>OX335688.1:20000-1380833 GCA_946894065.1 Acleris literana | reverse complement strand
GATTCTTGGAGGTAATAGCAGTTTACGTGACGGTTGCGTAATGCCAATTACGTAGAGTCGCGTACAGTCAACAGCATAAATAAGTGATCATTTATGTACCTTGTCGCTTTCAATCGTTTCACAAATTTGTATAACATTTCAAACACGACGTTAAACTGACAAGGTACATAAATGATCACTTATTTATGCTGTTGACTGTACAATACTTTATATACACACATATTATAAGTACTCTAAGATGGGTTCAGAGGCTGAAAGGCAAATGACCAGCATTACCTGTGGTAGTAGGTGACAGCGATGACAGCTGTAACGTAATTTTGAAATTACGTTATCGAATATTATAAGGTAATGAGACCCAAATTTGGAATGTCTTCCAAAGTTAACAGCTGTCATCGCTGTCACCTACTACCACAGGTAATGCTGGTCATTGCCTACGGGTTTTGAACTTTTAAACGCATAATAGAGGAGTTATGATATGTGTGTAGATAAAAACCATAATCGTCTTACACCGGTATAGTTAAAAAAAAACCATAACAGGTCAAAGACGATATGGTTTTTATCTGGAACAGATCCAGATAATGATGATAGCAGTAAAACCTATTCCTTTACATACAACAAATAAGTTTGGCATTGTTTTACTGGTGTTACTATTATCAATATTAAGAAACTTCATGGTTGTGCAATCCGTCAGGATTGACTTCTTACTTGCATAGTACTGTAAAATAAAAGTAAAACCAAAAACACCTTTACAAGGTCATTAAAGGGGTTTGGATAAAAGTGTTGTCATTTGTAAAATTCATACATTTTCAAGGTGAGCGGCCATTCGTAAAAGTGGTAAATTATGATAGAATTATTAAAAATAAACATATTTTGTTATGTAATGTAATACTCTAAAGTGCATCGGAGCTGAGATATTTAAATATTCATACTTGGGCGTACTTTTGTACTAAAAACTTAATACTTAAATCTTTAAAATCTCCGCTCCGATATTATTTAACGCCATAAATTATATATATATCTACGAGTATGTGTATTTAGAGGTCCTGTAAATAACTACGTAAAAATCATCCGTGGCCGCTGAAAAAAAAATGACAATATTCTTCAAACAAATTTACCCAATGCCCTTTTTATGTTTTTAATAACTGCATAAACGAAAACGCAAAACAAAAATTTCGTGTATTTCTCAATAACATTCAAGGCCACCAAATAGCAATTGTATGCAATTTGATCACGCCACGGCGTCACGGGCACTGGAGACGCAAAAGAGTAATTACAGAGATAGAAACGTCACTGGACAACTCGGTCGAATATCGATAGCCCGCGCAGTGAACGGAATTGATTCTTCTCTTGGCTGGGTCTGTCTTGTTGGTGGTTTCTTGTAGATTAAATTTATTGTGGACTTGATATTTAAAAGTATAGTACTATGTTTTACGAGTTCGAAAATTAACTCCTTATTTATTGACATAAACAAAACTATATTCTGCTGGGGCTATTATACATTGTAAAATTTGAATTTGGCTGTAAGAAGAAAAACTCCATATGACTAGAAAAGGTTTATTATTTGTATTGGAATGGAGATCAAAAATTATTGACGGATATACTTGTACAGCTGACAAAACTGGACAAGTTTTCCTGCCTGTGTATGTACTTCTATCTTAATGGTAGTGCATAATGAGTCATCAACAAACCAACTTAGTTGCCAAATAAATAGACAACACATAGTCGTGTAAAGAATGTACTTATCCCTACCTCTGATTTTAGCCATCTACTATAAGGTTAAAAAAACAATAACATACATAATCTCACGCCTTCGCTCCCAGAGCGGGGTAGGCAGAGCTACAGAATTACAACCATCTCTAAAAACTTGATGATCATTCTATAACCACAATTTGCACAATTAGGCTAAGATGTTTACCAGCGTATTAGTGACAGGTTGCAAGCCCATCGCCTAACAGAACAGTACTACAAGCCTTTATTCCCTTAGTCGTCTCTTACGACATCCACGGGAAGACATGGAGTGGCACTATTCTAACTCGGCAACCACACGAGGCTGCGAAAAAAACAATAACAAATAATATGAATACCAATTTTCAGTTTCTAGCTCCCTAGCTTTTAATCGTGACTCCTTCCACGTCGACGTCCTTTGCCAATCACTGCGTACCACACATCGGTTGGTTGCAGCGTTCAAACATGAAGATAAACTAACTAACCAACAAACACACTAATATTAGTAAAGGCTAGGATTCTTAGGATACGGATGTAACTATAACAATACTGAAACACCAAATCTACGCCACATTTGATCTAAAACCATTACTGCAGACCAGTCTCATGATAGTTTCTTGATTCGCTTGTTTACGGCGTTCCGCCATTTTGATTAGCTGACACCCGGAAATGGCGGATTGCATTCTTTTATACAGTCGTAATGTTTCATGACCTATAAACCAGTAGATTAGGGATTCAATTCCGTACTTTGCTTTGAAGAATTTATGTGAAGTTTGGAATTTATTATAAAAGCAAGACTTGCCATCAGAGACGTGTTAAAAAAGTCTGTTAAGAGGAGGTTATTGTACAATCGAGTTCATAAATATGTTTAATGTCATGTTTAAACTGCCATGCATGAATTTTCACAAGCCGTGTATCCATTTGAGCAGACTCAGGCCGAGCAGCTTCGATTTGAGGCAAGCATCCTCAATTTGAGGCTGCTCGCTCAGAGGCAAAGGCTCGAGGCACGTTGCGGATCAGTTCGAAGCGAGGCGCCTCAGCTTGATCCGCAATTTGCGCAGTTTAGAAGCTCGTCTCCATCAAAAGCGCGGCTCGGACTAAGGCTCCTTGCACGGCAAAAATATGGCTCGGCTCGCGGCGAAGAACTTGCCTTGTGTCTCGGCGTGCCTCAGGTTGAGGCAGCGTCTCCACATGCGCGGCCTCGGAGCGAAGCAGCCGCTCGACCCGAGGCTGCCTCTAGTGGATACGCGGCTACAGCCATTAAGTGGCAAGGTACTAAAGTGTACACATGTTTATGAACTCGACTGTACTCAAAATTGTTTTAATATTATACTAGAGGTGCGTTGAATAATATGCAGAATTTTCTCCAACATGCTAGGAAATGTTTATCTTACTGTTGTAAAAACAGCCCGGGAAGTTTTTGGCGATCCGGGACAAGAAAAATGTATGAATTTTTATTGTATCCCGCGTTTTTTACTTTTTTAAACTATTTTCACACTATGATAACTATTTCCAAACAGCCGAACACTCGTACAATCACCGTTCAATGTTCTGTGTTTTTTTTAAATGTCATGAACTAAATGGTAAATGGTGGTACCTTTACGAACGGTCTTTACTACAGCTTATTTAAAAGTGGATCGTGTATAAACGAAATAAATTGCCAAATTAACTTCAACGCGCATTAAATGTAATAATTTAAACTCCAATTTATTTGAATAAGATTTAAATTGGTGATTTTATTTTAATGTTATATTTCAGTTTCTTTTTTATCAATTCGAAATGCACCTCATGATAATAAACCAGGGGTGTCATTCTTTTAAAAACGGCGCTCGGTCGCTCGAACGAGTGAACGAGTGAACGCGCCACACCGGCAAGTTTAAGTAGTCCCGTCATAGCGCAAAAAACACATTTTAGCGCGTGCATTCTCAATTAGGCAACCTTATACGTTCGATCTTATTGTCAGAAGCCCTGCTGCCTAAGAGCCCAGCCACACCGCTTGCGTGACGTGCAGGTGCACGTACGCATTCGCACTGCGTTGTATAGTGACATGTCGTAATAAGGATTCATGGTATACAACGCAATGGAAAGCGAACAAGCACGTGCACGTGCACGTCACGGAAGCGGTGTGTCTGGGCCTTTATTCAGTATGCATGCGCTAAAATGTGTTTTTTGCGCTCTGACGAGACTACTTAAACTCGCCGGTGTGGCGCATACACTCGTTCGTCCGAGCGCCGTTTTTAAGAGAATGACACCCCAGGGCTTCTATTCGACTGGGTAAAACGAGATTGCCTTTGACATGCTATCGTATTGAAAACGTTACCAAAGCTCTTATTAACTGGACAGTAAGGGCGGCTAAGAACAATAAAAACCATAACATTTTATGCAGTAAAGACTTTAGTACCTTGTCTATTTAATTTCATGTTTAAACTGCCATATATGAATTGTCACAACGATGAAAGTGATAAGGTGCTAAATAGTATACACATTTATGAACTCGTGCATAGAATGGAGACCCAGGTATGCTACACAATACAAGCCCCCCCCCCCCCCCCCCAGAGTTATTACTACCCCCTCCATAACTCAGCAGGCTGAGATTACGGGCGAATTGAAAATGAAATATAAAACATACACTCCTCTGGATTCTCCTGAGAACGACTACTTTGCAGATTGCAAAAAATAGTGGAAGGGAAATAAACTTAGCTTTGTTCTGACTATAATATTCTCCAATTGAGAAAGTTTCACGTGAATTCTCGGTAATTTCTAAGAACATTACTAATTTTTGTAAGGAAAGAGAATAATCTGAATGCTGTTCAATAATTTAGAGAATAATATTAATAAACATCTGGTAAACATCTTAGCCTGATTGTGCAAAATGTGGTTACAGAATTATCAACAAGTTTTTAGAGTTGTTGGTAATTCTGTAGCTCTGCCTACCCCACTCTGGGAACGAAGGCGTGAGTTTATGTATGTATGTATTAATAAATTTTGGAGAATATTTTCAAAGGAGATTGGGCAAAAACGTATGGACGCTGGCCTAGAAACCAATAACAACAAGCACTATATCATCGGATATCCTTTTTAATTCTACAACGATTTCGTGTAGCGGGAAACCTCAAATAAGTGTGAGTTTTTTTTAAATCTGGAACATCGGGACGCCTACACAGACGACTTTAGCATAATTACTATGAAATACCGCCGTCTTTGCATGGCGATAACTTATTTCACACAAAGATTTCGAACTACCTGCCATAGTAATAGTTTACAACTTAGAATTACCTATCCGGTGACATATCGCTTGTCCTTATTTATTTATTTATTTATTTATTAAGGTTTGCCAACAGGTACAATACTATAAAACTTACAAACTAATTATGACATTACGTTTATATTGATTGAGTATCCACCCAATTACAGGCAAACTCAGCATGCATTACAATTTAACGCTTATTATTTAGAAGTTAAACATTCTAGTAGCTACTATGTTATTTACTAAACAAATGTAATACAAATTCTTAATAAGTACAAAACTACAAAATGAAGAAACTATTTTGAAACCGGCACCTAAATTAGAAATTAACCTTGAGTTCGTATAAATTTGTTTTAAACTTATTTAGTGACATGTTTAAATATCAACCCTTTTATCTTTAAACAACGTATTATGTTCTTTGCAAATTCTAGGCATAACGCTGTGAGACCCGACATTAGTTCTATACGTTTCAGTTGAGAATGGCCGAAAGTTGACAAGACGAGCCATATAGGCAAATTTGCCCACCCTCCTTTATGTTTTTTTTTTACAGTTGGCACATTGCTATGAAAGACAGAAAAAAGAAAGGAACATTATTCTATCTCTATTTAACTTAATATTATGGAGACATTCTTTCACATATTGACCTAGTCCTAAACTAACCTAACATAACCTAACCGCTACCTACCACTATCTTATCTTTTAACCTAGTAGCACCAAGCAGCAGTGTTTGCATTCTTGTATTCCGGTGTGGGGATAAGACAACCGGTGGATTTACTAGCATAGAGGCATTCCATCTTAGTCTTCAGAGTTGGCATTGCATTTGGAGTTTTGGGATTGCTGCCTTAAGATTATAGTCTTGAGAAGTCAAATGTCTTTTGGTCTCAGATCCCATCTACCATCAGGAGGCAAAAAAAACGGCGAACGGTTAAAACGTTGAATAGTTAGATCAGCGGGGTTATTATAACATAACTATGCAGTTCAGTTAACGCTGAGAGAAAAGGACAGAGCTATATAACTGCTATAGCTTTGTCCTTTACACTCGCCGTAAAATGAACTGCATAGCTATGTCATAATGCCCCCCTGAACAAACTAACAATAGTACATTGTGTATTAAGGGTGGTAAAGACAGAATTACAAACGAGAGTCTGTTAGAAGCCCGAAGCCGAAGGCTGATGAGGGCTTTAATGACTCGAGCTTTGTATTTCCTTTACCACCCGTGTAACATACAATGTTTTTCATCACAATTGCGAGGAAATGAAATAATCACACAGTTTATAATCAGTATTTATAAATTTGCGGCAGACTACATCATTATTACTTACCACAGATAATGTCAAACGTGGTCAGGAGTCCGATTCTAGTGACAGTCGAGATAAATAGTTTATATGCGAGATTTTTAGAAAAATTTATGCAACTGACATTTCATCTCGAATGAAACTTCATATCGAATGGCACAAGAATTGGGGTCCTGGCGTATTATGATAGTTTGAGTCTACGTATAATATTTAAAAAAAAGCTATTTCGCCCGCAGGGCGTAATGGTAAAAAAAAGGTCCGTGGGTATTATTTTGTATATATTTACGGTCGATTTTTCTAGCATGTTAGGACACTATTTACGAGCAAGTGTGATGAAAAATAAACAAAAAAATTCAATTTCAAAATTCGAAATATTTATTCAGTTAATTGGCCACATGACTCTTTTATTTACACGTCGGTAATATGCAGTGAATCTACTACCGCTTCGGACAAGACCATCATTCCTGAGTAGAAACGCCGCATTACTCATATTAGTAAGATAAGGATAGCTATAATTTTACCAATATCGAATCGAAGTTCTATATAGGTAAAAGGGGATTGTGATCAATTTCCCTAACTTAACAAGGTAAAGGCGTTACCGTTCAGAAACTGATCTAATATAGTCTATATATAGCTATAACAATTAGGTTAGGTTAGGTATTAAAATTAATTAAATATCATTATCGCCCTAATCTTGATATTTACACTGAATAATAATTTTAATTGAGGTAGTTTAATATCTTCGTACGTGCGGAATTATTGTCTACTTCCCTTATATTATCTTCCCCTATCTCCATTCCAAAATTTATCCAAATCAGTTCAGCCGTTGCAGCGTGAAGGCGTAAAAAAACGAATACATACACAAAATAAAAATATAATATATTCCGTGACTGACTGAATGATTTAGTAAATTGCTAATAATGATAGAAAAAAAATTATTTTTAGCTTGACTCTAATTAACAAGAAGTTTTATATACAAGGTAATATAATGCTTCAGTCCAAAACTCCACTCTCCATAATTATAACATCACAAGTCTCAGTAGTTCTACTTTAAAAATGATCCTAATGGTTAAAGCTTTAAAGTGGTTTTTGCTACAGTGAAGTCATACGAGTTTTTAAAAGTAATTAGCCGATGTTAACCATTCCATAAATACCTAAAGTCACGCTGAATTTACTAAGGGTGACAACTTTGCCAATTTATAAAAAGGGCACTTGTGTACAAAACTCAAGTTGCAATTCGAAACTTATTAACAAACGAAGAGGGTTGATTTTGTTTTATTGCTTGAATTGCGTATGCTGTTTTGAGTAATGAAGTTAGAACTTATAATTTTAGCCAAAGCGAAGTTTCGACTTAACGAATTCGTTGCGCCTTCGAAGTTTGAAATTTTATTTGTTCGTTTCATTGCGTGGGAGTTTCGTTATTTAATATTTGGAGCTAAAATAATTGTCGAAGTAAACTTGCGTTTGTGAATTAATTCAGGTACGGTTGGAAAGATTTAATTACAGTCAAAGAGTTCCGTACCATCGTTGAACCTTGTCGAAATGAGGAGACTCAACGCCACATGCAGTCAAGTTGATAAATAATAGATTTTAAGAAACGTTTGTAACTATAAGTTCATATTTACATTTATTAATGAACTTAGTTTTATTTAACTAGTAATTGTAGTAGTTAATGTACCTAATCTCTTCATGGCTGACCACGAGTGAGCTCAAATTCAGCTAAGCTGTGCTCACGCTCTTTTCCTGAACTGCCAATGAGAAGGGTAAATATTTTTGACCAGCAGGCCTTTCGCGTAACAACACTCGCTATCGCAATCGTTTTTATTCTGAAAATCGAAGGCTTGTCTGCATACAAAATGAAACCAATTGTTTTGTTTTGAAGCCGATCGCGATTGCGAGTGAGTTACGCGAAAGGCCTGCTGTATGTGTGTATGATTCTTTGTACCCTTGTAAAGGCTGAAAGGATGGCCCAATTTCAACAAGCGAGGTATCCTTAGAGCAGTTGGGTTTTTAAAGCTTGTTTTTTGTTGGACTTGTTTTTACCACAATTTATGTAATATAACATTTAATTAAATTAATTTATATATATATATACAGTGGTGGTCACATAATTAGGGACCCTTGTTTTTTTCCCATACAATTGACTACACAAATATGACTTTTCAATTTTGACCACCATTCAAAAAGTTCTTAACTAATTTAATATTTGGTTACACTCATCGTTCATTAATGAACTAAGGTTAATTCATCTCTGTTGAAAACGGATCTTTCATTTTATAAGGATTTGAAAAAATAAATACCTCGCGTTCATACAAAGTTGTAAAACTTTGTATGGACGGGTCAGCACTAAGTTTTTAAATCCCTATAAAATATAAGGTTCGTTGTTAACAGTAGTTCATTGTACATAAATTTAAACCTTAGTTAATGATCTAAAGTAAATTGTATTTAGCAATAAAATTGGTCATGACCTTTTTGAATGGTAATAAATTGTATGGGAAAAAAACAAGTGTCCCTAATTATGTGACCACTACTGTATATGGAAAATGTCTAAATGTTAGGAAATAAAACCAGTTTGATTTGATTTGTTTATCATACTCAACGAGTATAAGAATAACATCTGACGATGTCAACAAGACAAGAGTCAGTAGGTATTCAGGCTCATGGACTTTCACAATCCTTTGGCCGCATGTTTAGTCTAAAAGCAATCCAACTTGGTTCTCAGGACAAAAATGGAATGCCAGTAATTTCAACTATGTAGTGTTTGTTACACTTCGAAAAGAGTAAACGTTCCCGAATTCCCAAACATTAAATTACGTCATAAAATCTCAATCCATTAGCGGTAAACTTAACAACCAACCAACAGGTGATCTATTAAAACGACCGTTGAACTCCGCACGGCAGTTAAACAGCGATGGCGTGACCGCGCCGTTGGTTACCACTATATCACTGGTAACTGTCGTTTGTTACCATGGCATCGTGTCGGTAACGAAATGGCTACCACGCTGTCAGTGGTGGGTTTCGATTTTGAATAACGTAGTTTGTTACAAATAACGACCTATTCTATTTTATGCGGTAAAACAATATGGTTTTAAGTTAACGTTGTTATAGCAGAAGGCCTTGCCAAGATGCATTACGCTAACTATAGTTTCTATTCGATTCGTTTTCAAACCAATCGCGTCACTGGTAGATGACGTGATACGAAAAGTCACGTGATCTACCAGCGATGCGATTGGTTTAAAAACGAAACGAATACAAACGTTAGTTTGCGCAATGCATCTTGGCAGGACCCTCAAGAGACCTAATATGGCTGCGTTTATGCGTGAGAAAATATGGATAAAACATCCATCACTCTCTGACACGTACGTATGAGAGTAACGGATGCTTTATCCAATTTTTGACACGCGATAAACGCGACCATACTAGGCCAGCAGAGCTCTTATTTACTTGGCCGTAGTGTCGGCTGAGTATGCTAACAATACAATAACGTGTCAGAAGCAGTATGGTTATTTCTAGTAGAATTATTTAGAGTGTGTTATTTTCTTAAAATTTCGCTTCACAATTCATCGAAGAAGTATTAAACGATGAATTAAAGTTGTACTCACATACGAGTACATAGGCACGTACCATTAACAAGTATTTATTGTATACTGTCAAAGCCTGCTAAATTCCAAGCAAAGAACAGGACAGGGATATATAACTGCTCTGTCTCTATAGCCCGATTTACATTGGTCAAGGACAGTGGCAAGTAGTGCCAAGGACAGTGGAGTTGAAAAATAGAAAGCGAATCTATTCGGATCCACTGGCAAGGCAACTTGACTCGCCACTGTACCGATCGGTTTACACTTCTGTAATGTCCACTATCACTTGTCCAGTGTCCACTGTCCTTGACCAATGTAAATCGGTTTATCACTGGCCGGAACTTGGCAGGTTGCCTCCCGTAAACAATGACCCGCGAATAGGTGATTAATTCAAACGATCATTAAACTTAGCACGGCAGTTCAACACCGATGGCGTGAGCGCGCCGTTTCTTACCACTATATCACTGGTAACTGTCGTTTGTTACCATGGCATCGTGTCGGTAACGAAATGGCTACCACGCTGTCAGTGGTTGGTTTCGATTTTGAATAACGTAGTTTGTTATAAATAACGACCAGGCTCTCTCTTCTACTGAGTAACACCATATTGCTTTTGGCATGTTATCGTATTGTTAACGTTATGATAGCTCTTATTTACTTAACAGTAAAGGCGGCCGAGTTAAAAATATACAGGGTGTAATCGTTGAGTGTAGCCAGGCGATTATTCCGTAAATATAACAGAGGGCCCTGCCAAGATGCATTGCGCTAACTAGCGTTTCTATTCGATTCGTTTTTAAACCAATCGCGTCACTGGTAGATAACGTGATACTAAAAGTCACGTGATCTACCAGTGACGCGATTGGTTTAAAAACGAAACGAATAGAAACTTAGCGCAATGCATCTTGGCAGGCCCCTCTGATATCAGAAAACTTTAGTACCAATTTTACCAAACGATGTTAACCACTTAACAGACGATTAGAGCGTTAACAGCTGTCAAAATGTATGAACTAACAGTCGATTAACATTGGTTAAATTTAACATCCTATGGTGAAAATGATACTTCAACTGATATCGAAAGTACGTTAACTAATGAGTAAAATCACATCAATAACTTTTTTAATAAAACTTGAAAAATCCCAAATATTAACTTCAAACCCTCCCATACATTTAGTACGCCTTTAAAAGGCCACTTCACCATTATTATATGATTCATGAATTATTTTATTTATTACAGTTTAATTTATCCGTGTAAATTATGAATCTTTAAAGGTTTTATATCTTACTGTAGGGAAATTACAGCCTCAAAAAACGTCGCACTATATGGGTATGGGATCGTTTAAACTTAATATTTTGAATATTACTACGTTTATTTAAAAAAGTTATTAATTTGATTTTACTAATTGGGTAAAGTACTTCCGATGTTAGTTTAAAGTTTTCTGATATCTGTTATATTTACGGAATAATCGCCTGTACACACTCAAAATTCAAAAATTCAAAATTCAAAGTATTTATTCAGTAAATTGGCCACATGAGGGCTCTTTTACACGTCGGTAACATGGAGTGAATCTACTAGCGCTTCGGACAAGACCATCATTGCGGAGAAGAAGCGCCGCAAGAAACTCCAGCAGAAGGTCATTTTTTCCAATCATAAAATACAATAATACTTAAAAGTAACATTACAAGGTAATACAGTAATAAATCATTATTTTAAAACTAACACAAATAAAATCATTACAAATGTAAGCTAAATTACTAAAATGAAAAATAGTGACTAGGAGAACAACATGACGAGGTCTCTTAACTATTACACCCTGTATACGATAACAGCTGGCCTTTCGCGTAGCGTAACTCACTCGCTATCGCGATCGGCTTCAAAACAAAACAATTGGTTTCATTTTGTATGCAGACAAACCTTCGATTTTCAAAATGATAACGATTGCGATTGCGAGTGTTGTTACGCGAAAGGCCTGCAGGTTAAACGTGTAGAATAGACGCTCTTAGCTATAAAAAATAACAATATAAAAGAATACAGAAAAGATCGAGAAATAAAATAATATGATAATATTCTCGCCGTAATTACATCTTCAATATACGATACCTTGATATCGCTTATTAATATGTAATAATATAGTAAGGAAATTAATCAAGGGTCGGAATCTGGTGATTATGAGATAAAAGCGATATTGGAATCATAGGAATTGTGGCTCTTACGAGGTAAGGGTGAGTTTACCAACGAGCTTTACGTAAAACCAGCTAAATATCGCAAGCCATGCAGGAGCGACGGTTAAGGTCCTTGGAACACAGTTGAATTTGGTAAATAGGTAATTTTCGGTAGTAAAATTTATGATATTTTTGAAAAGTGGTAAGGAGAATAAAGATGATCATAGGTTAATGTAATAGGTACTAGCTGTCTGCATATAAAATTTATCTACCACTATTCCCCCGGGAACTGTATTTTTTTCCGGGATAAAAAGTTCTTCCATGGGGTCCTATCTCGGTCCATACCGAATTTCAATAAAATTGGTTTATTGGTTTAGATGTAAAAGCGTAACAAAGAAATGAATAAACAAACAAATGGAGGTACTTTCACATTTATAATCTACGTAATGGATTATTGTCTAGTCTCTATAATTCAAACCTAAAGCTTAGTTTGCTACGAGTACGTACTGCGTCAATAGGGAATATGGATGGTTTTTACCCGACTGCCGGAGGGTATTGTGTTTCACTGCCTATATATGTATGTTTGTTCCTTTGTGGCGTTCTAGAAACTAAACGCGTGGACCGATTTTGATGATTCTTATGGCAATTAATTTGTCTTCATCTCGTGAGTGTCACTAAAGATATGAGAGTAATTAAAATTCAATATGGCGGGAACTAGACGCCATATTGTAAAAAAGAAAAAAAAAGTCAATGAACTATGACAAATGGGGTATCATTGAATAGGTATTTAAAAATCATATTTGGGTTTCTTGCATCATTTTTCATTTTGAACGATTATTTAGGGTTTATAACGATTTAAAGTTGGTTAGCAAAAGTCGGGTTTTTAAATCTTGCTTTTTTAAATCGAATTTTTCAACAAAATATGAAAATACCGTAAAATGGATCACCAAAAGTTACAAGCATTTAATTTTTAAAAACTGCTAATTAGACAGCAAATACACAGAGAGATCCAATATGCACTGTGACGTCATATAGCAGGTCAGCCATATAAAGTCCATGTTAAATTTTGTTTTGCTAGAAAGAGATAGGAACCAATTTTTGCTTTTGTTGCCTTATATCTTGGTTATTTTTATAGTCATTAAAAAAACTCAACGGAATACACCATAGTTCATTAACAAGCGTATAAGGAATAGCACTGAGGTTACCTGAGTAATGTTGCTCCTTCAAGGACGTAGATCCTCATGACCTACGTCACGTCAGCCATATTAACTCTATGTTAAATTCTGTTTCGCTAGAAAGAAATAGGAACAAATCTTTGTTGGCTTAGGCTGCGGCTCCACTGAGGCGGAGACGAGCGGAGCTGTGCCAATATTAACCAATAGAAGGCGCATGCGGTCACGTCGAGCGCGACTTGCGAAAGTTAGTTTAGATGCTATTGGTTAATATTGGCACAGCTCCGCTTCACTCCGCTCATCTCCGCCTCAGAGGAGCCGCAGCCTAAGCCAACAAAGATTTGTTCCTATTTCTTTCTAGCGAAACAGAATTTAACATAGAGTTAATATGGCTGACGTGACGTCACATGGCATATCGGATCTCTAATCTCTCTAATCTCTCTAATTAGCAGTTTAAAATGCTTGTATCCTTATTTCTTATCCGTTTAAATTAAATTTCACTTTTGGTGATCTCTATTACGGGATTTTCTCCATTAGTTATTTAAATGCGAGTTAAAGAATCCATGCAATCCAATCCCTATTGTCATATCATGAACCTGACTTACCAGAGAACCGAACTCAGTTACATTTTGTTGTCTCTACTGACCGGCTGAAATATTTTTCACCTAAGGTAATGGAACCAGTAATCGACAAGGAGCCATGATCGACACTTGATTCTTATTTTACAGAAGATAAGGGTTATTCATTTGTTTTGCAACACTCAATGTAGGACCGAATGAAATTTGAATTAAGAGTTAAGTGTCGATTATTGGTGCATGTCAGCTGAAAGTGTCGAACACTGGTGCCATTAGCTTAATCATTTCCCTAATTTTTATTCATCAAAAAGTTACTTCCCGCCACTGCAATATGTATCAGTAGTAGGAACCCTGAAATCATGGAGTAACGACAATAAAATTGAATTTTAAACAACTTTTTATAAAAATACAATCGTTACAAACAGTAAAATTATTCTTCTGAAATATTCTTACCACGTACAAATTTATCTTCCTCAAGTTTTAACAGAACCTTGTTTGTCGCTCAGTACGTCTCTGTCCTACTAGTTTACAATGAAAGAGACGCGTTGAAGGATAAGCCAGGTTATTAAGTGTTGTTCTGACTACCCTTTTGAGAAAAATGGTCCAGTTCTAAGGGCTGCTTCCGACTTCTAACAAAATGGCCGCTCGTTTATTTTAAGGACTTGCTTGCCAATTGCGTACTTTCAGTAATTTTTTTTTGCTACAATGCTCGTTTGAGTTATTATAAAATCGCTTTAGGTTTCTAGTAATAAAATGTTTTTAGGGTGTTTGGATGTTTTATTTTATATCATCTTAAAGTCTTAGGGTGATGGAACCAGTAATGGACGAGGCATCAATAATGGACACTTGATTCTTATTTTACAGAAGATAAGGGTTATTCATTTGTTTGCAACAATCAATTTAGGATCGGATGAAATTTGAATTAAGAGTGAACTGTACATTACTGGTGCCTGTCAGCTAGTGTCCATCATTGGTGCCGCCGTCACCCTACCCTCGTACTCATAAACGCACAAAACTAAAATATACTTTGTCTTTATCTGTCATTGTGACATTTGAATCTGACAAAAGTGACAAATCATACTTTACCAAAATTAGGTTTATAATCAATCTATTATGATGTCTATGAAATTATGAACTTTACACACGACGTTTCATGTTTTTCTTAGTTTAAAAAATCATATTCAGATGTGGTTTCTGGTGTGGTGTAAATCCCATTAAACTTTAAAATGTATTTATTTGTCTAAACAAAGTTACAACTTACGAGTTTCCGGTAAGTGGTAAGTTGGTAATCCTGGAGCTCTGCCTACCCCACTCTGGGAATGAAGGCGTGAGAGTATGTAGAAAATGTAAATGTGGAAGAGAGAGAGGTGAGACGGTTCACACAAAACTTTTTTTTGTGACCTACGTTTGACTTCTGAATCTGAAGGTAAACGATAAGTCTAGAATAAAGCTGGCCGGTTTAGTAGAAGCCTTCGCTCTTGATTGGAATACATTCAAATTATAACACTCAGGGAATACAGACAACGGAAGCTAATTCCACTATTTAACAGTTTGCGATATATAAATAATCGTGGTTCTCTGCCTTTTGGCCGAAATACGTTTGGTCGAATGTATTGTTTCCCAACCGTTTCATTTGCCAACCCACTTTTATTTCTGTAACTGTAAATATTTCAGGATTTTTATGAAACTAACCTAACCTAACCTATAGGGTCTACACGAAGGTACAGAAATAAATCCTGAAATATTTACAGTTACAGAAATAAAAGTAGGTTGGCATATGAAGCAGTTGGGAAACGATACATTCGACCAAACGTATTTCGGCCAAAAGGCAGGATACCAAATAATCGTTCATACATACATACATGAACCCTGAAAACATAAAACTCCTTTTTTGGGCGGTCGAGTAATAATTAAATAAAAAGCCCGCGTCGCTATTGTCTAACGCACTCGCAATCGCAATCGCCTTCAAAGTGGATCAATTGTTTTCATTTTGTATAAAGAATCGCCTTCGACTTTTAAAATGAAAACGATTGCGATTGAGAGGCAATAGCCCCTAAGCTTTAAAACCCAAATGCATTTTTTATATTGTCGTCGATATACGTATGTTATTAATTGACATTGTGCCATTGCTGGTATTTAAATTTTAACAGTTTAGGTATCCTATGTCACCCGGGATGGTGAAAGGATTCTAACGATACGTCACACATCTAAATCGGCTCAGGGGGCCCAGACAAGATGCAAACGCTTCCAGGCGTTTTCCTTTCTATAAAATAGAACGCCTAAGCGTTGCGTTGCTCCAGGGGCTAGACAAAGAGCGTTAGAATATTGAATTGTGTTGTCGATTCTTCGATGCGTTGATTGTGCGCTATAATAATGATTTAGCCTTAAATTGTCTATGCTTCGCGCAAATTGAAACGTCAATGTCAAACGTCATGGTGACGCAACTGTCAGCCAAAGTTTTAGGAGGTAAAATTTCGGTAAGTAAACAAATAAAGTTTCATGTCTCTTTCAATTTAAATATCGTGTTGTTGTTTGATTTATACTTACTCATCCTTATAATCATTAAATATTACGTTATTATAAGTATAATGAGATAAGTAGTAACGTATATTTCGACAAGCAAACTAATTTTCTACTGTTCAAGGAACATTAATAATAATGTCGTGTATATTATATTTATTGTTTGTTATTATAGATTACTTGTTTGTGTAGTAGTTTTTGTTGTGTTTTTGGTTTTATTAAACTAATATTTTCCGTATTCTTAGACATGGATCCACGATCCCAACGGACAAGTTGCGAGCAGTTTGCGACCATGCTCGGTTTTATGGAGCAGTACGTATTACGTAGAATCAGCTTATATTATGTTATAGATATCGACTTTAGTTAAATAACCCAAATTTTGTAATAAGAACAAAACATTTAGCATTTTCGTGAAGGGCTTAAGTTTGTTTCATTTAAAGGAACGGCGACCTTACGAGGCCACAGTCGGGGCCTCAAGGTAGGCAAAGGGCAGAGAGGCTCTGGCGCGACCTAACAGAAGCCTTAAACTCTGTTGGCACTGGAGGACAGAAGACGGTGGAAAGGTGGAAGAAGGTTTTTATTATTGTTAATACTTTTTATCATGCATGTTTTTTTTTTCATAATTAATAACATAGAATAATTAATGCATTTCGCTTAATAACTGCATAAATTTAGGTGTGGGCAGACTTAAAAACAAAAACCAAAAAAAAAGCCATGATGATGCGGCGGCATGCAGGTGGCACTGGCGGGGGGCCACACAGCAGACAAGCCCTGACAGCCTATGAAGAGAGGGTGTTGGCCATCATGGGCTTGTCTGCTGTGGATGGGTTGCCCGAAATAATTGAACATGGCTTCAATGTGAGTATTAAAATTTGTCATGTGCCTGCCTTTTTATCAAAATAATGTTTGATGGTTTGTGTTGCATTATGGTAGACGTGTATGGGAGATGTATTTCTTAAATATACAGTGTGTGACATCCATACTAACATATATTTTGACAACAGTTAATATGCATCCTAATTAACATAAAAACATGTGTACTGTGAACAAGTTTTTTTTTCATACTAACCAATTCGCCACGCAATGTATCAAATATTGCTCAATTATTCCTCAATTAACTTGCAAATAACTTAGACTTAATGTTATATTTATATATATATATATATATATTGCTGCTCGATGGACCCTTTAAAAATGAATTACACTAAATTTATTGGAGCTATTAACTTAATTCCCTATTTAAACAGTTCACAACACTTAAAGCTATTGTTACTTAAAATTTATGTTCTTATGGATGTCACACACTGTTAACTTTCTGAAAGTATTTAGATATTTAAGGATTTTGGGAGTTTTCATAACCTACTTACAAAAGGAATTATCTTAAAAGTCTTAATTTAAGGGATTATATGTGGTATTCTAGGTATTTTTTATATTAGTAAGTTGATTGTTCCCTAGTAACCATAGCACTAATCCATATTATGTTTTTATGGTGTGTTTGTTTGGGTGTGTGTTTGTGTGTGTGTGTGAGAGAGAGATTTATTCTGCTTAATGATAATAATAATATGGTGATAATTAAGAGAAATACTAGAAATTAAGAGTTTATTTACATTATTTAATGTCCTATATTATAGATTAGCATGTGTTTTTCAGGCGCAGATGGCACATTCCTCAGCAGCTGTTCAAGTTGAACCAGCTGAACCAGCTGAAATACCTGCAGTGGACTCCATCGAATTTGAAGTGTGGGATGATGTTCCGATTGGTATGTATGGTCATACGATTTTGATTTGAATTTAAGGTATCCAAGTGTTGTCTCTGTACCAGTACTTGTCACCCGTACTTTGAATTGGGATAAATAAGATATGATTAACATTAGTGATATTTCACATGCTAATTTTTAAATTAAATCTTATTCGGCATTCAAAGCACGTGACATTCTCATTAGACTCATACAATCCCATTACATTTTTTTTTTTCTTTTTGAGAAATTTCTTATCTCCCAAAACACATGAAAATGTTTTGTGTACAGATGTTTACCTGACTTAAGTTTAAATTTATTTATATAATCAATGGTAAAGTAAGTTTTAAAGTTTATTCATTTGTTTGAATACTCTGTTCTCTTATATTTTTTCTTAATATTAATACCGAATGTTTTGGTTCATATAGAGTTTTATTTTTTTGTCTCAACAAAACGCTTTTGGCTTTGAATTATGTAGTTAACTAGAGAACGTTCTAGGCAACGCACAGCGGCTCAGGCTGGGCGTTATCTGTCAGGCGGTCAGTCAACAACTCACATAAGAGTTTTAGATGTATATATAGTGTTACAGGACCGTGTTCAACATTTAGTCCTAATCTCGACATATTGTTGTTGAGTATATAATGACTTTATCGTCTAAGGCGCTTTACACTGCGACTTTTAGTAGCGATGCAGTCGCGCGTTTCGTATCGCTGTCACTTTCACACATTAGAGAGCAAAAGTGACAGCGATACGAAACGCGCGACTGCATCGCTACTAAAAGTCGCAGTGTGTGAAGCGCCTAAAATAAATAAATTGTCCTTGTTTTACAGAGGTGATGCCCCAAAATCATTGGCCGCCGCTGCCACTTAATTCGACACAAAACGCCTCGTCATCACAAACCCCGCCTGCCCCGCCTGCCCCGCCTGCCCCGCCCGCCCCAGGGACCCCCGCATTGTCCGCGGCGCCCGCGCAGTTTCCCGCCCCGGCCACATCTCCCCCTCGCCCGAGCAGTCAACGCGCGCAGTCGCCGCACTCGACCACCCCGACCCGGGGTTCCCGCCAGCGCCCGAGAAGGCGACGCGGGCAGACACCATTTGATCGCGCCACGAGCGAATTTGCAGCCGTGGAGCAGCGACGCACACAATTGGCAGAACTTCACGAGCGCAACATCGATAGGCGGGAGGGCGAGCGCCTCCGCATCGAGGCGCGCCGCGTGGAGGTGGATGCCGAGCGGACTGCCCTGCTGGCCTCGTTGGTTGAGCTGGTTCGGGCGTGGCTAGAAAATACATCGCAGCGAACGACTGAACCGCTTTCTTAATTTTATTTTTTATTTTTTCTGTTTTTATAATAAATAAATAAAAAATACCCAAATCTTTGTACGTTTGTCCTATATGCTTTCCTAAACTATTGATCAGATTGTGATCAAACTTTGGTAGGTTGTTCTGAGGCTTTCTCGCCCAATCTACTTTTTTGATTTACTTGGCATTGCGATGCATGCCAGGTACAGCTAGTAATAAATAAAAACCACATTTAAGTAGTTGGATAGCATATCGTCGCTTCAATTGAGAGTCCACCATGCAATACTTCTACCATTCTCAGGTACACAAATTGGTACTTAAATCTCAATGATTTTACCTAAAGACCAATTGTTTTGGAATTTCCTTAAGTCCTTTTAATGTAGTGGACCCAGGAAATCTGTATGTAGTCGATGCCATAGGTACAGTTGGTGGCTGTGGCACGGAGCACTCCTAATAGTGTGACTGAATCAGGTATGGACAAGGACCAATTTATGGACACTTGATTCTTATTTTACAGAAGATAAGGGCTATTCATTTGTTTTGCAACAATCAATTTAGGACAGTATGAAATTTGAATTAAGAGTGAAGTGTCCATTACTGGTGCCCGTTAGCTAAGTGTTCATAATTGGTCACTACTTTATGTAATTTAATAAATAAAGAATATTGGGCATGACAATATGCAAGATTTATATTAATATTTAAAGGTAAACAATTAAAGTACTTTTCAATTAAAACATTTTATTTTCTATCAAATTATCACCATTCACACAATGTTTTCATAATTATGAAAATAACTCTTATAAGTACATGTAGGTGCTTATTTAAAAGATGATGCAGGTTAATGCAGTGCCAAGCTGCCAAAACTCGCAACCTTCATAATAGCTTAATAAGCTAAAGAACCGAGGACGCAAGAAACAGTCAATCTTTATTATTACAAGCATTCTTTAACAATTGTAGGTAAGTATATTTTGATTGGCTTTACTTGTATCAATGTAAGTAAACAAATCCACGAACTTGATTTCTTACTTAAAGAATAAAAAAATATAAAGATAAAAGATGTTTATTCAGTAAGTAAGCCGCTCGGGCACTTTTACACGTCAAAAATCTGTCAGCGCATAAAGCAATCTACAGACATTAGTACCTAGTTCATAATCTCCTAGACATTGTGTTTTATACTATTTTTCCAACTAATAGAGAGTGACTACAGAGTGCTAATATTATTAGTAAAACATAAATTAAAAGCAAATAGGTACTTAATAGAGAATATTCATGACTTTTTCATAGCTATAAAATCAGATTCGTGTAAGTTGAGAAAAATCATTTTTTGAATAGGTATATATGGTAGATTGTTCAACAAGGGACTAAAACAAGCCATAATGACACGAGATATTTAACCAGGGGTCTCTTTATAGAATTTGCTACGGAACCCCGTGCTTGCTCAATCCGGCACTGACGACGTGCTACAAAAAATTACAATATTGATTATAAAAAAGTTTATTTACAAATTTGTTCCGCGTTTTTTTTTGTGAAGTGCCGCTTTAAAATGAATGCTTGCATATTTAGCCAACGGGTTCAAACTTGAAAACTATTTTAAAACTAATTAGACATGCATAATAAAATGAATTCATCCCTAATATAACTAAATAGATTCATATTCGTAATCATTAATCATGTTTTATTATATTTTTGCACAGTTGTAATTTTGAGGTAATTCCATGTCCTAAAAATTGTCAATAGGTACCAAATCACTGAAATAGTGATAATCCTCCATTCACAAACACCATGATTATATGTTTAGGGGACTCCAATGTAAATTAAAAAAAAATATACTTTAATCCCTAAAGATTAATAAGGAGCTTTAGTCCCGATATGCAGAGACTAAAGAAACATTTTAAAAGCATGAGAAGTGAAAAAAATGTTGACTCACTAAACCCGTGATACACAGTGGTTTTCAATGAATATCCTCGTAAGGCCCAGTGTGCAATAGAATGTACATAATCAAGGCAATATAATTTGAACTGTGTTGCAATGTGAATAAGGTTTATTTTCCTATGTTCATAAACTGAAACTGTCATTATCGAACAAACGTAATTGAACTTTATTGCGTTGATGGTAGATTCAAAGTCCCATTCACAAAAAACTCCCTGTTTGTAGTATGGTGGGCCTTACGAGGATATAATACATCATAGCACGAATATTTTCACGAGTGAGTTCCATTCTTGTGGTGACCCGATCAACGACGCCGCTATAAGCAAAGACCTGTGAGTGAGCTTGACATATTCAACCTTATCTAGGACGGCTGCTACTTATGTAACCGGAATAGAAAAAAAAACAAACGTATATGCAATGATATTTTATATTTAGATACGTTATGCTCATACTAAACGCATTCAACACCCATCGCCAATTACTGACAGTTGCTACGTTACCATATTTCTACAGACATAGACGGCAATCCATAGCGAACGCTATTGTTAGAAAGAGATAAATAGTTGTTTCAAATTGCGTACCCGAATGACGCGGCGTGCCTAGATACCGGTGCCGGCCACCATACCCGTCTTTATCGCACTCATGCGATATTTGTGTATCCTTTTATAGTTACAGTATAATTTCGGCAGCCTTGAAAAACACAAGACGGCATTTTTTATGAATTATATCCGTTACTTTCGGTAATAAAACTTTATTGTCTTCGACGCGTGCGTGTCAGTGGCCGCGGCGCGACTAAACGGTAGTATAGTAAGGCAATTTGCCTTCCTTTTTGAGGATGACGTATCTTAATATAAAATATCATTCCGTATATGACTGTTGAACGGGATCCAACGCAAATTGTTTTTTTATAGCTAAATAATAATAATAAAAATGTTCATGTAATATCTTCGTCATATACATATGCCAAGAGTCGCCTCTATCGCGCGATACGTAACATGACGGTCATGCATTATAAGTTTTCGAACAGCTTCAATATTCTTTCGTACAACGAGCGATTCCGGGCGAACATCCTAAACTTCTTCCGTGAGCATGAGCATACTACCTCCACGGTTTAACTCACTAAACCAGTGATACACAGTGGTTTTCGATGAATATAATAAATCATAGCACGAATATTTTCACGAGCGAGTTCCATTCTTGCAGCGAGATTTTGTTTAGGGTGGCCACATGCATCGTAATTCCGTTTCGGAATTCCGTTTATACATCACACACATTCGTTTATTTCCGTTCGGAATAACAAGCCTCAGTTGAGAGTAGCTAGTCATAGAGTTCGGACATTCTGGCAGCGAATAAGTATCATTAAGTTATAGATAAAAGTGGAGGCAACACTCTCTAGACCCAAATGAAGCGTCCTTGAAGTCATTCTATCTCAAACACTCGGGGACCTCTCTCCTCGCTTTCTAACAAAAATTATACAGTTTTGGAAAAATATCAAAACATTAAAAATCTGTATTAAAATTTAGGCTAGTCAAAATAGACCTTATTTCATAGAAAATAAAGTCGTGCGACGCAAACTGAGCGCGTCTAGTCATGGGACTAGCTACTCTCCACTGAGGCTTGTTATTCCGAACGGAAATAAACGAATGTGTGTGATGTATAAACGGAATTCCGAATCGAAATTCCGAATTGGAATTCCGTGAGACTAGCGCACACATTCGTTTTTCTTCATTCGGAATTTATACAGTCAGTACGGATCTGTGGTACAGATAGTGATAGCGTGCTGAACGCACGAAGACGGAGGACGACGATTTATTAGGTATTGCATTTCTGTTAATAATAATAATAATGTTTCTGAATCGCACATATGAAAATTATCGTGTTGCGATTCTATGCGTAACAAATATCTACCGAGAATACAAATAAATATATAAGCTCCCTCGCTCTCCGACGTCAGTTTTTGACAGCTTTTATAATCTGTTGGCGCGATACGAATCGAAATTTCCGAATGTGTGCGCCAGCACAAACAAAATGTATGGAAGCGCTGCTTTCCGCATGACGTCATTAGGTTTTATCCGCATGACGTCATTGGGTTTCTCCGAACGCAGCGGCTTGCATTCGAAACGTACGAACGGAATTCGTTCCGTTCGGAAAAAAAACTAATGTGTGCGACAGTAAATGTATTTTACATTGATTCTCATGCCTTCCGATGTCCGAATGCGGAAAACGTATTCGGAAACCGTATACGGAAAACGTATGTATGTGGCCGGCCTAACCCACCAAAAACAAAAGGCTAGACATAAGAAAAATATATATAGCGGCCAGTATTAAAAATAAGTTCAAATTTTACCATGGAGATCAGATATAGCGTTTCAAAATTTTGGAATCCTAGATTCCGGATTCCGGTTACATAAGTAGCAGCCCTCGTACTAGCTGCCTTATAAGAAGCATTGCGATGTTTATTCAAAGTCTATTAATAAGACAACTTTGCATCGCTCTGCCTCTTACAAGGTCGCTCTGGCTATTATTGTTCGACGTTACCACCTCATCAACAGCATGAAAGGGTAACGTCGAAACAATATCGTCATTAGCGACAAGGTCATTTGGGGGCGGTAGGCGCGCATCCAACGCCATGTTGTGGAGTACGCTGCACGCGACGGTGATGTACCCGACATCAAGAGGCGCGTATTGTAAGGTACGGACCCGGAGTAAACACCTCCACCGGGACTTCAACAGGCCGAAGCAACGTTCGATGCAGTTCCTGGCCTGCACGTGCCTTCTTGTAAATATTTCTTCCCGAGACCCTGGTGCGGCATCCAGGATAGGCGTCATTAGCCACGGTCGCAGTGGATACCCCGAGTCGCCTTAAACAAATACACAACAATTTAAAAATTATATTGAAACGACACGGTTAGCTTGATGATATAATAATTATGATATGATAAGCAATGATATTTTATATTAAGATACGTTATGCTCATACTAAACGCATTCAAAACCCGTGACCAATTACTGACAGAGACAAACACGGCAATCCATAGCGAACGCTATTGTTACAAAGAGATGAATAGATAAAAAGTAAGGCAATTTGCCTTCCTTTTTGCGGAACGTTCTTGCGCGCAGATGACGTATCTTTATATAAAATGTCATTGATGATAAGTTTATTGGTAAAACATAATGTTTTAGGTGAGGTTTACACTGGCAATAAAAATTGCAGAAGTTGCCTGCTGTCTTAAGCGAGGTTTAAACTAGCAATCTTACTCTAACTTTAAAATTACATGTCACGTTTATATTATAAATACTTAACTAATAATAATACCTACAGTATTTTTTAATTAATGGTTATAGCATAACAATATAGACTTATATATTGTTTGACCTCCAAAAGAGCATTCGCTTTATAAAGGCTGGCAGAGCTAAGCGTGCATTGAAATAATTTGGCAACCCTGAAACCAATTTTAAACGAGTTTTGTAAGTAACTTTCGAGCACAGGATAAAAAAATACTCGCTCGAGGTACTTTTTTTTGTATCGTATACTCATCTCTACTATCGCATTATTTTATTTTGTTGAAAGTCGAAAATAACAATGTTGAAACAATTTAAAAGTGTAGTGCATACCTACTTATATCAATATTTCGTACGCGGAGTAATTTTCAACATGTTAGAGTCTCATGTATACAAAAATTGAGGTGTTTACTGGGTGAGCATAGGTAGGTACTCAATAATCTTATATATCTTTGATGTACATTTTGAGAACAACGTACCTATGTTTGCATGTTTTGTTATGAGAATATATGTGTGATTTTTTGGTTAAACATTATACTTGGAGCTTTTGAAAGTTATTAATAAGAGAGTGAATGGTATTGAAGTCTCATTAAAAATCAACGAAATACCTATATACCTACATAAAACATAAATTCTAAATAGTACTACAATGCTAGCTATGGTCAGGAGTTATCAGTATGTTACTTTTAATAATAAAATTGAAGTTCCGTGTATTGTTCTTTTTCATTACGATAAAAATAAGTATGTTGTGGATGGGTTACTTAGTATAATAAGCATTAACTGATTTCAGAAGGAATAGCAGTGATATGATAAACTTAAAATACAAACGGTCCTACAAAAAGGCCAATGATTTGGAAGAAGAACATAATATCACAAGTGAACCCAGTATATAAGATCAATTCCCCTGTGGTGAGTTTTTATATTTTAAAACTATATATAATATAACAAGTAGTTTACTCAGACTTTAGAGACAATTAAATTGATCCTTCTTCAAAATTGTATATGAAAAATCGTCAGTAAGAAACAACTTAATTGTCATTAACTGATTCTTGAGTGTGGTGGTTAATATAGGTAAAAATATTAACTTATTTGCTGTCCTGCTGCCTAAATAATGGATGACCTAATCATTGCACCCGGGATACATTTTACTTCATTTTAGACTTAAGAATTGATGAGGATTTTGAAAAAAATCATGTTAAATATTTATTTGTTTACAGGTGCAATGCAATGGAAGGGCATTCAAATGAAAGTACCTGTTTGCAGGACTGCTCGAAAGAAGTGGACACCTTGATCAGACTTATAGAAAGCAACAAGAAATTAATTCACATTCATTCTGTTCCCCCAATGCATATTATATTAATATTTTGATGTATTAATATTTAATTTACATACTGTTGAGCTTACAAACATTCATACATATCTTCTTCTCATATAACAGGGTCATTTGGAGCTAAGTATACCAATTTAATCTCTCTGCTCTAATCATTTGGTACATTTACTACAAAATCACTTCAAATTGTTTGTTATTATTTGGATTGTAATGAGAAAACAACACAAGCAAGAATTCTTACCTAGAAGCCATACTTGTTCACCATTCTGGTGAAGTGCCCTCATGTATGGCTCTGTTTGACTCGAGGACCATATGAACGAGTCGTGGGTAGCTCCTCCAAATTTGGCCAGGACATTGAGGATTTTAAGGTCCGAGTCACACACCTGTAAATAAAATAATTACATTATACTCAAAACATATATATAATATCATTTGTATACTTTATAAGTATTTTCTGATTAAAGGACAAGTTCTATGCTAAAATTGTTTTTTTGATTGAACCATAAATAAAGTATATTTCCTCTATGATTGAATGGAAAAATTAATACAATGATTCCATAAAATTTTCAGCAATAACTAGAAATAGAAAGTTAATTACCTATTCATAGAATCTGTATTATGGTGTACATTGTCTGAACTTACCATTTGAACATTTAATGAATGGTATCCTTTTCTGTTGTAATAAAGGTGTTCATCAATGCCTGGCCTTACCAGGGCAATGTGGGTGCAGTCAATGCACCCAATTACCCCTGGCAGGCTGAATTTCCTTTGAAACCTGTACATATTTTTGATAGTTACAATGGCTTTAGTTTACAATAGGTGATTATTTAATTATCATTATCATATTATCAAATAGGGCTCCAGTCTAGAATATAGGTACTTACTTTTGCTTGCAGGCCGACCTCGCTAATTGTGTTTGTGGAAACATTATCCACTTCCCCACAACACTAGGATGGTTGAGGGCTTGCACCACTTGCCTGATGCAGCGACTTGTTGTCCGCTGCGTCAAGTGCTGCGAAACCCCCACCACCCTTTGGTCGGACCCCGTTGCAAAGAACGTGAGAGCACATAGAACCTGAAAAAATACTATGAAATAAGCATCCACATCAACATACCGTACATATTTACTGTTACCTATGCATAACATAGTCACTTATATTATAAAACACCATTCCCACCTTAACGTCGAGAGGAATCTCCCTAGTTCCTCTCAACGAGGTTTGTGCTCTCAGTTCCTGGCAAAGCCGCCGAAATGTGTCCTTGTCCAGCCGGAATCTTTCCACGAATAAATCTTCGGGCATTTCGTCAACTGCTTCCAAATTCGATCTTGACTCGTTTCTTTGTCGGCGCCTCAACCTCCGAACTTCGTCGCGGGCAGCCGACAGCAAACGCAAAGAATGCATTTCGATTATGAAAACACAGCACAGCACAAGCAGTTATCAGAAGGTACTAACAACGTATGAAATCAGCCATTTTGAATTGTCTAAGCGCATTTTGAGCGCTTTTCTTCAAGTCTTCGGCGTTCGAATAGTTTTCTATATTGTACTGTAGAATATAGAACAGAATGCACGTCAAAAGTGCCACTTGGCTAGGCATTTGTATGAATTATGTCACTGTGACAGCTCTGAGCGTTTTTCTATTCGTTTCGATATATTCAAGACGAATAGAAAATAGGATGTTGGCTAGCACTTATTCTATTCGTTTAGATAAACCACGTGGTCAATGTGTGTTCCCATACATTTCAAGACGATAGAACAGAAAAACGATAGCGGCGTTTGCATCTTGTCTAGGCCTACAGGCGTTTAGAAGTCATGGTAGGAAAAGTATGCAGTGAAACGCTGTGTACGAACGAATGGTATTTCGACAGCATAAAGGTGAAGCTGCTTCCTTGGCCTGGATGTCCGAAGATGGAATCGACTCTTTTACCATCCCCCTTGCTTGCAATTATGATGAAAGTTTAAAAAATAGAAAATACGGATGTTACTATTACCGAATTTAAAGAAATAGGATACTTTTATATTCCGGTTTTTTTAGTTTTCTAGGAATAAAGTTCTGTACATTATAACACACCATCATGCAAAAATGGGCACTAGTAATTTTTAAAATATACTGTAATGATCTGAAACTTTATTTTATAAAATATATAAAGTAAGACGAGGAAAACAATGATATTAATTTAGTTTCGTAGCATAAAATATATAGATAGATAAATAGATAAGCGTTTATTCGATGCTTCAAGCACACACATACAATTGTCTTAATTAGTGGAAAAAACAGTATCAAACTCACAAATATGGTTTATATCTTTATTTAAACTCTTGTTTATCTAACAATTTGTACGCTACTATTGGTTTTTAGCTGTACCCAAGTAAATTCCATTACTAAGTGAAACCAATTAGTTACGCCTGAACAAATGGAC
This sequence comes from Acleris literana, assembly GCA_946894065.1. Lineage (NCBI taxonomy): Eukaryota > Metazoa > Arthropoda > Insecta > Lepidoptera > Tortricidae > Acleris > Acleris literana. The sequence goes on along the minus strand of OX335688.1, from coordinate 1,352,571 downwards.
GCAATATTTTGTCGACTCTGCCCAGAGCGCGACATAGCCTTACCTATATCGAAACATCGATTTCTACACCAATATGCTTTATCCCTTACCTGTCTTGGCAAAATAGAGATAAACAAAGATATGATGGGTTATGATGTCTTTAAATTTTTCGAAGCATTTCATGTCTTGACTTTGAGAAATAATTTTCATTTTATTGTTTAGTAACTTTAAGTGACGGTTTACTAATCATTTCATACTTATATTATAATTATGAATGCTAAAGTTACTCTGTTTTTAATAGGATAAGGTTACTTATATCGGATATAGGTATAAAGGGAATAGCGATAGACTGCATCCTATTGTTTTATAACAGACTAGCTTTTGCCCGCGACTTCGTCCGCGTAGAACTCGTTTATCGCAGTTAAGTAAATTAAAAGTTTTAAGTAATTCTATAATTTGACGTCCTCTCTGGCCAGAATGATCTTTCAAACACATATGTAATATTGAGCTCGAAATTTACAGGGACACCAACTTTAACCATGAACTTACGGGAGGGCACTCCCGATACCTCCAAAGAGTTTAGGAACTCCAAGGGTAGGACGTGACTTGCTCTGTGTCTATGACATTGTCTACCAAGTGATACTTTACAACATCGCCTTCTACATGAGACGTATTTTTTTATTTATCTCCCCGACAATTTTGTTTGTCGGTGCTATTATTTCCCTCTCGCACAAACATTCTCTATTCTATATATTGTTTTTTTAGATGGGGGTACACGTTATTTTTTAGATCAGAATTCGCGGTTTAATGTATTCAAATCGTTACTATCTCTCGCCATACGATCTTCGCCATTTTTTAGTAGAGCTGCTGCATATATTGCCCCGACTGTGTATCATGGTGTACTCGTAGTTTCTGGCATATTTGTAGTGAGGTATATTTTTTATATATATGCCCATATCGTAGATGCCGAAATGCATTTATTTTATCCGCTGGTGTGCCCCTAGTTAGTACCGGTAGATGAGAATCTGTCTAAATTCGCCGTCTCAAAGCACCATCCCTCCCATGATAGTTTGGTTGCTCTCAAAATATCCATCATAGTTCAATATTACATATATATTATATTATGAGTCTTAATACTAATTATAATGTAGGTATCTATCATTATAAATGGCGGAACTCCCAAACATCATCCGTGGCCGCTGAAAAAAAAAAGACAATATTCTTCAAATAAATTTACCCAATGCCCATTAATCTAATTCGGGTCCACGGTTAATCCGAGAAAGCCTAACAAACAGACAGACGACAGGCATAATTGAATTGCCATTTTGAATTTCTACCTATACTTTCACATCATTTTCGAAATCTGCGTCCTCAAAATCTAAGAAAATGACAATTATGTCCACTTTTTAAAAAAGATCATGGCCTCCATCTTGAATTCTAAAATTGACATAATTTTCATAATCTGCGTCCACAAAATGTAAGAAAATGATACCAATGACGACTTTTTCAATAAACATCATGACGGCCATTTTGAATTCCAAATTTGATATCATTTTCGAAATCTGCATCAACGCAACCTAAGAAAATTACACCCATGATGACTTTTTCAAAAAACACCAAACATCGTCGTTATTCCCTCGGGAACTTTTAAATTTTCTGGGATGGGATGTTCTATGTGTTAATCCAGGGTGCTACCTCCATTTAAAATTTCATCCTAATCCATCTTGCCGTTGCAGCGTTAAGGAGTAACTAACTAAAACCCCCTTTTACGCCCTTAGGGGTAGTTTTTTCTAAATCGCTGAAAGCAGTATATTTTATTTATAAACAGTAGCCTAAATATCAATTTCCTAATGTAGCCATTTCGATATCTCCCATACAAATTTCTACTCCCCATTTATCGCCTTAGGGGGAGTTTTACCAAAATCACTGAAAGATTTTTTTTATGTAGCTTAATCACCAATTACCACGTTTCCAACTAAAAAAAATAACATAAATGACCAAATTGTCATACAAACTACCATCTCAAATCTCACCCCCTTAGGGGTTATTTTCGAGATACAAATTTAATCTAATTCAGTTCCGCGGTTTATCCTTGAATGCATAACAAACAGACAGACGACAGACATAATTACTTTCACGTTTATAATATTAGAATGGATTTTCTTTCTACAGCAATATTATGTATACCTATCGATGTATAGTTTTTTTACCCCTTGAATATTGTTTGAAATGACATTTTAGAATTAAATAACCGACCAATTCGCCGAAAAATTAAATGCCTGTCCGTAAATATTTTCAAGTGATCATAATAACCGCCGTAGAATTAATACGCCGTGAATAGTGAATAGTATTGAAAATAGCGGAAAAAAATGTTAAAATCTGGATATGTCAACGCTGACAACTTCAATCTGACACCGCTTCTTTTGATATAGACTAACAAAACTGAATGTAGGTACAAAGCCTGTCTCATGTTGTCACACTGGATGGCAAAAGCCATAGCAGAAATAAATTATACAATTGCGCAATTTTGTCAAATAATTACTAATCTTATTCTATATTAGTAATTATTTGCGTCCCCAAAAACTAAGAAAATGTTACCCGTGACAACTTTTTCAAAAAACATCATTGCCGCCAGTTTGAATTCTAAATTTGACATCATTTTCAAAATGTAAGAAAATTACGCCAATGACGACTTTTTCAATAAACATCATGGCGGCCATTTTGAATCCCAAATTTGATATCATTTTCGAAATCTGCGTCAACGCAACCTAAGAAAACGACACCCATGATGACTTTTTCAAAAAAACACCAAAGATATTGTCGTTATTCCCTCAGGAACCTTTAAATTTTCCGGGATGGGATTTTCCTATGTGTTAATCCAGGGTATAAGCTATCTCCATTCTAAATTTCATCCAAATCCATCCAGCACCATTGCAGCGTGAAGGAGGAACAAACTAAAACTCCCTTTTACCCTCGTTAGGGGTAGTTTTTTCTAAATCGCTGAAAGAAGTATTTTTTATTTATAAACAGTGGCCTAAATACCAATTTCCAAATTTCTTATTTTAAAAATAACTAATCTCCTATACAAATTTCTACCCCCTATTTTAACCCTTTAGGGGATGAATTTCCAAAAATCCTTTCTTAGTGTACCCTTAGGGTACCCAAGGAATATTCCCTTCAAATTTCAAGTCCCTAGGTCCAGCGGTTTAGGCTGTGCGTTGATCGATCAGTCAGTCAGTTTTTCCCCTTTCCATCCCTTCGGGGATGAAATTATCAAAAACGCTGAAACACGTATAAATTAGGTTTCAATTTTCAACCTAAACACAAAATTTGAATAGTCTAACTTAAACTTAAACTGACGGACTTTCATACAAATTTTCATCTCGTTAGGGGTGGAATTTCCAAAAATCCTTCCTTAGTGGATCTTTACACTATATAAGGTATCTATGTGCAAAATGTCAAGTCTCTAGGTCCTAAGGTTTGGGCTGTGCGTTGATATATCAACAATCCGTTTTACCCCTTTTCATCCCTTCGGGGTTGAAATTATCATAAACGCTGAGACACGTATAAGTTATAATTCAATCGCCAACCTAAATGCAAAATTTGAAGCGTCTAACTTCAAAACTGACGGACTTTCATACAAATGTTTTTCCCCTATTTTACCCCCTTAGGGGTGGAATTTCCAAAAATCCTTCCTTAGTGGATCTCTACACTATATAAGGTATCTATGTGCAAAATTTCAAGTCTCTAGGTCCAGCGGTCTGGGCTGTGCGTTGATATATCAACAATCAGCTTAGCATTTTATATAATAGATATTTTAGACTTTTGACTTAACGTGATGTTTATTCGTCTAAGTTAAAAATGTAGTTATACACTTAACAACAACAAGACATGTGACCTATGCAAAGACAGTTAATATAGCTAAAATACTTGAGCAGTTCAGCATAACTCAAGTTGGCAGTTTTAAGTATGATTGTAGCAAGTTGAGACGTTACCCAGCGCCACTTCCATTTCGTTTAGCAGGGAGATCGCACTTAGGGTTGTCGATCAAAGAAACAACTTTTTATTTATTTATTGAGTATCACTAAAATATTAGTTAAAGCATTTTTGATCGAAGTTTGAGTTTCTCTGAATCAGTTTGCCTAACTTATTCAAATCTCTTGATTTAATAAAGGAATTGGTAGGTAGGGTGCGTGAAACTGTAATTTGATTGCTAGTTGGCTTTTGTAGAATTACAGAAATCGGCAGTTGCGTATTGTGTTTTTAACAAAAAAAAGAGATAAAAATAAACACGATAATGTTAAAGTAAATACATAATACGGCTCTTTTTAATCTAAATTAGAGTTATTTATTTAAGCTACTTATTAATATAATTATTATTAATTAATATTTTAATGTTATTAAAACTCTAGTGCCAACCCTGGGCTTCTTGAAGAGTTGATTTCTCGCACCATGATTCTAAATAGAAAAATATATCTATTTTAAAATATTTTATGAAAATGTTATTGTATTTTTGGACAAACTCGAATACGAGTCAGTTTTGTAAGAATGTCTACGACGACCCTGGCATTAAAAAAAGTAAGTGTCTAAATGATAAATTCCTACAATAGTATTCCTTTATAACCGATAAAACGTGTGTCACTTTCTGACCAGTACGTAAGTGCGAGAATGACGGATGCTTTATCCAGGCGACCATAATACGGGCCCTGATGTGGGTTAGATGACGAAATTGCTTTAGGTACAGTGAGCAAAATATTTCGTCTACCCCCAAGTGTGAATTCAGTTGAATTAGGTTGACAAGATATTTCAGTCAATTCGGATGGTCTTCAGAGACATTTACAATTGTGTGTTGACTTTTTTTTGCTGACTGTATTATGTAATTACTATTTTGCCACAATAATTTGTCATTGGGGTTTAACGCATTCACTGCCACCGACGCATATATGCGTCACCCTGCCTTCCACCAAGTGCCCTCAACTCATATGTGCGTTCTTACAGTAGGCAAGCTCCGTGTAAAACAAAAGATGTGGCACCTGGCGAAAGTTTAAAAAACAGTACTGGCAGTGAATGCGTTAATGGAGAGAAATGTGAATGATTTTAGATGATCTTTAATTGTCTACCCCACAACTTTTTCCAAATCAAATGATTTCATTGTCATAATCATTTATTATGAATAAATAAAACAAAGATAATTCATTATAAACTTTTAATATAAAACTCAAACATGAAAATGCAACTAAACCAATCTATTAACAATTCAATTCTGTTCTTACTTTTAATTATATATTTATTCAATCGCCTTAAAACTAATACTTTACAATCAACGAATTTTACATAAAACTTTTCACAATATTTTTTACAAATTAATAAATAATTATGGAAAACATTAATATTAATTTACAGTTTTTGGTCTACGATTTTACCTAAATATTTCTGTACAATTTTAACAGTGTAAAATTAGATTTATTGGCACAAATTAAAAGTTTTTTTTTATTATTTGGCACAGATTCGAAAATAAGCTTTTCAGTTTTAATATCAAACGAATTATCATACAATATCGCACCTTCAGAACAATAGTGACCTAATTCAGAAATTTTAAATTTCGATTTAGGTCTCTATAATACTAATTTATGACTTAAATTTTGTAAGCTGAAATTTTCAATTAGGTCACTATTGTTCTGAGGGTGCGATATATTCAGATTCACACAAACCAATCACGAGATTTTTGTGGAAGACTTTGATATAATTTTACAACTTAAGAAAAAAGCTGTTGACATAATTGGTTAATTTAAGCACCGAGCAAAGACAGCAAAGTATGGACAGTCAACTTTATGGATTTTTGGAGTACAATAAGTTAAATTGACGAAAGGTATTCCATGGGTCTATGAAAATAAATCAAAAATGTTACTATTCAACTTATGCGTCAATATAAAATAGTTCCATAGTGCCCCAGAAGTCTATTTGGTTGACTGTGTGTCATGATTTTTGATATGATATTTTTAACTAAGTAAAGTCAATCCTTATTAGAAAATAGATTCTCAGGCTCAGACTACATCGGAGCAACCTTAGGGCCCTTTGTTTGATCAGTAGTTAACTCAACTAATTGTTAAAATTCGAAAAAGGCATCGAAAATTTAACACATTTCCATGATTCCACGATTTTTAACGATTAGTTAGTATAACTGATCAAACAACAGGCTCTTAGAGGCAAAATAGTGAGGCAAGAAAAGTTCCTTAACGCTAACGTAAACGGTTTTCTAAAACTGGAAAAACGTATGGAATTGTCGTAGGCGCTCGACGCGACCGACTGACAGCTTTCGTCAATCCTATAAATTATTGATAACGATAGCGAACGCCGAATGCATCTTGTCTAGGGCCTCTGTAGGCCTAGAAAAGATTTATTATTTTATTCGAAAATGAATAGTATCGACGTAAGCTGACAGACGGTCGCGTCGAGCGCCAACGACAATTCCATACGTTTTGTCAGTTTTCGAAAAACGTTTACGTTAAAGTTTAGCATCTTGTCTAGAGCGTCAGGTTTTCGGCATATCAATACATACATTAAAAAATGTCTAAAGATCATAAATGGGAGATTATTTTTTATAATTTGCAATATATTGCAACGCATAATTGAAAAATATATATCAATAATGATATGGGAATATTTTTAATCCATAGAAATGTTTGATGTGTGTAAATACTGAGGCTATAGGGTCAAGTTATATATGGCAGAGTAAGGTATAGTCGCGGTATGGAACGGTGTCGGACCTTAACAGGTTGTCTACCAGCTAAGGGTATACCTACTTCAAGTTTTTGTTTGAAAATACGAGTATACTCGTAGCTGGCAGACGTGGAGCTCTTTATTCGATCAAAATTTAACATATTTTTTTCTGCGTTTAAATCGTGTGTACTTAGAGTCTTAATTTCTCAGCAGATGGCAGCATCAGTAAACATTCAAATAGAGTTGGAAAGTGACGAAACTCTCATTATGCAACTGTACTACTCTGCCAGAAACTTATTCTTCGGTTTCTAATACGTCATCGATTAAAAGTAGAATTGTAAAAACGCCCCTGCTGTATGCTTAAAGAATAGCAAGCTTGAATGAAAGCCATATCACTACTTTCATGGATATTTATAAAATGCTGGAGAACGCCCACGACTTCGTACGCTACTCCCCCAATTTCTTCCCGTTGGGGGTCGATTTTCCAAAAATCCTTAGCCTCTAGAGTAGGTAGCCAAGGATTTTTTTCTCTAAAGTTGAATCTAGATTCAGCGGTTTAGGTCATGCATTGTATGTCAGTCTGTTAGTGAGTTTTATATGCATAGATAATCCTAAACAAAGTTACTTGATCACTAAAATTGTTTATCAAAACTTTATTAAACTGTGTGAAATTGGACCCAGAGCACTCAATCACCAATTTCATTATTTATTCCAAGCCACCTTCATACACTTTACAGGATTATAATTTCTTCTATTTCCCTCGAAATCACCGAGGCTTGGAAAAACACCCTTTATATTAAAACTTAGACCTGTTCCGTACGGTAGAGACTTCCTTATTATTAATAGAAAATAAAAATTGTTTTATAAATGTATTGTACCCTAATTTAAATATACATTCAGCGACATGAAATTATGAATGTCATAGAAATGTTTATTAGAAAAAATCACTTATTATTGTATTAAATGGCTGACGTGTCGGTTGATTATTCATAGAGCTGGCTTGTGACTCTGAGTTAATTTTCTTTTTAATCTTTGAGTCGCGAAAGGTATTTTTTCAAATATCAATTTTTGTGTCATTCATTAATTTATTTCATAAATTTATGAAACAATAATTATATTTTATTTATATTTATTAAATAATGTACAAAACTGTTCCCTATTTGTTCGGTTTTTGAAATAAAGGGCGTTTTTCCATGTCTTGGAAATAACATTAGACCTTGTTGAAAGCGAATTATATATTCTTCATAAAAAAAAAACTTATTTTCCATCTCTCTACAGGTCTACTAATTCTAATGATGTTATGAGCCGACCCCAACTTGCCATCGAAACATAAAATTTCACTATTATAATAATATTTAGTCCTAATTAAAAAAAAACATTATACAGAAGCAACAAATATGAGAATGTTATCAACAAATATGAGAAACTTATCTCAGAAAGTAACAAAAAATGTGTAGGTAAGACTCTTGATGAATAATTGACGCGTAGTCAGTCAGTCAGAAGGCTGCATAATTTAGTGCCTTGTCACATTAACGTCATGTTTGAACCACCGTACTAATCTGTCAAAGGCCTTAAAACGACAAGGTACAAAACTGTGCAACTACGAATAAGGACTGTACTGCCTTAATCTTTGAGTTTCTATGAGAATAAACATATATAATCACAATTTAAATTTAATTTCACGCATAAACTGTGACATGTTTTTCATGTTCCATACAACATGTTATAAAAATACCAACAAAAAAAAAGGAAATATAAAAACAATGTCCACGATAGTAAGCTGTAATCTCAGTCACAGAAGTTGTTTTTTTTTGGTATTTTTGAAACACGTTGTAATTGTTTATTATTTTATATTCCGTTTTCCGGATAGAACTTTTTAACTTTGTTAAACCTACCGAAACTTTTAAGCAACATACATTGACGATGTCTTACTTGCAAATGAAATGTATCAAAAATAACACTTTGCTAAACTTTACCTAATATTAAACAAAAATCTTATTCAAAACAAACTTCTTAACTTAATTTCATATCAACAGACCACGTTTGTGTCATAAATTACATAATTATACATCTAAGACGCGTATTAAATATTAATTCGATAAATTAACGTAAGGTTAACAAATTAATCAGGAATCATTTTCCATAATAATAGCTAAGCCGAAACACTGCAGCGCACGCTTTGCCTTCAAATCCTATAAAAATGTACGCTGATACGCCTACAATAACACACAAAGATGCTTTGCATAAAATGATATTACTAGTACAAGCGTAGCCTGCTCTAACGTGTCGCTTACGCACATACCCGTGGCTTATCCTACTGCAGCGCATGGACAAGACACGCACGCAGTCACATGCTTTTTACCCACTGCGGCGCATGGACATGCAATTTGTTAACCAGCACGTTAAAAAGGTTGACAATCACATCTCCATGATCGTGCATCGGTTGCTTTGGAAATGTTGTCACACGCAGGGAGGCTAGTGCACTCATTTGTGTAGTGTGCGTGTGCAAAGCGTGCGCCAGTGTCTGCTTGTGGCCTGTTTGAAATCCACCAGAGTTACACCTCGCACTGGCCGTGAATAGTTAAAAGTTGTAATTTCAAGCAGTAAAGTGTCAGTTAAATGACTGATGTAAATGTGTATCTTTCCCTCCCTGTAACTTGACAGGTTGTAACAGTTCAAAAAAGTCATTAGAAACAAAATAAACACTGCTATAGCGTGATCGCGTACTCCGAACGATTCTACGAGTTACACGCCTTTACCTGACACTGACCTTCTTATTTATAAATGCGCAATAGCTAAAGTATGCTCAAAATATGATTTGTCCTTATTGAGTCATTTAAATTTGGCAGTATGAGACAAATAATCCTTTAACTAAAATAGGTTTATTGTGCGTTTATGAATAAGGGCGGCAGAAGCAGCTTTTAAATTGTTCACGCGATCTCTGTGACTTAAAATGGTCGACAACACTTCAACTAATGTTTATACGACTTTTTCTCAAAGCCAAGCGTTCTACACTATATCACAAGTCTAGAACCTCATCGAATGCTATCTCGGCGCCTCCACGTCAGCTGTGACAGTCATTCTCCTATAATCCTCACAAAAACACTGTCTCTGAGGGTACACCTTATCCACAGACGATCCCAAGTTCCTCGGCAGAGTTTTCGCTTTATAATAATCACTTTTTAAACAGTAATCGTAGATTAATTTTGGTCCTTCGTTGAAATATTGACTATAGTACCCATCGCAGTCTTCAAACGACACTGATTTTGGTAGTTCATATTTTTGGTAGCAGCCCTCGGGACGGCGGCGTTGAGGGGGGTACACCCATGAGGGAGGGGGGGTCGGGGCCCACGGCGGCGGCCCCGAGGGTCATCCTCAGCGAATCGGCTTCGACACGATGATGACGTCGGGCGCTGATCGGGTGGTTTCGGTGCTCATCGGTCGGCGGTCTGATTTCTTTTCTGTTTTTGAAAAAAGAGCATGGTAAATAAAATGGAGTTAAGGTGTGACGTACGAGTAAGCTGCCGGATCAATTACGGGCGGTTTTCAAAAAAAGCATACTTTTAGGTACCGTTCTTAATATTAGTGCTTAATTTTTACACATTTTTTGAAATTGCCCTCATTTGAATTCCATACATTTTAACCGTTTTCGAACACCGTTTACGTTAGCGTTAAGCATCTTCTAGAGCTCCAGAGGCCCTAGCTAAGACGCAACACGCTAACTAGCGTTTCTATTCGTTTTGTTTTTTAACCAATCGCGTCACTGTTATATCAAGTGACTCTTCGTGTCACGACATTTACCAGTGACGCGATTGGTTTAAAAACGAAAAGAATAGAGACGCTAGTTACCAAAATTCATCTTGGCTTCCCCTGACCTTATCGTAAGTACAGCGGTTGTAACACAAAGTGAAACGTCGAGGTAAATGTGATATAATAACGCGATTAAGTCCCGCTTTATATAGTTCTGTATGTCTGGAAATCGTGTTTAACTAGTTATCATAGTTTGGTTTATAAGCCAGTGCTTAGTTCCAAAATTGCAGTTTGGGCTTTGCTTTATGCAATTGTCATAACTGTTACTAAATTTCACACTGACTGCACGGTTTAAAATGAAATGAAAACTTTATTTACCTTTGAATTTATGCCTGTAAATATAATCTCTTAAAAATTGTGCTAAAGCGCTTTTTTGAACAAGGGGGTAAAGTGTCACTTATTGTTTGTTATTTAAGTCTCTTGTCAAACAATCTACTACTGTTAGTCTACCACGATTAATTATAGTTTCTTCATCTTCTTATAATACAAATTCGAAAGTTTTAATGGTTGGGACTTGACTTTGGCTAGAACGGATTCGGATGAAGTATGGCACGGAGATACATTATATTATATAGTCCGGAATCTACTCTTCATCTATGAAAAATGTACGGTTCCCGAAGGATGAAAAAATTACGAATTCTACGTATTATCTAAGTAACCAATTGTTCTGGTTGATCTAACATCAGATTTGAAATACTTGATTTGAAAATTGTTAAACGATTACATCATCTACTTCCTCCTATTTCATATCTACTATCTACCTCACAAAATGTTAGGCAAATTTGACATAGTTTTGCGGCAAACCAAGTTCTTAAACTGTCATTGACTAACATAGGCTTACTTGAGGCTTGGCGCTTCTTAACATGAACCGAGTTCCGTATTGTATCGCAATTAATTTATGCTAAGTTGCACGTGCTTTTTAACTAAGGCGTTACAGCCAGGGTTTGGGAACGGTTCGAAAAATACTGTTTAATTAGGGTTTTTAACCAGGTTCTTCGTAAAATCTCGCTTGGAGCGGAATAGATTTGCGAGCGTTATCATCGCTGGGATTAACCCTTTGTTTTTCGTTTTTGATTCTTCCTTCACTTCGATGAAGTGGCGACTATGGTTAGGCTTGCTTGACTTTGCTTTGAAATGAAACTAAAGAGCTATTCGGGTAGGAAAGACTACTTAGAAACGGGTGGTGGTGGTGGGCCGTGCGAACGAAATTAACCGGATATTTCGAGAAAGAAAAGTTAAATATTACTCTTTGATTAGAACCGGAATAATATCGATTCTGTTCGAGCGGAATCAAAATGAAAATGGTCTATTTGCTCTCTCGGTACCTTACGATCACGAGTCGACCCCCTTAGCCACTAGCCCACCGACACTCTCCTCTATGTGACTTATTACTTACGTGATTTAATCGACTCCTGCGGCGTCGCCTGCCGGAGTAGCTCGATGGTGATCTGAGAGGTGTTGGCGGGCGCGGGGGAGGGGCGCACTATTGTTGCGCCGGAGTAGCCAAAGGTGGAGAACCCTCGGCTGTTTGTACCAGAACCTGTGCCGGCAGATGAGAAGGGGTCTTAAGAAAGTGGTTGATTGAATGATAAGGAACCTGTGACAGTATTATGACTGAATACATACAAAGGTTTAAATTTAATAATAAATAAAATATTCATCTTTACAACAACTTTTGATTCAGCACTAAAGCAAGAACAGTTGCTACTTCCTAAAAATAACCCAGAACTAAAAAACATTTTATTTCGATACATTCTAATAGAATAGATAATGCGATTACGCAAGTAAATAATTTCATTTGATTTGATCCTCTAAAACAGTTAACTTGAACTTGATTTGATATATCTTCAAAATGAAGACATGCACGAAAACTTCAGAGCCATTTTTGATTCACGGGCTCAAACCACAATTTTTTTGTCCAATGCAATTGATCGTTTACCTTCGTTTAATTTATAATTTCATAAGAAATAACTTACTGTCCGAACCAGGGGCTGGATCCACTTGGAACAAACTCTCCCTTGTCTGACATCCAGACTCCTTAGTATCTGGAGTCCCTACCGACGCATCTCTGATCTCTTTCCTCTCTTCTTCTTTTCCTCTACTCCTCAGCGACTCTTCTTTTCTGCTCGTGTCACTTTTCCTTTGTCTCCCTTTATGCTCTATCCGAATATCGTCAGTGTCAATGGGTATGCTTTGGGCTTCCTGATGCCACAGAGCATCGTCTATGTCTAGTTGAGTATCATGAGGGAAATCTGAGTCTATGCTGCTAGGCTGAAAAAGAAGGAATTGATTTTAGTATATGTTTTCTGGGAGCCCTTTGTTTCCCATAATTTTATTGGTCATAATGTCATTGTTGACATAATTTTCGATAGTCATAATTTTTTATATCGCTGAAACTGTAAACATTTCAGAAGTTCTGAAATATCTAACGTGTAGACAAGGCTAGGTTAGGTTAGGTTTGATTTATAAAAATCCTGAAAAAGTAACAGTTTCTTTAAAAAAACACGTTATGACTTGCGATAATTATGACCTAAAACACATTATGACTAAAAATTATTATGTCAGTCAATATAGACCCATATCTTCTGTTTAGTCATGGCCAGTTAATTAGGTTATATGTTGATCAAATCTTTAATCAGTAGCTGGCTTGGATTGCACGATTTGATAATCTTGCTTGTATTACTGCACCAACTTTTAAAATAAGATGCCGCCTTGGTCTAGACCTAATTTATTTCTGTACGCAGAGTCAAAGTTCATTAATGAAAACCGAGCGATGCTTTGGTGGATTTGAATATACTTAATATATATGTTAGTATTTCAAATGCGTTGATAGTTTGGAATTATGGTGTAATACAATTGCTACGTTATTGAGGATCTGTATAGTAAGTTATAGCTATATTTTTTACCAGTTTTAATAAAACTTAATAACTCTTAAACTTAATGACATATTAGGAAGTCAAAAATATATGGACCGGTGTAGTAGAGGCTTTCTTGTTCCTTAATATTAACATCAAGTTCTGGGACACCCTTTGTAAGCACACACATGTATGTACGTACAAAAATAACTACATATCACTAAGTCGCGATATTTTCTTATTTAATAAATAAAATTGAATTATTGAATCAATAATATATTTTTTTGGGACCAATTTCTTCAAACCATAAATCCATGATGCTACAAAAACATCTGTGACATGTATTTTTTTATTTTTACCTCACAAAAACAATAAAAACGAAAAAGCAAAAGGCCGACCCAATGCTCCAAGTAGCGTAAAAAGTTCAAACCAGAAATATTTGATTCGAAATGAGATCGGGGCTCTTGTGAGTAGACCCGCGAAAGGTCGTGTGTTCAATTTCAGTAAGGATCACACCACTTTCCTGATTCAAAACGACGTATACGCAATTCAGCAACAAAACATGTTGAACCTCTTGCTGTTTCTACAAGGTCGATAGTTCAATAACTTTTAGATTGAAGTTGTACTTTGTTGTTAGAAAAATAATGGTTTGTATCGGAAAGGGGTTTTCCGATCGACTTTGCCATCCGGGAATTTGACCACGACGTGCCGAGGACAGAATTAATTTGTGTTACAAGAAAAATACTACAGGGTTAAAATTACCCGTTAAAAGATCTCGTCCTTTGTAGAGCAATAAAGATAAAATACCTTATAAAGATAAAGATAAAGATAAAGACAAGTTTATTGATTAACTAAGCACAAGACCATACAAGAAAATATCCAGTGGACCCCACACTAGGCTGAGCCTGTATCTTGGGGCCCAGTGAGCCGGTTTACAGTCAGATAAGGTAGGTAATTAGAATTATCTTAAAAAGAACAACAGCGGTGCTTTACAAAAACAAATAAATATTGAGAAAAAAAAGAGGTTTTACATAATATTTTATAACTTTTAACATAAAACATTGTGTGTGTGTGTGTGTGTGTGTGTGTGTGTGTGTGTGTGTGTGTGTGTGTGTGTGACTGTATATGAGTAGTGTCTTCCTTACTTAGTATAGCCTCGTAAAGCCCACCGTACTACAAACAGCCAGTTTTTTGTCAGTGGGACTCTGAATCTACCATCTAGGCAATAAAGTTCAATTACGTTTGTTCGATAATGACATATTCAGTTAAACAAAATAGGAAAATAAACCTTATTCTTTTTGCAACACAGTTCAAATTAAATTGACTTGATTATCTACAACCTATTGCACATTGGGCCTTACGAGGATAGATCAGTTTCGCTTCCCGCCGTCTGTCCGTCTGTATGTACGCTTATATCTTTCAAACTACACAACGAATTTTAATGTTACTTTCATCAATAGATAGAGTGATTCAAGAGGAAGGTTTTTATGTTTAACTAGCTTTTGCCCGCGACTTCGTCCGCGTAGAACTCGTTTATCGCAGTTAAGTAAATTAATAGTTTTAAGTAATTCTATAGTTTGACGTCCTCCCTGGCAAGAATGATCTTTCAAACACATGTAATATTGAGCTCGAAATTTACCGGGACACCAACTTTCACCATTAACTCTTACGGGAGGGCACTCCCGATACCTCGAAAGAGTTCAGGAACTCTAAGGGTAGGACGTGACTTGCTCTGTGTCTATGACATTGTCTACCAAGAGATACTCCACAACATCGCCTTCTACATGAGACATATTTTTATATTTATCCGCCTAACAATTTCGTTTGTCGGTGCTAATATCGCCCTCTCGCACAAACATTCTCTATTCTTTATATTGTTTTTTAGATCGGGGTACACGTTATTTTTTAGATCATCTGTGTTTTGTACAATATTACAGAATTCGCGGTTTAATGTATTCAAATCGTTACTATCTCTCGCCATACGATCTTCGCCAATTTTTAATAGAGCTGCCGTATATATTGACCCGACTGTGTATCATGGTGTACTCGTAATTCCTGGCATATTTGTAGTGAGGTATATTTTTTATATATATACCCATATCGTAGATGCCGAAATGCATTTATTTTATCCGCTGGTGTGCCCCTAATTATCACCGGTAGAATCTGTCTAAATTCGCCGTCTCAAAGCACCATCCCTCGCATGATAGTTTGGTTGCCCTTAAAATATCCATCATAGATCAATATTACATATATTATATTATGAGTCTTAATACTAATTATAATGTAGGTATCTATCATTATAAATGGCGGAACTCCCAAACATCATCCGTGGCCGCTGAAAAAAAAAGACAATATTCCTCAAACAAATTTACCCAATGCCCATTAATCTAATTCGGTTCCGCGGTTAATCCATGAAAGCGGAACAAACAGACAGACGACAGACATAATTGAATTGCCATTTTTAATTTCTACCTATACTTTCACATCATTTTCGAAATCTGCGTCCTCAAAACCTAAGAAAATGACAAATACGTCCACTTTTTAAAAAAGATCTCATCTTGATTTCTAAATTTGACATAATTTTCATAATCTGCGTCCACAAAATGTAAGAAAATTATACCAATGACGACTTTTTCAATAAACATCATGACGGCCATTTCGAATTCCAAATATGATATCATTTTCGAAATCTGCGTCAACGCAACCTAAGAAAATGACACCCATGATGACTTTTTCAAAAAACACCAAACATTGTCGTTATTCCCTCGGGAACTTTAAAATTTTCCGGGATGGGATTTTTCTATGTGTTAATCCAGGGTGCTACCTCCATTTTAAATTTCATCCTAATCCATCTAGCCGTTGCAGCGTTAAGGAGTAACTAACTAAAACCCCCTTTTACCCCCTTAGGGGTAGTTTTTTCTAAATCGCTGAAAGCAGTATATTTTATTTAAATATCAATTCCCTAATGTAGCCATTTCGATATCTCCCATACAAATTTCTACTCCCCATTTATCGCCTTAGGGGTAGTTTTAAAAATTTTTTTATGTAAAAAGTACTAAACAGTAGCTTAAACATCAATTGACACGTTTCCAATAAAAAAAAATTAACATAAATGACCAAATCGTCATACAAACTGCCATCCCAAATAGAGATGCAAATTTAATCTAATTCAGTTCCGCGGTTTATCCTTGAATGCATAACAAACAGACAGACGATAGACAAAATTACTTTCACGTTTATAATATTAGTATGGGTTTTCTTTCTACAGCAATATTATGTATAACTATCGATGTATATTTTTTTTACCCCTTGAGTATTGTTTGAATTGACATTTTAGAATTAAATAACCGACCAATTCGGCGAAAAATTAAATGCCTGTCCGTAATTATTTTCAAGTGATCATAATAACCGCCCTAATATTAAATAACAGCCGGAGAATTAATATGCCGTGAATAGTGAATAGTATTGAAAATAGCGGAAAAAAAAAAAAATCTGGATATGTCAACGCTGACAACTTCAATCTGACACCGCTCCTTTTGATATAGACTAACAAAACTGAATGTAGGTACAAAGCCTGTCTCATGTTGTCACACTGGATGGCAAAAGCCATAGGAGAAATAAATTATTCAATTGCGCAATTTTGACAAATAATTACTAATCTTATTCTATATTAGTAATTATTTGCGTCCCCATAAACTAAGAAAATGTTAACCGTGACAACTTTTTCAAAAAACATAATTGCCGCCAGCTTGAATTCTAAATTTGACATCATTTTCATAATCTGCGCCCCCAAAATGTAAGAAAATGATAACATAGACGATTTTTTCAATAAACATCATGGCGGCCATTTTGAATTCCAAAATTAATATCATTTTCGAAATCTACGTCAACGCAACCTAAGAAAATGACACCCATGATGACTTTTTCAAAAAACAACAAACGTCGTTATTCCCTCGGGAACTTTTAAATTTTCCGGGATAGGATTTTCCTATGTGTTAATCCAGGGTATAAGCTATCTCCATTCTAAATTTCATCCAAATCCATCCAGCGCCAATGCAGCGTGAAGGAGGAACAAACTAAAATTCCCTTTTACCCCCCTTAGGGGTAGTTTTTTCTAAATCGCTGAAAGTAGGTAGTATTTTTTATTTATAAACAGTAGCCTAAATACCAATGTCTAAATAGCTTATTTTAAAAATAACTAATCTCCCATACAAATTTCTACTCTCTATTTTAACCCTTTAGGGGATGAATTTCCAAAAATCCTTTGTTAGTGCACCCCTAGGGTACCCAAGTAATATTCCCTTCAAATTTCAAGTCCGTAGGTTCAGCGGTTTACGCTGTGCATTGATCGATCAGTCAGTCAGTTTTACCCCTTTTCATCCCTTCGTTGATGAAATAATCGAAAACGCTGAGACACGTATAAATTAATTTTCAATTTTCAACCTAAACACAAAATTTGAATAGTCTAACTTAAACTAAAATTGACGGACTACATACAAATTTTCATCCCCTTAGGGGTGGAATTTCCAAAAATCCTTCCTTAGTGGATCTTAACACTATACAAACCTATGTGCAAAATTTCAAGTCTCTAGGTAATAAGGTTCGGGCTGTGCGTTGATATATCAACAATCCGTTTTACCCCTTTTCATCCCTTCGGGGTTGAAATTATCAAAAACGCTGAGACACGTATATGTTAAAATTCAATCGCAAACCTAAACGCAAAATTTGAAGCGTCTAACTTCAAAACTGACGGACTTTCATACAAACGTTTTTCCCCTATTTTACCCCCTTAAGGGTGGAATTTCCAAAAATCCTTCCTTAGTGGATCTCTACACTATACAAGGTACCTATGTGCAAAATTTCAAGTCTCTAGGTCCAGCGGTCTGGGCTGTGCGTTGATATATCAACAATCAGCTTAGCATTTTATATAATAGATTAATTCTGGTTTATGTACAGTACCGCAACAAAAATGCTAACTGTTTATAAGGCAGAGGGAATATATTTCCCACAGTAATAAATGTAATATGAATCTTAAGAATTGACAGTTTGGTTGTATATCCGAATACTATGACAGTTGTCAATAACCGGTAAAGAGTGCACTTTAGTGCGTTGTCATAGTAAACTTCGAACAGAACATCAAATGACACACATTACAATGACACTGACATTCACAACGTTCTAAGTATGCTCAATATTTTTATTGGGTGACTAGTAGTGTTACACAAAAGATCACATAAACCGAGATAAAGCGAGGGCGGGTTGATAGCCGTTTAAAAATCAAACGTATCTTAATCTTACGTATATCAATAATTAAATTATGCATTTAATCTTAAATAGCTCAAGCGTAACATAGCTTTCGGAAAAATGAAAATTCGGAAGATAAAATCAGAATTTTAAGGTTTTCGTCCCTCACCCATCTTCATTTGAGACCTGTCTTTTTATTAGGACAAAACAATTTATTAAAAATTAAGGTAAGTAATAAAGTCTACAATAAAACTAACACTAAAAACAAAAAAGATAGACTTACACCTAAAGAAATAAAAGCTTAAAAACAACACCCCTTATTGAGAGTTTAAAATAACCTACCTTTCTCATATTTCTCTGTTGTTTGTACATCTCATTGGTGTGGTTCTCTCTCTCTCGTGGTTCGCTGTCTCTCTCTAGATGCTTAGCGTCAAGCGTGAGTTGCGTCTGCGTTAAATCATCTAATCTGTCCTCGCTGGACTGCTTGATGTGTTGCTATAATCAATAAAAAATGTTATCAAAGGTTTAATTGATTGACAAGTTCAAGCGCGAGTCTTCTGCGGGGTGATGCTGGGGGAGGTAAGGCGACTGCTATTGCCACAGAATAAATAATAGTACACGCACAGAAGTTTATCTTTCTAACAAAAACGGCGTTTAAGTATGAGAAACGTGTCTACTTTATGTCTCTCTATCTACCGTGTAATTCGTATTCACTCGTACTAACTCTTCTAATCCCTATAGAACACAACAATACAAATACTGCTTTTCCGGGTAAATGATAAGATGGTGGTTCGGATGGACCCTGCACAAGGTCCTACAACCTCTATGACATCAAATTAAAAATGTTTTGAACTAAATACTAACCCCCTTACTAATAAACGTTGAGTAACGGTGGTATAGCTAAACAATGTTTTGTCCTTATCTGTCATTAGGACATTTGAATTTGACAGATAAGGACAAAACATTGAAAAGCTATACCACCGTTACTCAACGTTTATTAGTAAGGGGGTTAAATAAATAAAGATAAATCCTAAATTTATATGTAGTATGGGTCTAAAAAAATGATTTAACCTCGTAAGACCCCGCGTACAAAAAAATGTACATAATACGGCCATTGCAATAAAGATCTATTGCAAAGGAGATAAAGTAGAATTTCCCTTGTTTTTATGACTGACAATTAAAATAGGAAATTTACTTTACTGCAATCATAATAGGTTCATTTTACTTTGGCAAATTTCGTTGTATGGTGGCTCTTAGGAGGTAGAAATAATTCTTACCTTAATAATTTTATGATCCTGGTACAGTTTTCGGATACACTTGAAGAGAAACACGAAGCTCATACCAGACAGGATCAGGGAGAAAATGATCAGAATCGCTAACACGTGCGGCTCGTTCATCTTCGATTGTTCCTCTTGCTAAAATATACATAATAGTCGTTAGAAAATATATTTCAACAAACAGAGAACCTCCTCCTTTTTTTGAAGTCGGTTTAAAGTAATAAAACAATAAAAAAACGATAAAACGGCTAAAAATTATTAAGTACTGTTAAATTTCAGATCTTGACACAATAAAATGGGACCGACTATAAAAGTAAATACATAAATCGCTATAGGTGTGCCTATAATATTTTGTAGAGTCCCCGCGATTTCTCTTGATCCTGACCTGCTGAAGATGTAACCACCTGAGAAGTATTACAATTCTTTCAAACAAAAAACATAATTTTTGTACTCGCCGATTAAAGTCTGTGTATTAAGATTTCATAGAGAATAATGCAACGTCACTCTTCTCATCGTTGAATCGTCTATGTAACTTCCGATACAACTGAAATAACTGTTTCTATACGCTCTAGACAACCGAATTTTTTTTGAAAATAGATCTTCGTAGGGTGACGGCACCAATGATGGACACTTTTAGCGGATAGGCACCAGTAATGGACGTTTCACTCTTAATTCAAATTTCATACGGTCCTACATTGATTGTTGCATAACAAATGAATACCACTTATCTTCTGTAAAATAAGAATCAAGTGTCCATTATTGGTGCCTTGTCCATTACTGGTTCCATCGCCCTATTTCAATAATATGTGTCCTTGTTTAAGGAGACTCGACCCGATACAAAATTGCCAATCTATGGCGTTTCGGAACGTAGCAGCGTCGCGTCATCTATCAAAAATCTACTTAAAATTGCTGCTGTATTCAGAGCATAAAAAAATAAAAAAACTTCGCTTTGTGATTGGCTAATATTTAGCCAATCACAGCACAGTACTGCAACATTACGGACGCCGGTGGTGTGATAACTTTTCTTTTCAAAACTAAGCTTAAAAAGTTAAAATAAAAAGTAACCACTTAAATTATTAATTTTAATGAACTCATACAAAAAGTATAGTTCACAATAGTGTCATAATCAAGCTTTTTAATTTCGTACCTTACTTAGGCCACTCAGCAAGCTTCGTGGCCTAAACACGGTACTCGACTAAAAAGCTCTCTATTATAACATAATTGTGAAAAGTACTATTTCAAACCGATCCAGTTGTTTTGGAGTAAGCGGAGAACATACATAAACAAAAAATAACTGACGAACTGAGAAGGTCCTCCTTTTTGAAATCGGTTAAAATCAGAACTCAGCGGTGTTATTTGGGCTATTTAGGCATTCAATGCTAAACAACTTATACTAAAAATATATGTAACACAAAATATATACAGCGTGAATGGGATCAGGCTCTACCGGAAAATGAAACGGTAGTTTTAGACTGGTCACAGGACCTGTATTCTAGGTGAAGAAAACCATATAGTAAATACCCATAATAGGCTAGTAAGAAAAAAATAGTCCACGTTACCTTGCAAGTGTCCTTGTCTTCGTCAGTTTTAAGCCTGCAGTCGACGTGGCTGTTGCACACCAGGCCCTTGTCAATGCAAGTCCCGTCGGAGCAGTCGAACTCACCGTCGATGCATTTCTCTGAAATAAACAACCATTCGTCTTAACTTTAACTTTTTAAACGTTGACGCAATAGTTCAAAAAGGCTTCAAAATTGCAAACAATAACTTCTTTTCAAATGTTAATTGTTTAGTCAAACTGAAGTCGGCGTCCGACAATGTTTTTAACCAAAAACCGACTTTAGATGGCTATTTGATTCACTATTTTTTTTAAACAGTTTTTACTGGTATATGTATGTATGTATGTATGTATGTAAATACTTTATTGTACAAACGGGAAAATAACAAACAACAAAATAGACAGAAACACAAAAGGTATGTACAAAGGCGAACTTATCCCTTTAAGGGATCTCTTCCAGTTAACCTTTGAGCGATTGGGAAAAGTTTGAAAAAATAAATAGCCAAACGTACAACAATGAAAGGGACTAGATGTTTCATAATTACGTTAATATTAAATAACCAATTTAAAGTTCTAAGAATAAATAAATAAATATGATCTAGATCTTAGTTAAATAATTTAATACAATGCCAAATAGACAGATGGATATATACTTATATAAATATATCATTATATATAAATTTATATACATATATATATATATATATATATATATATATATATATATATATATATATATAATTCATATATACATATATAAACTCACACATATATAATTCATATATATATGAATAGACAAAGATGAAAGGACATAAAAATGATAGTCTTCGTTCAAGGACAAGAGTCAGACCAGTGGTTTTTTAATCTTGATTTAAGCGATGCAACAGATTGAGACCGCCTTATATCAACTGGGAGTAGATTCCACAATCGCACAGAGTGCACCGAAAATGATTTAGAATAAATCTTAGATTTGTTTGAAGGAAAAGCAAGGGATAGGTTGGCGCTCGATCGCAATCGATTCTGGGAACCAGTTGCCATAAAACTGAACCGTTCCGAAAGGTAAGGAGGGGAAAGAGGATAGAAAAGAACGCTAAATAGCAACGACAGGATATGAATGTTTCTACGAAACCTAATGGGCAACCAATTCAGCTGAGAACGGAATTCAGACACGTGATCAAATTTTCGCAAGCCAAATATAAACCGAATGCATACGTTCTGTAGCCGCTCCAGTTTATCAAGCAGCTCCTCGGTTGCGTCGAGATATGCGATGTCGCCGTAGTCAAGAAGAGGAAGAAGAAGGGATTGTGCAAGAGTAATCTTGGTGCGAAGGGGGAGGAAGTTCTGCAGGCGCCGAAGGGAATGAAGGGATCCAAAGAGCTTCCGACTAACCTCCGACACATGAGCCGACCACGAAAGCGTCCGATCCATAGTGAGACCCAAGTTTTTGACCTTGCTAGAATAAGGAATTGGAGTACCGTCAAATAGCAACTTAGGTAACTCTTGGTCAGACAACTTTGAGATGAAGTGTGGACTACCAACAATAATTGCTTGCGATTTCTTCGCGTTGTTCTTTAACCCGAATTTAGCCGCCCAATCACGAATAGCGGCAAGGTCGGAGTTAATTAGGCCAATTAGCGAGGGAAAATCATCAATACTGGCCGCCGCATAAATCTGCAAATCATCTGCATAAAGATGGAAAGAAGATCGGAGAGAAGAAGTGATACCATTAATAAAGATCGAAAAGAGGAGAGGGGATAGAACAGCTCCTTGGGG
This sequence comes from Acleris literana, assembly GCA_946894065.1. NCBI lineage: Eukaryota > Metazoa > Arthropoda > Insecta > Lepidoptera > Tortricidae > Acleris > Acleris literana. The sequence continues at coordinate 1,329,358 of OX335688.1, read as the reverse complement.
AACACCCGCAGAAAGATCTTTCCATGCGGAAACATCATCATTAACCTTGACCTGCTGGCGCCTCCCAAGAAGATAAGAATGAAACCACGAGAGAGCGGAAGAAGTGATATTGTAGGTTTTGAGAATACCGAGGAGGATGTCAAAATCCACAGTGTTGAAAGCACTGCTGAAGTCTAACAAGACAAGAACAGTGAGTTTCCTGTTCTCGATATTAAGACGAATGTCGTCGGTGACCTTAACCAAGGCAGTGACAGTACTATGCCCGGGGCGGAACCGTGATTGAAAAGAATTGAAGAGTTTGTGTTGATTAAGGAAGCGGGACAACCTTCTATTTACAAAATGTTCACTAATTTTGGAGAGGACTGGGAGGATAGAAATAGGTCGATAGTCAGAATAAGAGGTGGGATTCGAGGATTTAGGGAGAGGAATGACATGCGCTGATTTCCACAGGGAAGGAAAGGATCCTGTAGAAAAGGAAAAGTTAATTAAATTGGAAAGGATGGGAGCAATAGGTTCCGCGATGAGCATAAGCATGTCCAAACCCAAGCCGTCTTCACCAACAGCCTTCGTATTAATACCTTTCAGCAGATTAAGAGTTTCATCCGATGAGATGTGGCCAAGATTAAAAGGAGGAAAGTCGGGGCTAGGAAAGTTGGCGAGAAGAGATAAAGTATGTTTTTTTAAGGACGGGTCCAAGACGACCGGAGAAGTGCTAAAGTGGATGTTAAGGGAATTGAGGTCAGATATACTGCTAGAAGAACTTTCTTGAGGTTTGCCCACCCCTAAAGACTTTAAAAACTTCCATAATTTTGAAGGGGGGGCAAGTTTCGATACGTTCATGGATGTAGCGGCGCCTAGCATCCCTACATCCCCGATTGCAGCGATTACGTAGGGCAACATAGGTACGATGATTTTCCTCCGAAGGGTTATGACGCAGTTTTAGGCGGGCACGATTTCTTTTAGCCATTAAGGTCCTGATATTAGGCGTAAGCCACGGAGCTGGGTAATGTTTGACCCGCAAGGGCTTTAAAGGCGCCACCACCACCACCACCACCACCACCACCACCACGTACCACTTCTCAATTAATAAGAAACTATAGAATATTTTAAGCTCGCCGCAAGCAACACCAAGTAAAGTGGCACCATAAAACTTACCATTGCTCTTGATAGTCCGAATGGCCGCGAATTTTGCATTGAACTTGGATTTCTCCTTGACATCTTTTCTTGCATAAAACCTGATGATCATTCGATTTCCACCAGTTTCCGTCACCTTATCAACTTCCGTCATCACCGGGTTGGCCACAGAACCGCAGTAAAACGCTTTCCTAAAAAAACCGTTCCATTAAAAAGAAAATATCCGTGACACACAATGGACAAATAAATACTTACAAAAAATATTTAGATATGAAATGGTCCCAACTCAGCATAATGCTGGTATTTAAGCCGGTGCTGGTCTATCGTTGGAACCATTACAGGGTCTGAATTACCCAGGGTTTAGATTACTAGCAATCATTGGATCACTATGTTGTTTATTTTTATGGGAAAAAGGCCAACGAGCACGAAGGCCACCTGATGGTAAGTGGGATCTGAGACCCATAGACATTTGTTTTCTCAAACTACAATTTAAAGACTTCAATGGCCGTTTACCGTTAACCGGTTACCTTACCCCCAAATCAAAACACTACAATGCGAAAACCGCTATATGGCGGTAGGTTGGGATGCAGCATTCGACCATTTATTACAAATTCGCAACCATGTTGAATTCAGGAACGCTAGTGACTATAGTAAACGGCATATAAGTAAACTGCAGAAGGACAACTTACATGTGGTCTGAGTTCGGCTTAGCTCCAAATACTTGTACTAAGTTTTTTTCGCAGTCATTTGGATGATGCAAAGAAAAAACCATGAAGTCCAGGTAAATCTGTAACCAAGGATTGGGTACAATGCATAATAACAGCACGAAACACAAAAAATCTTACTAATATATAAATGCGTATTAGTGCGTGTTAGTTTGTACGCTACAACGGCTGGACTGATTTGGATGAAATTAGTAATTAGAAAAAGTAGGATCTGAGACCCAAACACATTTTCATTCTCAAGAGTATAGTCAAAAACTGCAATCGAACCCTAAGGGTGCGGCTCCACTGAGGCGGAGACGAGAGGAGCGGAGCGGAGCTGTGCCAATATTAACCAATAGAAGGCGCATGCGGTCACGTCGAGCGCGCCTTGCGCACGTTAGTTTATATTCTATTGGTTAATATTGGCACAGCTCCTCCCCGCTTCGCTCGTCTCCGCCTCAGTGGAGCCGCACCCTAAAGAGATGGAATGTCTCTTTTCTTGTAATTTCACCAGTTGTCTTATCCCCACACTGCAACAACGGTGCTTGGTGGTAGGTTAAATATTCTAAGAACCCCGACACTAAACTTAGTTCGATAAGACTTCCGATGATATAGATAGAGGTATCCATACTAATATTAAAGTGAAAATGTATATGTTTGTCCGTCTTTCACGCTTCAAACACTGAACGGATTGAGATGAAACTTGGCACACATATTGCTTAGGTTCTAAAATAGGACATAAGATAGTTTTTATCCCGAAAAATTTGACAGTTTCCGAGTGAGCAGTGATAAATGACTTCTACGCGGACGGGGTCGCGGGCGAAACCTAGTATATATATTTAGTCACGTCATTAATGGGGGAACACGAAATGGCAATGCTGCAATGCGAAATACCTGGCACAGCTTTGTTTTTTAGTTATAATTCCGATGTATAAATGCAGCAGTAGTTTTCTTTACACAGAAATTGATGATCTTTCAGATGAGCTTTGTTTTTTTGAGGACATCGATCATACTAGATACTTAAGTACGAGGCGTCGCTTATCATAACTGCTGCTACTGATTAGGCCAATCGGGGGGCTTGCAGCACTGCATTGTCGTATAGTCCTACCCCTCCCCAGTTCCGAAAAATAAACCAATTTTCGGAGTATTATCATGATACTAAACATCGGACTTATAACTAAAAAAGAAAATTTTCCAGGTTTTTTTAATTGGAGCTTGGTATTTTATTTTCCCCTATTAATGACGTGACTAATTATACAATTATATTTCAGCACCTCGTCCTCATGATCCATATAACTTGTAGTCGCATATCTTGCACTACTACGTTACCACAATTGTTTAAATTAAAAACTTCGAAGAAAAAACACCTCACATCTGTCAAACGATCCCGCCAACTCCTGCGCTATCTGTCAACTGTCATTGTATTTTCTTGTGCGATAGCGTTACCATCGTAAAGTGATATTTTGTGTTAAATTACTTTAAATATGGGTAAAAGGAAACAAAAACATGTGTCCAAAGAGGACCTTATCAAGAAATTGAAGAGATTAGAAAAGAAGATCCATCGGGTGACGTCAAAAACCAAATCAAATTCGGAATCCGAAAATGATGCACGTGCATGTAAGTTTAGGTTTATTTTGCTAATGTTATGTTTTAGAATGCTGTTTGGAAAGATTGATTAACGTTTTGGGACGTTTTTCATTATTATTGGCCTATAACTTTCTTGACTAATGTAAAAAACGACAGGCTGTTCCTGTTTTTTTGAGGTTATTATAATGCCGAGTTGAGAGTATTCACGTGAGGTTACCACTAACTAATAGCATGTTGATGTGATCACAAGGGCCCAGAACATTCACGAGAGTTTGTCCGTGGCCGCTTATCTGTTAATTACGCTTGTCACTAGAGAACACCCGTGAGGTTTCCAACAGCGTTTTTATCTTTTATACATGTACATAAGCTCCGAGTATTCACGAGAGGCTTACCACGCGGGCTAACTATTAATATGTACACAGGGGGATAGACGCATGCTTATGCTTGTCTTTGCTTTTCAGCTTCCCCAGATATGGATATCTGCGAGGTGGAGATTGAGGATACTCCTCCTGTACAGCAGTCTGAACAAACAGAGGGGGGGGAGCATGACGAGGCTGTGATAGATATTAGAGAGGTAGAGGAACCAGTTCAGGAAGAACCGCTCCCAGAGTCTTTAATTACCATTTTGGGAAATGATGGTGTTAGTTCAGACAAAATCCAAAACTGCCTCCCACAATTAGCTATAAGGTGGGAAAATATCCTTAAATCTGGCTTAAAAAAGGAATCTAAAGAGTCGCTAGATCTAAAATATGAAACCTTTTTAACCAATTGCCCATCGCTTGCCCCTCCTAAACTTAATATTGAAATTAAGTCCTCCGTTTCTGAATCTGCCCTTAAGAGAGATGCCAGAATAGTAGCAGAACAAAAACAAGTGGCAGCAGTTATAACTAGCGTTGGGTTAGGTTTGACCACATTAATTAAACATAACCCTACTATACCAGGAATAGAAGAGATTAGTGATGGTGCAAGAATGCTGTGCCAGTTTCATAATGGTATTTCAAAAAATAGAAGAAATTTACTCATATCAGGGCTCAACAAGGATATTAAAGAGTTAATGGACAACTCGCCAGAAATTGAATCAATGTTATTTGGCAATGATTTTACTGAAAAAGTGAAGGCAAGCCAGGCTGCGAAAAAATTGTCTGCTCAAAGTCTGAAACCCACAGTGCCCAGCAAAGTGTTTAAAAAACAGAATTTAACTACAAGCGCCCACTCCGTCATCAAGCACCAGCTCGTCAGAGTGGGCAAAGGCCTTTCCCCAAACCAGGGAACAAGAGGAACAGCAATTACCAGCGGCCCTTCTACAAGAAGCAGCCAATGAACCCAAGACAATAAATTTAACCTCTGAGGCAGGTAGGCTTAAATACTTTTTAGACTATTGGAAACTTATCACTAATGATCCAGTTATACTTGACTGGATATCTGGTTATAAAATACCATTTGACAGCCCCCCTTACCAAACCTCCTATCCAAAGAATAATAAATTTTCTGAGTCAGAGATGGTGGATATATCACATGAATTAAGGGACTTATTAAATATTGGAGCTGTTAGAGCATGTTCTCATACTAAAAACGAATTCTTATCAAGCATTTTTCTAGTGAGCAAGCCTAATGGTAGCAAGCGTTTTATACTCAATCTAAAGGAGTTGAATATGTTTGTGACTCCTCCACATTTTAAACTGGAAGATGTAAGAACGGCTATTAAACTTATGGAGAAACATTGTTTTATGGCAACAATAGATTTAAAAAATGCATATTTTTTACTTCCAATTCATGACTCTGATAAGAAGTTTTTACGCTTCTTCTTTAAAAACAAGCTTTATGAGTTTCAGTGCCTCCCATTTGGTCTAAATACTGCTCCATATGCCTTTACTAAGTTAATGAAACCTGTTATACAATATCTTAGATCCAGAGGCTTCCTGTCTGTCATTTATTTAGATGATATTTTGTGTATAGGTCATGATGCTGTAAGTTGCCAAATCAATGTAAATATGACAATCAAACTTTTAGAACAATTGGGCTTTATAATTAATAAAGAAAAATGTTGCTTATTACTTTCAAAAATATGTAAATTTCTAGGATTTATACTGAAATCCACAGACATGACAATAAACTTGCCACAGGATAAAAGAATTCTTATTTACAACTATGTGGCAAAGTTAATATTAAAAGATAAATTTACAATTCAGTCATTTGCCAAATTAATAGGTATTTTAGTATCATCATGTCCCGCTGTTGAATATGGATGGCTCTATTCTAAAGTGTTAGAATCATTTAAGACCCAAGCTTTAGTTCATTGCAACGGCAACTACAGCTCCACAATGAATAATAATAAGCAAATTAAAGAAGATCTTCGTTGGTGGATGTGTAATATTCACAAAACCTCATTAAAAATAAAGAACTCAGATTACAAACTGGAAATATATACTGATGCCTCTGGATCAGGCTGGGGAGTAGTATGTAATGGACAGCAGTCACATGGGTTTTGGAATGAGAAAGAATTGCTATTACATATTAATCACTTAGAGTTAATTGCTGCATTTTTCGGTCTGAAAATATTTGCTTCAAATCTTTTCAATTGTGAAATTCTCTTACGAATAGGCAATACTACGGCAATAGCTTATATTAACAAAATGGGAGGCACCCAATATTCACATTTAAATTCTGTTGCTCGTAATATCTGGCAGTTCTGTGAAAAACATAGGCTATGGATTCATGCCTCATATGTGCAATCTGCAAACAATATTGCTGATGATGCATCACGCATAAAATTCACTGAGACAGAATGGGTACTCTCTGCTCCCTATTTTAAACAAATAACAGAGAAGTTTGGAAATCCTGAAATAGATTTGTTTGCTACTCGGGCTAACACTAAATGTAAACAATTTGTTTCATGGTTTCCAGACCCAGATGCTGTAGCCTGTGATGCCTTCACACTAAAGTGGATTTTTTTCTTCTATGCATTTCCACCCTTTTCCGTTATATTGAAGGTATTACAGAAAATTTGTTATGACGGAGCTAGAGGTATTGTGGTGGTCCCATACTGGCCCACTCAACCATGGTACCCATTGTTCATGTCTATGGTGGAGGGATAATGCTTATACTTACCGCCTCATAAACAGATGTTATTCTCACCTTTCAGGGAACACCACCCCCTTCACGAGCAGCTCAAGTTGATACTCGTAGCAGCAATATTGTCCAACAAGCATTCATTAAGAGAGGCATAAGTAGGTCTTCTGTAAATGTTATGTTAGCATCTGTTTCCAAAGGTACTATGAAACAATATAAGACGGCTTATAATCATTGGATAATTTTTTGTGACAGATATAATCTTAATCCATTAGATGCACCAATTACGGCAGTAATTGATTTTCTTAACTCTAAATTTGAACAAGGCCTCTCTTATGCTTCTCTTAACTCTTATAGATCAGCTATTTCATTAATTTTAGGGCCACACATAGGGGAAGATTACCAAATTAAGAGATTTTTCAAAGGAATTTATCAACTAAAACCAAATGCTCCAAAGTACTCAGAAACTTGGAATCCTGAGATAGTTCTCAAATATTTAAATAACTTATACCCTAATGAGTCATTAACCTTAGAGTTACTGACTAAGAAAGTAGTTACATTACTAGCACTTGTAACTGCTCATAGAGTACAGACTCTAGCTTTAATAAAAATAAATAACATTCATAAACTTGAGTCTGAAATAAGAATTAAAATTCCTGATCATATCAAAACCTCTGGCCCACGTAAGATACAACCATTGCTAATGTTACCTTCTTTTAACGAAAACTTTAATATCTGCCCAGCTAGATCGCTTGAAGTATACTTACAGAGAACTGAGAAGCTTCGCCAGACAAATAGCGAAATATTATTTATTACTCATAAGGCTCCTCATGGCCCCGCTTCAAGCCAAAGTATAAGCCGTTGGATTAAGGAGACATTAAGATCGAGTGGAATTGATGTTAACACTTACTCAGCACACAGCACGCGTCATGCAGCAACTTCTGCAGCCGCTAGACAGGGTGTTAACATCGAAACCATAAGGAAGATGGCAGGTTGGACCAGTGGCTCGGGTGTATTCGCTAAATATTATAATAGACCACTTACCCAAGACAGATCCCTTTTTTCAAGGGCCATTTGTAACTCGCATTTGTAGGTATATGAATATGTTTTTTTTTTTTTTTGTGTAGTGTAATTTTTATTTAATTATCCTTAGATTATTATGCTAAAGGTAGCATTTTATGTTGATCTCATTTAAAATGACTGTTTGTTTTATTGTTAACATTAAATGTTAAGGATATTGATCACAACTTCTTTCTTTAAACATCTACAAGTTATATGGATCATGAGGACGAGGTGCTGAAATATAATTACAAGATCAGTTGAACTTACCAAGTGAAGGCTGATCTTGATTATATGATGCACCTCGTCCGAAATGATCCAGTCCCACCCTAACCCTTGTCTTCAGTTTCTTACAGATACGGCAAAACAAAACTTCCCTTACAAGTTGTGATTCTGGACTTTAAAATAATGACAGTTGACAGATAGCGCAGGAGTTGGCGGGATCGTTTGACAGATGTGAGGTGTTTTTTCTTCGAAGTTTTTAATTTAAACAATTGTGGTAACGTAGTAGTGCAAGATATGCGACTACAAGTTATATGGATCATTTCGGACGAGATGCATCATATAATCAAGATCAGCCTTCACTTGGTAAGTTCAACTGATCTTGTAATTATTCGGTAATCTTATCGAACTAGTTTTAGTGTCGTGGGCTCTTACTAAAAGGAAAGGATGGTTGTATTTATTCTGACAGACCCTTCACAAGGTCTCTACTACTATCAACTTACATAACTTTTTTCTGCCGCGGTGATGTTCCACAGTATGTCCAAGTCGGCGCTTTCATCTTTGCACTTTTGGCTTGGGTCGTCGGTGGAGCTGATGTCCCCGTACCGAGCTGGGTTACTTTGGCTTCCAATGTTGATGGTGCAGTCATTAAAGAGCATGCTGTTACCTGCAACATTGCATGAGCATGTTGATATTAACGGTTATTCAAATAAAAAATTATTCGTAGTATTTTTATTCGCTAATTATTTATTAGTTGAACAATTTATTTGCGAATGATTTATTCGCGAATAAATTATCCACGAATGAATCATTCGACTACTTTTCGACTAACAAATAATTTATTATTTTTTAAGAGAGAAATGGAGCAGGTGTTTCAGTACATAATAATTATTCGTGGCAATTCATTCAACGAATAAATTATTCGCGAATGAATTATTCGCAAATAAATTATTCGACGAATAATTGGTTATTTTTATTCATTATTCGTCATTCGAATAAGTTTTGCCCATCTCTGATAATGCCTAATTATGTGTTCAGTAGAATACATAACTTTATCTACATGCATATCATAAGTTTTCATATATGAGAAATCTGTACCTGAGGTTGCCCTGAAACTTAATGTGGGCATTAAGATGCAACCACATCGATAACCGATACTTTCATGACATGCAATACTTTAATGTTAACATTAAAATACAACCACTCAGGTTTCTTAATATAGCCCATTTGCGTATCGTTTTTGAACATAATTATAAGGAAGTTATGATATGGATGTAGATAAAAAATATTAAGGCTGCGCCGAGCACACGTCAGATGCATAGTAGCGCCCTCATTACTAGTATTGTGTTTTCTTATTAAGTGTTGTATAAAAATCGACGAGTGTTTTTTTACTGTACAATTGTATTCGTCCAGTGGTGCCATCATTAAAATTATAATAGTGTCTAACAAAGTAAAGTACTTCAAACAAAAGTTTTCTTATACAAATGAATACACAATTTATAGGGTATATGACATAAGTTAATAACAATTGACCTATAAGTGACTTTACGGGAAAAAGTGGCCGCGTTTTCCCGGTTAGTTAACTACACGAAGGTAAGGAAGGTATTAAACTATGTAATACAGTGTGTAAATGGAATACGAGCAAACATTTAAACTAGACGTAGGTTATGGATCTACGAGTCGTGTAAATGTGGAATTTCGTTAATAACTCTAATACATAGAGCGCAATTAATTTTTAAAGATCCCATCGAGCGGCAATGTATAATGTAAACGAAGATTTAAGTCTCAGTTAATTGAAGTTTAATTGGGCTATTTCAGATACATTGCGTGGCGAAGTAATTTGTATGAAAAAAAGAAATACAACTTATATTAACGATGCATATGTTGTATGAAAAATCAATCAAAATCAATTTATTGCTCGAAATAATGTTACATGGATCTTAAAAATTAGTTAATACAGTTCATTATTTCGCCTTTAGGGCATGCAATTTGTAGTCATAGGTACACATAATATTAAAGAAAAAAAACATAAGGTACATTAAATCATTATTAAAGTTAAAAAGTCTAACACATCGATCTACATTTCATAAAATAATCGTCAAGTGAGTAAAATGCTCCCTCAATTAATAATTTAGTAAGTTTAGTCAAGAAAGCATTGTTTGTCAAATATGTCCATACAATAGGAAGAGAATTATATTTATTATTTATGTTAATTAGGATGCATATTAACCGTCGTTAAAATGTTTGCTCGTATTCCGTTTACACACTGTATTACATAGTTTAGTAACCTAACTTCGTGTAGTTAACTAACCGGGAAAACGCGGCCACTTTTTCCCGTAAAGTCACTTATAGGTCAATTGTTATTAACTTATGTCATATACCCTATAAATTGTGTATTCATTTGTATAAGAAAACTTTTGTTTAAAGTACTTTACTTTGTTAGACACTATTATAATTTTAATGATGGCACCACTGGACGATCTGCGTTTGCTCAGTGCAGTCTTAAAATTTAAGACATTTTTGCCCCCGTCCATACACCGGATTGACAGGGGCAAAAATGTACCAGTGCTAGTGATTCATTAAATGTCGACTAAGTTTATCGATAACTTTTTTCGTGACATATGGATCTTACATTTCTTTCAAAAGTCGTACCTTTAACTTCTATATCTGAATGATCAGCTTTCCATGAAGATAAACGGTCTTTTTTCTTTCGACGCATTTTTAACCGACTTACAAAACAAAAAGATTCTCAATTCGTCGGAATGCTAAAGAATATTGTTGTACTGAATGAATTTGTTATTCAATGTCATTTCAATAGTTGTCAAAAGTGACTCGAGTCCAGAATCGATTTCAAATACCGGTAGTTTATAATTGCGATAAGTATAAGTAAAAGAGGTTTGCACATAATTAAAAGGAATTCAAACTTGGCCATTACTTATGATAATGATGATAAAAAAATATTTTTATCGATATCGATAAGCTTAGTTGACATTTAATGAATCACTAGCACTGGTACATTTTTGCCCTCGTCAATCTAGTGTTTGGTTATGACGTACTTGTTTAGTTACGACATTTCCATTCTACAGATTACAATCTCAAGGCTGCAATACTGACTACAAATGCGTTGCCACCCCTGAGGACTAAGGTAATTTCACCGGCTGTCTTATCCCCACACCGAAACAATGCAAACACTGATGCTTGGCGGAGATTTAAAGCATAATACGAGTGGAGATCAATAAGTTTTTAGAATCGGTATGAACCATCCTCGTAATGATATTATTTTAATGTGGACTATACCATGGCACTAATCAACATAAATTAGAGATATATTTTTTTAACATTATTCATTTGTTTTTCTGTGATAGCTAAACAAAAAACATCTGTATGAACAATTTTACAAGACGGCAAATATAAGAGTTAGTTTTGTAATTATTTGGAGCGGTGTGGAGAAAGTCCTGATGCATAAAAAAAAATGTTATTTGGTTTATCATTATGATTTTAAGGATAAACAAGTTATCTTTGCAGTGGACTTTTTTATTTCCAGCTCGGTCACCAACATTTAGGGTGGTTTTTTCGGCCTTTTCCGGGATTATTCAGGCCTACAAATAAATACTGTGATATTAGCTTTAGCAATTATCAAATAACCTAACAGAATTATATAACATTATTCTGCCGTATAGTTAAGGAAAAATAAATAAATAAAAAGTGATGAAAAAATTTTACGTATTTTCGGCAGGAATTATGCTTCAGAGCCATCTAATTCACAAGGATGCTGCTCTCCGACCTAAGTTCAGAACTGTTAACCGCTCCCCCTGTTATTTAGCCCTACTACTTCTCATTCACCAATGTTCAAAAACAACTAAATAAAAATCACAAGCTGATGATGACTTAGTTAAGGTACAAAATTTGACCTCCATAAGTAAAAATATTTTTATAGGGGTAAAATAAAACATTAAAATGACGTTAATAAATGTTTGTAAATATAGAAAGTGTGCATATTTCAATTAAAATATAACGATTTACATATCTCACATTTTTGATACGGATTCTAAAAACTTATTGATCAACCCTCGTATGATGGAGATACTAGATATAATAAGTAAGATACTTACGTGTTGTTCCTGACCCTGGCACCGATTCCACGAGTATTTTGAAGCCGCTGTACTCGATGTTTTCGTCGGACTTGAACTTGAGCCACAGAAAGGGTCCAGTGGAGGTGATTTTCTTTGGGAAAGCGCTCCCGCAGTAGCGGCCGAGGTGCCTCGCGAAACCATATTTTCCATCTCTAATCTAAAATATTATCTACATTATTACAATGCCAATGTCTATAAGCTGAACGGTACGGTACAGTACGGCTAGCACAAGGTGTGTTTTCTCACTTGTCGCTGAGTGCATCTCTATCATTACAGACTAGATAGAAAGGGAGATCCAAGCGAGGAACAAGTCGTGGACTACTTGTTCTAGCCTTCTTGGGCCTCCATTCTACTGGGTAAAACCATATCGCCTTTGACTTGTTATCGTATTGTCAACGTTTTGATAGCTCTTATTTACTTGACAGTAATAGCGGCCGAGTTAAAAATATAATAACTTGTCAAAAAGACATATGGGTATAACCTAATGGTAATTGGGAGCTGAGACCCATAGACCGCCATTGCAACGACCCAGCGTTGTGTATAGTCACACCTGTGACCTGGGCAGTGCACGAATAAAGTTTGTAGGTTCCGGCGCAGGCTCTATGGAGATCCCAAAGCCTCCAACAGACACGCTGGCCACCGGGGGGGTTTCAATAAGTAAGAATCCCACATAACCCTGCCTCTGCCCAAGACGGCCCATAAATCATCGACACTCATGTCATAGAATGTTTTATTTCATCGACAGGCATTTAAACGTGCAGGAGTTATAATTTTTTGTCGGTCATAGATCTAGCCTAACCTAATGTACGTAGCCCATGCATAAAACAACCTAAAAACAATAAGGGTACAGCAGTAATTTTTCAATGAATTGAAATTCGATGAAAACATTCGATCAAATGAGTGTCGGTGATTCCAGGAGATCCCCCTCCCAAGACACTGGGTTTCCTGCAGAAGATTTCCCTCCGAAAAAAAGGCAACTAAAGAATATTCTCTCAGGGCCGTATTGATAATAAACCGATCTCGACTGTAATGCTCGTCTCTAGATGCGTCAAGAATGTCAGTTTTCTATGGTTTGACGTTTACTCTGACGTATCTTGTGACGGGTATCTCGGTCAAGATGAGTATATTAATACGGCCCTCAGTATTAAGGTTCAGCAGTTTAGACTGTGCGTTGCCTGTCAGTTAATCAGTCAGTCAGTTAGTCCCGAAAAATGTGAAAAAGGAGGCAGATCATCGCGACCCATAAATACCCGCAACACCAGAGGAATAGCAGGGGTGTGATTCTCTCAACAACGACGGACGGGCGGACGAATGAGTGATTGTCCAAGCGGCGAGTTTAAGTAGTCCCGTCAGAGTGAACAAAACACATTTTAGCGCTTGTATTCAATTTGGCAGCATGAATTCTCGAACGTATAAGGCTGCCTAATTGACAATGCACGCGCTAAAATGTGTTTTGTTCGCTCGGACGGGACTACTTAAATTCGCCGCGTCGATTCGCTCGTCCGTCCGACCGACCGTCGTTTTTTGAGAGAATAACACCCCTGGGCACTGCCAGCCTTTGAGAAAAGAGTAGGCTTGTTTTTTGAAGGCTCCCGAGTTGTTTTTTTTATATGTATAAATTTACCTCTATATAGTCGTACTCGCATGTTGGATGTTCTTCGATGTGGAACTTGTCGACAAATGTCAAATGGATCACGTGAGTCTCTTCCTTAGCTGAAAAATATACATTAGAGTTACTATTACTGATCATAATGAGCGTCCTCACTGAGAGCATTCGCGTGAATATTCGAGGGGTATGGACATTGAGCCGAGCGCTACAAAGCTTACACACCACTCGATGTTCGCGCCGAATGCTCATTACACGCGAATGCTCTCAGTGAGGACGCTCTTTCTGCCCTCCTAGCCCAATAAGCAGTATCTTAAATTCAACCAAAGCAGATTCAATTCTATGCTGTTAATACTAAGGTTGATATTACATTACTATAGGAGGTTTATCTAAGTTACTGCGTATTGGCTGCGGACGGCAGCGTGGCCGCACTTAGAGTTAGTTAATGATGAATTAAGTCGTTCCTTAGTGACGATTTTTAGGGTTCCGTAGTCAACAAGAAATTGTAAACTATTGGTACTACAAAGCATGGGTATACAAATTCATCACGCCGCGCCGGCCAATTTGTAAAATAAAATGTTTTTTGTTTCGTAGGTAGGAAATATAATAAAGTCGTGTTTCATTATACAGATAGAAAGGGTCATTGATAGTGATCATTTATGTCTATAACACATACACCTTTAAATTAAATAAAGATTATTGGACATCACCAAATCAAGGAGAAGGTGCATGTCGTGTCGTATACAGAGGTCAAGGAGCTGGCAGAGAGTAGAGGAGATTGGAAATTACTCCATCGACAAGAGAAAAGCTTCATTCATTAATTTATTCAGATATAGAGATCCGTTTGTGAAATATTAAGCTTTGAAGTGATAATTTTTGTTAGCTAGAGTACCTAGTGGTATTTTGTATGGACCCACTGGACTGTGTTATTTTTTTGATCATGTAGGCATGAATGCAATAAATATTAATGTGAATTGGAGTATGACCATAAATATATATGAATATACAGGCTGTCTCGAACTTGATACGAAAAAGGGACCTTTTATATTTTATTTTAATTAAAATATCTACCTTTAGTTGGTGTTTCAACCACCATTGCTCAAAATAACTTCAAAATGTTAACTTTTTTATTATTTAGGTTTCTTTAATAATTGTTTTACGTGTTCAAAGTAAACTTTCGCTGAAATCTAGTAAACCATGCAAGAAAAAAAACTAATTTTGTCACCTTGTAATCGTAACTTAAACTTTGGATAAAAATTATTTAAAAAATCTGAAAAATAACTTAATTTATTGCTGATTTAGAAATAATATGGTACTTGCAGTATATTTGTACAAAAACTAATAAATTGCTAAGGTCATTTTAATCATTAAGGTGTAAAGCTAACCTTTTATCCGTGTCACTTTAACCTGGTAATTTTGGGACAAACCGTATTGCATGAATATGAATATGAATTATATTTTCTGACTTACCCACAATATATGAAAAACACGTAATATTCCTCGCATATTCATCAGAGTTACCAGCCTTCGGTGGATGAGTCAAATAATGCTTATTGGAAGTCCATTCAAAATTAGCACAATCGGGGTTACTTGTCTCCCTCTTTCCCCTAGGCTTTGTATCGTATTGTCTCATTGTATTACCATTACTAATAGTTATATGTCTATGTATATCTAGTTTTTGGTTGTTGGTCCGATGCATGATTGGGTCTTCGTAGATTTCGTCGACTATTCGGCCATGATCAGCTGCCTGGGATGAAGAGCCGATTGTAGAGCAAACTGTAACAAAAATAAGTTTTAGAAAAAATTTTTTTTTTGGGAAAAGCTATTGTTGTTATCTGCTTATCAAGACTAAACTAGCGATGGGCAATTTCTGAAACATTTCACATATTTCATTTTATACAAGCAGCCTGTGGGTAAATTATACTCAGAGACAGTACAACGCTCTGCGCGTGCAGTACAATAACGCGTTTAGAATGCTGATGGGGTTGCCCCGGTACTGCAGCGCGTCAGGGGTGTTTGCGGACGCGCGAGTAGACTGCTTTTACGCTACTATGCGCAAGCGCAGCGCCTCCCTGGTGCGCAGGGTGCGGGCCAGCGCCAACAGCCTCCTGACCGTGTTCGCAGACAGGCTCGACTGTCCGTGCGTGAAGCGCTGTTGGAGGCTTCACGTGCAGCAAATAAAATAATACTTATATTTTCTTGTGTATACTAACATTAATCCGTAAGTAAATCTATCTGTTTGTATTACTAACAAAATGATCCTCGATGGTCTGAATAAATCATTTTATTGTTATTTTAGATATTTATTAAATTTTCTGTACATTAGGTTTTTTATAACAAATATTCAAATATAAAAGTGAATTATTGTTATTATTATTACCTTAACTGTGACATATTTCAACTTTTGAAAATTACAAAATTGACAAGAAACGTTTCTGACAGTAATGTTACCGAATAAATTACTCTTAAATTTCATGTCACGTGTCCGCTACTTCTGACGTTAGTAGAACGGGTTATGATTATAAAATTCGAGACTATATGCCAGTGGCCGCTTGGCCTAGGGGTGATTGTTACCAACTTCCAAGTTGATATACGAAGGACGGAAGTTCAAGACCAAGTTAAGAAGTGCCTTGTTTTATTTTGGTATTTATTCATTTATTTAACCTTTATTGCACAAAAAAAAGTACAAATGGCGGACTTAACGCCTAATGGTATTGTTTTGTATGTTAAAAGTAATTAAGTAGGAAGTATTATGTTAAAGTGGTTGCTGTGATAACTAATAAGAATGTTGTTGTTCATCGGGGCGCATAAAATTACTCACAAACAGACAATTTATACCTGAAAACTACAGAAATTTTCCATTTGAAACTTCCAGTAACTTACATGAAATTTAAATGAAAGTTTCACTTTTGTAACTTACAAGCTGCCCATCACTAGTCCCAACACGGTCGGTGTTAAGTTTTTAGATACCTACCATAATACAGGTCTTAGATACCATAATATTGCATTGTCGTCGGGTTTACATACGTGGTCCAAATTTCAGAAAAAAATGTGACAGATAATTATTGAATTGGGTTTATTTGATGTAGAAAAATATTTAAAACAATGCTGTGCTGTTCTTTTTTCTGAAGAACTTGTCTTATTTTACTTTACATTACATAATTACTCGAAAGTTGTCTTATTTATAATGGCTCTGTTTTTCGTATAAGTTTCCTAAATGTGTAAGTAATAAAATACTGAATTTAAATCTCATACAAAATAGGTCAAATCAACATCCTTTGTATCCTCGAGCTTTTTTAAACAACTTCAAAAATCTCAAAAAATAACTTCTTTTAAAATTGCAGGCTCCTAATAGGTTAGCCCAACTGAAGTCGGCGACCACAATATTTTCAACAAAAAGCCGACACCAGTTGGACTATTCTATTAGGTACCTACAATTTTGAAAGAAGTTATTTTTTTAGTTTTTGAAGGCGGTTTTTTGTTTTTTAAAACATTAAAAAAAAAAGTATTTTTAGCCAAGATCCAGCATTGTTCTTTCAGCTTTGTGACTTTAATAGCATCTGAGAAAAGTGAGTGGGCATACTAGTGAGACGGACATTGCGAAACTATAATGGTTCCTTGTTTGACTACTGAACCCTAAAAAGACGTAAAGATTTACGAGCACGATGAACATTTAACCCAAAATCTTTTAATTGCAGGTTTTAGTCTAAAACTTGGCACTAATTAGAAAGAAGTTAAACCTTAAAGACGGTTAAAAGTTTTTACGTTGCAACGTTAATAAGGTAGCGGAGTTTTTAGGGGTCCGTACAGATGAAGAACGTTTTTACAAACGTTGGAATTTGCCAACTTTAAATTATTTAAGAGGATTGTGAAGCTAAAAAACTCCATAAGAAATTTGATAATGTTCCTCTTCCCTTAAATTTAGTCCGATGTTTTAGATTTTTGAATACGTTGTACATTATAATGAATAATTTTAACAAATAGCAAGCTTTCAAAACCCGACTGTTGCTAACCAACTTTAAATCGTTATAAATCCTAAATGATCACTCAACATGAAAAATTATGAAAGAAACCTAAAGATGATTTTTAAATCCCTATTCAATGATACCCTACTTGTCATACTTGGTCAACTTTTTTTATTTTTATTTGCACAATATGGCGTCTGGTTGCCGCCATCAGTAGTTAAACTAACTAATTGTTAAAATTCGAAAAAGGATTCGAAAATTTGACACATTTCCTTGAGATTTTAACCATTAGCTACGTTTTTTGACCATTAGTTAGTTTAACTACCGATCAAATAACAGGCCATAAGAGTCAACTAATTTGATTCGTAGGCCACTTACTATTGAACTGTCAAAGTGACGTTATAATTCTATTTTTTGAGAAGTCTCTTATGATTTAAATCATTACGTCATTGACATAGTTCCATCGTGGCCTATAATTCAAATTGGTTGACTGTACGGTTGTTAAGTGGAATCCGAATACTTGTTAAACAATGCTATGTTTTTAAAACCCCCGATGCATAAAGAGGGTGTTGTAAGTTCAACCTGTGTATCTGTGCGTCTGTATGTGTCATCGTAACTCGCAAACGGATAAACGGATTCCGATGCAGTTTACTTTTTTAAAAACCTTGTTTAAACAAGATGGTTCTTAGCTAACTCTTATTAAAATAGCTTTGGCCGGTCAAGAGTTATTAGCTATGAAACACGGGGTCACCATTACCGAGATTAAATGGCTATTTTGTTTTTTCTTGCAAATTTTCCCTTAGTATTTATCTCTACATATTTAATTTAAAGCGACAACCCAACGTTCTTAGTCCACAACGCAAAGTCAAGTGACCGGTACGCGAAAATAAGCAATGAATAAATTAGCGGAGCCTCAAGGCAGTCCCCTGGGAGGCGGCCCAGACGCAGGGATGGGACACGTTTACCGGTTCTTTTAGCGGTTTTTAGTTTTTAACGAAAAATAGGGATGTCAGACAGTTACTTTATTAGTTAGTAGGTAACTTGCTCCTGCATTAGTTAGTTATAGTTGTTTTTTTTTTAAATATATATATAGTGCATTGAGCTCCGATGTTAGGACTTGTAATTTATTATTGGTATTTTTTAACCCTCTTTTTTGATGTATAAATTCTCAATTTAAATACGGAAGAGCTTAGCCTGCCACAACACAGGGAATCCTAGCGTGGCGACTATAGCACTGCTTTTGTTTGTAAACTGCTTTTATTACCAAATAAATACAAATACATTATTAGTATTACGTGGAATTATGTGTAACAATATGGGAGAACGCAACATCTCAAAAATATGTCCCAATGCACCTTATTAGTGCAATAAGAACTTCGAAAAAAAATTATGAGAGGATTCATTCGATACATATTTTTGATTATTTGAAATTACATTGAGATCGTCACCGTAAATAAGAATAATAATAGGAAACAAACAATATTTTTTAATTTATTTAAAGAATATTAATGAATTACCTAATAAATGGTTACTATCCGATGTCAAATTAGAAAAAAGAAGTCAAATTATTATTTGCCTCGTGTGGTTGCCGAGTTAGAATAGTGCCACTCCATGTCTTCCCGTGGATGTCGTAAGAGACGACTAAGGGAATAAAGGCTTGTAGTACTGTTAGGCGATGGGCTTGCAACCTGTCACTAATACGCTGGTAAACATCTTAGCCTATTTGTGCAAATTGTGGTTATAGAATTATCAACAAGTTTTTAGAGATGTTTGTAATTCTGTAGCTCTGCCTACCCCACTCTGGGAACGAAGGCGTGAGATTATGTATGTATGTAATTATTATAATAATGTCAACATTATTTACAATTTAAGTTTTACATATTCATCTACAAAGTTTAATGGATCCAGTTAAATGATCTCAGCTAATATTTACATGTTTCGTATAAAATCTGATTAAATAAAAGTTTTTAATTAAACTGTGGTTAAAATTTATTGTCATCAGTGTATACTTATTTACTCTTCGTGATAATTAACTAAAAGGAAAGAACAATAAAGTTTTCTATTATTAAACCGAAGCGCAACGGTTTCCAAGAAAGTTACTCACTACGCTTTCATATTTTCTAAGTTAATTAAATTATATTATCCTCAAAGAACTTCGGTTGTACCGGAGCGCGCAAATATAAAAAAAAAACAAAATAATTTGCCGTAAAGCAATTTGTTTCTAATCATTTTTAAAACAATGGCGGGTTTTTATATGTAGTTTTCTCTCGTTATTAAAGATTCCGTGTTAAAGATTAAAATCGAAATAAAAATTTGAAACATTGTGCTCTACAATAGAATTGTTGTACGAAATTATTGTTGTACGACAGAGATAAAAATTTAACTCTTAAATCAAGATTTTTCAGATTGCCAGTTTCATATTTGATACAACTAGCTTGTTACTATCTACATATTGAGACGCGAAGTACATAGCTTACGACAGTTCGCAAATTTAAAAAAAAAACATTGCGTGCTCGCTACATAAGCCCGCAATGTTGCATACAAATTCCATTACTATCTAGCTTGTAACATCTTAAAAAGTGAAAAAGGCCATAATAAAATGAGGGCACAAGTCTTATACATCCAAATTTTATTCGAAACAACTTTTATATCTGTGTCTGGAATAGCTTATGTTTTTTTTTAAAACAAAGCTTGCGATTCTCCTTGTCATAATCAAAAAGGCGGTAAAGAGTGATAGTTTTTTCACATGAAGTTTGTTTGTATACAATTAAAACAATGAGTTCAAGCGATGAAGATTTTATACTCCAACACAAAAAAAAACTTGCGATTTTTGAGAAAAGCACTATATTTGCCTCGCAAGCTCGTCCGTTTAAAACAATACTCGGCCCGCAATTGCCTACTTCCATGCCTAGGCAATAATGTACTATAAATAGCAAGTGACCGTAAATGCTTATTCCAGAAATACCACAATTTTTAAATACCACATTCTCATGAAATTAGAAAACTTTAAATTTAAAATAAAGTTTTGATTGTTATTGTGTACAGGTGAAAAACTTAAGTAAATGACCTCTTGCATGTAGTGGTGTACAAAACTTATATGGAAATTACGTCAAATTTCAAATTTAGAATGTCGAACGGTCTATACAGATGTGTCACAAATACATGCAAGAGGTCTTTTACTTAAGTTTTTCACCTATACGTGCCTACTAAGCGGTTTTGGGATCCCGGATATTTAAACAAAGATAATACAAAATAGCTTTTTGCAAAAAAATGTATTTGGCCAACAATATTTCGGTCAAACAGCATGCTCCCGTACCTACACAAACTTGAATGTAGTGTTTTGGGGATCTGGTCTAGAGAGTACTCTGGTATTTTGAAATTCTGGTAATATAGGGAATGAGCAGCTGTAATATATGGCATTAAATATGAAAAGGGACCTTATTATCGATGGCGCTTACGCCGCACTGCGCCTCGCGACGTTGTATTTATATCGGAGCATCGTTAATAATGGCGGAAGCGCCATCGACAATAAGGTCCCTTTTCATAGATAACGTCTCCTATACACCTTGTTACGTATAGACCTTTCCATCACATATTTTTAAAACTCAATTTTGTAGTTGTTCGGACATATTCAAAACGAAAAACCGGTATTCTCTCGAATGACCGGTAGATCCCAACGGTTGGTACCCGTCACTAGGTGTCACGCGGTTGAAAGAGCTAAAACCGGGCTTACGGTCGGAAGCATTATCTTCCACTTTATCCTCTTTTTGTTAAAACTGTCATAAGGTTTAAGTTGGGTTAGTTTTTTTATGTTGATTTATAATTGACTTATTGTTCGCAGCGGACGATATTTCAATAGCGGGCTTTGTGGCATAAATTTTAAAGCCAACTTTAGGCATGAAACCATCACAGAAGGAAAAACTGGACAAGTGCGAGTAGATGCGAACCTTGAGGGTTCAGTAGAACGTTAAAATATGTATGTATTTAGAAATGAGCGTCAACAATTTTCACCTGTTTTTGACTCACATTGCTATAGCAAAAAGGTAAGTCAGATTGAAGTCAAACCTTATTTTTCGCTGGAAAAAAGCTTTCTCATACTTCATTTAATGCTGCCTATATCACGTCGGGTAATAAAATAATCCAACTTCAAATGTAAGGTTGTTCATTGCAAAAAATGCGTTTTCAAATTAACAATGTTCGGTTATTTTATCAAATTGTGCTGATTCTTTCAAAAATATTCTAGAAAAACTAGGTCGACGAAAAATTTACTAGGTTTTTATGAATGTGTTGGCGAGTTTTGAAATACGCACTTCTAGATCAAAACAGTATCAACTCAAAATCCTTACTAGTTCTGTTTCAAGTTCATAGAAGTTGTATTAAAGTTGATTTTCAAATGCAGTTGTATTTTGAGTTACTACTATTTTGATCTAGCAGTGCGAATATGTGATATACTTTGCAGTATCTTTTTATAACATTATCTGACGAGTTTTTTTCTGCAAAAGTTCTCAGACTTAAGTTTTTTAATGTAAACTAGCGACCTGCTCTCGCTTCGCTTTGGTTTATGTGAGTATTCTGTAACCGTACGTAAACCAGAATTTATTATACGTAAAACTCATCTTGAATCACTCTATCTGTTAATAAAAACCCAATTTAAATCCATTGCATAGTTTGAAAATCTAAGCCTACATACAGAGGGACAGACGGCGGGAAGCAATTTCTTTTAATACTATTTAAAGATTTAAACTTCACACTATACTCATTTTTCAGTAAAATGGTTTTGATTGACAAATATACACACAGACAACAAAGTGATGCTTTTTTGAGCATTCTTTGAGGTTATTTTTTTGTCGTTTGTCACGAAACCCTAAAAAAAAGTTACTAATCCCCAATTTATATCTCCTCTCAGCTAAAAATGTATCTTTTAGTCTCTATTCAATCTTAAATCGTTCCAGTATGTCCTTTTCAAATTTCAATCAGCATTATACTAATCTATAGGGTAACCTGTTTTTAATATAACGGGACCACGGCGTTGGCATTCAGCCAGTGCGGCAGCTGTCACCGTCTAATATGTTCTTTAAAAAACAAACCTTGACTCAGTTTATCTATGGACGTTATAGACTTACGAGTATAGTCCGGTATTTTTTATTAGTATGCTGTATTAGAGAATTGGGCTTACAAAAAAAAAGACGAATGAAAAAGTTGACATTACTATCTACATATTGAGACACGAAGTACATAGATTACGATAGTTCGCAAATTAAAAAAAAAAATCGTGCTCGCTACATAAGCCCGCAATGTTGCATACTAATTCCATTACTATTGTAACTTTTAAAAAAGTGAAAATGGCCATAATAAAATGAGGGCACAAGTCTTATACATCCAAATTTTATTCGAAACAACTTTTATATCTGTGTCTGGAATAGCTTATGTTTAAAAAAAAACCAAACTTGCGTTTCTCCTTGTCATAAACAAAAAGGCGGTAAAGAGTGATGGTTTTTTCACATGAAGTTTCTGTTTGTATGCAATTCAAAAAAGGAGTTGAAGCGATGAAGATTTTACTCCAACACAAATTTTTTCTTGCGATTTTTGAGAAAAGCTCTATATTTGCCTCTCAAGCTCGTCCATTTAAACCAATACTCGGCCCGCAATTTTCCATGCCTAGGCAATAATGTACCTACTATTGTAAGTATTGTAAATGGAACCGGGGCCTATTCTTATGTTATGATAGCTCTTTATTTACTTGACAGTAATGGCGGCCGAGTTAAAAATAATTCCATAACAATGCCAAAAGCATTACCCCCTTACTTATAAACGTGGAATAACCTTGGATTAGCTAAACCATGTTTTGCCCTTATCTGTCAAATTCAAATGTCACAATGACAGATAAGGACAAAACATGGATTAGCTACTCCATGGTTATTCCACGTTTATAAGTAAGGGGGTTATTGTTTAGCTGAGAAGATTAGAGGCACATTGTCCTGTAAAAAACAAAGAGATTACAGACTCCACCTCCTCTTCTATTGAGAAAAGATGAAATAATATTATACGGGTAAGTCACAAGATGACAGTTTTTACCAGACTGCGTCAGAAGGAGGGTTGTGTTTGTTTACTTTTATTTTTCAGTTTTAAGCCGCAAACGCACCAGGAACGGAGGCGGCGGCGTGTTGCAACTAGTGATGGGCAGCTTGTAAGTTTCAAAAGTGAAACTTACGTTTAAATTTCTGCAATATTCTGAAAGTTTCAAAAGTGAAACTTTCACTTAAAATTCCATGCAATGAAAAGTACTATAGTTTTGACATGTAAGATAAGTAACGGAAACTTTTCATGTAATTTAAATGAAATTTACTTGTGTCTGAATCATTTCCATCTAATTATGTAACTTTCAGTACCGACTGAAAAAAATAATTGGTTGCTTGTAACAAGATTGTGATTGTTGTGCATAAGCGTCTTGATCCCATACGAGCCTGACAAGCCGTTAGGTACACCTACTACGACGTTAGATGCATCATCTTTGATGTTAGTTGAATCACTAAAGAAATTGCTGTCGTTAATTATCAGCTTTGGTTGATATAACTAATATCTTAATTATTGTAATAATTTTTGTCAACTAAGTGAAAATCTCTCTTTGTTGGCTCTAATTTTTTTGAGTGCCTGTAATTTTCGCAGTTAAGGAAAGTTTTGCAATGTTTCAGAAATTGCCCATCACTAGTTGCGACGCATTCTTACACTAAACATGCGCCTTAAGCGTTGCGCAGGCGTTACCCTCTTATTAATAAATGCCTGGGGCCTGTTCTATAAAGTTACAAATTACAATTTACAGGTTACAAGTTTCCATTTGACACAACCTCAACCAATGACGAGCAGCCATTTGAGCAGTGTTGCAAGTTTAGACCTGTAAAATTGTATCTTGTAGCTTTATAAAACGGCCCCTGATAGCTACAGTGTGCTTAAGTATAATATGCTTTGTCCTTTTCCTACATTGTGACATTTTAATTCGACAGAAAGAGACAAAAATAGGTTTACTGAGCGTTTATGAATAACGTAAGTCTTGAGATTGCTAATTTCTCTGGGTCTCAGATCTGAGATCACACTTTGATAATATTACAACATTTGTTATAAATACCCATTCATTGCTGATGACCCCATTTGGCGTCATACTTTTACATTAACATAATGCCGTGGGCTCCATTGCAATTGGCGTTTTATTTCTACTAACGATTTACTATAAATTAAAAAGTCATTGGTCTGCGGGGATCACAGAAATGGGTATGTACCATCAAGGAATTTAATTGTTGATCCACCATAGAACCTTGTCATAATGACAGCGTCAAGTGACGACGTGGAAATTACATAGGAATTAATCGTTGATTTTATGCGACAAGGTTCTATAGTGGTTCATCAATTAAAGTCCGTGACCGTACATACTATTTATTTACGTATATTTAAATATGTGGACACTCAGTAATAAATAGGTTGAATGTTATTTGAAATTTCTAAAATTGTTAAAATTATCAAATAACTCCTCTAACCAGAAATCAAATTAATTGTCTATTTAAACACGTTTACCAACCACAAAGCAGAACAAAATTAAATAAAGCGAAGCTATTCACACATTATAACATGCCACCATTGTGACATTCCACCATTGTAACATTCCACCTCTTTACAAATTCAACACCAGTGGTGACATGATATGTATTCAGTGAGGGATGTGCTTCCACGATTTGTATCTACAAATATACATATATTCTAGCCTTTGGCAATTATATTTCGGCTTTGTTTGATTTTCAGAGTGGGTTGGAAGTGTTTTTTTCGTGACTTTGCCCGCGTTTATGTCATTTATTATGACGACGTGTTTAACATAGTTAGTCCCCTGCTTATGAAGCTAGCTTTCCTGAGTTCGATTCCCGGTCTGGGCAGATATTTGTGTGATGAGCGTGAGTATTTGTTTCTGAGTCTTGGATGTTTTTATATGTATCTATGTATTTATTTCTCTGTATAAGTTTAGTATGTTTATCGTTGTCCATTACCAATAGTACAGGCCTAGAGCTTAGTTTGGGACTAGGTTAATTTGTGTGAGATTGTTCCTCGATATTTTTTTTATATTATTAGGTCCTTACCTACATATGAAATAGGCTAATGTATGTATTAACTTGGATCTCCGGCCGTCCACTGGGCTTGTTTTGTAGGTCGAAATTCTCACAACGAAAACGTTGGAACCAAAAACGTACCGTGTTCTCATTTACAGTAGCTGCCTCATACACCTCCTTCGAGCCGTTTCTGCAGCACTGTTGCGACGGTGGAACTCGTATTCGTAAATAACGCGATATTTTAAGTTCTCCATATTGTGAACAGAATGATTTCAAAGAAAAAAGAAATGACGCGATAACAAATACATGAACTAAAATTTAAAATAATTTGAATTTAGAATTCTTAGCCAAACACCAGATATTTTGAACCAAACTGGCCTGTTCAACAAAACGCCAATTTCATATTTAAGGACCCAAAATTTTACCCGACTGAAGAAAGTAAAAAGAGGGTTACAATTTTATAAGTTTATCAGTCTATGTATGCATGAATGTTTTACATTTATTTCACAGCCTAAAATGTCCTACGCAAAGGCTTCCCTTTCTTCCCTGTAACCCTATCTTCGTCAGTCTCCCACCAGTCTTTACTGAATGCATCAGACTATTCTTCTCAGTAAAACCATATTGCTTTCGGCATGTTATGGTATTGTTTTTTAACTTGGCCGCCATTACTGTCAAGTAAATAAGAGCTATCACAACGTTGACAATACGATAACATTTCACAAGCAATATCGTTTCAAAGTAGAATAGAGCCCTAGTTAGACATCGAACTGAACTCGATGAGACAAACAAACAAACACACGTTTACACTTAAAATATAAAGAACCAATGTAACCATGAGAATTTGCTATTTTGAGCGCGGAATCAAGTTTATGACTCACTGTTTTACGCGGCCTACGTCAGGAATAAATGGCGTTTCAAAGTGTGAATGTTGCAAATGTTATTTCATAGTACTGTGAAGGTTCAAGACCTCTACGCTGGTCCCGTATTTAAAATAAAAAAAACTTGATAACTGTCATGGACAGAAATAGACAGAGGCCCTAGACAAGATGCAATCGGCGTTCGTTATTGTTCGGTTACCTCTAAATGTAAGCTCTATACATTTTGTCAGTGTTCGAAAATAGTTTACGATAATATTAAGCAACTTGCCTAGCCTCACAGATCCTCATAGGTTTTTGTAAAGACCTTGTGGGTTACCGAATGATTCGCCGACAATTATTACGCAAGCGTATCGTTTCGCAGAATTTTCATTTCGTAGAAAGC
The DNA here is from genome assembly GCA_946894065.1 of Acleris literana. Classification (NCBI taxonomy): domain Eukaryota; kingdom Metazoa; phylum Arthropoda; class Insecta; order Lepidoptera; family Tortricidae; genus Acleris; species Acleris literana. Next base: position 1,302,529 of record OX335688.1, on the reverse strand, counting down.
TAATTTCTGCTGAAACCTTATTGTTTTCAGATTATTTTTTGGTGGTTACGGGTCTAACCTAACGTACTCTACGTAACCCATGCTAAAAATAATCTGTTTGCTTATTTATCAATATGACCTTGTGATATTGATAAATAAGCAAACGCCATTACATTGTCATACAAATTAAACACGTTTTAAAGTTTAATACAGCCCTAGTTTTAAATAAGTTCTGATTTTATGCATTCGGAACTAGACGTCGGAAGTGCATTGCATACGCTTTTCCAAAGATTTCAACATAAACGTTGGTTAGGTTAGTGCCGCGAGAGTTCCGGCCTCTGAAAATAATGATGGAATAAAATTAATAAAGGTGTTGAAATAATAACTTGACGACACGAATACTTAATACGAATGGCTTTAATATCGTTGGTGACTGCGCGTTCCTGCCGGCAATAAACTGGGAAGGAACCAGGTGTGGGCCCTACCATGGGAACTCACAATTGAGTAGATAACACCCCTTGATATACCTAATGGCGAAGGGTACACGGCTGCCGTGTCAGGCACAACTACTGCATCTCAAAAAGTGGCGAATTGAGAATCACGATCTTAAAGAATTTTCACATGTTTATCGATAGAGCTTTAATAATTAAATCATGAATAGAAATGTAAGATTGAAAAGGACATGCTTCGATCATGGTCATATGGACAGGATGAATGAAAGAATATTGACGAAAGAGATATACCTACAGAGCGAAAGTGAGTGGGAGGGTCAAAAGGGGCCGCCCTAGGCGTACTTTTTCGAATCGAATCGGAGAAATACTGGAAAAGGGCCCAATCTTAAGTAGGTACCCGAAACCGACGTGCGTGCATGATTTGATGTATGAATGTGGAAGAAGCAAAAGAGATTTGTCAGGATCATAGCAGGTGGAAAGAAGTGGTCTCTGCCTACCCCTCTGGGAAACAGGCGTGATTTAATGTATATAGGCATGTAGAAATGGATGAAGAAAGTACATAAAATACAAAAGGTCTTAAAAATATCGTCTTCTTGTTCGTTATTTTATAAGATAAAACAGTTAAATTAGTTAGGCATAGGCATTACAACTTTTTATAAAAGTTGTAACGCGTCCTGCTGCAAAAAGGCTGCAACTTGAGATGAATGAGTTGGGCATTACAACATGTAGTAGAGCAAAATACGGCTATGTACTGCAACTATTAGTTGCTTGAGATAGGTGTTACGAAGGTAGTAGGGTAAAATATTTCAGTTGGGTATTATTGCGCGCCATTTAATTCAAGTTGAGATATATTAGCGAGCGAGCGCGTTCTTACTTGTAAGTAATACACAACTACTGCATCTCAACTTGTAGAAGGTGTCGTGACAGTTTTTTTCTATGCCAGGCTAGGCTAGGCGAGTCCTAATTCCAGAACTGATATCTCTCAAACGGCTTAACCGATTTTTATCAAAGCTAGCTCAGAACAACTCCGATTTAACTAACTAAAAAAAAACCTTTTTTATTTTGATCTTAATAAGTTCAATTCAGCATTCTCGGTGTTCAGCTTTGAGACCGGATTCGGAATACTGAGCTGCGTTCCCAGATAAAAATAATAGATGTAGCTCAGAAGGCTGCCCAACTAAAGTGGCACTGGGATGGCCACGTTGCTCGAATGCACTCTAATTGTTGGGCCAGGAGAGCCACAGACTGGCTCCCGGAATATGCTAAGAGAAAACGTGGCCGCCCCAGGAAGAGATGGAGTGATGAGTTGAGATCATGGGACAAGAAATGGAGGGAAACCGCTCAAGATCGGATAGAGTGGAAGAGGGGGAGAGAGGCCTTTGCCCAGCAGTGGGACATTATGGGCTCATAATAATAATAATAATAATAATAAGTACAGTATAACGTCGTGTCTAAGGTATCAGAAAGTTAAGCAGTTAACAGAAGAACGGAACTGTTGGCAATCACTTCACTGAAAGGGGCTTGGCTCTTAAATAAAGAGAGAGTAGAGAGATTGTGCAAAGGCGGGAAAAAAAGTACTTTCAGACTCAAAGATCTTCGACTCTTACTTACTACTTTACTAGTAGGTTAGACATTCGTTACCTATAATAATAATGTTTGTGTAAACTATACCATCATTTTCTCTTCACTATTTACGGCTTAACCACACAATCGAGTTTCAAGAGTAGCTCGGAAAGGAAGAAAGGAACCCGTTCCCACATGCTTTGAACGAAACAGCGCCTGACTTATTAGGGTTCCGTGCAAGAACCTTTAGTACGGAGCCTTGTTGTTTCCGGCGAAGGAAACGTATGGCTTTCTTTTTGTTCTATTTTTATTTTCTATAGCAAAGTCTTCTTAGACGAATTGAATAGAGGGTCACGTACGTTGACGAGGTTATGTGATTTGACAGCTGTGTATAGATTATAACGAAATGATTTTTGATTTCAAGTATTATTTTAGCGGTGTCCATTTACCTGTCTGTCGGTTTGTTTATCACAGGACTGTAAACATATATTAAAGATGACATAAGTTCTAAAAAACAAAAAATCCCAGGAGCCATTTTTGGTATCTGACACATACCACTCGCAAAAACAAAAGTTGTCTCTCCCGTGGTCAATAGTTAAAGGCGTGTGTGCATATAAGTTATGTTTTTATTTGATAGGACTAAAGTAGAGCTGACGGCGCTTATGAGGATGTGGGCTCAGCCAGCAAATCAGGCCTTAAACACGTTAACTTTGGGTATGTTCACAGGAAAGACGACAACCTAAATCTGTGTATGACCCATCTGCTAAATATTTTACCTATTTTATAGGTGACAAGGTAAAAAAAAAGTTTAATATCAAAGGCTATAGCCGGGTTTTTGTGCGATATACATCTTGCATCACGTTGACATTAAGTTGTCATTAGCATTTCACTCTTAAATACGACAAACTTATAAGAAAACTCAAACATAATCGAAGAGTTTGAATACTACATTGAGAAACACCGATTGAATACACAACTTGGCCACACATTCTGCTGATTTTTGTAGGAAGTACCGCCTGGAAAATTTTGATATTTAGGCAAGTAGAAGGCCTATTTTGAGAAATAAATCTAGATGTGTCACTACTTCACAACCTCATAAAAATGATTATTTTTAAATTGGTTTTTTTTTTCTTTTTTTTATACGATATATTTTCGTATTCGTTTTTTGGGTGGCGATTCAAATCTATCTAAAGAACATCATTTCAAAATTTGAAGCAAATCGCTTGAATACAACCAAAAAAAAAACTTGAAAAAAACTTGAAAAAATCATAAGTCAAAAACTATTACAACTAGGATGTTCATACTCGGCTAAAATATTCTTCATTACAAGAGGTACTCACGAAAAAATCCCGGAGCCCATTTGATGTAAGGGCCGACTTACTATGGAAACCCAGCCATAGCCTTTGTTAGAAAAAGCAAACCAACGCGATTTTTGTGGGCAGTCACCCATTCTGTTTTTGGTATTTCTTTCGCTTCATTTTGGTGGCCGGTAATTATTCCTCACAAGTTATTATTGCTAAGGTATACATACTGTCGTTTTACTGTTCATATAAAAAAAACACATCGTAGTATTTTTCTATCGAGTTTCATTAGTAACTCTAACCCTATAATAGAGAAGAAACAGAACCCATTCGAACCAAGGGTCTGACTTATTAGGGTTCCTTAGGTAGCAAGGTTTAATTGTATTACATTATCATAACGTCCTACCCTTAATTTAATTGGAGATCGGTCGGACGATATCGGAAATAAAAAAAGAATTAGGGTTATAGATACCATTAAAAGGGTTTATGCTTGGGAGCACTATTCAATATTTATTAGAGCTGAGGTATACTGGAATTGCTTTTATGTCTTAGATATCTAATTAAGTAATGGGAAGGATAGGCTGGTAATTCGACACGGTAAAAACCATATTGGTCTAAGATCCGAATAGGAGACGATTTGCACCGGGCTGTTTATTCGATGAAAAGTATTTTATATCAAATTTAATACGCTAAATACTCGTAATATGCGGCGAATAGGTAAAAATTTCAGTCCAGTCCTTCTAAGATTAAAAAAAAAACTGAAAATGGACTTTTTTTAAATAGCTATTGCTGTTTAAATACACCAATCACATACCTACTAATCGAAAGCATGAAGCCTATAGAATATGCATACGTTAGTATATTTAAGATCTGTTAAACGCTCAGTTTCAATGGTATGATACATTGCGTCGCCGCAATAGCTCCCGGCTCTATAATGTCAAAACAACTCGTCAATGGATTGCTAGATAGAAGCATGCGGGCTAAATCCTAATAATGCTGCGCCTAAAATACCGAACAAATAAACAATCAAGAAAGAGAGTCACTTTTTTGTTAATCTTTGAGTAAATATAAAACACTTTAACTCTAAACCATTTTTTTTCATAATATACGATAAAAATCACGAAAAATATGCGTTCAAAAACTTTTTAAATTAATCAGCTAGTTTTTCTCATTACTTTCAGGTATAAAGCTTTTTTAATGCTAGTTCCAATTTTCCTTAAACAAAGGGTATTGTAGAAAATTTAACTAGAATTATTCTAAAGACAAACTTTCAGAGAATGGGTATGACGTGGTGCTGAGAAAAATGTTTAGTCGCTATTTAATGGGAGAAATTTCCTAAAGTATTAATTGTAATCTTTAACTGTCGATTAGTAAGCGTCTTAAACCCGTCATGGTGGTGCGGAACCCTCAGTGCTTGGGTCCGACTCGCACTTGACCGGTTTTTTTCTTTTTTAGTGCGATCTGACCTTTTTTTCGGGACAATAAGCTCTATTTGAGTCTTGATCCATTCAGATGTCTTGCATAGTATGCTGCCATTAGCGCTCATTCCCGAAATACCAGTATTTTAAAATACCAGGTTCTCAATATATCGGAATCCCAAAACTAAACATTGAAATTACAGTATTGTTTATTATCTTCACCCAATAATTAGAATCTGGTTTTTTGAGAACCTGGTTAAAAGAGTAGTTTGGTATTTTAAAATACTGGTATTTCGGGAATGAGCGGCCATTAGCGCGTCTTCCTTTTTAAATAAATTGTTCACATTTAAAATGCAACTCATGCAGAACGTCTTCTATTATTTACTTCCTTTTCCGATGCATATGAAACCTTTTTGTGCATAGTGTCAGTGATACTCCAATACCACGTAACTAACAAATTTTATAAATTGCAAAATGTACCTTATTGACATACTTGCTAAGGTGTATTTTGCACCTTATTTAATTTGTTAGTTATGCTATATTGCAATATCACCAACGTAGGCTGAACGCGGAGCCTGCACCTGCCTCGTGATTTACCGAGTGCCAGCATATTAAAAAAAAAACTCAAAAACTTCAATAACATCTTCAACTTTATCACCGACGCGAAAAGTTGAAATTGGAATGGCTTTAAATTTGCATATGAGATCTTTTAACTGGTGGGGTATTTTTCAGTTTGTTTTTGCAAAGTTTGCTGTTAGAGGCTTTCAGTGAGCTGGCGATTGTTCGGAAAATATCGCCACTTTACTTTCTTAACGTCTTATCTGATCGAATAGTTAGATAGAAAAAACACTCATGTTCCAAGGGTAATAAAGACTACTTTCGTATCAAAATATTCGATCAGTTAAGAGGTTGCGAAAGTAAAGGGACTATATGGAGAACCATGTGCCCCCTTTTAGGAGGTTTCTCAAAGAATACACTATTTTGATTGGTATCAAAGCTTTTGTTGGATTTTTAGTTAACCACGCAAAAAGCAAAGAGGAGTTTTGTGTTTAAAAGTCTATTTATGTATTTATGAATGTGATCTTTTTTTTTATTGATAATGCAGGTTCGAAATATGATTTTTTTTAACCGACTTCAAAAAAGGAGGTTCTCAGTTTGACCTATATGAATGTATGTATGTATGTTTGTCCACGATTATCTCGCGTTTGGCTTAACCGATTTTGATGCGGTTTTCAGAAAAGTTTTTTACACTTAGGAGAAGGTTTTAGTATTTTAACCGACTTAAAAAAAGGAGGTTCTCACTTAGTTTTATGTATGATAACGCATAATTTGTTAAGTTCTCACTTAGACAAGAAAAATCAGATGTAGGTAATTACTTTCAGAAAATGATTTTTTTACTTTGTTTAGCATAGTTAAACCTGTTTATAAAAAAAACATGTTTCTTAGAAATTTCGTCTCTTAAAGTCATTCTCTCTCTTTCTTCCAGGGTCAACCAGTATTACTAACGAGTAAAAATAATTAGGTGAACCAATATGGACCCGGACAGAAGATGTAGTAACAAAGATTGAAAAGGGTATGCTAAGGTGGTTTGGTTATGTAGAAAGAATGGATGAAATTTTTTACGAAAGAGGTATGTGTAACACTCCTACCCCCGGGCTACATAGAACTGATAAAATATCCTACGTTGTGTAATTACATTAATTTGGCCTTGAATTAAAACGTGTGATCGTCTAGTTTTTAAATATGTCTAAGTTAGGACCCTCTACGTTGTGTAAAATAATATTGTGAACAAGATAACCCTAAACCTATTTCATTTAATAGACAAATTGGAAACCATATATAAACAAAATATACCACAGTCACGATAGTCATAAAATAATAACAAAGGAGAGTTGTTAAATGAGTACGACTCACCGAGGATCTGCTCAATCGGAATAAAGCTGGAGTATATGAATAATTAGAAAATAAGAATAATTAGAAAATTATATAGAGTAATGTTCCCTACCTAACCCCTACCGGAGAATGAGGTCGGTTACAGCAAGAACCTATTTGACCTTAGATTGACTGAATAAATGAACAAGAATTTAAATCAAACAGGTCCTTTGCCTTGGATGGGGTTTGACCTCACTAAGACAAAAACTACCCCGCTATCTTGCATCCATTCTCTCAACTTAAATATGACCATACAAGTCATCGGTATACGTCAAAACTTTTAATTCGAATATTGCGTAAATAACGAAGAAAACGTAACGCAAGCCGCCGATTCCACCATCAACCGTCTCGGAAGAGTGTACATATGTGCCTAAGTAATGTAAAGCTGCCGATTCCACCATCATCCATCTAGGAAGAGTGTACATATGTGCTTAAGTAACGTAAAGCCGCCGATTCCACCATCAACCATCTAGGAAGAGTGTACATATGTGCCTAAGTAACGTAAAGCCGTCGATTCCACCATCAACCATCTAGGAAGAGTGTACATATGTGCCTAAGTAACGTAAAGCCGCCGATTCCACCATCAACCATCTAGGAAGAGTGTACGTATGTGCCTAAGTAACGTAACGCCGCCGATCTCTCCATCACTACCTAGCTACTGGTATAACCGAACGCGTCCATACTTAGAACCCTGATCAACTACTTTCCTAACTTCTCTACCGATTACTGTCTTATGTCCCTCGATTCGTTACCAACTCCCTCTGATCCCTAGTTGTCTAGACGACTTAAATAGAAGTTACTAACCCTACAAGTAATATCAAAGACACAAAATATAAGAGCCCCTCCGCCCCTAATACTGAAAAGACATGAGTTAGGTATATAATAGATGAAATCAAATAAAATATATAAAATAGATACAACCGTGTATAAACACTGACTCTAAATAACTATCTAGTAGTTAGCAATCACAAGTCACTCACAATTACAGTCCTTTAAACTAATAGTCCATAATCACACAAAACCCGTCTATAGCGAAGTAAAGATCAGCACTTATGAACAGAGATCGGAATAGGAGATCCGATTTTACTCGCGCCGCGTGGTTGACTGTCCCTAGGTTTGTTCCCAACTCTCGTTGTTACCTCTTAGACCCCTTCTCCCGAATCTAAATTTTCAACTTCCGGGTCCATATTGGTTCACCTAATTATTTTTACTCATAACGATTTGTAAGACCTAAACATCGCAACTCCTAACGTGTTTTTTTTTGCAACTGTTACTTTTTCAGGATTTATATAAATCAAACCTAACCTAACCTAGTCTTATCTACTCATTAAATATTTCAGAACTTCTGAAAAGTTTACGGTTCCAGCGGTATAAAAAATTCATTTTCGGAGTTCCGATAATAGGAGTTGCAATTTTAGTTGAACTTTGGCGCTCCCCTTCTGTCCAGACCTTTATAACGTTATGAATAATATCGTTATCATAACGTTATATTTCGTTAGTGTTCAAAATTTCGTTTAAATATATTGATATTTTTTCATAACGTTACGCTAAACCGTAACGGAATCGTAATAACGTAACACTTAAATAACTTTATCAAACTTATGAAACTTAAGTAGACATTTTGCGTGACTGGCCAAGAAGGGACGATTTTTGTCTTTCGATGTCCGTTCATATATTTTGTCCTTTTTCCGTCCCTTTTCAAATAGCCAGCTAAAATACTTTGCTTTATCACAAAAAATGCATTTTAAAATGCAAATCACAAACGCAGATTTAATAATTACGTTACACGGTTATTAACGATATTATAGCGCCTTGCGAAGTATCTTTATACGTATAGAGTTTTGTTTGATAACGTTATAATGGATAACGGTACAGGTAAGGTGTCAAATAACGTTATAGTATCACGTTATTCGTTCAATATAACGTTATGAAAGATAACGTTACACGTCCACACCATGTTCGGTTCTCGCTATTTCTAACTCTATCTTAACTCCGCACATACTTCTCAGAGCCCTCATTTCAACAGCAAGCAATTTTAAAAAGAAGGCTATTTCTCTTAACATATGTATTTTTCCACTACGTAAACAATTAAGTAAATACTAACCCAAAAGTATCTCTATTATCTGTTTAATCTAACAACGTAAAACAAATGAGAGCTACACCCACGCCCACACAAGTATATCACGACGCAGCAAACGCCGCAGACACGCCCCGACGCAATTTATGTTGCCTACCTTACACAGTATGCGATGCAAGCTTTTTTCTCACCTTCCATTGTAGATAGAATTTAATTTAGACGCGGCAACTGGGTGGAATACGTGGGTGGAGTTCTATTTGGATTTAGTTTAATAAAACTTTTGTAGAAGGAATGGCTGGTAACTGTTTTAGTTTGGAATAAATAGTTTTGTTTAACTAGTTTTATAATGAGGTGTAGACTGGTAGACGTGTAAGAGACTTGTGTTTGCATACATACATGTAAGTATATACAAAATGTAACAAAACTTCTTCATTTTTTGAAGTCTGTTAAAAACTCCATTGTATGTTTTGATTTTTTCTCCCATATTAACTTATAAATCCGTCTTTTTAGCCTTTTTTCAGTCAGTAGTATTGTAAGCCTTGCAACTGTACCTTAAAGACCAAATTTGGTTTTGCCAGTCACCTTCTCCCACTCCTCCGGAATTAGCTGCACTCACCGTTAACGGATACATCATTATAATAGTTAAAAATCGTAATAAATTTCGCTTTTAATCATAATTTAACTTACTGAAGAAACAAGAATAATTAATTTCACAGTTATTATTTAATTAATACGTTACGGTTAAACTTCCAAGTTACGTATTCATATCACGCATTAGCTCCCTTCGCTCTCTCAAGTTTGTTCCTTAGGGGATTCCAACTATTATAAATATCTAATGATAACTCAGACATTTTTTTATACAGCTTATAAATAATGGGTAAGTGTGGAAGTATCTTTATTTCTCGGTCTCCATTGCAATCTTCAGATTGTACTCTTGAGAATGAAAATGTCTATGTTAATTTCCCACTTACCTACTATCAGGTGACTTGAGTGCTTGTTTGCCTTTTCCAACTCCATTACATTAAAAAGACAGTCCAATACCGCATCAAAAAGCTAGCAAAAGCCCACGCCAAATTTGAATATACTATATTCAAATTTGGCGTGGGCTTGTGCTAGCTGTTGGTTCGGAAAATAATTTTCACTGGACCCTAAGCCGGTTTAACTTAAAAACCTTTCTGGTTCTAAAAGGTTCCTGTAGCGTTGTGAAAATTAATCTTATTCATCTTTAATTAAGGAGCTTTGTCGCTTGGCCGCGCTCCGTAATTAACTCAATAAAATAATTAATTATATCAAGGGACAGTCTGACATAAGTTGACCTAATCCCAAACCAAGGTCTAGCCTCGTACTATGGGTAGAGAATGATATAAATACTTATATAGAGAAATAAACACTTTATTTATTTAATAATTGGCATACCAACAAAGTACAAGGCAATACATTTTGTAGCTTAATGAATGTGGATCACGTCTAACCCGTACCTCAATAACAGGCGTGCAACAACATTTATAAAAAAATAAGACCGAATAGTAGATAACGTACAAATTTGACTAACAAGACAATTAGAACTTAATGAAATCTAAACTTTTAAGCTAGGTTTTAATTCAGAGATAATTTGGTTGAAAAACGAAATTAAATAATAATAATTAAAAATAATTAACAAGTTATTGCACCGTAATAGTTGTACCTTTAGTACCAATTTCACCATACGAAGTTAACCACTTAACAGACGATTAGAGCGTTAACAGCTGTCAAAATGTATGAACTAACAGTCGATTAACATTGATTAAAATTAACATCGTTTGGTGAAATTGGTACTTACCCTTACTTACTAACTTACTTACTTAAATACATAGATAACATTCAAGACGCAGATACAAATACTCGCGCTCGGAACAAATCTTTTTTGGCTTATATCTTGGTTACTTTTATAGCTATTCAAAAAATGATTTTTCTCAATTATTTGTTACATGAATCAGATTTTATTGAAGCTGTGAAAAATGTCATGAATATTCTCAATTAGGTAACAGCATTTCGAAAACTTGCTTTTTGATTTGTTGGCTAGCCTGGCACTGGAAAACAACAGTGTCAGATTTTCTAATATTTATCTTGTCGGTACCGCATCTAAAAATAATACAGTCAAATATGGCGGGAGCTTTAGCTTGGTGTTGGCTCGGAAAATGCTTTTCAGGGGACCCTAAGCGGGTTAAGCTTAAAGTCTTTTGAGTTCTAATAGGTTTCCGTAGTGTAGTGAAAATTAATCTAGGAAGCAACACGGGGACACGGAAAATGATTTTATAGTTCTAGTTTTGAGTAAAAGGACATCATTTAGGTTAAATATGAGGCGATGGTTGAGGTAAACTACATAACTCCGAAGAGTCATAATCAGAGGTCGGAATAGGTAGTGCTTATTAACCTAAACTTGACTCACGTTCATTCATGCGTGAGTGAGATGGGGATACGTTATTGAATGAAGATGCAACAAGTTTAGGTTAATAAGCACTACCTATTCCGACCTCTGGTCATAATTCCGAATTGATTAGAATCCCGAACTTTCATAATTCTGGTTGAAATATTTTGATAGAAGCCTTTATTTTTGAAATTGGTTACTAATCAAACCTAACCTACGTATAGTCATTATATTATAAATTTAATCTAAAATATACCTTTCGGAAAAATAAAAATTCGGACATAATATGAACATTCGAAAAAAAAAAAATGTTTTCCAGTTAGTTGGTCATGTCTAAAATATTTTTGGTAAGTAATTGCAAAAAAAAACAGTAAATACGAAGTAGTGGAAATTTTTAATTTGCTACAATATCAGTGGTGGGGAGAGGTAAAGAAACATGACTTTCGCTGAATGAAACTGTTTTGACAAAACTAACTGTTCTAACACTTTAAGACTTTAGTGAAAGAAAAATGAGGAGTCAACGCTGAGACCTGTCATTCCGATAACCTCAAAAAGAAATTACACGACAGAAGGCAATAAAAAACCTGTAAAGTCGCCTACATTTTGCTAGCTCCAAGAAAAAACACAAGTCTAATACGGTTTACTTTCTTACAAGTTTTTATTTGTAACAAGAATGCGAACGAACACAAAAGGCACATAAAGTTGAGGATGTTTAGTCATCCTCTTATCAGGAGTTCAGGACCTGTAAGGGTCTACTCCAAACTGGCTGGTCTTACGGCCGAACAGATGTTTATTGATGGGAAGTGAAATATGACTGCCACAGATTCTGAAAGCATTCCCAATGCTAATCTCAAGACTGCAAATACGTCGAACCCTGAGGACTAAGTTGGAATGCCTCTATGCTTGTAATTTCACCAATTGTCTAATCCCAGAACACAGTAATGTATCAACTGCTTTCTGGTGTCTTTGAAGATTTTTTTTGGTGACGCATCTATTCTTTTTTTCATTTAAATCGAGCTTGGGGGTCGTTAGCAGTTTGGGGCTGGCTCAGCAAATTTAGTTGATGGCACGCAGGGAACCTGGAACAGTGTGCAGTTCCGTATGCATGCTGATGACGTCGGGATTTTTAAACGAAATGTGAGATTTCGTCGGTGGTACTGCAAAACCGCGTAACCAACAAATTTACTATAGAGCAAAATAAACCTTAACGTCTTGGAAAAAACGCGCATTTTGCTCTTCATTAAAAATGTTACTTACGCGGTTTGCAGGTTCACTGACGATTTGTGAGGTATCGGCCATTTTAACATTGTGTTTTTGTCCTTTGAACTTTTGGAGATTGCATTCAGTAAGGAAAGGATATTAGGGAACTGACCAAAAATGCTTCAATCGTTTTCGTACACAAACATATAGGTGAAATACAATACAATATAAATACTTTTACATGAATACCACATACAATTACAGTACGAAAGGAAAACCCAGATAAATTTTACAAAGTGAGTTAATAGGTGTTATTGTCGCTAAATAACGATGTGTTTTACTTCTCTACTTTCTAAGCTATCTGAAAGCTTAGAAAGTAGAGAAGTAAAACAATAAATAAAAGAAATTGCTTTGATACGAAAATAACTAAAACACAAAGGAAAAAATTAGGTACTTTGATTCTTTAAATTTGGCAGTTTCCATTTCAAATTCCGTTTGTCGCAATTTTCTCGGAAATGAAACATAAAAGGTAACAAATGTAAAGATATAATTCTGGGAAAATTGTAATAAAACATTTTAGAAGCTGACATTTATGACGAGCTAACTAGAGCGTTCTCGTTTTAGGGTGATTATTCGGCGTTTCAACCGCCGTCATTATTGTCTTCGTATATTATTCAAGATAAACTTTATAAATATCTTTTTCTTTTAAATGGAATGGATACTACCCCGGGTCCGTTGATTTTGACATCAAAATTTGCTGGTGGTTATCATTATTTTCGTCAATATATTGAAGACAACAATGACGGCGGTTGAAACGCCCGAATATTCACCCTTTAAACATCTCCTGCAAATGGTTATGGAGATCTGTTTCACAAACTCAATTCGCGAAGCAATTTTTCTAGTCGCGATTTTTTTCATTCGTGAATACCCAATCGAATTATTCCCCATGCTTAATTTTTCCTGATCGCATATTTTCCATTCTGATTTTTCCCAGTCGCAAATTTCTCGATTGTAATTAGGCCGAAAAAGGTATAGCTCTTGCAATTCACGATGGCGAGTGGGCTTTATTAGTGGTTGAACGTGTACATGCACATTGCGGTAGTGTGCGATCAGTCGCGAGCGCGCCCTCGCTCGAGTCACTTATGCATATTGTTTCCACGACGGTAACTGTCACGAAGTACCGTCAGTATGTCTAATCTCCGGAAAAAACGCAAAGTTATTCATAGCGATATATAACGTATTTTTATTTTGAAGTACGCTAAAATAAAAATAGTACATTTAATTAGAACTGTGGGCCTATCCGTGTTTATCACGTGACAAAACTTGGATAAAACATTCGTCACTTTCTGACAAGTATATAAGTGCAAGAGAGACGGATGTTTTATCCACGTTTAGTCACGCGATAAACACGGCCATAATAAGGTTTTGAAATAATGACAAAACCTAGAGATTAAAATAAAATTGTACGTAATTTTAGGAGAAAAAATAAAGGGACATTACAAATGTCATCTTCGCGACAAGATAGAGTTACAACAATGTCGTAGAAGATGCAACCAAGAAGGTCGCTACTACATGCACGACTAAATAGTTCGCATATCACGGCAAGAACATAAATAGTTTATTGTTTTCGATGTTTTATCTTATTTTATATTTATTGTTTGTAGGGACGAGCAATGGTCGCCAAAGGTTTCACTTTCTTCGAGAAGAATATAATATTCTCTTTTTTTTATATACTTACCATACCCACTTTCGCTCTCACGCACACTTTCACAAGTATACAGATAAGTGTTTACCACAAGTAAAGCCCACTCGCCATCGTAAATTGCAAGAGCTACAGGTAAATTTAGGTTATGTTAGTTTTGCAGCAAGCATTTTATATGATTACTTTTGTCTAGTACGTATAGTACAAGCCTAGAGATTAATTCAGGACTAGGTTTATTCCTGTGAGGTTGTCCTTCAATATTTATTATAATATTATGTATAAATATTGTCAAACTAATCATGCGATCCTCGAGGGTATAGCAAACCTGTCAGTGTCGTCAATGACGCCAAAGAGTCAGGGATATAAACGACTCTGGGAGGAGATATATCCCGTCTCGCGGCTTGTATGATTGATGTTTGTGGGCCAGAGTGAATAAGGGAGACAGTAGGATGATTCAAATTTACTTAAATTTTCCACAACGTACGTTGAACATCATGGATCGATCGTGTTGATAATATACGGTGTTTTTATTTTAATATTAAATTTTATGTAGACGACAATATTATTATGAAAAATTGCTGTCGAATTTTCAAAACTTGCTTTTTATTACCTAAGTTACCAAACCAAACATTAAGTTACATCGCCTGCCGTGTATTTTTATCCTTAGCGATTTCTCTGTCCAAGGTTGTCTGGAAGAGATCGCTATTTAGCGGTAAGACCGCCCGTTGTATACCTATCATTTAAATGTACCGTTCCGTGTTTTTTTTGTTGTTCGATAAAGAGTATTTGAATTGTATTGTAAGTTCGCATTGAGGTGGTCTGGTCTTTACTTGATCAGTGTTATTATTTTAATATTTTGTCCCAATTTTATTAATTATTTAAGTAAGCCTACTGGATTGGAGTTCGTTATTTTTCCGGTATTTCTAACGATACTAGTTGGTTGTCGCTCACCCGGAATGGTAATGTTGCGAGATGTTGCCAAACGATATTTGTGGAGAGGCATCCCGTGAGTTATGAGGCGGATGCCACGGTTGTGAGAATACTCTGCTTGTTTATCGATTTATATAATATTTATTAGCTTTTGCCCGCTTGCTGCCGCGTAGAAATGGTTTATCGATAATACCTGGGTTGTGATTCTCTCAACAAGCAAAGGTGATCGTTCGCTCGAGTGAAGGTCCAAGCGGCGAGTTTAAGTAGTCCCGACAGAGCGAACAAAACACATTTTAGCGCGTGTATTCAATTTGGCAGCATGACTTCTTGAACGTATAAGGCTCCCTAGTTGACATTGCACGCGCTAAAATGTATTTTGTTCGGTCGGACGGGACTACTTAAACTCGCCGCTTTTATTCGCTCGTCCGTTCGACCGGCCGCCGTTTTTTGAGAGAATAACACACCCGGGGAAATGTCTAAGACTTCTAAATACAAAGTACCCTTCGCCCTTTTCCAGGGTTTAAGCTATCTTTATACTAACTATTATTAAAATCGTTTCAGTGGTTACAGCTTAACCAACAAACCGTATTTTTTCGCATTAATAATATTAGTATGGAATAATGGATTTAAATTCATTATGTTTTTGATATTCCTAACGATAGTAGTTGGTTATCGCTCACCCGGAATGGTAATGTTGCGAGATTATGCCACACAATATATTTGTGAAAAGGCATCCCGTGAGTTATGAGGCGGATGCCACGGTTGTGCCAATACTCGGTTTATTTACTTAATTACTTATGTATTCATTAAATAATGTTTACCAACAACGAATGTGAAATATTTTCCGTAATTCCATTGCCACGGGGTAAAATTATTACTGCCATAATTATTGTGTGTTTGTGTGTGTATATGAGTGCGTTAGTTGTAATTTATGCGTATTTTTTTAGGATAGCTCTCAATTTTTTTTATAGGACCACGATTGCTTAGTGTTAGTTTCGGATATTGAAAACGATTTCAAGTTATTAGTTTAAATTAGTTTATTGTAAGACTTTTCGGCATCGTCCGGCAAAGTCGGCATCTCGCATTAGAACTTGTCAAAGCTATTGAGAAAGAAGTGTAAACCCCAAGGAGCTTAAAACTATATGTGCGTTAAGTACTTTCATTGAGTTGTAGTATCGCCTTGTCATTTTGAACTCCACAATCAGCTCTGGCCGACAGCTAAAAGTCGTGCCACTGGCACCACCGTCGGCCACATCCGACACAAGTTCAAGATTAAAAGAGACTTTGTTTCGTATCAATAGAGTTGTAATTTGGATAATTTGGCGTGTGAGTGACGTAAGGTGTTCAAAAGATTAAGTACAATATTTTTTTGAACATGTAGGCCAATTGAAAAAGGTAACTTACCTAGTGCCAGAAGCAGCACGGCGAGTGTTGACATTGACCCTTCGGCCCTCCGGGCCGCCTGCCCACATTCGCGTACAACTTAACACCATCAATGCGTTCTCATGCCCCCCTTCCCACAGCTGGGCACTTCCACTTATGTCACCTCACTTATTACACTTATTGGCACTTAACACTTTCTTGGCACTTTAATTGACACTTAATATTCACTGGATATTTTTGGACGTCAGTGCTATCTGAAACAAAATATTTTACGTAAGATTATTAATTAAAAAAAGTTCTACCATAATTTTTAAATTAACATACTAGGTCTATCAAAGTGAAGTCCGCGTCCTACAATGTTTTTAACCAAAAACCGACTTCAATTTGACTGGCGTTGGATGAATAAAATTAAAAAGGAGTAGGAATTTAGTTTTATCCGTTTTTGGACTCTGTTTAACGTTTTTTTTTATTAATCATTTTCTAAATGCGACTCAATGAGTAATGTAACAAATTTGGCTAAAATTGGCTTAAAACTCGTCCATAGTTTAGATTCAGAAAATAACTGAAAAAATAGTGGATTTACAGCAATCTAGCATCAACACATTATTTCTAACCTACATTCATACGGTAACTCATCATTTTATCGATTCTATTTAACCGTTTAGTATATCGTTAATAAAAGATTGTTCAACAAGGGAGTAAAGAAAGCCGTAATGACACGAGATGTTTAGCCACGCGAGCGAGAGCGAGAGTGGCTATACTTCGAGTGTCATTATGGTTGTTTAGTTTCGCGATAAACACTCTACTTTTCACTTTGAATGCGAGAAAAAAAGGACGTTCGATACAAAATTACAATATTTATTATAACAAAGTTTCTTACAAATTTGTTCCACGGTTGTTTTAATTTTTGGTGCTTGCATATTTAGATTCAAACACGTTTTTTTTTTAAATAGTAATTCGAGCATGCATAATAAAATGAATTCATCCTTAAAATCATTAAATAAATTCATATTCGTAATCATTAATCGTGTTTCACGAAATTAAATCTTTTTTTTTTTGTACAGTTGTCATTTTGAGGTTATTTCCACACTCTAAAAATTGTCTTTACGCAATCACTGAAAATGGCGATAATCCTCGAGTCACAAACAACGTGACTGGATGTTTAGGGGTTTCCAAAGTAAATTAAAAAAAAAAACTTTAATCCCTAGATATCAATAAGGAGCTTTAGGCCCGATGTGCAGAGACTAAAGTAACATTTTAAGAGCATAAGAAGTGAAAACATTAATAACGTAGGTTAGCTCAGGTAGGTTAGATATGCGACTACCAAAAAAAAAACATACGGAGAGAAATGCCTTTCAATTAAATTAAAAGTCTGCATAATGATACCCGCTAATAACCTCGTAAGGCCCAGCGTGCAATAGAATGTACATGATCAAGGCAATTTGAACTGTGTTACAATGGTAATAAGGTTTATTTTCCTATCTTGATAAACTGAAAATGTCATTATCGAACAAACGTAATTGAACTTTATTGCCTTGATGGTAGATTCAAAGTCCCACTCACAAAAAACTCCCTGTTTGTAGTATGGTGGGCCTTACGAGGTATAATAGGTACCCATATTCATCCATAAAAAGTCGCTTGTACTTTCCTAAACATTAAAAAGGCGTATTTCCCCAAATGGACCGCAAATAGATTTTTAACCCCGTCGTATTCCCGTCACGACCCCAATATTTTACAGGTAATCCCAACATTTTGGAATCTCGACGTTCTGCTGATTGGAAATATTGGATATCTAATCAATCAATTTTGTTTTATCGAAATGTCCCCGGCATTTTCCATTGTTTTGTATTTTAATAAGCCACTGCGGCTTATTAAGTATTTTGACGGTTTTTCTTTGATTGGCATATTGCAGAATATGAAAAAGGGTCACATTTTTGGTAATAGGGAACATGCATGAATTTTTTAAATCGTATTTCTCAAAACACCGTAACAGAGATCACCAAAAGTGAAATTAAAATTAAAATTGCCCAAGAAATACGGATGATACATTTTAAACAGCACCAACCCGCCATATTTTTGAAAACCCTATCCAACGACACCCCACACTATGGGGTAGACTAGAAAAAAATACAACCCCACGTTACGTGTAGGGAGAAACACAAAAATTTTTTTTTTCTAGATTTCATTTTTCCACTTTGTTGGCGCGACTAATATGTATCCTTCCTTTCTAGTACTGAGAGTCTCTGAGCTAGGCTGCGGACGGACGGATGGACGGATATCGCGAAACTATAAGTGTTCCTAGTTTGACTACGGAACCCTAAAAATACGACTAAAATCTATATAAAAATACGCCAAAAATCTTGTGAACCTTTGCTTTCCAATCCCAGACGCTCGTCGGCACTTCCCAGCACTTGTAGGCTCTTGTGGGCACTTGTGGGCACTTGACTGGCACTTTCTGGCACTCTGGCCGCCGTCGGAGAGGCCATTACTGCTTTAGACCGCGCTTTGATTTGTGACATTTTTCATTCATCGCTTTATGTACAGTTGACGTCATAAATATGTTTATACTTTAGTACCTTGTCTATTTAACGTCACGTTTTAACTGCCATATAAACATATCTTTGACGTCGACTGTACACTTGTCATTGGCATATAAGGTTTTTGATGTTATGAGGCATGTTTTGGTCGGGCCTAATATAAATTAAAAAAAATGTTTTTATGTGTTCATTATTTGCTGAGTAATAGAATAACTATTTGGAATAATTTCAATCCTTCTTTGAGAACTAATAGCTCTTAAACGACTCAAGCCAATTACATAAAACTTAGCTAATCACCATACCAATTGAACTAAAATTCTTTAAAAAGACACATTCATACAGACAAATACACATAAGGTCAGGCGGGGCTACTCCGACAGCGGGGTAAAGCCGTCATTAAATTTTACCAAGGGTATGCAACGATTCAAAACTATTTTTGCGCTCTGTTATAATAGTTTAAGTACCTAAATTTCTTTAAAATCGAGCAAAAATAGCTTCAGAACGTTTTATTCCTTTAAAATGTTTCAATGACGCTTTTACCCCTCTGTCGGAATAGCCCCGCCCGACTACACTGATACACAGACACACACATACAAAGATACCTTCGACCGCGTCATACTTATAACACCTCTTTTTCTTGATGGGGGTAAAACCACCGGCAACGCTCATGTGGCATCATTCTTAGTGGTTCTTATATGTTGAACAACGCAGCGGCGACGAAGTAACGCACAGACAACGCTCGTGTGGCGTAACTCTAATGGCCCACCTACACTATTGGCGAATACAGACGATTACGGGCGAGCACGATAGTGTGGAGGGCATACTTGGCTGTATTCGCCGGTCATCGTCTATGATCGCCGATGATCGCCTGCGACCCGTGATTTGTCGGTGTTTCGGGCACGCATGAAAGGGAATCGCCGCGTTGTTCGTTGAGCTGCTCACACTATCGTCGATAATTGATTCCCCGGTGGACAATTAATTAAAAATTATATTGTATTATATAGTTATTGTATCTACATACTTCGGTTTATTATGATTAATGCTCAAGCACCACCATCTTCTTTTCCTCCATTTATTAAATAATAAAGCAGCAATACAATCTATATCCATCTTGTACGCTTGCCGTTCGAAAACTACTACGGGCGATAGTGTGGATGCTTGCACGATATATTGCCGATTATAGACGATCAGATCATCAACGATCATCGCCGATAATGCAGAGGGCCCATAAGGTGTATTGTTTTAATTAAACATATTTGCCAATTAGCAGAGTTATCTGAAGCGTGAACTGACAAGGTTAATTATATTGTGAGTCTTGAAAATGATTTCATTACGTTAAGTAAATTCGATACGTAAGATAAACGTACCATAGCTATGATAAATATTTGCTTATGATATACGCTTATAATGTTTTTCTCTTAATTAATCACAACGTATGTTTTCTCTATTCTGCCTAGACTGTAAACGCAAGAATTATGTGAAATAACGCCAATATTACATGAGTTTTATCTCACGAAAGCGGGTTTACCATAATTGTGTGTGTAGATGAACGTGCACTTTGTCTCTGTGTGCATAGCTGTCGTCGATAAACGACGCCGTAGTGTGGGTGTCTATACGTTTTACAACTAGAAGCAAAGAAACCACGCTTTCGTGAGATAAAACAACTGTACACACATTTATTACTCAGAGCAGATGGACAGAGTTAATAGACTCACCCCCTTATTCATAAACGCATTACACCTATTTTAAAGAGACCACAACAGGTTACTCACGTAAATAATGTCAAAAATTGCGAATTTTACAAGTGACTTAATTAGAGTTGTGTGCATCCCTACATTTGGGAATAACAATAATGAGGAAAACGGGTTTGGTTTCATGCCAGCCGCCTTTAGGATGAGGGTAGTCATCCAGACGGATCTTGCACGAGGTCCTACTATCACTTACAATCATGTCTCTTCTTCTTTGGCCTCGCCTTATCCCGTTACACGCGGTCGGCTTTCCCAATCATGCGGTGCCATTTGGGTCTTTCCTGTGCGTCATCTTCCTCAAGGCCCAGATCCCTCATGTCTCTCTGGACATTCGTCATCCAAGTGGTCGGAGGTCTTCCTCTTCCCCACTTCTTTGTAGCCATGGAAAGGCACTTTTTCACGACATGATAGACTGACTTACAATCATGTCTCGTTGAACGTATATCGGGGGACACCGGATAATCTCACACAAAATCACCTAGCCCCAAACTAAAGTCTAGGCTTGTACTATGGGCACTAGATAACGATAAACATACTGGTATACAGAAATACATATGTACTTAAATTTACACCCAAGACTCAGGAAAAACAGGGTCACTACCAACTAATTTTGCATAGTCAAAAATTTTCTAATACTTAAATCTTTTTATCTCGGAAAAGCGTTTAAATAATATGTAGTAAATTTCGTTATTAAGAACCAAATTTCTACAAGGCAAAACGAAATTACATCTCGCCAAGTAGCACAATTCTTATTAAAAATGGAAGGAGAATTTCACGCGAATTCAGGGACAAAATAAAAAATACTTAACTTATTTTGTACGTATAAAAGTGGAGTTCACTAAGTTGTTAAGTATGTTTTTCGCCCGAATGTTGGCATTCAACAGAAATTAAAAAGTAAAGGAATTCTTGCTTTTGCCGTTCCTAAATAAGTTTGCTTCCTTGTTTCTGTTTTATGGTGCTTACCTAAAATCACGCCGATTGAAAACTTTTCGCAATTTAAAAGAGAAATGGTAAGAAAATGTTAACCAGGAAAGATTGGGATAACAATTGTGTTATTTTTTTTTGAATTTTATTTTATTTGTTGATAACTCTTTAGAAAAATTAGCAATACGACAAGTTCAGTGATTCCCTTAATCAAGACGCTCTAAAATTCGTACATACACATACATAGGCAGAGCTACAGAATTACCAACAACTCTCAAAACTTGTTCATTCTGTAACCACATTTTGCTCAAACAGGCTAAAATGTTTACCATGTGTATAAATATTAGTAACATGTTGCAAGCCCATCGCCTTACAATACTACAAGCCTTTATTCCCTTAGTCGCCTCTTACGACTTCTACGGGAAGACATGGAGTAGCACTATTTTAAGCCGGCAACCACACGGCATATTACTAAAATTCGTTTACAAATTATTACCCAGCAATAATTTTTATCTCTGTCGTACAACAATAATTTCGTACAACAATTCTATTCGGCCTCGTGTGGTTGCCGAGTTAGAATAGTGCCACTCCATGTCTTCCCGTGGATGTCGTAAGAGACGACTAAGGGAATAAAGGCTTGTAGTACTGTTAGGCGATGGGCTTGCAACCTGTCACTAATACGCTGGTAAACATCTTAGCCTAGTTGTGCAAATTGTGGTTATAGAATTATCAACAAGTTTTTAGAGATGTTTGTAATTCTTTAGCTCTGCCTACCCCGCTCTGGGAACGAAGGCGTGAGATTATGTATGTATGTATTATTATCTTACTTGTGAATCTACTACTATTTATTTCAAAATTCTTTAATTAAACACTGTCTCTTCGTTCGTGTGTCACGTTGGCGCCACTGAAAACCAGCGTCGCGGTTTATGCTGTGACATAGTGCTGAGTGGTGTCAATTTCGACGTCACAGAATCACCCATGGCAACATTATTCTTTCCTTCTATATTGTTTTTGTTTTTATTTTTGTGTTGCCATCCTTTTTTTTTTTATTATGTTTTTCTCTGTTCTGTTTTTTTTTTCTCTGTGTTCGTCGAATAAATGTTTCTATTTCTATTTCTATTTCTATTTTTCTCCCAAAAACTTGTCAAAACCCCCAAAATTCCGGGCCCCAGATATTATACAGGGGTCGTGTAGCAACAAAGTAAACTTAAACTCACTACGCCATTAGGAACATGACGTAAATTTCTTTGCTTTTTATTGAAATGAATATTAAATGAAACATTTTTGTTCACGATCATGGCCATTTTTAACCGACTTCAAGAAAAGGAGGAGGTTCTCAATTCGTCTGTATTTTTTTATTTTTTATTTTATTTTAATGTTTGTTACCTCAGAACTTTCGACTGGGTGAACCGATTTTAAAGATTCTTTTTTTATTTGAAAGCTGGTGCTTTCAGATTGGTCCCATTTTTTTCAAAATGAAGATCTCATGGTGGAATCCATGAGGAATCGACGGAACTCTTCAAAATTTATAGGCACACCTATAGCGATTTTGTTATTTTTCATTGTAACTCGAGTATTTGGTCTTGGAAACCACTATTTGGTGAAGTGGAACTGATGATGAAGACCACAGATGGCCACCGGAACTCCTAAACGGTATATATTTCGAGGGTGGCGACAAGATATTTCGATTAAGATAGTTGAGCGACTATGACGAAGCATATTTAGGTTTAAATATATGACTATGACTTTCCCACGGCGTTGCTTGCGGCGAGATTGAAATGTTCTATTGTTTCTTGAGAAATGGGAGAAAAATGGGAGAATAACAGCATAATTATGATCACTAAAAAGTATAAAATAAAAAAAAAGTTTAAAAAAACAAAAACCCGAATTCAAAAAGCAAAAAATAACTTCTTTAAAATGGTAGGTAAATAGGTCAGTCCAACTGAAGTCGGCGTCCAACAATATTTTAACCAAAAGCAGACTTCAGATGGACTGACCTAGTTACCTACCATTTTAAAGAAGTTATTTTTTGCTTTTTGAAGGCGGGTTTTTGTTTTTTTTAACTTTTTTTTTATACATTGAGTATCTCCCGTCTTATCTGTTGATTTTTAAATAGGTTTTAACATAAAAATGTTAGATGACCATTATTTTAGTATTCATTACGGATTATCTACATTATTAAAATGCGAAACTTTAACTGTTATAAAAACCGCTATACTAGTGGAATCTCAATCATTTACTGAGTTGGAAAAAATATTTTAGGATCGCGACCCCGCAGTCACCCTGTATACATAGATTGAATGCCTATATGATAGTAATTTCACCAATTGTCTTATCCCCACACCGGAACACTAGAGTGCGAACACTGCTGCACTGTTGCTTATATTTTGAGTTTCTTGTTGTTTACTTGGTTATTTTAGAACTTGCGAATTGGAAAGACTTACTGGAAATCTCGGCGAAGGTAAGACCTATTTCATGCTAGAATGACGTGAGTTCACGCTTCGATTAACATTGCGGCGTCGACGAGTGCAAACATTAATGATCCTTATACAAGCTACGCAATGTACAGTAAACCCACAGTATTAATAATATTTAGCTATCTATTGCTTTCACACTCTCTCAGGCATTATAAATGTACTTGTCCACGTTATGATACCTCTTATTTTATTTGACAATATTGACGGCTTAGTTAAAAACAATCGACATCATGTCATGTTAAAAGCAATATTGTTTTACCGAGTAGAATAGAGCCCCTGTCTCTTAAAATAGACAGGTTTGTGAAATAAAGGCCAACGTAAGCCCCAAGTTACAATTCGCTATACATTACGTAGCCACAAGTACTCCTAACTAAATGATGGTGGAAACAGCAATTGAGCAATGAATTATGACATCTATTCGAGACGAAGAAAATAAAACCATTGTCTTGGAATCGGTGTTTTTTCACGTTAAAAAGCAAAGATGTAATTAAAAAACTTAATGTGGAACCCTAATAATGGTTCTTAATGATATTTAAAAAGAACTCCTCAAGCGGCAATCAACCCTTTGGAGAAACTAATTCGATTTCTCTTTTCATTACCAAAGAAGAAAAATCGTGAATTTCTTTGAGAAAAATAATTTAAGCGTCCTTACAAATTAATTGAATTAACGAAGAATGTTTTTCTATTACGAAGTTTTTAACCTCCTGCGTAAGAGACGGGTTTTTATATCTTTAACTTATCTGTGTATATGTGTATCAATCTATGTGTCCGTCTGTGGCATTTTACATTCCAAACGGATGATCTAATGAGGTCGCAGTATTTTTTAAATAAAAGCTAACTTAATCGGGATAGATTTCAGTTAGGTTTCAAAATCGATGAGTTTGTTTAAGAGATGGGATTACTGTACTGTCCACGGTCCACTGTCCACTGTTCACTGTCCACTGTCCACTGTCCACTTTCCACTGTTCACTTTCTACTGTCCACTGTCCACTGTACACTGTCCATTGTCCACTGTCCACTGTCCACTGTCCGCTGTCCACTGTCCACTGTCCACTGTCAACTGTCCACTGTCCACTGTCTACTGTCCACTGCTTACTGTCCACTGTCCACTGTCCTCTGTCCACTGTCCACTGTCCACTGTCCACTGTACACAGTCCACTGTCCACTGTCCACTGTCCTTAACCAATGTAAATCGGGCTTCAAGCTTACAGCATTTACATTGGTCAAGGACAACGGACAATACAGTAGTGTAAACCGATCGGTACAGTGGCGAGTCAAGTTGCTTTGCCAGTGGATCCAAATAGAATCGCATTTTTTTTTCACTCCACTGTCCTTGGCACTGTACTTGCCACATATTTATTTAGTAAATTGGCCACATACGGGCTCTTTTACACGTCAGTAATATAGAGTGAATCTACCAGCGCTTCAGATAGAAGAAGAAGCGCCACAAGAAACTACAGCAGAAGGTCATTTTTTCAAACATAGAATACAATAATAAATAATAAAATACTTTAAAGTAGGGCTCGCTATCCAAGGCGCATACGTCAGACCAGAACCATTTGTGGCACCCTCAATGGGCACCATAAAATCAGCCCAGAGGGCTCAGACAAGATGCACTACGCTAACTAACGTTTCTATTGGATTTGTTTTTAAACCAATCGCGTCACTGGAAGATGACGTGATACAAAAGTCACGTGGTCTACCAGTGACGCAATTGGTTTAAAAACGAATCGAATAGAAACGTTAGTTAGCGTAGTGCATCTTGTCTGAGCCCTCTGAACAATAACGCCATGGAAAGACTCCAAAAAAAGTAGAAAACTACGGTGTGGGGATAAGACTACCGGTGGAATTACTGGCATAGAGGCATTCCATCTTAGTCCTCAGGGTTGGCAACGCATTTGAAGTCTTAGGATTGCAATTTTGAGATTGTAGTCTTGAGATTTCAAATGTCTCCCACCTCAGGTGGCCTGAGTGCCCGCGTACCTTCACCATGCCATAAAAAAAGGATAAGATAAACTAACGGATTACCATTTTGTCGAGAGTTTTACTGGAAGAATTCTGTTTTTATTTTAATATTGAGTCTTTCCGTCATGTGTCAGGAAGCACCTGTGCGGGAGAAAATTATTTTTTCATTATTCGTGCGGAATATTCATTCTCTGAAATCTACTGCCGTTTTTATTCTTTTTTGCTTTTATTTAATATAGAATGAGAAAGAATTTTCGGTCCGTTATTTTATAAACCAGTTACTATTACAATTGTTATACATACATTAAATCACGCCTGTTTCCCAGAGGGTAGGCAGAGACCACTTATTTCCACCTAGGGCCTGTTTTATAAAGCTACAAATTACAATTTACAGGTTACAAGTTTCCATTTGACACAACCTCGACCAATGACGGCCAGCCATTTGAGCAGTGTTGCCAGTTTAGACCTGTAAAATTGTAACTTGTACCTTTATAAAACGTGACCCTTTTACGATCCTGACAAATCTCTTTCGCTTCTTCCACATTTATATATCTAGTCATGCACGCACGTCGGTTTCGGGTACTAAATGTACCTAGTTCATATTTAAAGTTAAGCGGGTAACACCAAACCACCCTCCGTCGCTTATACTGGACCGTTTTGTGTGTGTTACTAAGACTCGTATAATAATCAAGAGTAAAAAAACATAAAACTTTAAAAACATGTGATGATAAGATTGTCATGGAAAATTAGAAGTAACACCGTTTTTTATTCATAGTTTTCCGAGACTTTCCGATACAATAAGTAATGGTTTACTTTTAAGCTTAAAAAAATCTTCAGTGGTTTCCTTATCTCCACATCGATAGGTACAGTCAACAGCATAAATAAGTGATCATTTATGTACCTTGTCGCTTTCAATCATTTCACAATTTTCTATGACATTTCAAACGCGATGTTAAAGTGACAAGGTACATAAATGATCACTTATTTACGCTGTTGACTGTACTCAAAAATTGGAACACTGCTACTTAACAGTAAGTTAAAGGACAAGATGGTAGCTATCAAAAAGGACTCTGAACAAGGGCCTACCACCATTAGTTAAAATAAAAATAAAAAATAAATGTTTAAAAAAACAAAAAAAACGCCTTCAAAAAGCAAAAAATAACTTCTTTAAAATGGTAGGTAAATAGGTCAGTCCAACTGAAGTCTGCTTTTGGTTAAAATATTGTTGGACGCCGACTTCAGTTGGACTGACCTATTTACCTACCATTTTAAAGAAGTTATTTTTTGCTTTTTGAAGGCGGTTTTTTTGTTTTTTTAAACATTTATTTTATTTTATACTTTTTAGTGATCCTATTTATGCTGTTACGTAGCTCCACTTCTATATACTAATAAGAAACTATTGAACATTTCAAGCTCGCCGCAGACAACGCCGCGGGAATGTCATAGTCATATTTAAACCTAAATGTGCTTCGTCATAGTCGCTCAACTTCCTTTATCGAAATATCTTATCGCCACCCTTGAAATAGGTACCGTTAAGGAGTTCCGGTGGCCATCTGTGGTCTTCATCATCAGTTCCACTTCACCATATAGTACTTTTCAAAAGAA
Source organism: Acleris literana (assembly GCA_946894065.1). NCBI lineage: Eukaryota > Metazoa > Arthropoda > Insecta > Lepidoptera > Tortricidae > Acleris > Acleris literana. The sequence goes on along the minus strand of OX335688.1, from coordinate 1,274,929 downwards.
AATGCATGAGTTACAGTGAAAAATATCAAAATCGCTATAGGTCTGCCTATAATATTTGAGGAGTTCTCATGATTTCTCCATGATCCCATCATCAGATCCTGACGTGGTGACAATGGGACCAACTAGAAAGTATATCTATTCGAACAACGAAAAAATTTTTCAAATCGGTCCAGTGGTCTTCGAGAAATCGGGGAACATACATAAAAAAAAAAAAAAAAAAAAAAAAAAAAACATCCCGACGAATTGAGAACCTCCTCCTTTTTTTGAAGTCGGTTAAAAATCACCATTGTTTTATACTTCTTCTTCTATTTGCTTTATGTCAAAAAGAGTATCAAAACATAATCAACTTAAAAGCGACAAGTAAAATTATTAAGACAGATTTGAATCTGTTAGTGCTTTAACAAAACATTCGTTTCCATATTTCTTACATCAAAAGTTAGGAAATTGAGTAGAGTTCCCGGATATCAGATTGTTCATCGAGTTACCTTGAAAGCGGCCGGAAAATATATTTATTCTCGTAAAACGACGAAAGGTTGTATAATGAGATTTGAGTGTTTTGAGAGCTGTAATAATCAAATAATAATACCATGGGGACCATGCCGCCAGCGGACCTGCTAGAGGGCGTGTTCTTTTTATAGTGGTGATTATTATTTATAACTTTAATATTTGAGTAGCTTAGTTTAATTTTAATTTAAATACGTTTAGTTTTAATTTTTTATTGTATTAATTTTGAATTCCGTACGTAGTTGGATGTAAATAAAACATTAATTATAATAATAATTATTATAAACTAATGGGAAGGCATTATTATTATTTTATTTAGGATGAAATCATTGATAATAGAGCAATAACGTGTTCATTTAAGCACCTTTTTAAGTTCCCATAGTCTCTGCCTATCGGGAGACAGGCGTGTTATGTATGTATGTATGTACTCATGGATGTATTTCTATTTACCCCTTTTCCATTATTTATAAAATTAATTCCATATTTTTTTACAAAAAACAGATATGGGCAAGCAAGGCGTACAACTATACCAAATTTCAAGTTGATAGCATTTATAGTTGCTGAGAAAACCTGCTGTGACATACAGACAGACGGACAGACGAGTGGTAAAAAAACACAACTTTAATTCCCGTTCGTTTTTTTCTACCCTAATAGTGGATCCACAAAAGTTTGTACAAGTACGTCAGATATATTTTTTACCTGAATCACCAAAATACAGCTGGAGTTAACGTGGAATGCGAATCTAAGAGCACCTTTACCTTTGATCATTGATTTTATACCTTGTTTATTGGATGGGAAACATTCCGCGGAAGCCTGTCTTGCTAAATATGTAATACCTAAGCGTGTAATCCACAGGTTTAGCAAGTCTTTATCCATATCATGAGTATTTAAGATCAAATACTTAATGCCGATGATGACATTGATGACTTAATGCTAAGTAAGAAACGAAATAATATTGTAGTTTACCAACAAATTATTTAGATGTTTAAAATTGGATTTTTTAAATCGCATTCCTCAACAAATTATGAAAATAGCGTAAAAGAGATCACTATAAATGGAATTGAAATTAAAATTGGTCAAAAAATACGGATGATATTTACTAGCTAATAAGACAGAGAGATCCGATATGCACTGGGACGTCATGTAACAGGTCAGCCATATAAACTCCACGTTAAATTCTGTTTTGCTAGAGAGAGACAGGAACCAATTTCTGTGGGCTTATATCTTGGTTAATTTTTATAGCTAGTATTCAAAATATGATTTGTTTTAAGCTGTGAAAAATGTCATGAATAGTACCCTGACACGATTTAAAAAAAACTCTGATTAAAGATAAGTCCTATATCCATAGCTATGACAATTGGAATAGTTCTTTGCCAAACCATGCCGATAATACAAGCTTTCTTAAAAAAAAAACTGCGTTAAAATCGTTCCATCTGATTGAGAGCTATGATTCCAAAGACAGACAAACAAATACATAGATACACAAACACATTAAACTTAACACCACTCTTTTTTGTTGGAGGCAAAAAAAAAACTCGGGCCCAATTTTTTCTACAATCCAAATCGAATGCAGACCGAAAATGCTAAATCGATTACAAATATCTCCCGAACATTGTCAAACGGTTTTAGTGAAATCGTGATAAAAACTTTTACAGCTATATTCAGAGCTGAATAAAAGCAATATACTTTTCTTTTGTGGATGTTTTATATTTCGGTAACTGGGTTTCCGCAGACAAATCTTCCGTTCGATGTTTGATTGAGGTTTAATCGGGTTTCCTTGGAGTCGGAAACTGGCGGAAAATATTATTAACTCGTATGATGAGAGTTTTAATGTCTTCAATAGAGGAACTGAAATTCTACACGTTCATGCACTGGGCCTCTATTCACCTCTGTCAATAGTAGTTTATGTAACTGATAAATAATAAGATCACACGAGTATTTTAAAGCTTAATTATGTACAGTTGCATACATTACTTTATCTACACACATATTATAAGTACTCTAAGATGGGTTCAGAAGCGGACGGGTTGACGACAAAAATGGCGGCAAAACAAACTTGTGCTGTGTCAGTATCACGAATATGAAGGGTTGTTTTTAAATCATAGACAAACTAATAAAGTCCCTATTCTCATGTCGTTCGAAATCAAATGTCGTACGATATTGTACTGAAAATATACGAGTTGGCGTTTCAATTGATACTAGAATTGGGCCTATTTAAATTGTTTTGGTTTTAGGAGATGTTCCAAATTTGAAACTCATTACTTTGTAATATTTGATAACGTAATTACAATATTACGTTACAGCTGTCATCTACTGTAGTTTTGTAACCTACTACCACGGAGTTCTTGTCTAGCTGTCATTTTAAAAACATCTGTCTATTTATTTCATTTTTTGTAAATTACTTTATCGTTGATTTTGGTTCGCAAATCCAGGGCAACTTTGTGAAGTAACCTCCAACACTGACGAAGAATATGCATCAAATAAAATATCAGTGAAAAGTTGATTCTGAATGAGCAAGCGGTCAAGAACACTCCAAGCCAATAAGCCATTGAAGTGGATGCCCGCCATCTTCAATGGTGTGCCGACTGGGACTGGAAGACGCCGACGACAACGACGATTCACCGTACAATTGCTTCTATATACTTGACATTGGCAAAATTACATAACTTGTAGACGCCATTAAAATAAATAAATAATAATAATAATAAACGTACTACCGCAGGTAATGCTTGTCATTGCTAACGGGTTTTGAACGCATAATAGAGGACTTATAATGTGTGTGTAGATAAACAATAGTATTACTTTTGACGTGTTTCCGTATTGTCAACGTTTTGAGAGCTTTTAATTAGTTGACAGTAATGACGGCCGAGTTCAAAACAATACTATAACATGTCGAAAGCAATATTGTTTAACTGCCCTGAAATATCGAAGGAGCTACAGGAAAACTTTTTCTTTTTGAACCGTACGAAGTGAGGTCCGAGAATCGACAGCGACGGCGCGCCAATTGCGTGACATTAACTTGAGTATAGTAAAGACAGAGTTGATACGATCTTCATGAAGGGTCAGGCAAATAGATTTCTTATTTTTAGAATCAATCAAGGGGTGAAAGAGTTAGAGGGTGAGGGAGTGGAGGGAACGTTAGGTCTTTGCTCGAGGTGAACTACTACTTTCCTAATGAGATTGCATAAAAAATGACGAGGGGTATGATCAAAATAAAAAAATGGATTTTTTAAATATGTCGTGATAAGTCCAGTTTCAGAAAAAAGTTTTTTTTTTACCTGCAGCCCAAATTAATGGGTTGATTTCAATGTTAATTATTATCAAACTGAGAGCGTGTTAATGAAATATTTAAAAACCGAATTTGACGAAAATTGGTTTGTCCTGACTAAAAGTTATCATCTCTGAAAGTACTATTACGTCGAGGGGTTTTTTTTTTTGTTGATTAATATCTCTGTAAAAACGAAAAGGTGTCTAAAATATTTATTGATGGTATTTCTTAAAGTAATTACAATATTTGTATTTTGTACATACATACATCAAATCACGCCTGTTTCCCAGAGGGGTAGGCAGAGACCACTTCTTTCCACCTGCTATGATCTGATACGATTGTATTTTGTTTCAGTAAAATAATTGGAAGAGATCCCTTAAAGAGATAAGTTCATCTTTGTACATTCCTGTTATATTTTTGTCTATTTTATAATTGTTATCTCTTTTGTTTGTACAATAAAGTCTTTACATACATAATATGTTTTTTTCCAAGTTTTAGAACTCCATTGTATTATAATAAGTATATTCATTTATCGGCACACTCTACCACTGACAATGTCATTTCATGTATTGATTTAATAAAATAAATGTTAAAAAAAAAAAACAAAAAGCCGTCTTCAAAAACGCGAAAAATAACTTCTTTCAAAATGGTTCATAAACGACGAAGTTATCCCCGAACACACATTTTTTCGGTCAAATTGAGAATCCTCCTCCTTTTTTGATGTCGGTTAATAACTTTAACAAAAAGCAATCTTTCAAAACCCGACTGTTGCTAACCAACTTTAAATCGTTATAAATCCTAAATGATCATTCAAAATCAAAAATGAAGAAAGAAACCTAAAGATGATTTTTAAATCCCTATTCAATGATACCCCACTTGTCATACTTGGTCGACTTTTTTGTTTTTGAATTTGCACAAAATGGCGTCTGTTTGCCGCCATATTGAATTTTGATTACCGTCATATGTTCAGTGACACTTACCAGATTAAGACAAATCGATTGACATAAGAATCATTAAAATCGGACAACGGGTTTAGTTTTTATAGTGCCACAAAGGAACAAACATACATATATAGGCTGTGAAACACATTACCCTCCGCCTTCGGCAGTCGGGTAAAAACGACATTATGTGCTCAGTCCTATTCGAATCGCGATTTGATAATTCTTATTCGATAGAAGCAAAAATATTGTGCTCGAACTGGGCTCTATTCTACAGGATTAAAAAATGTTGCTCTTGACATGTTATGGCATTATTTTTAACTCGGCCGCCGCCATTACTGTCAAGTAAATAAGAGCACCGTTACGTTGACAATACGGAAACAGATCAAAGGTATGGTATTACCCAGTTGAATAGAGACGCTGTTCTTTTTCAGCCAGGCTAGGAATCTTTACAGCTTTCAACGAAAACCAAATTAATTGGAAAGTTATTTCAAGCAGAAAATACCTCGCTTTTTAAATTAGATGAGGTCTTTGATGTTTCTACTGTTCCGCGTGAAATAAAATAATAATTACATCGTTTATTTTTAAAGGCAACGAAAAACTTGGAAATGTTGATTCTACTAATGGTGTTTCACCCGCGTGATATACTTAGTGTTAATTATTTTATACGTCGTGAAAGTAATTATGTAACTGTGTGAAATAAGTTACTGTATTTTACCGTACAAACATTCAACAACAAAAAAAAGGGTCATAATCATTAGATTACGTTTCTGTATGTTTACAGTTGCATTACGAGTAATATTATGACACGCTCTCCGCGAAGGTAATTCGTTCGGAAAGTTGGCGGCGTCCCAGAATCGCAACTTGTAACCCAGTTTCTCAATAATTAGATTGACTCGCTTTCCCTTACTAATAACTTTATTAAAGAATATAGGTGAACATAACAGCTAGGTTATTTATTTATTATTTACAGTGTCAATAAGAGGCTTACAGTGTAGACCAAGGCACCTCTCACTTAAATTAATTAAGAACACACACCAAGATAAAAGAAAAATAGAGATAACAAAATAATAATATCTAAGTAACAAATATAGAAAAACAAAAATTAATTAATTAAGTAAAAATATTAAAAAGTTAGGTGGCTAAGAATGTATAAATTTTAGCTAAAAGGGAGTGCCAATTGCCAGCTAGCACGTCGGTATCCCGCAGCTGGTGTAAAAGCGCGTTCATCAGCTCTACCGCCCTCGCGGTCGGCGCGTTCCTGGCGCGGCGCGTGCCGAGTCCCTAACACTCTCTTTCATACCTACGTTAACGGAATTTCGACCACGATTACTCACACTTGGCCATTTTTCTTTTGTTATTCATAAAATTTGAAACTTGTATGTGTCGTTTTTACTTAACTACGGCTACGTCCTTTCTATGTATTCTAGTTTTTTAAATTTGTTTTTATTATTTGTTAGGAAATCCGCCATTATAACACCATACCTATTCTGTAAAAAATATCATCCGGCTGTTACGAGTATATTATTATTATTTGAACCGTAACCTATCCGCACATACATATATGCATTTACACATATATATTTCTATAGCAAAATATTTTTTCGATGTTGTCACGTTAACGATACTTATTTCATAAAAGGAATAAGTTCATGCACAAATTAGTCCTTCAGTCAATCACCTAAATTTCTGGTTTTCCACTAAAACAAATTTACTCGTAAACTAATACGCTATCTAAAGCAGAAAAAAACACCACATATACACACAACATCTGTATCTTTCATAGATATAGTATTTGTGTGTATGTGTTTAGGTAATTAGGTATATGTGTGTGTGCGGCAAGATTACGGTTCAAATACAGCTCTTTAAATGTACGATGGGCACGACGGACGGACAGATGGACGGACAACAAAGGCTTAGTTACAACTAAGCCCCCTCCCTATTTTGGCACGCTCTGGGTACGGGATCCTTAAAAATCTTAATGGTATTCTCTGCTCCACTGTCTCTGCTTGAGCTGAACTCCCCCCCCCCCCTGCCCCCTAAACCTACGTTTGTAAACAACTGTAACGACACGAAATGGCTTTTCCTTGCCAAAATTTTATGCGTTTCATTGTACTTTTTCTTTCCGCTTTCTGCAAAGTTTTGCGCCATTTTAGTGGAAATATTTGAAAGTTATATAATGGTCTGGGGCCTTAGAAAAGATGCATAGTGTAAACAATTTTCGGAAACTGTCATAATTTAGTGTATTTAATTTTGTTTTAGTGCAGGGTCCGTCCGGATCGCTACCACCATCTTATCCATTAACCCACCGCCAAGCAGTAGTGTTCGCTGTGTTCCGGTGTGGGGACAAGACAACCGGTGAAATTACTAGCATAAGCATTCCATTTTAGTCATCAAATTCAAAATTCAAAATATTTATTCAGTAAATTGGCCACATGAGGGCTCTTTTCCACGTCGGTAATATGGAATGAATCTACTAGCGCTTCGGACGAGACCATCATTGCGGAGAAGAAGCGCCGCAAGAAACTCCAGCAGAACATTTTTTCCAATCATAAAATACAATAATACTTAAAAGTAACATTACAAGGTAATACAGTAATAAATCATTATTTTAAATCTAAGACAAATAAAATCATTACAAATGTAAGCTAAATTAAAAAATAGTGACTAGGAGAACAACATGACGAGGTCTCTACATCAGGAACGATAATTAAAATAACTAACTGGAAAACAGGTCCTTGCAAGCGTGAACAGACTGGACCCCACAGACAGCACCCGTTCACAAGTATGACGCGTATCAGGGTTGGCAACGCATTTGAAGTCTTTAGGATTACAGTTTTGAGATTGTAGTCGTGAGGTTTCAAATGTCTATGGGTCTCAGTCTACTCATTGCTAATTTAAAAAAATAAATTAAAATGGCTTTTAACTGACTGACACAACCATCCGTCAGCTTATGTCAATCCTATAAGTACTATGAGCCCAATAAAAAAGCCAATGGAACACTGACCCACCATAAAACGGTGTCAGAGTGACATGATGAAACAATTTGTTTGACACTTCTTACGATTTGAATCGTAACGTCACTGTGACACAGTTCTATGATGGGTCAGTGTTCCATTGGCCTAATCTATATCGATCTATCACTATCTTTCTTACTATCCCACTTAATATTATAAATGTGAATGTTGCAACGGCTCGACGGATTTGGATGAAATTTGGAATAAAGATAGCTTGTACCCTGAATTAACACATTCGCTACTTTTCATCCCGGAAATTTTAAAAGTTCCCTCGGATATAATGACAATCGAAATTAACTTATGTAATGAATAATAATAAAAAAAAAGATAAATACCTAACACAAATTGACCTAGTCCCAAACTAAGCTCTAGGCTTGTACGATGGGTACCAGACAATGATAAACATACTTATATAGAGAAATACATAGAAAACATCCATGACTCAGGAACAAATACTCGCGCTGATCACACAAATATTTGCCCTTACCGGGATTTGAACGCAGGACCGCGAGCTCCGTAGGCAGGGTCACTAGTAACTAGGCTAACGTGTCATCAATAGTCCAAAAATAGCATTATTTTGCTATCCCAACCAGCCTAACTAAATCCCTGATCCGGCACATTCACCATAAACTCTAGAGTCCAAACATAACCGGTCGGTTTAACCTTGCAGCTAATAAGGCGGTGTGGTAACCAGATGGACTAACTAGCCGAACCTTGAGCCGTAATCTCGCATTCGTAGAAATAATGGTTTATTATTAAAACCGTCTGAACGTTACGCGTCTAGACATCGGGGAATGCTTGGCCTGCGGCCAGGACCAGATATGTCTGCCTTCTCATTCATGGAGAATCGCATGTTTTTCGACACACTTATTATTCGCATTTACAAGGCAAATGAAATCACTGGCCTCCATACTCATATTTATATTGGTACTCATTTATTTGTAATATCAAATATTACATGTCTGTTTATTTTATTAATACAATGTCAGGTTACCTACTTAGGTACAGTGAAATAGGCTATTTGACTAAGTTTACAAAACCATTTAAAATGAGTCTTTATGACATAACAAGCACACTACATCGATATTTCCTTGAGATTCGACTGTATTATCAATAAAAATCTATGTTAAAGTTTAAATTCTCAAAACCGCGCTAAAAACGCTGTTTCTATCATGGCGCTGGCCATATGACAAGTGTGACGTCACACGCAAGTAAACAATAAACAATAATTTGAAGAGATATGCCCAAGGGCATATAATCATAAGGTTATGATCTGTGGTTACTTGCATGTGGCGTCACCAGCAAGTAACCACAGCTGCAAACCAATTCATAGCGTTTCTGCCACAGACAAGGTTTCAAAAAATATTACAATTTCTTTCGTGTAATTTCCAAAAAAGTATACATAATTTAGTTTAAAATAAAGTGAAATATGTTGTTTTACGCTATTATCTGATAGGATGACCCCAATTTTTAGTATATTTTCAATGTTGTCAAATAGCCTATTGATTCCTAGACCACTTTGGACTATGTCAAAGTGACACTGTAACTCGGTGGATGTACACAGAGTTTTTAAGGTGCAAAAGAAGTGTGTCAGAGTCATTTGTGGTGCTCGGGTCGATGAAACATGTGTTCCATTATTTAAGGGACTCCATGTTTTGCCACTGCCGTGTTTGTATATACAGGAGATATGTGCTTTTGTTAAATCGCAAAATTCATTGTTCAAACGGCGTGGTGAAGTTTTCCAACGGCATACAAGGGCCAAAATTATGAACCGCCTTTATAAACCTACTTGTCACAAGGCCATATACACCAAAAATGTATACAACATGTGCATCCAAATCTATAATGCCATACCTGATGAGATACAGCTACTCCAGGGAAATAGATTTAAGAATAAATTGTCAAACTGGCTCCTAGATAAGTGTTTTTATAGTGTTAAGGACTTCCTCGAGCAATGTAATGTATGATTAATGGCATGGTATAATAATATTTTATGAATTTTGACTTTTTTATCTATAATTTAAATGTGTATTGTTATTGTTATTTATTGAATTTTATTAGATACTTATCAAATATTGTAACAAATAAATTTCTTTTATTGCATAAATAATATTTGCACGCTTGCTTGCAAGCTGGATACATTGGACATTATTTATTATTTAAAATTGACTGTAACATCTTGTACTGTACTGTATTCTGCAAATAAATGATATTGATTGATTGATTGATTGATTAAAATCATAAGAAGTTTCTTACGTTTTGATTGATTACGTCACTTTGACATAGTCGAAAGTGGTCTGGGATTAATTTTCCTTTGCTGTATATTAAAAAATACATTTTCTTTTTAATATTAAAAAAGTCAGTGGGTAGGATTATTATTTTATAACAGCGACCACTCACTACCTTACCTATATAATAGTATACTATTTAAAGACATTTGCAATCTCAAGAATACAATATTAAGATAATAATCTCAAGACTCAAATACGTTGCCAATCATGAGGCCTAGGATATAATTCGTCATATTGTTCTATTTCCATACCGGGAAACAAAGATACGAGCTGTTTGGAGATAGGGTTAACAGAAGTTGAAAGCATTCGAACTCAGATGCAAGTGTAAATTTTAGTACCTACCTATTTGTAGTGAGAGTGTACACAAGAAAAATTGCACCACATCATCATTTCAGCAAAAAGACGTTCACTGCTGGACATATGATAGGCCTCCCCCAAGGTTTGCCACAACACCCAGAGGGCTTATTGCCTAACGCACTTGCAATCGCAATTGTTTACATTTTGACAGTCCGAAGGCGAGTCTGCATACAAAATGAAAACAATTGTTCTACTTTGAAGTCGATTGCGATTGCGAGTGCGTTAGACAATAGCGAGGCTTGCATCCATCGGTTTTCCGCAACCTTAGCCACTTTATCAGTCGCCCTTGCTGACGGCCTAAGCTGTGTCTTCCAGTACGCGGACACCACTCGAGACGCCTCAGCCCCATCAGCCATCTCGCATGCCAAGCGTGGCGACTGTGGCAAATCCTCCCAAGGAAAACACAATGTTAGGGAATATGCACGGATTTTTTAAATCTCATTTCTCAACAAAATATGAATATATCGTAAGAGAGATCACCAAAATGCATGATACTTGTCATGCATTTTAAACTGATAATTAGACAGCGATTAGACAGAGATCCGATATGCACCGTGAGGTCATGTAACATGTCGGCCATATTTAAATTATGTTTTGCAAGAAAGAGATAGGTAGGTTGGTTGGCTTATAATTATCTTGGTTATTTTTATATATATTCAAAATATGATATATTTTCTCGACTGTTTGTTACATAAATCGGCTTGTTTTCAAGCTATGAAAAAGTCATGAATAAATTTCATATTGCCAACGCACACGCAATTTTTTTGAATCACCATTCAAGTTTGTTACTAACAAAGATAAATTGACTAGGTACTTAATACAAACCAACAGACTAGGGCTAGAGAGGGAAGCTAACGGGCTTTATAATCCTATTGTTTTACCAAAATTCTGCACATACTATGGTAAAACCACGGAGTAGAAAAAACAGTGGAAGTGGCATGAGCTTCGCTTAGTATCAGACCTGTTGTCGCCAATACTGAAACTATCTTAAAAACAACATGCCACCATGGAGAATGTTTTTGGTGCAGCTATCGTTTTCACATTGCAAAATAGCACAATGAGGCATGCTTCTGGATTTATTTCGTTTTTTAGAAATACCGAAATAAGCGATCACGGCAAAAGTATGGTAGGTTGCGCGGAACTCCGCATAACCATGCCACAAGTTACACGCCCACTTGACACTTCTACTGTTTTTCCTGTTCTGAGGGTAAAACAATAGGATTTAAGAGCCCGTTGGCTGTCCTCCCTAGCCCCATGCTGTTGGTTTACACCGCCATAAGCATAGTACATTTTCATAACGCTCTCCTTTCAAATGTATTCGTTTATTGTTGTTGTTAGTTCTGCTAAGAGCTCGCCACCAATTTATCTTTACGACCCAAAATATCCCTGTCATCGGATATCGGGATAGATTTGTATGTATTTACATACTATTTGAGTTTGCCTTGCGCTTTATCGATGACAAAGTTAAGTTTGTTATGCATTTCATAGTTTGAAATGTGTGTGTGTGAATGTTGAAGTTAAAAAGAGATAGTTAAATAATAAAATATCGTTACTCGGCATCGTTATCATTGGTTACTAAAAATAAACCGTCGATTTTCGGTTTTTTAGAGTTTTAAACTATCAATAATTAGGTATAGTTTCAGTGTTTGAATTCAAAAAAGGTGCATTTATTTTTTATTAGGACTAACTAATGCTTCCTGTCCTGCAGATAATGTTTTATTATTTTTAATGTGGTTTACCAGAAACGCTGTGACAGACTACCCGTTTTCAGCCGAGACGTTTTAAAATACCACTCTGTCAATGCATTCTATGGAAAACAATATTATACAGGGTGTAATCGTTAAGTGTGTCCAGGCGATTGTTCCGTAAATATAACAGATATCAGAAAACTTTAAAGTGATATCGAAAGTACGTTACCCAATGAGTAAAATCACATCACTAACTTTTATTTAATAAAACCAGAAATATCCCAAGTATTAACTTAAAACACTTTAGTTTAAAAGGCCTCCTAACACCGCCCATCAACACCAGCAACTCGAGAACTGTCGGTGCGTTGCCGGCCGATTAGGGAAATGTAAACTCTTTTCTTGAAGGCACCCATGTCATAACTGGTGGGAAATACAGCCGAAGAGAGTTAGTTCCACAGTTACGGTTGTTGGTTCAAAATTGACTTAATTTGTAAAATTTGGCTGATCTTAAAAAAGCTTGCAAAAAACGAATACAAGACAGAGAAAACCGAAAATATATGTATAGTTTGTAAAACAAATAGTTTATAGCAGAACCACTAATAAAAATAAACAAAAATCAAGCTTTAAAAAACCTAACCTAACCAACTTCAAATCGTTATAAATCCTAAATTATCATTCAAAATGAAAAGAATCCTAAAGATCATTTTTAAATACCTATTCAATTATACCCCATTCGTCATAGTTCGTCAACTTTATTTGTTTTCTTTTTTACAATATGGCGTCAGGTTGCTGCCATATTGAAATTAAATTGCTGTCATATCTTTAGTGACATTCACTACTTTAAGACAAATCGATTGACATAAGAATCATCAAAATCGGTCCACGCGTTTAGTTTCTAGAACGCCACAAAGGAACAAACATACATATATATATATAGGCTGCGAAACACAATACTCTCCGGTAGTCGGGTAAAAACATGGCAACCGGTGAACTAACAAAAACATAACAATACCTAACCAACTATTAAAATTCACATAAAAAGGGCCTGTTAGTGTGTAGTCAAAAAGTGAATTAAAAAAAAATGCTCGCGTTTTCGAAACCACATACTTACAGAATTTAATCTCATAAAAATTAATGTAAAAGCAGTGAATGTCGGGAATGGAATGTTAGTGAAGCTTTGAGAGTGTTTCATCATTGCATAATTGGCATAATATTCACATTTTCAAAAGCAGCTCATAGATTTTTCATGACAGTGCGTTTCAAATTAAAACTGTTTTTAACTGTGCAATTCAAATAGACTGATTTACGTTAAAATTCTTAAGTTTAATCAATACATACTTTCTAAAATGCTAAAGTGTGTGTTTATGTTTGTTTGTTCCGTTTCTATCCTCGTGTGGTTGCCGAGTTAGAATAGTGCCACTCCATGTCTTCCCGTGGATGTCGTAAGAGACGACTAAGGGAATAAAGGCTTGTAGTACTGTTAGGCGATGGGCCTGCAACCTGTCACTAATACGCTGGTAAACATCTTAGCCTAATTGTGCAAATTGTGGTTATAGAATTATCAACAAGTTTTTAGAGATGTTTGTAATTCTGTAGCTCTGCCTACCCCACTCTGGGAACGAAGGCGTGAGATTATGTATGTATTATGTATGTTCCGTTTCTAGAGTTTTTTTATTTTAAAAGTAAAAAACGACCCCTGATTGTATCACTTCATTGTCCGTTGTTGGTCGGTCTGTAAAGACCCGTTTTCTCAGGAACGCCTGCGGGTATCAATTAATTTGAAATGCATATTAAATAATCAACTTTGCAATCCCTTGGAGCTGTGAAAAAATCAAATTTCTAAGTCAATGCCTTATAGCATATACCACATGTAATGCGAAAAATCCGAAATCCGTATAATTGTGTACGGAGCCTTCGGTGTACGAGTCCGACTCGCATTTGGCCAGTTTTTTACGACAAAACGTATCAACCTATGAAAAAAAATTGGTAAAATTTGGGACGTAATAGTTTTTCTTTCATATTTCTTATTATGTGCTTTCATTTAAAATATTTATCAGGTTTTTGTGACTTGTAGGTTTGCCTTTATGCACAAGGAAAACAATACTTTATAACTTAACTAATATTTCCTCAACGGTGCCCAAATTTAAAAATTGATAAATAATAATACATACTAATTTTGTAAGGGAGAGGTGTCCAATGATACCTAACTCGATGAAAAAAACATTATTTATTATATTTACATGGTTTGCCCGTTTAATTTAAATGTATAAACAGCTTTGCAGTTAATTTTCCTGTAAATAAATAAGAATAATCGTAAATAAGTAAAATATAATTACGTATTTTATTTTATTTTGGTGTGAAACAGCATTGAAATCCAAGCCTTGCATTAAAAAAAGAATTATGAAAGTTCGAAGAACAAAGTTACCCGAATTCCCACCGCATTATATTCGATTGTGTATTCGGAACGTTTCCATGTACGTATTCCTTCAACAGATAAAAAACCTCCCGAGTGATATACGGCCATCAATAAGCATATTTCACTCATGAAGACACTTTTATGACCCTCGAAATAACCAATTTATTGCGGACATTAAAATTATAAGAGACTACGTGCGCTGCATATTATTAATTAATTTTACAAATTAAATAAAGTTTTTTAAATAGTCAACCCTTTCATTACCAAGCGTTCTCAACCGCACTATGTTACAATGCCGACACTTGCTAGCATGACGCTGTTCGGCGTTCGCGGCATCCAAGTTTGACGCCTAGTAGGACGTAATTTTTTTAATAACAAGGTTGTTTAACCAGTGTAGTGCTTAGCTAGGTTAAATGAAATTCGGTTCGTTTAAAGTCAAAGTCAAAGTTCTTTATTCTTAAATTTAGGCATAATATAATGCACTTATGAATGTCAAAAAGCATTACCACCGGTTCGAAAAATATTACCCTTGCCCCGAGAAGAACCGGCGTAAGAAACTCGGCAAGGTACCTACGTTATATATATATATTTTTTTAAAGTTGTCATAAACAATATCACATTATTTTCGCACAGTCCATGTGGTCGCCGGGTTAGAATAGTGCCACTCTATGTCTTCCCGTGGATGTCGTAAGAGGCGACTAAGGGAATAAAGGCTTGTAAGTAGTTAGCCGATGGGCTTGCAACATGTCACTAATACGCTGGTAAAACTCTTAATCTAATTGTGCAAAATGTGGTTAAAGAATTATGAACCATTTTTTAAAGTCCTTGTAATTCTGTAGCGCTGCCTACCACACTCTGGGAATGAGGGCGTGAGTTTATGTAGTATGTACTTGTGTATGTGTTTTGCACAGTAAGTGCACCTTTTTTAATAGCGTTGGTAGGTTTAAGCGTAGATTACTCATGCAGGATGCACGACTCACTGCCAGACATCCCTATCCATGATATAATCGTCTACTTTATAATATGCTCGGGAAATTCGTTTTTGTTTTACGACAGATTTCAATTTACAGAGTCATTAAGACCAGTATTTTTTTTTGAATTTTACATAATTTTCAAATCAGTTCTAAATTAGAGTCCGGTTTTTTTTTTATAAGATAGGGCAATGAAGACTCTTATAAAAAAACCGGAAAAAAACTCAAGAAGAGTTGTCGGGGCGTTGCCGGCCAATTAGGGAAATGTGAGCTCTTTTCTTGAAGGTACCCATGTCATAACTTCATCTTTTTAAAAGTTACACCTTAATCCTCTAATAACACAAGTAGTTGCTAGTTTCATCCTTCTCCGCACTCAAGGCGTCTCCACACGGCGCTAAATCACAATTGTCGGTAGTAAATCTCTGCCGCAGATAAAGTACGGACGTGTGTCGCACCCTAATATCCTGCTACCAGGTTTATGTTTTTATATTCGTCATGATGATGCAGGTGAATTCGGAATTAGTTTTTTGATGTTTTGTTGGATTTACAGAACACCAATTGGAATAGACCAAAAAAATTACTCACGGTTTTTACAATCTAATTCGAAAGAATAGATAATTTAAAGAGACCAATTTAATTAATTTTGTTTTTGACCGAATAGTTTTGTTTTAATATTTTTTTTTGTTTAGCAGACATTTTATAGATGACATGTTTATTTTAAATTTGGGTTGGCATTTTCTAATTACAAGAATTAAATGATTATCTAATGATAAAAAGTGACTGTAATAGTATATTAAACGAAAGTCAAACAAAGGTTAAATTTATAGTTTTGTCGAAATATCCGAAATAGATAAATTATTTAAATTAATAATGGAGAATGGCTTTAAAACCCTATTAAAATGGTTTTCGAATTAGAGTAATTGTAAAAATATGAACAATCCCAATATTAATAACATTACAATTGCATAGTAATAGGAAAGTAAAACATTGATTTAAAAATATTGTTGGTCAGTTACTCGTATGGTACCGTAAAAGTGCCGCTTTTGCTCAAAAAATTACGCAAATAAAGTAAATAAATACAAACGGAATATAAACTATTGTAAACATTACAACGAAAAATATAAACGAGGCAAAATCCGCATGAGTTAGTAGGGGGAAAAAATATTCGGTGAAAAGTTCTACGCGGAAAAATGTAAGTCGCAAAAGCGAGACTTTCAATAGATAGCCGATAAATCAAATCGTGCCGGAAATCACGAGCCGGAACAGATATTCTGTGCACCAAAATACTTGTAATGACGAACAATCGGGAGAAAAGAACCCTGTCCTACCATGGAACCGTGTCACAGTGACGTTATGAATAAATTCGTAAGGATTGTCAAACAAATTGAAAATGTGACACAGTTCTATTGTGGATCAGGGTTTCCATTTCGTCAATTGATAATCAATTATTACTCAATACTCAATACCTCAATCATAATGTATCTACAAAGATAGAAATATAACTGTATACATTATATCAAGGAAGAAACTGACTGGCTGATCAATTAACGAACAGCCGAAACCGCTGACGCGTTACTTGAAAACTCTGCAAAAAGTGCCTATGAAATACGAACAGACAGACAAACATGATTAAATTATAATGGTTCCTTTTTGTGCTAAACCCATAAAAGACAAAGAATGCTTTCCAATCCTATATTACAAAAACAGGGGTGCGGAGAGAGAAAAAGTTTTTAACAACACCAATAAGGACACCAAGATGGGTGCCAACTCTCTCAAGCAATTTAAAATACATTGTTGCTGTTTTTATCTAATACAGATGCAGAAACAATCCAACAGTGTTGCCACAAATTACGAGTTTCTGTAGAAGAACGTATCGAAACTTTTTTTAAGTTGTCTTGCACCGTCATAGGTAAGTATACTTAAATATTTTTATATTTTAGCTCTCGTGAAAATTCTGAATTTTGACACGTTTACCTGCTCAACTAAGCATGATATTTTTATGTAATATTATCATAAGCAATATTCAAAAAACGACTGCCATGAGATTCTTTCAGCGTTTCTTCTTAGCAGTGGTCTCTTGCGAAGCGCTGGTAGATTTTTGTTAACAAACTTAGTTGTACAACAACGTCCTGCAAAACTGTATTCACATTTTGAATGTGGGATCCGTGACTCATGGCTCGTCTTCACATTGGCCCATGATGGGCGATTAAAAAAGTGGCCATCATCGCCGCGATCATGGGTTGATCTCTACACAATCGTGACTGTTCAGTTACGTACTGTCGCCGGTTGAAGATGGACGTCGAAGTGATAGCGGCAACTACTATCTATTTACTTAGTACTTATATATAAGGTTCTCTATTGGATGGCATAAAATTATTTGTAATAATATTGTTACGCATAATTGCTTTTAGCCGAAATAGCGATGTGCATAATCATCTTTACGCATATATTTTTATGCATAAAATTAAAAAGCATAAATACAGAAAGCAAAATCGTCACGAAGACTAACGTCAAATAGCATAAATACAAAAATTCATAATAATAAATTGGCATCATTACAAAATGCATAACAGTAAGTATTGTCCTAAAAAATAGTCATGTACAAATGGCACATAGCAATACAATTGCTATAGCGAAAGTCGTAGACGTACTACGAGAAAAGATTAGTTTTGGTTTTGTGTTTATATATTTATATATATTTAGGAACTAAGGCGAGGGCGACGGAAGTCCGCTAAGCGGACCTCCTATTCTGCGTTGCTTGGGCTCTTCGCGCCTGGATATCATACTAACCTAACCCAACCTAATGTACCTAACGTGACCTAATTTAACCTTACCTAATATGTAACAACTAAATTGTGTTTTATTCATTTAGAAAACTGATATTATGGTTAATGACAGATATAACCAATAATTATTAGCCCAAACAATAATATGCATAATGTGTATTAGTCTAATACAAATTAGTCCGACTGAAATTATTCTAATAGCGTAATATGCCGAAAAAGTATTAGGCCAATGTATTATTATGCGACAGTACTATTATGCCAAATGCCAAATTATGCGAAAAAATAATGGTCTAAAACAAATTATGCGATGCAAGGGGATCCCATATATAATCATTATCGGAATGTGCATAAAAAAAAGGTCGCGAAAAATAGATGGAGGAAGAGAAGGTGGTGGATGTTAACTATTCACCATAATATCAAAACATTGCTATACAATAATATTAGTCCCTATTCACCATACAGTGACTGATATTATTGTATAGTCGACCAAGATACCGCTTTACCACTTTTCGACTCTATTTGTAAGGCGCTAAGGTCCAAAAGTGGTAAAGGACGACCTCGAAGTCTGCCGTGCGACTGATGATTGGCGATTGTGTGTATACGAGCATGATCATTGGCACGAATTCCTTTGATGTACCGACAATTGGCCGATTATTCCAAATTCCAGGCAATGATGGCCGCTCACCGACGATTATGCTCTCTTCACAATCGTGCGTGCCTGTATTGGAGCCATTAGAGTATATTATCACAGTTGTTAAAATATCCATAATTTAAATTTAAATAATACTAAGGTAATGCTTAGGACTCTCTTAAACCTATTTTTGTTAGGCTCCTGTCTCACAGCGTATCATTACATCGAACGCTATTTTCTGTTGAAACCATGATGTTTCCAGGATGTTTCCAGGATGTGTTTCGTTCGACGACAGGTTAGCCTAGTTGATAGTGACCCTGCCTACGAAGCTAGGTCCTGGGTTCGAATCCCGGTAAGGGCAGATATTTGTGTGATGATCGCGAGTATTTGTTCCTGAGTCTTGGATGTTTTCTATGTATTTATAAGTAAGTATTTATTTCTCTATATAAGTAAGTTTATTAGGACTATTTAGCTAGGTCAATTTGTGTGAGATTTGTCTCCCTCTCCCCCTGTTTAATGTTAGGTCAAAGAGCAAGATGGTTGTAGCACTAACATATTTAAAGTTCAGTTTGTAATCAATTAAAATAAAGTATTCGTGGCGAAACATTAACACCTATTTTTGTAAGAAATATCAAAACTTTCGAACTAATAGTATCGAGTTAGCTAATTGGCGACCTTAAGAAATAGTTTAAAGTTCAAACTTCGAGCTGAGAAACTTCGGCGTAGCTTTTATACAGCTTTCAGGTCGTATTTCAAAGGAAAACTTGGTGAGAAAAGATCACTTGACATCAGGTTAAATTGATCTTAAAGTTCATACAATTTATTAATTCCTACTTAAGAACTAAAAATAACAAACAAGTAAATACTTTTCACCAATTGACCTAGTCCCAAACTAAGCTCTAGGCTTGTACTATGGGTACTAGACAACGATATATAAACGACTGACTGTTGAATTTCTTGCGGCGTTTCTTCTCAGCAGTGGTCTCTTGGGAAGCGCTGGTAGATTTTTGACGTGTAAAAGTGCCCGTGCGGCCTACTTACTGAATAAACATATTTTATCTTTTTTAGCTTGTCTGATATAAATACTTATAGGCTAGGCTTTTGACGTAGAGACCTCGTCGTGTTGTTCTTATAGTCATTATTTTTAGTTTAATGTTTATTGATCTTACATTTGTAATAATTTTATTTTTGCTAGTTTTAATAATTATTATTTATTACTTTACTAGCGGCCCGCCAGCGGCTTCGCCCCGCTGCAAATTTCCGATCTTCCCGTTGGATTTTTCTTTTTTTTTCTTACATAATAAACCTTATCCTGACAACAACAAAGAAATCAGCCAAATCAGTTCAGCCGTTCTCAAGTTATAGCGTGACCAGGAGAAATAGGGGTTCATTTTTATATATATAGATTACCTCTTAATGTAATTTACTTTTAAGTTTTATTGTGTTTTATGGTTGAAAAAATGACCTTCTGCTGCAGTTTCTTGCGGCGCTTCTACTCTGCAATGATGGTCTTGTCCAAAGCACTAGTAGATTCACTCTACAATACCGACGTGTAAAAGAGCCTTCATGTGGCCAATTTACTGAATAAATATTTTGAGTATTTTGAATTTTATAATAGATAAATACAAACTTAAATACATAGAACACATCCAAGACCGAGGAACGAAATAATACTCGTACTTATCACAGAAATATTTGCCTATACCGGGAATCAAACTCAGAACCGCTAGCTAACAAGGCGCGTCGTAATTTTTCATTTAGAATTAGAATGTCACTGTTCTTATCTTCACACCGAATTACAAAGGTGTCAGGTAAACGGTTAAAGTCTGTGGTTAACCGTTAACCACACGCAACGCGTCTTTAACTGGATTAATGGTAATTCAACTTGACGTTAATTTTAATGAGCTTAATCCAACTTCGTTAATTATTCAGAAGTTGGCAACACAAGTCGCGATTTAAGGTTGTTCCGTTTACTCTTGCTTCCATTTACGCAACAAAGAGCGAGACTGATTACAAAATAGTAAACGAGTTAAGTAGAGATACAATTAAATCATGCTAGTAACTCGAAAACATTACAAAAAAAATGAAACTCTATAACAAAATAAAAATAAACTTGAGATAATAAAACGACAATGAATTGTGTGTGATTTACAAGGTTTGAAATAAAAACTGTTCAGTAAAAAAAGAAATAAGTCTTGTTAAAAGCATGATAAAATGAAAATTTAAAGGTATAATTATAACAATTTTTTTTGTATTAAATTAGGTTGTATACACAAAACAAACAACAACATCGCACACACACACTCACACTAAGCATATTTTTTAACGAATAATGCAAAATCAGATAACAGTATTTAATAAAAATGGTCCCAAATAATATGTGACAAAGAAATAATACGACATTGCCAGCTAAGCTCTGTCAGCGTACACAAAGAAAAAAAATCCAAAGATAAGCTTTAACAGTAATCGGACTTATTTTTCGCAAAAATAAATCTGAATAGAAAATTATATTTTATTCTCAATGTTATTTTTCCAAAAATATATTTCCATTAAAACCCAATGTTGTATGTTATCACAAAAATAACAATGGAACAATTTTAAATCCTAAACCGAACAAAAGACGCATTTCAAAATGTCCGCTCCGTTTTTTTCGCATTCAATCTAGTAATGTAAAATAAATATCATGTGGCTTGGCGGCGGGACCAGACTATTCACTTGGCTTTGTAACTGCGTCGTTTTTCGAGATTCCTTACCCGATGGGCGTCCAACCTACGCTGTTCGTTCCTCGTCCTTCCGTCCGTCCGCTCGTCTCTCTTTCTGTCCTAACTTTATAGAGCTGTATTTTTTGATAGATAGCGGGTTTTTGTTTTCAAAATATGAGTCATTACGGGGGTTAACTATGTAATAAAACCGGACAAGGCGAGTCGGACTCGCCCACCGAGGGTTGCGCACCATGACACGGTTCAAAATTGGCACCGCCGCCGTTTCTTGCATAAAGACCCTGTTTTTTTTGTTATTTAATTAAAAATGTTGGGGTTCTCAGATTTTTCCCGATATTTGTAGTAAGAGACGGTATTACTTATTTATTTTGTATGGACAACCCTAGGTCCTGAACGGTAATACTGCCCTACTAAGCATAATGGCGATATCTCAGACAAAACATCTGTAGAAATTGCAATCTAGTTACAAACAGAAGAGAGTTGAATCTGCTTTGGCTATTGAATTTAGTTATTGCATTTTTGCTTAGGAGGGCAGAATAGGTAACAAAAACTCTTAAAGTGCCGGATATGAACTAATTTTCTATTTTTACTACGTCTAACTAAAATGACACATTCAGTGCCAACGACCCGATAGTCGGATATAGGTAGTATTCGTAGGATATTTTTGACACTTATGGAAAACTTAGCCCATGGACGTAAATTGCAGAGGTATAGCACTTTTTCAAATTGCTTGCAAATAAAAAATTTATAATAAAAAATTCTAATGAGCGCGTTTTTTCCCCCTAAACAGCCTCTTTTCTCTGCACATGGGCGTTAATCCCGCGACAGTGGGTATTATCAAGGATAATCTTGAAAAATAACGTCCTGTCTAATCCCGATCTCGGAATCACCCCCTCAGGACCCGTTACCCGGACTTGGAACCATAAAGAGGGTTATGGTTTGGGCATATTGGACCGGGTTTTTTGTCATATTTGATTGCCTCGGGGGAGCACTTGGGAATATTTGGGGAAAAGGATGCTGCGGAACTCTGAGGTATAACGCTCGTACAGAGATATTAACATGCTATGCTAAATTGGTAGTCTAATTAGCTACCAAGAGTTATTTTAGGGTTATTTTTAGTTTGATATGTTTCTTGTCTTTAATTTTATTTTGTTTTCGAAACCGTTTTGCTCTTTAAATAGCGATGTAGTTGTTTACTGTCAAGTAAATAACATATATCAAAACGTTGAAAATATTAGGGTGGATTGATAATTGCGAAATTGGGTATATTCCGAAAGTTTATAAAAAACTACCAAACGCTGCGATATTTTCTTACTGGCAACATTACTTTAGACGCCATTGTTATCGACTTTGATGCTCCAGTCGCCGTTCGTCGCTGCTAGCGCAAGTGTGTGAGCAACGTGCCGTCTCGACAGACAAGTGATTTTTGCGCCTTTTTGGGTGATTCGCAATAACCACAACACTCTATAAACCATCAGTCTATGAGTAGTACGATCTACTTTTCAAATGTTTCGTAACCCGGGCATATTTCGTATTTCCCCCGAATCTCCAAAAAAGTGAGACATGACAATAAATATGCATAAAAAAGAAACAACAGCGTTTTTTTTTATGTAATGTCCACTAATCATAAGTAGGGAATGCAAATTAACCGGTTATTAACCGTTTTTGAAAACAACCGGTTAAAATCGGTTAAAACCGGTTATTTGCATTCCCTAATCATAAGTCTATTTATCAATTTTCAAGAGATACGAAAATATAGGCAGTAAAATTAAAAAAAAAAAGTTTTTTTAACTGAAATGCTGTCGTTTACTCAACTTGTCAAAATTTCTATCGTAATATGCACCCTATTATGATTTATATGTCAACTTGCGGGCCTAGTATGTCTGCGTCTAAATCGCGTGTCAAATGTGTATAAAGCATCCGTCACTCTCGTACTTATTTACGTGTCAGAAGGTGACGGATGCCTTATGTAAACTTTGTCATGCAATAAAAGCTTGGAGAATGAATGAATGAATGAATGATATTTACTATCCAAAGTAAGTCACAGTATACATTGCATGTTATGTCAAAAGTACAAGAAATTACATTGGAATCGTCAAAAATATACACAAATTTATAATCAAAAATAGAAATAAGAAGTCAGGATAATAAAAATACAAAACTAAGGAGTTCTCACCGTTAAGGATCGTCTTAAAAATAGCACGCAACCAAATTAGCATTTAAAAAAAAATAAAAAACAATAACTCAAAAAATCAGAAATAATAAAAACAATAACAGATCAAATCAAAACATTTTAAATAATTTATGTACCTAGTTATAAATTAAGGTCCATAAACTCTTTGACTGAGTATAATGGATAGAGTAGATGGTTTGGATGGAGTAGATGCTTATTGTGTTAGCCCTTCTCACTTTTATATGGTAATCTATATGTATGTTGACGTTATGATTATGACAATGTCTCTATTACACACGATGAAACCATATTATTACCTAAGGCATGTCATCGTATTATCAACGTTACGTTATCTCGACATTAATGGTGTTAAAATAATACCATTACACGTCGAAAGAAATATTATAATACTTAGTAGAATAGAAGTATAGGGGTCTGCTATTATTTATTTGAAAGTACGTAACTGTCATAACATCGAAAGAAAAAAAAAGGGCATCTTTACAGGTCAAGAATCTACCAGCGCTTCCCAAGAGGAGACCACTGCTGAGAAGAAACGCAGCAGTCAGTCATTTTTTAAACATATTCATCAACAGGGACAGGGCTAAACCAATAATATGACGACGCGCTGGCCTAGTTGGTAGTGACCCTGCCTACGAAGCTAGCGGTCCTGGGTTCAAATCCCGGTAATGGCAGATATTTGTGTGATAAGCGCGAATATTTGTTCCAGAGTCATGGATGTTTTCTATGTATTTAAGTATTTATTTCTCTATTTAAGTATTTATAACGTTATCTAGTACCTATACTACAAGCCTAGAGCTTAGGAAAAGGTCAATCGGTGTGAGATTGTCCCCTGATATTTATTTTATTTATATCTTGCATGAACCGCTGAACCTAAGGACTTCAAAGGAAGGAATATTCCTTGGGATCACTAAAAATCATTTTTTGAAAACCAACCCCCAACGAAAAGAAATAGTGGGAGTAGCAAAACTAATTCCACACGACCACAGCCGCAAGCTTCCTCTTGTGCAGAATAAAGGTCAGTAATTTACTGCAAATAACGCTCCGAGCGCTACGCCGCAGCTTCAAGCAACATTTTCCGCTACTCAGCAAAAATGCTTCAACCAGTAGTGTTATGTGAGTTGTTAGCAATAAATATGTATGACATATGTGACATGGTTATCGTGGTAGCAGCGTGCAGCGGTGATGCTTTACCATTATGGGACCCGCTGGCTTAGGCCCTAATCTCATCTTGTATAGATGGACCCTTAAACATAATAGGGAACACGCATGATTTTTTTCAATCGTATTTCTCAAGAATATATGAAAATACCGTAAATTAAATCACCAAAAGTGAAATTAAAATTAAAATTGGCCAAGAAATACGGATGATACAAATAAAACAAATAAATAATAACAATAATTAATTATTTCAAGTATTAAGATTCGTAGGTACATTAATTAATTACATTGTTGAATAAAATATTGAACTAAACTAAACCATTTAATCAAAAATAATTAAAAAATTAAAATGAATTTAAACCTTAATAATAAAACAATACGAGTCATAATTTGTTCATTAGAAAGATTCAATAACATTTAATATCATTATTGACTTGATGCCAAGTTCAGTCTTAAAGGGGTTTCTAAGACCCTTAGAATCTCGTCGACAAACTAACAATTCTTTTGTCAGAGACCACTGCACTGGCTATAAGCGCATGCAAATTGCATACATAACGGAGCATGCTCGACACGCTCGTTTGCCCCACGTCAGCACTGCAGCTTGCAGCCAATGCAACGCCTTTGCCACCGGCTAGTTTGCCACAATGTTTCAAATTACTCGAGTTGATTGCTGTTGGCATGTTTAAACAATGACACTAACAATGGACACTGTGTTTAACCCCTGAAGCAAAAAGTAGGGTTCAAAATTCAAAATATTTATTCAGTAAATTGGCCACATGAGGGCTCTCTTACACGTCGGTAATATTGAGTGAATCTACCAGCGCTCCGGACAAGACCATCATTGCGGAGAAGATCATAAAAACATAAATAATCATAAATACTTAAAAGTAAGTAACATTAAATAATACCTAATAAGATAATAACGTAATAAAAAAAGCAGATGTCGCCATTATATGCGGTTTTTTAAATCTTTTTAATAGTTATTTTTAATATTTTTCTTATCTTATTGTACCTGTGACTGTTGTCCAGTGATCGGAAATATGTGAGCTAATTTGCCTAAACTTGATGCATGTTCATTCAATAATGTATTCCTATCTCTCTCACGCATGAATGAATATGCGTCAAGTTTAGGCAAATTAGCTCTACCTATTCCGATCTCTGCTGATGTCATTTGGCTAATTTAGTGAAGCTGCTAATTATTACATTCGTTTTTTTCGATTATCGATAAGGTTAATAAAGGAAATGTAACCGATTCGTATTCTGTTATAAATTGGTTAACTTAATTTAATGTAGGTACAGTCAACATCATAAATAAGTGATCATTTATGTACCTTGTCACTTTAACGTCGTGTTAGAAATGTCATACAAAATTGTGAAACGATTGAGAGCCACAAGGTACATAAATCATCACTTATTTATGCTGTTGACTGTACCTACCTGTAATAAAATAAGGTATCATAATTGTCATCATTCGGTAAAGTCTAGATAGGTGTTTTTATGTGGTAAAATTAAACGCAATGACATTAAATGATTAAAATCGTATCGTTGAATCGATTCGGTCGAAGAACGAGGTAATTGTCAAACACTCTTTACGATTTTTGTTTCGCATATAGGAAGTAAAAGTAGTTTGATTATTTTGTTTATAGTTAAATTAAAAATGTCCATAGTTTTTGATAATTAGTTTTTAACAATGCGTAAATAATAATTATTGTCTTTTGAAATGAATTTACTACAGATACGTATTTTTTTAAGTTCATTGTCTGCTCAATCAGTAGGAACAATGTTCGCGTGAAATATAAAATTTGAATCTGTCCCAGGCACATTAAGATACAAAAAAATATTATAAGTTTTATTTTTGCATAACATTATATTTTCCACATCTTAAAAATCAGTGGTCTAAGTAAAATACAGCAGATATCCTGTTTCCCCCTTTAACTTCATCTTGGCTTTTAGATACCATTATCGTGTTGTCATCGAGTTTAATATTAGAATAGAGTTTATAGAATATGTCAAAGTTTTACATTATTTGAAAACAACTCCCATCGCAACAAGATAGGTACCTTTGTTTCGGCGAAATATGTTTGCCAAATTGTGTCGTTTCCCAACCGTTTCATTTGCCAATTTGATTCGTTCTTTTTATTCAATATATTTTTCGGCATTTACGACTGTAGCTAATTAGCTATATTTTTATTTTGTTTAATTTTATTCTTATTTTTACATTTTGACTGCGTTTGTTTATTTATTTCATTGTTAGGTATTTTTATTTTTATTTTTTACATTTTGACGATCTTGTTGTGAATTCATTATGATTATGTGACATAGAATAATAAAATTTTCAATATAAAATAAATGCCTACCTACCAACCCGCTTTGTTTTCTGTAACCGTAAATATTTTTCAGGAAAAACTAACCTAACCTAACACGATTCAACACGATGGTACTGAAATAAATCCTGAAATATTTACAGTTACAGGACAAAAATTGGGTTGGCAAATAAAACGGTTGGGAAACGACACATTTGAGCTAACAT
Organism: Acleris literana; assembly: GCA_946894065.1. Lineage (NCBI taxonomy): Eukaryota > Metazoa > Arthropoda > Insecta > Lepidoptera > Tortricidae > Acleris > Acleris literana. Next base: position 1,247,460 of record OX335688.1, on the reverse strand, counting down.
ATTTCGGCCAAACGACAGGCTCCCCAAAATACTGTATGAAGGCCCCAATAGACTAAAGTTTACGTGCAATGAAAAAATGTATGAAACTTTTGTGTTCTAATGCCATGAACTGATAGGCCAATATCGGCCGATAAACTGTTAGTCTGCGGTGACATTAACACGTGATTTAATACGCACAACGAAAATATCCTTACGTCATTTTGATCCTTAGTCATATTTGATGTTTGTAGATTACAGAATTTCAATCAATACATACATACAATCACACCTCTTTCCCGTAGGGGTAGGCAGAGACCACTTCCATTCACTTGCTACGATCCAGACAAACTTCCCTCGCTTCCTCCACACTCGTAAGTCTCTTCATACACGTGCGTCGGTTTAGAGTCTCCTGACCTGGCCCTTTCTTAATACGTCCCCGATGTGATCAATCAATGTTATCATTATTCAGAAAAAAATAACAACGTTGCCATGACAACTGTAACAAGACAGCGCCTAATTTATAAGAACCTAGTAAAAATAAGTAAACAATCTTACCCAATGTTTACAGAATGTTTACAAAACGCCATTTTCCCGCGATATTTGATATATCCATCATTAACGCTCGCAAATGATACGTCATTGATATCATTCCACATGTAATTATTTTCCTCTTTTTTATATTTCTATTCCGTCTGATGTGACCCGGACATGTTTATTATGTATTAGATGTTTTCGAAGGGTGGATATTAATGGTTGATATTATAGGAATAAGTTTTTATGGTTAGCTGTTATTTATTGAAGGTTAGGGTCTAGGTTTATTTATGGATGTTTAAGTATTAGGTTGTTACGTGAATATACGGCTGAGAAGGGTATAGGTATTGGGATGGACCATATTTTTGTAATGTACGCGATGTGTCCGAATGTTATTTGAATAATTTTTCGAAAAATAGGGCTTTTAAATAATTCTACATTTATTTTGCGTTTAAAAAAATATTATAAAATCTTAGTGTAAAATAAAATAAAAACAGTACATAAGTGAACTTGATGTTATATGGCAATATTACCAGTTGTCCTAAACATTTACGGAATTGTTTTTTTTATGCGACAAAATGTATACCGACCTTAATTGAACATTATCTGACAATCATTCTGTGTTTAAAATTCTGTCAATAAGTAAGAATAAATATGCATAAATAATATAATAAACAACTTAGTTAAGCATTCAGTTGGTAAAAAATACCCAGGTTTTGATTTATTAAGCAATGAAAAACCCTTGATACCAAACCCGCGACACAATAAAAATATCCGATATCCACATAACAGCCATTGCGAATTCATTACGGATATATCCTTCACGTCAACGAGAAGTCACTTATAGAGGACGGATCTTTGACGGACCCCTAACAAGGGGTCTCAAGGACCCAATCATATTAGAAGATCCTTTCCCGGACTAATGCCCCTATTATTGGCAGATAGGAAATACATTATAATATTTTGATATCTTATCGTAGCTTTTAGTGGTTATAACCGCATAGTTTTACCTACTTTGGTTTTTGCAATACATAAAAATAACTCTATGAAAAGCAAGCTTTAAAAACCCGACTGCATTTTTTATACTGTCGTCGATATACCTACATACGTTAATAATTGTCATTTGGCCATTGTTGTTATTTCAATTTTAACAGTTTAGGTATCCTATAATACTCTCGCTGCGAAGACGAATCCAATGATACCTCACTTGTCAAAATCGTCCAAGCCGTTTTTGCTGTAGCGGGGAACATAGAACTGGATACACAATGACGGTGAAAAACATAACCCTCCGCCGCAGTCGGGTAATAAAGTTTGTGACACATAGCGTGTTAAAAGAGACTTTGTTTTATCTGCGAAAATATGAATTATACACAATAACGTCTTATTTCTAGTGCATGCTGTGCATGTCAGTTTTTACTAGTTTGAGATAAAATTTATATTACAAGTTTAGTATTCATTAGATTTACGACCTGTCACTGATAGGCTGGTAAACATCTTAGGCTACTTGTGCAAAATGTGGTTACTGAATTATCATCAAGGTTTTAAAGTTGTAGGTAATTCTGTAGCCTACCCCACTCTGAGATTACAGGCGTGAAATTATGTATGTAGTAGATTTACGACCTGCCTTTATTTTAAATTAAAGTAATTTCGAAAAAAAAATATCTGTTTTAACGATCCCTTTTCATCTTAACAAAAAACAATACCATAGATTGTTTTTTCACATTTGACTGGTTCGATTCCCAATTAAGACCAAAACTGTCTCCTTTAATTAAATTGGCTATATTGAGTAGTTACTGTACCCCAACGAAAATGTTAAGCACTTTAGTGCGTTGTCATAGTAAACTTCAAACAGAACATCAAATGACACACATGACAATGACTATAACATTCACAATGACAAGGTTCTAAGTATGCTCAACATTTTTATTGGGTGACTGTAGGTACATATTAAAGTATTTAGAATCCATGTGTTTGTTTTTGCCACTTCTGCATAAAGGCTGCCTCTCTCGTATTATTATATACCCGTGTAGAAGTACAAACGTTTCTTTGATGTCCCTTGTTATTTGCTTTTTCCGTTCTGACGCATTGTGCTTCGCTTGTAGATTTTTATAAATATCATTCGCATTTTGATGAAATTGAGTATAAGAATATAACTCACAGACTAATATACAGAACAATATACAACTTAAAATTAAGCAACTTACTCAATGGCCATGTGGTTGCCAGCTTAGAATAGTACCATTCCATGTCTGCCCGTGGAAGTAGTAAAGATTTAGGGAATAAAGGCTTGTAGTATTGCTAGGCGATGGGCTTGCAACCTGTCACTAATATACACTGATAAACATCTTAGCCTGATTGTGCAAAACGTGGTTACAGAATTAACAACAAGTTTTTAGGGTTGTTGATAATTCTGTAGCCTGCCTACCCCACTCTGGGAATGAAGGCGTATATGTATGTATGTGTAATACACTTTCACGGTGTCAGCTGGCCGGCGACCACAAAATGGCCGAAATATGACACCCCTTGGCCAGAATTGCTCCTTTAAAAAGGTCGACAGATCTTTGGTCGGTACTCTCACCACAAAGGACTTAAAATTGACACTGTGGCGGGGCTCCACCCACTTGACCCTCAGAGTTACTCCGGTCTTAACTTGTGCAGTCAAGAATCAGGATCTTAGGTCACAACAATAAGGTTGAGTTTCCTATAACTTACAAATGATTTGGCATCTCTAATGGCATTGACGACATCAAACCTATTTTTTTTAAACGATTCTCAAATTATTCGTGACCATATGTACATACTCTTCGCTCTCCTTCACATTCTCCTCCTTAGAGCAGTAAAAAGATAACTTACTCGTAAACTCTAGAAAAGTACTATCAGGCCAATCAGACCCAACATAGAACTGTGTCACAGTGACGTTATGATTCAAGTCATAAGAAGTGTCAAACAATGTTTTATAATGGCAGTGTGACACCGTTCTGTGGTGGGTCAGGGTTGGGCTGAATAATAGTACATTATCATTTCTAAAACACTACGAGGACTTTAATAAAACGCTTAGAATAAAGAGTTATAAGAGGAACCAGTACCCCTTTTGGTAACATTGGGAATAAATCTACAAGGGAAATCGAAGGCTCGTCTATTAATTCGGAGGAAGGGACAGAAACGTCAAAAACACTCGCGTATGATGAATTACTGTGACGCTTGCTCGCGTGGAGTTGGTGCTTGATTCAGCCAAAGTTATAAAATGAATAAATGGAAATGAAATAAATATATTTGTCTTATTTGGTTCGATTTTTTTATTGTGTTGGATTCGCTTGGTTAATAATAGGGTATGTATCATAACATAACATACTCGTATAAAGTTCAAAATATATAACGGGTCATAATACATAATGCTCATTATAATGGTTTTTTTATGTAACTGTTTCTAGAATTGTTATAAATCAAACCTAAAATAATGATTTCAGAAATAAAACTATTATAATTATGTATTAAACTTTATTTATTATGATACCTCGAAGGCAACGACTTGCTGACGGATCACCAATTCGCATACAGGCAAAAGATGTCCACTACTGCTGCGGCGCGCCAAGTATTCGACTGTATTGTTTCCGGTCTCGACGATAAAAATAGGATGGCAGGTATATTTTGTGACTTATCCAAAGCCTTTGACGTAATAAACCACGAGCAGCTTTTGGATAAGTTACACTATTATGGGATACAGGACACCTCCCACCGTCTACTTACGTGATTTCTGCGCGACCGGAAACAAGTTGTCAAATTGTCTGCGGGCGGCAAGAGACTAGAATCTGATGTTGACACCGTGAGAACAGGGATCCCTCAAGGATCCGCCTTGGGAAATACCCTGTTTCTGGCTTACGTCAATGATCTTCCGACCAGCATCACGGCCGGCGTTTCTGTGCAGTTCGCAGACGACATAACGGTCATAGTTGGCGCGCGCACGTATGACCAGCTCGCTGGGAAAATTCATGACGCATGTGATCAACTGCAGATGTAGTTTTCGTGTAACGGCTTGCTCCTGAATATACAAAATCAAACGTCATGATTTTCTCGGGGCGTAGTGTTCCTGTTCCTCCGTGCATTGCAAACAGTCCGATGCCTGTATGCGACCAGTGTAGGTTTCGCGGCTTCAACCTGGACTCGAATCTTAATTAGAAGTGCCATGTTGACCTGTTGTGTGGTAGATTGAGTAGTGCAGTCTTTGCGTTGCGTAAGCTGAAATTGCTTATATCTGACGATGCTCTAAGACGGGTATATAATGCACACTTTCACTCACTGATGTCGTACGGCACACTCTTATGGGGAAACTCTACGGATGCCAACAGGGTAATGCTGATGCAGAAACGTGCCGTGCGTACGTTGGTTGGGGCGAAGCCAAGACATACTTGTCGGGGCATTTTCACAGCGCACCGCATAATGACGCACTATTAACTTTACATATTCGAAATCATTATGTTTTTTCCGATCAAATATTTCATCGTTTGCAACAGTAAACGTCGTCGGCAAACAACTCTGCCACACAGGGCGTTTGAGAACTGTTCCTCGTCACATGGCACTTGCAGTTAATAACCCGCGCGTCATCGGTCTACTGCGACACCTACTACGAGCGTCTACCCGCCGAACTCAAACGCGAACCATCTGACGAAATGTTTAGGCGCCGGCTTAGGAATCTTTTGTTGGATAACCCACTCTATTCTGTAAATGAGTATATGGAACTTGACTATGAATTGTTTTTTTTTTTTTTTTTTTTTTAATGTACTTTGTATTTGTGGTGACTTTTCCTTTTACTATTATTATTTAATTCTACATTTCTGATGACTTCAATGTAACTGCATATAACTTGACATGTCATGTAATTTATACTGTGTTATATTGAGTAATAAAATCGGAATCTGTATCTGAATCTGATGATACGATCCCACATTAATTAGTTACTAATGTCAGGATTATTCCTGTATATTTTTATTGCTTACTAGCTGTGGCCTGCATCTCCATATGCGTAAAAGTTGTTTATGGCTATTTCTCTTCAATTTTTCGTAATAAGAAGTCGGTTAAAAAGTACTTTCTGCCCCTCGACGGGACTCAAGCTAACTCTGTACCAAATTTCATCGAAATCGGTTCGGCGGTGTAGCTGTGAAAGCGTAACATACAGATAGATATCGTTACTTTCGCATTTATAATATTAAGTACCTATAGATTCGTCATTGTTGTGAATACAGCGTCCGTCACTCTCGCATTTACTTATTGGTCAGAAAGTGACAGATGGTTTACCCACGCTTATCCACGCCGATAAACACGCCGTAAACGCAGAATCAGGAATAGCTTTAATTCATGAATAAATGATTTTTATATTTTTATGTGAACACTACTATGACGTCGAAGTTTCAATCGGCATACGAAAAAAAAAACCTATTTTTGTACTGTTTTTTTTAAAAACTAGTTTGGTCTTTTTGCATTGCAATGACTTTCTGTTCATGCATTACCCCTTTTGATACCAAAATCCTAAACGTCAAACAAATATCTACGCCCAATCACGAATACCTAACTGCTTGATAAAAATGTGTGACTGAATTTGGTGTGCTTTTAAAAATTGACGTAAAAAATGCTTTCAACTCGGTTGATAGGTCTGCTCTATTACGTGAAATTCAAAAAGAATTACCTGAGATTTATGGTTATTTATTACAGTGTTATGGAACTCCTACAAAACTGATGTTAGGAAACGACGAAATTTTATCTTGCGTGGGCTGTCAACAGGGGGACCCGCTTGGACCAGTCATTTTCAGTTTGGCTATCAACCCAATTATCTCACAACTTACTTCGGATTTAAATATTTGGTACTTGGACGACGGTACTTTAGGGGGAAAAGGATCTTCTGTTCAAATTGACCTAAAATCTATTATTGACCGTTTTTCTGAAATCGGCCTTTCTCTTAACTTTGATAAGTGTGAAATTTTCGTTACTGAGAGCATTTCCCCCGACATTCGAAACGAAATTATCAATACTTTTAATTCGCTATTGCCGAATATCTCTATTTTGTCTCGTACCTCTTTGTCTTTACTTGGAGCTCCAATTTTTGAAGATGCTATCCTCTCTACTCTAAATTCAAAATTAAATAAATTTCATCAATCCTCGGATTTACTTTTTAAAATAACTCGTCACATCGCTTTGTACATCTTACGACTATGCCTTTTTACTCCAAAATTTATTTACCTTCTTCGCTGCTGCCCCATTTGGAAATTTACTAATCTCTCTTCAGATATTGATAACGTTTTGAAAGTAACTATTAGCAAAATTTTAAATATTTCTTTTTCACCTTCCTGTTGGGTTCAGGCTACACTCTCTGTGAAGTTTGGTGGTCTTGGTATTCGTACCTCTAGTGACCTGGCACGTCCACAGCACTTTCGCCCTCATCGGTGGGATTCTTAATGTTCCCAACCTCACCGTTGAACAGATATCGTGTTTGTCGGATGCAGAGAAGCTTTGGAGTACCAGTAACCCCGGGGAAATTTCCCCTGTCGAAAAGACCAGTCAAGCCGCTTGGGACTTAATTTGTGTAAAATCTATTCATTTCAACCTCTTAAGTTGCCAAATTACTTCCGAGCGGGCCCGTTTGTTAGCCGTTTCCGAACCAGAATCGGGACACTGGCTTCATACCTTTCCTTCTAGGAACCTCGGGTCACTTTTGGATAATAATTGTTTGAGAATTGCCATCTGCCTTCGACTCGGCCTGAAAATTTGTGAACCTCATCCTTGTAGCCGCTGTTCTCAGCCCGTGGATGAACTGGGTCGTCACGGCCTTTGCTGCCAGATGAGTGCCGGCCGTTTTTTTAGGCATGCGTCGCTCAATGACCTTGTCCGTCGGGCCCTTATTTCTGTATATATTCCCTCAATTCTGGAACCCCCAGGTTTGTCGTCTTCGGATGGAAAGAGGCCCGACGGATGTACTCTAGTGCCGTGGCATCTGGGACGGCCTTTAACATGGGACTGTACGTGTGTAGACACGTTAGCCTCGTCTCATGTTCAAGGCTCCGCTGGCACCCCTGGATATGCTTCTGACAATGCCCAAATTCTTAAACGCCGCAAATACGCCTTTTTAATTTCAAATTACGTATTTGCGGCCCTCGCCATCGAAAGCGGCGTCTAGCGGTGCAGAGAGGAAACGCTGCGAGTGTCTTAGGCTCGATGCCACAAGTGAGTTCGTTGGAGGGGTTCGATTTGTTTTAATTTATTTTTATTTTAGTTAATATTTGTATTTTATGATATGTTATGATGTACATATGTTGTGTTGAACCTAATATTTACCTTGAAATAGATTTCGAATAAAGTTTATCCAAAAAAAAATAACAGTCCCAAATCATTGCTAGACTCTCAATAAGACATGACCTTAATTTTCTCTGTAATTAACTCAGAATACTTCGTCTGGCTCGAATTTCTGCCCGTTTTATATAATATTTTCCCTTTAATCATATTTCAAGATATACTCGTAAAGTAACTAATTCATACAAGCAGATTTTTTTCAGCTTATGTGATTAATTACTTAATAGCTTTTGCCCGTGACTCCGAACGCGTAGTTTTTTTCCATCCCACAAGTAATGAGTTATTTCGGGATTAAAGGTAGCCTGTGTGGTTGCCGAGTTAGAATAGTGCCACTCCATGTCTTCCCGTGGATGTCGTAAGAGACGACTAAGGGAATAAAGGCTTGTAGTACTGTTAGGCGATGGGCTTGCAACCTGTCACTAATACGCTGGTAAACATCTTAGCCTAATTGTGCAAATTGTGGTTATAGAATTATCAACAAGTTTTTAGAGATGTTTGTAATTCTGTAGCTCTGCCGACCCCACTCTGGGAACGAAGGCGTGAGATTATGTATGTATGTAGGTAGCCTGTGTGCCATTCTATACTTTAATCTATCTCTGTGACCAATTTCATCTAGATCCGTTCAGCCGTTTTGGGGTGGTTGAGTACTTAACAAACATCTATCCATCTATACTTTTACATTTTTAAAAGTAGAAAGATAAGTTTGAAGCTTAGAATTATATGTATATTATAAAAACACGCAAACTTTTTAATTTAAAGCCATGACCTGGGACTAGCTTTTATCCAGACTTTGTTTGTTTAAAAAATGTTTTAAAAATACTGCGAAGAAAAGTAGCCGTAGTAGTAATTTTTACACTACTTTTAATTATGAATTAACCGGTAAAAAGCTTTGCAAAACTTGCAAACGCACTTACCAACTTTTTCATTAACATATTAGCTTGAAAATCACAAAACCCAAACTAATTTACGCAAAATTTTAACTTTTGTTTTCAAACTTGTTCAAAACATTCTGAATTATTTAAACTTCAGCTGAAACAACAGAACACTAAGAAAGTTAACTAGAAAATTAGTTACTGAAACTGAAAAATAATAAGACCTCGTTTCTCAAGTTAGCAATACGTACCTAGCCATTAGCTGGAACCTAACTCCCTGGGGAAATTTAATGAGAAATTACCGCTGAATCCAGGCGTATTGCTTGAAAAATATATGCAGACTGTAGATTACGTACCTGTAATAGAAAAACATGAGGTTAGAAAAAAAATCCACTGTGGTGAAATTACTAATTCATCTTAGTCTTCAGGGATGGCAACACTTTTGTGGTCTTAGGATTGCAGTCTTAAGATTGTAGTCTTGAGAATGAAAATGTGTATGGGTCACAGATTCCACTTCTATCAGGCAGCCTATCGTTAGTGATACTGCAAAACCGCGTAACCAACAAATTTATTACAGAGCAAAATAAACCTTAAAACCCTAGAAAAAAGGTGCATTTTGCTTCTCATTAAAAATGTTACTTACACGGTTTTGCAGTTTTACCGACGCTATGTGCTTGCTCGTTTACCCCATGCCTTAAAAAAAGTTATAATCTTAATCGAACACTGACTTCGAGTTTTATTTTCTAAAATAAATAATGCCATAAATTAATGAGAATGAGTATGAGGCAAGTTTTAATATAAATGTCGACTGTATAACTCTCTATAGTCTTAATGTGCTATGAGAATTCCAAAACTTTAAAGATATTTTCCATGTGTCTAAACTGTCTAAGTATTTAATTATACATATAAATAAATACATACATACATGTATCTAAACATGTAAGACTAAAATATGTATACTCGTTCTCATTACTAGAGTACGGAATTTTCATAGCACGTTCAGACTAAAGAGAGATATAGAGTCGACATTCACTTTATAGTTGTCTACCCATAGAACAAGCTGGAGATTAGGTTAATTTGGGTAAGACACGTGTCCTTTGATATTTATTATTTTATTTAAATAGAACTAAATTAAGATGAAATTAAATGCAATTTTAGATCCTTGATCTCACTTTTTCACATGCTATCGGAAGTTCGAAGTTTTGTTTCGTAACTGTTTCATTTGGCAACGAACGTATCATTACGTAGAATTTTTATTTCATCGAAAGGCATTTCTCGCCGCATGAGTTTTCTTTTTGGTACTTCGACATAAATCTAACCTAACCTAACCTACTCTTTTCAGCAGAAAATATATTTAATTATTGATAATTTGATCAAACGACACGGTTGTTACAGTCGAGTTCATAAATATGTATTCACTTTAGTACCTTGTCACTTTAATACTGTGGCAATTTATGTATGGTAGTTTAAACAGACATTAAATAGACAAGGTACTAGAGTGTAAACATATTTATGAACTCGACTGTACCTTAAATTCGACCTTGTTATAGGTAACTCTCTTTTTTTACAGATAAACGCAAAAACCTCCGCATCTCGAAAAACACCACTCCTGTCACGTTATAATATTGGCCAGCTACGTGTAATCACCGGAATTCCTCGGTCAGCGTGGAACTTTTCCAATTATAAAACTATGCCGACGAGGCGTGAAACCACGTAGTATCGGATACACATTAGCTCTTTAATTATATCGGGAAAGACGACATGAAAACCTTTAATTATTATCAAAAATATTACATAAAATACTATAATATTCGAGAGCGTCGTTGGCCTAGTGGCTTAGGCGGTCGACACGTGATCGTAAGGTACCGAGTTCGAACCCCCGCGGTCACCATGTACCAATGAGTTTTTCTAACTTAAGTGCATTACCCGATGCTCTTACGGTGAAGGAAAAACATCGTGAGGAAACCTGCACATTCGAACAGCTGAGTGTGTAAGAGGGTAATTGCACAAAAGATCCTAAAGGGTCGAAGTGCATCCGAAAGGGCCCCTCTGTAGGATAAGATAAGATAGGATAAGATATATTAGATGGAAAATTCGAAATTTTGATCAATTCGGAATTTTGACTCTTCGGAATTTATGGTATTGTTTGCCTAAATGAAGTATGCTTAAGAATTGATGAATGAATAGGTTAATAAAGCAACTACGTTGGATATAGAACTAATGAAGTATTTTACAGGGCGTCCTGTATTCAAAGATCCAACATTAACTTGTATAGAGACGAGCCTTTGCGCTATCTGAATAATCTAACATAGGTCTGGTTAAAGTCCTACGAAGCAACTTCTAAATTTTAAGTAAAGGGCATTGGGTAAATTTGTTTGAAGAATATTGTCATTATTTTTTTCAGCGGCCACAAATGATTTTTACATAGTTATTTAGAGGACCTCTAAATACACATAGATATATATAATTTATGGCGTTAAATAATATCGGAGCGGAGATTTTAAAGATTTAAGTATTCAGTTTTTAGTACAAAAGTACGCCCAAGTATGCATATTTAAATATCTCGGCTCCGATGCACTTTAGAGTATTACATTCTATAACAAAATATGTTTATTTTTAATAATTCTATCATAATTTACCACTTTTACGAATGGCCGCTCACCTTGAAAATGTATGACTTTTACATGTGACAACACTTTTACCCAAACCCTTTTAGTTACATCTTTAAGTACTGAAAAAGGCATTTAAAAAAAAAACAATATGCGAAACATCGAAATTTCAGTAAGTTGCTATAAACTTGAAAACCGTAATTGGCTTTGACTTTGCCCATGTTAGGCTATTTAGATGGTACAACTACTCGTCTACGACCCTCCGTCGTTGGATATCATATTTGCAAAACATGATATTCTCAAAATATCATACGCGCAAAACATCATATTCGCAAAACAAGAGAGTTGCAAATCATCATAGTAGCAAAACATCACATTAGCAAAACATAATTATTAGTAAGACATGAATTAGACAGTGTCGAAGGAGCTCCTATATCTGGTTGGCTTGGCACTGTAAATCTAACTTAACCTAAACCTACCTACGATTCTTTAATCAAACCTGACTATTTGTAAACATCATGTTTAGCGAATATCATGTTTTGCTAGTATGATGTTTTGCGAATGTGATATTCACACTATGAACGGGTCTACGAGTAACGAGTATATACATTTTGTTTTAAGACTTCTTTAGACACGACACCCTGTATGTGTTAGGCATTAGTTATTATCAAATTAAAATTTATTACAATACAATAGTAAACCAATAAATGTACCGAAATAAAACTATCAGATCAAATTAAATACAAAAGTCTCGCAATTAGTATCTTAGAAATATCAATTACTAGCTTTCACCCGCGACTCCGTCCGCGTAGAAGTCGTTTATCGCTGCTGCCTCAGGAACGGTCCAATTTTTCGGGATAAAAACTATCCTATGTCCTTTTCTAGGACCTAACCAATATGTGTGTCAAGTTTCATCTCGATCCCTTCCGTTATTGAAGCGTGAAAGACGGACAAACATACACACTTTCACATTTATAATATTATTAGTAATTAGTATATTAGTATATTAGTAAGTATATTAGTATTAGTATGGATTTGGAGTAGTTTATTAGCCTATTTCCAGCTCTTAGAAAAATTCAAGCAGAATTCTTAATATAATTTGACATCGGTTGACAGTTATAACAAACTTTTACCATTTACAAAAAGGTTTGAACATGGAACAATTTCGTTGTTTACAAAATGTAAACAGTGTTAAAATTAGATTCCGACCGATTTGAACCCTTTGTGTTTATACCAACTTTTCAATAATCTGTTAGCAAAAGTTTGCGAGTAGGGTGTAACGTTTATGGTAATGTTGAAATGAATGAGGTTTCGTCCGTTGACATTTGTAATTTGAATTATTTGGGAATATGGACTGTTTGCAGAAACTCGATCATACTCGTATTTACAATACACACATGGGTACCATTCATCTGGCATAACTTTTTTTGGCATAATTATCATTAGGTATACTCAACATTTGGCATAATAATCATTTAGCATAATCATCTTTTAGCATACAGTCTTTTTTCTGAAAACGTATACTTTTCAGGATTATTTAAAATATCATTGCATAAAACCCATTAGGTTAGGTTAGGTTTATTTTATAACAATCCTGAAAAGTATAAGGTTTCAGAAAAAAAGACTGTATGCTAAAAGATGATTATGCCAAATGATGATTATGCCAAATGATGAGTATACCAAATGATGATTATGGCAGATGAATTTAAAACTACACACATAAAAATATGCGAATGTACTATTTGTTGTGTCCTTATTGGCTCACATAAAATTGGTTACCAGAAATTTTCTCCAACTACCGATTTGTAGTCCGTATCTACTCTTCCTAATTTTGCTTTTCATAATTTTATTGTTTATGGGTACAAAAAAATATAGGTTATGATGTTGAAGTTGATAAATAAAAACAAGTATCCTTGATAAAATATGGTACTAAATATTAGTGTAAGTAACGTTATGTTAAGAAAAAATATGAAATTAAATAGTTGTGTAAAAGATAGTTATTTTTACTGACATTATATATTTGAATATTTCCGAGTTGCGATCGTCAGTAGATATGAATAGTGATTAATATGATGTTACATTTTATGACGAACATTTTCGGTTTACCGATAATCGGGCTTATAAAATTATGTAAATTTTGGCGCACCCCTCTTTATTACATTATAATAAATTCTATTAACGTAGGCACGGTTAAAGTGCTCCGAAGGTTAATATTTAATTGTAACTGCGTTAAATTATGCTGATATACAGTCAAAGACTTTTGTGAACCACCTTAGGTCCAAAGTCAATTTGACATTCTAAAGCAGTAAAAGCTGAGTTTCCTATAAGTTACAAATGCCTTGGCATCTCTAATGACATTGATGATTTCAAGCACATTTTTTTTCGTGACTATATGTACATACTCTTCGCTCTCCTTCGCCTTCTCTTCCTTAAAGTAGTAAAAAGATAACTTACTCGCAAACTCTAGAAAATTACTATCGGCCCAATCTGACCCAACATAGAACTGTGTCACAGTGTCAGTGACGGTTCAGTTTTATGGCAACTGGTTCCCAGAATCGATTGCGGTCGAGCGCCAACCTGTCCCTTGCTTTTCCTTCAAACAAATCTAAGATTTATTCTGAATCATTTTCGGTGCACTCTGTGCGATTGTGGAATCTACTCCCAGTTGATATAAGGCGGTCTCAATCTGTTGCATCGCTTAAATCAAGACTAAAAAACCACTGGTCTGACTCTTGTCCTTGAACGAAGACTATCATTTTTATGTCCTTTCATCTTTGTCTATTCATATATATATATAATGATATATTTATATAAGTATATATCCATCTGTCTATTTGGCATTGTATTAAATTATTTAACTAAGATCTAGCTCATATTTATTTATTTATTCTTAGAACTTTAAATTGGTTATTTAATATTAACGTAATTATGAAACATCTAGTCCCTTTCATTGTTGTACGTTTGGCTATTTATTTTTTTCAAACTTTTCCCAATCGCTCAAAGGTTAACTGGAAGAGATCCCTTAAAGGGATAAGTTCGCCTTTGTACATACCTTTTGTTTTTCTGTCTATTTTGTTGTTTGTTATTTTCCCGTTTGTACAATAAAGTATTTACATACATACATACATACGTTATGATTCAAGTCATAAGAAGTGTCAAACAATCTGTTTTCGTTTGCGCGGGTAAAATCTGCGACGGCTATTGGTCAAATGTTTGGCAGCCATTACGGTGACGCCTTCAACCGCCATTTTATTTAGCGGCACGTCAGTTGTCATTCGAGTTTAGACGTCATTGCATATTCTACCTTACGCGTAACACAACAAGGTCAGTATTGAATTGATGTTTGTGTTCGTTTATCTTCGGCATTAGTCGGACTTGTCTGCGTGAACGAAGAATGCCGACGTAACTTATATTTCTGGTATTACTGTATGAGTATGAGTATGATATTAACCACTTAACAGACGATTAGGGCGTTAACAGCTGTCAAAATGTATGAACTAACATTTCATTAACATTGATTAAATTGAACATCGTTTGGTGAATATGGTACTAACGCTTAAAACCTACCACCAAACATAATTGTTCGTACGTACGGTACGATTATTTCCACTTTGACACTCGGGACATCTCGGTTTTAATCGTAAAGGTTCGTATCTTCACATCTACATCTACACTAATATTATAAAGAGGACTGATTTGATTTTTTGTTTGTTTGTTTGTTTGCATTGAATAGGCTCCGAAACTACTGGACCGATTTGGAAAATTCATTTACCATTAGAATCCTACATTATCCTCGATGAACATAGGCTATTTTTATTTTTCTGCTCGGACGAAGTCGCGGGCAACAGCTAGTAGAGTATATAAAATCCTATAATTGTCTCACATGAAATATTACCTATTAAGTTAGTATAATTAATAATAAAACATCAACTTAAGTATAGAAACTTCATTAATATTCTAAATATTCAAGTAAAATAAATAAATAATAATAAATAATAATAATAATAATAAGACAAGAATCAACTTTTTATGACATAATATGTGACGGGTTAGCTATCAAAATCTAAGGAATTTGCTTCGAATATATCTGTAATTTACATTTACTAATTTAATATTTGTGTTATAAGTAATGCGACGTAATAATTAAATCAAGCCACATCTGTGTTATTCATAGGTCTACTGTAAAAAAATAACATAGGGGCAGGTAATAAAAAAATAAAATGGGCTAGCTACTTTCTTATATGGAACTCGTATTAATCATCAATATGTTATTATTTTATTTATTCTATTATATTTCAATATAGATCGATATTTGAAACAGTAAGCATGTGTTTTCTTGCATAGTCTTCTGTGTCCGTTAGAGCTCTCCAAGTAAGAACATTACACTACATTACTGTGACTGTTAACTAGGGAGTGCAAATTAACCGGTTATTAACCGTTTTTGTGTGAAAATAACCGGTTAAAACCGGTTAAAATCGGTTAAAACCGGTTATTTGTATTCCCTACTGTTAACCTGTCCTTTGACGTTCACGCACCTGTACGTCAGCCATTCTAATTACGATTTTGAATTTATTTTTTATTGACAAAAGATTATAAATTCGAATTTTAATGCTGCAATTAAAATCTGTCTGACACACGACAGGTAAGTGCGCATCATGAATATGCAGCATTGTGTCTCGTGTCATTTGCACTTCCGAACTCTCCCGATGAATGTCGAGGGTTGCCGAGTGTCAAAGTCCGAGCTAATCCTACTGTACTTTGTGAAATGGTGTCATCTCATCAGACTACCCTCACCGAACCCAGGACCGGTGCGAGTTTAGTGCTTTGTCACTTTAACCGTCTTGTTTGAACTGCCGCACTAATCTGTCAAAGGTGTTAATGCGACATGGTACTAAAGTGTACCTTTGAGCTATAGCGGGGCACTGACCGAACGGCAACAGTCCGGTTAGTCATTGACATTTGCAAGCTCAACGACCTCGAGCCGTTGGCACTGCACGCCGCTGCATTTTACACGTACGATGTACTTATGTACGTAGGTGAGCGTGAATGGAACGAGACTATGCATGTTGCAGAACATTCAGATTAGCGAACACTTTTGAGTGCATTGAAAATCTTTCTGTACACACATATACAGGCTTTTCCAAAAATCAAGCCGAAAGGAGATTATAGCCACTCAAACAAAAGGGTTATTTAGGGTTACATCACGAAAAAAATAAAAGAAAAGTTAAGATTTGCATAGATCTTCACAGGGTGTAATTTTTTTTTATTTTTGTTTGAGTGGTTTTAATTTTTTTAAGTATTTTCTCATCACTGTCACCGCTTGCATTTTCATTGCTTGCATTTCATACAGATCTGTTCTGGCGTTGTGGCATGATTGAGAATCAAACATTAAAACTTTTGCATTATAATACATTAGTAAGATTTTGGTCACCAATTTTGTGGAATAACCTATGTTTATTTGAAAATAATTAATGAAAGAATTCATTTAAATATAAGATGACTACAAGAAACGAAGGTCTTACTCCAATTTAAAGAGGTCTTCGCAAATAATATACTTACGATGGAGATGAATACCAAATTAAGGCAGAGCTCTCGACTCGAATACTGAAAGTAACCTGGCAGGCAATAATAGTGTAAAAATATTCCAGCCACGACCGCCCGCAAAAATTTCACGGCTCTCATTGGGAAAATTAATTTTTTTCGAAATGTTAAAATCTCTTCTGTATTGGATTGAAATGTGTTCGGCGGAATACGAATGGTGTGCGTCATCAAGGGCTGGAAATAAATTTACCGGGAAGCAGAAATATCGGGTGCATACATACATAATCTCACGCCTTCGTTCCCAGAGTGGGGTAGGCAGAGCTACAGAATTACAAACATCTCTAAAAACTCTTTGACAATTCTATAACCATAATTTGCACAATTAGGCTAAGATGTTTACCAGCGTATTAGTGACAGGTTGCAAGCCCATCGCTTAACAGTACTACAAGCCTTTATTCCCGTAGTCGTCTCTTACGACATCCACGGGAAGACATGGAGTGGCACTATTCTAACTCGGCAACCACACGAGGCATATCGGGTGCTTTTTTAATAATGTATGTATGTAAACTTTTTTTTACGGAATAATTCATGATATTACTAATAAATATTGGTATTCCTTAATAACATAAATTTCATAATAATACATATAGGAAAACTTGATGATCATGAGAAACGCATGCTTCTTGCACCTAGGAAAAAGCACAATCTATTGTTTTATTTTAATCGTTGTCCTTAAATAAAAACTTATAATGTAAACTGTTTATTGCATAGGAGAAATTATCCAATGTGGGATCTCTTCCAGTTAACCTTGTTTTTGTTTTCAGTAGACTTGCGTAAACTTACTGTAAACTTATTTAAAAGCAAACTCCATGCATGACTAATCCAAGAGTACCATAAATCTATCAAAGATTTCATGAAGACTGTAAGCATAAAATTGTAACGAAATTGAACTACCAAAGCTTGTTATTTAAATATTTTCTAATGTATTTAATTTTGTACTAATTTGCCCGCTTAATTTTAACCGTGTACCGTTAAATAGCTATTATTATTTTTTCGTCGACTAAACGTTAACATTACTTAATCGATAGAAGGAAAAAAATTGTACACAAACTACAGGATGACCTATTTATATTCACGTGAATATAAGAATTATAACCACCTTTTAGGTTTTATTTATACTTATCCCTTTCTCACCCAATCAAAGGATGCTCGCGATTTTGTACGCGTTGAATTTCCCATTAGTTTCCCGTTATTGCCTCATTGGCAAACTTTCCATTCCTCACTCACATAAAATTCTTATTCTTTTTTTTTGTCTCAATTACTAATTACTCTTCTTAATGTTTTTCCTCATACTTTTTTGTTCATACTTTTTAAGTCATAATTATCGCAATTCATAATGCATTTTTTTAAGAAACTGTTACTTTTTGAGGATTTTTATAAATCTAACCTGACCTAACCTAACTTTATGTACACGTAAGATATTTAAGAAATTTTGAAAAGTGTACTGTTCCTTTAATTTTGGAGTTATGAATTCAGATGATTATGAGTTCCGATCGTTAGTATTAAAAAAAATGAAGAGTATAAGTGATCATTGTGATGTAAAATGGTATGAGAAAAAAAATCGGACTTCCGATAATACGACTTAAAAACTTATGATATGTGAAAAAATGCGCTACCCGTGTTCATATTGTTGTCATGGTAACTTTTATTTAATTAACAAGAAGATTTACTGTAACATTGACAAACAAAAGCATAAAATCGAAGTCTATTCTACTCCGTAAATCCTAAAATTTCCTTGACAGTAATGGCGGCCAAGTTAGAAACAAAATGATAATATTATTATGTCCAAATATGAGTATTAGTGTGTACAATAGAGCTCCTACGGCTTTAAAATATAATAAAAGTTAAAAGAAGATTATTCAGTAAATAAGCCGCATATTGAAAATTACCAGCGCTGCCCAAGAAAAGACTATTGAGAAAAAGGGCCGCAAAAAGCACAATAGAGCCCTAAGTCAAATTAATAACACCCTTTTCTGCACTCCACTTTTTCTCTCTCAGACAAAGCCGTAGATAGCCCATTAAATTACAAAGAATACAGGGTGATCACAGAACCAAACGTGATAAAATTGTGCGGATAAAATGAAATCACTGCATTGTATTAAGCATCAATGTTGCATCAAACCATTTTACGGCAATATCCGTTCCAAAATGGCTGAACTGGCATGTTTTATCGGTCATAAAAATTTAATAGCCTATAGCGTCCGTCAATCATGGTGTTTTGAACTTTGATATTTGAAAAACATTTTCATACCTGTGCTTTGAACAAAATTGAATTTTAGGAAGCTGAGCAGTATGCCATAAAAAAGTTTTCCTTTTTTCTTTATTGGTTAAAATTTCGTAGCTTTGTCATTTATTTTGAAACACAGTGTAGCATTTATTGTGTTCTCTTCGATCGGCAATCATCGCTTTTCTATGACACACGAGTGACAAATATACTGTCAGTTGCGAGTGCAAGCGTGATAGCGATAGTCAGCCGATAGCTATTAAGAAGCTGGGAGTACTATTTATGTTTGTCTAGTTGTACCCACAAGCCTTGGGCTTAGTTTGGGACTACGTCAATTTGTGTGACATTGTCCCCTGATATTTATGTTAGGGGTAATCTCTAGAACAGTGTTTTTCAAACTTTTTGGCGTCACGGCCCTTAATGACCATGAAAATTCCTTCGCGACCCCCCAAAACTCAATTTGTACGATTAACCTTAGAACCCAACTCTTATTTGACAGATTTGGAACGCACCCTTCTATCATTCAATCAGTCATGCGTTTTGGAACGCAACCTATATTTATCACAAGTATTCAGAAGGTACCTACTTATTGTTTCGCAACCTACCTACCCCTTTTTAAATATTAAAAGGCAGCCCGTCTCTTTTGAGCTGTGCGACTGTTATTTTGGAGATTATTTCGCGAGAAAACGGAAAAGTCTCTAAAAAGATCATCGATGCCTTCAACGTCTGGAAGTGAGCCTAAAAAGAACAAAAATAGAAAATATGACGAACACTATTTCAAATACGGTTTTTCTGTTACGGACGACAAACCACAACGTGTTATTTGTTGTGAAGTGTTATCTCGTGATAGTTTGATGCCATCTAAACTACTGCGGCATCTTACTACTAAGCAAGAACATTTTCATTATACAAAAATTCATTCCATCTAGTCACAAGACTTTCTCGGAGCTGAGCCTCGTGACCCCCCTGGATAGGTCTCGCGACCCACACTTTGAAAAACACTGCTCTAGAACTACTGAACTGAATTCTAAAACTAGAAGGCTACCTACATTATCTCTGACTAATAAAGGTTATTTTCCGTTTTGTTTAAGCTAAAGTGATATTACTACATACATACAATCACGCCTCTTTCCCGTGAGGGTAGGGAGAGACCACTTCCGTCCACTTGCTACGATCCAGACAAACTTCCCTCGCTTCCTCCACACTCATAAGTCTCTTCACACACGTGCGTCGGTTTAGAGTCACCTGACCTGGCCCTTTCTTAATAATACGTCCCCGATGTGATCGTGGAACGTTCGCCTTCGCCGCCCTCTTCCAACATTCCCATTTACTATTACCTCATATAATTATCTGTTTCGTCAATCTCACTTCATCCATTCTCTCCACATGACCAAACCACTTCAGCATACACTATTGATATTTTAGTTTATAATAAACATTATTCTTTAAATTTAAAGCCGCGGCTTTGTAAAAAATACATTACCAGTAGCTCCACATGGAGCCCATTCTATATGAATATCCGGATGCCGAGCACCCAACAGAGGCCGAGCGCTAAAATTCCGCGCGTGAGTCGGCCTCGCCCATTTGGCAGCGCTTGCGCAGGTCAAGGTGCTAGCAGCTGACTCACTGCGATGCCATTTGTACTAAAACGTTCGTGCGGTTTTGATTAAGTGTGACGGGTAGTTGGACTAATTTTGTAGCTCATTGAATAATTTCGAAATATGTATGTTGTCGAATTTAATGTTATAGATATAGTCATTTAAATACAGGTAACAGCTGGCCAAGTTCTAGTCAGATTCGCTCACCAAGGGTTTCTGTACCATAATCAGGGGTTGTAAAATGCGAGCAAAATCCATTGAAATTACGTATGACAACCAGTTAGGGTTGGCGATGGTTCTAAATTTATGAACTAAAATATTAGGTACTAAAATAATACGAGTACAAATAAATATTTTTTTACTCATGAAATTGAACACAATCCGAAACTTAGTTTACAGGTTGGTATATTTTGTAATATATTTAAATTTCAAATGAAATAATTCCCAATTTCTGATTTGGGATAGTAAGTAATAATTTTCGCAAGTACGATGGTGAGACAATGCACATAATACAATCAGATTGACAATCATGACAAGATAATACTTGTAAATCTATAGACAATGTACCTACTTATCAATTTTAATAAGGTTTTGTTTAACATTATAGATAAACCATGAGAACTGATAGTTGCAATTTATTACCGTAATTATAACAAGTGCTTGCATATGTATAAACACATTCCTCCATAAATATTTAATGTATTCGATTATATCATAATTGACAACCCTAGCACTTCAATGAATTTTGCTCGCATTTTACGATCCCTGACCATAATACAATAGTCGTCAACTAGACCCCGGATTTTTGTGGCATTGACGTCACAATAGGGTAGTTTGGGGAGTAAATGGAACGGTGTTAATTAATACCAAAAACTAACGATAAAAATATAAAATACATAACGACGATAAAAATTACCGAGTCAATTGATAAACATTATCGTGCGGTATATTACTGCAAAACATACATTTGTACATTAAACTGGCATTGGTGTTTTCGGCCGCTCACTTTTTGTTCGTTAAAAGCCAGTTTAACGTACAAATGTATGGTTTGAAGTAATATACGGAAAGATAATGTTGATCAATTGACTAGGTAGTTTTTATCGTGAATGCCTACCGAATAACCGAATAAATTCTAATAAAACTCTTTATTACAATTTATTCGGTTAATAACCGTTAGTTTTTCGTATTAATTAACACCGTTCCATTTACTCCCCAAATTACCCTATTGTGACGTCAATGCCACAAAAATCCCGGGTCTAATGACGACCATGGATATTCTTACAACAATTAAAAATATACTTAATTAATAGATGCCCTAGATTAAGAAAAAGTAGCGACTTCATATTTTTTATTGATTTGTACCAAGATAGTGTTAATGTGCAATATTGAATATAATATAGTATAAGGATATCCTCGTAAGGCCCATCATACTAAAATCAGACAGTTTTTTGTCAGTGGGACTTTAAATCTACCATCAATGCAACAAAGTTCAATTTCGATCGATCGACAATGCCATTTTCAATTTATGAAGAAAGGAAAAAAAACTTTATTCTTATTGCAATACAGTTCAAATTAAATTGCCTTGGTAATGTACATCCTATTTCACACTGGGCCTTACGAGGTTAATTCAATGCGTATAGTAGCCCTCTCATGTTGCTGTACTCTCGCAGGGCGCCACATGTATGTACCTGTAATTGTAGTTCTACCTGTTGTAGCGTAATATGACCCCCAATAAATAATTTGAATTTGAATTTGAATATGGTGTAAATTTCAAATTTGGTGCGGACCGGGAGACGAGCTGTAGGTAGGCCTCCAACAAGATGGAGTGACGACCTTGTAAAGATCGCGGGAACGCGGTGGATGCGAAAAGCACAAGACCGGTCTGAGTGGAGAGCCTTGGGGGAGGCCTATGTCCAGCAGTAGACGTCTTTCGGCTGACATGATGATGATGGTGATTGGTGTAAATACATAATCTGTTACGGGAGCCCCCTGTATTTTTTTATAATTTTTATAACAGTAATAGAAGTATACACGGTCCGAAAATACCAAGTGTCTAATTCTTACGGTTCGTGAGATACAGCTCTCTAACAGACAGACGGACAACGCAGGCTTCGTGATTAGGTTGACACCCTTTGGATAAGGAACCCTAAAAACTCAAGATGTTCCCCTCTTACAATTAGTTATGATCGTTTACAAAAACGTTTATAATTTAAAAGTTTTATTATTAATATTATAAAGAGAGAACACTTGTATTTTTATGTTTGTAATGAATAAGGTTAAAAACTACTGCCTGATTTCAAAAATAGTACATTATTGCCTAGGCATGGAAGTAGGCAATTGCGGGCCGAGTATTGGATTAAGCGGACGAGCTTGCGAGTCCATTTAAAAATAGGAAGCCCGCAATTGCTGTTCCTGCCGAGGCAAATATAGTGCTTTTCTCAAAAATCGCAAGATTTTTTTTGTCTTGGAGTCAAATCTTCATCGCTTGAACTCAATTTTTGAATTGCATACAAACAGAAACTTCATGTGAAAAAACCATCACTCCTTACCGCCTTTTTGTTTATGACAAGGAGAAACGTAATTTTTGTTTTTAAAAAAAACATAAGCTATTCCAGGCACAAATAAAAAAGGTTATGTTTCGAGTAAAATTTGAATGTATAAGACTTGTGCCCTCATTTTATTATGGCCCTTTTCACTTATTAAAAAGTTACAAGCTAGATAGTAATGGAATTTGTATGCAACATTGCGGGCTTGTGTAGCGAGCACGGATTTTTTTTTTATAAATTTGAGAACTGTCCGTAAACTATGTACTTCGCGTCTCAATATGTATACTCGAAATCGTAATTAAAGACCAACGTGGGTTGCCACTAAAAAAATATATATTTGCCATAGTATATTTCCACTTTTTAAAAGACCGCACTAAGAATATTTATTTGTAGGTAGTTTTAAACCTTCGATTTATATAAACAAGTTAATTCAAGTTACTTACACAAATACAAGATGGCCTATTAAATATTTAACCATAGAAGATTTTTGGTAGCAAAACTGTTATTGCACTTGTAATACTTCAGGTATTAATAACATTTGGTACGATAAATAAACAATAGTTGTAAACAACGTTAGATGCAATTTAAATATTACATACGTTTAGCTATTCGACAAAATAACAGGCCAAAAGTGTGTAGCTCACTTTATAATGACAATCATAGGGCATTTTACCAGCCATGACACCATGGGGTCCATGGGTAACTGTCAAGTTTAAATCAAGCATAAGTGTAAGGCATCCGAATTTAGCTTGTCATTTTGTTTTAGCTGATAAAAAAAATCGCCATTGAACACACACACCCGCCCTTTAATTACTTAACACACTATATGAGAAAATATTTGTTTTGGGATATTTTAATGTTTTGAATATCGGGTAGAAAAAACATTGAAAGCATATTCCCTATTGTTACATATAACTTTTGATATTGAAAATGTTAGAATGATCTACAGATATTTACAACAATTTGATTATCAATGCAAAAAGGTTGGCTTACTCTGAAATGTTCGATTGACACTGACATAATTGACTTTCACTTATGACAGTGACATATCTGTCGTAGTTTTTTTGGTCTTAAATTAGAATTTCGAGTATAGATAGGAATGTCAACATTTCCGGACATTTTTGAAAAAATATTTTGCCAGTACAATGCTACATAATGCTTTCATGTATCTACGTAAGAGTCACAGGGAACAGCTAGTAAAAAATAATAATTGTGTACTAAGTAAGATACTATAGGATTATTTATCTATCGCAAACGATTTTAACAATTAGTATTAAGTATTTATATTTTCGTTACCTATCTGAAACACTAAAAAACGTTTGCCAGCTGTTTCATTTGCCACAATTTTCATTTGTCCGAAAGTCATTCTCTGAAACCGTTTAACTTTCCTGAATTGTTATAAAATAAACCTAACCTAACCTACAGTTTCTGTAAGTATACTTGTATCTCATTAAACATTTTGAAAAGTTATTGGGTTCAGAATAAAATGAAAATTACGGGGAATAAAAAGTATAGCAAATGAAACAGCTGGCAAACGTTTTTAGTGTTTACGATAGGATACCTTATATTTGACCTCAATCAGCATCATTTCATTTTCCTGATCTGCGGACTGTGCAGAAACAATTTCAGTCACTGATAATCATCTACACTTATAATAATCAAACGCTCCGCTATTGCAATTTGCCGTAATCAAATAATAATTTGCCTACCTCAATTCGAAATCAATTAATTAATTTGATTTATTTGATTAAGTATGTCAATTGAATATCATTATGCAGAGAATGCGGAAATAATTATTCCATATTGAAAATTATTATACGCTGTCTTATCACAACAATTAAATTATAAGTAGACATGCAATTTAGATTAGTTTTCTCTAATTTTAAATATATAATAAATACGTCTTTAAAAGTCAATCTTTATTTTAGTCTGATAAGAGGAATAAGAATAGAGTTTGACGTTTAAAAATGTAAGTTGAAGTACGAGTAAAATTATTCACACTTTATCTTTGCATTCATACATTAGATACATTTATATAACGTTAAATATTTCAAATATTGAATGTGTATTCGATAATTCAGTAAATTGGCCATATGAAGGCTTGTTTACACGTCAGTAAGAATTATTATTTTTATACGGTGAATCTACTAGAGCTTCGGACAAGACCGTCATTGCGGAGAAGAAGCGCCGCAAGAAACTCCAGGTGTGTTATTCTCTCAAAAAACGGCGGCCGGTCGAACGGACGAGCAAATAAAAGCGGCGAGTTTAAGTAGTCCCGTCCGACCGAACAAACACATTTTAGCGCGTGCATTGTCAATTAGGGAGCCTTATACGTTCAAGAAGTCATGCTGCCAAATTGAATACACGCACTAAAATGTGTTTCGTTCGCTCTGTCGGGACTACTTAAACTCGCCGCTTGGACCTTCACTCGAGCGAACGATCACCTTTGCTTGTTGAGAGAATCACAACCCAGCATACTACATGCTAGAGGGACCCTTTTTTAGTTTTTAACTATTCAAATGATGTGATTACAACTTTTTTCTAAGGTTTATTTTCCCTCTTAAGCTTCTTTAGACAATGTACAAAAGAAATAAATTTATTTAACAGAACTACTGCACCGTCATTTTCCATATGGCAAAACAACGATGATAATTATGAGTATACTTAATTTAATAATAAACAGAATAAATTAAGAAAACATCAATACAGCCAGCGTGATTCCTCGTTAACTCGTACAAAGTGAAGTTATTACAAAGCCATACATATCAGAATCTCTCAAACCCTCAAAGTCGAGAGCAAATCGCCCCATCCTCGTAATTGCCGTGATGAAGTGTTGCCCAAGTTTGACAGAGCGCTTGGGGCCCAAGAAGGTTGTCTTGGCACCTGATGTGGAGGAGAAGCAATACAGTAGGCTTGCTATATTATATCGACAAAATATAATATTGACCTAAGCTCATTGTTCAATCAGCGGCTCTATTCAACAATATCGTACTTGATCTGTTATCGTATTGTCAACGTTTTGATAGCTCTTATTTTCTTGACAGTAATGGCGGCTGACGTCATAACAATACCATAACAGGAAAACTACGATATCGTTTTTACCACCTAGAATAAAGGCGCAGGGTGTAGAAATGGCGGACAAGTTAAAAACAATACGATAATACATGTAAGTAAGTAAGTAAGTAGTAAGTAAGTAAGTAAGTAAAGTGCGAGAATGAATGAATGAATGAATGTTTTATTTAAATCTATCTACCGTGATAAAGGCAGCCATAATACGTTTATTGCTTGAAAAAAGGTGGATAAATTATCCGTTACTCTCGTACTTATATACTGCTACGGAAAAAAGAGCAAATCTACTATATGAATTGTATTGCACTTCCAACCTTATTATGACCCTTGAGAGTTTAATATGCTTCTATGAATTAATTGCACTTGTGCCTTTTCTCCGTACTAGGGCAGTATTACGTGTCAAAAAGTGACGGATGTTTTATCCACATTTTTTGACATTGCTATAGTAGTTCGTTTTACGGCAAGCGTAAAGGACAGAGCTATAGCAGTTATATAGCTCTGTCCTTTTCTCTCAGCGTGAACTGAACTGCATAGGATGACGGCACCAATGATGGACACTTTTAGCTGACAGGCACCAGTAATGGACACTTCACTCATAATTCAAATTTCATAGATCCTAAATTGATTGTTGCAAAACAAATGAATAACCCTTATCTTCTGTACAATAAGAATCAAGTGTCCATTATTGGTGCCTTGTCCATTACTAGTGCCATCACCTTGGCTATGTCATAATAACTCCCTGCTGTAATTTTCTCTCCTGCGGAAAAAAATCCGATGCGTCAGCAAACTCTGACGTCTCGCAAGATGGATGATCCTTGTATCATTCCTGCTAACTTCCTGCCAGCTTCCTCTGTCTTACTCCCGAATTTTCTAATTCTATTGGCTAGAGGAAAATGTTTTAAGTAATAGGAACGTCCGGACATTTTTTATTCTAAACGTACAAAACATATTTAGTCATATTTAGTGGTGGTGGTATAGCCTCGTATCTCGTAATAAAAAAGGGTATATACATAAACAGAGACATACCCTTTTTCACTTGATCTTCAGGTAGGACATCTATCAAAGTGACTTTTGACTTTAGTTAACTGACATAAGGTTCTATTTCGAACTAACGAAATTAGACGTGGGCCTTACGAGGTACTTGTGCAAGGTCCGTTCGGATCGCTACTCTGCCCTCCTAAGCAAAAATGCAATAACTAAATTCAATAGCCAAAGAGGATTCAACTCTGTTCGGTTTGTAACTAGGTTGCAATTTCTACTGGTGATTTGTCTGAGATATCGCCATTAAGCTGGGCAGTCTATTATCTTATCCTTTAACCTACCTCTGGGGCCCTAACACGGCTGCGTTTATCGCGTGACAAAGTGTGGATAAGGCATCCGTCACCTTCTGACACGTAAATAAGTACGAGAGTGACGGATGCTTTATCCACGTTTGACACGCGATATAGACGCAGCCATACTAGGCCCGCAGCAGTATTTACATTTGTTGTATGTTTGTATGTATGTAAACTCTTTATTGTACTAAACACAGAAATTCGAATACAATATTTACAGAAAAGGAATGTACAAAGGCGAACTTATCCCTTTAAGGGATCTCTTCCAGTTAACCTTTGGGTGATTGAGGAAAATAAGAAAAGTTGAATGTGGCAACGAGTAGACACAAGTACAAAAACAAAGTTTTTAAGGTAGATATGTATAAAAATAATAATAATAAATATCAAAATAATTAAATACATAAACGTACATACATACACATATAAAATACATAAATATAATATATATATAAATAAATATATATTTATATATTATAATGATACAAAGGACAGTACACAATTATAAGGAGTCAAGCCAATATGTCCTCAATTTTCCTTGTAGTGATGCGACCGATTGCGATGGATTTTGATTGATTGATTGTGTTGTGTTCCGGTGTGGAGGTAAGTCAACCAGTGAAATGCCTAGCATAGAACCATTCGATCTTGGTCATCAGGGTTGGCAACGCATCCGCAGTCTCAAGATTGCAGTATTGAGATAGTGCACTATCTGAATGAGAGACCATGGTCTCAATACAAACCATCAGGGTCTTTATTCTATTGGTTAAAACCAAAATGCCTTTGAAATGTTATTGGCCCAGGTTTTAAGAGTCTAAAATTGTTCTAACTAAAAGAGTATTCATTACATACAGTCAAACCCAAGTATTATTTAACTAACGAACACCCCCGACTTTTACTTATTCTATTCTTTTTTATCACATTTTTTGTAGTGATTTTCTTTCACTCATTGTCAGTGACATGACATAACTCTAAGGCCTGATTTTTAAAAGCCCAGATAACAGTCACTGTTCGGTAAATTTTAGCTTGGTCCTTTTCTTTTATTTGACGTAGAAAAGACCGAGCTAAAATTTACCCAACAGTTACTGTTATCTGGACATTGATAAATCAGGCCTAAGTATAAAACCATTGACATTTAGATAGTCGACAAAAAAACATTCAATCCCTACAAAAAAGGGCGGACATTTCGTCTAATTTAAGATAACGGGGTCTAATTTTTAGTACTTGGCTGTGTATAGCTTTCACACACTATCCGGCGTAATAAATATACTGACAGATATGAGAGAGAGTGGGATAACGAAAGACGACCGAGTGCTTACTATTAGTGCTGTAGTTTTACTGCACATAAGTATACTCCATACCATCTGACTTGTCTTCTTTAGTAAACACTTTTATAACCTCAAAATGCTCCCTATTCGCCTAAAAATTACAATTTTGTCATAAAAAGAACCATCCATGATGTAAAATCAAGAAAATAGTGAGTAAAATGTAGTCTCTAGTTGCTTTATTCACCAGAAAACGGCTTTTTTAGACAAAAACAATGCATTTTGAGGTTATAAAAGTGTTTACTAAAGAAGAAAAGTCAGTTGGTATGGACTTTGTATTTAAAAGATATTTTACGCCGGATATTTTGAGAAGATAATTTATATCCCAAACAAGCCACTTTGATGGATGGTGTCAACAAATTGAAAGACAGATTGGCTTGAGATTCTATTATATCAAAGCAGCATTGGTATAGTGATATAAATCACTCACTTTAATTTTGCGTTTGCGCGAGTATGTACAAATAATCATAAAAAATACGAGTATTGTTTTAATCTATTTCAAATTTATCATATTATTATGATAAATTTGAAATAGATTAAAACTCCCACCTCATCGCCCGGTTTGTACATCATCTTTTTTTAATTACACACAAACTGCAATCCTAAATTGAACCCTGAAAGCTTTTCTACAAAAACAAAATTGATTGGCAAAATGATTAGCAACGTTTAACCTATTATACTGCAAAATATTAGCACAGCCTGTAGGTATATGGTCCAATTATTATATTACGCATTACGTTTTCTCCGGCTATACCTTTTTGGTAAAATGGTTTTGATAAAATATGGCGTAGAGATAATTTGAACCCCGGGGAAGCATGTTAGATAGTTTTAATCCCGAAAATCGACGTCCGTTCGTTTTTTGTGGTTAAACACGTAGATTTTCAAATAAGCAAGTTACTGAATTTAAACATAAAGACAGTACTTTATCTCACAAATGAAATAAAGTTGCTCTTAGGCTGAGGCTACATTGACTTATGACGTAATTTGCGACTCTGCAAGCAGTAAGTGATCCGTAATATCATTATTAGGCACATGTGCAATCAGATATCCAAAGAATATAAAACATTTCATAAGATGGCCAGTTATAATTAAAAAATATAATGATTATCATTTTCATTATACAATATCTATTAACAAAAAATTAGCCGGTCTATTCGGTTTAAGCCACCTTCCATTAAATTCCGTTATTGTAAAATATTATAGATTATTTTGAAAAATAGCATTCAAATTACCATAATAGAACAAATGAAATACTTAAATTGACAGGGCTAAAAAAACCCTAGATTAAGTTAGCTATTCGGATGATAAAAGTTATTACGTGGCAACAGAATTTCTGCTATACCTAGACCTAACCATGTTGAACCGATTAAATTGATCTCAATAAAAAGATTAGATACAATGTAAAAAAGTACAGTAAAAACAAAAACGTGTCTAAAAAATCTGTTTTTTAATAAACTTATCGCTAACAAGTTAAAACCACAACTTTTCAAGCAACAGACATCATCACAGTTCAGTGTAGCCTCAGTCTAAACGTAATGGCGTCCTTAACCCGCAAGATGGCGGCTGAATTAACCACCGTTTAGCTCTGGGGCGTTTTTTATCGGCTCGTCATTTAGACGTTACACGTCCGGTTAAACTGAGGCGGAAAACGCCTGTAGATACTCACTGAGTTGACAGGCGTTGTTTAAATAAGAGATGTGTTCTTTTTGCAAACTTTATTCTTTTTAACCGAAACTAAAAAAAGGTGGAGGTTCTCGGTTTGTCTTTTTGGTTATGTATGTTCCCGATTACTCGAAGACGGCTAGACCGATTTAAAGATGGAATCTTAACGGTCCAGGGGTTAAACTGTCAAAATGAAGAAAAATGCTTTTTGATTTCGGCGGCAGTTTATATCTTGTCTAGACCAGCAGGGGTCTGTCAAGATCATCCGCCATCATCATGCGGGGTGACAAACATAGGGGGAGGTGAGACACCAAGATACCTTGTCAAGCTTCAACACTGCGGGTAGTTAGCTACAACGCCGCGCTGTACATCCGTCGGTTTATCTGTCAACGGGCTGTGTCTCACGAATCGTAATAGGTCGACAGTTGATTTTTTTAACAGGATTTAATTTATTTAAATTTAAAAAGAATGTCCTAGAACCCTTCGTGTGCGAATCCGACTCGCACTTGTCCGGTTTGTTTCTATTCGTTCATCTTTTACCTATATACCTAAACATCCGCCATTAAAATCACTGCAGCGTTGTAGCCGACTGGCTGCAGTGTTGAAGCGTATCGTCGAGGCAACCATAAAACTCATCGCGGCGTTGTAGCTAACTGCCCGAGGTGTTGAAGCATGACTTCGAAGCAGCCATAAACGAGGAGAGTTTTGAGAGTTAATCAAACTTTGTTATTTGATTCGGCCACGTTTCGGTTCTCGGGATCGAGGGAAGATTAGTTACCAGTCATAGTGAAGCCATATATCTTTTCTTGCAAGTTATTTAGCCTACTTTAGCCTAGACCTAGTTAATAAGACTTATTAGACAGACATAGATAGACTTAGCACACATATGTCTGAAACCTAAGAAATGTTTTTAGCTGACAGGCACCAGTAATGGACACTTCACTCTTAATTCAAATTTCATACTGTCTGAAATTGATTGTTGCAAAACAAATTAATAACCCTTATCTTCTGTAAAATGAGAATCAAGTGTCCATTATTGGTGCCTTGTCCATTACTAGTGCCATCACCCTAGGTACTTTATATTTCATACATTGATGGAACTATTTCATACATTAAATTGACTGGAGGGGCGGCACAACGTGTTTTTTTTACTTATCGCATTAAATCAAATAGTAATACAGGCTGGTATAAATTTCCGTTCAGTAAAAATATCATTTGCACGGTCACTGAAGTTCGTAGGGAAAACTTAGAAAGTTAACTTTTTTATGAAAAACAAGAAATTCAAAACGTGTAAAAGGGACTCCCTCCAAAACTTTAAAACATCGTTTAAGTCAATTTTCATATCGAAGTAACCTAATCTTTTATACAAATATCATTAGTCTAAAAACTGGTCAGCTGGACTTTATGCTACAAGCATTTTCTATCAATCAACCTTTAGGAGAAACATTTTTTTTTATACTAAAAATTAACTTTAAGTTCGATTTACCTACAGCAATATTACCTGGACCGATGTCAATAACCCTGCTATATTAAAACTAAACACTTTTCAAATGTCTCAACCCCCCTAAAAGGACAAAGGGGGGTTTTTAAATTGGATCCCTTCCAGACCCTATGAATAAGTGAGCGTCGCAGTAAAGAGCTCTTCTAACTTCGTGAAGTCGATTCATTGGTTTTGGAGGCCCTTGGAGAGTGTAGGGTTGGCACGGTTGAATTTTACAACTTTTTTGGTGTAAATGTTTGTTTTTTCGTTTTAATTGAATACACATTTTTTTACCGGACTGTATTTTGAGTAATTAAAAATAAATGAATAAATAATAATATTGTCTTTAAACAATAACTTCATGGTTATTACATAGCTAACTATAGTTTACTTAAATATGATAAAAACCCTTATGACTTTTATTCCTATTATTTTATAATTTAGGTATAATTTAATATTTAAAAAACATAACAGGATGACACATTGGAACATCGTTATTCACTCAAGAACCTATCCAGTTTCTTTTTCAAAACGTTACCCTTCAGCAATTTTTTTGCCTGGTTGAGTCACGTCTAAAATTCCCTCAGGTTCCATCCAATGTTCCGCATTTATTTTGCGGCAACCCTATAATAGTTTCCTTTGCAAAAGACATTTCAAGACCTAATTATGTTCTGCGCTCGAGACAAATAAAATGTTCCCTAAGAGCTCTAAATTAACAGGAATGAAATTTTAGAAGACAACTTGATGAATTTTAGACTACAATAAAGTATAGAGGGTGTAATTAAAACCATTAACCTTTCCAATACAGTCGCCGAGTTTCATCTCTTTGTTTATCGTGCTCCTGTTGTAAAATAAATAAGTATTTAAATTATAATATAAAGCCAGAGGCCCTAGACAAAATGCATTACACTAACTAGCTCGATTCAATTAATTTTTAAAGCAATCGCGTCACTGTGTTCTGAGATATGACGACATACGAAAGGTCACGTGGTCTACCAGTGACGCGATTGGTTTAAAAACGAATCGAAAAGACACTCTAGTTAGCGTAATGCAACTTGTCTAGGGCCTCAGACCTGTTTACCATGGTATCAATAATGTTTATTTTTTCTAAATCTTGAAAGTTAGTGTTAACCTACTACTAATAACATCGAGCTGGTACCTATGATGATGGACATGGAAGGCGGCCATAAGAACTCCTCAGAGTCACATGGTAAATTCGTGGAGTTTGGGGCTTATTTGACTGGTTATGCCAGTGTGCGTTTAATATTAGTGTTATAAATACAGGAAGTAATTAAGTGTGTAATTAAACATGAAATAATTACATACATACATACATTAAATCACGCCTGTTTCCCAGAGGGGTAGGCAGAGAACACCTCTTTCCACCTGCTATGATCCTGGCAAATCTCTTTCGCTTCTTCCACATTCATACATCGAGTCATGCATGCACGTCGTGCATGAAATAATTATTAAAAACGAAATTTGGCTTTTAAGAGGATTTTGAAGCTAAAAGTTTTCATACAAAATGCGATAACATTTGTCTCCCTTAAATCTAGTTTAATTTTTACGTTTTTTTTCAAGTCTCTTATCTCTGTAAAAGTTGTAAATACAATTTTTCATATATAAGGCCGCAAATACACCTGCGAGAAAAGTCTGACAATACCTAGTAGTAGCTATTACGTGCAAGTTTCTCGCAAGTTACTGTCATTCACTGTCGGACATTTCTCGCAGAAGCTTACCTCGTAGATGGAAATGAGGAAGGCTTTATAAAATTCAAAATTGAGTTACTGAGATGGCTCCTTGACAATTGTTTCTACAAAGTTAATTAATATATAAATCATAATTAACTATTTTATGACCTCCAATATGTATTTCACTGTGTGTTATATCTTGATATTAAATTAATAATGGAACCTGATATTTAATTTTGTAAATGGTAATCTAGACATCAATAATTGGATAGATTTTAAGTTGACTTTATGTACTTAACCTAAATTTGCATATCGTTTTATCGATTGAATGCCTGTTCTACCTAATAATCTGACACCTATGTATCGCATTCTAGCAAATAAACATTCATTTCATTTCGATATTTGTTGCCAACCCTGCTACAGCTGCCCCTAAAAAGACTGTACCCATGACGTATAGCTCATTTGTGTAAGCTGGCCTTAATTGTTAGATTTAGTTACACCGTCCCTTTCTTGATTCAATTCTTTTACACCCTGTATGTACGGAAGGGCAATGAAAATGAGACACAGTTTGCACAAATTTACAGGGAAAGTGACCATGGTCATTGATTGAGAATTTTTTCTTTGATTCTTAGCATTTTACGCACCTTTACATAGTTCGAATATAGAATATTTTATCTAAGAACATTTTTTTCAGAAAAACTAAACTGTTTATTATTATTTCAAACAACCATAAATTATCTACGGATACATTTTTGCCTTACATTTATCTGATTTATTTTAATATAGGTATGACATACTGGTTTTTGCTGACAAGTATTGGTTAAAGCAGGCACTGATGTCAGACAACTCTGCATAAAAATCGGCCAAGTGCGAGTCGGTATTATTATTACGTTCTGATTTGAGATCGATTTCAAATCAACCGTTTTTTTGTACTTTTTTTTAGGGTTTGTACTATAATCATACTAAATTTAATGCTTCTATAGTTTACCGTTTTTACGATACATCAATGATAAAAATAAGTTGAAAAAATAAAGTTTCTTGTATGGAGAACCCCTTTATTATATCACTTTCTTTAAAAAAATTAGTAAATCCAGTCAATCAATCAATCAATCAATATCATTTATTTGCAGAATACAGTACAGTACAAGATGTTACAGTCAATTTTAAATAATAAATAATGTCCAATGTATCCAGCTTGCAAGCAAGCGTGCAAATATTATTTATGCAATAAAAGAAATTTATTTGTTACAATATTTGATAAGTATCTAATAAAATTCAATAAATAACAATAACAATACACATTTATATTATAGATAAAAAAGTCAAAATTCATAAAATATTATTATACCATGCCATTAATCATACATTACATTGCTCGAGGAAGTCGTTAACACTATAAAAACACTTATCTAGGAGCCAGTTTGACAATTTATTCTTAAATCTATTTCCCTGGAGTAGCTGTATCTCATCAGGTATGGCATTATAGATTTGGATGCACATGTTGTATACATTTTTGGTGTATATGGCCTTGTGACAAGTAGGTTTATAAAGGCGGTTCATAATTTTGGCCCTTGTATGCCGTTGGAAAACTTCACCACGCCGTTTGAACAATGAATTTTGCGATTTAACAAAAGCACATATCTCCTGTATATACAAACACGGCAGTGGCAAAACATGGAGTCCCTTAAATAATGGAACACATGTTTCATCGACCCGAGCACCACAAATGACTCTGACACACTTCTTTTGCACCTTAAAAACTCTGTGTACATCCACCGAGTTACCCCACAGGATGAGTCCGTAGCGAAGAACGGATGACACATAACCATGATAGGCTGTCAATGCAGCCTGAACCGAAACCGTATCTCGCAATCTCCTTAGCGCATACACAAATCGGTTAAGGTTTCTGCAGATTTGATCAGTGTGCTCTTTCCAGTTCAAATGCTTGTCAATCATGATCCCAAGAAACCTAAAACATTCAACCTCGTCAACCACCTCATCGCCAAGTCTGACCGACAGAGGCACTAGGTTACTATTGTAGGATGCAAATTGCATAAACTTAGTTTTGCTGGTATTAATGCATAGATCGTTTACGACCATCCAGTTGGCAATCTCCAGCAGTGCACAGTTAATCTCCTGCTCAAATGATTTCCTGTTATTGCACTTTACAACCAATGTAGTATCATCGGCGAACATAATGACTTTATGGGATGAAATATTGGGTAAATCGTTGATATACAGGAGGAAAAGTAACGGTCCCAAAATACTGCCCTGGGGGACGCCTTTGATAATTTTGCCAAACTGGGATCTTTGAGCTTTTTTATAGACGACACCTTTAGATTCAGTGGTTTTGCAGATTTCGGTACACTGCATCCTTTCGCCAAGATAACTCTTTATCCAGTCAAGCGCTTTTCCCCTAATACCATAAATTTCAATTTTATGGAGAAGTTTAGTATGGTTAACTGAATCAAAGGCCTTTGTCATATCGAGAAAGACTGACATAACAGAAGCCTTGTGGTTAATGCAATCTGTAACATATTTAATTAGATCGAAACAAGCTTGTGTGGTTGATCTACCTTCACGAAAACCATATTGTTCAGAACAAATCACTTGGTATTTCGTTAGGAAATCGCTTAATCTGCTATACATTGCCTTCTCGAATATCTTAGATAATAATGGGACTAATGTTATTGGCCTGTAATTCACTGGATTCAGCTTATCCCCCTTCTTGAATAGTGGCTTAACTACACATATTTTTAGCTCTTGTGGAAATACTCCATCGACAAAAGACAAATTTATAATATGTGCTAATGGGCAGCTTATAATTAACGCGCATAGTTTTAGGATCTTGGTGGTAATATGGTCATAACCACTAGACTTGCAGTTCCGTAAGGACAAGATAATTTTAATTATTTCTTTTTCATCAACCGGATTTAAAAATATAGTATGGTGATTCATGTCCGGCAGAGTTGATTTGTAAGATAAATTATTGGTGGGTGGTAAATTAATTTGAGTTGTTGAGTCAATAAAATAATCATTAAAGATATTGCTTATAGTTTTTGGATCGGAATATATGTCATTATTAATTTTTATTTTACTTATGTCATTTTCATGTAATTTATTTGATAATGTTGATGAAATCACGTTCCAAGTAGCCCTACATTTATTTTTGTTGTTTTGTATGTAAAGACTATTTTTATTTTTTTGCGCATCGAGTAAACATCTTTTTAAAATAGAATGGTATTTTTTGAATTTAATGCGGTTTAATTTTTTGTTGTCCCTTTTTAAATTAAAATAGAGGGTGCGTTTTATCCTGCACGATTTTTTCAGGCCCTTGGTCAGCCAGTTACTGCTTTTAGATCTATTGTTAACTTTGACTTTAATTATTGGGAAGCATAGGTTATAGAATAGACACAAATTATCATAAAATACCTGAAATGCTTGGGTTGCATTTTTTGAAGTCAGGACGTCCGAAAAGGAAAGACTGGCCATGCAATCACAAAACTTGCTAACATTGTTCGAGCAGTAATCACGCTTATGCTCGAACCATCTTATGAATGTCTTGTTTCTTTTGACGGTCTGTAATGTTATGACTTGCGCTGTCTCGTGGTCCGAAAGTCCTAGATATAGTATTGATGAGTTCACTTTTTTTATATTACTCGCTATTTGGTCGATACAGGATCCGAGTCTAGTTGGCTCTAAAATATGTGGAATAAAATCATAGTTTTCTAAGATGCTACGCAGGTCCTTAGAGGCACTACTTTGTTTTAGAACGTCAATATTCCAATCCCCGCATATAACTATTTTCTTATTTTTATGACTAGTTGTTAAATAATTTAGTAATGTATCGAGTTTCCGAAGGAATATGCCTACATGTGCCCTTGTCTGCTCTGGAATTCTGTAAATGTTTACAACAATCAACGCCACACCAACAATCTCGATTCCACAACATTCAAAATAATATTTTGTTGATAATTTTGAAACATTATGTAGGTTTTTAAAATCTAAATTATTCTTTAATAAAATGCACGTGCCCCCTCTAGATTTATCACGGCAGTAGGCAGCAGCTAATTTATAACTATTCAACTTAATATTTTTCTGCGAGCCTTCAGGAACAAAAGTTTCACTGAGGCATATTATGTCGAACTCCTTGCCATTGTTACTTAGATCTTTTAGTGTAACCTCTAGAAAGTCAAGCTTACTATACAGTCCCCCTATATTCTGATTGAAGATCGACAAACAATCAGAAGTTTCGGAAAATATAGATTTTGGGGTCTTACTTTGATTGGAACATGGTGCGGTTTTGGGCACGAAAAAAGGTGTCACAGTCATTCACTGCAGCCTGCTTTACCGTATTTTTACATTTTACAGCATCGATTGAAACATTTTTATTACAGCAATTAATCTCATCATTTAGTTTAAAGCTAATCCAATTCAATAAGGATGTATTATTAAAATTTGTATTTTTATACACATCTATGACTTTGCAATTTGCATACATGTTCACAAGCGATTTAAGTTCTTGATGTAAGAGTTTATCATCTATATTATCATGTCTACGCACGTTTAATATTATTACACGATTACCTCCAAACTTCAACAAACTATCACCTATATTTGACAATAACACATAAGGATCCTTTTCGCAACCCTGAACAGACAAAATAATTAAGTCGTCCTTGGTTATTCTATTTTCCATGTTGTATAGACTCTCGAGTATCTGTGATGACGACGCGTGAGGCTTGACCGTTGCTGTGATCCTGAAATTGTCACTTTTTATGCCAGCTCTGGAGTGAAGAAGTTTCGAAGACAAGCCGCGCACATGTTCGTCCCCAAATATATACACCGTTTGATTCTTAGTTTTCAATTTAGTAGCACTAGGTGTACTGAAGTGTGGTGGCTTGTTTATTGGCGATATCAATGGGCTATGATCTTCAAAGTTTTTTGATGGTGAACTGAACCGAGTTTGGTTGTGAGCAGAGGGTTGGGTATTTAAATCGATAAAACTTCGGTTAAAACTTTGTCTGCTAGCTCTTTGCCTTTTTTTCCGGGAATTTTTACTGATGTCCTTATTTGGTATTGACTTGCTTAAGGTCTTTAACTGAACAACTTTTTGTTCATAGCCTTTTATTTTATTTTTCAATGAAAAATTTTCAGCTATAAGATTTTCAATTTCATTTTCTGCTATAAGCAACCTATCTTTTAGTTCAGAAATGGTTTTTTCTAGTCCTTCTGTCCTATCGTAAGTGACCATTACATCTGGACAACTCCTGTTCATCTCTGGTCCAGGTGAGGGCAGCGATCGATCTAAGTCTTCCTCGTCCTCGGACAGACTAGATAGCGCCTCAAATGAATTATTTGTAGGAATCAAAGCTCGGTATTTTGTGCGACATGTGACATTTCTATCATCATCTAGAATATTGGGCTTAATAAGGCATGGCTTACATTTCCAGGAGGCTCTACGATCAGGCTCCATTAGATAAAATCTTCTTGTGGTCACATTACAGCAATCCAGGTGATATACAAATTGGCATAGTGAACAAACGAGATAATGCCTGTCTTTAATTGATAAATTGCACTTATCGCATCTTTGCGCCATGATAA
Organism: Acleris literana; assembly: GCA_946894065.1. Taxonomy (NCBI): domain Eukaryota; kingdom Metazoa; phylum Arthropoda; class Insecta; order Lepidoptera; family Tortricidae; genus Acleris; species Acleris literana. The sequence continues at coordinate 1,208,003 of OX335688.1, read as the reverse complement.
ATATAAATATAAAGTGCAACTCCCGGTTTGTTTACAAACAAACAGCTCAACGGTAAGAATAAATGTCACAGGTACTTAGCTCAGCAGTGCTGTGCGGGCGCCGCGTCGACCCGAGGCCGTCCGAAAGTCACCGATAAGATCACCGAAGATCACCGAAGCGGCGGCGGTCGTTGACCCCGCGCGGCTGACCGTTGACCGCAGCGATAAGGCTCCAAACCCAACCGTTTTTATTTGATTCACAATAAACTTAACACCAAGATATTGCTAAAAGTATACCATGTAGGGATATACGGATTTCACTACTGTGTATATTATTACTTCCACTTTAAAATGATATGCAACACTTGTCGTAAAATTTGCTTTTATTAATTTTAAACTTTAATTTATCCTCGAGCACTAAGAAAGTGATGTTGTCGCGTTGCACCCCGCGCACTCCGCCCAGCCCAGCATAATAACACTATTAAAAAAAAACACCCGCTAACTATTGTGGTTCAAAATATACAACATACAGCTCTTAAAAGTTAGGGCTGACGGATAGCGTAGGCATATTTCGAGTAATAGGGTCCCGTTTGGTCCCCTTCGGGAGCGGAACTCTAAAAAAGTAATCTTTAGCGTTTTGTTTTATCACTTGACATATCCCACAAAAAATGTTACAAAGACAGACCTAAAATAATTCTTCATTCAGATCCCAAAACATCAAGAGATAGACAGAAAAAAGACAAACAAAAAGACCCACCAATCAGTTTAAGAGCTCTCCCAGTTTTGCCGGTAGAAGGCCATTCTTTTCGTGTAATTACATCTATAGAACAATCACACTTTATATATTGGTGGATCTACCCAATGTATACACTCGCCTCGGGGATACTTGACCTATAAATTATCAAACGAACATTCTTTTAAAAACGAACTGAAAAAAATACTTATTAATAATGCATTTTATGACATTTCAGAATTCTTCGATAAATTCTCTAGTAATATATCGCACATGACAATCAATACCGTCTTAACTCGAAATGTGACGGTGTTGAAAAATTTATTCTACTTTCAAACTACTTCAAATAGTTATGCGCTACAAATTATTTTTGAGTTAACACGGTATTGAATGTCATGTGCGATATTGTAATCACCTTCTTGTAATATTGTACCGGGTAGAAAAATTATTATTACCTAACCATTAATATTATTGTACTTTAACTTTAAATGAAATATTTTTGTTAATAAATATAATTTAATAATAAATATTATGAATAAATGAGTATAATCATGAGTATATGAGTATATATTCGGGAGTATAAGTGATTTTATAACCAACTTAGATGAGTGACCTTGTGCGTGCAGGGTCCGTTCGGATCGCTACCATTTTAATGAACCTCAAGCAGCAGTGTTTTCATTGTTGTGTTCCGGTGGGGGATAAGACAACCGGTGAAATGACAAGAATTTTTATTCATAAAAATTATAACAGTAAACTATGAAACGGTGTTGGTTCATATTTTTATCTACAAACATGTCATAAGTCTTCTATTATGCGTTCAAAACCCGTAGGCAATGACCAGCATTACCCGTGGTAGTAGGTGACAGCGATGACAGCTGTTAATTTTGGAAGATGTTCCAAATTTGGATCTTATTACCTTACAATATTCGATAACGTAATTACAAAATTACGTTACAGCTGTCATCGCTGTCACCTACTACCACAGGTAAGGTAATGCTGGTCATTTGCCTTTCGGCTTCTGAACCTATCTTAGAGTACTTATAATATGTGTGAAGATAGAGTATTGTACGACACTCTGCGTAATTAGCTTTACACAACCGTCACGTAAACTACTATTTCAAAACGTTAAAATAGAGCGAAGTTTTCACGTATTTTTGTGGACAAAGATAGTGGGAAGGCTAATCGCGTTGGCTTCTATTTTTCCCAGCAAATAAGATTACGGGAAAAAGCCTTTTTTGACCAGCGCACTGTGGTCCCGTAGAAGGCCATAAGTCCAGATTGTTGGAATAGCCCAGCCATAATTTCTCTATGCCTAATTACTTACTAGTAGGCATACATCCGTAAACTATGAATAGTTTGCAAATTATTTGAAATAATCATTACATTTCGGACCTTCAAAGTGAACGCATCTGCCACTCGTAATTAGCGTTATCAGTAAATCATTATAATGAAAGTTTATTTAAGACATATATCTCAGGATCGTGTGTCTCTATCTTTTACATCATTATGAAAGTTGTAGACAGAGGTATGTATTATTATTATCAGTACTATTTTTTACCATGTTATTATAAAAATATTAATTGTTTGAGGTCTACGTGATGCTTAATGACAAACAAAGTATTTGTCTACTATGTACGTTCACATAAGGTTTTAACTATGTTGCTAAAATAATCTAAAGATGACTATATATGTAGTAGAATGCTCATACAAGCTAGTTTATTATTTCATATTGTCTACTGGCCGGTTTTTGCCGGACCCTTTTCCAGAAGCCTTCTACGGAACTCGTAGCAGTACTACGAGATTGCTTCCCACGTAAAGAACTATTAACATCCATTCCTAATACATGCCCATTTCCTTATAGGTACTTTTATTCTATGAAAATTTTCAAGAATGCATATATTTGAGTTGTGGCACCTTGCTCCTGGTTCGCAAACTGAGAAATCAAAGCCACGTACTTCAGTTACTTCTACAAAAGATTGTGCCGGAGGATGTTGAACACGTTGATATTGGGGATCTACAAAATTGCATTAAATATATTTGCAAGCCACTGTGGACATAAAGAAGACACTTATAGGTTAATTTAAAACCAAGTTAGGATTTATCGTCGACAAACCACGTAGTGGCGGAAGTGCTACATCAAACTATGGTAACATGGCAGGTAGGTTTTTGATAATTCCGCTCTTTCAACTGAAATTACTGGCATTAAAAAGGATCTCATTGATAGGTGTGGCACAATTTTGAACTGTTTTTAACTCTGGTTATAAAATAAATTAAGATAGGTTTAAGATTTATGCTTAAGATACGGCTCGGCAGCTTGTTCATCATATTAGTGGTACAATTTACCGGCTTCTGTACATAAAGTCCTTATTCATGGGTCTGAAGTTATCGACCACGTATTTTTATCTAAAAGACAGCTTTCAGAAGAAGCTACCGAGGCCACAAATAAAAATATAACATCATTCAGACTAAATAACACGAGGAAGATGTCACGCGTCTTGACGAATACGGATCTCATAAATCGCCTTTTGTTAAACTCAGCCCCACTAATTACGAGTCAAAAAGATAGCTATCTAGAAAGAAAAAATCTGTTTTGTTCAACTCTGTTCTTAGTCTTTTAGATGTCTAGAGTAAATTTAACAGCAATTATTAAGTGTTATATATTTTAATTTAAGTATTTTTAAGATGACAACTCATAACGTGCAATTTTTTGTATCCCAAAAATAGCAAGTTTCGAGGCAACTTATTAAAGATATTTTTGTAGAAAAGGTTTGCTGTTTTTAAATTGTAAATAAAGAATATATATTCAATTTTGTTTTTTTGATAGGTTTTTTCATTAATCATATTTATTTGTATTTTTATAAAGGACTAGCTTTTGCCCGCGACTTCGTCCGCGTAGAACTCGTTTATCGCAGTTAAGTAAATTAATAGTTTTAAGTAATTCTATAGTTTTACGTCCTCTCTGGCAAGAATGATCTTTCAAACACATGTAATATTGTGCTCGAAATTTACCGGGACACCAACTTTAACCATTAACTCTTACGGGAGGGCACTCCCGATACCTCGAAAGAGTTCAGGAACTCTAAGGGTAGGACGTGACTTGCTCTGTGTCTATGACATTGTCTACAACATTGCCCTCTACATTAGACATATTTTTATATTTATCCGCCCGACAATTTCGTTTGTCGGTGCTAATATCGCCCTCTCGCACAAACATTCTCTATTCTTTATATTGTTTTTTAGATCGGGGTACACGTTATTTTTTAGATCATCTGTGTTTTGTACAATATTACAGAATTCGCGGTTTAATGTATTCAAATCGTTACTATCTCTCGCCATACGATCTTCGCCAATTTTTAGTAGAGCTGCCGCATATATTGTCCCGACTGTGTAACATGGTGTACTCGTAGTTCCTGGCAAATTTGTAGCGAGGTATATTTTTTATATATATACCTACCCATATCGTAGATGCCGAAATGCATTTATTTTATCCGCTGGTGTGCCCCTAGTTATCACCGGTAGATGAGAATCTTTCTAAATTCGCTGTCTCAAAGCACCATCCCTCCCATGATAGTTTGGTTGCTCTTAAAATATCCATCATAGTTCAATATTACATATATTATATTATGAGTCTTAATACTTATTATAATGTAGGTATCTATCATTATAAATGGCGGAACTCCCAAACATCATCCGTGGCCGCTGAAAAAAAAGACAATATTTTTCAAACAAATTTACCCAATGCCCATTAATCTAATTCGGTTCCGCGGTTAATCCGTGAAAGCGTATCAAACAGACAGACGACAGACATAATTGAATTGCCATTTTGAATTTCTACCTATACTTTCACATCATTTTCGAAATCTGCGTCCTCAAAATCTAAGAAAATGACAATTATGTCCACTTCTTTAAAAAAGATCATGGCCTCCATCTTGAATTCTAAATTTGACATAATTTTCATAATCTGCGTCCCCAAAATGTAAGAAAATGATACCAATGACGACTTTTTCAATAAACATCATGGCGGCCATTTTGAATCCCAAACTTGATTTCATTTCCGAAATCTGCGTCAACGCAACCTAAGAAAACGATACCCATGATGACTTTTTCAAAAAACACCAAAGATATTGTCGTTATTCCCTCGGGAACCTTTAAATTTTCCGGGATGGGATTTTCCTATGTGTTAATCCACGGTATAAGCTATCTCCATTCTAAATTTCATCCAAATCCATCCAGCGCCATTGCAGCATGAAGGAGGAACAAACTAAAACTCCCTTTTACCCCCCTTAGGGGTAGTTTTTTCTAAATCGCTGAAAGAAATATTTTTTATTTATAAACAGTAGCCTAAATACCAATTTCCAAGTTTCTTATTTTAAAAATAACTAATCTCCTATACAAATTTCTACCCCCTATTTTAATCCTTTAGGGGATGAATTTCCAAAAATCCTTTCTTAGTGTACCCTTAGGGTACCCAAGGAATATTCCCTTCAAATTTCAAGTCCCTAGGTCCAGCGGTTTAGGCTGTGCGTTGATCGATCAGTCAGTCAGTTTTACCCCTTTCCATCCCTTCGGGGATGAAATTATCAAAAACGCTGAAACACGTATAAACTAATTTTCAATTTTCAACCTAAACACAAAATTTGAATACTCTAACTTTAACTAAAACTGACGGACTTTCATACAAATTTTCATCCCCTTAGGGGTGGAATTTCCAAAAATCCTTCCTTAGTGGATCTTTACACTATATTAGGTATCTATGTGCAAAATGTCAAGTCTCTAGTTCCTAAGGTTTGGGCTGTGCGTTGATATATCAACAATCCGTTTTACCCCTTTTCATCCCTTCGGGGTTGAAATTATCATAAACGCTGAGACACGTATAAGTTAAAATTCAATCGCCAACCTTAACGCTAAATTAGAAGCGTCTAACTTCAAAACTGAGGGACTTTCATACAAACGTTTTTCCCCTATTTTACCCCCTTATGGGTGGAATTTCCGAAAATCCTTCCTTAGTGGATCTCTACACTATATAAGGTATCTATGTGCAAAATTTCAAGTCTCTAGGTCCAGCGGTTTGGGCTGTGCGTTGATATATCAACAATCAGCTTAGCATTTTATATAATAGATTGAAATAGAGTGAATTTTGCTTTTACTTGTTTTTTTTTTTTTGGTGATTAAATAAATTCAATTCGAATAATTTTCTGTTTTTTAATACACCATTTAGTAATTAGTTCTATATAAAGGTAAATAATATATAATATACTTGTACTTTTGGAGAAATCGAATTTTGACACTTTCTCCATACAAGCTGAACCACAGTGCAGCGGTGGGATATCACAGGCTTATAAATAAAATAAGAAAGTAAGATCATTCTCGGAAGAAAATATAAAGGTTTCTCCTGAATAAATCATTTTTATTAATAAATATTTTAAAATAGAACGACTTCTAGACACCTTATCTTGTCAATGTGACATCAGAGGCTCTTAGAGGTGAGAGGTTAACGTTATGATAGCTTTTATTTACTTGACAGTAATGGTGGAGTTAAAAACGATACGGAAACATGTCGAAAGCGATATGGTTTGATCGAGTAGCATATAGAGCTCATGTTACTAAGTTTCTTGCGGCGCTTCTTCTCAGTAGTATCTTGGAAAGCGCTGGTAGATTTTTGAAGTATAAAAGTGCCCGTGCGGCCGACTTATTGAGTGAGTTTTGAATTTGAATTTGATAAATAGCTATAGAATATCAACTATACCAATTTTCGCAGTTATTCAGTGCTATCTTAGATGTATAGTTAAATAAAACAGACATTTAAAACTTTAAACTTTAAACATCTTTTTATCTATTATCTTTTCTCAAACGTTTATCGGCAGAGAATGTTATTAGACATCAAGTTCGCCTTTTGTTATATTATTGAATTGTTTTGTACAAAAAAAGACCTTGTGGTAGTTAACTCTTTTTCAAAGATTATAAAATAGTACTTTAGCACAGTCAAGGGTAAAAATAAACATCCACTCAAAGGTGCCAAAATATGTACACATAGACCTTATTGCCATTGTAACAAGATCTGTGTGTATCTTTGTGGCTTTGTGGCGTATAGGTAGGAACATATTTAATTGGTGCCCTTGACTGTACCTACTTATCAAATTCAAATGTGTCCTTAACTTTGGATGGAAACTTTTCGCTCGTTACAAAGTTAGACAACTTTGATAACGCAGTTTACGAAGTTTTCGGGACAATGAAAGTTGAGGTAATCATAACCATGTTTTATTTAAATTTAAAGTGCTAAATAAAATTAAAGATGGGCTACGACGACAGAGTTTGACGACGCATTTAACCTAGTGGGTATATAGTGACCCTGCCTACGAAACTTGCGGTCTTACGTGCGATTCCCGGTCAGGCTAAATATTTTTGTGTTGAGCGCGAGTGTTTGTTTCGGAGTCTTGGGTGTTTTTTATGTATTTAAGTATATATTTCTCTATATAAGTATTTATATCGTTATCTAGTACCCATAGTACAAGCATAGAGCTTAGTTTGGGACTAGGTCAGTCGGTGTAAGATTGTCCCTTGATATTTATTTATTTATTTGAGGGAGAAAATGCTGCAAGCATGATTGGGACAATGCTGCAGGGGACGTTTTTAGATTTAGCGTTTTAGTGTCAGCATAGTTATATGTCATAATATATTTATTTTTTACTTTAATAAGGGATTACAAAATAAAACTAAAATAAATTAAATGATGAAGAAGATTGAAGATAAAATTGATTATATAATTACAATTTTTTTCAAGTAATTTTTTATACGAATTTTAAACACATTTAGCAACTTTGATAGTAAAATAGTTGGTATTTTTTTTAGTAATGTTGTAATAATAGATATAGTAACGCATAATGAAATGAGATTACTTACGAAACACCCAATATAAAAAGGCTATCCTGACAAAATCTCATACGAAATCGAGTCTTCGAATAAAATAATATTAAATACTTATATCCAAGAAATAGCAATAAACGGAATCCTTTGACGGAAGCGAGATGTCTCATCGAGCCATCGTTACGTTCAGAGCTCGTTCACGGCTGACTGTACACGCCTGAATCAATAACGGCCGCTCAAGAAGGAAGTCATTGCACAAAGTTTTTTTTTTGTTGGTAATCGCCTGAAGGGCCAAAGACAAAAGTCCTTGCTCTTATTTGCTTTTTGCTTTAATTACTTTAAGAAAAAAGGGCAGAGGTGAAAATCCCTTCCGGAGACCTGGGAATGGAGGGCCCGGGTACTGCCGGGCTCGCACCGGCTAAAAACACCAATGCCCCTATTACCAGCAAGAATTTAGACTCCCGCGGATACTACCCCAGCCAGTGCTGAAAGGCCGGAGGAGAAAGTCCTTCCTCCGTTTACATATCCGTGGGGTTTTTCCAAAAAGGGGGGATAGGAATGGGGGTGGGATGGGGGGGAGACTTATAGCTATGTGAGTCGCGGAGAGGGAATCCTGACGCATGCATGCTTACAGACTACGGGCTTCCTTTCTTTTGCCCGACAATGGAAGGGTTGGGTCGGAGATCTTTTTGGACCACTTGTGTGGCTGTGGATACCATCTTTATGGGTGGGGCTACCCTTTTTGAGGCTTTCTCTTTTACTGGAGATACTATTTTTTGCGCGTGTCTCCTAGCGCTGCCCTCTTTTGTGACCTCTTCCATTGCACAAAGATTAGTAAATGGTGTTTTTTTTATGGAGGAAGCAAAATGTGGTTAACATAGTCGGTAGTGATCCTACAAAATGAGTGGTTCCGGGTTCGATTATTCACCAAAAAAATGATCGCTTCTAACAATGTTGATTATTGTGCATAGGCGTCTTGATTCCATACGAGCTTATAAAAAGACGTTAGATGCATCAACTAAGATGTTAGTTGAATCACTAAAGAACTTGCTGTTGTTACTATCAGCTTTGTTTAATATACCTAATGTCATAACTATTGTATTCATTTTTTGAATGGGTTGGGCATGTCTAGCGCATGCCGGAGGAATTGTAGTCTAAAGTGTGAACCAAATGGGTTCCACGGGATAGAATTCGGCGTCGCGGCAGACCAAGGCGACGTTGGCGAGATGAGCTTGATGCCTTCAATCGGGACTGGTGGGAGACTGCCCAAGTTATTTATATTATAGTGAGAAGAAGGGAGGAAGGCCTTTGCCCAGCAGCAGGACATTGTGGGCTCTTAAATAAATAAATAAATAATAAATAAGCGAAATCTGTCTTGGTTGGTTCACATTCTTTTTGAGTGTTGGTATGGTACCAAACATTTGTTTGACGAGCGCAAGTATTTGTTTCTGACTCTTGGATTTTTTCTGTATCTGTACATCTTTACATAGTGTAAAAACAAGATCGCTTCCCGCCGTCTGTCCCTCTGTGCGTACGGTTAGATCTTCCAAACCTCTTTTTATATTGAGTTTTTACCCACCTACTACTTATCTACTATAATTTGTGCAAATTGTGGTTATAGAATTATCAACAAGTTTTTAGAGATGTTTGTAATTCTGTAGCTCTGCCTACCCCACTCTGGGAACGAAGGCGTGAGATTATGTATGTATGTATGTACTATTATCTAATACTTGTTTTACTGTACAGGCCATAATATATATTTTACTGGGTTTCATTCCACGCGGTAAAACCATATTGTTTTTGACATTGTACTGTATAAACTCAGCCGTCATTTACTGTCCAACAAGGGGTGTTATTCTCCTAAAAACGGTGCTCAGTCGAACGAGTAAACGAGTGAACGCGCCACACGCACCGGCGAGTTTAAGTAGTCCCGTCAGAGCACACAAAACATTTTTAGCGCGTGCATTCCCAATTAGGGCTTGTTTACAGAGACGCGGAGCGTCGCGCGTGGCGTGCGGCTTGGCGTTGCGCGGCGCGTCGGGCGTTTTTTCCGTATACAGAGAGGCGGCGCGTGCAGCGGACCGCGTCATCACACGCGCAAACACAAACATATGACAATGTATGGTGTTGTTTATAAAGATGCGGGGCGTGATGCGGCGCGTGGTGCGAGGCGTAGAGAGTAGCGGTGTCCGCTACATCCGCGGTGGACTCTCGAGCGTGTAGCGGAGCACAAGACTGTCAGAAGTTTCCGCCGCGGGCCCCGCTGCGGGCGCAGTGGCGGGAACCACCGTTATTGATGCGTGCGAAGCTGCGTGCAATGCGGCGATGCCATCCGCGGGCTCCGCCGCAAGTAACGCTGTATTTGAAGCAAACGGGCGTAAAACCGCTTCTCCGTAAACGCCATATGTTTGAATTTAGTGCAGACCGCGCCGCCCAACGCTACGCGCCACGCCCCGCGTCTCCGTAAACAAGCACTTAGGCAGCAGGGCTTCTGTATAAGATCGAACGTACAAGGCTGCCTAATTGAAAGTGTACGCGCTAAAATGTGTTTTGTGCGCTCTGACGGGACTACTTAATCTCGCCGTTTCACTCGTTCGACCGACCGAGCGCCGTTTGTAAGAGAATAACACCCAAGCGCTATCGTAACGGTGATAGAACGATGACATATCAAAGGCTATATGCGTTTACCGAGTACAATAGAGTCCCTGACGCTGATTAGACCTGTCATTCAAATCGCTATTATTCTACAAAATAACAAAGCGAGAAATCAAACGAATTTTCCATAGAAAAAGTCACAGGAAAACGATAATCCAAAATACGATTATATTTGTCCCAATTTCTTTTTTTATTGCGTTTTCCTTGAAATTTAATATCGTGGTATTAAGACGTATGATAGAGTCGGGCGATTCGTTTTACTTTGCGCCGTTCATTAAACAAAATGCGAATCAAAGAAGAAAGAGGATGTTATTGTATTTGCAGAATGTCGCTGGTTGATACGATAAGCCGTTTTACTTGTTTGTTTGGGGAAAGGATCGTTTGAGATGTTTAGGTTTTCGAGTTGTGTACATAATTAAATCATTTTGTCTGGTCGACATGTTTTTACAAGATTATATTTACTGGTAATTTTGCTTCATTCGTATATCTCTGTTATTCCTGCTTAAATCTTGTAAGACAATTTTGAACATAAAACTTCCGTGAGACTCAAACATATTGTAGAGATGAAAACGGGTTACTTACGTAAATATTGTCGTAAAACATTTTGATTGAAGCTAATTTTAAATTAGTTTAATTTTTTTGATATATACTAACTATTAACTAAGTACAGAATTCAACATTATTACAATTAAAAATTAAAACTAAACGTATTTAAATTGAAATTAAACTAAGCTACTCAAATATTAAAGTTATAAATAATAATCACCACTATAAAAAGAACACCCCCTCTATCAGGTCCACTTGCTATATATACTTATTACTTATTGAAAAGGGATGGATGAAAGAATATTGACGAAAGAGATATGAGCGTAAGTGAGTGCGAGGGTAGGAAGGCGTACTTTTTCGAATCAAATCGGAGAAATAGGTACTGGAAAAGGGCCGCATCTTAAGTACCCAAAATCGACGAAAGAAGAAGAAACAGAAGAGATTTGTCAGGATCGTAGCAGGTGGAAAGAAGTGGTCTCTGCCTACCCCTCTGGGAAACAGGCGTGATTTAATGTATGTATGTATGTACTTATTATGTTATTTATCTTACATTATTCCGTCTGTTATTTCCTCTAATACTGAAACCTTGCAGAGGCCTTACAGAGCCCCCGGAACTTTGGACCTGGCGCTTTGAGATTTGCTGCTTAAGAGTGGTATCCACTACTTTTGGATTTGATCTCAGTGTTCTAACTACTGGTAGAAGCCTTTATAAAAAATCCAAGTTTTTGACTTCGAAGTGGGCTCATCCATATCTATAAAATAACGGAAATTCAATAGTCAACGGAAAAAAACGTCAATAGTTATGTTGTTTTATGCACGTGGCCGAGCCCGCGACAATGGGTACAGTCAGCAGCAGAAGTAGCTACGCAACCGAAGAGGCCAAAATGATCTGCACTCGACTATATTATCAAGAGAATACGTCGTGTCTAGATTATTTTGAGCATGTTATTCTGCTTAGCTACTTTTGATGCTGACGGTACCCCAAAGTCAATAACTACGTATTAGATAGATAAAAGCCCCCCATGTAATAGTGTTCTCTTCTTTTAGAGCTGATATCTCTTAAACGGCCCAGCCGATTTTCATAAAACCTAGCTAAGAACCATCACTAGAAAACCTGCTTTCAAAAAAAATACCGCATCTAAATCGGTTCACCCGTTTAAGAGCTACAGTCCCACAGACAGAGACACAGACAAACACAAATACACAGCGGTTAAATTTATAACACCCTTCTTTTGGCGTCGGGGGTTAAAAAATTGGATTTACCTATATATAGCACATATTCAAATATGGCGGATACCCGACCTTTTGCACGATCGAGTGTATAATTTTACTGAACTATGATGATTGTACATACATACCTTCACGCCTTTCTCCCAATGGGGTAAGCAGATACTATAGAACGCCAGGTAAACCCGCGTAAACATACATCTTTCACTACCTCGTCATTTGTCATTATCTTGATGTACGTATGTCGTACAGTCAAGGACTTTAAATTAATATGCCACTATGGAACCCTGTCGCATAGCGTTAATCATTCATTTAAGCGTAATTTCTGTCATGTGGTTTGACGCTGTCATTATGACAGGGTTCCATAGTGGCATAACAATTAAAGTCCTTGACTGTATGATGATTGTTTATATTTTAAAAGTAGTGTAGAAAAAAATAATACAGAAGTACGTCCAGTAACTTATTTAAAGTCTGTTGCTAAATACTTAGCCCAACACTTACTTACAGAGCAAGATAAACACTGTGTTCTTTATTTTGTCCTAAGTAAACAGGTTCAAATTTCCGGGGCAAACGCCAAACGAAAACATTTGACTTACTAAATAAATATATATATTATTAAACGTTGTTATTTTAATTATAAATTATCACAAGGGGGCATCTTACACAAATTGATCTGAAAAATTAAACTGGCTCTTAACATATACACATTTACACGAAAAAGATCTTAGCCTATTTGTGCAAAACGTGGTTACAGAATTATCAACAAGTTTTTAAAGTTGTAGGTGTCACGGAAGTTAATTTACTACCCATTTCAAAGAAAATCTGCTTAAAGATGTCATTGTCAATAGAGATGCCAAGTCATTTGTAATTGATAGGAAACTCAACCTTATTGCTGTAGAATTTCAGATTGACTTTGGACCTAAGGTGGGTCACAAATTAAACTCCTTGACTGTATGTACTGTAGCCCTGCCTACCCCACTCTAGAGTTACAGGCGTTAACGCATTCACTGCCACCGACGCATATATGCGTCACCGTGACTTCCACCCAGTGCCCTCAACGCATATGTGCGTTCTTACAGTAGACAAGCTCCGTATAAAACAAAAGATGTGGCACCTGGCGAAAGTTCGAAAAACAGTACTGGCAGTGAATGCGTTAAGGTATGTATGTATTTTTGTTAAATACCTTCATAGAATATATCGAAATCAGGCTTGTTTGTTGTTTTTATATTTTATATTATTAGTTTATTTATTTCACCTTTTTACCGTCTCACCGTCAAATAATTGTAACAAACAGCAAGCTTTCAAAACCCGCCTGTTGCTAACCAACTTTAATTCGTTATAAATCCTAAATGATCATTCAAAATGAAAAAGATTAAAGAAACCTAAAGATGATTTTTAAATCCCTATTCAGTGATACCCCACTTGTCATACTTGGTCAACTTTATTTTTGATTTGCACAATTTTGCGTCTGGTTGCCGCCATATTGAATTTTGATTACTGTCATATCTTCAGTGACACTCACCAGATTAAGACAAATCGATTGACATAAGAATCATTAAAATCGGATGACGGGTTTAGTTTTTATAGTGACACAAAGGAACAAACATACATATATAGGCTGTGAAACACATTACCCTCCTCCTTCGGCAGTCGGATAAAAACAATATACTTTCGCTACTGATTACGATAATTACACATAGCTCCAATACGTTGATGGTAGTTAAAATCTACGAAGATAAATTGCAGCGTTACGCTAGTTAACTTCGACTTAATTATACCTGCAAATAATTACTTATACAACATAATTATTATCGTTAGGAACCCTCGTGCCAGTAACTCACTGTATAAGGGTATTTTTGTATTAATTTCACTTTTTCATATAAATTTTTACTAAACGTTTTCTCGTATTTATTAAATCTAGTTTTTCTGTTACCTTGAAAAATCTCTCTACGTTACGTATTTTCCGCATTAAAATGGAACACCTCAAATTTTAAAAGTAATTCAACACCACAACAAAATGGCTGTCATAAATAAGATGCCAAAATGGCCGCTAAAGATGGCGGCGCAAACATGGCGTCGCTAATGGCGCCAATTTATTGTTGGAATCCAGTGACGAGCGTTGATGGCTTTATCAAGTGATATTAGTCATGTTTATTACTTTAAATTTACAGTATCTTGAGACGTGATTTAAGATAATACTCGTGTAAGGTGACATAACCGCCGTAGCTTTAACTCAGCTGGGGAAATATCATACTTCAGGAAATATGAATTGGCCGTCTGTAATCTTCACTAAGATCTTTTTGGTAATATCAAACAAAAGATAATCGTAAAACTGACCTCGTTCTTCAAACAGCACAGTGGGTTGAAAGGTTAAGGTTAAGGTTAGGTCCGGTAAGTCTTTACGCAGAAAAAAAATCGCAAAGTGGATAACAGACGACCAAATCATTTTTCCTGAACTATACCTTAATATTTTTCATAGAAAAAATCATGAAATTTTCACTGCTTTTAATACAAAAGAAAGATAAAATTGCATGAATAAGGTTCAATGATTTACAGAAGGTACTTTGCTTAAAAGAGATAATAGTTATTTGAAATTATTACAGTAAGTTGATATTTAAATATATGGCGGTCGACTCGTGATCGAAAGGTACGGAGTCAATTTTATTAATTCGATACTTAGGTCATTTTGGACTTTGTCAACGTGACGTTGTCAGCCAAATCATAGGAGTCTTTACGTTTGGCCTAGAAATCAAATTGTTTGACTGTACGAATGACTTTTTCTAACTTAAGTGCATTACCCGATATTGCTCTTACGGTGATGGAAAAACATCGTGAGGAAACCTGCACATTCGAACAGCTGAGTGTGTAAGAGGGTAATTGCACAAAAGATCCTAAAGGAGTCGAAGTGTATCTGAAAGGACCCATCTGTGAAATAAGATAAGATAAGAATAGAATAAACTACTAAAAAGATATAATAATTCTATGTTAGAATGAGTAAAAAAGTTGTGTTGTTATGGATATTTATGACTTATTCACGAAACAGAACAATACCAATTTTCTCGAAAAATTAAGTTGTTCCCGAGAGAATTACAATAATGTTATAATTAAAAAAAGAAACGAACGTTTTATTTCAGCAACAAAAGCATGAAAACGTTCATGAGCTTATCTCTACATAATGCTCTTAATTTTTAATTTTCTCTGAACAAAAGATGAGCGTGCGCTGTTATGAAAATCTCTTTACACAGCATGGAAGCTTTTGCCAGTTATTTAACGTCGATCCATTAGATTTTAGAAATCCGACAATAAAAGGGTTTTTCTCAAACATGCTCGGAAATGTATGCGTTAATGTCACGAATTGAAGACATAAAATTTCTTGTTTGTGGCTCCCTACATCACTTCATGGCCTAGGCCAAGAAGTAATGTATGAAAACCCTAAGGAAAAACATTTAAGCCCGCTGCTCTAACTTTTTAAATTTGCTTACTAACTGCCAATCACCACTAGACTCTGTAACCATATTTTGCGACATTAAAAAAAAACAAAGTCTATGGTACTATATTTTTTTCGATTACATGGTAGTTATTTTAATTTTAATATTTCCACACATTGCATGATAAAAGAACTATAAAATTCTCGCCCGGAGCAGGGTTTGCTGGACTCGTTGCCATCATAAGATAACAGTCTTGAGATGGCAATCATAATATTGCGGTCTTAAGATAGCCATCGTAAGATTGCAGTCTTAAGATAGCCATCGTAAGATTGCGGTCTTAAGATAGCCATCGTAAGATTGCAGTCTTAAGATAGCCATCGTAAGATTGCGGTCTTAAGATAGCCATCGTAAGCCTGCAGTCTTAAGATAGCCATCGTAAGATTGCGGTCTTAAGATAGCCATCGTAAGATTGCAGTCTTAAGATAGCCATCGTAAGATTGCGGTCTTAAGATAGCCATCGTAAGATTGCAGTCTTAAGATAGCCATCGTAAGATTGCAGTCTTAAGATAGCCATCGTAAGATTGCAGTCTTGAGATTGCCATCGTAATATTGCATTCTCGAGGTTGCGATCGTAAGATTGCAGTTTTGAAATTGCCATCGTAACATTGCATTAATGTACATTAATATTGCCTCACATTGCCTGAGAAAAGCACTATACAATCCTCGGCTGGAACAGGGATTGAAGGACTCGTTCTACCCCAAACTCGTCCTTAAATCCCTTACATCACGGCCTCTGCAGTAATGTACTATTCTTACTTTAAAGTGTGTCAGTTTGTGCTTAGGCTAATTCTTGTAAGATTGACATTAATGGCCGTAAATAAACTCGTCTTGATTGAGATGCCCATCTCGAGAGACGTCAAAGTAAACGTCAACCCGTAGAAAGCTGTCATTTTTGACGTGTCTTGTGATGGATATATCAAACAAGATGAGTTTATTAATACGGCCCTTAGCAGCCTTCTTGGTATTATGACAGATTTTTAAAATTCCCGTTTATCTAATAAAAGATGGCGGGCTAATTAGCAGTGTAAACAAGTGGTTATGCGAAGCGTCGAGTGCTAACTGACGCTGTTTAACTTCCTCAGGTTAGGGGATGAAGCGGAAATAATAAAAGAAAGAAAGAAGAAAGTATACTACGGTTAGTTTTCAGTAGGTTATATTTATACTTATCGCTGAAGTTCTTTAGTAATGATCAAGTGAGAATGAGCCTATGAAGCTAGCGGTCCCGGGTTTGATTCCCTGTATGGGGAAATATTTGCTTGATGAGCGCGAGTTTTGTTTCCGAGTCTTGGACGTTTTTTTATATATTTGAGTATTTATTTATCTGTATAATTATTTATATTTTATTGTCTAGTACCCATAATAAAAGCCTTTTGCTTGGTTTGGGATAATTCAATTGGTGTGCGATTGTACCCTCATATTATTAAAATATATTAGTTGCTTTGTACTTATTTTCTTTGGTTTTACGTGTTAGTTAATTACATTATAATAATAGTACGGTCACGGACTTAAATTGATGAAACACTATAGAACGTTGTCGCATAAAACCTACTATTAATTTCTATGTAATTTGTATCTCGTCACTTGACCCCGTCATTATGACAAGGTTCTATGGTGGATCAACATTTAAAGTCCTTGATTATCTCTAAAAGAATGAAAAGATGTAGATAGCGGGTTAATTCGCAACGCTAACAAGTAACGGGCGGTTATGCAAAGCGAGTCGCTAACGGCTCCCTGTTTACGGTATAGCTGGTGGGGTGCAAGTTAAAGAATGAAGCGGGTGATGAAAACAGAAAGATGGAAAGAAAGAAAGATAATAGAGTACAATTAAAAATTGGGGAAACACACGTGTTAATTAGGCTTGTGTCGGTCAGGAACTAAGAACTAAAAGGAATGAATTCCCGTCACGGACCGAAACGAACTAGTTCTTCGTAAACGATCTTAATCGGTCTTCGGTCCTTTAGGTCAGTAGCAATTGTTGAACGTATGAGCGAAACAGAGCGAACGAGTAAAGAGGACACGGCACGGCGCTCGGTGTGAACGAGACCAATAGTACCTATTTCAAAGCGTGTCCTGCTCAGATCTCAAAACTTGCTCCGGAGCTAAAGGACCTAAAGGAACTAAAAGACCGAACTAGATCCTTTGACCGATTGACCGAGATCGGAGCGCTCCCTTTAAAGACCGAGCGGGCGCAACTCTAGTGTTAATTTTTTTTAAATTAAAATTATGGAAATAGGACTGATACTTGATCGTGAATCATGATTTGGAATATTTTGGAACTTAATTCGATTGAAAATTGTTATAATGGATTTATACATATATTTTTTTAAATTATAAAAACATTATAACGTTTTTTAATGTCGATCATAGTGTGCGGTGTAAATATCTATTTGTATAAAATTGCAGCTTTGTGACTTTAATAGTTACTGAGAAAAAGTGAGTGTGACACACAGATGACAAACAGATATATTAGTTTTAGTAAGGAACTAAAAAGTAGAAAAAAAGTCAAAATGACATTAGACGCAATTATTAAAAAACCCGCTTCCTACTCTAACTTACACTATAAAAACCATTGTCATTATTCCCAAAGGCTTATCGCCACGTCCCAACAGTGGGCGTGGGCTCTTGTTTAGGAAATGAAACATCATGAACCTTTGAATAATAGACGCAGGTGGGCGGTTTGGGATCCGGCTTGACGGAACCCTGCATGGAACTACATGTACAATGTCACTAAAAGGGATTGGGGATTAATATGGAAACGTACCACCGTCCTACCATTGAAGGTGGCTAACTCCAAAGTGGTAGTCGAACCATTTTATACTCTATTGTTAACCACATTAGGTTTAAAATGCGTATACTATTACTATGCAGTTAGGACGTTTGGTAGGAAAGCAGCGTGGACACTGTAGTGTGCCCAAAATTAATATTTCATATTATTCTAAGAATGTAATTTTTTATTGTATCCATTCAAGATTAGTAGTTTTAGCTTTTGGTGTTAGTCCATTATAGACTCTATGATTACTGGCGCGCGCCTGTTATTGGCGCATAATTGAAAATTTTCCCTATCTATATATGTTTATGTGCTGTTGGCATGTCAAATAAATAAATAAGTAAAAACCACAGGATGTTATATTTAAAAACGATTAATACAGCCTTGGCCAAAACTATTGAGCACCCATGCGTTTTTCATATAAAAGTCAAATTTTCAAAGGTGCATTTATGTCTTATATTATAGAAAGTTGTATATCTATCGGAAAAAAATAGTCATATTTATTTACGTTAAGCGTAATTCCGTGGAAAAAAATACAATTAATCATTTTGTTGTAAAACCCGATTTTTTCGACCTTCAAATTTCACACAAAAATAGTTACTTCAAAATGATAATCTACTAATAATTTGCACATGTACAAACACATTTTATATTTTACATATTTGTGTATTTTAGCCTCGTGTGGTTGCCGAGTTAGAATAGTGCCACTCCATGTCTTCCCGTGGATGTCCTAAGAGACGACTAAGGGAATAAAGGCTTGTAGTACTGTTAGGCGATGGGCTTGCAACCTGTCACTAATACGCTGGTAAACATCTTAGCCTAATTGTGCAAATTGTGGTTATAGAATTATCAACAAGTTTTTAGAGATGTTTGTAATTCTGTAGCTCTGCCTACCCCACTCTGGGAACGAAGGCGTGAGATTATGTTATGTTGTTGTGTATTTTTGAAATTAGAAAATAATACTTTATTCATAAGTTACAAAGGAAGAAGTGGGGTCCTGAAAAAGAAAACTTTAATATTTTTCATGACAATTTCGATCTTCAATTTATCGATTACCTAATGTCCATTCCAAAAGACTTGTCTTATTAAGTAAATACTTTTATAACCTCAAAATGCATCATTTTTGGATAAAGTGCGCGTTTTCTGCTGAATAAAGCAACTACAGACCACATTTTGCACACCATTTTCCTAGTGTTACATCATGGATCGTTTTTTTTACGACAAAATTGATATTTTAGGCGAAAATGAGCACTTTGAGGTTATAAAAGTTTTTACTAAATAAGACGAGTCTATTGGACTACTTACCATAACTGTTTTTTTAGGGGACATTTTGACACAAATTGACCTCGTCCCAAACTAACCTATAAGACTTATACTATGGGTAGTAGACAACGATAAATATACTCATACTGAGAAATACGTAGAAAATACCAAGGACTTGGAGTAAATACTAGTGCTAATTACATAAATATTTACCTTTGCCTTTGGAGGGGTGGGGCGAGCCGTCTGGAAGTTAATTTCATTAGGGCTTATTTATTTAAACTTACTTTAAGAGAACTTAACACCACCTTGAAGATAATAAGGGCTTTACCTGTAACAATTGAATTTTAATTAAAAATATATTCAGCTTAACAGATTTTTTTTTTTTTTTTTTTAAGCCTGCAGTTTTTGCCATAGACTTATTCTATTGTTTTTTAATTGAATATAATTTCTTTTTTATTAAAGTACTATTCAGTTCTAGGTTTTTAAAAGTATAAATAAATAACTATTTTTTCGTTTGCTCATACAATGTAAGCTCGAAAGTTATTTTTTGTTAAATAAATAAATACAATGTATTTACTAAGAGCAAAAAATAAAATAAATAAATAAATATCAGGAGACAACCCCATACAAATTAACCTACTCCCAAACTAAGCCCTAATTAAATTTGATATAATGATAATACTTTTTATCGAATAAACAGCCCGGTGAAAGTCGTCTCCTATAAGCTTGTACAGTCAACATCAAAGATAATATGTTTACACTCTAGTACCTTGTCACTTTATCCTCTATGACAATTTCATATGGCAGTTAAAACATGACGTTAAATAGACAGGGTACTAAAGTGTAAACATATTTATGACGTCGACTGTACATATTCATAATTCATATATATTTATTGGTAATTTAAATTACATTTCATTTTTGTGTAAATAATACAATATTATTAGGTATGCCTATAATAGGAAAGTATCACAATATCATTCAGTATTGATTAGGTAAAGTTAATTTGTGACCCATTTCAAGAAAAAAAGGCTTGAAGTTGTCAATGTCATTAGAGATGTCAAGTCATTTGTAACTTTTAGGAAACTCAACCTTATTGTTGTAGAATGTCTGATTGACTTTGGACCTAAGGTGGGTCCCAAATTAAAGTTCGTGACTGTACAAGGCAACGATAAACATGCTCATCTTATTAATATTATAAAAAAATTAGATGTTTGTTACTTACGCTACCCCTGAACGGATCGGGATAAAATAGTAGATCGGATCGGGATAAAGCACTGTTTTATGTCACGGGCGCGATATTGGATCCTGAGCAAATGAGGGACTCCAGATTTAACTCCCGAGCGTAGCGAGGTTGTTACGAAATAATTCCTGAACGAAGCGAGGAAATTAAAACGGGGTCCTGAGTGCAGCGAGAGATTTAAGCTTTATCCCAAAGGAGAATACTCTACTTTTCTCACCTTTTGTTTTTTTTCTTTGTTTAGCGTATATTGCTTGTAGTGGCCAGTTCGATTTTCAAATAAGTTCTGTTTGCTGTAGGTCTCTATGGAACAATTTTTCATACGAATTCAAATCTCATTATTAACCAGCGGGGTAGCCGATGGCTATAATCACTTACTTTAGGTGAAGATTGCATGATATATAATTGGGCAAATTCGAGCATGTGGTGAGAAAAATATTTTTTTCCACCCTGTATAAACTTTCAAGAATAGACAACGTTCTTCAAAATAAATTTTCTTTATTTAAACTTGAATTTAAAATCTAGTCTTTCAAGAGACACATTTAGTAAATGAGATTTAAAATTGAACGAATCCTGACTGCTTTTACTCCCTGAGCGTATACAATTTGAAGTTTCATTTTCATGCTAAAATTTCCATCCAAGAATGTCAAGTTTAATATTTAAAATGTCGCGCAATATAACAGAATCGCGCTCAGATTAAAATAGAACTAAAAATATGGTAGGTTGAGATCCTGTCGTTACTTTTGATACGTTGACGTATATCCTCGTAAGGCCCACCATGCTACAAACAGGGAGTTTTTTGTGAGTGGGACTTTGAATCTACCCTCAATGCAATAAAGTTCAATTACGTTTGTGCCATAATGCCATGTTCAGTTTATGAAGATAGGAAAATAAACCTTATTCTCATTTCAACACAGTTCAAATTAAATTGCCTTGATGATGTACATCTTATTGCACACTGGGCCTTACGGCCTTATTTTAGTAAAAAAAAATACCGGTCAAGTGCGAGTCGGACTCGCGCACCGAGGGTTCGCACAGTAGGTACTATTATATTCCAATTTAAGTTCGATAACGAATCGAGTCAACGCGAGCCTAACTCACATTTGACAAATAAAATAATTATAATGAACTGTATTTTTTCAAAGTATTCTTATTTTTATCTACACTCATATCATAAGTCCTCTATTATGCGTTCAAAACCCGTAGGCAATGACCAACATTACCTGCGGTAGTAGGTGACAGCGATGACAGCTGTTAATTTTGGAAGATGTTCCAAATTTGGATCTCTTTGCCTTACAATATTCGATAACGTAATTTCAAAATTACGTTACAGCTGTCATCGCTGTCACCTACTACCACAGGTAAGGTAATGCTGGTCTGCCTTTCAGCTTCTGAATCCATCTTAAAGTACTTATAATAATGTGTGTAGATAAAGTATTGTACGAGACTCTGCGTAATTAGCATTACGCAACCGTCACGTAAACTACTATTATTATTACCATAATCATTAAAATTCTAAATATGACAAAAGATGCAATAGTATAATTAAATTTAGTAACAGCCAAATCTCTTCATATAGAACTCATCGGTGACTGATGTGACCCTTAACCTCGTAAAGCCCACCATACTACAAATAGGGAGTTTTTTGTAAGTGGGACTTTGAATCTACCGTCAAGGCAATAAAGTTCAATTACGTTTGTTCGATAATGCCATTTTCAGTTTATGAACATAGGAAAATAAAACTTATTGTCATTGCAACACAGTTCAAATTAAATTGCCTTGATTATGTACATCCTATTGCACGCTGGGCCTTACGAGGATAAAATATTCCTTAGTACGCTACGGGTACAGTAATATTTTTTTAAATCTTTTAACTAAGTAATAAAACGCGAGTCGCCTCTAGTAAAGCCAAAAAAGTATTACAAGTAACAGTTACACCACCATTATCATATTACTATAATTATTATCTTATATTATCCTACTAATATTGCGAATGTTTGGATGTTTATTACTCAATCACGCCATACCGGCTGAACGAATCTGGATGAAATTTGGCACAGAGATAGATTATAATCCGGAGTAGCACATAGGCTACTAATTTTTATCGCGGAAAATTAAAGAGTTCTGACGGAAACAGCAGGAAACGAATTCTACGTGGACGGAATCGCGTGTAACAACTAGTAATTTATACATTTGTAGCTGTTTATATTGAGTAATATAAACGCTACTTGGAAGATGTCACATCCAATAATCATATTGAATTTGACACGTCAAATCGTATTAACTCAGCCTTCAGTTAACGTAACTTTGTATACCCCGATGACCTACGTGAGGTTACAACTGGCGCTCTGCCTATACGCTCTTAATGTACTTAGGAATGATATAGAAATGGTACAAATTCAACTTTATTGCCGCACTAATAAGGATCTTTTCTTATGGTAAGGAGAAGGCAATCCAGCACACAAGGTACTTTATGGTGGGATGTATAGGTAGTTAGTACTTAAGAAAAAAACGTATGAGTTTGAACTTAATTCTCTACATGTTTAAGTTTAAAATCGTACTTCACGAAAAATGAGATACAAGGTTTTTTCAAAGCAATGACGATATACATTTGCATTCTCAAGACTGCAATCCTAAGATTCCAAATGCATTGCCAACCCTGAGGACTAAGATAGAATGCTCACACCTAAACGCAAAATATGATTACTGCTGCTTTACGGTAGGTTATAAGACAAAATGGCACCATGACTCTTACTACCAATAAAACGTAACTCACGAATTTATTAACATAAAAGTCTTCCACTTGGTTCTTATGGTTGGTAAGTCTCTGTTTGATTTCCATTAATGTAATTTTTCATGATTAGATGGACTTATACTCCGGAAAATATTCTGGAAATCCGTTATACTTTTCCAAGGATATTTCATACAACAATTAAACTTGGTCAAAGAACTACGTTTATTTACTGACCGGCAGACCTATTGCCTAACGCACTCGCAATCGCAATCGCAATCTTTTTCATTTTGACAGTACGAAGGCGAGTCTGCATACAAAATGAAAACAATTGTTCCACTTTGAAGCCGATTGCGATTGCAAGCGCGTTTAAATTTGGCATCTTTCATATACAAACTTGAACTACAGCCTTGGCCAAAGGTGTTGAGCACCCCACGTTTTCCTTTGGAACTTAAAAATAAAGTATTATTTTTCAATTTAAAAAATACACAAATACGTAAAATATGTGTTGAAAATGTTTGAACATGTGCAAATCACATACATACATAATCTCACGCCTTCGTTCCCAGAGTGGGGTAGGCAGAGCTACAGAATTACAAACATCTCTAAAAACTTGTTGATAATTCTATAACCACAATTTGCACAATTAGGCTAAGATGTTTACCAGCGTATTAGTGACAGGTTGCAAGCCCATCGCCTAACAGTACTACAAGCCTTTATTCCCTTAGTCGTATCTTACGACATCCACGGGAAGACATGGAGTGGCACTATTCTAACTCGGCAACAACACGAGGAAATCATTTTATTATATATAGTTTCGAAGTAGCAATTTGCGTGTAAAAACTAAAGCTTGAAATATTCGGGTTTTAAAATAAAGTTATTAATTGTATTTTTTTCACGGAATTTCCCTTAACGTCAATAAATATGACTAATATTTCCGATAGATATACAACTTTCTATAATAAAAGCTATAAATGCACAAACATACAGCATTACGCGCCGCTTGCGCAATAAGTTCGTCAGCAACTTAACTTAAAACTGCGCGCGTAGCTCTGCTACGTCTCGTAGCGTGTAGCAGTGCTACGACCAACTTACCAAGCAAATACGTAGCAAAAGTTGTATTTTCTCGCTTGTCGCTCAGTCTCTATCGTTACTGACTAGATAGAAAGGGAGATCCGAGCAACAAACTTGCCCCACCGAGCGAGGAAGCGATTAATTATCGACTATTGTCTCGCACAAGAAAGGCACAAAAGATATAGATCCAGTGTCAATAAAAGAGATGCATATATTAATAACTAGTTGATCGCTGGCTCTTCTCGCTTCTTGCTCATTTTCGGCGGTCGGACAAGTACCTAAAGCGCAAATTAGACTGGCAATAAAAATGCAGAGGTTGATTGCTGTCTTACTTTAACTTCGGTACTAGAGCAAGAAGCACAATTTTCCTGTCTTTTTCTAACTAGAAAGTTAGAGCAAGACAGCAGTCAACTTCTGCATTTTTAATTGCCAGTCTAATAATTATTTTAAATACTAAATAGGAACATATAGTTCGTATACGGCGTTACCTTTGTTCTAGGAAGTTAAACAATATTGCTTTTGACGTGTTTCCGTATTGTCAACGTTTTTATAGGTTCTTAATTACTTAACAGTAATGGCGGCCAAGTTAAAAACAATACCATAACATGTCAAAGACGATATGGATTTACCCTGTAGAATAGAAGCCCTGATATGATATTCCCAGACCCATTTCTTCAATAATTCCTTATTTTCAGAACTTTTCTCAAACATGTAATGGAATGTTGGCGTTATGTTAGTTATTTTAGGCCTCAAAGTATCACGTTGCGGGCGGAACACCTCGAGAGAACTGTAAAGGAATTTTATACAAAATTGAAGGCCTAGGCCGGGAAGTAGTTTTTTTTTTAATTTTCATGTTAACATGGCGGCTGTGTTTATGAACAGGCTAAATAGCTGTTTTTTTTTAATATACTAAGCCCTGCATCCAACCAAAGCGTTTGCATAAAGGCACCAGGTACCAGGAGGGCAGAAGTTATTAGGGGTGCGTAGCGCAACTTAGATCGCAGGCAATGTAGCACGGTGCGGCGCGCGCGGCGGCGCACCCAGCACAGTGCGGATGACTGAGCACTGTAGGTTACTTTTAATGTTTATGCACTTCTAGTACGTATTGGACGTTGTAATTTTTGTTTTAATTTTTTTAATGAATTACATGTTTGAGAAATGCACTATACATACCTCGCCGTGAAAAGGGGTTGCCAGCCTCGTAACTATCCTCTATATAATCTCGGCAGGCAACCTCCTACTTCCCGGCCTCTGTAGTAATGTACTATTAATTTGTATAGGAGGTAACAGAAAAAAAATGTCACAACTTTGGCCTTCCTTGTGTGTATTCGAAACCCCAAAATAAACAAATAGAAAATTAAATTTAAAAACTTACACCAACCCAATTTTGATTTTCGCTGAATATGTTCAAAGCAAACGAAAGTTCCTTTGTCTCGAACCCTCCAAATTACTTTATATTAAAACAAAGACCCTTCGCATTTTTAATAAAACCTTTGATTTTTTACGTCACGTCATAAAAATCTTTGCCACACAATTAAAAATGACGGTAATACGGAGCTTGGATTAATCCCGCTTCGTTTACTAAGGGAAAATAAGAAATATTAATTTACTCCCAAAGTTCAGACAAACTGGATAAAATATATTCCCAAGTATCAATATTATTCAAGTATTAATATGGACTGTTTTGGTATTTTTAATCACTATGAGTACATTACAGCATTAAAATAAAGCGAGATATTACGATAATTTTAACGGACGTAAAATTATAATTACCTTTATTACGGGATGAAAATATTTTCCGAATGTAATGTTGATGGTACTTTGTTAATTTTAATTAAATATTAATTAAAGAAACATTAAATTGGACAAGTCGAATACTGCAAGCGTTACTTATTTCTGATGTTAACAATAAATAAAGAATAGGGTTAGACATGTGACTGCCGAAAAAAAAACTCATGTGGCAAGAAATGCTATTCGATGAAATCAAAATTATGCGTATAGGTTCATAAAGGTACACACCAATGCTTAAAAAACGGTGACGGTACGGAATCGCAGTGACGCATCCTATGCGTACCGTTTTTGACGCATGCCCACATCGCTGCTTAACGGTGCGTATATTACGGTGCGTCAAAAATGGTGCCATGTTGTTGCTCTACACTTCTCTTACATCTTTTGTTTACGCAACGACACCGCATTTTAAGCAGCGGAGTGGAGGGCATGCGATAAAAACGGTACGGATACGATGCGTCACTGCGATTCCGTACCGTAGCCGTATTTTAAGCAGCGGTGGGGTCGCACCTACTCAGCTTCTTTTCTTAATTAAGTTGGGTAGCTTTTAAAGAATTCCTTAAAAGAAATCTGTTGTCAAAAGAGTTTCATATGTACCTACAGATTATAATCTCTTGTAAAACACTCCGAATCCTCTTCAACGTGAATGCCAGCACTTGCTATCGGTTCCGGAACTTCCAGATAACTTCCGACCCTCAAAACTTCTGCGACCCTAGTGAAATACGTTGGAATCTAATTAAATTAATCATGATAATTTTCAACTGGAAATAAAGGCACCAACCGGCGTCCTTCCGAGGCTTCAGTGTAAAAAGGTATAAATTATACAGGGTGTTTGGTAAATAGTGGATAACCCGAATAGGGCTGATAGAGCAGCTCATAAGCTATCGATTTAACCCCTATGTATGTTCAGCAATTGTTAATAGTTTCCGAGATATTGGTAATTTTAATCCGATTAAAAGTCCAAATATCTCGAAAACCGTGCGACTTTTGCTAGACCTATTTTAGCTTTTTCATAATGTCCTAAGTGCCCTCTATCCGTAGTTCAAGGATTATCCACTCATTACCTAACACCCTGTATACTGAGTATATTAGACTCACACCATTTTCCATTTTAACATGAAAATACCATTTATTAGAATCATTACAAATCAGTGACATTTTTAAACTCATTTGCCAGTTTTTTTTTATAATAATTTTTTTAAGTAGTTACATAAAGTTTGTCTCTTCATACTAGGTGTTCCTGCGTTTGTTTCTCACTTAGTATAGAGAAACAAACTTTATGTGATTACATAAAAATCTGATCATAAAAAAACTGGCAAATGCGTTTAAAACTGAACTTCACTGATTTGTAATGATTTTAATAATGTAAAAAATACCAATAAAATACTTCTGAAATAAAACATGAAATTAAAGATTTTTGGTGACTTGAACATAAGGAAAAATCACCAAAATTCAGATTAAAACTATGAATATCTCAGAAACGAATAATTTTCGGCCAGGGTACTACATTACCTAATTGGCTCCAAATGAGCTCTACTATGCCTCCTTAAAAGGTTTCTATCGAATATTCAGTCACCCTGTATAATTGACGTTAGCTGCCGGACTGTCGCCATAACTTTGACAGCTTTCGAAAATCGTTTACTTTAGCGATATGTATATCGTCTAGGCCACAGCTTTAGAGTCTATAGTCAATTGAAATTGGCAAAGATGTAAACACAAACAAACGGACCAATTTACCATTGTTACTCTATAATCACTTGCTTTTAAAGATCAAGTGAGGTCTTAGCAATGATTAATATACGATCTTTACTTTGACATTAAGTTTAAGATTGAATAACTATTAATTATACATTACTTTAAATAAAAACACGCTTGAAAAAAAAAAACGCGTAATAAAATGAAACATTTACCTCGACGTTTCGACTGTGTTACAACAGCCGTGGTCACGAGAAGCCGTTGAAATCAGGAAACAGAAATTTCAACAGAGAGGATGGGTATAGGCTATCAACTACGTGGAATCCAGTCATCAGTAAATGTAAAAGGGGAAGTGTATCTTCGGATAAATCGTCGGATGTTGTGAGTGTTGTGTGTCGTTATGATGACATTCCGAATAAAAAACAAGACCAAGTGCGGGTAGGTCGAAAAACGCGCACGGCAAGCAGACGAACACCCACCACTTCAGTCTTCTCGTGACCACGGCTGTTGTAACACAGTCGAAACGTTGAGGTAAATGTTTCATTTTATTAGGTACGCGATTAAGTCCCGTTTTATAGTTATAGTATGAGTGAAAATCGTGTTAGTTTAAAGAAAAGTATTTGAGGTTATGTGTCAAACAGTACTAATGTGTTTACATCTTTGGCAATTTCGATTGACACAGACTATACTCAGATAAGCACTATTTTATAGCCCATTCAGCTACGAGACTTTATAACGCACCATCTAATATTTTAAACGAAATCCTTTTTTCGGGCCAAAAGTCTTTTTATTTAAATCGTTAACGCAGCGGGCCGTGAACGAGATAGCGCGGATGTTTTTGTCATCCGTCTTTTGTCTCTGTCGGGTGTCTTTGGGTTAAGTGCCTTTTTTTAGGACCCATTGGCTTATGGTTCCGTAGCGTCCTTTTGTTAAGACGTGGAGTTGGTGAGTTAATTAATTCTGATTTGTCTTTGATGTTTTTATTTTTGGAGTTTAGGTGGTTAATTTGGTTTATTTGTGGGACAAAGATTTTGTAGCATTTAAAGTGAGACACAAGATACACAATTTAGGTATTGATTTTTTGTCCTATTGTGATGATAGTTTCAAGTTTATGGGATAGTCGAAAAAAATGCCGAAACCGTTGTTAGCAAGACCAACTACGAAAGAAAGTGCTGTATTGAAGCTGTAATTACTTTGTCTATTTAAACAAGTTAAAGCAGAAAAAATTGGAAGCACGGAGTGTTTAAGATGCAGTTTTTTACATCATTTGAAAAATCGAAGCCTCCGTTTGGTATTTTATATTATTAATCAGTGTCACGCCCCTCGCTTCGTTTTGTCTTTGTGAGTTTTCTGTAAAACCCGTAGATAATACAGAAAAATCCGTCCTCTTGAATCACTCTATTGCCTGCATTTAAATCCATTGCGTAGTTTGAAAAATCTGAGAGAGCAGACGGCGGGAAGAGACTTTGTTTTATAAAATTTAAAGATTTATTTGACGACGCGCTGGCCAAGTTGGTAGTGACTCTGCATACGAAGCTAGCGGTCCTGGGTTCAAATCCTGGTAAGGGCAGATATTTGTGTGATGAGCGCGATTATTTGTTCCTGGGTCATGGACGTTTTCTATGTACATAAGTATATATTTATCTTTGTAAGTATTTATATCGTTGTCTAGTACCCATAGTACAAGCCTAGAGCTTAGTTGGGGACTAGGTAAATTGGTGTGTCATTGTCCTCTGATATTTATGTTATTTAATTATTTAGAATACTTTTTATACAAAACTAGGATACCTACACATGTCCAGAAACAGTAAAAGTCCTAACAGTAACCTTGACCGCGAACATATGTATGTATTCCCGTTTTATATTCGAGAGGTATCAGAGGCGAGCGCTTAACTAGGGTTGCTGGTCGTAACATCGCGCGGTCTAAATATTAGGAGAAAACATGGGTTACAACAACTTTTTTAACCTACCACTAAGCAGCAGTGTTCGTAGTGTTGTGTGCCGGTGTGGGGTGAGATTAGAACAAGATTGGCACCGCGTTAGGAGTTTGAGCAGGCAGTGCGGGCAGCTTGAAATCGCCAGTGCCTACGAAGCTAGCGGACATGGGTTAGATTCCCGGTCAGGGAAAATATTTCTGTGTTAAGTGCGAACAATTATTTTTAACCACAGTACTCAGAGATATTTAAGGTAAAAATAACTCGTTCTTATTTCAAACTTTTATAAAATATACTTTATTTTAAGTTTATAAAGGTTTACTTTGGCTATCATTTTTAATACTTTATTCGAAATTATTTTATTAATGAGATAGAAACATACTTAAAATAAGAACAGAGGTGCAAAAATATGTACCTACACATACACTTTATTGCCATAGTAATAAGGTTTGTGTATAAATGTTTGAGACTTTGTGTGGTGTATATTGGTGGGTACACTACATAATTCCGAAGAGTCATTATTCCAAATTGTTCAAAATTCCGAATTTTCATAATTCCAACCAAACGCAATTTTTTGATAGAACACGTAACTTTTTGCTATCGCTTATATATCAAGCCTAACCTAACCTACGTATGAAAATGTAATTATGCATTTAATTTAAAATAGCTCCAGCGTAACATAGCTTTCGGAAAAATGAAAATTCGGACAAATGAATATTCGGAAAAAAGTATTTCGGAATTTTAAGGTGTTCCCGTATATTGGTGCCCTTGACTGTACAACTTACAATTAGTCATTTCGCTCTGGTTTATGAGAGATTTCTGTAAAATCCGTACGTAAAGCAGAATTTAATTTTTTAATTTAAATTTATGTGAAATATTATCTACCTGATGGTGAAAATCGCATCAAAATCCGTTTAGTCGTTTTTGAGATCATTGTGAACAGACATACAGACAGACAACACATCTATCATGTTGGATTTATAGCTCCTCTAATTTCCATGAATATCTTTCAGATCTTAATAAATCTAATCTTTTGAATTACATCTGTCTCTTAGCCATTCAAACTAATACAGATGAAATTAAATAAGGGATAAAGATAACGTAAATTAATTCTAAACGAATTGATGAATGGTAACTCAATGATCGACCTCTATGCTTTGAAAACTTTATAATATGCCTTAAAAATAACCACCACCAAATATTCGATTCCAAATTCAAAATCCAAAAAAACAAATCCGTTATAACATCACATTTACATCAAAAACAACAGCGCCATTCTACCCAACATTATCAGCAAACGGCGTTCCGAATTCGAAAAAAAACAAAATGGCCGACTCCCATTCTGTTACAAACGCTTATCACTCGTGCTTTAAATCAGCCGGGTCGGACTGTGGCGACATAAAAATGGGGTTTACAGTTTCCGGACGAAACCGGAAAACTGGGCGAGTGTCGCCAATAAAGCTGATAAAACGGCAAACCGAGAACAGTTTGAATTTAGGCAGTCCCAAGAGGTTTAGGTCGGGGGACTATGTCGGGCTGCGAATTTAGAATTAAAAGTGACGCCTTGAATTTATTGGTACAACTGTTTTACGGTTGGTAAGGAAAACCGTGCAGGTAAAAAATGTATGAAGAAGTCAAAAGTACACAAAGGTCACCTGATGGTAAGTAGGTGGTATGTGGCAGTAGGTGACAGCGATGACAGCTGTTAATTTTGGAAGATGTTCCAAATTTGGATCTCATTACCTTACAATATTCGATGACGTAATTTTAAAATTACGTTACAGCTGTCATCGCTTTCACCTACTACACAGGTAAGGTAATGCTGGTCATTTGCCTTTCGGCTTCTGACCCCATCTTAGAGTACTTATAATATGTGTGTAGATAAAATATTGTACGAGACTCTGCGTAACAAGGCGAGTTTCATAATAGATCACACGAGTGTTGTAATGAAAGAAAGAAAGAAAGACAGAAAGAGAATCGATTTATTACCACATATAAAAAAAACAATATTAGTAATAATAGATACATGAATGAATACCGTCACGTAAACTACTATTACAACACAGACTTATCCTTAGTGATATGACTTCCACTGGATGTCTTGTCTCCACACCGGAACTCAACAATGCGAACATTGCTGCTTACAAATAAACCTAGCAGAAAGCCCTGTCACTACTAAAAATAAAAAATATTTTAAATTACTTGGTTGTCTATAGTTTTTCAAGCCGTGAATTCATACTTGAATTGACGGATCAAAGCGTAGGCACTAAACTGTGACAACTCAACTGCAAACTCAATTCCGAACCGATCACGTAGTTTAAATCCTTGACTCTGGCAGATTCATCCCCCAGGATAAATTTGAATTGAATGAGCGTTATCGATGATAGAAAACATGCCAACAATAGACAAACGAAAATAGACATAAAGGTAACGAACAGTTTTATTCTAAGTCGAGTATTGAAAACAGTGTTCATGTGTTAGTTTTGTGCATCTGCTGATTACGTTATTTTTGAATAAATTAAAACGTATTTTTTTTAAATAGGTATTTCATTTGATGACTCGTTCAGCCTAGTTGGTAGAGTAGTGGGTAGTGCCTATAAAGCTGACGGTACTGGGTTTGATTCTCGGTGTGGGCAAATATTGGTTTAATGAGCGCGAGTATTTGTTTCTGAGTCTTAAATATTTTTTCTGGGTAACCCATTAGTTAATCGAAATTTATTTCATAGATTGTATCATTTCATAAAGCGCGGTGTCGGCCGAAGAAAGAAATCGTGGTTAAGGAATATCCGTGAATGGACCGGAGTAACGAATGCTGCGGAGCTGTTCCGCCTCGCCAAGGACAAGAATAAATATTCGGAGTTGATGGCCAACCTTCAGTAATTGGAGAGGCACCGAAAGAAGAAGAAGATCATTTCATAGAATTTCATTTCATCGAAGACTATTTTCTGCTGAAACCATGATACTTTCAGTATATCTTAAGTACATTAATTACGCAAACCCAACTATGCATGTATAGGAAAAAATCCGAAAACCCAACATTTTCCCAGCCGCAAACAACGGTGGTGGTGCCAATTTTAAATTGAGTACAATTTACAATAACTAAGGTGATTGTAACTATTAACAATAATATAATACAAAGTAAAAATTACGAATTAAAATTAAAACTATGGCAAATTAAAAAATACACTAAAGCAAAAATAAACTTAATTATAACTTAGCTAAATACGTTTAAATTAAAACTGAATAAAAACTAAAAAACAGAGGGCCCCATGGCAAAGTAGGAACCGACCACAGATGCTGGCAGCATTTCCTCGTTGTATAGCAATACTAATGCGTGGCCCGAGGAAGCTGCCAGCTCTGTGGTCTCCGGTTGTTTCTATTAGCCTTTTTGAAATGTCCTTAAAAAGGCTAATAACACCGGGTCCCCACGGACCAAGGGTCTCGACGCCGAAATACATATAAATAAACAACTAAGTATAATTAGGCATAACGATATATTTAATTCCATTCCAATAGTCAAAAAAATCGACGTTGTCACCAGAGGGCTCAGACGAGATGCACTACGCTAACTAACGTTTCTATTCGATTCGTTTTTAAACCAATCGCGTCACTGGAAGATGACGTGATACGAAAAGTCACGTGGTCTACCAGTGACGCGATTGGTTTAAAAACGAATCGAATAGAAACGTTAGTTAGCGTAGTGCATCTTGTCTGAGCCCTCTGGCCTTGTAAAAGGACACTTAAAACTCGTGTAACATTTGCCTCGCGTCCGTCAAAGCCACAGATAACAAATATTATGTTAATCATGGTAATTCGCTCGTAGAACTTGGCTGAAAGAAATAATATGATAAGCGGAGTGGTCTGATGACGCGTGAGCCGAATATTAAGCGGCGGCACGCGCGTGACAGAGATGGGGGCCTAGTAATCACAAGGTTAGATAACATAAGTTAGGTTTTTATAATATGCTAGTTATTGTGTGTGTAAATGAATTTATAAAAAAAAGTTAAAAAAAACAAAAACACGCCTTCAAAAAGCAAAAAATAACTTCTTTAAAATGGTAGGTAAATAGGTCAGTCCAACTGAAGTCTGCTTTTGGTGCTACCTACCATTTTAAAGAAGTTAATTTTTGCTTTTTGAAGGCGGGTTTTTTTTTTTTTTTTTTTTTAAATACTTTTTATTGATCATAATTATGCTGTTATTCTCCCATTTCTCAAGAAACAATAGAACATTTCAATCTCGCCACAAGCAACGCCGTGGGAAAGTCATGGTCATATATTTAAACCTAAATATGCTTCGTCATAGTCGCTCAACTAGCTTAATCGAAATATCTCGTCGCCACCCTCGAAATATATACCGTTTAGGAGTTCCGGTGGCCATCTGTGGTCTTCATCATCGGTTCCACTTCACCAAATAGTGCTTTCCAAGACCAAATACACGAGTTACAATGAAAAATACCAAAATCGCTATAGGTGTGCCTATAAATTTTGAAGAGTTCCGTCGATTCCTCATTGATTCCACCATCAGATCTTCATTTTGAAAAAAATGGGACCAATCTGGAAGCACCAGCTTTCAAATAAAAAAAGAATCTCAAAAACAGTTCACCCAGTCGAAAGTTCTGAGGTAACAAACATTTAAATAAAAAACAGACGAATTGAGAACCTCCTCCTTTTTTTGAAGTCGGTTAAAAAGATAAACTGTTCGTTATTTGTTACTTTCGTTTAGTCCTTCTTTGACACTGAAGAGACACTTAGGAATATTAGAATGCGGTAAAATCACTTTATATAAAAAAAATAGTTTTACTATTATGTATATGGTTATAGGTTAGACTATGGTGTTATGGAGCTGATTTGGATCAATATTTGAAAATCGATTCTACTCTAAGGAGAAGAGCTTAACATTTGAAGGGTCCACGGAAAGAACATGTCTAGTCACTTTTTTTTGAAAATGAGTTTTGAATCTCAAAAGCTAGAGGACGAAATGAACTATCTACCAGTTCCTACCTTTCAGTTTAAGATATAAATCTTCATATTTCTTGTATTTTTTCACTCTTAAAAACCTCTACACGAAAATTACGTACAAAATATGATGGTTCCTAACTTTCAAATCGCGATATCTCAAAAAGTTACTAATGTGACTAGACATGTTCTTTCCGTGGACCCTTCATTTTATTAATAAAATTCAAGTTTACAGATATTTAAAATTAGAACACAAATCCGAATGTGCCCCTACTACTAATAGGTGAACAACTTAAGTAAATGACCTCTTGCATGTAGTTGTGTACAGAACTAATATGGAATTCACGTCAAATTTCAAATATAGAATGTCGAACGGTCTATACAGCGCCTCTATTCTAGGCGGTAAAAACGATATCGTAGTTTACCTGTTATGGTATTGTTACGACGTCAGCCGCCATTACTGTCAAGAAAATAAGAGCTATCGAAAAGTTGACAATACGATAACAGATCAAATGCGATATTGTTTTTACCGTGTTGAATAGAGGCGCAGATGTGTTTCAACTACATGCTAGAGGTCATTTACTTACGTTTTTCACCTATCCAATTTATCCATCGTTATTTTTGCGTTTTAGGAGAGACGAGAACCAATGACAGCTGAGGTTGGCTGAAGAATGAAAAATAACTTTTTAATTCTTCATCCATCTTTTTAATACTTATTAACCAAAATTGAATATGTAAATTTGCTGACTCAATTAGTATGCAAGGGTAAATTTTTATTACACGGTAAATTTAGATCGCGATACGTGATCGTGATCATTTGATATCGATCCAGATTGTCGGGGACGTGTAACGTGTTTATGGATCGCGACATCGGATCACATACCTATATAGATCTGCGATCCACGACCTTGGTCTACGATCGGGATGGACCGTGAACTGGCTGACTATAGCCTATATCTTCATTGAAACAAAAGAAGCAAACAAAAAACCCGACTGCACTTTTTCATAAGTATTGTGGTAGATTTATGTTAAAACTAATTAATCAATCATGAACCGGCAACGCATTGGTGACGCCTCCGGCGTTGTAAATGTCCTAAGGCGACGGTGACCACTTTCCATCAGGTGGGCCGCCTGCCTGGTTGCCCGGCGATGGCAATAAAAAAAAAATAAGATTGCTTCCTTTTCCGTTATAGTCCTTATTCGACATAATATTATTCTTGTTTTGACACATTGTTGTTTCGCCGTTTTTCGTTTTTGACATGCCAAAGAAAATAAACATACTCGTACATACATATAACTAGGAAAATATAACTCTTCTTTTGACGTATTCGGATAAAAACTGAAGTAGATTTATTAAGAAAAATAATAATGTATCTACTGACTATTTTTAATTTAGCATCTTTACTCCGAAGACCGTTTAATCTTTTTTTTTCACGTCTGTCTTTCTTAGACGGCATTAAGAAAAGAAAATTACTTGAAATCCCCTTGCGCTGAAAAAAGGAATTCTGTCAGCTTTTGACATGTTTTAATTAAGTAAATGTTATTCCGATGAATATTTTAATATTTTATTCTTACTACTAATACAATGGAAAAGTTTGGTTGTTTGTTTGTATGGCTTAGCCGATTAAATTTAATGTTTTAATGTTCTATTTGGGCACAAACGGTACAATAAAACTTAAAGGTAAAAAAACAGACAGAGTTTATTGTCTGGAAATGGACAAAGGCTACTTTTTAAGGAGTCATAAGTAACATAGGTCATTATTTTTACATCGCTGGAGCCGTAAACTTTACTTTAGTGGAGTATAGAAGAAATATCTAACTTGTAGACAAGGTTATGTTAAGTTGATTCATAAAAAAAACTTTAGAAGTAAGTAATTTATATCCCGGAAAATTAGATAGTTTCCGAGGAAACTGTAATAAACGATTTCCGAGTAGCAGACAAAAGTATGTCTTCCCGTGGATGTTGTAAGAGGCGACTATTTTAGGGAATAAAGGCTTGTAGTACTGTTAGGCAATGGGCTGTCCTGTCATTAATACGCTGGTAAACATCACCTAATTGTGCAAAATGTTGTTACAGAATTATATACAAGTTTTCTGTTGCTCTGCCTACCCCAATCCTGGAATGAAGGCGTGAGTTTATGTACGAGTATGTATGTATGTTATAAAAGTCAAATATTAAGGATTTACTTAAGAATTTCCTTTTTATTTAGGATTGCCAACTATCATGCCTGGGGGGGTCGGCTAGACCACCAGTTTCAGAAAACCGCCGTTATTTTTTCAAATTTTAAATCCACCGCTTCGCATCTCTTGGTAGCTTCGTGTCACGAACTAGACTCCATTTTGTTGCCCATCCCATAGTCCGTAGCGTACTTTCAAGCGAATAGCACATGCGTTAAGTGCCTGATAAACCCGACCAGGCATAACACATAACATTTTAGCGGTAAGTACTTTGCTTCTGATTTCTTTATTTTATTGGTTTTTAATAGGATTCATATTTATGAAAACCATATTACTGCAGTATAGATATAGTGAAATATCCTTATAAATCGTATTTTCTCGGAAATGTTCGTATTTGTCATGCTACTTTAGTCTGACTCAGTACCCATCATGACAACGTGGGGGAACGTCGCATCGCGAGAGTGATAATCGATATAGAGTGGTTAATACCAGAGTATATTTTTGTTAATTAAGATTAAGTTTGTTCAATTCTTTTTAATAGTCATGCCGAAAGCATGGCAAGCTGGGAAACGTTTGGATCGACAAGCCTGTGAAATTATTTTCAACATTTATTTATATTTCTTCTTGTTTACCTGCACCTAATTTCTATATACTTGATCGTGGTGGTTTTGACATCTCGGTGTGATATACTTCAAACTCGTGGTTTTACATTTGACACTGATAACTAAAGTACTCTATTTATTTAATACAAACATTATTAATTCAATAATTCATAGACACGTCGGCATCATTCGGAAGTAGACGTGAGTTCCGAGTTTTCACGATGTGAAAGGATTATTCACTAGATCTGTATATGGTTTTACTGAAATATTTATATAAAATTGGGTATATTTGGCTAACATATTTTTGGCAAACGGCAGGCTCCGGTACTTTAGATTGAAATTCCTCTAAATATTTAAATCTTTGTCCATAGAACGTGCCTTTCTCGGAATATATGCTTACATAATGACCTCTACAAAGCAATATAATTGTACAGAAATGCAGAAATACCCTTCTGCTTCCCAAATATCATGAAATCTAACCCACAGATATTATTATATCCATTGCACCATACACCCTAACCAGTCAAAAAGCAACCCTTGCTGCTAGCAACTAAGTTGTATTTCAAGTAAAGTTGAAACTACATTTCTGCTGAGATAAAACGCACCTTCCTACATTGAAATAGAGTGGTAAAGTTTGATATGAGAACTTGGGTTAATCACGATCAAAACCTAGGACGTGACTTTTTGTTTTAATAATAAACAAACATGTCATGGCACTAAAACTGTATTACAAACTGACGAATAATAGAACTTAAATGGCAATGTGGAATTTAAAAAAAAGTTGTTTAACTTAGTAGCACAAAAGTACTAACTAGCAAAATTTTAATATTTTATTTATAATGTTCTGTACCTACATGCCTTCTCCTCCCTAATTTAAATTAGTATAGTTTTACTGCGCTATCATGACCTTACATACTTGGCTAGTGGCAAAACATAGAGATACTCGTAACATAACAAGATTTGAAATACCTTAACAATAATCGGCCAACAGTACCTATAATCTGTAATTGGTTGTGGCTTATAAGTATAATACACTTACCTGCACTTATGTATTATCTGTTTTACCTATGTTTAACAAATAAATTATGTGAATTTGAATTTAAATTTGTAAAACATAACCATCTTGAGTTGTTACTAGACCATAGAAGAATCTAATACAGCTATTAAAAACTCTGTTTTTTTACACTAATTTTAAATAGTGTCAAGAATAAAATGTCACTTATATTTTTTGTATGACAATAATTTAAGCAAAGGTGACTTTAGTCTGAGTCGAAATTAAAAGTAGAGTGGTTTACTTGGTTGAAATTATATAACTGCAATGAGTAGGTAAATAAATTATTTAATTGCACTCTCTAACTGAAATTGATCATATAACCTAAATATTTTGGAATGCAAATGTACAATTTCATCCCTTGATAAACAATCTACATATTTAAGACCCCTTGCACTGTACTGGGTTCTGATCTATCGCAGCCTATCCTATTCTGCCAAGGGAAAACGTTCCTTCCCACATAGTGATAAGTACCTCAATACCAGAGTACTAACTTAGAGCTATTACCCGCTTCATTAGGCCGACATTCCGAATATCCGGACGGATATTGCCCCGTGATGTATGTATGTCTGTATATATATAATGATCGCCGAATGTTTAACCTGGGAATAAAAGACCACATTTAGCTTATATTTGACGTCTCGTCCTTTGTCTCGTGATATATATTTGCTTTTAAATAAGGGATAGAAGATTTGTCTTAATAGACGGAAAAGAGGAAAAAATATACATGTACTGATTTTTGGATCTTTAATGTTACATAAAATAGTATGTTTCAAAATAAGGATGTATATAGGATGGCCGAATTTTGAGGACAGTAATCGAACAGTTCTATTTTTCGGTTTTAAAATAATGTCATATTAATATTTTAAGGTCTTTTAATAAAACTGTTGTAAGCGTAGCAACGTACCTATACTAAAAATGCCTTCAGTCCGATTTTTTTTGATAACTATCCAGGTAATTAAATGAAAAAAACCGGCCAAGTGCGAGTCGGACTCGCGCACGAAGGGTTCCGTACCATTATCTATACAATATCGAGCAAATAATGGCAAAGAAGTCACGTTTGTTGTATTGGAGCCCCCTTAAATATTTATTTTATTCTGTTTTCATTTGTTGTTATAGCGGCAAAACAATTACATCTTCTGTGAAAATTTTGACTGTCTAGCTATCACGGTTCATGAGATACAGCCTGGTGACCGACAGACGGACAGACAGACGGACAGCGGAGTCTTCGTATTAGGGTCCCGTTTTTACCCTTTGGGTACGGAACCCTAAAAAGGGGTTCTGAAAATTTTCGCGAAGGGTTTTTTTTAAAGTTAATTGTTTGCTTTATCTCTTACGCTGACTTTGAAGCATTTCGTGGCTACCTTCTTCTCGTACGTTTTTATCTGTTCTTGATTATCGAGCCACGAATAAATGATTTGCTTCTTCTTTCTTCTTCTTCTCTTTAGAATGGGTAGAAAATACTAAAGAACTTGGATTGACATTGGTAACATTAATCTATCGATTTCAAGTTTACTAAGAACATTTGTAAACCAGGTAGCCACAGAAAGACCTACACACTATAAGAGCCCTTTCACACTAGCGTTTTTGCCGGCGGTTTCTCGGCGGAGCGGGAACGCGACCGGAACGCTGTGAGCACGCGACCGGAACGCGGCGTGATTTTAATAAGAACTGCAACACGCGGCGTGCACGCCGCCGTTCCGCGGCGGTTAGAAATCGCGATGGGCACGCCGCGTGTTGCAGTTCTTATTAAAATCACGCAGCGTTCCGGTCGCGTGCTCGCAGCGTTACGGTCGCGTTCCCGCTCCGCCTAGAAACCGCCGGCGAAAACGCTAGTGTAAAAGGGCTCATACAGACATAGGCATCAAACTTACAACACTTCTTTTTTTGCATTGGGTGTTAAGAAAAAAAAAAAAAAAATTTTAAATTTAAACTGTTTATTTCAATAAATTTAAATAGCGTTATACAATACTTCTTGTTACAATCTTTACTATTTTTAAGATTATATTAACTAAGAAGGGGTTACCCTACACCACAGCTTACTTTAAATATTATTCCTTAATATTATGTATAAATGTATTTTTAATTATATTTTTAATTAGTTTAGGTTTCATTTCAATTTTTTTAACCACATTTCTAGGGAAATTATTTAAAGTATAAGGGAGGTAGTTAGTCCAAACTCGTTTGCCATATTGGTTGGTACTTCTTGGAACTATAAACAATGGCTGGTTAGGCATGTTTCGGAGATTGGTAGATCTTATACTTGTTCAAATTTCCTATTTTATCCTTATATTCTAATGAGGAAGGAGTTGAATATGTTTTTCTGTTTTCACGCCGTAAATCTCAGAGCAATTCAATATTACTTGGCACCGCATGGTAGATAAGTCGAGCCAAGCTGCATTTGCATCGGTATATTATCGAAACGTGTTCAAGTCAGTACACTCGGCCAAACAAGTAGTCTTTAAAATAAAGAAATATTAGAGGATAATCTTTACACAAATTAACCAAGTC
Organism: Acleris literana; assembly: GCA_946894065.1. Classification (NCBI taxonomy): domain Eukaryota; kingdom Metazoa; phylum Arthropoda; class Insecta; order Lepidoptera; family Tortricidae; genus Acleris; species Acleris literana. The sequence goes on along the minus strand of OX335688.1, from coordinate 1,166,722 downwards.
CTTTTAGAACATCTTTTATAACATCCTTATTTGTTTTCCTTACCTTTTATGTTCGTATATACATATATTATATTTATTAATATGTTATATATTCACCTATGCTATATATTCGCCTATGCTATTTATGTATATATGTATTTCTTATTTACTTACCTGTATTTATTTAAAGGATATTTATATGAATATTCGTGTGGTTGCCGAGTTAGAATAGTGCCACTCCATGTCTTCCCGTGGATGTCGTAAGAGACGACTAAGGGAATAAAGGCTTGTAGTACTGTTAGGCGATGGGCTTGCAACCCGTCACTAATACGCTGGTAAACATCTTAGCCTAATTGTGCAAATTGTGGTTATAGAATTATCAACAAGTTTTTAGAGTTGTTGGTAATTCTGTAGCTCTGCCTACCCCACTCTGGGAACGAAGGCGTGAGATTATGTATGTATGTATATGAATATTTAAATTGTTTAATTTTTTTGCACCGCCTGCCTATTTCTATTGTGTATTTAACCATCTCTTCTTTATAAGGTTGTCTGGAAGATATCACTATTTAGCGATAAGATCGCCTGTTGACTAACTATGTAATCTTTTTTTTGTAAATCTTGCCTTGGTGTATGTGGTGTTCTATAAAGTGTTTTGTATTTTATTGTACTTTATAAGTACTAGATAACGATTAACATATTTATATAAAGAAACATAAAATTATTAAATGAAACTTTTTGTACTCAGGAAAAAATACTTGCAATCATCACACAAATATTTTCTCTTACGGGAATCGAACTTGGAACCACTGGCTTCATAGGCAGGGTCTAACTAGGCCAAGTTTACTGCGTCGTCACTTTTAATACATTTAAAATAACGAATAAGTACATTATAAAGCAACTTTAAAACTATAAAGTTACAAAATACTATTCATAAACCTACTTGAAATTTAAGAGGTTCCTAAAAATATTAAACTGTAAGACCATATTAAAGTAACTCAAAGGAATTGGAACGTAAAATAATCAAGGCCTCTTGTTCCAACTAAAATTTCCCTAACTACAGCTCCTAAAATTCTGGCTAAATCAGGCGACTATTTAAACAAGAACCAGTAATACAATGTAATTACTTGAAACAGCAAGCCATTTAATGCTGGATGGTACATTACAAGTGTATTACTTCAAGACCTATTAGTTCATTGAAATTGTTAACTTTAAACATTCCGTCAATTCTGGTGGGTCGTGCCCAGTATTGCTAGATCTTTAAATATGTTGTGATTTGTTTGAAATAGAGGGTCGTCATAAAGTGGCTTCAAATTTTGATTTTACGCCTGTGTTATAATTGGAAGGCCCTTATCTTTACTTGATAGTTACAGTATGATTTATTAATTATTAGGTTGATTTATTGGGTTTAACTAAATTAATTTATACTTTGCTTTAAACTATCATGATTTGCACTCTTACTAAAACTATAAAACGGGATTTAATCGCGTAATAAAATGAAAATTTTCCTCGTTTTTTAAAAACTATAAATACATAAATACAGAGTTTATAGTTTTAAAAAATAAAGGAAACTCTCCTTCCTAAGGAAAGGAAGTGCTATTTCTAATATTTAAGGTAGTTGCCTTCCATGTGGCATTCGAACTTTCCACCCTGTATAAACATTGGGATTGATCTGTTACTTTAAAAAATATACGCTCTCCAATACCTTGTGAATATTTGAAATTTGAAATACGGCGGTTTTTACCGGCTTGTTTATTTGAACACTCTGTGTACGTAAAGACCTTTGATTCGAAGCAATCTTTTTATTTTGTTTGGAACTTGGAACTTGATTGGGAAATGACTTTTTATGCTTTTCTTTGATAACCATGCCGTATATTCTTTGTAAGGCAAATGTATTTTAGATTTTTTGCATTATTTATATATTTTGATATTAACTTGGTATATTTTAAACGAATGATAAATGTTTCCTTATCACCTTATGAGAAGTATACCTAGAGTCATACGAGTATTTATATTCGACTAGCTTTTTCCCCGCGACTCCGTCCGCGTAGAAGTCGTTTATCGATATTCCATAACTGTTCAATTTTCCGGGATAGAAAGTTGTCTATGTGCTATTTTAGACTATTATATGTGCCAAATTTATCCAGATTCGTTCAGCCGTATTGGTGTAATTGACTAACAAACGTTCAAACTTTCGCATTTATAACATTACATAATATTAAAATGTCACATCTACTGTATAATTAAAATATATGATTCTCTAGAGACTTACAATAAATAATCAAAGGTACCGTAATATCAAAACAATAAATCAAATATCTATTGTGATACAATTAAGCCTTAGATGAAAACTATTAAATTCCCCTTGGACAATACGCAGGGAAAACCAATAAATAATTCCTACTAATAACAATATATCAAATATATAAATCATCCTGTACTGCCCTCCTACGAAAAAAAGGCACATCTACTATATGAATTGTATTGCACTTCCAACCTTATTATAACCACTGAGAGTTTAATATGCTTCTATGAATTAATTGCACTTGTGCCCTTTCTCCTTAGGAGGGCAGTGTAGAATTTGGGTTGTTTAAGCAAAATCTTTCCTTAATCGTAATGATTCAGGGTCTATATTTTCAAAAGTAGATGCTACTTAAATGCCTTTTGACTATTATAAGATAGCTCGACCCAAATCAAACCAACCTTTCTGTGCCCTTCTTATAGTTTCGACAAAATTTAAGTAAAGGTGTTCTAGAAGTAAAACATCAAGATTAGGGAAGAAAAAATATAAAAAGTAAAAAAAAGATCAATGGGTCCGTATATAAAAAAAATGTGTTACGGAACCCTTCGTGTGTGAGTCCCGCTCTCACTTTGCCGATTTTTACCATTTTATTTGGTCGCGTCTTGTCGACGAAGTAGCTCGAACAAAGCAGAAGGCAGTAGGTGCCTAACTCTACCTTACGTATGTCTACGAGTGGGACAACTTTAGTTTGTCGGTTAATAGCGGTGAACTTATTGAAGAGAGAGTTGTTTTAGAGCACTGGCTTATCTTTTTAACCGACTTCAAAAAAAGGAGGAGGTTCTCAATTCGTCTGTATATATATTATTTTTTTAATGTTTGTTACCTCAGAACTTTCGACTGGGTGAACCGATTTTGAAGATTCTTTTTTATTTGAAAGCTGGTGCTTCCAGATTGGTCCCATTTTTTCAAAATGAAGATCTGATGGTGGAATCCATGAGGAATCGACGGAACTCTTCAAAATTTATAGGCACACCTATAGCGATTTTGGTATTTTTCATTGTAACTCGTGTATTTGGTCTTGGAAACCACTATTTGGTGAAGTGGAACTGATGATGAAGACCACAGATGGCCACCGGAACTCCTAAACGGTATATATTTCGAGGGTGGCGACAAGATATTTCGATTAAGATAGTTGAGCGACTATGACGAAGCATATTTAGGTTTAAATATATGACTATGACTTTCCCACGGCGTTGCGTGCGGCGAGATTGAAATGTTCTATTGTTTCTTGAGAAATGGGAGAATAACAGCATAATTATGATCACTAAAAAGTATCTAAAAAAAAAAACTAAAACCCACCTTCAAAAAGCAAAAAATAACTTCTTTAAAATGGTAGGTAAAATTTTAAAGAAGTTATTTTTTGCTTTTTGAAGGCGGGTTTTAGTTTTTTTTAACTTTTTTTGTATTTTAAAAAGGAAATAAAACGGTTACCACCTGCATAATTATAAAGCGTTATGACTAATCGGTGAAAATTATATTTTGTTAACTATACCTGAAATATTTCTCTTTGTTATTAATTTAGTTACTTTAAGAATTTGATTCCAACAAACCAGTTTAAAAAGTGGCTAAAAACGGTTCAATGATTTCTGAGAGCCCATTAAATTGACGACTACGTATCAACTCACTGCAGAACTAGCAGGCTAACCATTTTATACGGGCCTATGCACAAAACACAACTGCTTTAGTACCAAAGATTTAAGTATACTGGTTATTAATCGTCAGAATCCAGGATTGTTGGTCTCCGCTATCAAAATGTTAATGAACCAAAGTTCAAAGTAAAATTATTTGAAATATTTAACTTAACTGCTTCCTTGGAAATTATTATATAAAATATTTCACTCTCCGATTTTCCAGGAAATTCGAACTTAGGCACTATGATTTTCTTTCCCAGTGGAGAATGTCTAAGTAAAAGTTTTTAGATAGAATGAATACTTACTAATAGTTGCTACACAGCGAACTTTCTTCGATCGAAACTTACGGTAGTCAATTAATAATTTATGAATTCTTTCTTCATAAGATTGTCTGGAAAAGAGTCTGGAAGTTGTACAAAAATTTACAGAAATTGTTTTGAATTGTTAAATCTTTTAATATTTCTATCGTTATATTTTATCATTCAAGTAAATGTACCGTAAATTTAATTCTGAATTTACGCTTTTTAAAACGATATTTAAAGATACCTAATAGCAGCTTTTTGTACTATCCGTTTTTTCCACCCTCTTTATGACATGTACAGGGGCTCTATTCTTCTCTTTTGATACAATTTACATTATTGTTTTCAACTAGGCCACCTGACCATTACTGCCAAGTAAATTAGAATTATCATAACACTGTCAATACAGTAAAATGTCAATAGCATTATTGTTACTACCTAGTGTAGCATTACCGCTACAAATCGCGTTAGTTCGCGTTAGTTATCGCTAAATTGAACATAAATTTTATACTAGTAACGCCAACCGTGTCCCAAGGTGGATGTCCTCATTTATTATGTGCTGAACTTTAATTTGGGTAGCTTTTTAATGAGTGACAAACTGCAAGTATTGTTATATTATCATTCCAGTTTCGTAATAAGTTAAATGCAGTTTCAGCCTACCAATTTAGTTTTTTTGTAACAATGTAATTTATTGTCTTATTTTATTCTTTGCTTGAAGACTAATAATATAACCTTGTTAAAAATTCGTTCGGTTTTATTTTTCTTTCACAGGACAAAATTATCGTGCTGGTGGTTTTATCGTAACAACCCCGTGTAGTGTTCTTTTTCCTTCTTTCATTAAGGAGCGCTACACTATGTACTGGGTCTTTTACCCGACTGCCGAAGGAGGAGGGTAATGTGTTTCACAGCCTATAATGTTTGTTTGTTCTTTGTGGCACTATAAAAACTAAACCCGTTGTCCGATTTTGATGATTCTTATGTCAATCGATTTGTCTTAATCTGGTGAGTCTCACTGAAGATATGACAATAATCAAAATTCAATATGGCGGCAACCAGACGCCATATTGTGCAAATTAAAAAAAAAGTCGACCAAGTATGACAAGTGGGGTATCATTGAATAGGGATTTCAATCATCTGTAGGTTTCTTTCATCATTTTTCATTTTAAACGATCATTTAGGATTTATAACGATTTAAAGTTGGTTAGCAACAGTCGGGTTTTGAAAGCTTGCTTTTTGTTAAAGTTATTTCTAGGTATTCTAGGTAAAATCCAAATCATTTTTGACCTGTTAGGACCACTTGCACGACAAATTTAACCCTGGGTTAAGACTCGGGTTAAAATGACAGTTTTAGTATGAATCTGACGTTTACTAACTCGGGTTAGTATTTTAACCCAGTGTTATTTTTTTTGTGCAGTGGCCCTTATGGCATTGTTTGTAACTCGGCCGCGATTACTGTCAAGTAAATAAGAGTTATCAATACGTTAACAATACGATAACAGGTCAAAGACGATATGGTTTTTATCGCCTATAATCTCGACCTAGGTAGGTTTAAAGGGAGCCCTTTGTTTCCCATAATTTTATTGGTCCTAATGTAATTGTTGACATAATTTTTGATAGTCATATTTTTTTATATCGCTGAAACTGTTAACTTTTCAGAAGTTCTGAAATATCTAACGTGTAGACAAGGCTAGGTTAGGTTAGGTTTGATTTATAAAAATCCTGAAAAAGTAACAGTTTCTTTAACGTTATGACTTGCGATGTTTATGACCTAAAGCACATTATGTCTAAAAATAATTATGTCAGTCAATATAGGCCCAGGTTTAAAACTGAACTTATTATAACGCCTCACAGGCAACTTTAGAGCATCATTTAAACTTTAGAACATCATTTAAACTGTATTTTAACTAAAACTCCGCCGTTTATTCAAGTATCAAACTTCAAGTTTGGTACACAGACTAGATAACTGCCTAGTTTAGAACTAGTGCAAGTCTGGAACTAGGTTGCGCTGAGAATATCTAGTTAATGCTTAGTTTAATTAACTTGTTCCAATTGGTGTGTAAGTGTGACTTAGTTATAAGAAAAGCAAAAACCATAAGAATAAAGAATAATTACACGTAGAAGCGAATCTCCTTTACCCAGGTCCCAAATGCCGCGCTTTTAATACCTATTTTCCCCTTCACCCCGCTACGCCCCTCTGTCTTCCGCGCCCAAAGTAAGGGCTGTCACTTGTGAAATATTTTAATCGGTTTATGGACGTGTTATACAAGTTTAGTCACGAAATGTTATTTATGTTTTCCTTCAACGTGGAAACATTGTTGCAAAATGAGTTTTTTACATTTACGTTAAATTAGGTAATAATATTTTCGATGATACGAAGATTATCTTCAGAAAATTTAAATTGTCTTATGTGGCTATAAATCATCTATGAAACTTTTAAGCTCAAAAAGTCTTAAGAATGGTCTGAGATCTTTTTTCTGTTCCTTTCCGGACGATTAATTTCAATTTTTATTAAGTTGAAAAAGCTTTATTTATAATACTATTCTTATCTATTAATTCGTTTTTAATGTTTCCTTTTTTATCTTCAAGATATAGGGGATGTACTATTTAACAAATAAAACTCCTTGATTCAATCAATTACCTATTTCTAATAATTTTGCCGTAAATAGTCGTTCACTTTTTAAACCACTATTTTAGGGCAACCATAAACAACCATCAACATAAACACGAAAAACAATTCAAGACATAATAACAATATCTTGGGTTATACATAATTATTCCGTCTGTGACGCCCCTGACTGACTAGACACCCCAGGTGTCGCCAGGCGGTAGGTATTTAACGCGCCGAGCGCGCGTCCGGCGCCGGGAGTTTCGCTTCTACGTGTAGTTATTGTTTATTCTTATGCAAAAACATTTTGTCGTGACAAATAGACAAACAAAATACTGACATAGAGAAAATACCTGTTGTCCTAAATGGTTCCAACTCAGAGTTATGCTGGTGTTAAAACCAGCGCTGGTCTTCCGTTGGAACAACCCAGTGAAACCACGGAAGATTACACACTCATAGCACACACACACACACACTAAGCTAACATAAGTAAAACAAAAAGAAAGAAAAAAAAAACGCAATAAAAGTGAAAAAGTAACAAAATTATTATTATTCGGTATTAAGGAATTATTATAATTATTGATTTCTTAATTCAGGGGTTTAGATTTAGAAAACTACTACCTTCTGCCCGCAACTTCGTCCGTGTAGAATTACTTATTCAGCCATTCCATGTCGCAGGGGATTTCGACTATCGATTATTTCTTTGGGAACTTTTTTATTTTCACAAAAAGTAGCGTGTTAGTCCAGCGGAAAAGCTATCTCCATTGTTTTCATCCAAATCCATCTAGCCCTGGCAACGTGGAGGAGTAACAAACAAACACACGTACTTTCGCATTTATAATATTAGTACAGTCTAGTTCATAAATATATGTTCACGTTAGTACCTTGTCATTTTAAACGCTGTGACAATTCATGTATGGCAGTTTGAACATGAGATTAAATAGACAAGGTACTAAAGTGTAAACATTTATGAACTTGATACTTACTTCAGAACCCTAAAACGGTAAAAATTAATGCTTGCAATCAATGCTGCAGCAAAAGGATAGTGGGCAAAAATGTTTGGACGGCACACCCAAGTCCGCCACAGCTACACAGTCTACTTAGACTACTTTTGTTTGGAAGGTATCAAAGCTATGTCCTTCCGTACCAATGTGCATCAAATTCTGTCCATGGGTTCTCTATTCATTTTAAGTCGAATGGGTTTAACTTAATGAGCATTATTAAACAAGCATAACATATTAAACCTTTTTTTAACAAAATAAACTCAATAATAACGTTATAAACTATAAAATCACTTTAACAGTGTTTAATTATCATTACGATCTATTATTATTGAGTCCAAGAAGAGAGCTGGTCTGTGGATATTCTCTTCATATCCTGCCAGGCTCAAAAACAATTGACTGATTTTGAGAGCATTACTTTCTGCACGCTAGTGCGATACCTATCCCTTTATACAATACACTATCAGTGATACCGACACAGTTTTTAATGAGACCCCGGGGATATTTTTAATGCGTCATAATTAAAAATGCTTATTTTTGTTAGTTGTTTTGAGTTATAGCTGGCGGAGCAGGGTGTATTTTGGCCACTATCCTTAATCCTCTTATTTCAAATTAGTCAAGATCAATTAAGAACGTTGAAAGCGTTATAAATTTCCCTGTATCACCTCGTAATTTAAATAATTCATTAACAAACGTTTTAATTACTACCGCTCCCTTCCGACGGCAATCAAATCGCGTATAAATAAGAAGTCATTCAGAATTTAAAGTAAATACAGCTGATTCCCTTGCACAGTATACATAATAACTAAACAGTAAACATGTGCAAAATTTGTTTTACAAACAAAAATATAGAAATACATTATAGATGAATAAAAGTGTATGTGGTGGAGAGGGCTCGGAAACCTGAGGTGCTATCGTTTTCATTTTGAAAATCGAAGGCTTCCCAATTGTCTGCATACAAAATGAAACCAATTGTTCCGCTTTGAAGCCGATTACGATCGCGAGTGCGTTAGGCAATAGCGACGCGGGTTAATTTTTTAACCGACTTCAAAAAAGGAGGAGGTTATACGTTCCACTGTAAGTTTTTTTTTTATGTATGTTCACCGATTACTCCGTCAATTGTCGATCGATTTCAAAAATTTTTTTTGTTTGATAGAGTATACTTTCGAGGTGGTCCCATTGTCACCAAATCTGAATCTGATGAGAGGATCCGTGAGGAATTGAGGGAACTCCTCAAATATTGTAGGCAAACATATAGCGATTTTAGTATTTTTAGTAACAAATCCAGCATTTGCATTCAGAAAGTATCATTTGGTGAAGTGGAACTGATGATGAAAACCACAGATGGCCACCGGAACTCCTCAATGGTACCGATTTCAAGGGTGGCGATAAGATATCTCGATTAAGATAGTTGAGCGACTAACTACAAAGAATAATATTTACTTGTTGAAATATGACTATGACTTTTCCGCGGCGTTGCTTGGGCGTGCTTGATATAAGTTAAGTTTCATTTCAACTAAGAATTGGGACTACGTAACAGCGTATTATGATCACTAAAACGTATAAAATAAAATAAATGTTTTAAAACACAAAAAACCGCCTTCAAAAACGCAAAAAATAACTTCTTTGTGTCGGCTTTTTGTTGAAAATGTTGTGGTCGCCGACTTCAGTTGGACTAACCTATTAAGTGCCTACAATTTTAAAGAAGTTATTTTTTGCGTTTTTGAAGGCGGTTTTTTGTTTTTTTTAACCTGCTCGTCAGCCAGAGCTCGCCATACATATTAAATAGAGCATTTTCATTTCGATTTCGATTCCGCTCGAACAGAATCGATATTATTTCGGTTCTGATCAAAGAGGAAAATAAAACTGTTCCTGCTTGAAATAACGGTTAATTTTGTTCGCATCGCCATCGTTTTCTCGTCTTTCCTATCCTATAAGCTAGCTCTTTAGTTGCAGTTTCACGTGCTCAGCTTGAAGTCTAGCTGGCCATATCATTTTAGTCGCGTCGCCAACCAACTGCAGGAAGAATCAAAAACCAAAAATACCAGGTTAATCCCAGCGATCATAACGCTCGTGAGTCGATTCCGCTTTTAGCGAGTGTTTACGAAAAACTTGGTTAAGAACCATAATTAACCGGTATTTTTCGAACCGTTCCGAAGCCCTGGTGGTTGGGTCCATTTGGATTCCTACCACTCCTACCACCATCGTACCCTTTAACGTGCCGCTAAAAAACAGTTTTCGCAATGTCGATTCCGGTGCGGGGATAAGACAACCTGTAAAATAACTTGCATAGATCCATTCCATCTGCCCTCAGACGTACGTATTTGCAGTAACAGAGATTGCCATCCTAAGATTGCAATCTTGAGATTGCAAATATCTATGGTTTTCAGGCTCCTCTTACCATTAGGTGGCCTGCGTCAAATAAATTAATAGATACGCTTTTTTTATTTACTGTGAAGTCTATCACAAATTGTGTGGCATGAGGCAATTTTGAATTCCAAGTAAAAATAAGACAACGAATTGAGTGTTGTTGTTTCATTACAATCGAGTACCCTTAAATTGTGGACTTTTAAAACAGACTGTTGATAGGGATTGTTGGTTTCTTTGTCTTTGTCTCTTTGTTGGCGGTACACACGAGTATGTAGTTTCATAACAAAAGGGATTTAATAAGAGCTGTTATAAATCAACGATGTGATCACGATACCAAGATATGGTATACCAAAGTAAAATAAAGGAATTGGGGCCGTTATTCTACATTGAAGTTTTCCCTATTGCATTTGTATCGTTTTAACTCGGCCACCATTACTGTTAATACGTACGGTCTGCACTAAATTCAAACATATGGCGTTGTATAAAAGCGTTTACGGAGAAGCGGTTTTACGCGCGTTTGCTTCAAATACAGCGTTACTTGCGGCGGAGCCCGCGGATGGTTCCCGCCACTGCGCCCGCAGCGGGGCCCGCGGCGGAACCTTCTGACAGTCTTGTGCTCCGCCGCGAGCTCCGCTACACGCTCGAGAGTCCGCCGCGGATGTAGCGGACACCGCTACCTACGATCACGCGCCGCATCACGCCCCGCATCTTTATAAACAACACCGTACATTGCCATATGTTTGTGTTTGCGCGTTTGATGACGCGGTCCACTGCACGCGCCGCCTCTCAGTAAACGGAAAAAACGTCCGACGCGCCGCGCAATGCCAAGCCGCACGCCACGCGCGACGCTCCGCGTCTCCGTAAACAAGCCCTTACTGTTTTGACACTTTCAAATGTTCCCGTTTCAATCATTACGGGGCAAGTTAATTGAATTATCCCAATTGGGACTGTACCCAATAAACTGGTGTACCCAGTAAATGTGATGTCACTCACGCCTCTATTGATGGGGTACGTGGGGTAAGATTTGCAGTCTTGGGACAGTAAATTGCGACATCTTGTTTACTCGAAAACTAAATAACAACTTTAAAACTAAATGTTTTAGTTAAAATTTTTAACCTTGCGTTATATTCATTTTAAAGGAAAGCAAAAGTTGTTTTTTAAATTCGATGGTTTGATAGAATTCACTCATTCTTGGAACTTAATAATAACTTCACTGCTATAATCAATAATCTCAATTGTGATATCATTTTAGAATCTCCATAATATGGTGGTGTTTTTATTAGGAGCTTCTTCTCATTTAGGTACAATAGGACATAAACTACTACTCACCATCGTCGGTCTAGATGTGACAACTCGTATATGCAAAGTGAGAAACTTTTCAGGAGAGACCAAAAACTGCTTTTTAGTTACGAGGTCCCACCTTAACAAAGTTGTTCCGTGATAATATTACCAAGGTTTCACGTAGATCTTACGAGGTTACACCAGTTGAATGCTTGTTACGAGGTGTCACTTCTAGTCGTTTTTTTCCGTCAAAATCAATTATAACGCAGGAGACATTTACGAGTTAACACCGGAAATACTATTTGAAACTTTCTGCATCAAAATCTCATTTTACCAAAAAAAAATAGTTACGAGGTGTCACATCTAGACCGACGCCATATTTAACCATGGTTTTAGGCCCGCAATATCGCAAGCACTCCTCGGCAAGCGATTATTTTGGTGGAAAAGTATAGAAACCGACTGTGTCCTACCCTTTCTGCTCTTACAGCTTTTAATAGAGCATTTAACTATTTTACATTTAAAAAAAAAGTCATCGACAACTTTTACCGCGACAGTTTGAAAATCATTGGCGTGTCATTAGCGTCATGATACCGAGCGAGAGCGGAATATGATATTCCCATAGGTTCGAATAGTTCGAATAGTATGACGGGAAACATCAAGTTGACAAATTTGTAACCGGCCTGTTTGATCTGTTGAATCCGGTGATGCCTGTAATATCAGGTTGTAATTCCACATAGTAATGTAACCTTTATGTTTAAAAAAAAATCCCTGATAGTTATTTTCATGCATAAATGTATGTACAATATTAAAATAAAACATAAAATGAAAGTAAATATGTAAATTATGCTCGTGACTTATATTATTCGTGACATATATATTTTTGAAATAAAATCGTACACTAACCTAAAATATTATTTAACCTTATTTTAGGGTAGTGGCAACTTTGTGATGACGTAGAAAGTGTCCCTTCTCGGAAGAGAAGACCTTGTTTTATTAGACCATGATATAACCCACGCTCTACTCGTAAATTCAATTCGTTGAAGTCATATTAATGGTCATTTTATACAAATCTCGTTATTTCCCCTGAAACACGGTCGTTGTTACAATTCCTTTGTCTTTGAAACTGCATCTATTATTATCACGAAATTTCGTTACCATTTTCCTTTGTGTTTAGTCTCCTATTGAATATTCTAGTAGTATCCGAAAGTGCGCTTCTGATACCATTAACTTACTGTAATTATTCTTTAATTGTTTTGGAACTTGAATAATCTAGGTAGGTACTGTCGAGTTAATAAATAATAATGTATACAATTTAGGACCTTGTCTATTTAATGCCAGTTTAAACTGCCATATATGAATTGTCACAGCGATTAAAGTGACAAGGTACTAAAGTGTACACATATTTATGTACTGGAAAGTAGTACATCATTTTGGCCTTTTTAATTTTCATACTAAATTTCATTTAAATCGGGAAACAGACAAACTGATTTGATAAAGATATAGTTTACTAGCGGCCCAACCTCGCTTCGCTTCCGTTAATGTGAAATTTATTATACATGAAAATTAAGGTCTGTTCATTCTTACTTCTCTAATATAGTTAACAACTTTCTAACCTCAAAATGAACCTTTTTTGGCTAAAACAGCTCTTTTATCGAAAATAAAGTAAACTGAATAAGCATTATGGATATCACTTGGCTAATGTATTGTCTGTGATTGCTTTATTTTGTTTAAAATAGCTGTTTTAGACAAAAAAGGTTCATTTAAAAAAAAAAAAAAAATTTTGCCTTACACAGATACACATACAAGAGAAGAGGAGAAGATACATTTACACAAAGACTTAAAAATATCCAGATATTAAAAACCCTGACATACATCAAATCTCACATTCTTTAGTACATCCAATCGTCCAACCATTCGAGCAATTAAATTTAGAGGAAAAACACAGTTAAGATAAAACTAAACTAACACTAAAAAATATTATTATTATTAATTTATATTTTGAGGTTAGAAAGTTGTTTACTATATAAGACAAGTAAGAATGAACAGACCTTATCTATTGATGATCGCATTAAAAACCATTGCGTAGTTTAAATATCTAAGCGTACAGACAGAGGGACAGACGGTGGGAAGCGACTTTATTTTATACTAAGTAATGAAGAAGTAGGCCGTACTGGCAATTTACACTTCAAAAATCTACCAGCGCTTCCCAAAAGTAGACCACTACTGAGAAAAAGGACCGCAAGGAACTTAACTGTCCTTATTTAAACTTTAACACTTATTTATTATTACAATTTGTTAGCCTCGTATCCCACTGCTGGACAAAGGGCTCCCTTTCGTCCTCCCACACATCTCTGTCTTGTGCCTCCTGCCAGTCCCTTCTGAAAGCGTCAAGCTGATCTCACCACCATCAAACGTTAACATTTGGTGTTCATAAAACGTTACATCATCAATTTTCACACGTGGTATTCATAAAATCTGTTCATAGTAAAATACTAGCACCACCCAATCACCTGGTCAGCCATATGTATTTTGTCTCTTTTATTTTGTCCTTTTGTTAGATGCCTTAATTTTTTGTTTCTACTTTTTAGCGGTTCCAGTTTTGACGGTAACTTCTCCAACGAATTATTTCAAAAAAACCTTGTCAATTTGTGTAACAAACTTACAGACAGCTTAAGGTAATCCAAGGCCTTAAGGGAGAGGCCCAAACGTGTGGTGCCATAAGATAAGCTGTAGGCTGATCTATGTAATGCTTTTTATTTTTGGTTTACATAAATGACTTGCCACCAACAGTAGATAAACTTTGTGATATTGTACTTTTTGCTGATGATACTTCACTAATTTTCAAGGTAGATAGAAAATCCGTAGACTACAGTAGGATTAACACCACACTAGTTAAAGTGCTTAATTGGTTTACTAGCAACAATTTGCTTCTAAATGCTAAGAAAACGAAATGTGTTAGGTTCGCTTTGCCTAATGTTAAACCGGTACATTCTAGTATTTTTCTAAATGACGAGTGTTTGCAAATGATAGATAAGGCAATTTTCTCAGGCATAACATTAGATAAATATTTGCAATGGAGTCCCCATATAGCTGTACTGGCAGGTAAACTAAGTTCGGCAGCTTACGCCGTTAGGAAAATTAGACAACTAACCAATGTTGAGACAGCTCGCTTAGTCTATTATAGTTATTTCCATAGTGTCATGTCGTACGGTATTCTGGTTTGGGGTAAGGCAGCTGACATACAAACTATATTTGTGTTACAAAAAAGGGCCATTCGTTCTATTTACAACTTAAACTCCCGTGACTCTTTAAGAGAACTTTTTAAAGAAATTAATATCTTGACTGTAGCGTCTCAATTTATTTATGAGAATATTATTTACGTTATTAGAAATTTAGATTCTTTCACCAAAAATTCTGATATACATAATTTAAATACCAGAAATAAAAATAAAATCGCTATCCGAAAATTCCGCGTCCGTAAAGTATATAAATCATTTATTGGTCAATGCATTCATTTCTATAATAAATTACCTGACGAAGTTTTAAAGTTACCCTTTCCAGCACTTAAAAGTTACTTGAAAAGGTCGTTAATGTCTAAAGCGTATTATAGGATCGAGGACTATCTAACAGACAAAAATGCATGGCCTAAATCCGAAACTTAGTCAATAATAATTTATTCAAATGCAAAATCTTTATCTTGTCTAGGGGACACCGTTGATGTAGGAAAACATATCGAAACTTTTATGTGGTCGTCTCGCACCATCTTATACACATAAGTATGTGTTTTTTTTTTCTCTATCTCTCCCGTAAGATTCTTAATTGGCATGTTTTCCTGCTGAACTACGCATGTTATTTGATACTATATTTAATTTAATATTTATAGCTTTATATAATGCTAGACTAAGTAGTACCATTGTAATAAGAAATATGTTTAAAAAATGACTGACTGCTGAGTTTCTTGCGGCGTTTCTTCTCGGCAGTGGTCTTCTCTTGCGAAGCGCTGGTAGATTCTTGACGTGTAAAAGTGCCCGTGCGGCCTACTTACTGAATAAATTTCTTTTATCTTTTATCTTATCTTTAGTTTAGGCCATCTCTTTACGACTGCAAAGGCTGAGAGCAGACAGGAAAACATTCATAGAAATCGCCTCACATTATCGCCTATTTTAACGTTTAAATTTTCTGCCAGATACCCATTGTAGTTTTCACTCACTTAACTCCCCAACCGATTGATCGTGCTTGTAACTTCAAGATCTGCAACACTGGCGCTGGAACTTCCTACTTTTTGCCTGAACACTTCCCATGTCACAGGTCGTCATGTTGCCAGTGTCGACCGTCCCCACTTCTTGACCGATCATGACCCCGAGGCCTTATCATACTCGTATCTGATCTTACAGACTTTTCGGATACATTTCGACCCCTTTACGATCTTTTTCCCAATTACACTTTTACACCCTCAGCTGTTCAAATGTGCAGTCTTCACGATTTTGCTTCACCGAAAGAGCATTGGGACCACGGTTGAGACCCTGAGGCCTTTCGCGACTGAAAGGCCTCAGGGTCTTACCATACAGAGATAGGTGGATACCTACCGCAACATTATTCTGGTCACGTGCTACAAAGACTTGCATATTGCTTACACAGTCGTGGCTGGTTGTTTAAATAAAAACTTTTTATTTTATAGTAATCATTTGTGTACATACCTTTAAATTCACGACTCGATTTGAATACTTTAGTTTATTATTACCTGAAAAATAAGACAAACATTATAATGGCGAAGTACAAAATAATAACGAAATGGACGTTAAAATTATGAACTTTTAGTAAATACCACCATTACTTAAATTACATTTGTAACGATTTTTTATTTGTGCTAGTTTTAATAATTATTACTTTATTAACTTATAATGTAACTTATGTATTAATAGTATTTAATGATTGAAGAAATGATCTATAGCTGGAGATTATTGCGGTGCTTCTTCTCCACATGTTGTTGTCAGAAGCGCTAGTAAATTTGCTCCTTATTAGGGCCGGTACAGACGGACTGCAAAATGGCAGTTCGAGCGCAGTTCTGATGCAGTTGACGTAACTGCATCAAAACACTCGGTCTGCACTCGAACTGCCATTTTGCAGCTGGGTTGCAGTTCATGCTGTCCATCTGTACCAGCCCTTACAGACTTGTAAAAGAGCCCTCATGTGGCCAATTTTCTGAATAAATATTTTGAATTTTGAATCTTGAATATATATTTTTTAAGTTTCTAGTTTGAAACCTTGTTGAATACGAAAAGTCAAGTTATATAGGTATACATCATCGTGAAAATGCAAAGCAGTAAGGTTAGTATCGCTGACGTAGACCAACACACCTATGCATGGAATTTCAATTAAAACAGAAGCAACTTCGTATGTCAGGTTTCAATTTCAAAGCTTTGTAGCCTCGCAATTTATTTCGAATTTTGAGTCAAGAGTGTGAAAATATCTGGTTGTCGCTCCATCAGTCGTCAACCAACTATACACGCGCTGTTAAGCCTCCGCCATTTTGAAACGGATCGGTCATTCCGCTCAGTCAACGGTCATTCTCCAGAATTGTGTTCTCAGTCTAATTAACACCGCCCTTTTTTTCCACTTGGTTTTTGATAAAATTTATGCAAAATGTAGTAACACTTATTATTTATTGGGCACTTAATTATTATTAGCGGTTAATTAACTAGAAGGGTTTTAATATTTGCGTGACGCGCGAATTAGAAAAGCGATGCGTTAATTAGGTTTACTTGCTTGCGAATTAAAAAAACTACGCGTTTATTAGATAAATGTTCATGCCAAATATATATATTTTTAGGAAATAAGACAAAAACTGTCAGACTGTCTATTTATTTTATCATATTTATTATATTGCAACGTTGAAACTATTAGGAACATAAAATATCCATCACGATATACATACATAATAAGCTAACTAATATTTCACTGAAATAATCGTTCTATAATCAACAATGAAAACGATAAAAAAAATCAGAATTAATAACTTTACTAACATAATAACTAAGGTATAAACCTGAGGTATTATGAACAAACGACAACAATGAAATTGCCGTATCTGCTAAAGAAAAAATAATACTTCTTCCTCCTACTTTTTACATTCCCTATCTATCTTTAAAAAAAGTAATTTAAAATTTAAAAACCCGATGAACTAAAAAGATATAAATAAACTAGTTAATTTTATTGAATCTAAGGACACCTCATAATTCATAATGCTAAAATCCGTCGAGCCGTTTAAGCTTTACATACATAAGTTATGTAACATAACATACAGACATTCAACTTTAAGTATGTAGTTTAATTATTGCGGGTGGTTTTAATACATAATTTATACAAATATGAAGAATGATGCCGGGTCCCTAGGATTTTCCTTACATGATTAGAATTACAGTTGTCACTTTTTGTCAAAATGCAACTTTTTAATGCGGTCAGCAAAATTTTCATGTTTTCCAAGAGAAATATGCTAGGAAAAATAAAATAACCTCTAAAAAACATATTGTCCAAACACTTAAGCACACAGATACGATCATAAGGATGATTTTAAGGTTAGGGCCCCTCTAATAACATCAGTTTGACATAATATATGTCATTCTAATCATGCCATCATTCTTCCGGGAATTACATTTTTGTAAAAAGATTATTCCTGTAAATTAATTTAAACTGGTTTAGCTTAAGCGAGCAATTATAAATAAAATACTTTTATGTACCAAAAACCTTTTTTACTCCTCTTAAACTAATTAACGCGTTCATTTTTGACCCGTGAATTAGACGTGTGTATTAGGGATTCTTGATAAAAAAAATATAACTTCTTTTAGGTACATGTGATAAACTACATAATCCAGTAACTGTTAAATACTGAGGTTCTTAATGTATACAATAATTTACAGAGCTATACTCGTAGAGTTATTGGCTGATTTTAAAAACGTGAACGTGTTAATTAGCATTTACGAGAACCAAAACATGCGAATTAGATACTTACATTTGTAGTGTGCGATCCACACAACATTAACACGTCTTTCTCTCAAGAGGGTCTTGAAATGAGTGTCTGCCGCAAAATGCATTACAGACGTCTGTCTATTTCTTCAATGGCCTTGCACGGACAAGAATGAAAGCGGCGCGTGAATTAGTACACGTATCGGGACAAAGTTTCTTTATTTTATATCTTAGTGATATATTACTAAATAAATTTGGTATTTTTTTTGTAATTTGGATATCTTATCTTTCATTAAATAAAAATACTTTCATTCATCTTTCCTCTTGTATATGATCGGGGAAAATAGTTATATTAGTGATTTCGGAAGTGGGACGCGCGGTGTTAATTAGGAGAATGGGGTATTGATTTTTTTTTTCTCCTAGAAAGGTATTGAATATTTACTTGAAAATTCATGTACACCTCAATACGAGTACCTTCTACGAACAAAAAATATAAATTATACCAAATTCAATAGTTTTATATTTTTAAAGCCCGAGGACATACTGAAATGGCTGTCTGGAGAATGACCGTCAACCGCTTTTGTTTTATTTCTGCTGCGTTTTAATTCTAATGTTGAAAGGGCATCATCCGAATAAAGTTGAACTTTGCAGTATTCGAATAAAAATATTTGATGTTTGAAATTGCCTTTCGTCCAAAAAAATTATATCCAGAATAAATTACAGCAATTTCATTCATTTACAACGAAGGAATTTTAGGATTTCTTAGAGAATTGTTTATAAGAACGAAAATAG
Source organism: Acleris literana (assembly GCA_946894065.1). Classification (NCBI taxonomy): domain Eukaryota; kingdom Metazoa; phylum Arthropoda; class Insecta; order Lepidoptera; family Tortricidae; genus Acleris; species Acleris literana. The sequence continues at coordinate 1,147,502 of OX335688.1, read as the reverse complement.
CTTGTTTGAGGATTTGGCTTAATACATATTTGTATATGGGCTCGAAAATTACCCCATACCTTCGCTATTATCGGTCTAATCTACACTAATATTATAACGACGAAAGATTTGTATTTTTGTGATTGCGACGAATAAACTCAAACACTACTAAACCGATTTCAAAAATTCTTGCACCATTAGAATCCATAAATAAAAATAAATCCAATCCATTTGGATTTTTTTACACTTTTTAATGCTCTGGAATCCATCAATGGATTCTGTTGCACTTAATTACACTTCGATCCATCAATTGATTTTATTATACTTTTAATGCACTTGATTCCATCAATTGATGGATACTTGTGGACATTTAGTATCCATTGATGGATCCCGGTATATAAAAAAAACAATAGAATCCATTAATGGATCTTTGTAGAATTCATAGTATATTAAAATCCATTGATGGATCCCAGCATCTTAAAAAGTGTAAATGAATGAAAGTGTAATGGATTGAAGTGTAGGTACATTAAAGCCCACTCGACTCCATTAATGGATTTTAACGTACAAAAACTCCACTTGACCCCATTAATGGATTTTATCAACGGATCCTAGTGAACGGAGGGATTAGGATGCTGCATTATAATTATTCCAGAGTATCAAAGTCTGTTTTATTTTTCTGTGCGGACGGAAACGCAGGCAACAGGAAGTTTATTTTAAAGTTTAGGGGAGCGCCAAAGTTCAACTAAAATTGCAACTCCTATTATCGGAACTCCGAAAATGAATTTTTTATACCGCTGGAACCGTAAACTGTTCAGAAGTTCTGAAATATTCAATGTGTAGATAAGACTAGGTTAGGTTAGGTTTTATTGATAAAAATCCTGAAAAAGTAACAGTTGCTGAAAAAAATACGTTAGGAGTTGCGATGATTAGGACTTATGAGTCGTTATGAGTAAAAATAATTAGGTGAGCCAATATGGACCCAAAGTTTAGTAATAGTACATTACTACAGAGGCCGATAACCCCACTTCACGCCGAGGTTCGTATAGTGCTTTTCTCAAACATATAAATAATTCATTAAAAAAATTAAAAGAAAAATTACAACGTCTAATACGTACTAGGAGTGCATAAACATTAAAAGTAACCTACAGTGCTCAGTCATCCGCGCTGTGTCGGGTGCGGCCCGCAGCGCGCTGCCCCGTGCTACATCGCCTGCGATCTAAGTTGCGCTACGCACCCCTAATAACTTCTGCCCTCCTGGTACCTGGTGCCTTTATGCAAACGCTTTGGTTTAATGCACGGCTTAGTATATTAAAAAAAAACAGCTATTTAGCCTGTTTATAAACACAGCCGCCATGTTTACATGAAAATTAAAAAAAAACTACTTCCCGGCCTAGGCCTTCAATTTTGTATGAAATTCCTTTACAGTTCTTTCGAGGTGTTCCGCCCGCAACGTGATACTTTGAGGCCTAAAATAACTAACATAACGCCAACATTCCATTGCATGTTTGAGAAAACTGCTTTTGGCCACACATCATTTGGCCTTTTCAACATACTATCCAATACCTAACCCACAGACACTTACAATGATTACTCTGCTAATTGAACATTCACCGCATTCGCCACCATACATCGTCATCATATGCTTTGACGATAGACATACTAGCTAGCACTATGCGTATCACCACGTAAGATAGACGAGATCCTTGCTTTCCAATACTATGTCATATCACTTTAGTAATAAGGTATTGTATACCAAGCAATGGTTACCGATAGTGGATGCACCTACGCGTTATTACTACCTAAAGGATTATCCTATCGATTTCAACCGCTAAGTAATATGGAGGAATTATGAATTCACGAAGAGTACTTTGAAACAAAAGGGTTGGTAGAATATAGTAAAATTTGTTTATAGCGAAGTATTCTCTTTTAAGCTCCGACGTAAAGAGAGGGGTGTTAATTTGTGTATATTGACGACGCGTTGGCCCAGTTGGTGGCGAAGCTAGCGGTCCTGGGTTCGTTTTCCGGTATGGGATAATATTTTGTGATGAGCGTGGGTATTTGTTTTTGAGTTTTGGATGATTTCTAAGTATTTATTTTTCTGTATAAATATTTATATCGTTTTCTAGTACCCATAGCTCAGTTTGGGGTTAGGTCAACATGTGTAAGATTTTCCCGTGATATTTATTTCTTTTATATGTGTATCTGTGTGATAGTCTGTGGCAAACGAAAAGGCCGGTTAGTTTTTTTTTAAGTAAGCTAAATCAATCGGGATGGTTCTTAGCTAGATTTCATGAAAATCTGTTGGTCTAAGATCCGAATAGGAGACGACCTTCACCTAGCTGTTTATTCGATAAAAAGTATTTTATATCAAATTTAATATGCTAAGTAATATATTTATAATAGGTTGCCTGGAAAATTTCAGTCCAGTACTTACACGATAAAAAAAAAAAAGAATATTAACTTTTATTAAATTGCTATTGCTTGTTTAAAAGACCTATTATACACTAATCAAAAGTATGAAGCCTATAGAATATGCAAACTTTAGGTTTAATGCGAATTATTAGTACCTACTTACCTATCTACCCAATAGTTAAGGTGGGAAAAAATAGTCAACCTAACGTTTGCATATCCTATAGGCTTCATACTTTCGATTAGTATGTAATATCTCTAGTATGGTCTATTAAAGAAGCAATAGCAATTTTCTCAAAAATGTCCGGAAATGTTGACATTCCTATCTACATATTGAGACGCGAAGTACATAGTTTACTGACAGTTCTCAAAAAAAAAAAAAAAAACATTGCGTGCTCGCTACACAAGCCCGCAATGTTGCATACAAATTCCATTACTATCTAGCTTGTAACTTTTTAAAAAGTGAAAAGGGCCATAATAAAATGAGGGCACAAGTCTTATACATCCAAATTTTACTCGAAACATAACTTTTTTATTTGTGGCTGGAATAGCTTATGTTTTTAACATAAGAGCACAAAAACAACAATTGCGTTTCTCCTTGTCATAAACAAAAAGGCGGTAAGGAGTGATGGTTTTTTCACATGAAGTTTCTGTTTGTATGCAATTCAAAAAATGAGTTCAAGCGATCAAGATTTGACTCCAACACCATTTTTTTCTTGCGATTTTTGAGAAAAGCACTATATTTGCCTCGGCAGGAACAGCAATTGCGGGCTTCGTATTTTTAAACGGACTCGCAAGCTCGTCCGTTTAATCCAATACTCGGCCCGCAATTGCCTACTTCCATGCCTAGGCAATAATGTACTATTAAAAAAATTGTTCATTTTCGTTTTTTTTTTGACTGGACTGCAATTTTCAGTCAACCTATTATAAATATATTACTTAGCATATTAAATTTGATATAAAATACATTTTATCGAATAAACAGCTAGGTGAAGGTCGCCTCCTATTCGGATCCCCTGCTATGTTGGGATGTTGATCAGATATAGGCTCTCAAAGTAGGGCACACCTTTAAAGTGGGAGATTTCATCTATTTAACTGATGTCTACCTGACTTACTCTTAAAAGACATAAATCATTCACTTCCTATCACAATTTTATTCAATATTTCACCTCAAATATAATAATCAAAAGCAACACGCAATTCATACAAAATCAACTCCAACTGTGCTTCCAACATATTTCGTCCATTATAGCTGACGTGATTTGACAAATTGAAAGGTGGAAGAAAACTATGTGGGAGCCATTTTGTTGAGATCCAGGTGCCAGTTATTTCCGGTGATCAAAAATATTTCGTCTTTGTAGATTTTTACTCTTCTGAAAATATCTCTTAAACAGGGCACAAATGGAATCATTTTTTTACCTACTTATTTTTAGGGTTCTGTACCTCAAAAGGAAAAAACGGAACACTTATATAGGATCACTTTGTTGTCCGTCTGTCTGTCAGGACCCTTTATCTCAGGAACGTGTGGAGGTATCGAGTTGAAATTAAAACAATATACTCAAGTCTACAGTCCCTTGAAGTTGTGAAAATGTCAAACTTCTAAGTTAACGTAAAAAAAAGATACGGCCGTCTATGCCGCGAAAAATTTATATTCCGACAGATGACCTAGAACTATGCCATTTGGCAAGTAATACAATCTTATACTACAAGTATAGGGAAAAATCTGAAAACTATACATTTACAATTAAATCACAAAAAACAGGGTCTTTATGCAAGGAATGGCGGTCCAAATCGTATGAAAATCTTAAATACGGAACCCTCCGTGCGCAAGTCCGACTCGCACTTGACCGGTTTTTTTTTTATCTACTACGGGGACACGTGTATTTGTTTCAGGGCTAATATATCTTGATTAATTAAATCGATTTTCATTAACATAAAAACGTATCAAAATCAATTCGGGTGATACAAGATGACAATCAAACAGGCACACACAGTAGTATCCTTACTTCCTTATTAATATTATTAATGCAGAAAATACACATGTGTGTTTGCTCCAATTTCACGGATTGACACCTCAATCGAATGATTGATGAATGATGAATGATTGACCAGTTATGGTATTGTTTTTAACTCTACCGCCATTACTGTCAAGTAAATAAGAGCTGTCAAAACGTTGATCATAAGATAAAAGTCCCAAGACGATAATATAGTTTTTACTGCCTAGAATCTCAGCCCAGTAGTTTTCATCCCCGAATAGACAACGGGGGCAAAACTGTCAACTCTCTAGACAAAGTTGTGTCCCCTATATTTTGTTTTTGCGTTTCGGCACTTAGAAATAACTCAATTTTATATAAAAGCTCCACACTCCAATTTATTTCCCCATTAAGGTTGACGCGATTCGTCAAATTGAGCGGGAAAATAAACTATTTGGGGAACCATTTTGTGGGAGCTCAGGTGCACGAGGAGGTCGAATATTGCGATGACAAAAGAGTTTTTGTGTGTCATGTAACGAGGCGATTTGATATTTTTGAGTTATTTATTTAGAGAGAGATTTTTTTGTTGATTTTCTTACCTCTATGGATCCCTTAGAAGTGATATGACATGATATGATTTCTCATGAATGACAGGGTGTGCCTTCTTGTGCCCAAATAAAATTAAAGAAGTTCTGGCTTGACTCCTCCTAAATATAATATATAATATCCTCTAGGTACATAAAATGTAGTTTATGTATGTACATCTAAGTATTAATATATATTTCTGTATTTATTTGTGTAGGTATTTGAATGTAATTTATTAGTTTTATTTTATTTACGTAGGTTTTATTGGTTAATGTGTTATGTTCTTCTAAATAAATTTGTACACTTGCTTACTCGATGCGCAACATTTCACTTTTCTCAATCTCTCAAGGGTTAGCTGGAAGAGATCCCTTAAAGGGATAAGTTCGCCTTTGTACATATTTATATTAATTGTATTTTTCTGGTTTCTCTTTTGTACAATAAAGTGTTTACATACATACATACATACATACAAATAAAAAAAAGAACATGTGTATGTTTGTGTGTGCATCGACAGAAAATAATTTTCAATAGGAATTAAGAAAAAAAGAAATTAAAAAGATCATGTCGATAGCGCTCCGATTTGTGGAGCGGGCACCTATTTTATATCGAAACCCCTTTCGAGGGACGTATCATTTACGCTGAATTTTAATTTCATCGAAAGACATTTCTCGCCGTATGAGTTGTTTTTTTTTCTAGTCACATGTCTATCCTAACCTAACCTACGAAATTAAAGTTAAAGGTATCCTGAAAACATGGTTTCAGCAGAAAATAGCATCTGATGAAAAGAAATTCGAGAAAGTGAAACTCGATAAAATGATGGGTTACGATAGCTCTTAGAATGTGCTTCGGGTTTGTACTTGTCTCTCACTCGCTCTAATACGCTTTTATTAAGAGCGAGTGAGAGAGAAGTACAAACCCGAAGCACCTAAATGGTCTCAGACTGTACTGTGTCGTGAAGGCCCTACGCGCCTTGACTAAGCATTGTACCGAAAAGTAACTTCTAATGAGAAATTCTCGGAAATTTCTAAGAATATACTTAAATTTTGTATCGAAAGAGAACATTCTCTATGCTCTCAAATGTTTCCGATAATATTGTCAGTAATTCCTTGAGAAGATTTCTTAACATCTGAGGATGTTCTGCAACTTGTACGTTGCTAGCCTTGACACAACTCAAACGTAACCTAGCTATTAAATAAATAAAAATCCATACTACAATGTTAGCTAAAAGGCTATTTCTCTAAAATAAACTTGAATAAGTAATATTCACCCAAATAAAAAATTAACCATAGGGTAAAGTCACCGGTGGCTTGCCAGAAACCAATGGTGAACCTTATATGAGAGCGAAGTGTGGGAAATATATCTTTCGTACCCTTGTCACTCATACAAAGTATAGGCAGAGGCCGACCACAGGTCCCCGGCCAACTACTGGTGACTTTACCCTATGAAAAATGGAAAATGTAAGTGTTTTAGATTGGTTTGCCATGTTGGTTAAAGATTTTTTTGGAATAAATATTTCACCAAAAAGGCGGTACATGTTAATAACCGTTATTAAATTCTAACAGCATAGTGAATATTTTAATATTTACACTAATTGCTCGGCCCAGCTAACAAAATAACTCACCAATCAATTTGCAGAAATCCCGCATGTTTTTGTCGAACAACCTTTATCCCGAACTACGTCAAAAGCTGAAATAGTTTTTAACGCTGAATTGAAAATGGACGCCCATTTTCCGTCAAAAGTATTAAGCGGTGCGGAATCCACGTCAAATAAAAAAGAGCTGTCGAGCTATTTGGAAATATTCACTTGAAATAAAAAAAGCGTATTTCTTTATGGGTTCAGTAGGGGAAGTTCAGGAGAAAAACCGGTTTTGGCAGTCATGAAATTACAAAAATATTTTTATATTTTAATAATTATTCACAGTATTTTTGATACTCATCTGAACATTAAGTGGCCAAAAAAAGTACAGTGGCCACAAACTGCACTTTTGGTGCACGGTAAAATTTAACCTCCTAAGAGCCACTATACACAACGACATTTGCCAAAGGAAAATGAACCTATTGTGATTGCAATAAAGTCAATTTTCTATTTCAATTCTCAGTTATAAAAACAAGGGAAATTCTACTTTATCTCCTTTGCAATAGATCTTTATTGCAATGGCCGTATTATGTAAAAAAAAATGTACGCGGGGTGTTACCAGGCTATAAACACGAGTCTGTTTTTAACCGACTTCAAAAAAAGGAGAAGGTTCTCAATTCGTCGGGTTTTTTTCTTTATGTATGTTCCCCGATTACAAGAAGACAACAGGACCGATTTGAAAAAAATTTTCGTTGTTTGAATGGGCATACTTTCTAGTTGGTTCCATTGTCAACACGTCAGGATCTGATGATGGGATCTTGGAGAAATCAAGAGAACTCCTCAAATATTATAGGCACACCTATAGCGATTTTGGTATTTTTCAATGTAACTCGTGCATTTGCTTTAGAAAAGTACTATATGGTGAAGTGGAACTGATGATGAAGTATACAGATGGCCACCGGAACTCTTTAACGGTACCTATTTCAAGGGTGGCGATAAGATATTTCGATTAAGGTAGTTGAGCGACTATGACGAAGCACATTTAGGTTTAAATATGACTATGACATTCCCGCGGCGTTGTCTGCGGCGAGCTTGAAATATTCTATAGTTTCTCATTAATATTTAGAAGTGGAGCTAGCTTGGTGCGGAGTCAGTCAGTCAGTCAGTCAGTCAGTCAGTCAGTCAGTCAAGATAGAGTTTTATAGGTAAAAAATAGATAGACAAAAACATCACAAAAACTAAATAGTACAAAAAACTTTGGCCTTATTTACATTGTTTGATTAACTAAGCAATTACTTAGGTAGTGAGAAAAAAGTTCATTTGTACCGCAAACAAAGCAGAAAATAGAAGGGAGCTAAATGAAGAGAAATCGCCCGAGCTTGCGGTTATTAGGTATATAACAAAATAGGAGAATTCGAGTATAAAAGATACTATATAGACATTTTATAAAGCTAGCACAATGTGGGCTATATTGTGCTAATTACGATGCAGTTGTCTAAAGTTACAAGCGCAATTTACTGTAGAAAAGCGGCAAATTATTTTACACACATTTCTTAATAACCAATGAACTAACATTCGTTTTTTTATTACACTTTAAGATGCCTGGTGTATTATTTGCGAAGCGTGCTAAAAATACTTTAAGTAGGTAGTTTTACGTGATCTTTTTGAAACACACACTGACATTAGTAACATTTGATGATCACTTTTTACGGTATTCCGCATTAATTATAATGTAGCAAAATAATAATTATTGAATTTCGCTGCTACTTCACTGATATTTCCACATTTTAATGTTGGCAGTGCATGAATAAAGCCTTATAAAGCCGACATTATTAGCAATCGCTCTTAATTAGAGGATAAAACAGGATCTACCTATGATGGACGTCCTAATGAAGCATTAGGACAAATTTTGTCCTAATGCTTCATTTGTCCGAGCTATCGTTTATCATAAAACCAATTCCGCCTGAATTATAAAACTATATTATTTATAATACAACCCTAACCTAACGTAACATCAGAAAACTTAAAAAGTTGTCTGTCTTATCAGAAAACTAGTTTAGGACAAATTATGACCTCTCTTTAAAATATGGAAGACAACAGTTCAGGGCCGAGATTCTAGCCGTTAAAAACCAAATCATCTTTGACCTGTTATTGTATTGTCAACGTTTTGATAATTATGGTCTAAGATCCGAATAGAAGACGACCTTCACGTAGCTGTTTATTCGATAAAAAGTATTTTATATCAAATTGAATATGCTTAGTAATATATTTATAATAGGTTGACGGGAAAAATTCAGTCCAGTCCTTATTACGATAAAAAAAAAATCTGAAAATGATTTATTTTTTTTAAATTGCTATTGCTATGTTTAATAGACCAATTACATACTAATCGAAAGCATGAAGCCTATAGAATATGCAAACGTTAGGTTTAGTGCAAATTATTAGTACCGACTTACCTACCTACCCAATAGTTAAGATGGGAAAAAATTGACAACCTTACGTTTGCATGTTCTATAGGCAACATACTTTCGATAAGTATGTAATTCGTCTATTAAACAAACAATAGCAATTTAAAAAAAAAGTTCATTTTCAGGTTTTTTTTTAAATCATAATAAGGACTGGACTGAATTTTTCCAGTCGACCTATTATTAATATATTACTTAGCATATTAAACTAATATTATAAAGAGGAAAGATTTGTATTTTTGTGTGTGTGTATGTTTGTAACGAATAAACTCAAAAACTACCGGACCGATTTCAAAAATTCTTTCACAATCTTAATGAAGATGCTACATTAACCTTGAGTAACATAGGCTATGTTTTATTTTTTTGCACGTGAGTACTGGAGTCACGGGGAACAGCTAGTTTGATATAAAATACTTTTTATCGAATAGACAGCTAGGTGAATGTCGTCTCCTAATCGTATCCCCTACTGATAACTCCAAATTAAAAACAATACCATAACAGGTCAAAGACGATTTGGATTTTAACGCCTAGAATAAATTATTAATGATGAAAAAGCATAATATTCTAAAATAAAGCGAACAGAAAGAAATCCTGGTGAATTGCTGGTGATCTAGGTACGTCTCGACTCTACTCTATGTCGTAAATAGCTATCACATTGAGATGCACGCCCAAAATGTTTATGTGCTTCGATGAAACTTATATTGAGTTAATCATTCGTACGTTAAATTGAAAAGTAAGTTGCTATACCTTATTTGTTTAGGCAATAAAATAAATGTAAACAAACAAAACTCTGTGTTACGGCAGCATTTCGGCTGCTCCAAATTGAAAACAAGTAACCGTGTTTATGCAAATTTTACAGGAGAACCAAAAAACAATTACGAACTTAAAATACCGATATCTTGAAAAATATTTAATATTTTAAAAAGCGGTTTTTTTCTAGGGATTTGTCATAGTTTTGGCTATGATATGTGTGTTTTAATCCGGTATAGCTAAAGCCGTTTTGGGACCGCAGGTGAAAATGTGTTTCAGCATGGTTATTTGGCAAAAAAAATAATAATACCCACACTAAAAACAAGTATGTATATGTTACTTGTTTTCTGATAAGTTTTTGCTTAAAATGAGCTGTTGATCAGTCTCAAATTTTGAAACAGACTTGTAAAGTGGTATGACTTGCAAAAATTATACCATTACCTTATATAAATATAAGTCTAAATTGAACGGTATAATTGATCTATTTACATTTTTAACTACATTATTATATTTTTGTCGATAAAATATTGGTATTTCAGTAATATGTATATTTATTATATTTAAATAAAAATAGTCATAGATAAATAAAACACAAAATATTAGCTTCATCTCTGTGACGAGAGTTTGTCATTTTTTTCTACAGTTTTAACAGAAAAGCATTCCTAAATTTTAACAAAAAATTAAACTACTTTGCTTTTATGTAAATATACAAATTGTCTTTACTTCAAATATCCTCAACCATGTTTCCATCTCGGATTAAGTCTCCAACATTATCGCTTTCAGGTAATTCGTGCCAAAAAAGTTGTCTGTTTACCGGCATTATTGGGACCAATTTAGACAGAATCTCCTTTTTTTTTGAAGATCGGATTCCACGTATTCGGTTTATTTTTTTTGGAAGGTTGACTACTTTAAACTTATTTTGAATAAAATCTAACTCGTTGTAGTGGTTTTCATCGAATGACTTTTTGTAGTACAACACTTTTTTATTTATAACAAACCTTACTTCGACGACATCCTTCAAAAGAAAATTTTTTAGCTCTTGCGATGAAGCTTTTTTTTTTTTTCCCAATTGAATTTATCTTCAAGTTGAACCTCTATGACCTCATTGTCTTTGCGGCTCTTTTGAATACATTGTCTGTAGTCTTTAAAATCATAAACATTCTTATTTTTTTTTAAATATGCTTCGATATTTCCATGAACACCGTCTGCAGACATATGCGTATGTCCTTTTGTAAGGTATCTGATAGTAATGGAATCAATGTTGTGCACGTTTACGATGATCACCAGTGCTGTATACAAAATCCAATTTTTGTTTTGTGCAGTACAATTATCAGCCCAGAAAATAAAGTTTTTTGTGTCTCTTTCGGTCAAAAGGAATCTGTATACAGCATCAACCATGTCCTTGCCATCACGACCACCAGTTGCTTCATGCCACACTATACACTTCGATCCTTCTTTACTTCCTTTTTTCAAGCCACAAAATGTTAAATTAAAGGCAACCAGCCTATTTGTGAAAAAGCAATCCTTGACATCTGGTATCATAGGCAATAAAACAGTTTTTTGTAAATCCATTGAAAAATGTTTTGTTTCGGAATCGTCTTTCAATGAGTCTGCTTTGTAAGTCCGAGTAGCTTTTTGTGCCTTTATTATATGTAGCTTCTCTTTACAAAATAGTTTCAGGGACGGAACATTTGACATTTTTAAAGCATGTTTGATGTTGACATCAAAGTTGAGACAGTCATAACATTTATCATTTTGTGGTTTTCTTAAAGAAATATTCATCTCTTTTAGCGTTTTACGAAAAACTTCTCTGCCACACACAAAAGTTGGATAACATTTCTTGAAATCTTGGAATAGTCTATGTAGTCCTATATCTTGGCTAAGGTATAGCATATTTGGTGAATTGTGTCTCCTATAATGTGCCGTGCAAGGGTTGTACAGATTTATAAATTCTTTAATTTTACACAAGTTAATTTTAACCTTAGGGTTAGTGCCTCTCTTGTCTGTTATAATACTAGTTGGACAAGAGTTAAGTTTTTTAGAAATAGTAGTCACAATAGAATCATTTTTGTACCCTAATGTGTTCAAAAAAAACTTTTTACATACCGTCAGCGATATTCCATTCGAGTGAGGCAAATAAAATACTCTAGTTTCATGCCTTTTGTATGTTGTTTGGCCACTTTGACTTCTAGAGTTAACCTTTTTCAGTTGTATATATCTTGCGGCCCACAATAACTGACGTTCATGTATCAAGTTCCAATAACTGCACCAAATAGCTTCTCGATCTTTAAGACTGAACTGTTCACATTGTTTTCGACATTTGTACCCACAATGGCTACGCAAAGGATGTTTTTTTTTATTATGTTCTAATTTATTTTCTTTTAAGGTTTTTTTTTTATTAGTTGATATAATAGGCTCAATTTCACCAGCTGCTTCGGGTGATGTGGTTATTGGTTGAATTGATTCCCTTGATTTATTAAAAGAAAAATCCTCAAGAGAACGTTCAGGTGTTTCAGGTATCGTTATCGATGGTTTTGTAATCGTTCTTTGGTCATTAGCGTCTAAACCGTTATTCGAGTACTTTTACTAAGACTTTGTGTATGGAAATATAAATCTTCATGACTGCTGTTTTCAATAAAACTGGGATCATCCTCGTCTTGAACGCCAGTTGTAGTTGTATTTAGTTCATTGTAAAAATTATATTCTTGAAAAGGGTCAGTATCTAAGAGCAACTTTTGAGTTTCTTGATAAATGTTAAGAAATGAATCGGTAATAGGCGGTAATTCTATTTGTAGGTCCGTGAGGTTCATAAGTTCACTCGAACTTATAATATCACTAGGATCATTATCTCTGTTAGGTGTAGAGGATTGTCCTAAAGATGTGTGTTTATACTGGTTATGGTGTCCTTTATCCGTAGCGTGAGACCTGAAATAGGAAAATCGTGTTCACCTACGGCAATCACACTCAAAAATGTGGTACATGTTACGCATTTTGTCAAAAGAACGAACGAATATAAGTCGTATTTGTTTGTTTAGACTACTTAAGTACAAGTAGATAAGTGAACATTGACGGTACTTACATTTCATTTTCTAAACTCATCGCTACTAACTTTCTTCCTCGGCTATATTTATTTTGGTTTTTTTCCATAGTTGCAGTTAAGGTACGTTAAACTTCTCAACAGCAGTCATGACAGTCATGTCTAAAAATATTGAATCAATCCTTGCGTTTTGTTACAAATCTTTGTTAATTATAAACATTAACAGCATCTTAGGTAATTAAACAACGTCTTAGATAATATTGATGATAATCTTAAAATTAGTAGGTAAAAGAATAATGTGCTATTATTAAGATATATTTTTAATTATGCCATATCATTGTATTTTTGTATTTATGTAAGTTTATAGTTTGCTTTTTCATTGAATATGAAAAAAATATGGATTAACAAAACGCTAATATTGGTAGGTAGTTGTGTTATTGGTGGATGACCACTACGGTGAAAACAAGCAAGTGAATTGTAATCCAAGCAACTGCGGAACTATAATAGTTTACTTCGCATTTTGGACCAAGATGAAAGCAAGCAACTATCTTAACCAAGTAGAAAACAAGTATCATTGCTTCGACTTACTTGATTCTAACTTGGTTGTAGGCGACATACTTGAATTTAACTTGGTATTTTTTCAAATTGAGTTACTTGAAAAAATATTAGACAAATAACTAAAAAACCATGTACAATTAAAATAAAATAAAAATGTAGCTATGTGCGTCTCAAACCAAGGAAACAAAAAACTTAAAAAAATTTTTTTTCCAAAAATGGACTTGCTTGTTTTCAATTTGGAGCAGCCGATTTACTCCATTATTTTTAGAGTTCCGTACCAAAACGGTAAAAAAGGAACCCTTATGGTGAGACTTCGTTGTCTGTCTGTATGTCACAGCAGGTTTTCTCAGCAACTACAAATACTAATATTAACTTTTGGCATAATTGTACAACTTCCTTGCCCGCGTGCGTTTTTAGTAAAAAAAAATATGAAATTAATTTTATAAATAATAGAAAAGGAGTCTAGAATGGGGGGTTATGAAAGGGCGCAATCTGCACATTTCAAATCAAATTTTTTTTGTTATGCACTTTTTGATTTTTTTATGTTATGACCAGTGATCGGAAATAGGTGAGCTAATTTGCCTAAACTTGATGCATGTTCATTCAATAATGTATTCCCATCTCTCTCACGCATGAATGAATATGCGTCAAGTTTAGGCAAATTAGCTCTACCTATTCCGATTACTGGTTATGACATTATCAGACCACGTAAAGGTATGTAGGATCTGAGAGCCATAGAAAATTAAATTTTCAAGACTACTATCTAAAGACTGCAATCCTAAGACTCCAAATGCGTTGCCAACCCTGAGGACTAAGACATAATGATAATTATTTGACCAATTGTCTTTCCCCACACCGGAACACAACAATGCGATCTATTGTTTGGAGTTCCATACATTTTTTTTCAAAATAAAGAATCCTACGCTAAAAAGCCGACGCTTCTAACGCGGGAAATAATGGACAGAAAGAGTAATAGCTCCAGAGAAACATTTTAATTCAACGAAATAATATATCAACGGTAATGCCCCTGTTTTGCCTTAAAGGGGTTTATTGAAATAAGAGACTGAATAAAAGAGGTTGTTATAATACGATTAAGTCTGTTAAAAACATATTATATTCGGCGTGCTCTACGAAAGAAGATACAAACTATATGTTTGAAAAAGTTAAGCACGTCATTGGGTTAACATGTTTTTATATTTATAGCATTTTTATTTCACAACGACGCACCCTTCATATAAGGTTTAGGGGCTATATGGACAATAGAAATAGAAATAGAAATAGAAATAGAAAATTTTATTTGCTAGAATGCGTTTTACAGGGTCTTAAAAAAATAACATGGGTTAGATCGTACATTCAGTGTCGACAGTACGACATGCAAATTTTTAATTATATGGTCATTACAAATCATGTCAAAACAATATAAATAGTATTACCGTCTACTCGAAACATGCATACAATCAATTAACATAATTACATGACATAGGCTTATCTACAAGTGTTCTCGCCATTTATAATTTATCCACTACTTAGCTCCGTTATTAAAATATTCATTTAAATTGTAAAAACAATTAGAAAGAAGCCATCTACTAAGCTCATTTTTAAATGTAGTTCCCTTCAGTAATTTAATTTTAGTAGGAAGAGCATTATAAATCTTTATGCACATATTATAGGCATTTCTTTTATAAATATCAGTGCGGCAAAGTGGTCTATGTAAGAGATGTTTGTATTGCACCCTGGGCATTCTTGTTCTTACAAAAATGTCGTGCCGTTCCTTGAAATGTTCAGGATGCGCTTTGCAGAACAAACAAACCTTCAGTATGTACATGCACACCAAAGGTAATATGTTTAGTTGTTTAAAATAAGGTTTGCAGCTGTCCATAACCCATGCATTTTTTATTGCACGCACACACTTTTTCTGCAATTTAAACACCCTATCTACGTCCACGGAGTTACCCCACAAAGTTAGGCCATAATTGAGAAGGGATGAAACGTGACCGTGGTAGGCCGTGATTGCAGCTTCAGTGGAGACGGTTTCTTTCAGTCTTCTTAATGCAAAAACAAAACGATCTAATTTGGAGCACAAGGAGTTAACGTGTTCTTTCCAATTTAATTGTTTGTCAATAATTAAACCTAAAAACTTAAAACTACTGGTTTCTTCAACAAGCTTATTGTCATAGCAAACATCCAATTGCAACGGTATGGCCCTGTGCGAGTGAAATTGCATAAAATTAGTTTTAGCAATGTTTGTCTGTAGTTTATTTTGGCAAGTCCATAAATGCAAATCTTTTAAGGTTTTATTTATATTTCGTTCGTAATTTACTTTATCATCTCCTTTAATTAAAATAGTCGTGTCATCAGCAAAGAGGATGCATTTAGATGATGTCGCTCGGGGTAGGTCATTGATATAAATGAGAAATAAAAGGGGTCCTAAGTTACTTCCCTGTGGAACTCCGGAATTGTTATTTCGCATTTGAGATCTGTAGATAGTTTTAACCAGGCTATTATTATTCTCCACCACCATTTTTGTTAATTCTGTGCACTGCTTTCTGTCTCTTAAATAACTATTTAACCAGTCGTGAGCTTGCCCCCTAATCCCGTACGTATCGCATTTTGACATCAGTATTGAGTGATCAACGAAGTCAAACGCTTTGCTTAAGTCGAGAAAAATTGACGTAATCGGTAATTTATTATTGTTTGCTTCCGTCACATATTTTACAAATTCAAAGCACGCTAGCTCAGTCGAGTAACCTTTCCGAAAACCATGTTGTTCTGGCTGTAGAATATTATGTTTATTTAAAAAGCTAACTAATCTTACATACATGGCCTTCTCAAAAATTTTGCCCAAAATAGGTATAATTGTGATGGGACGATAATTATTAGGGTCATCGTGATTACCCTTTTTAAATAGAGGTTTTACAAGTGACAATTTAAGTTGCTCAGGAAAGACACCTTGAGTAAATGATATATTTATAATATGCGCAAGCGGAATGCTTAAGCATTTAGCATTTGCTTTTATAACTTTTGTTGTTACGTCATCTAAACCACTGGTTTTACTATTATTTAAACTCATAATTAATTTGAAAACTTCTATATCATCAACTGGCTTTAAAAAAATTGAAGATGGCATCATGCTACTTAGTCCTAATCTGTTCTGTAACTTGTGCGTATTTAAATTATGTGTTTTACTTAAGTCAATAAAAAAGTCATTAAAAAAATTGCAAATGTCTTGTGGGTTGGTGTATGTTACATTATTAAAGTTAATTCTATGGATGTCATTTTTTTGTGTGTACATTTTAGTGTTAGAAGATATTATGTCCCAAGTGGCTCTGCATTTATTTTTATTGTTAATTATATATTTATTATTGCTTATCTGTTGAGACTTGTACATACACTTTTTCAATATCTTATTATATTGCTTAAGGTAAAATTTGTTTACACTTATATTACTTTTATGACTTCGAGATTGTAAAAATAATTTACGTTTAACTTGGCATGATTTACGAATGCCTCTCGACAACCACTTTACTCTATTTTGACGATTTCGTACTTTGACCTTAATCGTGGGGAAACACAAATCATAAAACAGTCGCATTAGATGATAAAACAGGTTAAAGGCTTGATTGAGATCGTTAGATTCATGAACATCAAAAAACGAAAGGGCTGAAATACAGTCATGAAACTTACGTATATTGTCTTGACTATAGTCCCGTTTGAATTCGTACCATGTCGTTATAGCTTTATGACTTTTGATTTTAAAAGTAATAGATTGTGCTTTTTCGTGGTCAGAAAGGCAAAGATCATGAGATCCAGGTATTGCGTCCTTTATATTGCTGGCTATATGGTCGATGCATGAATTTAACCTAGTAGGGCACTTGATATGTAACGTTAAATTATGATTCAATAGAATACTTGTCAAATCTTTTGTGACCGAGTTTATGACCAATGTGTTAATGTTCCAATCACCGCATAATACTATTTTTTTCTTCCTATGTTTTGAAGTAATATAAAAGAGCAATGTATCTAGTTTATATAAGAAGATACCTATGTGGCACTGTGTTTGTACTGGAATTCTATAAATAGTTATAATTAATAAATCAATGCCTACGACTTCTATTCCACAGCACTCGAAATAAAATTCCGCCGCTATCTTTGACAGGAAATCAATTGGTTTTGTTTCCAACGTCTTCTTAACAAGGACAGATGTACCGCCTCGGCCTTTGTTTCTGCAAAAAGAAGACGCCAGTTTATAATTACGCAACCTTATGTTGTTCTCCGTACCACGCTTAACAAAACTCTCACTGAAACAAATCACATCCGGATAACGCAGCTCCCTTAATGCAATTTCTAAAATATCGAGTTTGCCTAGCAATCCCGCAATGTTCTGATGCATAATTGAGAATTTGTCAGACGTCAAACTACTATGTAGATTTAACGGTTGTTCTACGAAAAAACTCGCAGCAAGGCGTATCGTTGTCAACCGGGTCATTCTTTGTGTTATATTTGCAGTTTATTTTAGCTATAATCGCTACTAGTTTAACAACATCCTGAAAAATTGTCCTAATGCCATGATTATTTATCCGTCCAGAATGTGCATAAAACATATCAAATTCATAAGTAAGGTTGCGGTTGCTGTCAACAAAGTAAGCATATCTATTTTTCACAATATCATTATATAACAGTTCGTTGAATATTTCTATTCTACGATTTATCATGTTGGCAAAATAGCCACAGTTAAAAGTTGGAGCACAGATAATAATGTTAGTGTGATTCACATCAGACAAGGTTTCGTTTACAAAAGACACTAAAGTAACATAATTTTGGGATTTCTTAAAATCATCTTCACCTATGAATATTATACAATAATCGCTCATTGTATATTCAGTAAGCTTGTTTTTTAGTCTATATAAAAGGTCTCTGACACCCACATGCGGCGAAAGAAAATGACATATATCATAATCATCCCCCAAGGAAGAGTTGGATATAGACAACATTTTGTTAAATTTATTGGTGCTTAACATACAAATTTTCTTCGTTTTAATCTCATTCTCGATGACTGCGGTGTCTTCTGTTGGTTCCTGCATTGGATTTGGATTGTGTAGAATATTCTGCATCAAATCTGTAGCACTATTATCGCTAATATTTCCTTCCACGTTTAAGTTTAAATCTTGACAGCTATTGTTAGGTTCAGTGTAACTTTTATTTGGCGTAAAGTTCAACTTTGATTTCCGAAGACTCCGTCTTCGTTTTTTGCCAGAAGATTGTTTTGAATTCGAGTTGCAGATGTGTGATAACATGTTAATTTTTGTGCCGTATGACTCCATGGTTTTTTTTAACGCATTATTTTCTGACAACAAGTTAACAATTTCTTGTTCAGCACTTTGGAGCTTATTTTGCAAATCACATATCTTAGTGTTCATTGCATCTAACCTGTCTTGCAGGTTATCACCTATCTCTGGACAGCTTCTATTAAGTCTGTTATATATCATGGAAGACGATGATAGTGAAAAAGGTAATGCGTCGTGTTCATCCAAGTCTGATAGGGAGTCAAAAGAGTTTTGTGTTGGGACGTTTACCATATATTTTTTACGCTGTGTGATGTTCCTATCAAATGACAAATGGAGATTACTATCATCGATGATAGTGCGATTTTGCTGCGTACAACAATCATGACACTTCCACTTTGCTTTGCTTTCCTCGGACATAATATTGTAGAAGCGCTTTTCCGAAACATTCGTTGTTCAATCCATTGTTGTTTATCCAAAGCATCGTCAATCCGAATTTTCTTTTTATACTTATCTTATCTTATCCTACCCTTTCGGATACACTTCGACCCTTTAGGATATTTTGTGCAATTACCCTCTTACACACTCAGATTTTCGAAAGTGCAGGTTTCCTCACGATGTTTTTCCTTCGCCGTTAGAGCATCGGGTAATGCACTTAATTTAGAAAACTCATAGGTACATGGTGACCGCGGGGGTTCGAACTCGGTACCTTACGATCACGAGTCGACCCCCTCAGCCGTCACCGATGATCTTTTCGTTTTATACTAAAACCATTCCCGCCTGAATTTTATAATTTTTTCGTAGGTTTATAATTATTCACTCTTGTGAAATTTTTACTTCATAATTTTGCTGTTTCATAAAGTATCGGAGTTCATAACGGACAATACAGATTTTTTTGTTCATAATGGCATTATTCAGATTATATTTTGTACACATAATGCTGATTTTAATATCATATTATTTTATACTTAATATTTTTCCTCGTCTATGTTTTGGGCTGTTAAAAGAAAAGAGAAACAAATTCAGATCTCCGATAATTTGGTTTGAAAAATTATGTGAACTTTTTAGTATTCAAATACAACTCTAACCTAAACTTTGAATCAGCTAATAACTAGTTTAAGACAAATGATTGGACTCATAATCACTTTAATATAATGATAATGACGTATTACGTCATTATCATTATGGATTGCGAAGTACACCCAAAGTCGCAAATTCGCGAAATAAAAACACAAAAACAATGTTATTTTTAACAATGTAAATAGTTTTCGGTGTGTAACAATTTTAAAGCTTTATAAATCCGTCTTTTTTATAGTAAAATTATTTATTATTCTTTATAAAGTATGGCTACCTTTTTTATCAAATAAAGTTAAAACGTGCATCATAACCTAACAACATTTTTCTACAAACGTGTGTTACCTTACCTGAAAATCAATTGTTTTAGCTGACGCAACCAAAACCACCTCTTTAAAATTGACTCAGCTATAAAATACTGGCTGACTTACTCTCTTTTTAAAATAAATCAGAATTGCAGACATTTTTCGAGTGAATCGAGCCTTTTTGCCCTTTTCGCCCCAAGGGTCTCGGTGTGACCCGAAACGGGTTACGTCAATGGACATACGGACAAAAAAGGCTTTTATTTGAGTAAACTAATTTATTTCTATAGGGTTTGTGTTAGAATTTTCAGCTAGGTGGCGTGTGAATTGAATTTTTAATTTCGGAAGGCTTGAAAGGACGTAACTTTGAACCTTATCCTCGTAAGGCCCACCATACTTCAAACGGAGTTTTTTGTGAGTGGGACTTTGAATCTACCATCAAGGCAATAAAGTTCAGTTACGTTTGTTCGATAACGCCATTTTCAGTTCATGAACATAGGAAAATAAACCTTATTATTATTGCGACACAGTTCAAATTAAATTGATTTGATTATGTACATCCTGTTGCACACTGGGCCTTACGAGGTTATTACTTATAAGTTATAACTATGTAAAGTTTTGTTTACCAGTAAGTATTTGCAGTCTTATCTTGGGTTCCCATATTTAAACCTCGGACAGATAAGGCTAACTTCGGGTTAAATTTTGACATTTAGCAATACAAAATCTGAAGTACCTACCTAAGCTTTATCTATCCGCGGTTTGAATATAGGAAAAGGACATTAGACTAACTAGGTACTTATAATTAGAGTCATTAATGGATCTTGGCGCTACACTTTTTTTTTTAATGGCAAATAAACACACAGGGCAACTAATGGTAAGTGGGATCCGAAATCCATAGACAATTGCATATAATTGATTTGTTGTCGTAAGATTGTTATCTTGAGATTGGAAATATCTTTGAGCTATAAAGTACACTTGCCATCACGTGGCTTGTGTGCTCGTTTGTCTTCAACGTGACATAAAAAAGTGTAACGCTAGGATTTATACTTCAATGTGTTTGATTTGCGAACCCTTTGAAACCCATACTTTTTTTAAGCATAATGTATTTGTTACACATAATTGTCGCAAGTCATAATGCATTTTTTTCACGATATAGAATTTTTTCAGTATAAAGGTAAGTTATAAAACTAACCGAACCTACACCCTTACAGGCTGAAATTACAGGATTTAATAAACATCCATCGTGTAGATTAGTTAGGTTAGGTTAGTTTTATAAAAATACTGAAAAAATATCGATGTCGTTAAAAAAAATGCATTATGACTTGCGAAAATTATGCGTAACAAATACATTATGACTAACAATAATTATGCAACTAGTCCCCTACCTGTTTGATTTACATTGGTCCATCAAAAGCATGCCAGTAGTAGTACATTGATGAGTTGGTTTTCACGTTTGAGGCGAGAGCTATTGTAACGACGCAATGTACTTCTACTGGCATTTGTTTGCTTGACCAATATAGGGTAAAACACCTAGTAACTGGCCTCTAAAATACCAGTTACTGGTTCCTAGTGATTGTTGAATTATCGTCTCTATTACCTTATGTCAATAATCGGTAGGCAGCCAACAAAAGGTCAGTTTACCCTAGTTAGTTTAAGACAATAGAGAAGAATTTAAAGACTGAAAATGCTTAATGGTAAACAAAACTTCGAGAGATCGTTCACGCTGGAAATCGAAGAGGGTAGCCTATGTTCAGCAGTGGAGGACTACGGGCTGAAATTATGAAACAAAACTTTACGTTAGTAAAACAGATTCAAAGTTTTTTTCTTTCAACGTAACTCGACTTAGAGACTCAAGAGTTTTTGAATAACAGAAACAGACATTACATCTTATTTTATTCAGTCATAAATGTCAGGACGGTTTAGTAAAAATGAGGGTGTTGTTGTGTATTGTAGCAAAACAGTTTAAGACCATTATTCTATTGCCAAAAAGTGAAGAAAATGGACAAATGTACCTACTGATAAATCTCTATTTGGCATAATAATATATTAAAATTTACTCGGTCTCCGTAACGAACAAAACAGACTAATTATATAGCATTTCACAATTATACAATAATTGTTTTTTTTTACTTTAAATTAAAATGTAAAAAAATAATTTAATTCACAAAATAAGGTTTAAAATGTCTCAAACTCAAACTCACAACATCGTCATAATAATATTTAATTAAACTTACCAATAACATTGAAAACGTAAATAAATTTCAGAAAATAAAAAGGCGTGCACCTAATTGGACATGTGAACTTGTTTATTGATTTTATTTATGCCTAGCGAGTAAAACTCCACAATGACCGTCTATTTACAAAATATTTTATCGTGGAAGGAAATGACTAAAAATCCTTCCCATCCGTGTATCCCGTGACGCGAGTATAAATGATGCCCGACTCACGCGACGTTATAAATTGTACGGGGCTGAGTGAATTCGTGGCGCGAAGTCTTAGGGTCCACCTGACTTAGAACCTCTTTGCCATGTGGAATTGATACTTTTTTAAGGCATGGTCATGACAAATGAGTACAATTCAACTAATGGAAAGTGGGCTTGAAGGTCTATAGATATTACAATCACAACACTGAAAATGCGTTGGAAACACTGGGGACTAAAATCATTTCACTGGTTTTTTTCCCATACCACACATACATTACACACATGACACTGCTTCTGAACAGCGAGTTTTTAAGGGTAACTTGGTTTTATCATCACTCAAATATCATTAAAATTCGTATCAAATTCTCAAAAGAACTTGTGAATTTGAAGTTTTTGTTTCAATGCCTCAATGACAATCTCTCCCGTATTTATCTGGGGGCAGTGTAACATGTTTTTTTCCACATATCCTTATTATCCGTTCAATCAATCAATCAATCAATCAATCATTTATTTGCGAAAATACAGTCTTTAAATAGGTCTTACATTTTAATTTGTACATTGTATTCACCAAAGCGTAGGTATGCAAATTTTTATAATAGCCCAAATTAGTTTAGCTATTTCACTTGTCTTTATTACCCGTTATTACAAACATACATACGCTAAATCACGCCTGTTTTCCAGCGGGGTAGGCAGAGACCACTGCCACATTCATACATCGAGTCATGCATGCACATCGGTTTCGGGTACTTAAGACCCGGCCCTTTTCCGTTATTTTATTACTAAATATCTGATGATCTCTTTCTGTTTCGTTAAAGCTGCTTTGTAAAAACCCACCATTCTTTATTTACAACAAATAATAAAATTTGCCACTTTAATACCAGATCCCCAGCAAGGCTTATATGCCCTAAAAGTAGAACTGATTTGTTCGGCAGAAACTGCTATTCAATGGCAGTCTGAATTTTCAACAAACTGCCAAACGGTCTAAAAGAACTGAGGGCCCTGCCAAGATGCATTGCGCTTACGAACGTTTCTATTCGTTTCATTTTTAAACCAATCGCGTCACTGGTAGATCACGTGACTTTTCGTATCACGTCATCTACCAGTGACGCGATTGGTTTAAAAACGAATCGAATAGAAACGTTAGTTAGCGCAATGCATCTTGGAAGGGCCCTCTTTTATTGAGAAGATTTAAAGTAAAATTATTCCAGTGGCTAAATAACAAAACATATTACTCTATTAAAGAATTTTTCAATAATTTGGGATAATGTACTATAGATATTTAAAGTTAAAATATTTAAAATTATGAATGTAAATTTTTATCATTGTAAATTTAATTTATATTATACATACCTATCATTTATTTCATTGTGACACTTAGATTAAGATTAAGATTTTGCATGCCGATCAGGTGAGATATGTGATTCCTACAATATTTAATGTTATCTTATTATGTACCATGTCTAAAGCGAATAAAGTATTTCATTTTTTTCATTTCAAGCAGAAACCCTATCTCAAATACAGTTCCATTCACAATATTGACATAAATTTATAAAGACAGAGCCTACGGAACCCTAAAGTTCACTCCCTTCCGCGAAGATGACTTGATAAGATGTTTACAGGGAAGGCAATGAATCACGACGTAGCGTTAGTAGCAGCGCTTCTTATAGATTATGTCACATTATAGGTGTGAATAGGTGACAAGAAAAAAAAGGGAGGACGGGTTAAAAGGGTGCTACAAGATATACAAGGTATAAGGGTAATTTTAAGGTATAACGTTATGAGAAACATCAACAGTGGTCATTCAAATAAATTGCTGCAAAAAAAATTGCAATATTTCCTGAGGCTTAGATGTTTTCTTTATATATAAGTATATTTTACTCTATACTCGAAAATCTAATTAAAGACCAAAATCCGACAGTTCCCATCTTGATTATTTCGTTATTTTAACATTATTTCCTAAAAATATGAATGATAACTCGTGTGACCAGTAATATTAGGGTAAGTTTTATTGGTAAAAATACCTACACTCAAACCAAAATGCAGTAATCACAGCGAATGTGCGCCGGCTGAGGTTAGGATTTTGGTCTAAATTAGATTTTCGGGTATATATAAATACGTAAGTGTACAGTCAAGGCCTTTAATTGTTATGCCACTACGGAACCCTGTCGCATGACGTTAATCATTCATTTAAGCGTAATTTCTGTCATGTGGTTTGACGCTGTCATTATGACAGGGTTCCATAGTGGCATAACAATTAAAGTCCTTGACTGTACTGTCTAGTACCCATAGTACAAGCATAGAGCCCCGGACATAGGACCCGTATTAATAAACAAAGATTAGCTGAGATGCTGCTCTCAAGATCAAAACACACAGCATCTCAAGATTCTTGAGACGGCCATCTGAGCTGAGATCAGTTCATGAATGCGGCCCTAGGTCATTTTTGTGAGATAGGGCCTCCAATATTTATTTAGTTTAAATCTTTATTAGACAAGATGCATATCGATAACGTAAACTATTTTCGAACTGTCAAAATGTATGGAATAAGTAATATTCATGACTTTATTTCACAGCTTCAATAAAAGCTGATTCATGTAACAAACAGGTGAGAAAAATCTTATTTTACATAGCTATAAAATAACCAAGATATAAGCGAACAAAGATTTTTCTCTATCTCTTTCTAGAAAAGCAGAATTTAACTTGGTTTATATGGCTGACCTGTTACATGACGTCACAGTCTCACAATGCATATCGGATCTCTCTGTCTAATCGCTTAATAATGCCACTTATAATAATAAACTTACTATAAAAAAGTGACACTTAAAACTGCTTGTGTCGACCCGTGATCGCAAGGTTCGGAGTTCTATGCCTAAGTAACCAATAAACTTTTCTATTGAGTACACTATTGCCCTACTAAGCATAATGGCGTTATCTCAAACAAAACATCAGTAGAAATTGCAACCTAGTTACAAACAGAAGAGAGTTGAATCTGCTTTGGCTATTGAATTTAGTTATTGCATTTTTGCTTAGGAGGGCAGACTATCTGAGTGCTTTTCTTAATAACAGAAGCATGCTCTTAAGTTACCACGCCAGTGGCTATTTGCAGGCGATTTTTCTAGCGTGTAATAAAAGCCAGTTTTTTTTAATGATACGAGGCAAAGGATCGGTCACCTGTTATGAAGTGATCACCGTTGCCATGGACACCTGCAACACCAGAGGGCCCTGCCAAGATGCATTGCGCTAACGAACGTTTCTATTCGTTTCGTTTTTAAACCAATCGCGTCACTGGTAGATCACGTGACTTTTCGTATCACGTCATCTACGAGTGACGCGATTGGTGTAAAAACGAAGCGAATAGAAACGCTACTTAGCGGATTGCATCTTGGCAGGGCCCTCAGGAGAGGTATTACAGCTGCGTTGCCGGCCTTTGAGAAAAGAGTATGCTCGTGTCCAGAAGGTCGGTAAGTCGTAGCGGTCCGGAAATACCGCCGCAGTAAGCTGATTCCATAAAAGGGGTGATAGACGGGCGAGTAAGTACGCCGCACTTGGGCATTTTCACGAACCCAATTAATTAATTAATTAATTGAAATTAAGGAACTTTACCTTTGTCAGTTTTGTGACGAAAATTAGCTATGCATTGAAGGCCGTCAAAACTGACAAAGTTAAAGTTCCTTAATTTCCTTTTTTTCGTGAAAATACCAAAGTACGGCGTACTTACTCGTCCGTCTATCACCCCTTTTATGGAATCAGCTTACTGAGGTTCCAAAAAGTTACGTAGACAAAATCCCTCTATGTAATGGTGACCTCTTCTTTCAGAGATGATATCTCTTAAATGGCCAAACCGATTTTCATGAAACTAACCTAAGAACCACCGCTAAAAACTTGCTTTCAAATAAAAATAAACTGTATCCAAATCGGTTCACCCGTTCAAGTGCTACGGTGCAACAGACAGATACACAGGTACACACGTCAAACTTATAACACCCCTCTTTTTGGGTTCTTCTTTGGAATTCCTAATCCGTTTATCCTAAGGCCATTTCCGCTTAATTTTTAAAACTTTTTAGTGTTGTTATAATACAACCCTAACCTAACCAAACCGCAGATAAAATTGGAAAACTTAAAAAGTTGCCTGACTCATCTGAAAACCAGTTTAGGGCAAATGAAAATTCGGACAAACGATGTGTTAGGACAAACGTTGTTAGGGATTCCAAAGGACACACCTCTTATAGCATCGGAAATTAAAAATACATACAACAAACTAAACCAAAATTACCCTCCGTCCACTAGCATCCATTGATAGGATTCATTAAAGGGGTCAAGTGGACTTATTGTACATTCAAATCCATTAATGGAGTAGAGTGGGCTTTATTGTATATTTATATCCATTTGGATTCGTTTACACTTTTTAATACTCTGGAATCCATCAATGGATTCTGTTGCACTCTTAATTACACTTCAATCCATCAATGGATTTTATTATACTTTTAATGCACTTGATTCCATCAATTGATGGATACTCGTGGACATTTAGTATCCATTGATGGATCCCGGTATATAAAAAGTTCAATAGAATCCATTAATGGATCTTTGTAGACTTCATAGTATATTTAAATCCATTCATTCATTTCGATTAAGAAAAAATCTTGATGACATGTCAATAAAATACTTAACGGCTCAAAGTGAAATCAAGGAGCACATGCTGGCATTCACACAATTGCTGGAGAGTAGTAAATATAATGAAGACCGTTTTAATTCTTTAATTAATAATGGCATTGGTGATTGTAATTGTATAGGAACTGTACCAACAGCTGTGGTTAAGCCAGATGTGGCTCTTGATTCTTCTAAGCTAAGTGCCCCAAAAATAGTTTTAGATGAGTCCCCTAGACAAATGAGCAATAATAAAACTATTATTTATTCGGATCAGATAGGGTCTGGAATGGGTTCCATGTTAAGAAACAAATTGACACAAAATGTAACAAATTTTTGTTATCATAATGCAAATCTTATGCAATTATGTCATTTAATATCAAAGGGAAGTTATGACAGTTCTACTACTCTAGTGATTCTAGTAGGAAACAGTCTTGGTATAGATAAGTCTAGTATAGGTAGAGTATTGTCAACATTAAACCTTATTGAAGAGGCAGGCATAGGTAAAATTATACTTTGTGCATTACCATATTCACAAAATATGCCATACAATTATAATAATAAAATAGCATACTTAAATTCTTTAATGTATAATGCTATATGTCATAATAGTAAATATCATTTCTTCGACTTAAATAAATTTATTAAGCACCTCACGCTAACATCTGAAAAAATTCATTTGCCAAAGAAATATTCAAGGGTTTTCCAGCAAAGAATTAGAAGTAGGATTATTTTTAGATA
Source organism: Acleris literana (assembly GCA_946894065.1). Lineage (NCBI taxonomy): Eukaryota > Metazoa > Arthropoda > Insecta > Lepidoptera > Tortricidae > Acleris > Acleris literana. Next base: position 1,119,704 of record OX335688.1, on the reverse strand, counting down.
CTGAGAATGTACACATTATGTGTATTACTGAACATTGGCTTAGACCAGATCAAATAATTTTTGATTTCGTTAATTTTAAATTAGTTAGTTTTTTTGCCAGAAAATCCGCCATTCATGGTGGTTCGTTAATAATTGTTAAAAGTACCATTAAATCCAAAGAAAGGAAAGATATTGTTAGGCTATCCATAGAGAGGCTTGTAGAAATCTCATGCATAGAATTAGAAAATTACATAATTATCTGTGTTTACAGACCACCGTCAGCTGATTTTAGCACATTTGAATCCAGTATGGAAAATGTGTTAAAATTAGTATGTAAAACCCAAAAGCATGTTATTGTCTGTGGAGATTTTAATGTTAATTTACTGGAATCTTCAAATAATACTATTAAGATCTTAAGTTTATTTAAATCTTTTAACTTAGGTAATTTGTTCTTTGAACCTACACGGATAGGAGTTTCAAGTGCTACCTGTTTAGACAATATTTATTGTAATTGCGAGTGTTTGGATAAGGAAATATTTAATTGCTTTAATTCTGATCATAGTGGCCAGAAGGCTTCTTTTTTAAATGATTTTCATCAAGAACCGCAGGCAATAACATACAGACCCATAACTAGCAATCGTTTAGAATTATTCAAAAATAAAGTTGAGAGCAATCTCTGTGGGTTATCCTTTTCAAATAATGATTCTAATAGTATTTATAAAGATTTGTTTGATGTAATTCTTCATCAATTTAACAACAATTTTAAGATGAAAACTGTTTCTGGGTCAAAAACTAAGTTTAGTGAATGGGCTACTGTAGGCATCCATAGAAGTAGAAATAGGCTTTATGAACTATATAGAGAGAGGGAGGAGAACAAGAATGCTGACTTCTTAGTTTACGTAAAGAATTATTCGAAGACCTTCAAGCGAGTTTGCTTAACTGCTAAGTCAAACTTTTTAAGTCTTAAACTCAAAGCTTCTGATAATAAGGTAAAAACGGTGTGGAAAATTATAAATAGAGAAACGGGTAAATCTAAAACTCGTGATAATCAAGTCACCCTAAACAAGGGTGACAAACAAATCACGTCAAACAAAGACGTGGCCTTAGCGTTCGAAGATTATTTCTCCACTATAGCTATTAATACAACGAAATGTCTTCAATCATCTGCGATTGTAGCTCAAAAACTACTTTGTGCTAATGTTACTAAATGTAATGTAACCTTTGATTTTAGCCATGTAGATTCAATTTCTATTGTTAAGGTATTTAAATCGCTCAGTTTAAAAAAAACTGAGGATTTATGGGGAGCGTCAGTTAAAGTGATCCATCATGTCATAGATATAATTGCACCTCACTTAGCTTTAATCTACAATAATTGCATTTCAGAGGGGGTTTTTCCAAATCTTATGAAATATAGTAAAGTCATACCACTTTTTAAATCGGGCGACATGTGCGATTTAACGAATTTCCGTCCCATTTCTATTCTACCGGTTTTAAGTAAAGTTTTTGAGAAGTTAATGTTAAAAGATATGTTAGGTCACTTCAATAGAAATAAACTGCTTAACAGTAATCAGTTCGGCTTCACCAGAGGACGATCCACAACTGATGCAGCATCTGTACTCATTAAATATATATACAATATTTGGGAGAAATCCTGTGATGCAATAGGAATTTTTTGTGACCTTTCCAAAGCTTTCGATTGCGTAGATCATGCGACTCTTATATTAAAATTAGAACATTATGGTCTGTCAAATAATTCTCTAAATCTTATGTCTTCATATCTTAGTGATAGAACACAAACGGTTGTTGTAAACCAAACACAGTCCATTGGAGCAACTGTTAAATTAGGTGTGCCTCAGGGCTCTATATTAGGTCCTTTCTTATTTCTGGTCTATATAAATGACTTACCACCCACGGTAGATAACCTTTGTGATATTGTGCTATTTGCTGATGATACTTCATTAATTTTCAAGGTGGACCGAAAATCCGTCGATTACAGTAGGATAAACGCCACGCTGGTTAAAGTACTTAATTGGTTTACTATTAACAATTTGCTACTTAACGCTAACAAAACTAAATGTGTTAGGTTCGTTTTGCCTAATGTTAGACCGGTAGAATCTAGTATATTTCTAAATGATGAGTGTTTGGAGATGGTGGACAAGGCGCTTTTCTTAGGGATAACTATAGACAAAAACTTGCAATGGAATCCCCATATAGCAGTACTAGCAGGTAAATTAAGTTCGGCGGCTTATGCTGTTAGGAAAATCAGGCAACTTACCAATGTTGAGACAGCACGCTTAGTTTATTATAGTTATTTTCATAGTGTTATGTCGTACGGTATTCTGGTTTGGGGAAAAGCTGCTGACATACAGACTATATTCGTGTTACAAAAAAGAGCCATTCGTTCCATATATAACCTAAACTCCCGTGATTCCTTAAGATTACTATTTAAAGAAATTAGTATTTTGACAGTAGCGTCACAATTTATTTATGAGAATATTATTTATGTCATTAAAAATCAAGACTCTTTTGTTAAGAATTGTGATATACATAATTTGAATACAAGAAATAAAAATAAAATTGCTATTAAAAAATTTCGTGTCCGTAAGGTATATAAATCATTTGTTGGTCAATGCATTCATTTCTATAATAAATTACCTGACGAAGTTTTAAAGTTATCATTTCCAGCACTTAAAAATTACTTGAAAAAGTCGTCGATGTCGAAAGCTTATTATAGGGTCGAGGACTATCTAACAGATAAAAATGCTTGGCCTAAATTAAACACCTAAATAACTTAGTAATAGCTTAGTCAGGAAAATATCTAAACATTGTAGGTATAATTATTGTCTAGGGGACACGGTTTCTGTAGGAGAATGTATCAAAACTATGTGGTTGTTTTGCACCGTCATGGGTAAGTATATGTATACTATTATTATTACAATTTAAGAGTTCATCTGAACATACTGAGTTTTGACACATTTTCCTGCTCAACTACGCATGATATATATATTTTAATGTTAAATTCATTGTTTTATATAATGCTAGGTTAAGTTCTATAATTGTATAAGTAATTTTAAAAAAAAACGACTGACTGTTGAGTTTCTTGCGGCGTTTCTTCTCAGCAGTGGTCTCTTGCGAAGCGCTGGTAGATTTTTGACGTGTAAAAGTGCCCGTGCGGCCTACTTACTGAATAAACATCTTTTATCTTTTTTTATCTTTTATCATTGATGGATTCCAGCGTCTTAAAAAGTGTAAATAACTCCAAATGGATTTAAGTGTATATTAAAGGCCACTGGACTCCATTAATGGATTTTAATGTACAAAAAGTCCACTTGACTCCATTAATGGATCCTGTCAATGGATCCTAGTGGACGGAGGGCAAAATTAGGTTACCTTTATTTAAGTGGAACCACAAATATCTTCACAACATATTATATTACACAAACAATAGATTTCCTCCACAGTCTCCAAAGTTTCCAAACATCAAAATCATATCCCCAGCACAATAACACTCAACATTTCCGTTTCCGCCGCAATAAAGTTTAAATACGTGATATTAACAATGACGGCGCATACCTACACGAATATGTAATCTTTGTGTAGACCATAAAGACGAGATGCGGAGAATTGCAATATTTGCTGCTTAGTTTCTGTTTGTGTATAGACAGTCTTAATAATAGGTTCCAAGAATAAAACTAAAACTATCATAATTATCATAAACTGGTTTTCAGCTGATAAAAAAAAAACAAAATGCAGGCGGAAATGGCTTTAGGATAAACGAAAATTCAGACAAATGTTGCACTAGGACAAATGACGATTAGGGATTCCAATATAAATCTCTACTTAGGGTCTATTCTCACAGACGGTCACGGAAGTTAATTTACTACCCTTTTCAAAGAAAATCTGCTTGAAGATGTCATTGTCAATAGAGATGTCAAGTCATTTGTAATTGACAGGAAACTCAACCTTATTGCTGTAGAATGTCAGATTGACTTTGGACCTAAGGTGGGTCACAAATTAAATTCCTTGACTGTACAATAGTCACATCTAGCAGTTGTGGTAATTAAAAATATCAATGTGGTTGCGTTGTCGCCAGTGGTTGCGATCACCCACACGGTTAAAATTGGTGGGCCGCGTGTATAAAGATAATTAAATTCATAGAAATTACCGGTCGACCGGTTTTATCACTGTGATATGTTGTTGTTGTGGTGCGTATGAATAGACCCTTCGTAGTTCGCCCTTTAGCTCTAACACAAATATTTCCAGCATACGTCACAATTTCAAATCGAAAACGTGTACACACGTTGTCACATGTCCCAAACTAAGCCACCATGCGCAAGCGGGCCGCGTCCCTGGTGCGCCGTGTGCGGGCAGCCCCAATATCATCCTCAGCATGATAGGGAGCAGGGTAGGCTGCCCTTACATGCGGCATTCTTGTGGGATACATGCCCCTTACAATTAGTGTTAGTTATTAGTTACTGAAAATTAAGATTAAGGAACTACTTACAATATATGCGAGTAAATTTACTCGAAATAAATGATTCTATTCTATTCTATTCTAAGCTTGTATAATATTATGGGTTCTAGACAACGATTTAAATACTTATATAAAGAATATGGGAGCCCTTTGTTTCCCATAATTTTATTGGTCATAATGTAATTGTTGACATAATTTTTGAAAGTCATAATTTTTTATATCGCTGAAACTGTAAACTTTTCAGAAGTTCTGAAATATCTAACGTGTAGACAAGGCTAGGTTAGGTTAGGTTTGATTTATAAAAATCCTGAAAAAGCAACAGTTTAAAAAAAAACACGTTATGGCTTGCGATAATTATGACCTAAAGCACATTATGACTAAAAATAATTATGTCAGTCAATATAGACCCAAAGAATATACCTACTAAAATACATAGAAAACATTCATATGACTCAGGAACAAATATTGGCGCTTATCACACAATTGTCTGCCCTTACCGGGATTTGAACCCAGGACCGCTAGTTTCTTAGACATGGTCACTACCAACTAGGCCAGCGCGTCGACTATACTTTTCCGGAATCTATCGCACGCACGAAACCCCCTGAGCGAGTCGAAAAAGTCAATATCTACTAGCAAATTTTAGTATTAAATACTGACAAGGGACGCTAATTCAATCGCCATTTTCTCTTTGATGTTCCGTTAAAGCTAGGTACTCAATATGTACAAGTTCATACTCAAGATACTGAACAGACATCTCAAGTTCCCCCTCGCCCCTAACTCCATAACTCTTTGAGCGATGCTGCCCACGTTCAAACTATGACATAGTATTTTGTCTTATCTACTTTTCTACGAATTTAGATAGAATCGACGATACTCAAGTTGTTGTTGAACAAAAGAAGTGACGAATGATTAGGTACTGAATTGCATTAAGATTAGGTAAAGGGCATTGGGTAAATTTGTTTGAAGAATATTGTCTTTTTTTTTTCAGCGGCCATCGATGATTTTTACATAGTTATTTAGAGGACCTCTAAATACACATAGATATAATTATATAATTTATGGCGTTAAATAATATCGGAGCTGAGATTTTAAAGATTTAAGTATTCAGTTTTTAGTACAAAAGTACGCCCAAGTATGAATATTTAAATATCTCGGCTCCGATGCACTTAAGAGTATTACATTACATAACAAAATATGTTTATTTTTAATAATTATGTCGTAATTTACCACTTTTACGAATGGCCGCTCACCTTGAAAATGTATGAACTTTACAAATGACAACACTTTTACCCAAACCCCTTTAATAAAAAATAAAAAATAGTTTATACAGTAAAAAGGCCACACGGGCACTTTTACACGTGAAAGGAGAAGCGCCGCAAGAAATTGACCAGTCAGTCGTTACCTAACATTACTTACTAGCTTCTGCCCGCAATATCGTTCGCGTAGATTTCGACAATCTTTATTCCCTCGGTATCTTTTTAGCTTATGTTTTAATCCAGGGTATAAGCTTCGTCCAGCCGTTACACCGTGAAAGAGTAACAAACAAACATACAAACTTTCGCATTTATAATATTAGTAGGATCATAAAAATTACTGACTGTTGAGTTACTTGCGGCGCGTTGCTTCTCAGCAGTGGCCTCTTGCGAAGCGCTGGTAGATTTTTAACGTGTGTAAGTGCCCGTGCGGCCGAACTACTGCATAAACATATTTTATATTTTTTTATAGAAATAGAAATAGAAATAGAAACATTTATTCGACGATCACAAGAAAAGAAAAACAAAATAATTTGAACATAAAACAAACAATGGCAACACAGAAAACAAAATTAAACAATGAGGAAAAGCAATAAAATACAATTGTAACATAATGTTGCCATGGGTGATTCTGTGACGTCGAAATTGACGCCACTCAGCACTATGTCACGGCATGAACCGCGACGCTGATTTTCAGTGGACGTGGAGTGGATGTGGTTATCTTTTTGTAAACCTTACGGTGATTTTTCTTCGCCTGAGATTTGACCAATTCTTTAACCTGCAATGTTTGATCATGTGTTGCAGTGTGTTTTTGAATAAAATGTCGCGAGTTCTGAATTATAAAGCATCGTTAACAACTTTCTTGCCATCCGTACCCTATAGCATTTGAGTGAGCTTCAGGATCCGATCGCAAGCCTGTTCATGCATAATTTTATAGCCAAAACATACGAAATCGCGCGTCGCGCTTCAATGCGTCGTCGCCTCGATCTAAGCATGTTTTACGTTATAACTATAACGCATAAAGCGGAATAAATGAAGATTTGTTGATGTCATAAGCTTTACTATAGGGTCAAGGACTATCTAATAGACAAAAATACTTAAATAACTTAATAAATACATACATACATTAATGGCCTGTTGTTTGATCGGTAGTTAAACTAACTAATGGTCAAAAAACGTTACTAACGGTTAAAATCTCAAGGAAATGTGTCGAATTTTCGATTCCTTTTTCGAATTTTAACAATTAGTTGAGTTAACTACCGATCAAACAACAGGCCATTAATCACGCCTGTATCCCAGAGGGGTAGGCAGAGACCACTTCTTTCCACCTGCTACGATCCTGACAAATCTCTTTCGCTTCTTCCACATTCATACATCGAGTCATGCACGCACGTCGGTTTCATACTAACATGTATAAAGTGGACATAATAAATAACTTAGTGAAAAAATCATGTAAACATTGTATCTTGTCTATGGGACACGGTTTATGTAGGGGAACGCTGAAACTTTACTTTTCTCCCTAAGTGTTAACGGAAAATTTACATATTTTCATTTATTTTGTCATTGTGTAATGTCTCAATAATTTCTTGTGATCTGTCGCCGACCTAATAATCATAGATTAAGTGGGTCTAGGTTATGGTATAGACTAGAGCTGGCATTAACTTTTACAGTTATCTTCTGTCAACCTGGAGCGTGTGGACGCAAACGTGTATGTATGTATGTGTATGTAAACACTTGATTGTACAAAACAAAAACAGTACAATGTAGATTAAAAAAAAATATACAAAGGCGAACTTATCTCTTTAAGGGATCTCTTCCAGCTAACCCTTGAAAGATTGACAAAAGTGAAAGGTGGTGCATCGAGTAGGCAAGTGTACAACTTTCTTTAGGAAAAGAGCATAAAAAATAAACTACACTGAAAAAAATAATTGGTCGCTTGTAACAAGATTGTGATTGTTGTGCATAAGCGTCTTGATCCCATACGAGTCTGACAAGATGATAGATACACCAACTAAGACGTTAGATACATCAACTAAAACGTTAGTTAAATCACTAAAGAAATTGCTGTTTGTTACTATCAGTTTTGGTTTATATATTCAATTCCATATTTTTGTGTCCAAGTCCTGAATTAAATCGATGAGATAATTTCAAGTCAGCGTTTATATTTCATATTTCAACAACCTCAGGAGCCTTTAAGCAACGCTTCGAACCCGCCGCCGAACGGCTCTTGAGAAAAGTCAAAAGGTCAATCATCATCCACCGAATGCAGCAGAAATACAGCCGTCAGGATCACGTTAGTGGTTATTACGCTCATTAAGAATAAAACTGCCATTTACATCCCGCTATTGACATATGAAAATTACTATTAGTACAAAAGAAATAAAACATTGCAGCTAAACCCATCCAAAGTTTAAATAAAACGCTTTTAAAATAAATTCATCTGTGTTGAGTGTTTTGTTGATCTCAAACAAGACTTTGAATTTGAATTCGCTAAGTCGAAACGCAAACTTTAGTACCAACCCTATGTAAGTATGCTAATTTTGCAGTACGATGAATAATTGAGACAATTCGAATTAGCGAATTCGTGCGATGACATTCTTAAAAAGCCTTTGCTTTGCAAGATTGATTTATGAGGTCATAAATTAATGTTGCAAAGCAAATGAATAACCCTTATCTTCTGTAAAATAAAAATCAAGTTTCCACCATACGTATTTATCCACTAGTTCCATCACTACACTATACACAGGTTGTTTTCTATGTGTTAATACATAAATGAGTTTTTCATTATTGAGTTCTCATAGTATACAGTTACGATGAATCATTACGTCAATTCGAATTAGCGAATACGTGCGATGACATTTTTAAAACGCCTTTGTTTTGCAAAATTGATTTATGAGGTCATAAATTAATGTTGTTCTCTATGTGTTAATACATAAATGAGTTTTTCATTATTGAGTTCACAGTTGAGTTGATAAATCGAGTATGTGAACACTTTAGTAACTTTTCACTTTTGTCGCTGTGACAATTCATATATGACATTTTAAACATGACATTAAATAGACAAGGTACTGAAAATGTAAACATATTTAAGAACTTAACTGTACAAGCCAATTTATAGCAAGCAATATGTACAGTTAAATCATTTAGCGATATGCATAAAATAAATGATAAACCATGTCTCGCAAACATACGACAAAGGTCCCAGGATACTGAATAAAAAATGACCGTAAGTATATTATCGAGCAAAAGATCTTTTTGGTCCTCATCGACGCCCCGTCAAGAGTGATGGGGGTCAAACGTGACGCCATTTTGTTATTGAAACAAAGTTTCTCGCGCGACCCGACGAGTTCCAGAACAACCCATCTTATTTGAGAAAGGAAAGTTAATAATCTGAATCCATACTAATCCAACCATCCATACTAATATTATAAATGTGAAAGTTTGTCTGTTTGTTTGTTATGCTTTCATAGCTAAATTGCTGAACAGATTTTAATGTAGTTTGGTATGTAGATAGCTTGAACTGTACGAAGAGACGTAAGGTACCCTTTCCCTGAACAATGTGACAGTTCCTGAGGGAATAGCAATCTCCACTTACTATCAGCTGTCCCATGTGCTCATTCGTGCCTTCTTCATGCCAGAAAAAACCCTCAAAGTTAATTTGACTTTTTCTATAATACCGCGTTCAAATCGGTTCATTTGTTTGGGAACTACGATGCATTAGACAGACACACAGATACACAGACACTCAGACACATAGACACACCGAAACACCGATACACAAACACACAGATTCACACGTTAAACGTATCATTCCGGGGGGTTTAAAATAAGAACAGGGCATATGTAAGATTAAATAAAGATTATTAATCAGAGCTACCGAAATCACACAGCAAATTCCAACTTCCATGTTCTAGATTAATCACGTGAACTAAATACACATTTCCAACCCCTAGCAAAATTAGCTGCAAAACAATTCCACCTCCCAAGGGTGAATTCTGTACCGTTTTCGAGGAATCTGTAAGCAGTTAAGTGTTGTTTATTCTTGGAATTTAAGCTCTTTAGCCAATTTATCTTTTGGGTTTGAATATGTAGTCGGAAATGCGGAGAAATGGATACTTTCGAGGAAGTTCATTTGGTACAAGGCTTTTGAAGTATTTGTAACGTGCTCCTAAATATTTATGTTGTCTCATTTTGTGTTAATTATTCCGTTTATTTTTTACGCGACTGCCCAAAAAAAGGATTGTAATTCTTTCAAGGTTCATGTATGTATGTATGTATGTACGATTCTTTATTCCACCATAACTTCTTAACGCTTGAGACGATTTAGATGTGTGACGTATCTTTAGAATCCTTTCACAATCCCGGGTGACATAGGATACCTAAACTGTTAAAATTGATATAACAACAATGGCAAAATGTCAATTATTAAAATAGGTTTTTTAAACCTTGATTTTAAGAAAGAAAGAAAAATAAAGAAAAAAACGTTTATTTGCTTACATCTAACACAAGAACAGAAAAATAAATTAACAAACAGAAACAAAAATACAAAAATATAAAACATCTGAACCAGTGCCAAACGGAGCAAAATTGCTTCCGAAAAGTAGGTTAGGTTAGGTCAGGTTAGAACTGCGACCATAAAAAAAACGATCTGATACCAGAAAAGTAGGAGAGGTTTATCGATTGACCGAAACATACTTGACATACTGCTACCAGAAAGGTATTTTAGGTTAGAACTGCGACCATAACAGAAACGAACTGCTAACAGAAAAGTAGGTTAGGTTAGGTTAGAAGTGTGACCTTATCAAAAACTACCTGCTACGGTCGTTTTTGACGTTCGTCGATAATTCAGTGAAATAAAGTTATGACAAAACATGTTTCTGCAACGATATTTTTTGGCAAAACAATTTTATGCTCATTTAATCTATGCGTAGACATGATTCGGAGCATGAAAAATAATACCGAATAATATTCGGATTAACGAAATTCTGTGTAATAAAACTATGCGAATGTAGATTATGCGACACTAGTCTATGCGTAAAGCCTAATATAGCTATATAGATTATGCCACAAAGAATTATTACATACAAAATTACGCCACAACAGGGTGAAGCAGTTATTTTATAATACTGTCACTTTTACTGTCAAATTGACGTTTAGCTAAGTTGGTAGCGACCCTGCCTTAAAAGTAGGCTGTTTTTTCTTCTTTAACTGTCATTGTCACAAGGTTTTACACAGGGACTTCTTTGTCCTTCCTATAGGAAGGATTTGTCTTTCCTTGTCTATAGGTCCAAATACTATAGGTGCTTACTCGTATAGGTCCAAATCACGCCTTACTTGTGACGATGTACCAAATAACGAAAGAACAGCTATAGATTCATCTCTTTCCAACTCACTATGAAAACCATAAGTACCTAAAAAGAGTGAACCATAATGTATTTTCTGGTTATTTAGTACGGTTTCTATGCCTTTAGTCTTTCTTCTGTGACCTTGCCTACGACGCTATCGGTCCCGGTAAAGCCTAATATTTGTGTGATGCGCTCGAGAATATCGTCAATGATACTGGAATACCATCGTAAAGAACAAATTAAATAAAGTGCAAAATACACCTTAGTAAGTAAGTCAGTAAGGTTCATTTTGCAACTTATTGAACTTGTTAGTTACGCCGTATTGAAGTATCACCGACGATTTAACTCTTAAGTGGGTTCTAAGACCCATAGATAGTTGCATTCTCTATACTGCATATGCGTTGCTAACCCTGACTAAGCCTTTATGTTTATTTCACGAGAGTTGATATTCTAGACCAGGGATCGCCAACCTGCGGCTCGCGAGCCACATGCGGCTCTTTAGTTCCAACTTTATTTATGCAAGTACTATTTAGAGTTGGCAAGAAAAAAAAATGTGCGTCTTTAAAAACTTTGAAATTTTGTAAATTGTAATTTTTACTCTTTCGACTCAAAAGATTGCCATTGTTGCCAACCCCTGTTCTAGACGGTAGAAAACATGTCTTTGACCTATTATACTATTGTCCACGTTTTGATAGCACTTATTTACTTGACAGTAATGGCGGCCGAGTGAAAAACAATACGATGAAACGTCAAAGACGACCATAGTTTACCCAGGCCCAGGTCTTTTATCGTCACACCAGAACAAAACAATGCGAACACTGCTGCTTGATGGTCGGTTAAAAGAAAAGATGGTGGTAGCAATCCGGACGGTCTCTAAAAAAGGTCATATCGCCACTAGTGGTCTTCTGAAACATTGCAAAACTTTCCTTAACTGCGAATATTACAGCGTATGAAAGTTACATAATTAGATGGAAATGATTCTGACACGGCTAAATTTCATTTAACTCTCATGTAAAGTTTCCGTTTCTTACGTTACATGTCAAAACTATAGTAATTTTCCGAAATATACCGATTTCACTTTGGTAACTTTCAGAATATTGCATGAAATTTTAGGTGAAAGTTTCAATTTTGCAACTTTCACATTATTGCAGAAAGGGGCTTGAGTAAAAGTGTTGACATTTGTAAAATTCCTACATTTTCAAGGGGAGCGGCCATTCGTAAAAGTGGTAAATTATGATAAAATTATTCAAAATAAACATATTTTGTTATGTAATGTAATACTCTTAAGTGCATCGGAGCCGAGATATTTAAATATTCATACTTGGGCGTACTTTTGTACTAAAAACTGAACACTTAAATCTTTAAAATCTCCGCTCCGATATTATTTAACGCCATAAATTATATATATCTATATGTATTTAGACGTCCTCTAAATAACTACGTAAGAATCATCAGTGGCCGCTGAAAAAAATATGACAATATTCTTCAAACAAATTTACCCAATCCCTTTTAAGTGAAAGTTTCACTTTTGAAATTTACAAGCTGCCCAACACAAATCGCCGCTATGTTTTCTATAATATTTAGGTATTTATATCGTTGCCTCGGGCTAAGTTTGAACTAGGTCAATTGACTAGTAATGATTCAAATATTATTTAAGGGTCTTTTCCAAACTTATGTTAATTTCCTGACTAATTTATGCAAGCAGACCCTAGCCCTAACAAAATACATAATTTTCGCCCATCTGATACTCGCAGCGGACGTTCGGACCGACCCGAGCTTAACAACTTTTAGAACAAGGTTGGAACTGATACAACTCCATGGGGAACTAGGGAGCTTACTGACTTACTTATGCGTCCGACAACTATGTCGAATATTCTCTTCCAATAGGGATGTTGACTCATATTGAACTTGACTATATAATTTAATAATATACTCTTTATTGTACAAGAATAAAAGAAATACAAAACACTGGCAATATACTTAACAAAAAACAAAAACATGTACAAAGGTGAACTTGTACCTTTAAGGGGTTTCTTCCAGATAACTCTTGTTGAACAAAGAAAAATAATCTAAATATAACCTGATAATAAGTAATATGGATTGAAAAACTGTAAATTACAATAACAATTAATATTTCATATTATGAAAATGTCAAAAACTGCAAACACAGTACAGACGGACTGCATTTGAACTGCAACCCATCTGCAAAATGGCAGTTCGAGGGCAGTTCTGATGCAGTTGAAGTAACTGCATCGAAACTGCAAACCAACTGCGCAGTCCGCTTGCAGTTGGCGTATAGTCAACCTAAGCTGACTACGCAGTTGCTTTGCAGTTTCGATGCAGTTACTTCAACTGCATCAGAACTGCCCTCGAACTGCCATTTTGCAGATGGGTTGCAGTTCAAATGCAGTCCGTCTGTACCGGCCCCAAGGTGATGAGACATCAAAGTTTCAACAATTTTGTGTTTTTTTGATCCAATAGCCTTTAAGTTCAATGGTATTTTCAGAAGCCTTGTCTTTAAATTACTTAAACATTACTTAAACGCAGTTTTCACGGCCATAATTACAAACTACTTGTTTTTACCATACATTTGGCACAGTGTTTACAGACTTGTGACTTATCAGTCTGTATGGAGCGTTTTCAACGCTCAGTAGGAAAGGAATGTCGGAGTTTCATTCCCATTTCTGACTTTTGCAGTGCCCGGATTGCATCGAATATTTTGTTCTTAGTATATTCATGAAAATATTTCCGAAGTTCTGTCAATATTCTGCTACTTGACGACACGATTACATTAAACGTTTTATTTTAGAGTTTTTACACGACCGCGCCAAAAAAAGGAGTGTAATGTTTTCAGGGTTCATGTTTGTATGTATGTATGTATGTATGTGAGTTTCTTTATTCCACCTTAACTTCTAAATCCCTTGACCGATTTAGATGTGTGAGGTATCGTTAGAATCCTTACGTCATCCCGGGTATTACGTCATTACCTAAACGGTTAAAATTGAAATAACAACAACAATATCAAATCCAATCCGTCAACATTTATAATAGAATAAATAAGGTAATAAATATATATCCGCTAACGTCATATAATTGTAAGGACACAATGATCAAATGGATTATTGGACTTAGCTATGATCAGACAGAAGACTTGTTAAAAGTAGGAACTTAAACTATTAAGATAGATACACTCACACGCACACGCGCACGCGCGCACACACACACACACACACACACACACACACACACACACACACACACACACACACACACACACACACACACACACACACACACACACACACTAATACAAGTAATATATATAGAACTAACTGTAGAATAAAGGTTTCTAAGAGGAACCTTATTATTAGACTTAAGTACCAATAATATTTTTAAACTCACCTAGTTAAGAAAGAGTAAACCTACTAGTTTTGGAAGAGCGAGACCTCCTGATACAGGTACACTTCATACCTACTAGGAGGCCTCAACCACTATGTACTTTCCACCTTTGTTCTTACCGAATAAATGATTTTGTTTTTTTTAAATGGCAAACTGACAATTATTAACATATAATTATTAACTTTCATATAGTTATTTTGTATTCTAAAAGCGGTGAATGAGTGTGCAAACCCTAAAACAAATATTTTTGCAAATGCTAGTTACAGATATTAACTTAGAAAAGAGATATTGGATATGTTTTCGCCCGCAATAAAGAAAATCCGGACGGAATACCGGCGTGTAAAGTGAGCGTCGATGCATTTATAGTGCCCTACTGGAACAAATGGCAGTACCTCAGACAAACTCCTGTAGCAATTGCAACCTTGTTACTAATAGGAGAGGGTTGAATCTTCTTTGGCTATTGAATTCGAGATACAGCGTATTGGTTTATGACGGTCTTTCAAACCACGAAGTGCCCCGCTAATTAATGCTACGTACATATTGACGCAACCGACATTGACGACGCTTTTAGCAGGTAGAGTCCTGCCTACGAAGTCAGCGATCCTGGGCTCAATTTCTGGTATCGTTAAATATTTATCCTCAGCCATTTAATTATTTCTAGTTATGGAATTATGTATATTTGGTCAGCTGATATGAAAAGCTTTATTAAGGCCCTGTCATCCCGGCTCATAGACTCCTCCGGAGATCCTAGAGCTGGTGGTTACCTCTCCCAAAGGAATGGGCTAGCTATCCAGAGAGGTAATGCAGCCAGTGTCATGGGGACCATGCCGCGAGCGGACCTGCTAGAGGGGACGTTCTTTTTATAGTGGTGATTACTATTTATATCTTTGATATTTGAGTAGCTTTGTTTAATTTTAATTTTAATACGTTTAGTTGTTTTAATTGTTTTAATGTTGAATTTTGTATATATTATGTTCATTTAATGAATTAATAATAAATTTATATTTATAAGTATAAAAATATCCAACCAACGGTTTAAATACCCTATATTGTATGACAAAATATTGAGCTCTTTTCGTAAGCAACAAATTGAAGACCCATTGACATGCGCCAGCAAGCAACGACGAGCGACAGAGATCGACAACGAGCGACAACGAGCGATAAGTGACAAGCGAGGCATTGTGTGACAACACGATGGCATTGTCTGGACAAAACGAATTTACAAGCTTCAAAGAACATACGAAAAGCTTTTTGGCATGCTTTGCACAGTAAAGAGGAAAACAGTAGGTACAGCAAAATATTCTTACTATGCTTGTGTTCTTGGTTTTTCGTCAGTATGTTTAATTTAACTTTGACATTTTATTTAATTAGTATTTTCTACTCGTGAACTAACTATAAACAGCTAATATTGGTATCAGAATGGTAGAAAAAGAGGTTATAGAAAATTTTAACTAAAACCAATTGAGCAAGGATTTTCACCAACGATCTGCAAATTGCAGATTGGATGCAGTTTTTGTGCAGTTGACGTAACTGCATAGAAATTGCTGCACTGCTTGCTGTCGGAGTCCGGTTCTAACTATTACACATTGACTGCATACTAGCGGTCTGCGGTGTAATGCAGTCCTAATGCACTTACCGACTAAACTATAACTGCAATGAATTCAAGATTAAATCCATTTTGTAGCTAGATTGCTGCATTTGAATTGCAGATCGTTTCTGTAGATCAAAACTGACGACGAGTTAGCATAGTTGGTTGTTGATAGTGACCCTGCCTATGAAGCTAGTGGTTCCGGGTTCAATTCCCGAAATAGGCAAATATTTGTGTGACCAGCATAAGTATTTGTTTCCGAGTCTTGGATGTATTCTTTGTATTTAAGTATTTATTTCTCTTCATGAGTATTTATATCGTTGTCTAGTACCCATGGGTACTAAAACCTAGAGCTTAGTTTGGGACTAGGTCAATTTGGGTGAGATTGTCCCCCAAAAGAAAAAGAATCTGGTACCGTAAAACGGGTTGCGTAGGAATTAAGGGGTGAGTAGGGACACAACCTAAAATGAAGCATATGTTACTAATTATAAGACAGAAATTATGTCTAATATACGTAACGTTAATGTCCATTTTATATTTAATTGTTCTTATTAGGTTTCCGTACCAAAATGGTAAAAAAGGAACCCTTATGGTGAGACTTCGTTGTCTGTCTGTCTGTCTGTCTGTATGTCACATCAGGTTTTCTCAGCAACTATAAATGCTATCAACTTGAAATTCAGCATAGTTGTACAACTTGCTTGCCCGCATCTGTTTTTAGTAAAAAATATGAAATTAATTTTATAAATAGTTGAAAAGGGGTCTAGAATGGGGGGTTAAAAAATAAAAGTGGTTCGATTATAGCAAATGGGGTGTCATATGAAAGGACTCAATTTGCCCAATTCAAAACAATTTTTTTTTTAAATTTCTTTTATGTACTTTTTGATTTATAGCCAAAAATGTGCAAAAAATGACCGTTCCCTTTATCTCCGAAGTTTATCAATCTAAAAATCTGAAAAAATCGTGGCGTATAGATAATTGTTAATATTTGATGGGAAAAATAAAATGAAGTGTTAATTATTTACAGTTTTTGAGAAATATACAAAAAGAAATGAAAATCTGTTTTAAAAATGTAGGCTAGTCAAAATGGACCTTATTGCATAGTATAAAATAAAGTTCATACCAAAATGAGTACTTTCTTTTGCGATTACCAAGCTTATTATCTTAAATACGGAACCCTCGGTGCGCGAGTCCGACTCGCACTTGACCGGTTTTTTGTAACAAGTTATGGCTTATTTTAGGTTGTGGCCCTACCCACCCTTTAATCCCTACTCACCCCATTTTACGGTGTTCCACACTGAAGCACGCTAGTCATTTTAAATTGATGAATGCCTCGTTGACCACTGTGGACGTTGAGGTAACGTTTCGTAATTTAAAGTGGATATTTTCATCTTTATTTTCGACCAAATATCGAAAGAACATTGATTGGTTAATACTAGTATGAAAACCACATACATACATACATAATCTCACGCCTTCGTTCCCAGAGTGGGGTAGGCAGAGCTACAGAATTACAAACATCTCTAAAAACTTGTTGATAATTCTATAACCACAATTTGCACAATTAGGCTAAGATGTTTACCAGCGTATCAGTGACAGGTTGCAAGCCCATCGCCTAACAGTACTACAAGCCTTTATTCCCTTAGTCGTCTCTTACGACACCACGGGAAGACATGGAGTGGCACTATTCTTACTCGGCAACCACACGAGGATAAAAACCATTTTAAAATAAAAAAAAGTATAAATTAATGATGTTGAATTTAACATCTTGATCTTGACAAAAACATCAATTATATGTTTCGCTACATCACTTCCGCGCCCCGAGTTAGCTCTCGTCTGCTCAGTAGGTACAATGTATGTTTTTGTTCACTTTTAATACCCTCGTTAGGACAAAACGGTTTGACGGAGTCACGTGATTAATGGGAGCGGTTGCTTTTACCAGCTTTTAATAATGACCCGATTACTGTTTCTATTATCCGACTGGATATTAATACCAGGACAAGAACTTACTATGACCAAATGTTCTTATACTAGAACACATGTTTGAAAAAATCTGTTTTGTATCTGTATTTTCTACCCTGTATTTTGTATTTGTTACTTTATTACCTTGTAATAAAACTTACTTTTGAGTATTATTGTATTTAATGTGTGAAAAAATGACCTTCTGCTGGAGTTTCTTGCGGCGCTTCTTCTCCGCAATGATGGTCTTGTCCGAAGCGCTAGTAGATTCACTGTATATTACCGACGTGTAAAAGAGCCCTCATGTGGCCAATTTACTGAATAACTCTTTTGATTTTGATTTGTATAAGCTGATATACAATATAAAGAGAAATAAGTATGTTTTTCGTAATTATTGACTTTCTCTCCTTGTTTTAACAAGTAGTACTTCGCGTATTTCAAGTTGTAGACAATCACCATGGACTTATTAGAGAAACAAGTCCATGGATATCACGCGAGGACAATATTGTTCAGTTAAAGAGTATTTATCTACTCTTGTGGACTAAAGCACAGAATAAGTAATAGTACAAGTACGCGTTTCTGCCAAGTCCAAGAACCAAGTTAAAACCATATTGCCATGACATGTTATCGTATTGTTGTTTTGATATCTCTTATTTACTTGACAGTAATGGCGGCCGCGATAAAAACAATACCAAGACAGGTCAAAGACGATTTGGATTTTACCGCCTAGAATAGAGGCGCAGGGGCTCAATTCTACGACGTTAAACAATATTGCTTTTGACGTGTTATGGCATTTGTTTTTAACTCGGCCGCTACTGTCAAGTAAATAAGAGATATCAAAACGTAACAATACGATAACAGGTCAAAGACGATATAGTTTTTACCGCCTAGAATACAGGCCCACGTCAAAGACGATATGGCTTTTACTGCCTATTTAGGGCCGTATTAATAAACTCATCTTGATCGAGATGCCCGTCACAAGATACGTCAAAGTAAACGTCAAGCCGTAAAAAACTGTCATTTTTGACGCATCTTGAGACGAGCATTACAGTCGAGATCAGTTTATTAATACTGCCCTTAGAATAGAGACCCTGCGCGGTCGTTTCCCATAAAAAATCAAACGAAGGAAGTTAAACAAAAGCTTGTAAAAAACGCTGAATCTCAAGACATTACTGTCTAAGCTCCCTGAGAGTAGATCCAGGTCGCTTCGACGTTTCATTTCCTGTGCTTTGCCGCGAGTTTCGCTCAGCTTTCAAAGTTCGATGCAGGCTGGCTACCAACTTCTTTGTATTGATCAACTGCCTCGTTTATTTTACTTTTCTTTAGTTGGTGAAATGTTATAAATGTTCTTTGTTAAGTTCATAAAAGAATAATTATTTGTGAAACAGGAGAGCTAAGTTGGCTTTTGCTGCGTTGATTTTGAATCTCAACTTAAAACAACAAAACTTAAAATAAATTAAGAAAGAATTCGGCAGGCCTTTCGCGTAACTCACTCGCAATCGCGATCGGCTTCAAAACAAAACAATTGGTTTCATTTTGTATGCAGACAAACCTTCGATTTTCAAAATGAAAACGATTGTGATTGCGAGTGTTGTTACGCGAAAGGCCTGCTGGTCTTCCGTTGGGACCACTCGTGAAAACACGGAAGGTCACACAAACATTGCGGTATATTTGGACAGACAAAAGAGATTTAAAGACAGAACATACCTACAAACAAACAAGCAAACAATCGAACAAAGACACTTTTTACATAACTTATAAAATCGTTAAGGAAGGATAAAAAAAAAGGTTACAGGAAAAAAACTTAAAATAATTTACCCAGCAGTGGGATAGCATTAATTTAAAAACCTTGTTCGGTCATTTGAAAAGGAGGGATGAAAGAAGATTAAAGAAAGAGATATACAGAGCGAAAGTGAGTGGGAAGGTTTGAAGGGTCCCCAGGAGTACTTTTTCCAATTAAAACAGAGAAATACTGGGAAAAGGCCGAATCTTAAGTACCCGAAACCGACGCGCATGTATGATCGTCAAGATTGTGGCAGGTGGAAAGAAGTGGTCTCTGCCTACCGCTCTGGGAAACAGGCGTGATTTAATGTATCTATGTAACAACCGTGTTCTCAGCCCATATTAACCCAGTGCAGAGCATTATGTCCAGTTGTCATTTCCCCACACTGGGAGTCAACAATGTGAACACTTCTGCTTGTCAGTAGGTTGAATAATAAGATCTGATGTTGGAGCGCCACAGTGCATGGCTCTTTATACCATAAACCTAAAAAAAGCAATTCTATGAACCAGCGGCTTTCCGCACTCAAACTTGAATCTTACGTTGCATTGTAATATCTTGGCAAGTATCTATTTTATCTTACAAATGACCCTTGAAGCGTAACCACACTGAACTGAACCTTAATCCCTCTGAACAAGGTCGAAGTTAGAGGGATAAAGTTTCCAGCCAGTATAAAGTGCGTTTTGTTCAACAGCGCGTTGCCAAGCGGTTTATTACTCAAACTATTCGATGCCGTACACTCAAAATTCAGTGTAAAATGGAGGCAGCATGGAGTTCTTGGCATGGAATGAGTAAAGGATGAGATTCTAATGTTTTCAGTAGAAATAAGGTTTTGGGTCGTTCTTCTTTTGTCGTGATAAATGTTTTCTTTCTTACGTATGTATGTTCAGAATTTTCTATCGTCAGAAACCTTCTTAAACTGTTAAAAGACGGTGAGAAACATGGCAGGATCCAGGCAACAGGGGTAGCGATATATGACTCCTGACTCTATCCAGTATATTTATTGGATCTTGGCAGATTTAACAAGAAGTCTGATCCGTTATGTCGTTCACCTTACGAGTAATATACGTAATCATAATTTCAGGGCGACTTAGTCCTTATTCGTCGTCTTCCGAAATTCTTATTCCAGATTCGCTACTTTCCAAACTGGCCATTTTCTACTTTCGTCATATTCCAGAGTCATTAGCTCTGTCCTTTACTCCCAGCAGCGTAAACTTAACTACATATTTACTATATCATAATACCCCCCAGTACTAGGGTAGCATAAAGGTATTACAAGTTGGCAACAAAACGCACGCGTATTTTCACACTATAAACTATTGGCGTCGACATAAAAATCAATCGTCGGTGTCAGTTTTGAAACCCGTTAGATTGATGCTGCTGTATTTTTTGTTAGATTGGTCTAACATTTATGTTATCGGCATTAAATTTATGGTAATACGTTATGTGTAGTTGTTAACGAAGATATTGTATTTATATGTCCCTAGTAATTTAGTATGACTTATTTTATTGTTAGTTTACACTGACTGCCTTGGATTTTCCCTAGCTACACGCCTGTTGCGATCTATAAAGAATATTTGTATTGTATTATATTTTATCTACATCCATATCATAACTTCCCTACAATCTGTTCAGAAACGATGAGCAAATGGCCTATATTAAGAAACCTGTATCCGTGGTTGTATTTTAATGTTAATATTAAAGTATTGCATGTCATTTAAGTATCCGTTACCAATGTGGTTGCATCTTAATGTTCACGTTAAAGTATCGGTGACCAATACTTTAATGTAAACATTAAGATAAAGGTACATTTAGATACAGGCCAACCACAGTTTCTTATCTCACATATTGTAGAAAACTTATGATAGATGTAGATAAAGTTATGTATGCGACTGTACACATAAATAGGCATTAAAATACTCGTGTGATTATTATCGCTCGCTTCATAAAACCACACTCGTGTATAATACTTCTCATTATGCACCAGTAACTTCTTAATAATAAAAAACGTCTCGTATATGCGTAATATGTGTTTCTGTGAATTTGTGTAGCTCCTAAACAGATGTTCCGATTTAAACGCAATTTTTTTTAGATACTTATTTTAATAGTGTTTACCTAGATTTTATAACAATCATTTTGGCCATTTATAAGATATCACCTGAAAGAAAGAGTCTATAATTGTATCGGGTTTTTATCTATAAATTAATAATGTTATTAAATAACACTTCTAACCATAAACCATCGGAGATATCATTCCTAAACCATCACATTGTTTTATATAAAAAAACGTAAAAACATTTCAGCGTCATTTCTGCCGCAGTGTTTTCCGTAGCACTTTTCTCATTCCACTTCCAATTTCATTACTAACCAATACAAAATCCCCGCAGTTTTCTCCAGCTCGATATTTAATAACACCAAGTAAATCGTGCTGCAGTAAAAACATTTTCCATAAATCAAGCTTAATCTATTTGAATAGAACTTCCCGACGCAGATAGGAAGTCGAGCACAACTAAGTAACTGTTCCTGATCGATCAGCTGACTTGATTAGCTCTGAATCAGGTCACCTAAATAGGGAGACTCACTTAGAAGTTGGAGAAGTGAAAAATTGTGCGCCGAGAAATAGGGTTCGTTAGTTGAGTAATTGAGGTAGACGATGCGTTAACTTAGTTGGAAGCAGAGATGGGCATTATTAGAATAATTATTCGAATAAAAAATAATTCGTAATATTTTTATCCGCGAATAATTTATTTGCGAATGATTTATTTGCGAATCAATTATCCACGAATGAATCATCAATTACTTTTCGAATAACGAATAATTTATTCATTAGAGAAAAATAGAGCAGGTATTCCAGTACGAAGAATAAATTATTCATGTGTAAATTATTCGACGAAAAAGAATAATAATTCGAGAATGTCATTTTTTATTCGCGAATATTTTGGTTATTCTTTTTCGTTAATCGTCATTCGAATAAATTTTACCCATCTCTGGTTGAAGTACTGCCTACGAAGCTATCGGTCCCAGGTTCGATTCCCAGTATGGGTGAAATATTTGTGTGATGAGTGCCAGTATTTTTTTCTGAGTTTTGGAGGTATTCTATCGTTGTCTTAGTACCCATAATACAAGGCTAGGGCTTAGTGTGGGAGAAGTTCAATTTGTGTGATATGGTCCGTGATATTTATTTACTAGCTTCTGCCCGCGACCTCGTCCCCGTGGAATAGTTACTCTGGGCTAACGCTAACTTTAAACCGCGACTTTGTTTACGTAGAAGGTTGAAACATTCTTCATTGGTGCTCCGCTCCTATTGGTCTTAGCGTGATGATATTATAGCCTTCCTCGATAAATGGGCTATCTAACACTGAAATAACTATTCAAATCGGACCAGTAGTTCCTGAGATTAGCGCGTTCAAGGAAACAAACTCTTCAGCTTTATAATACTAGTATAGATTTAGTAATGATTTACATTATGATGTTATTAATTATAATATTAAATAGAGATCGCCAGTGACTTCGTATACGTGGAATTAGTTTCCTATTATTTCCCTTATTTTTTCTCGTTGACGGTTGATTTGTGATATATTTTTAGATCGAAAATGACTACGGGCTTTAGTGTCCATTTGCCATCAGGTGGCCTATGTGCCTTTGCCATGCATGCAAAACTAAATGCAATGGTGCATCCTAATGGCATTGTTATGCTGGTAAAATGGCCGGAAAAATAAAGGTAAACGACAGACAAACAAATAAATAACGTGACCTAAAAACCTGGGGTTTTCAAGGTTAATCTACGTTGATTTGTATGTTTGTTTCCCGGAAATCATTTGATAGAGACAAATTGGAATGTATTTATGTCATAACTCACCTACCAACTAGCGCTACAATTTCTATTTAATGGTAAGAAGAAGGTACATGGTCATATAGGCCACGTTATAGCAACTAGGATTTGAAACCCATATTCATTTGAATTCTTAAGACAACAATCCCAAGACTGTAATCTTTAAACTCCAAATGCATCGCTAAAACTGAAGACTAAGATGGAATGCATCTATGCTAGTAATTTAACCAGTTGTCTTATCCCCACCGGAACACAACAATACAAACACTGCTGCTTGGCAGATAGGATAAGATACTATGTTTTGGTAACGCAATTACTATGTTCTGTGTACAATTACTATGTTATGGGCTAGAGGTGAAAATTATCTATGAGTGGTCAACTGACGTGTGTACCTATACTTAAATTGATACTTTAAGAGGATTGTGAAGCTAAAAATTTCCATACAAAATGCGAAAACGTTTCTCTCCCCTTAAACCTCGTCTGATTTTTTCGATTTTTGGATATGTTGTAGATATCATGAAAAACTATGTCTGTACGTTTTCCTTTACACGAAAATATTTCTTAGAATGGAACAAATTGAAAAAACAAAAAACAGAAACGTACAGACCTAGTTCTTTATAATAACTACAACATATTCAAAAATCGTGGAAATCGGACTTGATTTGGGGGGTGAGAAACGTTAACGCCCGGAGATAAATTTGTATGGATTTTTTTTGACAGCTACGTGATTTTAGCGGCGCTTCACAATCCTCTTAAGATCTGGTTTATAAAGGTCCGTTAGTAAATATAGGTATCAAATGAAATTTTAGCAACTTCATACAGATCCCGATCGAAATTTGATCTAACGGATATTTTATAAAACCTAGCCTTGCAAATCCCTTCACTCAGTAACACTGCTTTTTTGGCACCAGAACTTAACTAACGAACGTAACCCAGTTATCGTCACCATGTTCCACGTGTTCTTTTTCTCATTTTACTGGTAACTAGCAGCTGGCTTCAACTGATTGCGCTGTGGATCGGGAAATTTTAAGTTTTGGCTCTAAATTGGGAATATTAATGAACATATCTAATAGAAATATTGAGCAGAAATCCGAACAAAAATTAGTCATTTGTAGTATAACGAAATAATCCGAGTGTCAACGTTTTAAGGGCCTATTAGAAAATTGACACAATTTTAATGAAAATAAGACGAAGTATGAATAGAATACCAATTATATTTGAGACTCAAACTAGCAATTATTAAAATTATTCCAAACATTTCGAAGCGGAATCTAAACGTTAATTCGTAAATCTGAAAGATAAATAAGAACCAGGTAGAAATTATTAATAGCCTGTTGTTTGATCGGTAGTTAAACTAACTAATGATCAAAAAATGTTACTAATGGTTAAAATCTCAAGGAAATGTGTCAAATTTTCCATTCCTTTTTCGAATTTTAACAATTAGTTAGGTTAACTACTGATCAAACAACAGGGCCTAAGCCAGGTACACATCAGAGGAATTGCCACGTGAGAAGTTTGTAAATTTGGGTACAAACAAGATTTGACGCGTTAGTGAAAGACGTAAACCAAAAAACCGCCCTCAAAAAGCAAAAAATAACTTCTTTAAAATGATAGGTAAATAGGTCAGTCCAACTGAAGTCTGCTTTTGGTTAAAATATTGTTGGACGCCGACTTAAGTTGGACTGACCTATTTACCTATCATTTTAAAGAAGTTATTTTTTGCTTTTTGAAGGCGGTTTTTTGTTTTTTTAAACATTTATTTTATTTTATACTTTTTAGTGATCCTATTTATGCTGTTACGTAGCTCCACTTCTAAATATTAATAAGAAACTATAGAACATTTCAAGCTCGCCGCAGACAACGCCGCGGGAATGTCATAGTCATATTTAAACCTAAATGTGCTTCGTCATAGTCGCTCAACTTCCTTTATCGAAATATCTTATCGCCACCCTTGAAACAGGTACCGTTAAGGAGTTCCGGTGGCCATCTGTGGTCTTCATCATCAGTTTCACTTCACCATATAGTATTTTTCAAAAGCAAATGCATGAGTTACAATGAAAAATACCAAAATCGCTATAGGTGTGCCTATAATATTTGAGGAGTTCTCTTGATTTCTCCATGATCCCATCATCAGATCCTGACGAGGTGACAATGGGACCAACTAGAAAGTATACCCATTCGAGCAACGAAAAAATTTTTCAAATCGGTCCAGTGGTCTTCGAGTAATCGGGGAACATATATATAAAAAAAAAACCCGACGAATTGAGAACCTACTCCTTTTTTTGAAGTCGGTTAAAAATAATAGAAAACGGAAAAATATCACACGTTATTGTACAAACTAAAGAGATAACAATCATAAAATAGACATATATAAGGGCACTGGGGGAATGTACAAAGGCAAACTTAAGAGTTTATTTTTAATTTTCGGACTGTTTTTCATAATTAGGTGATGATATGAATTTTATGAGTGGCGCCACTTTAAAACCTGGACTACAATATAAGTAGTAATGATTAGTGAATTTATTAATTCAAATCTAAATTAGTATAAGTTTTGCGACTATCAAGAGAATTACAAGAACTGATATTGTAAAGTATTTTTCCCATAAACTGCTTGCGCAAAATTTACTACTTAAGTATCAATATTTTATTGTCTGTATAGAGACCGAACCATTGTTCTCTTTTGGTGCACACAATTTCCCTTGGTGTTCCACAAGGTTCCATTTTAGGACCTCTCTATTTATACTCAGTAACTTTGAATCCTCGTTGTTTAAAATGAGTTATTTATATGGTTGCCAAAACACGAATAGCCGGTTCTGGTTATAAACGACTCATAAATGCTGACCGTTTTAAAATAAAAGCAAGGTAAGTAACTTTTAAAACTTTTAGTAATCAAAATAGAGCTTGTGAACTGTAAGATAAACTAGCCTAAAGCAACAGAACTTGAAACTGAATATTTAACTTGTCTATTAATTTAATTATATTCCGGTATCATATTGTTAATTTATAGATAATGGTGATTTGCAGAAAATATTTTATATTGAAAGTAAACGACTAATTTCATAACGAGATAAATAAAACCTATTAAACCTTTTTGAAGCTGTTTGTATTCTAACTTATTATCACAAACTTAAAAACTTTTTTTATACGATCTTATGCTCTTAGTTAGTATTTTTTTAGGCGGTAAGCAAATAGCTAAATTTTACAACGTATGTACGTAATTATGAAAGCTGTTCATTGCAAAAAAACAAGTGACATATCAACTTATGTACTTACAAAGAAAATAATAAATAACAATGTACAAAGGTAAACTAAATTACTGTTAAAAATATGAGGTTTTTTTTATCTATCAAATAAAGTAATCAGAGTCAAAATTCAAAGATATTTGCGTATACTTCTTGCTTCTCTTAAATATAATAACGGGGCCAATTCGGCGCCCATTCCCGAAATACCAGTATTTTAAAATACCATACATACATACATACATAATCTCACGCCTTCGTTCCCAGAGTGGGGTAGGCAGAGCTACAGAATTACAAACATCTCTATAAACTTGTTGATAATTCTATAACCGCAATTTGCACAATTAGGCTAAGATTTTTACCAGCGTATTAGTGACAGGTTGCAAGCCCATCGCCCATTTTAAAATACCAGATTCTCAATATATCGGAATCCCAAAACTAAACATTCAAATTACGGTATTGTTTATTATCTTCACCCATTATTTCAAATCTGGTTATTTGAGAATCTGGTAAAAAGAGTAATTTTGTATTTTGAAATGCTGGTATTTTGGGAATGAGCGCAATTCGGACCGTGTTTTCTAATTTTAAATAAGTAAGTATTTGGTAAAATAAACGTCAAACTCTATTCTTGTTAGACTAGAATCGAGTATGACGTTAATAAATTTAGGTTTAGAGATACTTCAAATATATTTTTGGGTCAATGATTATTGTCTTTATGGTTGGGATCGTGTATAGGACAACATATTTACTATGAACAGAGTGGATTATCCTCTATCCAGTGGTATCTTATCATCAGTTAAGAAGGGGAGGATAGGGTTTCGAATTGGGGGGAGGGAAATACCCATTGGTAATCTCTTCCGATCCTCACAAGTGGGGAAAATGAAGTCCTAAAATTAGCAAGACAGTCGAAACCGACAAGATTAAGTGTTTTTGCGAAACGTAATTAGAATAAAAAACTCATCGTGGATATTAACATAATTAATAAAGTGGGTGTATTTAGATTAATCTTCATAAATAATTGTTACGCAAACACAATATTTTGCTTTATTTGTTGAATAGGTATTTTTTGAGACTTGTGTTACGATCAGTGATCGGAATAGGTAGAGTATATTTACCTAAAGTTCGCAAAAGGACATAATATAGAGTGGTTACAACCGGGTGAAATATTAATTTATTTTTGTTGAATTCCGGATTTCTGGTGCCTGTTTTATAAAGCTACAAATTACAATTTACAGGTTACAAGTTTCTATTTGACACAACCTCAACCAATGACGACGAGCCATTTGAGCAGTGTTGCCAGTTTAGACCTGTAAAATTGTAACTTGTAGCTTTATAAAACGTGCCCCTGGTATTTTGTCTGCTACTAGTAAATGTAGTCGCAAGGAAGTCTTCAGTTTATGTCTCTGTTCAACGAAGTTTAGGTAAATATGCTCCACCTATTAATTAGATACTTAAAAGAAATGAGTTACAGGGCAATTTTATCACAAACTAACATAAAATATCCCATACCGTAAGTAAATATTCTGTATATTTAGCATTAAAAGTACCGGATATCCGGATTTCAATAAAAATAAATTAATATTTCACCCGGTTGTAACCACTCTATGTTATGTCCTTTTGCGAACTTTAGGTAAATATACTCTACCTATTCCGATCACTGTTTATTATTTTGCTTCTTCTCCGCAATGATGGTTTCGTCCGAAGCGCTAGTAGATTCACTCCGTATTACCGACGTGTAAAATTCTCATAAGAAATACTTTGAACTGTGAATTTCTTGCCGAATCTTATCTTACTAATCTATGCTAATAATATTATAAAGACGAAACATTTGATTGTTTATTTGCTTTGAATAGGCTCCGAAACTACTGGATTGATTTGAAAAATTCTTTCACTATTAGACTACTACATTATCCCTGAGTAACGTAAGCTATGTTTTATTTTTCTGCGTGGACGGAGTCGCGGGCAACAGCTTGACCCTTAAATGATCTCTCTACGGTTCAGTGGTTGTTTTTTTTAAACTATAACTACGGTAAGAAATTAAGGTTAGAAAAGAAAAATATCATGTAAATTTTCAAGTGATTAAATTGTTTTTTTTTTTATTTGCTCGCGTCTTGTTCTCGTCTCGTGCATAGTCGTTCTTAATGCATAAGTGGGAAAGAGATAAACTAATTAATGTCACTTGGTACTGAATCTATGCGACAGTTCGTTGAAATTAGAAGGGTGAGCATTTAACTTTTTTTTTTCTATTGTTTTTGTTTTGTGTGTGTTGAATAAATATTTTCTATTCTATTCTATTCTATTCTAACTGATGTGTCCTTTAAAACGGACAAAATCCGTTTAAGGGTTATTATAAATGAGAAAGTTTGTTAGTCAATCACGCTTCAAGCACTGAACGGATCGGGATGAAACTTGGCACACATATAGGTTAGGTCCTGGTATAGGACACAGGATAGTTTTTATCCCGAAAAACTTGTCATTCCTACGGGAAATCCAATTCTGAAGTCAATGCAGACGAAGTCGCGGGCAGAAGCAGATAGATAATTAATATTTTTAGAACCGATTTTTATGGGCCCAAAAATCTCGGTTCTCCTTAAATTTAATCCCAGAACTTCTGCCATAGACGACTTATAATCCTCATATTCAGAATTCAGGCGCCCTGACCTACTTACGGATAACGGGTTTAATTCGAGTTAGAATTAACCCAACTGTGATTCGAAGATTGTCCAATGGATTGGGATACATTTATGATAGTGGTTTAGGAATTAGATTTGGTTATTTGTTCGACTGTGAAGAGTTTTTTTATATTTTTGAATGTAAACAAAACTTTAACTAAATTTCTAAAAAAAAAAACCGTCGGTCTCTTCCGTACGATTGTTGTATGGGAACCCTTTTAATTTAATTTAATTTTTATGTTTTTTTTGTTATAGCGGCAATATAAAATATACACTATGTAAAGATTTCGATTGTCTACCTAATTTACACTTTATGAGAAACAGCCCGCTGACGAACAGACAGACAACTTTAATAATTAACAACTTTGGTTGCATAAAGAAAATAAGTGGTAATGAATCACAAGAAACTTTTCCTCGGCAGAAAAATAACACATTTACATATTTTATACAATTCCTCAAAAAATATGTTTTAGTTTTCATCTATCTTATAGATAGGTTAAATTTGATTTTAAATAAATCTCAGATGTGTGTAATAAAGAACTCTTGCTCAGGATTCATTATTTACCCACAAGTTCGTATGGCAAACGTGTATCACACTTAGGTTAGGTTATTTTATTAACTGACATACTCAATGCAATTTCTAACTTCAATTTTAGTTTAGTTTATTTTATGTATATATTGTTTTTGTTAGTGTAAGTATGGACTGTACATTGTCTGAAATAAAATTGATTGGATTTGATTTAGGTACCTTTCGCAAAAACGTTTCAATCTCTCAAAGATCAGCTGCAAGAGGTCTTTTAAAAAGATAAGTTCGCTTTTCTGTCTCTTTTCCACTAGGTAAAACCATTACTTTTGACATGTTATCGTATTGTCAACGTTACTATAGCTCTTATTTACAGATTTAAAAACAATACCATATACGATATTTACTGTCAAAGGCAATATGGGAAGACTACAGGGAATTGACCTCTCTCTCATCTAATTGTTGAAGCGAGATTTAAGTTTGATTATTTATATTGTTATTGTACTATTTTATCCAATATAAAATATTAAAAAATATATTAGCACGTAAGTTAGTTTAGACTTAAGTCTATCCCAAAAAAAGTAAAATGATACATCGGAATTCACCTAATTACGATATGAATAAATTGATAGAACTTTAGAGAACCGTTTATTTAAGAGTAATTTCAACCGCTGTAATGAATTAAATGTCCCTAAAACCGTTCCATTAGGTTAGGCGGGAAATTGCCCCAAATTAAACAGAATGGGCAGTTCGCGTCTGTGGTTTTTGCTGGCGCGTCTGAAAGCGGCGTGGTGCAGCTGTTTGGGAATGTGGTTCATCCGAAATGTAAGTGATTTAAACGGGATTTAAATAACCCATTAAATTTAATGGCCGTCAGGTGGCATGTGTTTTGATTTTGCCTACTTCATGCCTTAAAATAATCGAATGTTTTAAGTGAATTTTAGCTCTTATTATTTTATTTAGCGATCATTTTAAAAGATAGTTTGAAGTTGGAGGAATAAAAATAGCCTATTACTATTATATTGTAAATGTTTGATAGTTACATAGGAATGTTAGAATTTTTTTTTGCTGATTCGCGAGCCGAAATTGTTATAATACTTACTTACATTGTTTGTCATTTCCCTTTTGTTACGTAAAAACGCTCTTATAAAAAAAAAAAACTCATACTTTGGTAAAACACTACGTATTTTTGCACTATACGCTGTAAGTCTGTATGTTTGTAAACACTTTATTGTAAAAAAAAAACAATACAATGAAGATAAAAAAGAATGTACAAAGGCGACTTTATCCATTTAAGGGATTTCTTCTAGCTATCCCTAATAAATATCACGGTAACTCCAATATCATTTTCTTAATTTGTAAGTTCGAAGAAGGTTGTTAGTTTGAATAAAACACCTTTTAATTGGAATAAATAAAAAAACGAAGGCAAAAATCCTTCGCAGTAATTATTGCTTTGGTTTCCCTTTTGTTTGTTCGTATACAGTATGATGTTTACGTACGCGAAAACTCCAGTAGCATAGGTACTCATCGTAGCCTCGGGTTTGCATTTGATTATGCAAACTACCTTGAGTTAATCAGCTGATTGTGGTTAGTTAGAATAAGCTAAGATTAACATTTGTGGTGTAGCTTCAACGAGTTGACTTGGTATGTAATCGTACCAGCATTTAAAAAAAAAGATTATTTTTTAAATTATTGTCTGCCATAATTATTTCTGGTCATAGGGTGACGGAACCAGTAATGGACAAGGAACAATGATGGACGCTTAATTCTTATTTTACAGAAGATAAGGGTTATTCATTTGTTTTGCAACGATCAATTTAGGACCGTATGAAGTTTGAATTAAGAGTGAAGTGTCCATTACTGGTGCATGTCAGCTAAAAGTGTCCATCATTGGTGCTGTTACCCTAATCTGTTTTAAGTCATGATTGTCGCAAGTCATAACTTATTTTTTAAGAAACTGTTGCTTTTTAAGGATTTTGACAAATCAAACCGAATTTAACCTAACCTAGCCTCGTAAGTAGATACTACACAAATATTTAAGATATTCTTAAAAGTTGCCGATTTCAGCGATATAAAAAATATAACTGCCAATAATTACGTCAACAAAGTAATTATAAACAAATAAAAAGGGAAATAATGGCCTCCCGACCTTGACGTTAAAAACTATCACAAAAAATACAAATAATTGGGTTAAAATGAAATGCGGATATTTCACCAGAAGGATTTATTGTAACGTTAATTTAAATGTTGAAATTTTAACACGATGGTACCTAATGAAGTGTTGTAGAACGCAGTTACGCACACTTTTTATTTTATTAATTTTATTAGCGGCATCAAGTACCCTAATCAGTAAAATCTCTTTTCGTTTGCACCAAAAATAAATTGTGATTTATTTTATTTCATAACAGGCCCAATAAATGACTATCGAGAAATTACCTAATTTGGTTTGGTAAAGAAACACGCAAATCTAAGAAAATATGCTCAAGTTCTTAGGTAATTTTTAATTCAGTTTTTCTGTAGAAACGCTGTTTTCTGTATTTATTACATTACGTAAAGTTTCGATAACATAAAAGTTACTTTACAGATCATCATCTTAAAAGTAGCCAAGAAAAATATTTTGTGATATATTTAAACATAGCAGCACTAAAATCTATAAAAAAACACGTCACAATATTTCATTTGGTCTCATAACTGGGCTAACCACTTTATTTTTAGCGACCTAATAATTTACGAGACTCAAAAATAAATTATTTACCGCATCAATCCGCCATTATATCACCTAATTTATAATATTCCTAATTCTTAAGACCAAGGTATAAATTATTCTATGAATATTGACACAAAAAACAAAGACGTCGTCGACATAAATGACTAATTACCTTGAGAATCTAGCATCCAATATACTCCGCTATCCCGACATAGTTAGTCGTCCCTGACTAAAATATTCACGGGTTATTTTCGCCTGCCGCATTTGGCAGCACACGACACTTTTCACACACCAAACATAACCTATTTAAATTTCGAACTCAATAAAAACCGTCACTTATATTCAATTTTCGAACACGTGCGTAATTTGTTTTTGGCGCGCGAAACGTGCTCCCCGCTCAACGGTTTCGGTACAACTGAATTTTGAAATCCGAAAGGTGAACTCTCTCTCACTCTGCGACACTGGCAGCTACTGCTGAAATGCGGCCATCTGTCCTTTGTGGATGTATGCGGTGTGATAGAGATAGAGTGTCGCGTGTGTTATAGTGCTTGGGAGTAAAAGTGCTATATTAAGAACGTTGTGTTGGTCATGCGTTTCCGTTTTACGACGGGTTTCTGGAAAGCGGTTTTGTCATAGAGTTGGTATGCGTAAGTTTTCCTTATAGTTTGTGTCTGAATTTTATATTTGTGTTTTATTAAGGTATAGAAACGGCAAGCTAGGGGGTCCATTTTAGTGTTCTAGGGCTGGAAAAGTATTGCAATCTAGAAATCGTAAATACTAGGCCTACTTACTATCAGGTGTGCTTGTTTGCCAACTCAGAGCCATAAAAAAAACTAACAGACACATAGATACACTGACACACAGATACATTGAGACACGGATACATTGACACATGGATACATTGACACACGGATACACTGACACACGGATACATTGACACACGGGTACACTGACACACGGATACATTGACACACGGATACATTGACACACGGATACATTGACACACGGATACATTGACACACGGATACATTGACGCATGGCTACATTGACACACAGATACACTGAAACACAGATGCATAGATACACAGTTAAACTTATAACACCCGTCTTTTTGCGTTAGGGGTTAAGAACAATGCAGAACAACATTGTCACACACAAGTTAAGGAGTTTGTGTGATAATAAATGACAGTCGCGATATTAAATAATTTATTTATAGATATTAATATACGTATATTAAACCCCTCTTTTTTGGTTTCGTACCCAAAGGGTGACAACGGGGCCCTATTGTTAAGGCTCCACTGTCCGTCCGTCTGTCCATCCGCCATAAGAGCAACCAAGATAAACACTTGGTAATTTTATTATATTAATTACTATGGGTGCCATAACAACAAAAAAGAAAAAAATAAAAGTAAAAATTTAAGGGGGGTCCCATACAAAAAAGTACTTTCGATCTTAATGTTGTACGGTGGTATAATATTGTAAGGATTGCAAAAATATCTCTACTACTACCAATAATTCTACGTCATAACATACATTATACAAACTTAATTAAAATCATGCTGCTAGGATATCAATTTCAGTTGCTTCGACGTTGCATTAAAGATTAGCTTTCCATATTAAATTTTAAGCTGGAAGCTTTCGAACTATGTTGGTCAACATAATATAATAGACATTATAATATTCTTGGGCCGATAGATGTAGATGTAAAATGGACCTATGGATAGTGGTTTAAAATTTAAAATGTACACGTTGCTCTAAAACGGGAATGTTCATGGCTTTTTTTCATAGATTCAATAAAAGCTGATTCTTGTAACAAAAAGTTGAGAAAAATCATATTTTGAATAGCTATAAAAATGTACTTAGATATAAGTCTAAAAACACTTGTTTCTATCCCTTTTGGTACCAATTTCACCATACGATGTTAACCACTTAACAGACAATTAGAGCGTTAACAGCTGTCAAAATGTATGAACTAACAGTCGATTAACATTGATTAAATTTAACATCGTATGGTGAAGTTGTTAACCACTTAACAGACAATTAGAGCGTTAACAGCTGTCAAAATGTATGAACTAACAGTCGATTAACATTGATTAAATTTAACATCGTTTGGTGAAATTGGTACTTAGCAATACAGATATTATCATGGAGTTTATATGACCGACGCGTTACGTGACGTCACAGTGCATATCGGATCTCTATGTCTAATCGCTGTCTAATTAGCAGTCTAAAATGCTTGTATCATCCGTATTTTTTGGTAATTTTTTTTTATTTCTCTTTTTATTTGGGAGGCCTTTGCCCAGCAGCGGGACTAAACAAACAGGCTCTTTATTATTAAATTGTTCACCCTATTCAATATCTATTGATTTTTTGGTTGCGTGTAAAATTTGTTTATTATTTAATGTTCATTTTTTATGGGTCAGGAAAGGCACTTTATGGGGTACATAGGCAACATAGCATCTAATGGTAAATGGGATCTGAGATCCATAGACATTTGCATCCTCAAGACTACAATCTCAAGACTGCAACCTTAAAACAACAAATTTTAATGCATTACCAATTCTAAGGTCTAAGAATGAGTTCCATCTATTCTAGTAATTTCACCGGTTGTCCCACACTGGAACATCACAATATGAAAGAATAAGGTAATAGTATCCACAGATATAAATACACATAGATAACGCAAATGCATCTACGTCGCGTGTCCGAATCCGGACTCAAACCCCGACAAAGCGTTGTGGTTGGCCGTCGCTACTGACGTTTCGCGCGCCTGTTGTTGCAGCCGGTCGGCCGTGAAAATTAAGAAAATGCCTAGTTGCGTGATAATAAACTGCAATAGCCCAAAAAAGCGACGACTTTGAATCGATTTTGCGCGGAAAACGGAAAATTCTCTTCTCTTGGTGTGTCCCAGTTGGTAGCCAAAAGTGACACGGTTGGTTTTCATACAGATTGAGGTGTTTACATTATCTATGTGTGTAGGGTGCTTCTTATGTTACACATTTTTTTTTATTTATCGCGCGGCTCTCTTTTGTTCTGTTCTAAGACGCAAAACACTAAAAAAGTTTTAAAGTTGTAATATTTAGGGGTAGCTACCAGCCAATGAAAAATTAACATTTATATGTTTTTTTTTAATTCACAATTTTAAACAAAAGTATTATTTGCAATAAAAATAAACCAGGCTAATAATATCGTGTGATTTTTTTTACTGTCAAAATGGTCGTAGAGTGGGAGTTCTCCGTCGATGGTAATTAATTTATTGTATTCTCCAATCAAAATAGTGGAGTAAGAGTGTCCCGCCTTGAAATAATACGACGAATAGTTGCAATAGCATTTTTAATTATTAATTTTAAACATTGACTCGCAGTAGCGACCCCCAAAACCCAATCGCGAAAAAAAAAACAAGTCATCGGTTCGTTTAATCGGGTACTTCATAAAAGCGAACGGCGGGTTGCTACGGCTTTTTAAAAAAAAAAAAATATTTTGCACATTAAGTTTAAAATTTGACACCCCTACAACCCAATCATAGGTTCGTTTTTAAGGTAATAGAAGCGAATGGCGGGTTGCCGCGACTGTTTCTCAAAAGTCGATAAATAAGAAGCACCCTAATGTGTATTTATATCTATGATAGCATCAATCTACTACTAAAGGCGTATTTAATGTCAATGTCGCTCCATAGAATCTTAATAAAACAAAAGAATTCCAACTACGACCCTCGTATTAAAGCCTAAAGTGTCGAAGTGTCGTCGTAACATGAGCCTAAACGTCGAAGCTGAAATGACGAACTTGGCGAAACTTGGGTTGTTATCATTTCCGCCGGGTTATCCTTTGAAACGTTACACTTATTTAGCGACGCTAAACGGAATGTTGTTCTAAACTCCAAATTCCACAGCGCGAATACGCTACGTGGCTATAAATTCGCTTCGTATAATTTTTAACCGACTTCAAAAAAAGGAGGAGGTTCTCAATTCGTCTGTATTTTTTATTTTTATTATTTTAAATGTTTGTTACCTCAGAACTTTCGACTGGGTGAACCGATTTTGATGATTCTTTTTTTTATTTGAAAGCTGGTGGTTCCCGATTGGTCCCATTCTTATCAAATAAAGATCTGATGGTGGAATCCATGAGGAATCGACGGAACTCTTCAAAATTTATAGGCACACCTATAGCGATTTTGGTATTTTTCATTGTAACTCGTGTATTTGGTCTTGGACAGCACTATTTGGTGAAGTGGAACTGATGATGAAGACCATAGATGGCCACCGGAACTCCTTAACGATATATATTTCGAGGGTGGCGACAAGATATTTCGATTAAGATAGTTGAGCGACTATGACGAAGCATATTTAGGTTTAAATATATGACTATGACTTTCCCACGGCGTTGCTTGCGGCGAGATTGAAATGTTCTATTGTTTCTTATTAATTGAGAAGTGGGAGAATAACAGCATAATTATGATCACTAAAAAGAATAAAATAAAATAAAGTTTAAAAAAACCAAAACCCGCCTTCAAAAAATTCAATTCAGTAAATAGGTCAGTCCAACTGAAGTCGGCGTCCAACAATATTTTAACCAAAAGCAGACTTCAGTTGGACTGACCTATTTACCTACCATTTTGAAGAAGTTATATTTTGCTTTTTGAAGGCGGGTTTTTGTTTTTTTAAACTTTTTTTTAGTAGTCAAACTGGGAATCCTTGTAGTTTCGCCATGTCCATTTTCGTCTGTCCACAGTAGGGAATGCAAATAACCGGTTATAACCACTTTTAACCGGTTATTTTCATACAAAAACGGTTAATAACCGGTTAATTCGCATTACCTAGTCCACAGTCCAGCTTAGAGACGCTTAGTATTACAAAGCTTTAATTTGATAAAATTATATATTTCAATTACGCTGACATCTATTTTTAAGGTTCCGTACCAAAATGGTAAAAAAGGAACCCTTATGGATGTCGTTGTCTGTCTGTTTGTCTATCCGTATGTCACAGCAGTTTTTCTCAGAAACTATAGAAGCTATCAATTTGAAATTTGGCATAGTTGTATAACTTGCTTGCCCGCATATGTTTTTGGTAAAGAAAGTATGAAATTATTTTTCTAAATATTGGTTAAGGGGTCTAGAATGGGGGGTTGAAAAATGAAAGTTATTTGATTATAGCAAGCGGCGTGTCATATGAAAGGGCTTAGTCTGCACATTTCAAAACTATTTTTTATAATTTTTCAGGACGTACTTTTTGATTTATAGCCAAAAATGTACAAAAAATGACCGTTTCCCCTTATCTCCGAAGTTTATGAACCAAAACTTTTGAAAAATTCTTGATTTAAACATAACTACTTATATTTTACTGGAAAAATAAAATGAAGTTGTCAAACTTTACAGGTTTGGAAAAATTATCAAAAAACTTTAAAAATCCGTAATAAAATTAAATTTTAGGCTAAATTTTAGGCTAGTCAAAATTGACCATATTGCATAAATCATAAAGTTAATAACAAAAAAAAAAACTTTTGCGTTTTTCAACCATATTATCTTAAATACGGAACCCTCGGTGCGCGACTCTGACTCGCACTTGACCGGTTTTGTGTATTAACAGCAAACGGAACCCTACACTGAGCATGGTCAGACATGCTCTTGCCCGGTTTTTTTTTCGGGTACCATGTAACATGTTTGTACATAACATCACTCAAAAAAATGAGAGCCAACAAAGAGATTTTCACTTAGTTGACATAAAATGAATACAATAGTTAAGATATTAGCTATATCAACCAAAACTAACTAAGTGATTCAACTAACACCATAGTTGATGTATCTAACGTCTTAGTTGGTGTATCTATCGTCTTGTTAGGCTCGTATGGGATCAAGACGCTTATGCACAACAATCACAATCTTGTTACAAGCGACCAATTATTTTTTTCAGTGATCGAATGACGTATTGTTCGATAGTTCTTAAAAAAACTTTATAATACATGTTATTATCAATTTTCAGATTTGGCTCCCCCATTTAAGCTACGAGTATATTTAACTCAAAAAGTGCAATTTTACTATCTAAAGACTGCAATCCTAAGACCGCAAATGCGTTGCCAACCTTGAGGACTAAGAACGCCTCTATTCTATTAATTTCACGGTTTTCTTATCCCCTCGTCGGAACACAACAATGCGAACACTGCTGCTTAGCGGTAAGTTAAATGATGAGATGGTGGAAGCGATCCGAAGGTCTTCCTCCACTAAACAAATGTATGGTAGACACTCCTACTCCGGTACACTCACAAAATAATAATAATAATAAATAATAATAAATATCAGGGGACAATGTCACACCAATTGAGCTAGTCCCAAACTAAGCTCTAGGCTTGAACTATGAGTACTAGACAACGATATAAATACCTATATAGAGAAATATACAACGTGTCCCAAAACTCAACGATAAGCCGGCACCAGAGGATGGAGCTGCTTATGATTAGTCGAGAAAAAATAAAAAAGATAAAAAAGATAAAAGAAATTTATTTAGTAAGTAGGCCGCTCGGGCACTTTTACACGTCAAG
This sequence comes from Acleris literana, assembly GCA_946894065.1. Classification (NCBI taxonomy): domain Eukaryota; kingdom Metazoa; phylum Arthropoda; class Insecta; order Lepidoptera; family Tortricidae; genus Acleris; species Acleris literana. The sequence goes on along the minus strand of OX335688.1, from coordinate 1,080,426 downwards.
ATACTACCAATACCAATACCAATAAGGAAAAGATATATTTTTTTCCTTATTTTTTCTCGACTAATCATAAGCAGCTCCATCCTCTGGTGCCGGCTTATCGTTGAGTTTTGGGACACGTGGTATACTTAAATACTTAGAAAACATCCATGACTCGGGAACAAATATTCACGCTCACCACACAAATATCTGCCCTTACCGGGATTTGAACCCAGGACCTCTAGCTTCGTAGGCAGGGTCACTACCAACTAGGCCAGCGCGTCGTCAATGATATACTCCTAGAACAATTGATTCACGTGGCTTACACGAATGGATTGAATGAGTACAAATGTGTAAAATAATAGGTTTTCGGTTTGAAATTCGAACATCGGTTCAAAGAACGGCACTCACACAGTGATAGGGGACATTAGTTTTGTTCATTCCATTCGTGCCAGCTTTAGTGAATCTACCTATAGCATATGCGTATTATGCGTAGCGGACAAGTGGAACTCCGGCTTCGCTACACGACTTTAACAGTTGTTTTTTCCTCACGAAAGCGGGACAGCCGTTAGTTTTCTCTCAGTGCGTAGCTATCGTCGATAAAGGACGCCGTAGGGTTGTTGTCTATACGTGTTACAACTACCTCTACAAGTATCAAACAAATGACCTCTTTCGTGAGATAACACAACTGTAAACAACAACAATGAAATTCAGAAAAATACAATTAAATTTAGTCTTTAATTCTGTCATTCCGACTTATTTTGCCGCGCGTTAAAACAAATTGCACGTCATGTCGTGTCAGACGGCTCATCGGGGATTGGAGAATATACGGACGGAAGTTTTGTTGCTAAACGCAGCGGTTTTACACAATACACGGCTTCCTTTACAAATATAAAACTCTTTCGTGTGTGTCTGGCTAACTGAATAGACAACACAGTCTGAACTCATGAACGGACTTAAAAGGGGTTTGGGTAAAAGTGTTGTCATTTGTAAAAGTGGTATAGGTATTATGATAGAATTATTAAAAATAAACATATTTTGTCATGTAATGTAATACTCTTAGGTGCATCGGAGCCGAGGTATTTAAATATTCATACTTGGGCGTACTTTTGTACCAGAAACTGAATACTTCAATCTTTAATATCTCCGCTCCGATCTAGACACGCGGCAGCAAGCAAAAGGAACTGGCGAGCACAGCCGTGTGTTATTTACACGAACCGTTTGGAGCCACTTTTGACGCCTCAATAACTCCAAATATATTTATCATAAAAACATGAAATTTGGTTTATGTATTAAAACCCTTCAAATCAACTAGAACCCTAAATTTCATAAAAAAGGTGAAACGGTTATTGATATATTAACGTCTAAAAATATATATAAATGTCATACAAATTATGTTACATATGGCTAATCACCTTATATACTTTATGTTGTACGCAAGTTACTGTATTTATATTATATGGTCATATCTTACTCTTCTAAACAATTGTCTTGCTGGTAATAACTAGCGGAGTCAAATTTTGAGCTTCAGTTTATCCTAAGTTATCTGCTTTGTGTAAATAATTCGAGTGTTCAAATTTAAGAAGTTATACTTTTAAATAGCAAACATTGTTGTAGCAGAAAAAATAAGAAATTGTGTTTTTAATTTATTTTAGAATGTCGTATGTTCTTAATAAATAAATATCAGGATTATCTACGGAACTTGGCACCTATTTAGATCTCAATTCTTTTGTCGGTGAAGTCGATAACCATGCATCGCATAATCTTAAAATATTGAACTTGGTTTCCATTTTCACATGTATGTTTTTGATAGGATATTAGTTAACGCCATAAATTATATATATATATGTGTATTTAGAGGTCCTATAAATAATAATGTAAAAATAATCCGTGGTCGCTGAAATAAAACGTAAATTTTCTTCATACAAACTTACACAATGCCCTTTGAATGGAATATTCTATGAATACCGAAGGGTAACTCTGAGTTTTCAACGCCTACAAATGGTAAAGAAGAAGTAGGATACTAGTTCTACGCATACGAAGTCCCGGGCGTCCGCTAGTAGTTTATATAGACGAAAATGAAACTAACAGTCGGACTTTTTTAAACTTGCTTTAACTTGTATCAAAAATATTACCTTCTTTTTTTTCTTCCAGGCTTACAATAGTAAAAAATAAAAATATATCAAAAAATGGTAAATAACCTGTCTGTCTGTCTATGTATGGCATTAAACACAGCAAAGCGATTGGATAGATATAATGCATTTTTTAAACTCCCTTTTAAGAGCAAGAGTTTCCTAATATTCATAAACACACAACAAATATACTTTAGTTTAAGTAAGCTTTGTCACTTTCTGTCAAATTCAACTTATTAAATGAAAGAAAAGATCAAAGCATATGTAGGAAGAGCTGAAGCAAATATTGTGCAATTATAAAACTAATGGTAAAACAGAGGTTGAACTATGTGTGCAAAATAAAATAAAAAAATCTGTCAGTTGCGAATAGGACTCGCGCACCGAGGGTTCCATACCGCCACACAGTAGGTATTATAATATTCCGACCTAAATTCGATATCAAATCGAATCAGCCCAATCAGTCCAACTCACTCTTGCTAATTTTTCGGTAAGTTTTTTACTGTTTTTCTTAAGAGGATTGTGAAAATAAAATTTTCCATACTAAATGCGAAAACGTTTTTCTCCCCTTAAACCTAGTCCGATTTTTACGACTTGAGTATGTTGTAGATATCATAAAAAATTATGACTGTACGTTTTCCTTTACACGAAAATATTTCTTAGAATGAAACAAATTGAAAAAAAAAAACAGAAACGTGCAGACCTAGGTCTTTATAATACCTACAACATATTCAAAAATCGTGCAAATCGGACTTGATTTAGGGGTGAGAAACGTTTTCGCCCGGAGCTAAATTTGTATGGTTTTTTTTTGACAGCTACGCGATTTTAGCGGCGCTTCAGAATCCTCTTAAGGATTTTTCTATCTAATTTGATGCTTGTATGAGTTGTCGTTTTAACAATACAACAAAAGTAAAAATAGGTTGTAATATAAAAAAAGCAACCCAATAGGTATCTGTTACGGTTCGAAAGATGCAGTTATTTACAGTGAGGACTGTCGGACAGACGAACAGACAGGATCCCGTTGGGCTACTCTTCTGGTACGGAATTAAAAAAACATTGATAATGTAATGTAAAGCAATTATATAATATAAAAAGAGGTAGATATGTTACCTATACCGTATTCCGCGTGTAAAAATAGCCCGGCTTACGTACACATAATCAGTAAAATATTGCGATTACACACTAATTCATAAATTACAAGTGAAAGCAGGATAGTATGCTAATTTCCGGGAGCGAAACAGAGACGAGTGTATGTTGCTCTGCGGACTAGTTCACGGTTCCGTTGACGGCGCAAGACTAAGTAAAGGTGTACCAATTGGCTTGGTTTTAGGGTGCTACTATCGAAGTATAACATATCTACCTCTTTTTACTGTATTATATCATTGATGTAAAGCGTTTATTCCAAAAATAGACCTTCGTATGTTTCCCATTGAATTTAATCGAGTTGGAGAGAAATTAAATTCCACCGCGTTTATCGACGGCACCAATTAAATTGGCTTCAAGTTTAATAGTTTCCGCGGGAGGGCTTCAATAAAGCTGGGCATTCACGACCGCTCCAACGAGCCGAATAGAGCAGCGCCGCGCCAAAAACGACCCGTGAACGTCAAAACTGTAGCGTTTAAAAGTACTTGGCGCGGTCCGTTGGATTTCCAAATGAACGGAAAGCCAGCGCGACGCGCCATCACGCCATCCGAATGGAACTATCGTGAACTTCGAAAATTCAACGTTTGAACACTCTACGCCACCGCGCGAAGCCAAATCTTCGTGAATGTGTTCTGGCTGCTATTTTTCTAATCAGTCTGGAGCGCCCGTGAATGTGGTCAATATATTACGCCCATCCAGTTGTATGAACTCGATCTGTCAAAGACAAACGGCACGTCCGTGAATGCCCAGTTTAAGACTAAAGTGGTCTATTTGCTAGTTTTGCTACCACTCATAACATAAAAGGTAATTATTGAATTTATGGGCTTGCAAAATTATACCTTCTGACCTGAATAACTTCCGACTATACTCCGTTTGTTTAGGTATTTAAGTAAAATGTAAACAGCCAATCAAGACCTTTGTGTCGATCTTTGGCATTTATTTATTTATTCGTATGGCCAAATTATAAATTACAATCGTTCTTAATCAAAAATATATGCAAATCAAAGCAGTACCAGTACACCCAATTGCTGGATCCATTGGGTGACATTGTTATTTAGGGTGAACAAGTCGGCTGGGCTGCCCTGGGACTTGGTAAGTGGGCACTCGCGGATTATATGGTCCATGTCCTGCACCGCAGCTCCACACTCGCACGCTGGAGACTCCCTCCATCCACTTTGTGCATGAACTCTCGACTTCTACCCCAGCCGGTCAGCAGTCTATTTAATTGGCTCGCCTTGGTAGTGAAAAACCAGTGGGTTTTTTTGTGGGGTCGATATTAGTCCCTTGGCTGGTTGGGCAGTCCTGTTTCCATTCTTGGGCCCATTTCTTGGTAATGTCGAAGGGAGTATTTAAAAGGGTTGATGCAGTCTTATATGGCGATCTTTGGCATATCGCACCTTCACAATAACTGAGACCTAATCCAAAATTTCAGCTTTCAAACTTCAAGTAATAAAATTATTATTATGGAGACCTAACTCGAAATTTAAAATTTCTCAATTAGGTCACTATTGTTCTGAAGGTGCGATTAACAGCGAGCCTTTTCTTACACTTATCCACGCAATAAAACGTTTTTATCTCGTGGTCATCGACATAATTTATTTATTTATTTAATCTTTATTGCACAATGAAAGAAAAGTACAAATGGCGGACTTAGTGCTTAACCAACTGGCCAAACAGACACAAGTCGAAAGTTGGTGCGTACTTTAAGAAATCAGCTTAACATAATTTATAGTATTATCATTGTCGACGTAAGAAAACATGGTGGCATCAGTTACATTGCATAATCCATTTGTGTCTCTCGTAACAGGGAATATTCATGGATTTTTAAATCGCATTTCTCAACAAAATATCAAAGTACCGTAATAGAGATCACCAAAAGTGAAATTTCAATCGGCCAAGAAATACGGATTATAGAAGCATTTTAAACTGCTAATTAGACAGCGATAAGACAGAGATCCGATATAATCCATTCGCTTAGATAGTGCCGCTACACTCGCACGTACTTGTGGTTATTGTAATATAATACGAATATAATTCGAAGTATACTGCGAAATTCACTTGAGGCGTAACACCCGCAAGTGAATTTGGCAGTTTACATCGAATTATATTCGTATTTTATTACAATAACCACTCGTATGTGTGAGTGTATCGACATTATCTAAGCGAATGGACTATATTCACTGTGATGTCATGTAACAGGTGGGCCATATAAACTCCATGTTATATTCTGGTTTGCTAGAAAGAAAAACGAACAATTCTTTGTTGGCTCATATCTTGGTTATTTTTTATAGCTGTTTTAAAAATGTTTTTTTTTTACTGTTTGAAAAAGAACATGAATATTCTCTATTAGTGTAAGATTGTCCCCTAATATTTATTTATGCATAAATTAATTATTATGCCCTATTATTTAGAATCACTGCACTCTTCGCTTCCCTATAGTTGCTTGTTAAAATAAACTAAGCGCTGTAGTCGGAAACTTTAGTGCTCTATTTTAAGGAGTTACGAGCTTTTACTAAAGTTCCCAGGCGTCGCTTTTGACGAGCAATTTTGACGCGAATTTTCATGTGTTTCAATCATGTACAGTACGGAAAAGTAGTTTTCGCCAGTGTTATTTTATAGAAATGAGAATGCAAAAGAGACCACAGTCCACAGGGCACCAGCAGCGGGCTTATTACCTATGGTTGCGTTTATCGTGTGACAAAATGTGGATAAAGCTTCCATCACTCTCGTACTTATATATACGTGTCAAAAAGTGACGGATGTTTTATCCACATTTTGTCACGCGATAAACGCTGCCATATTAGGCCTTCTGATGGTCGGTGCAGTGGGACCTGAGACCAATAAAAAAATGTACGTGACATAATATTTCTGACATAATTCATTTTTGTTAAATCTATTTCATTAAGTCAATGTTTATATCTCACTCATTATCCTACGAACTAATAAATCTAATTGTTGACTAAAGGGGTTTGAGTAAAAGTGTTGTCATTTGTAAAATTCCTTCATTTTCAAGGTCAGCGGCCATTCATAAAAGTGGTAAATTATGATAAAATTATTCAAAATAAACATATTTTGTTATATAATGTAATACTCTTAAGTGCATCGGAGCCGAGATATTTAAATATTCATACTTGGGCGTACTTTTAGTATCAAAACTGAATACTTAAATCTTTAATAACTCCGCTCCGATATTATTTAACGCCATAAATTATATATATCTATGCGTATTTAGAGGTCCTCTAAATAACTATGTAAAAATCATCCGTGGCAGCTTAAAAATAAATGACAATATTCTTCAAACAAATTTACCCAATGCCCTTTGTCGAAATCGCTCTCTGTGTTGGACCAGAGGGGTTATTGCCTAACGCATTCGCAATCGTTTTTATTCTGAAAATCGAAGACTTCCCTGCATACAAAATGAAAACAATTGTTCCGCTTTGAAACCGATTGCGATTGCGAGTGCGTTAGGCAATAGCGACGCAGGGGCCCGACAACTTCATTCAACACGGTAAAAACCATATCTTGTTTGATCTGTCAACGTTTTGATAGCTCTTATTTACTTGACAGTAATGGCGGCAGAGTAAAACAAAATTCCGTAACAGGTCAAATATGACATTGTATATAACTGCCTAGAATAGAGGCGCAGTAGATACAAATAATAATTAGGCTTATGTTGACGATTTGTATTGCGGCAATCTCAGCTTGCATTTTAATAGAGTAATTACTTAGATCGGTTCTGTCTACGCTGCCCTCCTAAATAAAAAGGACGCATGCGTAATTTATTACTCAAAGTAAATTAAACCTTAATTATAATGAAATATGGTCACTAGTACATGCGTGGTTCTATGAGACATACGCCTTTTTTTCTAAGTAGGGCAGTACTGTTGTTAGACTATTCTGCCCCACTAAGCTAATGAGCAGTATCTCAAATTTAATAACCATAGCAGTTTTAATTCTCTCCTGTTAGTAATAAGGTTGATATTGCTACAGGAGTTTTATCTGAGATACTGCGTATTGGATTGTAGGTCTAACGCATAACTGAGTCTGTCCAGACTAATCTTTGGTAGCAAATCCCGTGTGCGTTTACGGTACGTCAAACTTCAGTCGGGCGTCAGCCTTGCTGTCGTCAATACGCTTTGGTTTCATTACGGCTTAATTTAGTTTTACCCTTTTACCAATACTCCTAGATCTCGAAAGGACTAAGTGTTAAAATACCTAAATCCCAGAATACCTATTTTTTTCTCATAACACCGGATTCTCAATATGGCTGAATTTTAAAATGTCTTAGGCTCATAATGACCAAACTTCACAACACCTTTATCTCAAAACATCATATTTTCAAAACAACCAAATACCAGAATACCTAAATGTTAAAAGTCTAGTTAACCCTCATGTATGATTGTTGATTGCTTTACTTTACTATCTTCTCTAATGCTGGCCACTTAAATTGAAGCGCTGATATAAAGAGGTTTACCCCCTATGCAACTTGGAGGATTTCATTCATCGATTTAATATACACTAGATACACAATCCCGAACAAAAATGTCGTAACAATCGGTGCCAAAATGACATTCACAGATAATATAAGAATTCAGATACGAAGCTAACATCGCTAATTTTTTACCTTGTAAAACGAAAAAAAAAAACATGTTAAAATGAACTCAATGTTCTAGCTCTCAAGTGTCAAATTTACAAACTAAGGTTTAAAAATATTGAAAGCTTTTTAGTTAAGTGGCCATTATCGTAATATTAACGTCAAAATTAAACAACGGATGAATGAATGAAATGGAGTCGCATTTCTCAATTTTATATTAGTAAATTAATAACTATGTTTGGACAATTACACACTAATTGACCTTATCCCAAATTAAGCTCGAAACTTGTGCTATGGGTGCTAGACAACGATATACATACTTATTTAGAAACAAAAATACTAATACATGGTGTTTGGCAGTAGAGTGTAGGGGTTTTAAGGGATGATAGGTAGAGTCATTCTGAACATTTTTGACCACATTTACTATTATGCGAAGTATCACGGATTTTGTGATATTGCCATTTTTAAATTAAAAAAAACGCTATGGTCGCCAGAGTTTTTTCATAAAACACCTTGTATAGCCTGTATCAAAGCCTGTATTTTTTTTTGTATTTTTCCTTCGCAATAACTTGGTTTTTTAAAACAAATTCAAATAAACGCTTATTAATACTAGACTAATAAAAAAAACTTTTATAGGTAAAAAAATCTAACTTAGGATTGTAACTTTGCGTGTCTAAAAATAAAAGTAACAGCGATTTACCCGTACAAATAACTTAATAAACTTCTTTGATCTACGGGCTTTCTAAACATTTGTAAAACAAACACATACAATAAATAAAAACTAAGCTATATCCAAAAAAAAGAGATATTGTGCAATCGTATACGACTATGGAGGTAAATACAAATAATATAATATAAATTGTCACATCATATATGTCTAGGTACCCTGAAAAAGATTTAATTTATTATACACTTGTCGTTTGGAAGAGATTTTTTTTTCAACGTTTTCTTTTTTGCAAATGTAATGCAAACGCACATCTACATATTTCTTTACTACGGCTTTAGTCAGCTCATATATGTGATTGAACTGATCATTTGTATGAGCATCTGTGTTCATAAATAGTGTGATGTCCACTAGTGACCGAAGAATTTTCATTATTAAATATTGGCCGTCATATTGCCTCAATAATGATTTGCCGCCACTTATTTTAATAAAGTGTCTAATTATCTTTTCTGATTTAGTGCATATTATATATACATCCTTTGATGCATAGCATAAACCTCCAACGTCCTTAATATCCACCAATTTGTGAAACCATTCTTTTTCTGTAGCTAGGAGATGGTTTTTACAGTCGTCGCAGTTTATTTTTTTTAACAAATTGTACACAACAAACCCTGAAATATATCCGACTATTTGGTCAGTAACATTATGTTGTTCTGTTTGTAATAATTCGGAGAGATGATTGCAGTTACTACCGTATTTTTCTTCAATTGATTTTTGATTCCTGCGATTGTCTAAAAATGTTTTAGAAATGTTTTCTTCGTCTTCATCCTCACGCCGTATCCCAATAGTTGTATTATTTATTTTTGCGATTGGCTCACTGCCGTTTAACATTGGTATGTTTTCTAGCGGTAAGCAATTACCACTGAATTTTTTGCTCAACTCTAAATGGGCCAACAACTTCTTATATGCTGATTTAAACTGTCGTGTATTGGGATTGTTATTATGCCCCCCTAGGCTTCTGATTTTTCCGAAGAAAAGTTCAACATGATCTTGACTAAATTTATAGGTAGTCAAAAAAGATAATGTTTTGGTCTCAATTAAAGTCGAATACAGATATTCTAAACTGTTGATACAAGTGAGCAGTCCTATGACTCCTGTATTTGCCCTACATTTGTGTAATGGTACTTTTTTAGTTTCGTACACAACTCGCTTTTCTTTTTTAATGGTTTTCGTCCTTTTGTACATAACTTTTATAGTTAATGAAAGCAAGTATTTTTTTGCATCTGCACACAGTTTGAGAACTTTGCCTGCATTTTTTTCATTTAGTGGTGTACTGTAGCCAAGGTCAGCCATATTTCTGGAATTCAAAATATCAAAGAGGTCATTTATCATTTTAATAAACTTGACCGTGGCATCAGAATCGGCAAATTTTTCGATATTTAGTTGTTTGTCACAAAAGTCAATTGCTTTCGCGACGCTGTTGCTCAATAATTGTGTCGCCAGCTTAACTTTCATAACTTCATTTCGGAAGTGTATATGCCTGATTGTAAGTTTGTTCGCTATGTGCAAACTGTTCTCTTCTTGAAGATTGTGTAGAGCCAAAATTAGATCCCATTTTATTATTTTGTCATCACTATCGTACATGCATTTGTGTGCCTCTAATAAATTCCTCATCAGTTTTACCATATGGCAAGCGTCTAAAAACACGGCGATTTCACTGCCACCACATGGATGAGGAAATGTTGTTTTGATGTTGTCTTGATTATCTAGATTGCAACCGAGTGCTTTCATACAGTTTATATTGGTCTTGCAACCGTCAAAAGTCAATGAGAGGATTTTGACTCCTATATCATGGCATTTTTGTAGTGTTAGTAAAATCATGTTGGACTTCATTTCCCCAGTTAAACTGTGTATAAAAAATAAGCAACTGGCAGAGTCCAAGACTGGTTTAAAGACACCAACAAAAACATAAGCTTGTGTTGCTTTCAGATCTGAATCATCATATCCAATACCCATATCGACAAGGCCTTCAAATTTTCGTCCAGTCCAGGTTTTTTGTTGTCTAATAGACATCTCATCTACTACTAAACTGCATAAAAGTGGTTCAGAAGATGCTTTCGCCTTATCAGCCAATCTAGAAAATGCCTCTTCTGTAAAACCAGGTTGTGCATTAACATTTTGATACCACCTAAATAATGTATTGGGGTGTGGCAGATTTTGAGCAAATATTTCACGTAAATATTTGTATGCTGCTGGTGAGTAAAAATGCAGTGTTAACGCAAATTTTCGAAGTTCTGGGGGATACTTGACTAGTGAAACCTTTTTCTTTGCAGTTAATATATCTATAACTTTGTCATTAGATTTGTCTAGTTTCTTTGTTAAATCATTACTTAAAGATTCATCAACAAGCCGTTTCTTCTTTAAGTCTGCCACAATTCCTTTTAAAGTTAATTTTTTTTTTAAAAGTATCTTGTTCTTCTTCTTCAAATTTCGAATTTGCTTGTTTTTTAAATCATTGGTTTTTTGGCATATTTTTAGTGTTTTTTTGTAATAATATGTTTTTGGAGTATCCAAAATTGAGGTCAACCCCGATGATGTCGGTGACGGCGTACAGCGATGGATTAAATTTAGTCCTACAACCTGTTCATTTTGAGTTACAGTTTTCCCTGTGTCCTTTTTCTGTAACAATAAGCTTTTTTGTTATCTGTTACTAAAATTAAAAATCATTCCATTTTAAAGTAATTTGCCTACCTCTGTTTTTAACTGCAATGTTAAAGATTTCTCTCTATCAGAGCCCTTATCGAGCTTGTTTGTTAACAAACTAGATGTAGGAGCGCTGTTTGTTGCAGAATGTACTGGTTGTCTCATTAATATATCGACCTAAAAATAAACGCAAAGATTAATTAAACGCCTCTATATTATTAAATCATAGAATAAAAAATTTAAGTTTGTACAAACTTCAAATCATTACTTACCTCTAAATTTATTTGCGATTCAAAGGACATGTCACTGAACCTGCTTGTACTGGGTTCATTCCCTAGCGAGCTAAGTGTCGTGGCTATAGGCGGTTCATTTTGTGTCGTTGTTATTCCGATCTGAAAAAGTATGTTGTTTACTGTTGTGTGTTGTTTACTCACTAGATCACAATATTTTTAGAAAAAAACTTACTTCCATACTTGGAGAGGTCCCTTTATTTATTTTACGGAAACCTTTCTTTGTATAATACATTTCATGCTCTAAAAAATGGCAAGAGCAAACCACACTGGAATCATTAGGCTTGTAAAATTCTTCGCCCCTTTCATTTGCTATTATTTTCCGCCATTTTTCTCGCTCAATTTCGTTTTTTGGAAATCTCGAATAATAATACAGTTTTATTTTAGTTACAATATAAAGAGCAATTACGAGGTCTTTTTTATTCTTAGATCTATGTATTTATAGTAATTTATAAGAAGTTTAATTAATATTATAGACCGCAAAATAAGTAGGCGTATAACTTTGTAAAAAAAAAACAATAAGCGACTCTATTCATCCAATTTCGAACTATGTTCCACTTTTTACATACATGATCACCTTTCTTAATTAGAAGGCGAGTTTGGCCACAAATACATTAAATTATAAAACTATTAACGGGCACTTACCGAAAATAAGATATGCCATCCTTTTTCAACTTTCTTACAGAGCTATTTCTACACTTCTTCACAGCGCATTTAGGCATGTTGACCTGTCAACGCATCGCGTGCGACTGACAGCCCAACTGTGCTCGGAAGGAATTCGAGCACAGTTGCTCCGTCACTCCATTTAAGCATTGACGTTAAATCTAGTGTATATTAAATCGATGATTTCATTATAAAAGTATGTGAAAACGAATTTAGACATTTTGAGACTGTGACATTTGACAACTTATTTTGAAATTATGACGTATCTATGATTCGGTATTCGAAAGAAATTGTGCATTTAAATATTTAGGTAATACGGGAATTAAAGTTTTTAGGTTAAAGTCATTTTGATTTTCCATCATTTTAAGAGTGAGGCAATTTGATATTAAGGTTTTACAGGGACCATGGCAATTCAAAATTTCGTCAAATTAGAGAATGAGGCATTATGCAATTTAGATTTATTGAAACCTAAGCGTCAATACGTGTCAATTGAACGGGTCCCTTCAAGTAAAACACACACGGGATTCGCTACCAAAGATTAGTCAGAACAGACTCAGTTATGCGTTAGACCTATAGCAGGGCAGTATTATGCACATCGATGCATACACCCCCGTCTTGTCTAGTAACAAGGAAAAATGATGAACGCCAATTGGGTTATCCCATAATTTTGTAATGTATAGTGATTCAAAAACCATTTCGAGGAAAAGGGTTGTAGAACCATTCCCTGTTATCAGATTATTTTTCAAAATTAGAATTAAATAGTGATTACTAATTTATCATTTGACATTATTTGACCTGTAATGTAGTGACGTCACGATCTTCATTAGTAAGTTGTGTCTAATCTGTGATTAACCATTGTACTGCATATAATATGAGTCCGAAATGCAGTAATATAATAAATAATGTATATCGAATTTTGTCTTATTTATTTCTGTTTTATTTTAACGCTTATTAAAATTAAGACAATTTTTAACTGTATATAAACATGACAATGTAAGATCTTTAAAAAAATGGAATGATTAAAACACAAGTCCGTTTTGGAACCTCCGCCCGTAGGCTAGTCTGTGGGTGAAATTGTCAAACTCAACAAACGGCCGAGGGAAATTACATGACTTGACATTGACATTTTACGTGATCTGACAGAAACGCGTACTCTCAAACGAATTCAATCGTTTTAAAGCATGTCTCAAACAAACCAACTTGTAGTGACGTCATAAAGCCATTTTCTTTAAAAATTAAAATAAATTAATATATTGATTTAAATGCAAAAACCGTGAAATTAGTGTCTTCAATTAGTCTATTTTATCGAAAAAAAAACTAGGGGTATTTTTTTGGGATAACCCAATTATAGTTATCGATATTTGTCACAGCTATTATTAGACAGAGATCCGATGTGAACTGTGACTTCATGTAACAGGTCGGCTATATAAACTCTATGTAAAATTCTATAAATATTAATAAATAAACAGCAGCTTTGCTAGAAAGAGATAAGAACAAATCTTTGATGGCTTATTCTGCCCTCCTAAGCAAAAATGCAATAACTAAATTCAATAGCCAAAGCAGATTCAACTCTCTTCTGTTTGTAACTAGGTTGCAATTTCCACAGATGTTTTGTTTGAGATAACGCCATTATGCTTAGTAGGGCAGTATTCTCAACAGTATTGTTACATGAATCAGCTTTTTTTTTTTGACCTCGTAAGGCCCAGTGTGCAATAGAATGTACATGATCAAGGCAATTTAATTTGAACTGTGTTACAATGGTAATAAGGTTTATTTTCCTATCTTGATAAACGAAAATGTCATTATCGAACAAACGTAATTGAACTTTATTGCCTTGACGGTAGATTCAAAGTCCCACTCACAAAAAACTCCCTGTTTGTAGTATGGTGGGCCTTACGAGGTTAAGTCGGTTAAAAATATGTAGTACCACTTGTGCAATCGAGAATGTAGACTGATAAAAACTATACATTGATATTTATGACTGTCAGTCCATTTTATTCTGGTGACTGTACATTTTCAGTTAGTTTTAGGAGTAGAGCATCATAAGTTTCCAGATTGATTGAGATGGAAGCACTAACCATGCTGGCAAGCTAAAAGCCGAGTACAAGTTACATTTACAACGTTTGAACATCGAATTCTTAAGTAATAGAGGTATAGGTAGAATTGACAACAATTCATATGTGCTAAGGTAGTAAAATAAAAATACCGTTTGTAGATTTTACACTGCTGATTACAGTAAAAATATTTTTGGATTTTTTTATGCAGTAGTTTTTTTATATTTAGGAAAAACAGTAAAAAAAGTTGGATTGAGAATGTTAGGAATACACTTATAGTGCCCTTAGTCCATTTATTACCATAGGAATTGAAAAAAATATACAACTGTCATGTACATTTTTCATCTGTCTGACGGATTACTTGATTCTACCGACACGCTTTCAATTCTCGTAATACTATTGTTTTGATATACGCTATTTAAAATGAAAGCGACTAACGGATTTTTAAAAGTTGATAGCCGCAATCTGCCCATAGTCGACGAATTCATGTTGTTACAGTTGTTATGGTTGACAAGTGACATGACATGACAGTCAGTTCTGTTTCTGTTTAAAGTTACTTCTTTTTATTTTATATCATGCTAAGATCACGACATCAGTATTCCTAACTTTGTATATACGGTCTTTTTAATGACTATATCTTTAATAAATTATTAACGACGAATTTAAGTTAAATAAAGAAAAACCGAGAAACACGGGTAGTCTAATTTTTAACGAGCTATTATAAACGCGAAAAAACAGAAATACTTTCTTTTTTGAAATGTTGTCAATTAACTCTAGGTTTCTGTTACGGTTTGACATTCTTATTAGAAACACGGAATGTTTCCTAAGCTATAATAATGGCTATCACAGGCAGACCTTTAAGAGAACGTATAATAACGACATACGATATTGGACTGAAGAAGGCCCTAGAAAAGTGCATAACACAATCGTAAATGATTTTCGAAAACTGACAAGATGTATTGAATTGTTATTACCAGTAGTAACATGACTCTTGATTTTTAGTAAAAAAATAATAGTTTATTATGGATATTCATTTATTATATTAGTCTTTTGTATATTTCTATTTATTTATTAATATTTATTGCAGTTTTAATTCGGTGTTGTGTTGAGAACAACCGAACGATTAGCCAAATAAATCCAGAAGAAAATAATGAAAAATCTTTTCTTCTCAATCACTCAAAAGTGAACTGGAAGAGATGCCTTTCAGGGATAAATTTGCCTATTGTATCTGTCTATTTCATTGTTTATTTGTTTGTACAACAAAGTATTTTACATATATTCATATTCTAGTGAAAAAGAACATTCATTCACTTCATCAGCTTTGGCTCGCAAGTAGGTAAATGTCGGAGTTTATATTATTTATTGAATTTACTTATTTTTTATACGTATCGTATTTTTACAGTCGTTTGTTTTAATACTATAACAAAAACACTAATTATAGTCCTTGTATTATTAAATTATTAAAATAGAATAGATAACATTTATTTCGCTTAATTTTACAAAAATGGTATCCACTCAGCTATACGTCGTACCACCTCTTGGAAGTACGACGCTGCTTTTCTGTGGACCCACGGACTAGTTAAAGCCTTTCACTTCTATTGTATTTTATCTGTGGTTTAAATCAAACATCAAAGGCTCCAAAATTAACCTTCACTAATCTTAACGGTCTATCTCACAAAGAGACTAACCAATTGAATTGTGATAAATGTGACACTCAATTAAGGAAACCACCCTAAAAAGGGCGAGAAAGGACCGGCACGTATTGACTTCATTACGGACACGCAATGGCCCGACTAATTATTACTGGGCCTATTAAATCACCACCTAATACGTGTAACGACATAGTAATATAATAAGTTAACTTTTTTGTACAGGCATAAATATCAGAGAACAATCTCACGCCTTGACTTAGTTCAAAACTAACCTCTCAGCTTGTGCTATGGGTACTAGACAACGATATACATACTAATATAGAGAAATACATACTTAAATACATAGAAAACATCCACGACTAGCGATGGGGAATTTCTGAAACATTTGTGAAATATTTCAACTTTTGAAAATTACAAAATTGACAAGAAACGTTTCGGACAGTAATATTACCGAATAAATTACACTTAAATTTCATGTCACGTGTCCGCTACTTCTGACGTTAGTAGAAAGGGTTATGATTATTAAATTCGAGACTATATGTCAGTGGCCGCTTGGCCTAGGGGTGTCTGTTCCCAACTTCCCAGTTAGTATACGAAGGACGGAAGTTCAAGACCAAGTTAAGAAGTGCCTTGTTGTTTTTTGTATTTATATAACCTTTATTGCACTAGAAAAAGTACAAATGGCGGACTTAATGCCTAATGGTATTGTTTAAATTGTTTTGTATATGTTAGAAGTAGGTATATTGTGTTATCTTTGTCTTAATAGAAAACACCATAAACAGAGTAATTAAGGGAATTATGTTAAAGTGGTGGCTGTGATAATTAATAAGAATGTTGTTGTTTATCGAGGAGTATAAAATTACTCACAAACAGATAATTTACACCTGAAAACTACAGAAACCTAACAGAAATTTTCGGTTTGAAACTTCCAGTAACTTACATGAAATTTAAATGAAAGTTTCACTTTTGTAACTTACAAGCTGCCCATCACTGCCCATCCACGACTCGGGAACATACACGCCCTCATCACACTAATATTTTCTCATATACAAAGTTGTGCAAATTGTGGTTATAGAATTATCAACAAGTTTTTAGAGATGTTTGTGATTCTGTAGCTCTGCCTACCTCACTCTGGGAACGAAGGCGTGAGATTATGTTTACAAAGTTTGAATTTGAATTTTCAATTTGAATTGCATCAAGATATCATTTTACAAATGTACATTAAATGATAATTTTAGAACAGGTGCAAATTGAGAGGAAATTAAATTATTGCAACGATAATTGTGTCGGTTTAATTGATAAATTATGTTTCCGATGAGCTGCGGTCAGAATAATTATATTATTTGAATATTTGGTTGATTATTCATATTTTAAATTATTACCATGGTTAATGGGTTGTCCATTATTATAATTGGTTTTTCAGAAAAACATTATGAGTTGAAGTTCAATCTATAAAGTTATTCTTCGTTTTATTAAGGGAGAATGGGCAGAAATGTGTGAACACTGGCTTAGAAACCAATAACAATAATTACTATTATCATCGGATATCCTTTTTAATTCTACAACGATTTTATGTAGCGGGAAACCTAAAATAACTGTGAGAAATATGTCAAGATCTGGAACATCGGGACGCCTACATTGACGACGTTAGCATATACTTTGAAACACCGCTGCCTTTGCATGACGATAACTTTTTTCACACAAAGATTTCGAACTACCTGCCATAGTAATAGTTTTACAACTTAGAATTACCTATCCGGTGACATATCGCTTGTCCTTATTGGTCAATAGGCCAATTAGCCCACCATCCTTTATTAAATAAATTGTTTTATACAGGATGTCAGAGAAACCGACCGAAAAAAAAAAGAAAGAAAAAAATAAGAAAAATCATTTATTCGTGACATACATAAAAAAAAGAACAGATTAACACGTACAAGAAGGAAGTAGCCACGAAATGGTCCCAACTCAGCGTAATGCTGGCATTAAAGTCAGCGCTGGTCTTCCGTTGGAACCATCAGGTGAAACCACGGAAGGTTACACACACATAATTATTTGAAAACAATTACTAGTTTCGGAGATATTGATCATTTTAATCTTAATTTTTGTAATGTTCCCTTATGTCCATGTCACGAAAAATCATTAATTTCATGTTTTATTTCATAAGTTTTTCAGTGGTATCTTACATAATTAGAATCATCACGAATCAGCGAAGCTTTTAAACATATTTGCCCGTTTTTTATATTTTTTAATTTATATCCTCCTCGATATAACCTCATCGGCCTCGTGTGGTTGCCGAGTTAGAATAGTGCCACTCCATGTCTTCCCGTGGATGTCGTAAGAGACGACTACGGGAATAAAGGCTTGTAGTACTGTTAGGCGATGGGCTTGCAACCTGTCACTAATACGCTGGTAAACATCTTAGCCTAATTGTGCAAATTGTGGTTATAGAATTATCAAGAACTTTTTAGAGATGTTTGTAATTCTGTAGCTCTGCCTACCCCACTCTGGGAACGAAGGCGTGAGATTATGTATGTATGTATGTATTAATTTATATCTATGTTTAAATTATTATTTTTATTTATATGTATATTTAAATGGATAGCGATTTAGCTGCTCTGTCAGCCCTAGGCGGGTTGACGTAGGTTTCTGGGACACCCTGTATATACAAGGATTAAATGGATTACAAAATTGTACAAACTGCACAAAGCATTGTTATTTTCGTAAGGCCCATGTCAAAATTCGTTAGTTCGAAAAATAACCTTATGTCAGACAACTAAAGTCAAAAGTCACTTTGACAGATGTCCTAAATATAGGACATAAGGTTTTTTTATGGCATGAAAAATCCAAACAAGCAACAGATCACTTGATAGTAAGCGGAATCTGTGACACATACATACATTCTCAAGACTACAATCTGAAGACCGCAATCCCAAGACCGCAAGCGCGCCAACCACGAGGATTAAGCTGGAATGCCTCAATGCCAGATATTTCACCGGTTGTCTCATCCCCATACCGGAATACAGTATTATAATGCGAATACTGCTTGGCGCTAGTTTTAATTATTAGAAGGTGTTAGCGATTCGTAACGGTGGTGTTAGCAATTTATAATACAATTAATAATTTTAACAATAAACTGTTAATTTAACTGAGGTGAGGTAATTTAACGGAGCTGTGTGGTTGCCGGTTTAGAATATTGCCACTCCATGTCTTCCCGTGGATGTCGTAAGAGTCGACTAAGGGAATAAAGGCTTGTAGTACTGTTAGGCGATGGGCTTGCAACCTGTCACTAATACACTGGTAAACATCTTAGCCTGATTATGCAAAATATGGTTACAGAATTATCAACAAGCTTTTAGAGTTGTTGGCAATTCTGTAGCTCTGCCTACCCCAAACTGGGAATAAAGGCGTGAGTTTATGTATGTATGTATGTGTTAATTTAACTGTACACATTAAAATAAATGCTGTATATCTGCGTAATAATCGCCAGCTGATCCAGACTGGCTGTACTACTGCTGCACTCAGTGGATGATGGTGACTTTTTAACCGACTTCAAAAAAGGAGGAGGTTATACGTTCCACTGTATGTTTTTTTTATGTATGTTCACCGATTACTCCGTCAATTGTGGACAGATTTTAAACAATCTTTTTTATTTTGATAGAGTATATTTTTGATCTGTATCTGATGAGGGAATCAGTGAGGATTTGAGGGAACTCCTCAAATATTGTAGGCAAACTTCTAGCGATTTTAGTATTTTTAGTAACAAGTCCAGCATTTGCATTCAGAAAGTATCATTTGGTGAAGTGGAACTGATGATGAAGACCACCGACGGCCACCGGAACTCCTCAACGATACCGATTTCAAGGGTGGCAACAAGATATCTCGATTAAGATAGTTGAGCGACTACAACGAAGAATATTTACTTGTTGAAATATGACTTTGACTTTCCCGCGGCGTTGCTTGCGGCGCGCTTCAAATAACAAATTACAATTACAATTAGGTTAGTCCAACTGAAGTCGGCGACCACAATATTTTCAACAAAAAGCCGACATCAGTTGGACTAACCTATTAGGTGCCTACAATTTTAAAGAAGTTATTTTTTTCGTTTTTGAAGGCGGCTTTTTGTTTTTTTAAACATTTTTGACCCGTTCGGCGGCTGGTTCGAAGCGTTGTTTTAAGGTCTTCTGGGGTTGTTATTTTTTAAAGTATGAACACTGACTGGTCATCACATCATAGCATGGTATGACTTGACAGCTGAAGAGAGTTAACCTAAAAGCAATGACAGCTCTAAACTCTATACATAAACTAGATTCATTTAGTCTATGGTTATTAGGACGGCGACAGACACCACAAGGTATTAAGACATTACACAATGATATGAAAATAAATAAAAACATGTCAACCGTTAACAGTATATAATATGTTTATCTCTTCCATAATAGCTTTAAAGTCGCAGTGCTAAGGAGATATATTACAATGAAGTCCATAACAGTTAATTCTAAGATTAAAGGATAAGTCAAGTTAATGACTTGGAATAACTAACGTACGAACTTACACTAGGTGAGGTACCGTCAGCCAAGAAAGGGATGTGCTACCATAAGAATAAACAATAACTACAAGTACTTAGAAGCGAATCTCCTTTACCCAGGCCCCAAATGCCGCGCTTTTAATACCTACTTCCCCCTTCACCCCGCTACGCCCCTCTGTCTTCCGCGCCCAAAGTCAGGGCTATCACTTGTGAAATATTTTAATCGGTTTATGGACGTGTTATACAAGTTTAGTCACGAAATGTTATTTATGTTTTCCTTCAACGTGGAAACATTGTTGCAGAATGAGTTTTTTAGATTTACGTTAAATTAGGTAATAATATTTTTGATGATATTAATATAATATTTGCAGCGCGTCAGGCATGTTTGCGGATGCGCATGTCGACGGCTTTCTCGCGACGCTACGCAAGCGCTCCGCGGCGGCGCTGCGGCGTCTGCGGGGCAGCTGCAACAGCCTCCTGGCCGTGGTGGCGGGCAGAATGGACAGTGGCATTCTGAGTCACTGGACCAGGCTCCACTTAAATAATGTGTACACTAACATAGTTATAGGATAACATAGTATAAGGAATTTTGTATTCTAATCCACTAACATCTATGGATCCTAGGAATCTGAAATAAACAATTTTTATTTTTATTTTATTTTTTTTATTAAGATTATCTCCAGAAAATTTAATGGCTTATGTGGCTATTAATCATCTATAAAACACAGAAAGGACTCTATAAATAAACAACCTTTTAAGCTCAATAAGTTTTAAGTATAGTCTTGTATCTTTTTCGTTCCTTTCCGGACCATTAATTTAAATTGTTATTTAGTTGAAAAAGCTTTATTACAAAATACTATTCTTATCTATTAATTAGTTTTTAATGTTTCCGTGTGCCTGTGTGTGTGTGTGTTGGCCTCGTGTGGTTGCCGAGTTAGAATAGTGCCACTCCATGTCTTCCCGTGGATGTCGTAAGAGACGACTAAGGGGATAAAGGCTTGTAGTACTGTTAGGCGATGGGCTTGCAACCTGTCACTAATACGCTGGTAAACATCTTAGCCTAATTGTGCAAATTGTGGTTATAGAATTATCAACAAGTTTTTAGAGATGTTTGTAATTCTGTAGCTCTGCCTACCCCACTCTGGGAACGAAGGCGTGAGATTATGTATGTATGTAATATTTCCGTTTTTTTATCTTTAACATCTAGGGGATGTACTATTTAACAAATAAAACTCCTTCATTCAAATTACCTATTTCTAATTATTTTGCCGTAAATAGTCGTTCACTTTTTACAACACTATCTTAGTTCAACCATAAAAACTAAAATCAACACAAATACGAAAACCAATTCAAGACACAGTAACAATATCTTGGTTAATACATATATATTCCGTCTGTGACGCTCCTGACTGACTAGACACCTCAGAGGGCTCAGACAAGATGCACTACGCTAACTAACGTTTCTATTCGATTCGTTTTTAAACCAATCGCGTCACTGGAAGATGACGTGATACGAAAAGTCACGTGGTCTACCAGTGACGCGATTGGTTTAAAAACGAATCGAATAGAAACGTTAGTTAGCGTAGTGCATCTTGTCTGAGCCCTCAGGTGTCGCCAGGCGGTAGGTATTTACCGCGCCGAGCGCGCGTCCGGAGCCGGGAGTTTCGCTTCTACGTGTAGGTAGTTATAGTTTATTCTTATGGTGCTACCCAGAGATTGAATTTCGTGTACTTACATGATAAAAGGTCGATAAAGGTTTGTTAATTTGAAAACGACGACAGGTTTTAGTGAAATTTCACACATAAGTTGTAATAACAAATAATAAGACTGAGAATAAAATTTAAAGTTCTGTTATGTACATCCATTTTGTATGACTTTTTTATGATCAAGAGAAGGCAAACGAGTAAACAACTACAGTCAAAAGTCAAGTCAAAATATTAATTTCACTCGATTTTAGGATCATTGAGGCCATTGAAAAAAACTTTAGATAAAGTATTACTAAAATCTATCAACAAGGCATGCGAAATTCAAAGTAACAAGACTGCAAACTTAAGATTGCAAAAACGTCGCCATCCGTGAAGACTAAGGAATGCCTCACTGCTAGTAATTTCACCACTCACATACACCAGAACATAATAATATGATCACTGCTGCTTGGCCGAAGATTAAACAATAAAATTTTAGTAGTTTATCACTACTAAACATAAGAAAAATTACTTCTATTATTATAACAAAACTTTGCCAATCTTTGTTCAAAAAACCCTTCTTAGTTAAAAATAATATTAATATGTGCTCTAAGCTTTAATAACTCACCAGACGCCCCCTCTAATTATAAGTGGGGGTGAGAAAAGTCGAGTCTTAGGTGGTCAAGTAGGTCTTGGGTTGATTGAATCCGCTGAGCCAAATGGAATCAAGTCGATATAACGTCGGAGGATTATCGAAAAGAAAGATGGTAATTAAAATTAAGCTTATTGAAAATTAATACCTAATTGTATCGAAATTTGATGTTGGGAATCAATTGATCACTATAGAATTTTATACAGGGTGGAAAGCTGAGATGGGGCAGTAAGGGCAGCTACTAGATCCCTTGCTGCTACGCGAAAATGCTCTTAGGAGACCTTTACTAACTTTTTAAGTGATGACAATCGACATTCACAGATTTTTGAAAAAAATTACAGTCGGCGAGAAAATCGTCAGTTTTCAGTAATTAAAAAAAAAAAGTAATATGATCCGTCCTTTTGTTTCAATCGGAAAACCGTTCGTTCCGAGCACGTTTGAGAAAAATATTTTCCCTATAAACGCACTAAAAAAATAGCTAAACAGTGCTTAAAATGTGCTCTGTCCTTATGTCGTTATGATATTTCCATGTGACAGAGAGTGACAACGCATACTTATATGATTAAAGGGCGGCCGGTGGATGCAATATGATTACGAAAGCTTAAGATGGATAAGACTTTTATTTAATTACTAATACTATTTATGTATGAAAATGTATGCAGTTTTTGTTATAAATCAGTACATATTTTTTGACGACGCGTCGGCCTAGTCGGTAGTGACCCTGACTACGAAGCTAGCGGTCCTGGGTTCAAATCCCGGTAAGGGCAGATATTTGTGTGATGAGCGCGAATATTTGTTCCTGAGTCATGGATGTTTTCTATGCATTTAAGTATATATTTCTCTATATAAGGATTATATCGTTGTCTAGTACCCATAGCACAAGCCTAGAGCTTAGTTTGGGACTAGGTCAATTAGTGTGACAGTGTCCCCTGTTTATTTTTATATTTTGTATATTAAGAAAGTATTGGCCTTTTGTACATGGTCACCTCTTTAGACTATAAAGTGTTATATTAATTACGTCTTGGACTTTTCTGTTACATTGACGTTTTTAATTGTGACTTTATGTGTGCTTCCTTCAATATTTAAATAAATTTAAAATAATTATGGCAAATCCAAATACAATTCGTAAATGGCTATTCGTAATCTATATTATGGATATCGTTCGACGTTATCATTATTTATGATAGCTGTTCATAAATCATTATTTATGTTCATCAAGGATAATGTGCAAATGTGTGTGTGTGTATGTGTTCGTTCTATTGGTGAAAGAATTTTTCAAATCGGTCCATTGGTTTCGGAGCCTATTCAATGCAAACAAACAAACAAACAAACTAATACAATTTTGTAACTGATAGTTTCTGAGAAAAAGTAACTGACATACAGACACGATATGGCAAAATAGTACAAACGAAACTAACATAAAACTTTCACATCCAGACCAGCTGGTAATCACATCAGAGACACAAAAACTTCTAGAATCTCCCATTTCACATCGATATATAACCCTCGTTTAGAATAACCCCTCTCCTTGAACTACTGTCAAACTAAACTAGACGTTAAGTTTAGAGAACAGAGTAGGCATTTGCTTGGAGATAGATAAATTCCGCTGACTTTACAAGAGTTTAAAATTGGTCGTTGTGAGTTTTGTGCGGCAGTTTGGACTGAATTTTCACTGTTATTTTGTAGTTTAAGTTGTAAAAGAGAAGCGTTTTAAATATTTTGCCTTTGTATTTAGTTAAAAATTAATTGATAAATATCAGGGTACAATTAAATACTACCTAGTCCCCAACCAAGATCTAGACTTGTACTATGGGTTGGTACTAGAAAACAAGAAACATGCTTACATGCAAGGATACATATAATAGGTACCT
The DNA here is from genome assembly GCA_946894065.1 of Acleris literana. NCBI lineage: Eukaryota > Metazoa > Arthropoda > Insecta > Lepidoptera > Tortricidae > Acleris > Acleris literana. Next base: position 1,055,825 of record OX335688.1, on the reverse strand, counting down.
AGTTCATTACATACGAGTGGAAAATATCCAAGGTCCAGAAAAAAACTCGCGCTTATCACGTTTTTTTTTTACGGGCCGCCTAGCTTTTTATTCAGTGTCACTCTACCAATTAGGCTAGGGTCACCAAAACTTGTTGTGTTTAACTTTTTGGTAACTCTTTGCATTCAGAAACTTTAAAAAACAGGTTTGGCTTGTTAAAGAAGAGACAAGTGAAAAGAAGAACAAAAGCCTAAAGAAAAAAAAAAACTTTTAAAATTTTTGAAAATGCAAAGTGCAAATTTGAAAAATATGTTTAAAAATCAGTCCCCTGCGGATTTTTCATGTATTTAAGTATGTAGGTCTCTATAATAAGTATGTTTATCGTTGTCTAGTACCCATAGTACAAACTTGGAGCTTAGTTTGGGACTAGCTCAATTTGTGTGACATAGTCCCCCGATTTATTTATTTTAATTTTACAACGCTTTCCTCTATTTACTTGCACGCCGCTCGTTTGCGGTGTTGCTAGACCTTAACGCCGGAATTCAGCCTCGCGCCGAAATTGCCAGTTTTACAGTCGCTCTAAAGTCTTCCCAGCGAGATACTCGCCATCTTCGCCAGTAAAGAATGCACTGTAGTTTAGTAACTGTGCACGCCTTTATATTACTAACTAAACATGTTTTTTTTTATATTTAAAAGGCAAACAAAGACACGGTCTTTATTTTACTAGTCAAAACCTAATTGCTTTTGTCATTTTATCGTATTGTCAACGTTGAGATAGCGTTTATTTACTTGACAGTAAAAAAAAATTAGTACGATAACATGTCATGTCAAAAGTAATTAAGTTTTACGATCCGAGACTCGTAGAAATTTGCAATCCCATGACTACATTCCCAAGACTGTAGTCATATGACTACAAATTGATGGCAAACCCTGCGGACCAAGATGGAATGCCTCTTCGCTATGAATGGATATCTAAATAGCGGGAAGAAAATATGATTACTTTCCTCTAAGTCTAAAAAGAATTAGTACATTACTTAACAAGGGCTGTAAAAGAAAGAAAGCCCGAAATCGCAGTTATTTGAGACCCGAGCCGTAGGCGAGGGTTGTAAATATGCGATAGAGGGCTTTCTTTTTTACTGCCCGTGATGAGTACACAATTTTACGTCTTCACCTGGCCACAATGCGAGTTTTACCGAGCGCGCAGCGTGCGATAAAACTCACATTATGGCCAGGTGTTACGTAAAGTGACTTTATGAACGTATAATCGCATTCACTAACGCAGCCTTAAAACTAGTATTATGGATTTGATTTGATGATTGATTTTTCTCTCTTGGTTTGGTTCACAACTTATCCACCCTTTAAAACTCCGTTCTTATTCCACCTCTCGGGTATATGAAGCCTAGTGATATAGGTACGGTCACGGACGTTAATTTGTGACCCATTTCAAGAAAAATATGCTTGAAGTCGTCAATGTCATTAGAGTTGTCAAGTCATTTGTAACTTTTAGGAAACTCAACCTTATTATTGTAGAATGTCAGATTGACTTTGGACCTAAGGTGGGTAACAATTTTAATTCCTTGACCGTACCTACGAACTCGTTGACTTGTCAAAATAAACGTAATTGTCTAATATCACCTAGGTCCCTGTTAGCTATATGAAATGATAACCCATTATTTTATCAAATTTCGTTTCATCGATTATATCATTTCATCGAAAGCTATTTTCTGCTAAAATCATGACGCATTCAAGCTATCTTAAAAATTAATTACGTAGGTTAGGTTACTACCAAATAAAAATTAACTCACGCGGCGAAAAATGCCAATCGATAAAATAAAAATTCTGCGTACTGATAATTACGTTCGTTGAAAGAGGTTTGGATAACATAATAGGTACCCCTATAAAATAATAGAGCACATAGGAGCTCTGTACCTTTACCATAAGCTATAATTAACGTACTCGCTAGCGAGTCGATGCACTGTCCCTCGCAGACCCCGCAGTATTCTTGTTAGTAGGAGATCCGTATAGGAGACGATTTGCACCGGGCTGTTTATTCGATAAAAAGTATTTTATAACAAATTTAATATGCTAAGTAATATATGGCGAATAGGTAGGCTGAAAAATTTCAATCCAATACATTATTAATTAAAAATTTAAAAATTAACTAATAGACAAATTACATACCAATCGAAAGTATGAAGCCTATAGAATATGCAAACGATAGGTTGACTATTTTTTTCCCGTCAAACTATTGGGTAGGCAGGTATAAGCAGGTAAGTCGGTACTAATAATTTGCACCAAACCTAACGTTTGCATATTCTATAGACTTCATACTTTCGATTAGTATGTAATTTGTCTATTAAACAAGCATTTGCAATTTAAAAAAAAGTTCATTTTTAATATTTTGTTTAATGATATAAGTACTGGACTGAAATTTTTCAGCCTACCTATTCGCCACATGTTATTTAGCGTATTAAATTTGATATAAAATACTTTTCATCGAATAAACAGCCCGGTGCAAATCGTCTCCTATTCGGATCTTAGACCATATAAAGTGCAAACGACAGAGCATTCGAATCGCTAGCGAGCACGGTAATTATAACTCATGGTTAAGGGTACTGTTTTACTCGGCAAAACTATACTGCTTTGACTAGTGGAATAAACTAAGTAGAGCCACAGAAGTGATGTCGAGCTATCAAGCACGCCGAAACGTTATTAACAACCTCACATTTGCTGTATTAAACAGAAACTCTGCTGAAAGAGATCCTTAAAAGCGATAAGTTCGCCTTTGTTTAACTGTATAGAACCGTGAACTGTTATGCTTTTGTTCTGACTAGTTTATTTTACTTTCGAGTTTGTTTTTGTTGAGATTGAACTGTTTTTACGATGTGAGTAATATGCAGTTAGTCTGGTATCTAAGATTAACTTTATAGAATAGAATAGAATCATTTATTTCGAGTAAATTTACACTCATATTATATTGTTAGTAGTTCCATAATCCTAATTGTTAGTAACTAATTAATAACACTAATTGTAAGGGGCATGTATAGCCCACAACAATGACGCATGTAAGGGCAGTCTACCCTACTCCCTATCATGCTGAGGATGATGTTGGGGCTGGCCCGCACGCGGCGCACCAGGGACGCGGCCCGCTTGCGCATGGTAGTGTGAAAGCAGTCGACCCCGGCGGCCGCGAACATCCCTGACGCGCTACAGAAGCGAGGCAGCCCCACTATCACCCGGAACGCATTGTTGTACTGGACACGGAGGGCTCCATAGGCCCGTTGCGTGTATTGCATCCATAAGCTGCACGTGTACAGGGATGTACAGAAAGCTCTAAACAACGTAACTTTTACCTCCCTTGTACAGCGCGCAAACTTACGAGCTATCATATTAGCCCTAACTGAAAGAGCCCTCCGTTCCCGCTCCACGTCCTTGTCGTCCTTGAGGTCAGACGTTACTAAATGCCCGAGGTATTTAAAGGCATTTACCCTATCAAGAGACACACCGTTAAGTGTAATCGGAGATAATACAGCTGTTCGACTTCGTCCGACCTCAAACACCATGTATTGGCTTTTGACCACATTATATTTCAGGCCATGGGATTCGGTATAAGATTCACACACGCTTAACAATTTTTGTACACCGCAAACTGACTTATAATACAAAACATATAATAATATAAAAAAACAGGTCAAGTGCGAGTCCGACTCGCGCACCGAGGGTTCAGTATTTAAAATAATACGCAGAAAATACTCATTTTTTATGAACTTTATTTTCTATGCAATAAGGTCCATTTTGACTAGCCTAAATTAAAAACAGATTTTTCAAAGTTTTTTGTTATTTCTCAAAAACTGTAAATAATTAACACTATTTTATTTTTCCCATATAAGTAATTATCTATATGCCAGGATTTTTTCATATTTTTTGATTAATAAACTTCGGATATAAGGGGGGAAACGATCATTTTTTGTACATATTTGGCTATCAATCAAAAAGTACATACCTAAAACTAAAAAAATATTTTTTGAAATGTGCAGGTTGAGCCCTTTCATATGACACCCCATTTGCTATCAAATCACTTTAATTTTTTAACCCCCATTCTAGACCCCTTTCCAATATTTATAAAATAAATTTTTCATTTTTTTACTAAAAACAGATGCGGGCCAGCAAATTGTACATTGTACAACTATACCAAAGATCAAGTTTATAGCATTTATAGTTGCTGAGAAAACCTGCCGTAACATACAGACAGACAGACAGACGGACAACGAAGTCTCACAATAAGGGTTCCTTTTTACAACTTTGGTACGGAACCCTAAAAACGAAAAGAATTAACTTTTGTGTATTTTTTCTCACTTATTTTGTTAATATTACTGCATTTATTTAGTTATACGTTCTTGATTAAGCGGGTTAATTATGTCAACCTCCTTAGGCAGTTATACTTAAATATATGTTTGTATGTTTTACGCACAAACATACAAAAACAACACACAACACAAACATATAATATTTAAGTGAGACTGAGAGACTGATTGTCGCTTGGTTCGAAAACGTTTCCATAGGTACCAAAGAATGATGGGCAAATTGGCCTATATGACCAATAAGGTCAACCGGTATGTCACCGGATAGGTAATTCTAAGTTGTAAAACTATTACTATGGCAGGTAGTTCGAAATCTTTGTGTGAAATAAGTTATCGCCTTGCAAAGACGGCAGCATTTCATAGTAATTATGCTAAAGTCGTCTATGTAGGCGTCCCGATCTCCCAGTTATTTGAAGTTTCCCGCTACACAAAATCGTTGTAGAATTAAAAAGGATATCCGATGATATAGTGCTTATTGTTATTGGTTTCTAGCCCAGCGTTCATACATTTGACGACGCGCTGGCCTAGTTGGTAGTGACCCTGCCTACGAAGCTAGCGGTCCTGGGTTCAAATCCCGGTAAGGGCTGATATTTGTATGATGAGCACGAGTATTTGTTCCCGAGTCGTGGATATTTTCTATGTATTTAAGTATATATTTGTCTATATACGTATTTATATCGTTGTCTAGTACCCATAGTACAAGCCTAGAGCTTAGTTTGGGACTAGGTCAATTTGTGTGAGATCGTCCCTTGATATTTATTTATTTGTTATTATATTTTTGCCCATCATTCTTTAACCGAGATCGGTTCAGCGGTTTAATTGTGAAAGCATAATAAAAAAAATACTTTCACATTTATAATATAAGTTCATCAGGTAAAAAGTACCTATACAAAAGAAAAAATCACATGCATAAAACAAAGGAAGAATATAAAATTAAGCAAAACGACAGAAAATTCAAATTAAAAGGTATTTTTTTTAATTAAAGTGGAATCAGCATCAGATTAGAGGAGGGACACCTTCGGCCTCGGAGCCTTTTAATTAAAATTTAAAAGGTCTAAACAATAGGAGAGAAACTCGTACAATAGACGCAAATAAACTTATTTCGAAAATATGAAAAAAAGGTAAAATAAAACATAAATAAAGGTGACAAGATGTAAAAAAGAAAACGAACAAGAAAATATGCTGCACCGTCCCCAGATAAAAATAAGGTTATAAGAATGAATAATTATATTAATATTTAAATACTGTTATAACAAAATGACGTCATTCATAATAAGATGAACAGGGCTAACCACAGAAGAAAGACTAAAGGCATAGAAACCGTACTAAATAAGCAGAAAATACATTATGGTTCACTTCTTTTTACTTATGGTTTTCATAGTGAGTTGGAAAGAGATGAATCTATAGCTGTTCTTTCGTTATTTGGTACATCGTCACAAGTGTGATTTGGACATATAAGCACCTATAGTATTTGGACCTATAGACAAGGAAAGACAAATTCTTCCTATAGGAAGGACAAAGAAGTCCATGTGTAAAACCTTGTGCCAATGACAGTTAAAGAAGAAAAAACAGCCTACTTTTTGTTTCATTTTTTCTCATGTAATACGTAATCTAAAAAGTAGAGAAAGATAGCTGACGCAAAGTACGTCTTATAGTCGGGTTTATATGCTATATGTTCTTATTCTGTGGGTCTAACATTCTCCATAGTAAACCTTATTGCTTTTGACGTGCTTCCTTATTGTCGACGTTTCGATAGCTATTACTTGACAGTAATGGCGGCCGAGTTAAAAACAATACCATAATACGTTAAAGGCAATAATGATTTTACCAAGTTGAAGAGAGGCCCAGGCTTGTAATAAATGATAACTGAGCCTTCATTTACACGGGCAACTTTAAACGGTAACTTTTAGCTGGCAACAATAGCTGTCTTAGGCACTATAATTTTGTGTAATAGAAAGAGACGTCCGTACGGTCACAGTGTACTGTTGACGGACAAATATGCAATGCGCCTAGGCAGCTTTCTCGTTCATCAGAACGCCAGCGTTACAACATCACTGCCCTAATAATAAGCCGATAGGCTAGTGTCCTAAAAAAACTAATTAGTCCGTATTTACACTATCAAAAAACATTGAACACATTTTTTCTTTTGTCTATTGAACAAAACATTACGAAGATGAAGTGCGTTGAAGTTGCGTGTGACCTCACGCCGCGGCGCACTTTATACCACATTGTGAAGTCACGAGCCCCCACTCCCGTCCTTTGATGCGCGTTATTTTTGTCACTTTTGATTGATTTGATAAAACAAAAAAAATGTTTATAATATTTTTGAATCATTTTACTGACGGGCTAATTAGAATTATTTTTTCACCCAAGACACACCCCTATAGGCAGTATCTCAAATTCACTAGCCAAAGCAGATTCGATCCTCTCCCGTTATTAATAAGGTTGCATATGCTACAGGAGTTTTGTCTGAGATACTACCATTTGTCTTAGTGGGGGGCCTAATATGGCTGCGTTTATCGCGTGACAAAATGTGGATAATACATCCGGCCTTTTTTGACACGTATGGCGTACAAGAGTGGCGGATGCTTTATTCACATTTTGTCACGCGATAAACGTACTCATACTAGGCCCGCAGCTGCGCAGGGCAGAATCAATATCATCAATTGAATGTAAGTATATGCACGCGCAGAAATGAAATAAAATGAAATGCAAATATTTATTTCCAAGAAAGTAGGTATGTTTACAAGGTTCTCAAGATAGGTAGCGACTTAAATAAAGTTCATTCTATAATAGCTTCTGCCGGCGTCTGCGTCCGCTTAGATTTCGATTATAGTTATTCCCTCGGGAACTTTGAAATTTTCCGGGATGATAAGTAGCCTATGTGTTAATCCAGGGTATAATCTATCTTCATTTTAAATTTCATCCAAATCCGTCCAGCCAATGCAGCGTGAAGGACTAACAAAGTAACACACACACACACACACAAACTTTCGCATTTATAGTATTATAGTGGGATCACGGCGACAGTTATTTTTTTAAACTTAACCTACTGTTTTTTTCTTCACTCGGGCAGTTTTCATAAATCTCTGGCTTATTGTTCTTAATTTCTTAGTAATTATTTTTACCAGAAGGGAGTTTTGTGGGCACCACCGGCTTGAGGAGAGGACCCCAAAGAGGGAAGTAAACAAAAACAATGGGGGATTCTTACACTAATCAAATGAATTAATGAGGGGTGGGATTGTGGTTTTTATACAATTATGGTAATTTGGGGGTCTTTTGTTTTTTGACTTCAAAAAATTATAAGATACAAGAAGTGTTTCCTTACTTAAAGTTTATTTATACATATAAAACTGTTCCATGACCCACTGACGTACGACAGCCTAAACCGCTGGACTCGGAAAGGTCTGTTCCTTGGGTACCTTAAGGGTGGACTAAGAAAGAACATACATACACATACATACCTTCACGCCTTCATTTCCAGAGTGGGGTAGGCAGAACTACAGAATTAACAACTCTAAAAGTTTGTGGATAATTCGGTAACCACATATTGCACAATTAGGCTAAGATGTTTACAAGTGTATGAAAGAATTAAGTACCAAGATATATTTTCAAAAATCGTTTCCAGCGGTAAGAAAAGCGTAAATCAGGGATCGAATTTTACGCTAGTAAATTATTACAAATGCAAGTGTGTTTCTTTGTTTAATTGATCCTTCATTAGGTTCAACGCCTAAACCAGTCAACATGAATTTTGTAATGAAATAGTAGGCCGGTTCTTTTCATCCCGAAAAATTGGTCAATTTCCGAGGGACTAGCGATGGGCGACTTCTATGCGAATGGAGTCACGGGCCAAAGCTACGGGGTAAATCCAATAAATATTTACACAATATTAATTTAACAATCTTCGCTCCCGACCGTACATTTTTTACTATTTTACCATTACAGTTGCATTTACACGTACGGTTCAGAGCGAAGATTGGAATGGCCCGTGGCGTTTCCCGCGGTCCGAACTTTACGTGTGCAGGCCGCTAATCTCTTTTAACGTATTTGTTCCTACACGATATATCTGATTCTTTTATTTGTTACTTTTACTCATCTCCGGTTTTCCTGGTAAGTTCAAATATTTTCTTTCCTGATTCTTGAACGTTTTCTATTTAGGATTCTATTCGGCGACATGTTAGCCTAGTTGGTAAGGACCCTGCCGACGAAGCTAGCAGTCCTGGGTTCAAATACCGGTATGGGCAGATCTTTTGTCTGATAAGCACGAATATTTGTTCCCGAGTCATGGATGTTTTCTATGTATTTAAGTGTATATTTATCTATATGAGTATTTATATCGTTGTCTAGTACACATAGTACAAGCCTAGAACTTATTTTAGGACTAGGTCAATTGGTGTCACATTGTCCCCTAATATTTACTATGGTTCATTATTAAAATATTAACATTTTTTAACCTGTCAAGTGTCCGGCCCTTGATTTACATAAGTTCACGAAATGTCCAGCTGATTTTCGAGATATTTTTATTTTTTACACTAGCAGGGTCTTCGTTTATGAAATATAAATTCTCCAATCACAGCGCCGTCCTGCGCACAACTGTTGTGCGTAGGACACGACCGGCAAAAAATTTCTACGCACAACTGTTGTGCGCAGGACACCTGACGGGATATAAAACCAGTACTTCGCATGAACTCGCAAGTAACCCCCATATTAGGGTATCCGAATAGGAGACGACCTTCACCGGGCTGTTTATTCGATAAAAAGTATTATATATCGAAATGGCAAATAGTTTGACTGAAAAATTTCAGTCGAGTCCTTATATGATAAAAAAAACGGAAAGTGTTTATTTTTTCGATATTTTCTTCTCATTTATTTCATTCATTCGAAAACATGAAGAATATGTAAACGTTAGGTTGACAATTTTTCCCGTCATAACTATTAGGTAAGTAGGTAAGTAGGTACTAATAATTTGCACTAAACCTAATGTTTGCATATTTATTCTATATGCTTCATGCTTTCGATTAGTATGTAATTGGTCTATTTAACAAGCAATAGCAATTTAAAAAAAAAAGTTCATTTTCATTTTTTTTTTAAATCATATAAGGACTGGACTGAAAATTTTCCATCAACCTATTCGCCATATATTGCGTATAAAATTTGATATATAATACTTTTTATCGAATAAACAGCCCGGTGAAGGTCGTCTCCTATTCGGATCTTAGACCGCCAGTTTGTACATAACGTTTACCAGTCTCCTCAATATGGCATGCCGAGTTGAAATTTTAGTGTCTAACCAGAACTCGGGAACGCAGGGTTGGCACCGCCGCCAAATTGGATAATACGTTTACTCCGCTGATATATTTACACTGAAATTGCTACCTTTATCAGATATAACATTTTCAATCCACGAAGACCTTCCACCACTTAATTTTACGTTTAAAGTTTGCGTAGCGGACGGAAATTTAAGCGTTCTTGTGGCTCTAAAACACTAATACTACTCGTATTTGCGTACATAAGTTTCTAACAAAAAAAAATTTTAGGACAAGGTTTTGTAGGTGACTATAGGTAATTTTTTTTTGCAATGTCATTATCTGCTTCATCATGTCAGCCGAAAAACGTCCACTGCTGGACATAGGCCTCCCCCAAGGCTCTCCATTCAGACCGGTCTTGTGCTTTTCGCATCCACCGCGTTCCCGCGGTCTTTACTAGGTCGTCACTCCATCTTGTTGGAGGCCAACCTACAGCTCATTATCTGCTTATCAAGACCAAACTAATGAAGTCCCACACGAAGGGTCTTCGTTAAGTATAGCGGAGATCCTGTCACCACCTTCCGACACCATTATCAGATCAGCTCTCTGATACCATAATATTGCATTGTCATCGGGTTTACATAATTATGTGGTCCAAACTTCAGCCCAGGAACTGATTCAAAATTGACTTGCAAATTTTGACCGACAAATTACAAACATACATACAAATAGTGCAAATTAAATAAACGCTAATAATAATTAATAATTAATAAGTAATAATTTAAAGATTGTTTAAAAGCAGTGTCGCGTGTTGTTGTGTTCCGGTGTAAATAAGACAACCGGTGACATGACTAGCATAGAGGCATTCCATCAAAGTCCTCAGGGTGATCAACACAATGGTAGTCTTAAGATTGCAGTCCTAAGAATGAAGTCTTGAGAATGCAAATGTATATGGGTCTCAGATCCTACTTACCATCAGGACCTCTGTTCAATAAGGTAAAAACCATATCGTTTTTGACTTGTTATCGTATTGTCAACGTTTTGATAGCTCTTATTTACTTGACAGTAATGGCGCCCGAGTTACAAACAATATTTAACATGACAGTACCCTTACCATGAGTGATAATTACCGTACTCGCTAGCGAGTCGAATGCTCTGTCCCTCGCAGACGTCGCAGTATTCTTATAGAGTGCGAGGGACAGAGCATTCGACTCGCTAGCGAGTACGGTAATTGAAACTCATGGTCAGGGTACAGGTCAAATACTTTTTACGGCATATAGTTGAACTTGACCCTGTACATTTATATCGACGATGCGCTGGCCTAGTTGGTAGTGACCTTGCTTACGAAGCTAGCGTCCTGGGTTCAAATCCCGTAAAGGGCAGATATTTGTGTGATGACCGCGAATATTTGTTCCTAAGTCATGGATGTTTTCTATGTACTTAAGTGTATATTATTTCGGGAGCGCCAAAGACCACTAAAATTGCAACTCCTATTATCGGAACTCCGAAAATGAAATTTTTATACCGTTGGAACCGTAAATTATCAGAAGTTCTGAAATATTCAATGTGTAGATAAGACTAGGTTAGGTAAGGTTTGACTTATAAAAATCCTGAAAAAATAACAGTTGCCGAAAAAAATACGTTAGGAGTTGCGATGATTAGGACTTACAAATCGTTATGAGTAAAAATAATTAGGTGAACTAATATGGACCCGTATATTTCTCTATATAAGTATTTATATCGTTGTCTAGTATCCATAGTACAAGCCTAGAGCTTAGTTTGGGGCTAGGTCAATTTGTGGGAGATCGCCCATGATATTTTGTTTATGTTTTTTTGTAATATTTATTTAGGGCCACCTGTGTTGTAATTGTTAGAAATAACATGTTATTTAGAACGTACTATCCTCGCACTAACCCTTGAGTGGTCAATGAGGTGTTTAGTTAAAATTAAAATAGTATTCTTAGTTATACAATAAATAAATGTAAACTGGGTTTCCATTCCGGGTTGTTAATGGTAAGAATGCTTTGAAAAGTTTAATACTTCTGAAACATTACTTCGAGCAACAACCCTAGAGGCCTCGTGATTATCGGAGTGTGAATACTTCACCGCATTCCATCAGGGCGTGTCTTCGATCCCGACTGAGGCATGGCAGGTGGCTGAGCCCGTCAAGGTATTCTCATCACAGAGGTGTTATTCCTTACCAAAGACTATGGCGTCGAGGAACTGCGACGTACCAGACCAGCTTGACTTGATTCCTGGGGGGTTATTATGACATACCCCCTGAACCTGGTTTGTTTCAGACACTGGTTCATTAAAAAACGTAAATATGGTATTAGATTAAAGCGGTTTCATGTTACGAAAAAAGTAGCTTAGTTTAATTTTAATTTAAATACGTTTAGTTGGATGTAAATAAAGTCTTTAGTTACCAAATAAAAGTATAAACGCCCTTTTGATCTTTGGGGGGCACTACTGTGTCTCCAGATATTCAACTGGCTATAAATCAAAAGATAAATCTCTTTAGCTAAATTATTTAGCTCAGACGGACGGACAGACAAAACAAAAGGAAGCTAAAACGAAGGTTAATCATCTGATTCTTGGAGAAATTATTTTATTCAATATTTTTGTAAAGATCTATTAATTTTAAACGGAAAAAATAGATGTATTTTTAGGTCGATAGTGGAGCGGTCAATTTTAAATAAGACGATCTTTTAGGCTGATTCTAGTGTCGCAATGGGCCTTTAGATATTCTACGACGTTAAACAACGACGTTAAACATTAATACTCAAGCACCACCATCTTTTTTTCCTCCATTTATTAATTAAATAATAAAGCAGCAACACAATTCTAACCATCTTGTACGCTTGCCGTTCGAAAACTACTACGGGCGATAGTGTGGATGATGATGCACGAACATCATGCCGATTATAAATCATCAGACCATCAACGATCATCGCCGATAGTGTAGCGGGCCCATATTATCTATCTTTACCGGGATTTCAAACCGGGACGTCCATTTAATATAGTTTTAAAGTACCTACGAGTACACTAGAATAATATTAGGTACATTTTATGTAAGTAGATTGTTTTCTTTGTAAATGTAGATACCTAACTTATTTTTTTTGAAAATAACCAATTTCGATTTAGATTATAAATTAAATCCTTATCAAAACGTGCGCGGTCGCACTTGGCCCAGAAGCGTCGTTTTTCATAGAATTTGCATTCGGCTCCAATTCCCGCTGCGGCGGACCTAATGCACTTTTAATGGCCCTCTTTATCAATTCTAGTTCTAAATTATTCGTTATTGCATCGTAAAACTATTCGATAAGTTTAATTTAACAATTGGCAGTCTATTTAAAAAAAAAATCATATTTGAGACGACCTTTTGTTGTCCCCTGTACTTTTTTTGCACAGTCGTGGTCTACTCGTCAAGAAGATTCTAACGAGCCCTGTAATTTAGTAGTTCCTAATGTTCCTATGGCCACCCCGAGTCTCCATCATCAGACCAGCTCGATGGTACTATATTATAAAATTGACATCAGAACTAAAGGTGTATGCCAGCTTCTTCGGGAACCGGGAAGTGGGTCAAATTTACTTGCAACATTTGACCCGTACATACATACATACATACATACATTGCAAGTTATATAAAAGCTTGTCAAAAACGACACAGCGAAGGGCGTTTATTCTAGCCGGTAAAATCCAAATCGTATTTGACCTGTTTTGGTATTGTTTTTACGTCGGCCATTACTGTCATGAAAATAAGAGCTATCAAAACGTTGACAATACGATAACAGGTCAAAGACAATATAGTTTTTACTCACGGAATAGAAAAAATAGTGGAAGTGGCATGAGCTTCGCTTAGTATCAGACCTGTTGTCGCCAATACTGAAACTATCATAAAAACAACACGCCACCATGGAAAATGTTTTTGGTGCGGCTAACGTTTTTATATTCCAAAATAGCACAATAAGGCATGCTTCTGGATTTATTTCCGTTTTTAGAAATATCGAGATAAGCGATCGCGGCAAAAGTATGGTAGGTTGCGCGGGACTCCGCATAACCATGCCACACGTTACACGCCCACTTGCCACTTCTACTGTTTTTTCTGTCCTGTGTTTTTACTGTATTGAATAGAAGCCCTGTTACGGTATTTTTTTAACTCTGCCGCCATTACTGTCAAGTAAATAAGAGCTATCAAAACATTGACAATACGATAACAAGTCAAAGACGATATGGTTATAACCGCCTAGAATCTCGGCCCTGTTTTGCCAAAATGGGCGTTATGGTCGCTGCTGGTATGTTAAAATACGTCAAAAGCAATATCGTTTCACCGAGAAGAATAGAGCCCCAGCATAGTTGATCCCCGCTTTAAAACAACCACTTCGAGTTTAAATCTCTCAATAGAATGGTTAATGGGATTAGATGAACGCTATACACGGGTTTAACAGTATTTTGAATAGTAAGCCACGTCGTAACTTTCTGTTTGAAACCGGCTAAGCCTCGCATAGAGACGGGATATGGGGATATGCATAATACCATCCCCTAGCTGACAATACTTGAACATTTTGAAAACTATAGTGTGATCATTATGGAATAGTTAATTTGACGACGTGCTGGCCTAGTTGGTAGTGACCCCGCCTACGAAGCTAGCGGTCCTGGGTTCAAATCCCGGTAAGGGCAGATATTTGTGTGTTGAGCGCAATTTTTTTTTCCTGAGTCATGGTTGTTTTCTATGTATTTAAGTATGTATTTCTCTATATAAGTATTTATATCGTTGTCTCGTATCTATAGCACAATCCTAGAGCTTAGTTTGGGACTAGGTCAATTGGTGTGACAATGTCCCCCCGATATTTATTTTAATTAAAACAATACTGAGCTGCGTTCCCAGACAAAAATAATAGATGTAGCTCAGAAGGCTACCCAACTAAAGTGGGACTGGGCCGGCCACGTTGCTCGAATGCACCCTAATTGTTGGGCCAGGAGAGCCACAGACTGGCTCCCGGAAAATGCTAAGAGAAAGCGTGGCCGCCCCAGGAAGAGATGTAGTGATGAGTTGAGATCATGGGACAAGATCTGGAGGGAAACCGCTCAAGATCGGATAGAGTGGAAGAGGGGGAGAGAGGCCTTTGCCCAGCAGTGGGACATTATGGGCTCATAATAATAATAATAATAATAATAATGGATGTTGACTCGACTATCATTGTCCCGATAGTTGTTTCAGCAAACGGTCTTATAGCGAAGAGTCTCGACCAACACCTCAAGAGACTCTCGCTAGATGGCTGTATCAAGGGCCAGATACAGAAGGCATTACTCCTCGACACGGCACGTATTGTGAGGAGGTTCCTCTCTCTGCAGCCCTAACCACCGGTAGCTTGAGCCCTGCCCCGCTGCCGGCGGCACTCGTAGGTTAGGTTTTTTATAATGTCAATTTTTTTGTATTAGTATTGTTATTTTACTTTTATATTTGAATATTTGTTATAAAAAACCTAATGTACAGAAAATTAAATAAATATCTAAAATAATAATAATAATTAATTAAGCCTTAATGTAACAATTCTAACAAAAAGCACGCTTTAAAGAACTGTTGCTAACCAACTTTAAATCGTTATAAATCCTAAGTGATCATTCACAATGAAAAAATAAGAAAAAGACCTAATTTTTAAATACCTGTTCAATGATACCCTATTTGTCATAGTTCGTCGACTTTTTAGGGTTCCGTACCAAAATGGTTAAAAAGAACCCTTATGGTGAGACTTCGTTGTCTGACTGTCTATCTGTATGTCACAGCAGGTTTTCTCAGCAACTACAAATGCTATCAACTTGAAGTTGTACAACTTGCTTTCCCGCATTTATTTTATTAATCATTGAAAAGCGGTCTAGAATGGGGGGTTGAAAAATGAAAGGGCTCAATCTGCACATTTCAAAACTTTTTTCTGTGATGCACTTTTTGATTTATAGCCAAAAATATACAAAAACTGACCGTTGCCTCCCTCTTATCTCCGAAGTTCATTAATCAAAAAATCTGAAAAAATCCTGACGTATTTAACGTAGATAATTACTTATATTTTATGGGAAAAATTAAATGAAGTGTTCATTATTTACAGTTTTTGAGAAATAACAAAAAACTTTGAAAATCTGTATTATAATTTAGGCTAGTCAAAATGGACCTTATAACATAAACAATATAGTTCATAACAAAATATGTATTCTCTTTTCCGGTTACCTAGCATATTACCTTAAATAAGGGACCCTCGGTGCGCGAGTCCGACTCGCACTTCACCGGCTTTTTATTTCTTTTCTTAAATTTGGCGTCTGGTTGCCGCCATATTGATTTTTGATTTTTAGTCATAATATGACTATATATTATCTTTAGTGACACTTATAAGATTAACCCTTCATTTGGCAGAGACTTCGATACCATACAATTACAAATTTCATTAAATATGTTGATTAATAGAAGTTTCAGGAGTACAGAAAAAATATTTAAAAAAATCTAGTTTTTTTTAGTTTTTGAGAAAAACTATGTCCGTCACACCGGACATTGCCAAATATGCGGGATATTATTATATGTCCGCCGTGGCGGACAATGCCAAATTATTAGATAATAATATAAAAGACATAAATAAAAAACGAAGAAAATGTTAAAATAACGTTACCTACTTAGGTATATTATTTATGTTGTATGAAACTATGAAAGCGTAATTGACAGTTTTGTGTGCGAACTTTGTAATACTTTTTTAAACTACTAAAATTAAAATTCGTGAGGTACATTTAGACATCTTCAAAGGCGCATGAGAAATGAAGTTTGGGGGATCTAAATAAATATTTAGGATTTCCAAATACTTTTTACAAATTTACGTGTTTTGCTGATGACGTTGGGTCCCTTGATCGAGTTTTTCTCGTTGTGTTTGTCAGTGTAGGTAAAGATGGAAATGATGAAATAAACAGAATATTGTAATTTTTATTTGTTCAAAGAATCATCCATATCTTGCATGTTACTTCAAGACTGCGCATTGTAATTTCGTACCTGGTTATTAAATTGGGTAATATTGTAAATATGAAGGCATCATAATAGTGATGCCAAAGAAGCACTTAGTAATGAAACAAATTAACGCGCGACGAAATTTTTAGATCAAACGTTTATTTGAAAGTTAGTACCGTAGGATTATGTCCGCCGTTTTTACATATTATATGTATAATTAAAGTGTATTGTGCAAAGAAGCTAATCATACATAGATAATTAACTAAATCTCACGGAGGGATATTCTATGACTAATTTTCGTCAGCAGGAGCTTCACCTGCCTCAGACTTTGCATGTCATTTGCGTAAAAAAATTGCAGAATGGTCCCACACCATTCACTGGTTTAAAGAAAATTAAAAATTTAAGCTCAGATTTCAGCACACGCATACAAATATACATATTTTGACTATTTTTTTTAAAATCTTATTTGTAACTCATCATTCTACAACTTTGGCAAAGTCCGCCACGGCGGACAAACAGTAATTTATATAAGTCATTGAATCTATGGCGTTGTCCGGTGTGGCGGACAACACATTCAGAGGAAGTTTGAAATAAGAAAAAGTAGTAAAATGCACTAGTGTTACAACTTCATGTTTCAATAATATAATGTTGTTTATTGTTTTGATACAAACACACATGCTTTTATAGTAAAAAACAAAAGATAAACGCATTAATTCTTCAATAAAAACAATTGACGTCCGACCCTGTGTCACTTAGTTGGATAACTCGCATGATTATGGTTTTAATGCTTCAATATTATTTTTCTCATCATCATGTCAGCCGAAAGACGTCCACTGCTGGACATAGGCCATTATTTTTCTACCAAAAAACATTTATTTATCTACCGATTTTCATATAACAAGAGATATAAATATGACGTAGTAAATTGATATTTTTTTTAATGAGTTGTCCGTCTCACCGGACAAAATTTGTATACCTACATTATATATGCTGACATTACCCTCTTTCTTCGGCAGTCGGGTTTATACAACATGTCGAGGACAATTCAAAAAAAAATTGTCGGTTTTTCGAAGCTTGTTTTTTAGAAGACTTGTGACAGACTCGAGCACTCGCTCGCGCTCGCAGCACATGCTGAGTCTGTGCCTTTTGTCACACCTTTTTTTTTATAAAATTTTGTTTGTATTTTTACTGGTTTTGGGTGACAATAAATACTTCTTATTTCTTATTTCTTATTTCTTATTTCTTATTTCTTAAAAGAGCGTTGGTGCAATGTGTATGAGTACAGTCATCACAAAGAGATGTAGACATTTTCTCAAAAAAATCCGGAAATGTTGACATTACTATCTACATATTGAGACGCGAAATTACATGGTTTATTACCAGAGGGCTCAGATAAGACGCACTACGCTACTAACGTTTCTATTCGATTCGTTTTCGTAACGTTAGTTAGCGTAGTGCATATTGTCTGAGCCCTCAGTTCTCAAATAAAAAAAAACATTGCGTGCTCGCTAGACAAGACCGCAATGTTGCAAACAAATTCCATTACTATCTAGCTTGTAATTTTTTTTAAAGTGAAAAAGTCCATGATAATATGAGGGCACAAGTCTTATACATCCAAATTTTATTCGAAACATAACTTTTTTATCTGTGTCTGGAATGGCTTATGTTTTTTTTTTAAAACATAACTTGCGTTTCTCCTTGTCATAAACAAAAAGGCAGTAGGTACTTAAAGAGTGATGGTTTTTTTCACATGAAGTTTCTGTTTGTATGCAATTCAAAAAATGAGTTCAAGCGATGGAGATTTTGCTCCAACACAAAAAAATCTTGCGATTGCGGGCTTCGTATTTTAAACGGACTTGCAAGCTCGTCTTGGCCCGCAAATGCCTACTTCCATGCCTAGGCAATAATGTACTATTGCACCTTATGCAACAGGATGAAAAAGTTTTTCATTTTCTAAATATGACAGTTTTCATCTCAATGTATAAAAGTCTGGGTTGTTAAGCAAATAAAAAACACATTGCGAGTACTTTTTTATTAAATTTCCATCTATACTAGGCGAAAAGAAGCAAAATAATTCGTTAACACTTATTGGCGTTACAAGCATAGGCTAGATTATACACATTATAAGTCAAGTTTTTTTTTTAAACTTTATCTAAATTAAAGAAAATTAACATACAACCAGCGGCTCTATTCAAGACGGTAAAAACAATATCGTATTTGATCTGTTATCGAATTGTCAACGTTTTGATAGCTCTCATTTTCTTGACAGTAATGGCGGCTGACGTCATAACAATACCATAACAGGAAAACTACGATATCGTTTTTACCGCTTAGAATAGAGGCGCAGGACTTCGACTAAGGCGATTAACACAAGGAACGATGGGCGACATTTATATGATTCAACGCCAAGGACGGATATCTCCGTCATGGTTGACAGCGCAAAATATACCTAAATGTCTATTAGGCAAGGTGGACATTAGCTCTGGTTTTAAGCTGTTATTGGAGTGGGAGTGACGTCTTTTGTATTTGACAAAGATATCCTTACCACTGGTTCAACGCCATTGGATATTTCCGTCATGGTTAACGGCGCAAAATAGTTCTAAATATCTATTAGGCAAGGTTGACATTAGCTCTACTTTTAAGCAGTAATTGGCGTGTGAATGACGTCTTTTGTATTTGACATATCGTGGAAGAGGTTAAAAGACCTGTAGGTTTGTACTTCTCTTTCACTTACTCTCAATGCTTCGTACCGTAAAGCCTTTTTATGGACGACACAGTTAGCTGATTTGGTAGTGACCCTACCTACGACGCTAGCGGATATAAGCACTTATTCGTTCCTAAGTCTTGGATATTTCCGTTGTTTTAGTTTGGTTAGGTCTGAGTCAATTTGTGTGAGGTAGTCCCCTTATGCGACCAGCGTGGGACCTCCAACAAGGTGGACCGACGACGTGGCTAAGGTTGCGGGATCGATGGATTCAAGCGGCGCAGGACCGGTCCTTGTGGCAAACCTTGACTGAGGCCCATGTCCAGCAGTGGACGTCTTTCGGATGAATGATGATGATGCGTTCCATGGTATTTATTTATTTACTAGTGGACGCCCGCGACTTCGTACGCGTAGAATTAGTTTCCCGCTACTCCCCCTATTTTATCCCCTTAGGGGATGAATTTTCTAAAATCCTTTCTTAGTGCTCACTTACATCATGAAAGTAACCCCTGTACCAAATTTCAAGTTTCTAGGTACAGTAGTTTCAGCTGTGCGTTAATATCTAAGTCAGTCAGTCAGGTTTGCCTTTTATATTATATAGATAGATTGCACTGCATTACGCACTATTCGATGCCTCATCGCTCCGTGTATCATTCGCTTTACTTAAGCTCTAAAATTTTCGTGGCTCTTTATCAGTATATGCTACAAACGGCAAATGCTCCATTTCTGGTATTTTAGAAATACAAACTAGAGTTCCTAGCAATTCGACAACTTGGCTCGGAGGCTCGCAACTCGTTGCGTATAGCCCCGACGAAGGTGGCGCGCGATTTGCGTGTACGCCGGTTCCCGTTCCCACTATCTGAGGCTGTGGAGAGCTAGGCGCGAGGGTGGCGCCATCTGTTGATTTGATCGGTTGGCACGGGAAACTTTCGAACTGGATCATGAGTAGAGCTACGCACAGAGCCGTGGTTAGGGTTGACATGATTCTGGAAGAATTGTGGACATGTTGTAAGATAGATCAGGAACTGTGTTATTATTAAAAAAATAGGTAACGATTTGTTGCCGGGTCAGGACGACTTTTAATCGAACAAAAGAGATTTGGGTAATTCTATGAAAGGTATGCGATTGTTACAAGCGACCGTTGTAACAGAGGTGGGGGATAAATAGTGGTAACACACTCAAATAAAACATTGTAATTATTTTCTTTTCTCATAATTACATACACATTATAATTATCCTTATTTATTATTTAAATTTAGTATAATTGAATTTTATTATTTTTTGATAGTCTTCAAATATTCCGTCTGCGAATATACTTTTTTTAACTTTGGAGCTTTCACGCATATTTAAGTCTAAAACGGGTCTTAACGCGATAAGACGGACAAACAGGTTAAGAGGTTGACTCAGATTAATATAAAAAGGTTATTATCTTTTTTTAACTAAAATAATCAGCCTACGAATGTATAACATAATAAAATGAATGTATTTCATATACGGGTGAATTTCAACAAGCGTCAAGTTATCCTAATTTTGGTGGTATTTTTTATTTTCTTAGTAGGGTTTACAATTAAACGTTTAAGTGACGTCATTAGTCATTATAAAAACAGTGTTAAAATGGCCCTTTATTATACCAAGTGTTTTTTAAGATATAACGATTTTACTAATTATGTACCACCAAAATTGTTATTATCCACCAAAATTACTTTTCTTAGCAAAACTCACGATCAATAATAACATATCGGGCTAATTAAAATATAATCGTTAGGGAATCTTCCTTGTTATTTTTGAAAATCCAAAACGTAAGTTTCTAATATAATAAATAATGATTATTTGTTGTTTAAATAATTTTGGTGGAGACCAGAAATTTTGATAATTTTGGTGTTTCGCAAAAGCCACCAAAATTGTACCACCAAAATTATAAAATTTATCATTTTTTTAAAATTAAAAACAAATGTTTTAGTTTAACAAAAACTTAACTCGTTACAGTTAAAAACACACCATAAACATACTTGAAAAAACTATCACACAACAAAACTTTCTGCGAAATAATGACTTATCTAAGTTATCACGATTAATAAAGTGTATTTCATACCACCAAAATTAGATACTTATGTGCTTAGCGGGAAGACGCAGAAAGATGGTACAAATCTTAAACCGTCTATTGCTGGAGTGAAACTGAACGAACATCTGACGCTATATTTGTTTGTTTAATCACGTTTCGTTCGATCATAAAATCAATTTCAATATTCACCACCAAAATTAACAATTTCGCTTGGACAGTTTTATTTACACTGCTCCCAGTTTCCTTTTACTTGCAAATGCAATAATTGGTACATTTTAAAATACCTCAACTAATACGGAATACAGATAACTAAAATATAAGTCTAGTTGAGGCTTAATAAGTTTGTACCACGACATATCAGTATATGCGGGAAGTACAGGACACGACACCAAAATTGATTTTGGATTGAAAATATTTTTTTACGATAAATATAATAAGTTAATAATAATTTTAACTATGGCTCAATATGGTACTTTGAGTAAGATTATTTATAAAATAAATAGTTTTCCAATACATGTACTTTACACCCCAATTATCACGTCCGCCGCTAAAAAAATGTGGTTGAGATAATTACCCATACCTACAGTGTGCTACCGGCATGCGGGCATTTATTAAAACTGCCGATAATATGTTGCTTTAGCAATTGTTTTCAAGTATTATCAATTGAAAAATAATTAGAATAACTTAACAATTAATTTTCTTAGATACTGTCCATTTTTAATGTAGTGCATGTGCTGCGTGTTCATCGTTATCAGTATCGCTGTTGCTTAGTACAAGGCACGTCGTGGTACGGGGGCAAATCATAATAATCAAAGTATCCGTTGACTGTCATTTACACTTGTCAAATTGCTGTGCTTTACATTGCTGGCAATTAAAATTTTGTTAGAAAGTTAACAAAGCCTGAAAATTCGTTTATTAATTAAATTAATGTCATGGTTACGTTACAGATATAGGTTATTTTAAATTCTTGTCTAGGGGACACCGTTGATGTAGGAAAACATATCGAAACTTTTATGTGGTCGTCTCGCACCATCTTATATACACATAAGTATGTGTTTTTTTTTCTCTCTATCTCTCCCGTAAGATTCTTAATTGGCATGTTTTCCTGATGAACTACGCATGTTATTTGATACTATATTTAATTTAATATTTATAGCTTTATATAATGCTAGACTAAGTAGTACCATTGTAATAAGAAATATGTTTAAAAAATGTCTGACTGCTGAGTTTCTTGCGGCGTTTCTTCTCGGCAGAGGTCTTCTCTTGGGAAGCGCTGGTAGATTCTTGACGTGTAAAAGTGCCCGTGCGGCCTACTTACTGAAAAATTTTCTTTTATCTTTTTTATCTTTTTTATCTCCTTTGAAAAAAGCCTGGGTGCTGGTAACACTGTATATGTATGTATTACTAGCTGACCCGACAGACGTTATCATATTTGTTTTATTCGGGCAAATTTTACAATTTTTGTCTCTAAATAATTAGGTACTTTAAAAAGGCCTATTTACAACAAAAAACGACAACTAATTACATCTGTTCTCATGCGGTTACCAACGATAAATATAGAAAATAGAAGAACGCATAACGAAAAATGGCATAAGCGCCACGCAAGTCATTTAGACGACATGTAATTTAACTAAAATATATTGAGAATTACTTAAAATCATCTGTATTTTACCATTCAACCAATCAGGCCAAACAGACAATCTGAGTAAAATTGCCTTATTATTATTTATTAATAAATAAAAATTATAATTACCCTTAACAGCTTCAGACACGACGACAGGATAACACACTGCAGTACACAATGGCCGTTGGGATCAAAACATTTATATTTAAGAGCATTACGTAATCAGTGTCTGTAACTGATAATGCTGTTTCCTTGTAATATACTGCCATTAAAGTTTCTAGGGATCCGTAAACTTTCCAACCAATGGACCACTTCTGGACATGGTCTCTCTTCCCTCAGGATCTCCAAGTTTTTTTTTATGGCAATGAGAAGGCACGTGAGCACTCAGGCCACCTGATGGTAAGTGGGATCTGAGACCCATAGACATTTATGAAATCTCAAGACTACAATCTCAAAACTGCAATCCTAAGACTTCAAATGCGTTGCCAACCCTGAGGCCTAAGATGGAATGCCTCTATGCTAGTAGTTTAGTAAGATGATCGGTTCTTGCTACACGAGGTGGTAATTTTGATTTTTGGCCCTGGTGACCCATAGACTATGCCAACTGTAAACTGTTAAGTCATAAGTATCTTACGTTTTGATTGACAATGGCACTTAACATAGTCCATAGTGGCCTAGGATTGAATTGGCTCTATGTACAAGTAGGCCTACTACGTCATTCAAACTCAGAAGAAGCTGTAAATTTTTAGTACTTTGTCGCAGACTGGATCTGGGACATATGATCACGGAGGACTTGAAGGACGACCTTGACTTGGAAAGGGAAAGAAGAGCAATGGCAGTGAGAGGCAATTTGCTTGCCCGCAGATTCGCACGTTGTAATGAACAAGTTAAAATAACGCTGTTTAAAGCATACTGTCAGACGTTTTACACGTATGGTCTGTGGGTAGGATTTCCGCAGCGAGCGTTCAATACATTGCGCGTTCAATATAATAACATCCCGAGGAGGCTGTTGGGGCTGCCGAGGTATTGTAGTGCGTCCGGCATGTTCGCTGAGGCGGAGTAGATGATTTCTATGCCATTAGGCGGAAGAGAGTAGCCTCATTGCTGAAGCACGTACGTGGCAGCAGCAACAGCCTCCTGAGGGTGTTGGCGGAACGCCTCGACTGCCCCCTCACCAAATACTGGGCCACGGTGGCAATAGGAGCCGTTAAATAGTTAAATAGTGCGTTTAAATGGTTAATTGTTGTTTATATTGTAAAATTTACTACTAACATAGTCTTAATTTGCCCTTGTTACTAACATAATATGGATCTATGTTTGGTCTGAAATAAATGATTTTTATTTTTATTTTATTTTATTTATTAAAGATAGATTCGTTTGAATTTAGTGTTTCAACAGCTGCGACAAGGTTTAGTGCCCAATGGAACCCTACCCCTCCATAGAACTGCGTCACAGTGAAGTTATGATTCAAGTCGTAAGAAGTGTCAAACAAATTGTTTTATAATGCCACTGTGACACCGTTATATGGTGGTTCAGGGTTCCATTGGACTGATAGTACTATGCGATAGCTCTTATAACGTGCCTCGGGTTTGTACGTCTCTATCTCTCATTCGCATTATTAAGAGCGAGTGAGAGAGAAGTACAAACCCGAAGCACCTTCTTAAGTTCATAGATGGAAATATAATGGCTCTGGTCATCAGCTGGGGTGACGGCATCAATAATAATAATAATAATAAACTTTATTTCAGGCAACGAGGCCCATAGTTACAAATACCTTATAGACTAACATTCATAACAATACATACAAAACTTAAACCTAACACCGAGGTGACAAAATCCATGATGGACACTTTTAGGTGACAGGCACTAGTAATGGACACTTCACTCCTAATTCAAATATCATACGTTCCTAAATTATTTGTTGCAAAAAAAATGAATAACCCTTATCTTCTGTAAAATAAGAATCAAGTGTCCGTCTTGGTCCTTGTCCATTACTGGTTCCGTCACCCTACGTAAATCCTGTAGGTACATTTTGTAGATTTTCGAACATCACTAACTCAATGTAATGCATCTTGACCAGACCCTGAGACCTGTGCGAGGTAGCAGAGCTATTTGCGAGGAAAGAATCCACCAATGGGAGAGCAGCGCTGAACGAGGCTTGAAAAATGAAGTATTCCTATTGGTGGATTTTTAACTCGCAAACTGCTCCACTACATCTACCAACAAACCATTCTGTGGCAGAAGAATATATGTATTTAGTTGTAAGCAAGATCTGTGAATAAACGTATTATTAAACGTATTATTACCTCGCACAGCTCTCTACCTACCTTAATTAATTACAAATGCGCCAGTACAAAGTTGGATGCAATGTGTCACAGTTTATTTTGGATTTTTCCTGTTTAATAATTAACAATTATATTAGACATTATTTGTTACGGGTTTTAACCGTGATTACGTTGAAATAATTAATTGAATTCTCGATATTTTGGTTCCAGTTATAATGCGTCACGATGGATTCACTACACATAAAACAAAACATATTCTATGACTTTGTTGATTGTGTTCTTCTAAATATTGTTTGAGCCA
The DNA here is from genome assembly GCA_946894065.1 of Acleris literana. NCBI lineage: Eukaryota > Metazoa > Arthropoda > Insecta > Lepidoptera > Tortricidae > Acleris > Acleris literana. The sequence continues at coordinate 1,030,281 of OX335688.1, read as the reverse complement.
ATCATTGATGGGCTTTTCCTACCACAGCAACAACTTGGTAACTACTACTGGTAATTTTTATTTTCAGTAGGTAGGCTGTAGTACCAGCCGTAGCAGGTGGGAAAAAGATCGATATGATACCTGTGGTAACAAAGTTATGGCAACGTGAGGGAATATTGGCGTTGGTAACGAAACGTACATACTGTTAGCTGTCTAGAATAAATTCTCATTTAGGTAATTAAAATATAAAGTAATATCATTTTATTCTACTTGCACTTTCACCTCAGCCAAAGATAACAGGTTCTTATAATTAATGATGATTAAAAGTGTGAAAAGGTTATCGGAACAATGCCCACTGCCAAAGCAAATTTTCTTAGTCTCAAACTTAAATCATCTGACAACAAGGTAAAAACTGTATGGAATATTATAAATAGGGAAACGGGAAAATCAAAAACTCGTGATAATCAAGTCACTCTGAACACAGGTGACCAACAAATCACGTCAAATAAAGACGTTGCCTTAGCATTCGAAGATTATTTTTCTAACATAGCCATTACTACTACGAAATGTCTTAAATCATCCGCGGCTGCAGGTCAATCATTACTTAGCACTAATGTCAGTAAATGTAATATAAACTTTGATTTCAGCCCTGTAAACTCAGATTCAATAGTCAAGATATTTAAATCACTTAGTTTAAAAAAGACTGAAGATTTGTGGGGCACATCAGTTAAGGTACTCTTTCATATCATAGATGTAATTGCACCCCATCTAGCATTAATCTACAATAATTGCATATCAGAGGGGGTCTTTCCAGATCTCATGAAATATAGTAAAGTAATACCTCTTTTTAAATCGGGCGAGATGAGTGATAAAACGAACTTCCGTCCCATTTCAATACTACCAGTTTTAAGTAAAGTCTTTGAGAAAGTAATGCTGAAGGATATGTTAGGTCACTTTAACAGAAATAAACTACTTAACAATAACCAGTTTGTCTTTACCAGAGGTCGATCAACAATTGATGCGGCATCTGTACTCATTAAACATATATATAACAGTTGGGAGAAATCTTGCGATGCAGTAGGAATATTCTGTGATCTTTCTAAAGCTTTTGATTGCGTGGATCATACGACCCTTAGTTTAAAATTAGAACATTATGGATTGTCCAATAAAGCTTTAAGCCTTATGTCTTCTTATCTAAGTGATAGAACTCAAACAGTTGTTGTAAACAAAACGCAATCTGTTGGAGCTACAGTGAAAATAGGTGTACCTCGAGGCTCTATTTTAGGTCCTTCTTTATTTTTGGTTTACATAAATGACTTGCCACCAACAGTAGATAAACTTTGTGATATTGTACTTTTTGCTGATGATACTTCACTAATTTTTAAGGTAAATAGAAAATCCGTAGACTACAGTAGGATTAACACCACACTAGTTAAAGTACTTAATTGGTTTACTAGCAACAATTTGCTACTAAATGCTAAGAAAACGAAATGTGTTAGGTTCGCTTTGCCTAATGTAAAACCGATACATTCAAGTATTTTTCTAAATGACGAGTGTTTGCAAATGGTAGATAAGGCAATTTTCTTAGGCATAACATTAGATAAATATTTGCAATGGAGTCCCCATATGGGTCACTCAGCTGTACTGGCAGGTAAACTAAGTTCGGCAGCTTACGCCGTTAGGAAAATTAGACAACTAACCAATGTTGAGACAGCTCGCTTAGTCTATTATAGTAATTTCCATAGTGTCATGTTTGGGGTAAGGCAGCTGACATACAAACTATATTTGTGTTACAAAAAAGGGCCATTCGTTCTATTTACAACTTAAACTCCCGTGACTCTTTAAGAGAACTTTTTAAAGAAATTAATATCTTGACTGTAGCGTCTCAATTTTTTTTATGAGAATATTATTTACGTTATTAGAAATTTAGATTCTTTCACCAAAAATTCTGATATGCATAATTTAAATACCAGAAATAAAAATAAAATCGCTATCCGAAAATTCCGTGTCCGTAAAGTATATAAATCATTTGTTGGTCAATGTTTCAAATTAATTTCTATAATAAAATACCTGACGAAGTTTTAAAGTTACCCTTTCCAGCACTTAAAAACTACTTGAAAAGTTCGTTAATGTCTATAGCGTATTATAGGATCGAGGACTATCTAACAGACAAAAATGCATGGCCTAAACCCGAAACTTAGTCAATAATAATTTATTCAAATGCAAAATCTTTATCTTGTCTAGGGGACACCGTTTATGTAGGAAAACATATCGAAACTTTTATGTGGTCGTCTCGCACCATCTTATATACACATAAGTATGTGTTTTTTTTTCTCTCTATCTCTCCCGTAAGATTCTTAATTGGCATTTTTCCTGCTGAACTACGCATGTTATTTGATACTATATTTAATTTAATATTTATAGCTTTATATTATAATGCTAGAATAAGTAGTACCATTGTAATAAGAAAAATGTTTAAAAAATGACTGACTGCTGAGTTTCTTGCGGCGTTTCTTCTCAGCAGTGGTCTTCTCTTCGGAAGCGCTGGTAGATTCTTGACGTGTAAAAGTGCCCGTGCGGCCTACTTACTGAATAAATTTCTTTTTTTTATCTTATCTTTAATGGGCGAGGGAGTCTTATACAAGGAAATGTACTTTAGGTAAAAATAAATCATCACAGTATAATTAAATTTATTATTATATTTCGTTATGTATCTCAACTTGCTTGATAATATTCTTATCTTTTTCGAATGTCCTAGATATGCTTGCTTTAATGAACTATTATTTGCAAATTCTCTTTCCTTGAAATACTATTAGCGTCTGTCCCGCTGGACAGTTTAAAGATATTAATGTATCAGAAACTTCTATCGGTTTGGTTGACATGTGAGGTGCCAGCACAGCGTTTAGCAAGAACACGATTCCTGGGTCGTTAGCGCCATCTGTGGTTGTGTTCTCGCAACTTTTGATGATCGCGAGTAGGAACAGCGCCACCAACACCTTTGAGAGCATTGCGGCTGAAATGGTAAACAAAGACAAATAAGTTTTATAATCTTTTTTACTTCTGATCTCTTAATAGTAGGCGATGGGCTTGCAACCTGTCACTAATACGCTGGTAAACTTAGCCTAATTGTGCAAATTGTGGTTATAGAATTATCAACAAGTTTTAAGAGATGTTTGTAATTCTGTAGCTCTGCCTACCCCACTCTGGGAACGAAGGCGTGAGATTATGTATGTATGTATGATCTCTTAAAAAGTTACTTTAGTCTCTGCACATCGGGACTAAAATTCCTTATTAATCTCTAGGGGTTAAAGTATATTTTTTTTTACTCTGGAAAACCCTAAACAACCAATCACGGTGTTTGTGAATGGAGGATTATCGCCATTTTTAACCGACTTCAAAAAAGGAGGAGGTTATACGTTCCACTGTATGTATTTTTTTTTATGTATGTTCACCAATTACTCCGTCAATTGTCGACCGATTTCAAATTTTTTTTTTTTGGTTTGATAGAGTATACTTTCGAGGTGGTCCCATTGTCACCAAATCTGAATCTGATGATCCGTGAGGAATTGAGGGAACTCCTCAAATATTGTAGGCAAATATATAGCGATTTTAGTATTTTTAGTAACAAGTCCAGCATTTGCATTCAGAAAGTATCATTTGGTGAAGTGGAACTGATGATGAAGACCACAGATGGCCACCAGAACTCCTTAACGGTACCAATTTCGAGGGTGGCGATAAGATATCTCGATTAAGATAGTTGAGCGACTACAACGAAGAATATTTACTTGTTAACTGACTTCAAAAAAGGAGGTTATTGAAATATGACTATGACTTTCCCGCGGCGTTGCTTGCGGCGCGCTTGAAATAACTTAAAGTTTCATTTCAACTAAGAAGTGGGACTACGTAACAGAGTATTAAATAAAAAGTATAAAATAAAATAAATGTTTTAAAAAACAAAAAACCGCCTTCAAAAACGCAACAAATAACTTCTTTAAAATTGTAGGCTAATAGGTTAGTCCAACTGAAGTCGGCGACCACAACATTTTCAACAAAAAGCCGACATCAACAAATATGAATATATATAATTATATTAATGTTGAATTCATTTTATTTTTAATATGCATGGTCCAATAACTTAGTTTCAAAAAAAGATTTCAAGTCTGAATCTGTTGGGTTAATAATTGCATAAGCATTTAAAGCGTCACTATCAAAAAACAACCGTGGAGTGGAACAAATTTTTAAGAAACGTCATATTCTGATTTTGTATAGAACGTCGTTTTTTTTTTCCTCGCATTCAAAGTGAAAAAGTAGAGTGTTTCACGCGAGACTGAACAAACACAATGACACTCAAACTATAGCCACCCTCGCTCGCTCGGTCGCTCGCGTGACTAAACATCTCGTGTCATTATGGCTTATTTTAGTCCCTTGTTGAAAAATCTACTATTTTATGTTCTTTACATGGTGTAAAACAAAGTCGCGTTCCGCGTCTGTCTGTCTGTATAAATCCACTAACACCTAAACCGCGCAGTATCTTGATGCGGTTTTCATCGTCAGTTAGGTATTTTTTCACGGCAGGTTTTTAGATATAATAAATTCTGGTATACGGGTGTTGCAAAAAATTCATAATTATAAACCGAAGCAATGCGAGGGCGGATCGCTAATAAATAAATTATAATTATGTCTGTTTTTCTCATTCCATAAGCAGCTAGATTTATATGACTAATTTGTTATTTTTCCTGCCAAGCGGATTTACCCACACAAAAGCGGCTAGCACAGAACAAAAACGATTCCCATAACACGAATATTTCAATCATACATAACGTTTTCGAATCGCTTCTATTCGCATGTTCTCCTCACGATGTAAACGCCGTATATATTGAACAGTGAGGCTAGACAAATAGCTTAACGCTAACGTAAACGATTTTCGAAAAACTGACAAAATGTATGGAATTGATGTAGGCCCTCGACACGACCGTCTTACAGTTTAATACTATACATTTTGAACGCCGAATACATCCTATCCAGGGCTTCAAGATGGGTTCGAAATATTTCCACTATTCCTTGGCTGCTGTGCTAGTGACTGCTGAGCAACAGTGCAGTGGGGTGCTGAAGTACACCTAATTCCGTTAGGATACTCATCAAACGTTCCCAGCTGACACAGTTTAGTCAAAGGCTTTGCTAAAGTCGACGAAACACATGATGTCCAGCGTGTCGAACTCGTAACATGTTTCTCGATATGCCGGACGTTTATTGCTCACTGTGGCCCTGGACAAGATGCATTGCAAGATAATAGTTATCGAAAATGTATAATTATAGAGTTGACGTAACGTGCCGCGTCAATCATTTATAACATATCTCGGGGTTTTCGATGCGAGAATGATCTGAGAAAGAATAGAGATAAACAGATAGGTAAGTTTGAGTAAAATCATATTATGCCTAATAAATAACTACCTCTCTGCGAATTGTATACACACTAAATTAAGTCCCAAGTGTTACGCTAAAAAAGAAGAGAGAGGAGGTACTTTAGCTTTACTATCAAGCCTTATGAGATAATAATGAAAAAAAAAACCTGCAGTAAATTTAGAAGTTGACGCGATTTGCAGAATAAACTATTAATATTATTTCTATATTTAGAACAGTTAAGCTGCATCGTCTTCCTGGAAACCTGCAAGAGTACATTCTGTTTTTTATGTCAATACCTACACTTTGGCTAATGTCAAACATTCCCGCACCGAAAACCCCGGGGTTTTTATTGTAACCAATTTATAGGCTAGCATTGCCGTATGACATAGCATCCTATCTATGTCGTGGTTAGAATTAATTGTCCTATGAAATTCAAAATAAATGTAAATAATTAAATAATTTAGCCTATAATGGGATAATAATAATATGAACCTAAGTATAATTTCTTTAGCAAAATAGACTTTTTGACTCTTTTTCTAAAAGTGTTAAAATTTAACAAAATAAGCATCAAACATTGAAATTTCTATCGACCGTGGTGAAACCCTAATCAACAAGCCAGTGGTCTTGCCAATTTCGTCTGTTAAATTTTTCAAAGTAGGTAATAAAATAATAATTTATTATTCATTTTATATTTACCTGATATTTACTTGACACGAGAACACAGAACCGTCTGCAGAGCAACTATGACAATCAAGTAAGTTATAGGAAAATAAAGTAATTAATAATGTTATCCTTTTAATTGCTAAGGATGTATGCGCAATTTTAGAGCTCGTTCAAGTAAAAACCAACACAAGGTCCAAGGTCGTCTTTGCAATAAGATTTATATGAGAGATGTGTCATTACTGCCAAAAAACTAAAATAACTCAAGTTGAACTCACGTGGAGAGGATTCCAGAATCAGAATCAGAATTATTTATTTGTAACACATAGGTAGAGAAATACAGGTGGAGGAAAAATACAGCATGTATGCCTGTTGGCAAAAATTACAAATACAAAAAAAATAAAGACTCATCAATCCTTATAATTAAATGCATACATGTCAATTAGGGCCTATAATAATAATTAATTTATAGATCGATGTCACTTAATAGTACATTGTGCATCAAGGGTAGTATGAAGGGAATTACTAACGAGAGTGTTTTAATGACTCGAGTTAGTAATCCCCTTACTGCCTGTGATACACACAATGGTTTTCATCACATTTGCGAGGAAAAAAAACAAAGAGAAAATTAAATAGTACATTTCTTTCGATTTGGCGGGTAACATATTGCCATGTATTACTTCAGCTGCGTCTCTTAGTTCCGGTGGTGTATTGGGGATAATTAATCTCGTGTCCGAATCCTGGGATGAAGAAGCCATTTTCTTTTTTGTTTTGTACCTATCTATTTTAAAATAAAACACTTTAACTCTGCAAAATATAAAGAAATAACTTGTGACGAACGGGAACGTAAATGGAAACGATATTTTTTTTGTGACCTCTACCACAGATAATAACTGCGTTTAGTTTCGACCTGGATTCGAGCCAGATTTAGCCAATTTGATAAAAATGTATAATTACTAAAATTAATGATAAATGTTGATATAAACTTGAAATAGGTATAAAAATAATGAAGTTTAATGAAGCGTATAGGTTTTGTGTAATGTAAGTTAGTCTATAGCTAATTTTTAAAGATGAATTTAGAAACCGATTTAATTTTTGGCTGAAAATTAAACCTCCTTAGTCAGAAATGATGTACGAAAGAGTTGCTAATTTTAAAAAGAAAGACATTACTCCCTAGGGATGACAAACTCGCCATAATTCCCGCGGGAACAATTTAGGCCATTGTCCTTCTGTATACAGGCATGGAATAACACCATTTACGAGCAAGTGTGATGAAAAAAATCTTGCGTACTGTAATAACATTTTCTTATTAATAATTTCGTCAGGTTTTTCTTAAAAGGTACAATGTCTAACGCTCTTATGCATACCGGATTTTTATTATAAATTCGGGGTGCCATTCCCAGCATGCTTCTGCGCATTAGCGCAGTTTTGCGCTGTAGGTACGTTCTGCACCACGTGCTGATACTGTGGACGAGTAGGCAGCCTGCGTGTGTCTGTAGTTTTTATAAACAATGCCGGATTACATTTAACAAATATGGCAATTTCTAAAATGTACAGACATGGAAGGGTAAGTATTTCGAGTGATTTAAAATAATGGGAGCAGCTGTCAGTTATTTTCAGGCTCCACATTGGTCTCTAACACCTTTTCTGGGCTTTATAGGCCTTGCCCCAAAATTCTGTACGATTCTTGTTAGTTTTCCTGTAATATACAGTTTCCTGTATAATTAGACCACTATAAACAGTCTTTTTTCAAAGTCCTACGCTCAGTTGTTTTGGAGATAATTGGGTGGAGGTAGGTAAAATTTCATCTTTTTTCATAACTATTTATTACTAAGTTCCAAACATTTTATTTTTACAAGCTAACTGACTGTATTTTTTTTAAAGTAAAGTAATGAGTCCCCACACGGTTAAGTCGGTGACTACGTTAATTGTAAAGGAGATCCTGTCGCCACCTGCCGAGTCCATCATCAGATCAGCTCTTAGATACTATAATATTGCATTATCATCTAGTTTACACATGTTGTTAAAATTTCAGCCCAACCATTAACGAAAACTGATTCAAAATTGAGTTTCAAGATTTGACCTAAACTGACGTACAGGGGTGTTATTCTCTCAAAAAACGGAGGTCGGTCGGACGGACGAGCGAATCGAAGCTGCGAGTTTAAGTAGTCCCGTCCGAGCGAACAAAACACATTTTACCGCGTGCATTGTCAATTAGGCAGCCTTATACGTTCGAGAAGTCATGCTGCCAAATTGAATACACGCTCTAAAATGTGTTTTGTTCACACTGAAGGGAAAATTTAAAATCGCCGCTTGGACAATCACTCGTTCGTCCGCCCGTCCGTCGTTGTTGAGAGAATCACACCCCAGGTCGACACACGTAAAAAGAGCTCCGGGCGGCTAGTAGAGGGGATATGTTTGCGCATGTTGTTTACTGTCAAACCAATAGCGTGGCAGCAAAGCGGAGCGATTTACACTCCCCCCGTCGTCCCCACCAATTTGTTCCGTAATTTGCTCACTGCGCAGGTAGGTCGCAAAGGGCTCTTTTTACGTGTGTCTACTTATACAATCAATTGCCAGTTACTAAATAGCTAGTATAAACATTGCCCATGGGACCATGCTTAGTGTAGGATTCCAAAACCGTTACTACAAAAAAAAACAACAATATATTACACGATGTAAAGTAAAAAAGAATACCCTTGCTTTACATGTACGGGAGATAACCTAAAAATATTATTTCTACTTATTCCATCATTGATCTTTGTGCACGGTATAAATTTAACGTCGGTATCTGTACAAATATTTAGTTTTTCATAGTTTCTGAGAAAAAGTGAGTGTGACATACAGACAGACAGATACGGCCGTGGCGAAATTATAAGGGCTCCTAGTTCGGAAACCTAAAAAAAGACTCACAAAAAGCCCTTTTATTTTACGTATTACACGGTACAGTTGTAAAACCTTTGTTTTTGATCTAATTAACCCCCTACAGGAGACACCCATATTTCAAAATTAAGTAACGTTAGACGTAAAAAAGGTTACTACTAACTAAGCTAATGTCGACATTTAATCTTGCAAGGAAAATCTCTTTCTGTCTGTGATTAAATTAAATTATAATCGACTGACAGAGTTGTTGTCTCTCTTACCCTACCTGCATACTCGACTTCGTTAAGGAATGACCCTTTCGGTAAATAAACATAATAATGTGAGATGGTTGCTATGGTAACACAGTTTCTGGCTACTCCCCTATTTGCGATGATTATTACTTAAAGCATATTATGACTAAAATAATTATGGCAGACAATATAGACAAATGCCAGGATACTAATTTTCTGCATAAAGTCCAAACCGTAAGGCGGAAATAAAACAGATTTATACTTATTAAAAAAGAGTTTGCTGATATTTTTACTGAACGGGGCAGCACTGCGGTTTAATAAATTAAAACTCAGGGGCCTGCGTTTATCGCGTGACAAAATCTGTCTCTTTTTGACACTTGTACGTAAAAAACAACCCCTCACGGGAAGAAATAGGGGAGTAGCGAGAAACAAATTCTGAGCGTTACCATAGCAACCATCTCACATTATTATGGGTCTATATTGTCTGCCATAATTATTTTAGTCATAATGTGCTTTAAGTCATAATCATCGCTAGTCATATCGTATTTTTCAAGGAAATTTTACTTTTTCAAACCTAACCTAACCTAGCCTTGTCTACACATTAAATGTTAGCAGAAGAGTTTTTAAGTCTCGTTTAAAGTGGTGTCAAAATAATGAGGACCAAATTAAAATGGATCGCTTAGCGTTTCTTCACTCAATGCAAGATTTTAGAATTTTTTGGAAAAACACAAACCGGTGGAACACTCGGCCTGGCCTCCCCGCTAGCGTCAACGGTGTTAATGACACCAAACTCATTGCCCAGCTTTTTAAAGAGAATTTCAAGGTTGTTTCACCTTTAGGACCGTCACAGGAGGTGGACGATGCTCAGGCCATGGACAAGGATAGACGGAACTTTCCGAGTACTATGTTTGTTGCGAAAGATGTAGCCATGGCAATAAAGAAAATGTCTAGGGGCAGATCTCCGGGTCATGATGGTCTCAGCATCGAACATCTACAGTGTGCGGGGCCACATTTGCCTCGGGTCCTGACAATGTTGTTTAATTTTTGTTTAGGCCACTCCTATTTGCCTAGCGACTTAATGAGAACGCTTGTAGTACCGATTGTTAAAAACAAGACTGGAGATATATCTGATGCTACCAATTATAGACCTATTTCGTTGGCCACTATCATTGCAAAAGTACTTGACAGTCTGCTTAACTCACAGTTGGACAGGTCTATACAGCTGCATGATAACCAGTTCGGTTTCAGGCCAGGACTGTCGACTGAAAGTGCCATACTTTGTCTTAAGCAGACTGTCAGGTATTATGTCGACAGAGATACGCCCGTTTATGCCTGTTTTCTAGACCTGTCGAAAGCTTTTGATCTGGTCTGCTATGATATTCTGTGGAAAAAACTAAAGGATATGAAGGTACCACAAGAGTTAATCGCATTATTTAAAAACTGGTACAAGGGTCAGGTCAATAGCGTAAGATGGTTTAGTAAGTTCATGTAAGGTGCTTTATCAGAACCGTATGGGGTGGAGTGTGGGGTGAGGCAAGGGGGTTTGACCTCGCCGAAGCTGTTCAATTTATACGTCAACGACCTGGTCGGTGAACTCAGCAGCACGCATGTCGGGTGCCACGTCGGTGGAGTCTGTGTCAACAACATTAGTTACGCGGACGATATGGTGCTGTTGAGCGCATCGCCTTGCGGTCTGGCCAAACTTATAGCGATCTGTGAGAGGTACGCTGTCACACACGGCCTGAAATATAATAGCACCAAGAGTGAAATGATGGTCCTTGGAGTTGGAGCGAAACATATTTTATCGGTTCCTTGCATTAAGTTAAATGGAAATCCACTTAGACAGGTTCAGCAATTCAAATATTTGGGACATTAGATCAATTCTGACCTCAAGGACAACGCAGACATGGAAAGAGAGCGCAGGGCGCTGGCTGTGAGGGCCAATATGATTGCTCGCAGGTTCGCTCGTAGTTCGGATGAGGTGAAAGTCGCTCTGTTTCGCGCTTACTGCACGTCCGATACGAGTAATCTGTGGATGAACTACACGCAAAAAAGCTATAGCGCACTGCGCGTGCAATATAATAATGCGTTCAGGGTGTTGATGGGGCTGCCCCGCTTCTGCAGTGCGTCGGCCATGTTTGCCGTGGCGCGCACGGACGGTTTCGCCGCCATCATGCGCAAGAAGGCCGCCTCGCTGCTTAGCCGGGTGCGGGGCAGCCCGAACACCATCCTGGCGATGTTTGCGAGCAGGCTGGATGGGGCTTATCTCAACCACTGCAGTGCCATACATTTTAGTTATTAAGATTATTTATAAACTTAGCTGACATATATGTATTTTTGTGTGTAATTTAATTCTACCCTAGTTAATTTATAATTTAATTCATAAATCATTGTTGTTCGAAATAAATGAAATTATTATTATTATTATTTTAGATATTTATTTAATTTTCTGTACATTAGGTTTTTTATAACAAATATTCAAATATAAAAGTAAAATAACAATACTAATACAAAAAAATAGACATTATAAAAAACCTAACCTACGAGTGCCGCCGGCAGCGGGGCAAGGCTCAAGCTACCGGTGGTTAGGGCTGCAGAGAGAGGAACCTCCTCACAATACGTGCCGTGTCGAGGAGTACTGCCTTCTGTATCTGGCCCTTGATCCAGCCATCTAGCGAGAGTCTCTTGAGGTGTTGGTCGAGACTCTTCGCTATAAGACCGTTTGCCGAAACAACTATCGGGACAATGATCGTTGAGTCAACATCCCACATGGCGGTCACCTCGTGAGCCAAGTCAAGGTACTTGCTGAATTTGTCCTTTTCGGCCTTCACAAGGTTCTCGTCATGCGGGATGGTGATATCGACGAGCACTGCCCGGCGTTGAGATCGATCTGTCAACACGATATCAGGCTTATTGGCAACAATAGTCCTGTCCGTGATGACAGATCGATCCCAATAAAGCGTAGCACGACCATTTTTGAGAACTGGCGCCGGTGCGTACTTATAGTACGGCACTTCAGACTCTGCAAGACCATATTGAAGAGCAAGTTGCTGATGGATGATCCTGGCTACGAGGTTATGTCTGTGCAAGTACTCGCCGTTGGCCAAATGCGAACAACCGGAAATTATATGTTTGAGGGACTCGCCGGGGCAACGGCATGCTCGACAAATGTATTATTATTTTAGATATTTATTTAATTTTCTGTACATTAGGTTTTTTATAACAAATATTCAAATATAAAAGTAAAATAACAATACTAATACAAAAAAATAGACATTATAAAAAACCTAACCTACGAGTGCCGCCGGCAGCGGGGCAGGGCTCAAGCTAGGGCTAGGGTATTATTATTATTATCACACGTTAAATATTTCAGAAATTCTGAAAAGTTTACAGTTTCAGCGATATAAAAAATTATGACTATCAATAATTATGACCAATGACATTATGACCAATAAAATTATGGGAAACAAAGGGCTCTCATTCTGGCCACTTTTAGCACAATTAAAAATCCAGATTAGGTTAAAACCTAGTTTTAACCTTTGTGTGCATGTGGCTCAACGATTGTACTCAGACAGTAAATGTCGATTAATACAAATAACTCGAATGGCTTAGTGATGAATTGATGATTTTTCATACACAAGTTTGACAAAGGAATGTGTTAATTGGCTATAAATTATCTCTAAATACGGCGGCAAACTTCTTTAAGTTCAGTAATCGAAACTTACTATTTTTAGATACCTATTCGTGTCTGTTTAAAACGTAAAATAATAGTAATAAAGAACAAGTATTTATCATCGTAATATTCCAATCCACAAAATTATTTTATCTTAAGCCTAAAAATAATACCTACTTATTTCAATTAACTCGCAACTGTACAGTAATCTTAATTAAATTAGCCAGTAGGCGTGAGAGGATATTGATAAAATAACAGGTTAATAATTAATTTATCCTTAATGATCCAGTCGTCAACGCAAATATAAAAGCAATAAATCATACCGAGTCTGGGTTACAAAAAAATGTGGAAAAAGTGACCCCGGTGTATAACATACTAAATGTCCTTCGGACCGAGTGCTTTCGAGAAAGAGATTAAAAGGTTCATCACTAGACCCCGTTATCTTGTCGCACTGACCTCGTTTTTTTGTAGGGATTGAATGTTTGTTTTATCGACTATCTAAATGCCGATGGTATTGTCTTTAAAGTTATATGTCATTTCTTTGACAATGAGTCAAAGACCATAATTAAGTACTAGAAATGAGATAAAAAAAGAATGGGAATAATGTAGCGGGTGTTTGTTAATTAAAACTGTTTGTCTTAGTTTTTCCACAGTAATTACATAAGGTTATCGCATCTCGTAATACAAATGAAGTTATCTACTTATTTTTAATCAAGAAGTTTTAATACCTACGCAATATTGAAATTGAGAAGAGATTTATAAGGCAAAAAATCAATCGTTTTGTTCCATAATATAAACTAAAAACGTCGATATAGAGACGATCGATAAAACAAACATTCAATCCCTACAAAATAGCGATGTCACTGCGACAAGATAACGGGGTCTATTCATCATCATCATTTACTTAAAAGCTAAGCTCTTCTCGGTGGTGTAATTTCCATTCTTCCCTGTTCCAAGCCTCTTCTCTTCTCTTCTCAGTCTTTAACACACTGATACGGCACCACTCCTACTTTCTCTTTTAATTGGTCTAGGTAAGTTCTTCTTGGTCTCCCTCTTTTTCTTTTTCCTTCTATTTTCCCTTCAATTATCATCTGAATGTACTCGTCGTGCCGTAACAGGTGACCAAACATCTTTCCTCATCTATTATCTTTTGTCTACAATAGGCTTCTCTTTTCCTTCACTATGCCTAGTACTTCCTCATTCGTCTTCTTTTCTATCCAGCTAATTTTTTCCATCCGTCTCCAGCACCACATTTCGAAGGCTTCCAGTCTTTCTCGGTCCCGCTGGTTTATTGTCCACGTTTCGCTGCCATATAGAGCTATGCTCCAGATGTACACCTTAATAAGCCTTTTGAGTATTCGGCTTGATATTCTAGCTTTAAATAGGTATTTCTTGGCATTAAACGCTTTCTTCGGCATTTTTTTGGCTAGGCCTGCTTCGTACCTACATTCCTTTACCTTCTACTCCTCCTCAATGACCTCAGCTGCTGGCCTCTTCCCGGCACGTTTTGGCCGCATGGCCGTTCTGCTGACACTTGAAACATCTTGTGACTAAAGTTAATGTAATGTGTGAGTACAAATTCTGAACCCCCTTCCGTCAGGACGGAAGTTGGCGTCCTCTTCTTTGAAAAGTGACATTCGAGTTACGGTAACGAAAGGTAATTTGTGATCCATTTAAAAAAATGTATGCTTAAAGTCGTCAATGTCATTAGGGATGCCAAGTCATTTGTAACATAACCTAACATGTAATCGTTGTAGAATGTTACATTGAGTTTTGACCTAATGTGGGTTACAAATTGAAGTCTTAGACTGTACTTAATTAATCTCCATCTCTTTCGCATCATTTTTATAATTAAGAATATACATATACAACAAACAAAGAATATATTTTTGAACTTATTTATATTTTAACGTGCATGCATGAATGTGGAAGAAGCGAAAGAGATTTGTCAGGATCGTAGCAGGTGGAAAGAAGAGGTCTCTGCCTACCCCTCTGGGAAACAGTCGTGATTTGATGTATGTATGTATGTATTTATATTTTAAAACTAAAAAGCTATATCTAAAGAAAACCCCTGCGGCATTGTCCCGAAAATGCTGGCAGAATTTAGTAAAACTTATGCGTTGAGCGAGGAAACTGCCAGCTTTTCGCTATTGATTTATATAAATTATCTACTTAATTCTGAAATTAATAACAGATAAAAAATACGCTGTTGGACACAATGCAAGTTTCTGCGTCATCAAAATAATAAACTAGGTTAGAGAGAGAGAGTCAATGTTCCATAAAGTTACATTTTTATTTACATTTATTTTAGACATACGAGTATTATTGCGCTTGCTAGATTATATAAATTGCTGTTTAAGATAAGTACCGGAGGCATATAAGGCCCAGCGGCAAATAAGGCCCACTAGTCAAAAATGACTGTTACGATATCAAATTCGCCAAACGGTTTTACGCACACATAGACATTTGAGAGACAGCGATCTGGCAACGTCGCTTCATTTCGTACGCGCCGCCATCTTGTCAGTGGCGTCCGAACAACCAGTGCGGTTACACGCGGGGAGTGTTCTTATTATTTTGGATAATTTTCGATGACGTTTAAATAAGACTGTTGTGTTAAATTTTAATTTCTATTAGGTTCAACGTGCTACTGGTTAATTCAACTGTTGGGAAAAAGGTAAGATTATGATCTATTGCATATTTTTATATTAAATATGGTCGTTTTTCTTGAACATTGTGCTTAGGCTAATAAGGCCCTATGATGTTGAGGGTATTAAGGCCCGGGCGGCCTGGGCTTTACTACCCACATGAAACTAAATGTCGAGGACACATAAGCAAAAAAAGATACTTATTTTAAGACGAAATAAGGTGTGTTTTTTTGCCTTGTTCATAAAGATCGCATTCCGGATCCATTTTTAATAGAAGTATCCGGATCTGTATTATTATGATTGCGGATTGTATTTTATATTAAATACTTATAAACACTACTTATTAGTTTCTTTGTTTTAGGTAAAAATGTCGTCTCCTCCGGTAAAAAAAAGGGTGCCCTTTGGTCAGAGTAAAATATGTGTGCAGCAATGGCATCAGTAATTAATAAACAACTGACCCAACGTCAAGCGGCCGCACGTAACAAAGTACCCCGAAGAACTCTCAGAAATCACCTGAAATCTGAATAAAAAAGAAGAAGAAGAAAGCATTAAGAAACAAAAAACTAAAATAGTAAAGAAGAAAAGTAGGAAAAAAGTAAAGATGTATATAAATGGTTTTGTCATGGATGTAAGTAAATTGCGAAAAACAAGAAGATATGAGAAGTTGTAAAAGATGTGTTAAATGGTACCATGAAGAATGTGTAGGATTGACTAAAGATGACCTAGAAGATTTTGTATGCCCTGATTGCGTTTCAATACTTATGTGTTACTTATTAAGTAGTCCACATAAGTTTAAAAAGTTATAATATATGTATAAATATCATTTTTGATCTCGTACAGAAGGCTGATTTGAACCTTAGTTCCTAAATTAAATTTCTTAAAGTATATCGGTAGCTACATATTTACTTAGTTTATATTTTATAGGGTGCAATAAGGCCCACAGAAACGGAGGTATTTTTTTGTGTGTGTTAGATTTTATAGTCTTTGGTGTAAACATACACTCGTGGACAAATAATACGGGTCGGAGTGTGTTTTTCATACTAAAGAGGCTACTTCGAAGCCTTGGTTCCTCGCCGGAGGATGCTTGTAGTGAAATCTGATGATGGATACCCCGAGCATCGATACAGGACTTCGAGAGTGCCTAGGATACCCAACTGATTGAATCTGTGGTTAACGCCGGAATCGTGCATGTTCAGGAAAACATCTAAAATTGCAATAAAATGTAAGGAAATCCAAACGCTGACCCAAACTCTCTTACTGTGATGTTATCTGATTGTGCGATCAGATAGGTATCTTAAGAACTTTTGACAACCTCTATTGAACCTAGGAGTATCCACCATTAAACCTCACTCAAAACAACACCTGCCGAGGAACCAAGGCTTCGAAATAGCCTCGTTTGTATGAAAAACGCACTCTGACCCGTATTATTTGACCGCGAGTGTATTATGTTGATTAAGCTTAAGCTGAAGTTGTTACTGTTTTGTTTTTTAATGAATATTCTATGAAAATGTGGGTTATTTTTGTATTCATAAGTAAAATAAGGCCCATGGTATTTAAAAAAAAAAATTAAGTTGCTGCTACTGATTCTGTGATCTCAAATGTCATAACAAATAAGAAACTAAATGTTGATTTGTTAGAAAGCTCGAAAATGTTTATTAATGTTGATTATTTTAATGGGCCATAATAACAGCACATAGTTTAAAAAGGCCCAAAATGGGCATATAAAAATGACTATGCTATTTTGAGTATTATTTAGATATATTACAAATAATTCGTCTCTAAGTATAAGTAATTAAATGAAGAGTCTATATTCTATGTGTTTTTTTCGTTCAGCCATCCCTGCTTTAATATATTACATTTTACATTAAGGTGGGCCTTATATGCCTCCGGTAGGTACGTAGGGCAACATGTGATCGGGTATTGGCGAGGTAGTAAGTAATGATATAGTTGGAAGATACCGTTGATTCATATGCAGCAATATTATTAAGGTCGCAGAGCTATCATTCATTATAATATAACAATAGGAATAAAAAATTCTAACAAAAATAGGTAGTTTAAAGGTCGGCGCACTTTTAGCCACCAAGGGGCGCTCTTAGGCGCTTTCATGATGTACGTATTTTGCTGCCATTAGGTATTCTAGCAGGGCTCTTAACAAAGCTATGGACTGAAATAAACAACGGTTATTTTTAAATAACGTTAAGTACGAAGCGAAGCAACAAATAGGTACGTTGGTATTGTGCACGTCCTTGAGTATGTTGTTGTTCAAATGTAGTGTTAATGCCCGGCAAAGAGGGAAAATATTGGGTGTTGGGTATTACCAAAACGATAAAAATATTTGCACACGAGCACCCCGGTCGCGATAGTTTACGCGTTCGGCGAGCGTACCCGGCACAGACGCGATCCTCCCGCGGGTGAGGGCGAACGTCTCGTTCCTATAATTTACAAAAATAACAAATGAATGTAAAGTGGTTGATATTCTTCGCGCTTGTGATTTCTACTATCCATGTGATAGAATGTAGATTCGGCCGCGTTGTAGGTAGTCGAGGAAGCAGCAGCAGTTTCAGCAGCCATGGCAGCAGCCGCGGGTCCAGCCACGGGTCCAGCTCAAGAGGATCGCACACCTACCCTCAATCTAGAGGTTACTCGGGTCACGGCCCAGGAGGAGGCTCGCACAGCTATCCTCAATCTCCAGGTTACTCGGGTCACGGCACAGGAGGCTCGCCCGGCTACCCTCCGTCACGTGGATTATCTGGAACAGGAAGTCAACCTTGGGGTACAGCTTATCACGTTCCGTCGTACTACTCATCACCGCAGCATGTTTACGTGACACAGTACAGAGACTCTCGCAGTCGCTATAATGATATTCTTATTGGCTTGACGATGTACAACCTCGGCCGCTCTCACAGTCATTACTATCATCATTACTATCATGATTCCTACTACAGAAGTTCTTCGGCCACTCACACTGAGAGCCAATATCCAGGAGACATGGCTTATGACCCTAAAGAAGACGCCACTTGTTTCTTAAAAATGATAAAAAATAGGCGAGAGGAATTAGTGAAAGTTCCGTGCGCCATAGTGTCAACCTTCAGTAATGAAAACAATGTAACTTCAGCATCAAATTGTTCAAAATTAAATAATACTTTAAATAACAATGATAATTGCGTTTATAGCACGAGGAGAGTTGAAGACCCTCTGGCAATAAATGGTGAACCTATAGACGCAGAAAATATGGAATGTTTTGTTGAAATTCGAACAAAGGAAAATGTAATACAAAATAAGGTGGACTGTGAGATTCTCTTAAAGTATGCGAAAATGCCGGTCCCGGAAAAGAAAGTCAACGCTGTATTGCCACGGAGAGAGATACTTAAGGCTTTGTTAGATAAACCACCATGGTGGTTATCTCTGTTTATTGCTGTCTAAGCGAATATTTATTCATGACATTTTTGACCCATTACTTAGTTATAGTTTTGGTGTCCCAATGTCCATGATTATTTTTTTAGTTATAAATTTATTACAGAATAGCAACAAGGTGACAGCGGACAAGTTCTCAATCATACAATAATTTCGGCACTTAAGGCAATCGATTTTTGTTAGTATTTTTAAGAACTCATTTGCTACCATTTGTCCTTGCCTCTAATTAGGTATACTTGTAAATTCAACCACGGCTAAAAATCTCAATGTTTGAAACTCGTATGTGGAAATACCTCTATATAGCTACGTAAAAATGTATATCATACTCTCTTGTTGTTATTTGATTAGATATCTAGGAATACTTAATTAGACATAAAGAACTGTTCAAAATAGCGTCATAGATTATAAACTTTTAGTCTGTGTAAGTTTCTTTGAGGGTTTTTTTAATCCTCTATTTGTACTGCATTTACTTTTTGATATCTTTTACAGTAAAAAATGTATTTTTAAAATAAAATGTGACTTGGAAAGTGAACTTTATTCCGATCCACCTAATTGACTGCAATTAACTAGCCCAGCCCACTTAAGATTCACCTATTTTGAATAACTTCTTTTAAAATGGTAGGCATAGGTCAGTCCAACTGAAGTCGGGTTTTGCGTAAAAATATTGTGAGTCGCCGACTTCAATTGGACTGACCTATAGCTACCATTTTAAAAGAATTTAGTTTTTGAAGGCGGTGTTTTGTTTTTTAAAACATTTTATTTCATAATTTTTTGTGATCATAATAAGCTGTTATGTAGTTCCACTTCTTAGTTGATATGACATTTACATCTTAAGCTCGCTGCAAGCAACGCCTCAGGAAAGTCATAGTCATATTTAAACAATTAAATTTTTTTCGTTACAATTGCTCAACTATCTTAATCGAAATATCTTATCGCCATCCTTGAAATAGTACCGTTGAGGAGTTCCGGTAGCCATTTGTAGTCATCATCAGTTCCACTTCACCAAAAATGATGCTTTCTAAAAGCAAATGCTAGACTTGTTACTAAAATACTAAAATCGCTGTATGTACCTATTCCTATAATGTTTAAGGAGTTCCCATAATTCGTCGCGGATCTTCTCGTCAGATTTATATATGGTGACAATGGGACCATCTCGGAAGTATACTCAGTCAAACCAACAAACGATTATTTAAAATCGGACGACTCTGTAAAAAGTTCAAACTGAGAACCTCCTTTTCTTAAGACGGTGAAAATACTAAAACCTTCTCCTAAGTGTCACAATTACTTTTCTAAAAACGCCATCAAAATCGGTTCATACATACAGGTCAAACTGAGAACCTTCCTTTTTTTTTGAAGTCGTAAAAATAGATATTCAGTAAAAATCAAACTAATGTTGAATGTAATATAAAATGTAGTTTGGTTTTTTGACTTTTTAAATGCTTTAAAATTATGGTTCACATAATGTATTTTATAATAACCTTACCTTGAGTATATTTTCTGGAACCAAGAACACAGAAGAAAGTCCTTTAAAGAAATATAACTATCACGGGCGCGATAGCAAATTTATAATGATTCCGTGACAGGATTATCGAACAATTATTTTATCCTGTTAATTAATAAGGATAAAACTATAGTTTTTAAACCAAAGCATACTGGAACCAATCTGTTGTACACAAGATTGATTTTTCAACATGACCTCTATAATACACCATCAGATATATCGTAGCGGGCGAGGTACTCAAATATTTCTGAACATTCTTAATTTTCAATATATTCGTTACAAAAGAAATTAGTGTTATATATATGAGCAGCTGATTTTCAATAAATTATAAACACACAACGAGCAACAAGTATCTGAACGCACAGAACGCCAAAGGTATCTACGCCGTCGGGGTGGTCAAGATATCTGATCATTTAAGGAAAATGATCCTTAAGCCGGTACCATACCTACAGTTTAAATTTCGATACATCTGCAGGTGTCAGTCTTACATTTTGGGCTTCACGTAAGTGGCATTCGTTTTACATGTCATTGCTAAAAAACTAAAAGAATTCAAGTTGAATTCACGTGGAGAGGATCCAGTAAGGTTATTTTTAGTTTTCGTTTAATCTATAACCATTAACCAACCATCAAAGTAACCATCAAGTAACCATCAAAGTCCTACGCTCAGTTGTTTTGGAGATAATTGGGTGGAGGTAGGTAAAATATCATCTTTTTTCGTAACGATTTATTACTAAGTTTCATACATTTCATTTTTACATGCTTACTGACTGTAATGTTTAATAGGAAAGTAATAAGTCCCAACACGGTGAGGTCGGTGGGTCTACGTTAAGTATAGCGGACATCCTGTCGCCACCTTCATCGGATCAGCTTCTAAATAAAAGCTTCCAAAAACCGGGCAAGAACATTTCGGACCATGCTTAGTGAAGGGTTCAAAAACGGTTAATACAAAAAAAAAAGTTATCAGTCAATATATTATTTTTACTTATGTCCATCATTGATCTTTGTGCGCGGTATTTATTTAATATTTGTACGAGTATGTGTACAAATATTTAGTATATGATAGTTTCTGAGACGAAGTGAGTGTGACAGACAGACATAAGGAAATTATAAAGGCTCCTAGTTCGAAAACCTAAAAGAAGACTCACATAAAGCCCTTTTATTTTACGTATTACACGGTACAGTTGTAAAACCTTTGTTTTTGATATCTAATCAACCCCCTTAAGGAGACGCCCATATTTCAAAATTAAGTAACGTTTGACGAAGAAAAGGCTACTACTAACTAAACTAATGTCGTCTTTTAATCTTGCACGGATAATCTCTCTCTGTCTGTAATTAAATTAAAATATAATCGACTCACAGAATGGTTTTCTTTATTACCCTAGCTACATGCTCAACTTCGCTAAGTAGTGACCCTTTCGGGAAATAAACACACATTTAATGTGTAGACAAGGCTAGGTTAGGTTAGGTTTGAAAAAGTAAAATTTCCTTGAATTAATACGATATGACTTGCGATAATTATGACTTAAAGCACATTATGACTAAAATAATTATGGCAGACAATATAGACCCATAATAATGTGAGATGGTTGCTATGGTAACGCTCAGAATTTGTTTCTCGCTACTCCCCCTATTTCTTCCCGTCGGGGGTTGTTTTTGTAAAATCCTTTTTTAGTGTATCCCAAGGAATACTCGCTCCAAATTTCAAGTCCGTATGTCCAGCGGTTTAGGCTGTGCCTTATGTTTCAATCTGTCACTCAGTCACGGTACTGTTTTATGTATATATTTAATTATTTAGAGATTAAAACTAAGTTTATAGCAGATATTAAACCGCTTTTAAACATTAGACTGAATTGAAAGGCATAAGGTTGCTTTGCTCTGCAACAGACCACCTGGGCCGAGATTCTAGGTATTATTCTAGCTATTAAGCAAGCTATCGCATTTTTTTGTAAAAAAGTTAGTTAAAAAAAAATTGTACTGGGCTGAAATTTTTCAGCCTACCTATTCGCCAAACATTACTTAGCATATTAAATTTGGTATAAAATATTTTTTATCTAATAAACAGTCCGGTGCAAATCGTCTCCTATTCGGATCTCCTACTAATATGGCTATTACCGCCTAGTTTAGGGGCCGTGTTTGGCGACAGGTCAAAGGGTATGATAGTGGGAGTGGTTGGGACGGATCCTGCACAAGGTCCTTCCACCACTAAAATATTACACTATTCTATGAACTTTAGCAATTATTGTTTTATTCCTTCGGTGCAAAACTATAGGCGGGTGGTGGAAAACTATAAAATTAAGGAAAAAGTTATAAAAAACATTAGTACATTCAATGCGTTTATTTATTATAATTTTGTATTTATTTTTCTTAATATATTTAAGCTATATAATTAAAAACCAGAGCCCTTTGAAAGAGTTGGTGTCTCAAAAATAAAGTCCGAAATGGTACTTATATAATGCAAATAATAACAGATTTACATGGTTGTGTTATTCCGATTTAACCCATTACCTCCGGGTGTCAACAACAGTTGACAGTAGCCAAGTCATTCCTCAATATGGATGGCAACTATAGTCCATCGAGGAGTAGGTAACTTTTTTAATTTTATTAAGCGAATGTAGAACCTCTGTCTTGGTAATAATGGTCAACAAATTAGTCGTATAAGTCAGCTAGCTTGGGAAAAAAAACATTACTTTGACATAGATGTCACTGCTGTAAAAATATTTAAATAAAAAACGTTATTTTTGTGGCAACTATTGTTGACCCCGGTACTGCACGAGTGCTGATAATTTTACGCAATATGACGACGGTAAGTGTTGTTCATCAGTTCAATGAGTTCATCGATATCTCTTTGCTGTTAGTCCGTTAGTAAGTAGTCACTGGTTATTTTGCGTTTCAACCCTTTTTTGTATAAAATAAAGCTCGAAAAAATAAAGATATAACTTTAATATCGTACCCGTTAACGTGATTGTGTTTAATGAATTAGGAGAATTTAACGAAAGAATCAATCATGCCGTGTAGTGCAGGAAGATTTAAACTATTAAGTGATGTTCTTTTGTTGTCTTTATTTAGCCCTTGTGAGTATACTACGGCATGTTTCACTACCGAACAAAAATATATCGACAATCGGCCATTGTATCGACAATCGACAATCACCCATCACTATTTTTTATAAGCGGCTGACTACTTTCTTCGTCCTGACTAAATAATTGTTTTTACTTTAATATCTTAGTAATTCCAAGGGTTTAGGGTTTGATTATGTCAAATATATTGTAAATATTATGTTATAAAGTTAGTAACGAAATAATCAGGGGTCCTGATATGAAGTTTTACAAATTTCTTATTGTATAAAGTTAAGTGTAAAATGATCATTATTAGTAATGAAAAGTATAATATAGATATATATTTATTAATACTACATATAACAATCAACGTGCGTGTGAAATTTCCTAGCTATTAGTTGTGAAAATATAGTGAATAAAGTGATATCGCTGACACCCGCCAAAAGGTGCCTGTATTAAGGGGTGACGTCGCCGCTCAGAGCCTCGGAAGTAGGGGAAGACTGGGGGTTGGAGATGGTATTTTGACGCAGATAAATTTTCCTAAAAATTCGATCCGCTTCATACCCTCTGGGCATTTTAAAGGACGACCAATATCGAATGTTCCCCGCTTTACCAGCCCACGGAACATTTTTCCTTGGTCGTGAGTGGCGCCATCTATGGTTCCGCTCTCGCAACTCTTGATGATCGCGAGGAGGCACAGCGCCACCAATACTTTAGAAATCATTGCGTCTGAAATAAATAACAAGAAAATTAAAAGCAAAATATTTAACTACCATTAAACATAATTAATTATTTATTTTCCTCAAATAATTTCTTTCAAATGGCTATTGCCTAGGCTTTTTCCTTTCATGTGATTTTGCCCACACAAGCGTCCACGGCAAAAAATCCGGCTAAGTACATTTTGGACTCACGCACGAAGGCTTCCGTACAACCTTGCAATATTAAAACCAAAAAACTCCAAAAAATACGTTTCATGGGGACTCACTTGGATTTTTACTCTTTTTATGTTTTTTTGTTATTTTTAAGTTGTTCGGTACGGCTCGAACGATACAGCCCTGTGACAGACAGACCGACGGACAAACGTACCGCAGAGCTTTAGTAAATAGGGTTCCGTTGGCAACTATGGACTATGAAGTCCTGTATATATTGTATCTGAATTTCTCTGTTTGGAACAATAAAGTGTTTATATTACATAAAGATAGTCGTTTCTCGAATCACTATTGTGTATTGTATGTCTAGCATTGAATCACCATATCTTCGCTCTGAGAGCAGAGCTGTTAGGTGATTGTTTTAAGCAACTCACTTTTAATTTCGTTTACGAATTATTAACCCGCGAGCTTCACCCTTAGATGCAAACAGTATAGTAGGTATAGGTAATCATTGCCATAAGCAATATTTAAAAAAACTGATTGATGAGTTTCTTGCAGCGTTTCTTCTCAGCAGTGGTCTCCTCTTGGGAAGCGCTGGTAGATTGTTGACTTCATAAGTTTTTGTTTAATTAAGTAATCTTTTATTAAAATGGTTTCTGATTTTCGGAGAAATGAAAAAATTTAGTTGAAATAATGTTATTATCATTCAAATTTCTACATTATTTGAATCTATTTTTCCAGCTACAAATAAGTCGGTACAACTTAATTGTCAAAAATAAAATAAAACTTGAAACACTTGAAATTATTATTTAACCGTCTGTTTTTTTACCCTCAACTTAGTTAAAGTATATTTATGCACAATGCAATTTTAACAAAATACACATTTATGTATGTACTGTAAAGCTTTTATTAACCTTTATTTATTTATTTATACTTTAATGCAAAAAACATTTAAAAAAAATGGCGGACTTAATGCCTTATGGCATGCTTTCCCAGACAACCAACGGGCCAAACAGTAACAATATAATATGTTGTTTATGTACCGTCAAGGAAATGTATTCGCATACGTGACTCTTATTGTACTTCTGACAAAAGTGAAAAAGGTACGCGAATACATTTGCTTGACCACACATGACATATGTAATTTCTTAATTTAACGTTTCATCAACTTTAGAACCAACCTCTACTTGTCTTTGTTTGTCCCAATGGTTGACTGGTAGAGAATACCTCGAGGCCATTAATTCCGCCATTTGTACTTCATTGGAGTATTGCGCAATAAAGTTTTAGTAAATAAAAATAAGATTGTGCTGAAAACTATTATAATAAAAATAGGAATTCAGGCAAAATCAAACTAATATTGAATGTAAAATAAAATTCAGTTTGGTTTTGTCGACTTAAATACTGTAAAATTATTGTTAAAATTATTTATTTTATAATAACCTTACCTTAGGTATATTTCCTGGACACGAGAACACAGAAGACAGTCCTTTAAAGAAATGTGACTATCGCGGGCGCATTAGCATATTTATACCTGTAATGATTCCGTTACAGGAAAATTAACAAATTGTTTAATCCTGTTAATTAATAAGGATAAAACTATATTTTTTCAGATGAAGCATAATGAAGCTAACCAGCGTGAAAACAAGATCGATTTTTCAACACGAACTCTGTAACATAGTGCCCTTTTTGCTAATAAAGACAGAGGATTGGTTTGATGATGCGTAAGCGGGATTTTTGGCGTTTATTAATAAGCAAATTTAACATTTATAAAGTACACTCATGCACCCATCATACATATTTTTTCAAACAACTATCCTTATTTGTTCATTTTGTTATTATAACCCAATTTAACCCAATGTTTTTTTGTCTTTTTTTTTTGGCTTTAAGTTTTAAATTTATTATTATTATTATTATTATTATTTATTTTATCAGGCGGCAGTTGCGAGAACTGATAGATGCCTGTATCCAGCCGTTCCTTGATCAAGTGTTCTTTGTACTGCTTATGTGTTGGTCTAGTCGGTTTTTAAACTGGTTGACGTTCAGTGCTGAGACTACTCGTTCTGGCAGTTTGTTCCATGCTTTCACTACTCTGTTACATAAGAAGTGTCTGCGTGGATTGTTGTGTGAAAGCTCAGTTAGTAGTTTAAATTGGTGGCCCCGGAGACGAGTGTTGGTATTTAGCTTGAACAATTTATGAAACTCCTGTAAATCGTAATGTCCTGTGAGTGTCTTATAGGTTTCTATTAAATCGCCACGCTCTCTACGATCCTTTAGAGTCGTGAGTTTCAGCACCTGCAGTCTTTCCTCATAGGATTTATTTTTAAGTTGTCTCGGTATCAAATTTGCATGACTTGTGTGAAAAAAAACCACGTTACGATACAGGTAGGCAATTAATGTAAACAACTAAATTTATTTATCAACAAACAGAGTGTTATAAGTCAATCAGTCACTAGTAAGTAATACTACTTAGGTACGAATTATTACTCAATTAAAACTTACTTGTATAGGTTATTAGGTTATTACAATAAGATATAATGTCATTTAACTTACTTAGTACCAATTTCACCAAACGATGTTAAATTTAATCAATGTTAATCGACTGTTAGTTCATACATTTTGACAGCTGTTAACGGTCTAATCGTCTGTTAAGTGGTTAACTTCGTATGGTGAAATTGGTACTTAGGCCCTGCTGTTTGATCAGTAGTTAAACTAAGTAATTGTTAAAATTCGAAAAAGGAATGGCAAATTTGACACATTTTTCCTTGAGATTTTAACCATTAGTAAGGTTTTTTGACTATTAGTTAGTTTAACTACCGCTCAAACAACAGGCCTTGATTAGTAATTGTCGTATGCGCCACCAAACAAGCCGAACGAGTTGTCACATAAACTATATCGGAATTTGATGGCCATTCAATGTTAACGTAATTAGATTAATAAACACGATTAACTATTATAATGTTAATATAATAGTAATAATAACTGTGTTTTATGGTAAGTATGTAATATAGTATGTGGAAAATACATGTAAATATCACTCGTTGACAGTTATTTTTTCTACAAATTCGTTGAAGGTGTAGCTTGTTTTTATTAAGTACTAGCGACCCGCCCTCGCTTCGCTTCGGTTAATATAAGTTAAAATAATCCCAGTTCATCTGGAATAACATACTTTTCAAATTATAGATAGGTGCATATGTATAGAGGTTTTATTTAATGACCTTTTTTATTAATCGTGACTGTCAGTTATCATAGAATCTCTCTATATCAATGTTTACAGCGGACTTTTCATTGCACAATACAAACAAACTTTGCCTGGAAGTGACGCGCGAAAGGGCTACATAAGTCAATGGGAAAACTCTCAACGATCAAGTCTAAGCCGGCAACTTTGAATGTATTGTTGTGACTTGTAATTTGTCATTGAAAACGATAACTGTACGGGACATTGCAGTCGTTTAACTGGAAAGGAATATTTATGGAATCCGGGGAATTAAAAAGACTTTTCCAGCCGCACATCTGGACGTCAGTATTGTGCACTCTATTATGAACGTTTTTAAAGATGTTATTTGGGTGAATTAAGGTTCCGTAGTAAAATAATAGGACACCCTTCTTTCAAAACCAATTTATGTGGGGCGATCCAGAAGGTTGCAAGGAATTGAGAAATTCCGTTGGAAAATGGACAGCCTCTTCCAGGTCGAGCACAGTGTCTACAGAGTAGTAATATGTGTGTGTCGGTGCATTGATCTTCGATATAATTAAGCCATTTTTGTCGACTAATTCTTTTACTAAAACGCAAAGGTTTTCATTTTGAAGATTAATGCTCCTATTATGTTAGGTCATTTGTCCATTTCCTATTTTGAGCAACAACTCTGCAAAGAGCCGGTTTTCATACGTATAGACAACGAAACTGTCATATTTGTTTTGATTTCTAATCTATGTTACGCGTAATTTTGAATCTACCATATCTTCTAAAGTATTAATTTAAATAATATATTGTACGGGACAATATTAATCTACATTAAATGCCCAAGGTAACCAAGTATTTATCTGGATAAGGTTATTAAATACTGAATCGGACAGAATAGATTCGCTAATACCCTAATTTTAATATAAAATCATAAACATAAAAATGGTTACTGTGAGTCAATCTTAGGAGATAGACATTATGCCATCGCGGACTTTTCTCTAGGTTTTTTAAAGAACTACAATTCTTCAGTACATTATTTTGACACTTCTCTTAAGGTTTTAGGTTAAGGCCAGCATTAATATTAGCTATGTAAGGGCCCGAAAAACGATTTTTGACGACTCGGTAGGAAAACATTGAGTTTTCTCAATTATATTAAAACTTGATTTGAATGAAATGTACATATAAACAATCTAGAATAAATTCTGTAAATGACAGTGAAAACCGTATCATAATCCGTTGCGTGTTTTAGAAGGAGTTAGCGGAGAAACAGGCAGTCAGGTTAATTTATACTATTTAGAGAAGAGATGCATGGTTTCGGTTAAGTTTAATTAAATGTTTAGATAATTAAGTAATAGATTTCTCACCATCACATACACAGAACAGAAAAATCAGTAGAAGTGTCAAGTGGGCGTGTAACGTGTAGCATGGTTATGCGGAGTTCCGCGCAACCTCCCATACTTTTGCCGCGATCACTTATTTCAATATTTCGATATTTCTAAAAAGGAAATAAATCCAGAAGCATGCCTTATTGTGCTATTTTGGAATGTAAAAACGCTAAAATACGTACTCAGCGCTAGAGGACACAATATATGTATAGTGGTTACAACCGGGTAGAAAAATAGGTTTTTTCTTGAATACCGGGTATTCGGTATTTATCCAATGATATTTTATATTTAGATACGTTATGCTCACACTAAACACATTCAAAACCCGTGACCAATTACTGACAGTTGCTAGGCAACCATATTTCTACAGACAAAGACGGCAATCCATAGCAAGCGCTATTGTTAGAAAGAGATAAATAGATAAAAAGTAAGGTACTTTTACGCGCAGATGACGAACCTTAATATAAAATATCATTGTATTTATTAGTCGTAATGTTAAACATTCATGTTTTTACTTACAATACGGGATGTTTTATGTTAATCTAAAAGTTGTAACTATTTCTACTTGTTTTTTATCGTCAAAGTGTAAATATTATATCTTTCGATATGTTCCGTGGTTGAAATCACCTGCGTACCACTGTGCCATGTGAAAATAATAAAGACAATAATTATACCTCACACTTTTCCCTTCCTTCCATAAAAACCTTATGTCTAGCCCATTTACTACAAACTAACATAAAATATCCCGTACTGTAAGTAAAAACATGTATGTTTAACATTACAACTAATACCCGGATAAATATTGAATACCCGGTTTTCAAGAAAAAAAAAATTCTACCCGGTTGTTACTACTCTATATTATGTCCTCTTGCGAAGAGTACGTATTTTGGCTCACCTAATTCTGATCACTGGTGATCACATACACTCTTGAAAGTGAAAAGAAAGAAGTGGCCTCTGCCTACCCATCTGTGAAACAGGCGTGATTTAATGTAGGTACCTATTTATGTATGTACATACACTCTTTGATGCTCTGCTGAGGGCTACAGGCTTCATGTTACACTCATTTACACAATATACAGAAACCATTAGCCAAATTTTACGTGTCTATCTATTCTCTGTTGTAAATAAAACCAATTAAGTAACTTAGAGGGCTGTTTTTTTAATTTCAATTTTGATAATTATTACTTACACTCATGATAACTTTTGAATGGGATGTCCGATTTGAATAATTCAAAAAGTAATTTACAGGTACTGATATAGCCTTGAAAACAAAGTGATTTTTTTGGATAAGGATTAATACCAAGGTACGAATAATGGGGCCTAGTTAGTACCGGCGTTACTATTGCATATTTTAACATGAAAAAATAGTTATCGTGACATTACTTTAATAGTTAGACATATGGTATCGCGGACTTTTTTGTAGACATTGATGTCTTCTATAAAACTGTAGTACATCACTTTGCTCTATTGTCAGTTTCCGCAGCGTACGCGTTTTTTGGTATTGTTTTCACACCTTTGGTCACATTATCGAAGTTTTCATACGGATCCCTAACTTTTTGAAAATATTCTATAGCCTATGTTCATTAGGGATAATGTAGAATTCTAATGGTGAAAGAATTTTCGAAATCGGTCCAGTAGTTTCGGAGCCTATTCAATTCATACAAACAAACAAAAAATCAAATCTTTCCTCTTTATAATATTAATGAAGATGTAGATGTAGATAATATACTTTGTATTCAAAAATATGAAAAACAACATAAAACTAACTTTGAATCAAAACCTAAACTCAATCTAACTACCTATCCATTTCCCTAATTTAATAATTTGAAAAGCTTGTATTTCTTTATTACCTAATATAAGTATAAGTAAGTAAAGTTTTTAAGAATTAAATATTAGCCTTATAAGAAATAAACATTTTTTATTTTCAATAACAAAAGTATATTTTTTTGGAAACGATAATGATTAAAAAAAGAATACATTCATAAATTAAAAAAATATAATAGAGAGAATCGACCTCCCGACCCACGGTCTGACCCTGTGATTAAGGCAGGATATCAACTAACTACGCCAGCGGCCCTTCAGGGTTAACTGGCGAAATTATTGATTCTAACTAATACTAAAACGTCAAATAGTTGTAGCAAACAATAATCGAACTGCCTCAGTTAACAACGCCATCTAGGTTGTTTCTTACGAAAGCGGGCTTACGTGTTCACAGCATTATAGACGTTAAGGTGTCCATGCACTTATGAAGGCCACTGTACCTACTAAAGGGCGAAACGCGGCTGCTTGGCCAAGCGTTTCGATAATACCGGTTGGGGTTGCGCGTAAGAATGAGAATGCGATAAGAATAAATACTGAATTGGAGAAAACAGCTTCGCAAATAACCTAATATTTTTTAATAAAATTTTAAAGATAAAAATGGTCAACCTTAGGAGATAGACATATGCCATCGCGGACTTTTCTTTAGTGTTTTTGAAGAACTACAATTCTTCAGTACATTATTTTGATATATCTCTTAAGGTTTAGCCAGCGTTTGCAATGTAAGCGCAAAAAAATGTGTTTATTTTCGACTTCACTTTAGAAACCTCTAAAATTATCAATGTTTCTCTACTATACTATGCATGTATTATACATATAAACCTTCCCCTTGAATCACTCTATCTATTAAAAAAACCCACATCACAATCCGTTGCGTACTTTTGAAGATCTAAGCATACATAAGTACAGACAGACAGCGGCAAGCGACTTTGTTTTATAATATGTAGTGATAACTAATTATTAAAAAATTAAATCATTACAAAGTAAACGGTAATAAAATAATGTACCTACAAATTAAAGATAGGAATGAATATCAACTAAGCGTAATAAAAGTTCGCATTTGTACATTAATTTGCCAGTTGTAATATTGTTATTAAAAACACGGGAAAACCAAAAGTGGTTATTCTTATGAATTATACCTACTTTAATGTACAAATTTAATTACGTTATATAAATAAATGAATCTAATAATAGGGATGCACTAACCCTTAGACCCCACAAGGAACCCATGCCGGAAGCTCAGACCGAGCGGTTTGGGCTGTGCGTTGAGATCAGTCACTCGGTCAGATATAGATATACAGGGTAGAAAGTTCGAATGCCACATGGAAGGCTAAACTACCTTAAATATTGGAAATAGCACAATCTCGGTAAAGGAGACTTTCCTTTATTTTTAAAAACTATAAACACGGCATTTATGAATTTTTTTAAAATCGTCTTTCTCTATCGGGACTCGAACCGGTCGGTCAAATGCGGTAAGATAACATGCCGTATTTCATGATGCAGATCGAAAGGGTTACCGATATGGTTCATTTATCTCTAAATAACAAACACAATCAAATAACGGAAGGCCATGAATACCAACAATTACCATTTAACTTTGTTTCCCCCCTTTGTACCCGTCACGGGAGATGTACCGCAGCTACCTTAAATATTGGAAATAGAAAATTTTACGCGATGGAGACTTACTTTTATTTTAGGAAATAATAAATACTGCATATATGGATTTTTGAAAAATAGACCGTTAAAATTAAGAATTACTTGTATTGTGATTTGTCATTACCTAAACATGTAACGAATACTTAAAAAACAAGATACTTTTTTTTTCAGTTAAATGTTTAAGTAATGATAATTCACATTACAAGTAATGCTTAATTTTCAAGGTCTGTATTTAATTCATGGTATTTATTGTGAACTATCGCTATGAAAGACCTTTTCCATTTTCATCTTAAAATATGGCATGTTATTTTTGACATATTCGACCTGTTCGGTTCCCGGTTAAATCAGGCGATTTTTCAAAAATCCATAAATGCAGTATTTATTATTTTCTAAAATAAAACTAAGTGTTCATTGCGTAAAATTTGCTATTTCCAATATTTAAGGTAGCTGCGGTACATCTCCCGTGATGGGTGAAAACAAAGTTAAATGGTAATTGCTAGTATTCATGGCCTTCCGTTATTTTGATTGTGTTTGTTATTTAGAGATAAATGAATCATATCGATAACCCTTTCGATCTGCATCATAAAATACGGCATGTTATTTTACCGCATTTGACCGACCGGTTCGAGTCCCGGTTGAGACAGTCGATTTTACTAAAATCCTTAAATGCAGAGTTTATAGTTTTTAAAAATAAAGGAAAGTCTCCTTTACACAGAATATGCTATTTCCCAATATTTAAGGTAGTTAACTTCCATGTAGCATTCGAACTTTCCACCCTGTATGTAAACGCGCGCGTCGACGCGCTGGCCTAGTTGGTAGTGACCCTGCCTACAAAGCTAGCGGTCCAGCACGGCTAGCACAAGTTGCCCGCGACTTCTTTGTCGCTCGGATCTCCCTTCCTATCTAGTCCGTAACGATAGAGACGCACTGAGCGACAAGCGAGAAAATACAACTTGTGCTACCCGTGCTGGGTTCAAATCCCGGTAAGGGCAGATATTTGTGTGATGAGAGCGAATATTTGTTTTTGAGTCATGGATGTTTCCTATGTACTCAAGTATATATTTCTCTATGTCTGTTTATCGTTGTCCAGTACCTATAGTACAAGCCTAGAGCTTAGTTTGGCACTAGGTTAATTGGTGTGATATTGTCCACTGATATTTATTTTATATCCGCCCGAAGTATATATCCGCCCGACCGGTTCGGTGGTGGCTCGGCATATAGGGGACGCCGGACGTGATGTACATACTACCCGATAAGACGTTATTGATGACCACTTCTGCACTGGTTTAAGGAACCCTATAGGTAAGTAGGTGTAATATTTTCCACCACTAAAATATTACACTATTCTATTTTATGAATTTATTGTTTTATTCCTACGGTGCAAATCGGGCTGGCGGAAAACTATAAAATTAAGGAAAAAGTTATAAAAAATATAAGTACACTCAATACGTTTATTTATTATAATTTTGTTGTTACATTCCCTAATATATTTAAGCTATATAATTAAAAACCAGAGCCCTTTGAAAGAGTTGGTGTCTCAAAAATTAAGTCCGAAATGGTATGTCACATAATTATACAACATTTACATGGTTTTGTTTTGCGGATTTAAACTTGTTGTTGGCACGCAGATTAATTTTCTATAAAAAATTATCCGCGTCATACCCGCTGAGCAGTGTAAAGTACCAATTTGCGCTTCCTTCGTTGCCATCACACGGAACACCTTTCCTTGGTCGTGAGTGGCGCCATCTATGTTTCCGCTCTCGCAACTCTTGATGATCGCGAGGAGGCACAGCGCCACCAATACTTTAGAAATCATTGCGTCTGAAATAAATAACAAGAAAATTAAAAGTAAAACATTTAATTACGATAGAACATAATTAATTCTTTATTTTCCTCAAGAAGTTTCTTCCAAATGACTTTTGATTGGGCTTTTTCTTTCATGTGTATTTGCCTACACAAGTATCAACAGCAAAGCTGCCATCCTAAGCAAAAATGCAATAACTAAATACATTAGCCAAAGCAGATTCAACTCTCTTCTTTTTGTAACTAGGTTGCAATTTCTACAGATGTTTTGTCTGAGATATCGCCATTATGCTTAGTAGGGCAGAAAGATAAACCTAGGCAGCAATTAGGCAGCCTTATACGTTCGATCTTATCGACAGAAGCCTGCTGCCTAATTGAGAATGCACGCGCTTAAATGTTTTATGGCGTGTTAAAGTGCCAGTGCGGCCTTCTTACTGAATAAACATCTTTTTGTATTAAAAATGTATACGTGTGTCATTTTTCGTTAGAAAATATTTTTTAACCACTTTATGCATGGAGTATCAAAAAGGAATACCATGTGATAAAAAAACTTTTTAAAATTTGATTTCCCGTTGTAAAAAAACATTTCCCTATCACATTAATTTTACCCAAACCAACCCAAAGAAAAAAAATATGTAAATTACCTTTTTAATTAATTGATTCTTAGAACTGAACTAGCTTATTAATTTTTTTGGGACTCCGTTAACTATGAAGAGTTTCAAAAGGGTTCCGTCGCTTAACAATTTTGAGTACCTATCGCTGATCGTAGGGTTCATTTGTAAAGTCACCAAAGGTTTTTGTTAAATAAGTAAACTTATTATCAAAAAAAACCCCGACGAATTGAGAATCTCCTCTTTTTTTGAAGTCGGTTAAAAATGGTTTCTAGTTTTCGGAGAAAAAGGAAACAATAAACACGGTTGAAATAATGTCCTATTTCCAAATTATTTGAATCTTCTTTTCTATGAACAAGTATAACATAATTGATAAAAATTCAACTTGAAAAGCTTGAAATTAATAGTTAACTCTCTTTTTCTTTACCATCAACTAAGTTAAAATATAGATATGGAGATTTTTTTTGATTAACTAAATACATATCTATGCATGCACTATAAAGACTAAATTAATATTTATTTATTTATTTCAATTAATTGCAATAATATACGTTAAAATACATACAAATGGCGGAGTGCCTTAAGGCATTATTTCCCAGACAACCAATGGGCCAAACACAAACAGTTTAAGGTTCTGCTGAGAAGGATTATAATAAAAATAGGAATTAAGTCAAAATCAAACTAATATTGAATGTAATATAAAATTAATTTGGTTTTGTTGAGTTTTTTTTATGGCAAGGAGAAGGCACGCGAGCATCAGGCCACCTGATGGTAAGTGGGATCTGAGACCCATAGACATTTGAAACCTCAAGACTACAATCTCAAAACTGCAATCCTAAGACTTCAAATGCGTTGCCAACCCTGAGGGCTAAGATGGAATGCCTCTATGCTAGTAATTTCACCGGGTGTTTTATCCCCACACCGGAACACAGCAATGCGAACACTACTGCTTGGCGGTGGGTTAATGGATCAGATGGTGGTAGCTATCCGGACGGACCCTGCACAAGGTACTACCACCACTTTTTAAATTCTGTAAAATTATTGTTAACATAATAATAACCTTACCTTAGGTATATTTTATGGACACAAGAACACAGAAGAAAGTCTTTAACTGAAATGTGACTATCACAGGCACGTTACCCAATTTATAATGATTCTGTAACAGGAAAATCAATAAATTATTTAATCCTGTTAATTAATGAGGATAAAACTACATTATTTTAATTAATAAATAATCTCTTTTCAGACGAACAACGTTGTTATGACCAGTAATTGGAAGAGGCAGAGCTAATTTAATTGAAGATAAACCTAAGGACATAATGTAGCGGTTAAAGGGTAAAACATTGATATTTTTTATTGAAATATACACTCTCCTCTCAACTAAAAGTAGTACATTACTGCACAGACCGGGAAATAGGCCGTTGCGGGACGAGTAGAGTTAGCGTGGCCGAGACGCAGTCGAGACCGCGATATATACGAATCCAGCAACCGCCCTTCCCGGTCGAGGCTTGTATAGTGCTTTTCTCCGAGATGTGAGGAAATTTAACACAATTGTTAATAATATTAAACACAGTCCCAACATTTCCTTGAAAAAAAGAACAGAACCGTATGATTTAGCATGACACTGAAATAAAGCATTAAATAAAATCACAAATTATTTAAACGTAATAAATTCAATTTGAATAAAATATAGTTTAAACTATAACATTTATTATGCGTTTATGTTATTTCCGCAATTTATTTTGTTATGAACGCAATTTCTATTAAAAAAAAATCAAACTATTTGACACACTTTTAAATACGTTGCAAATGCTGTTTGAAAAGGCTTAACTTTTTAGTCTATGACATTTAAAAAGTAAAATATACAAGGAAGAATTTTGATTGCACGAGTGTTTGGATGTTTGGAGATAGTTATCCTAGTCCAAACATGGTTTTAAAAAGTAAATCACCAGGTACGTAATGAAATTTCATAAATTTTTCGCGGCCGCTGCCGTTGGTAAATAATAACTTTGTTTTTTTTTTTATTTTGCCTGGGCCTGGAACTTAGAACTTCGCGGGCTGATTTGACAACAGTAAGGTTAACATTTCCGAGCATGTGGGAGAATAGTACATTATTGCCTAGGCATGGAAGTAGGCAATTGCGGGCCGAGTATTGGATTAAACGGACGAGCTTGCGAGTCCGTTTAAAAATACGTAGCCCGCAATTGCTGTTCCTGCCGAGGCAAATATAGTGCTTTTCTCAAAAATCGCAAGAAAAAAGTTGTGTTGGAGTCAAGTCTTCATCGCTTGAACTCATTTTTTGAATTGCATACAAACAGAAACTTCATGTGAAAAAAACCATCACTCCTTACCGCCTTTTTGTTTATGACAAGGAGAAACGCAATTCTTGTTTGAAAAAAACATAAGCTATTCCAGGCACAAATAAAAAAGTTATGTTTCGAGTAAAATTTGGATGTATAAGACTTGTGCCCTCATTTTTATTACGGCCGTTTTCACTTTTTAAAAAGTTACAAGCTAGATAGTAATGGAATTTGTATGCAACATTGCGGGCTTGTGTAGCGAGCACGCAATGTTTTTTTTTTTTTAATTTGAGAACTGTCAGTAAACTATGTACTTCGCGTCTCAATATGTAGATAGGAATGTCAACATTTCCGGACATTTTTGAGAAAAAAATAATTATTTCACATTCCCCTTTCTCACACTAATATCCGCAAGAAATGTTTTTTCTCCAGCACTACTAAAATGTTCAACGAATTGAATTCTGACTCGGGTACCATAGATCTCTTTTATTACCCGACTACGGCGAAGCAAAAAGGAGGGTTATGATTTTGACCGGTATGTTTGTATGTATGTATGTATGTACCGCAAAAACTCCGCAGGGGAGGAGCGGGACCTCCTAACACAAGTATTGTAATACTTACCAGGAGGGACCGACCACAACTATGTATTACGAGTATGTAAGACTACGAGTATAAGGTACCTAATAAATAATTTTTGATTTTTTTGATTTGATGTATGTTCATCTGTTCCCTCATAACTTCTAAATTACTTATCATAATTTGACAAATGAAGTATCGTTGGAAACGTCTTGATTGTCCGCTGGTCATAGGCTAGGTGACGTCAAATAAAAATGAAAATGGCGCCCTCTAGAGGATATAAAAATATGAACTAAATAAAAATGATTGTTTAATGGTGCCGTGCTGGGTATCAAATAAAAGGGCTTAATTAGCACATTTCAAAAATGTATATATTGTTAGCTGTTGCTCGCAGCTTTGCTTGCATGCACCCGATAATTGGGAGTATGATTTAAAATTACGTCTCAGATGTGAGCCAAACATATTTTCTCTTCAAACCTACACAAAATACACACATATATAATTATAGTAAATAGGTTTTCACATTGGACCATGAAAAAAAAGTGTGTAATAATAATAACAATTGGTTAGTAATTATAACTTTTGATTTGAAAGAAATATCTTTTAATATATTCTCCTCCTCGTGTGGTTGCCGAGTTAGAATAGTGCCACTCCATGTCTTCCCGTGGATGTCGTAAGAGACGACTAAGGGGATAAAGGCTTGTAGTACTGTTAGGCGATGGGCTTGCAACCTGTCACTAATACGCTGGTAAACATCTTAGCCTAATTGTGCAAATTGTGGTTATAGAATTATCAACAAGTTTTTAGAGATGTTTGTAATTCTGTAGCTCTGCCTACCCCACTCTGGGAACGGAGGCGTGAGATTATGTATGTACGAGGGGCGGCTGATAAGTAATCTCCTTGGTCAGAAATATATACAAAAATAATGCTGGCTGGTATGGATTTATATTCGTTTGTTATTCTATTTTCAAAATGTATTACATTCATTTGTTTATTGCATCACGTTTATTTGTCTCCTACAATTGTTTCAAACATGTCGGTAGAAAAAGTGAAAATGGATAAAATCGAGCAGCTTGCGGTGATTAAGTTTTTGACTAAAGAAGGGAATACGCCTTCGGAGATCAGACAGCGTATGTTACGTGTGTTTGGCAGTTTGTGTTCTTCCGAATTTGTTATAAAGTTTTGGTCAAAGCAGTTTAAGTTAGGTCGTGAGAGTCTGGAAGATGATCCTCGTAGCAGAAGACCAGTTTCGGCCGTCACCGATGAAAATGTAGCCAGGGTGAAAAAATTTATATTAGAGGACCGACGAGTGAAGCAGTGGGAGATAGCTAGAGATGTGGGCGTCAGTAAAGAGCGAGTCAATGAAATAATTCATGAGCATTTGAACATGTCCAAGGTTAGTGCACGTTGGGTCCCCAGAATGTTGACTGCATTTGACATGGAGAGGCGTGTCAAATGTTGCGAAGAGTTTTTGGAGATGAGTCGAGGGAAAGAGGAAGAAATAATTTCTAGAATTGTAACATGTGATGAGACTTGGATTCGACAATGGGACCCGGAAAGTAAGCAAGAGTCGTTACAGTGGAAATTTAAGGATGAGAAGCCGCCTCGGAAATTCAAGGTCTGTCCATCGGCAGGTAAACTTATGGCTACAATCTTTTGGGACACAGAAGGGATTTTGCTCATAGATTATTTACCGAAGAAAACTACAATGAATGCTGATTATTACTCAAACTTACTATACCAACTAAGAGAGACAATAAAAGAAAAACGGCGAGGTAAACTAAACAAAGGTATTCTGATTTTGCACGATAACGCACCAGTGCATACCGCCCGCACAACGAAGCTAGCAATTAAAGACAATGGCTTCGAAACCATTGACCACCCCCCTTATAGTCCAGATTTAGCCCCCTGTGACTATTTTCTGTTTAGACTTCTCAAGAAAGACCTCAGGGGACGAAGGTTTATGACCGATGACGAAATGAAGGCTGCGGTTACTGACTTTTTTGACGACAAACCGAAAGATTTTTTTTTTAATGGTTTAAATTCAATATTTGAAAAATTTAATAAGTGCATTTTACTAGCAGGGGACTATATAGAAAAATAAAAAAAAATTAGCCACGACAGTCTTTTGTTTCATTGTTAGGTAGATTACTTTTCAGCCGCCCCTCGTATGTATCTTTTAATATTCATGCGCTCTTTGCGTAGTAATATAAGTGTGGTGTGAAATAGATTGAATGAGTAAGGAGTGAAAATATCAGAGAGAAATGTGGACTAAAAGAAGATGTAGTGACTAAGATTTAAACGGACATGCTTCGATGGTTCGGTCATTTGGAAAGTATGGATGACAGGAGACTGACGAAAGAGATATACTTACAGAGCGGAAGTGAGTGGAAGGGTCTGAAGAGGCCGACCTAGGCGTACTTTTTCGAATCAAATCGGACAAATACTAGACAAGGGCCGAATCTTAAGTACCCGAAACCGACGTGCATGCATGACGATATATAAATGTGGAAGAACTGAAAGAGATTTGTCAGGATCGTAGCAGGTGGAAAGAAGTGGTTACTGCCTACCCCTCTGGGAAACAGGCGCGATGTAACGTATGTATGACATATTTAGAAAATGATAATTATAATGGATGATAGTGTATATGAATCAGACCTTCAATTCAAATAGTGATATTTTACAATAACTTCATAATTATATCATTATACTCGCTCTATAATGTTTTTATTATAACGCTATGAAACTCGGATCCATAGCGATATTCGTCATAGCGATATAAACGTCATATCGATATCTAGTTACGATATTTCCTTTAACGTCACCAGTTTACTGCACTTATTTAATTTCGTTGATTTTCTTACAATATTGCCGTCCATCTGATATGCACCATAAGAGTCACCAGCGGTGCGATGTTTTGATTTAGAGCATTCAATAAACGTACAAACTGTTACAGCGAGCAATTCATAAAGTGTATTCTGGTTTTGTTACTTTTGGGGAGTCAGGCGAAGAATTAAACTAATCCAATAATTAATGAAACAGTTATTCCACTACAGCCCATAATCACAGTTTTCACATCAGATCATCATCCCTTCTAACCCACTATCACTCCACGACTGCCCTTTCAACTATTTATATATATTTTTTTACTAAAAACAGATGTGGGCAAGCAAGTTGTATAACTATGCCAAATTTCAAGTTGATAGCATTTGTAGTTGCTGAGAAAACCTGATGTGTCATACAGACAGACAGACAGACAGGCAGACAACGAAGTCTCACCATAAGGATTCCTTTTTTAC
The DNA here is from genome assembly GCA_946894065.1 of Acleris literana. NCBI lineage: Eukaryota > Metazoa > Arthropoda > Insecta > Lepidoptera > Tortricidae > Acleris > Acleris literana. Next base: position 989,339 of record OX335688.1, on the reverse strand, counting down.
CATTTTGGTACGGAACCCTAAAAAAGACGCATGCGTAATATCAGAGTCAAAGTATATTTAACCTCCACCTTAGAAAATAAGGTCACTAATACATACGCAGTTCTATGAGACTTACGCCCTTTTTACTAAAGAGGGCAGATTTAGCGTATCAAGTCCTGTAGGTTTGTCCTGCATTCCGATCCTTCTGCGTTGGTTAAATTCCAGCACTTGCGCTAAATACTTAGCAACATTGCTGCCTTGCACAACAAATAACTTATTACCAGTGAATTCCTTAACCATACATACCAGAAATATTAATGGTGAAGGTCAAATAGTACAATGGAAGGAAATATTTTATCAACGTCAAACTATTAACAGCGAGTTCTTTACCGACACAAATATCACATAGCGTTGGCTTTTGGGGTATCATTCAACTGGGTTAACCAAATTTTGCATTTGGTTCTTCTTTATGGATATGTAACAATTGTTAATTGATAAATTAAGTTTTTTTCGTAAGTCTGTAATTCCGATTCGACTGAAAATAGTGTTTGCGGTTGATATGTTAATAAATAAAATGAATAAATAAATATCAGGGACAATATCACACCAGTTGACCTAGTCCCAAACTAAGCTCAAGGCTTGTACTATGGGTACTGGACAACGATATAAATACTTATATAAAGAAATATATATAAAACTTTAATACATAGAAAATATCCATGACTCAGGAACAAATATTCGCGCTCATCACACTAATATCTGCCCTTACCGAGATTTGAACCCAGGACCGCTAGCTTCGTAGGCAGGGTCACTACCAACTAGGCCAGCGCGTCGTCTACTAAAATAAGTCGCGAATATTCTTCATGTAGTCGTAATGCAAGCATTTACCTGATAACAACTTATTATTATGAAAAGAGATTATTAAAGGAAAACCAACAGCTAACACAAATACATTGGAGATATCCATACATTCAGAAAGCCAATTACAGGTTCTCTCCGATAGTAACACAGTAGCAATAACGATTTACAGCGCATAAAGTCGACATTGGTGCACCGACTAAGGATTATTAATGGTAGCCAGATACAAATACGTGGGTAAGTAACTACGGAGAAATGTTACAAAGGGTATAAATTCATCATCATCATCATCAGCCCGTTGCAGTCCACTGCTGGACATAGGCCTCTCCCAAGGAACGCCACAGAGCCCGGTCTAATGCTTTATGCATCCAGTCACTGCCGGCCCTCTTATGCAAGTCATCCCGCCATCTGGCCAGAGGGCGTCCCACGCTACGTTTGCCAAGACGCGGTCTCCACTCCAGAACACGCTTACTCCAGCGGTTATCCGTTCTGCGACATACGTGACCAGCCCATTCCCACTTCAACTTACTAACTTTCAGAGCCATGTCGGTCACCTTGGTTCTCTGACGGATCACTTCGTTCCGAAATTAACAATTAGATAATTAGATAATTAACAATTAGGTAGAAATTAACAATTGGAACTGCGGGAGGGTAAGAATAAGGAGAGGGGCACGCTCGTTCATTTCAGCCCACACCCAGCCTCTTCATTTTCACGCCACTTTGCCCGGACTCGTGCTAACGCCATCCATCCTTTCCCAACTGTCTTGATTTGACAGATAAATTTAGCCCTTTCTCTTTCTTACACTTATAAATAGACAAGGTGAGAGACAACTTTAAATGGCAGATAAATTTACTCGTCGATTGTGAAACAGGCCCTTAGGGTGCGGCTGCACTGAGGCGGAGACGAGCGGAGCGGGGCGGAGCTGTGCCAATATTAACCAATAGAATATAAACTAACGCGCGCAAGCGCGCTCGACGTGACCGCATGCGCCTTCTATTGGTTAATATTGGCACAGCTCCGCTCCGCTCCTCCCGTCTCCGCCTCAGTGGAGCTGCACCCTTAGCATTATATAAAGAAATGAATAACTGTGACGCATTTGCAGTTTTGAGATTACACATCTCTCTGGGTTTTCCCAACTATGGTCACAAACTATGCTCTAGTATGGTAGACTTGTACTTTAGAGAAATACATACCTACTTAAATACATGGACATCAAAGACTCGGGGAAGAAATCAAGGTTTGTGAGGTTGAACATTTGTATAAAAAAGTGGTTATCTAGTCAGATTTTCAAGATTTTTGAATGCGTTGTAGATAATATGAAGAACTAGGTCTGTACCTTATCTTTTCCAGAAAACTTTACTTAAAAAAAAAACGAAACCTTACACACCTGTTTTATTCAACAACTTTACTAATAACTACATTATTCAAAAATCGTGGATATCGTTCTTGATTTAAGGTGTGAGAAACGTTAGCGCCCGAAGGTAAATTTTTATAGAAAAAAAAATGACAGCTACGCGATTCGTCGCCTCATAATCCAATAACCCACACAAAAAATGACCAGGGTTAAGTACTGATGTTACTTATGATGAGAAAAAGATATGGATTGAATGAAGGTGTAGTGACAAAGATGGAAAAGGGTATTCCAAGATGCTTTGGTCATTTAGAAAGGATGGGTGAAAGTTACGAAAGAGGTATGGCGAGCGAGAGTGAGTGAAGATGTCGGTAAGGGACGCCCTAGACACACATACATTGATCAGAGTCACGATGTACTGAATAAGGGCCAAATCAAAAGCAGCCGAAACTGACGTACGTGCATGAAGAGGGTGATGAATGTTGAAGAAGCGAAAGTTGTATGTTTAGAACGATGCACCGGATATTCCATATTCTCTGCCTTCCGCATTGGGAGACAGGCGTAAAGGTGTATGTATGTTACTAATTTTAATATTTCGCAATACTCTGCGGTTTAATACATTGTATAATAAAAAATGATGATTTTATCCTAGATCATTTTTTATGTACTTTGTAGTAATGAGGTGCCTCTAAATAATTGGTATGGTGGGGCGTGGTCTTAAGTAAAAACACGGAACCTCAGCCCGACTCGCACTTGCCCGGTACTTAAATTTTATAGCAGTAGTACACAGTTAGTATATAAGTACATACTCGCGGGCAGTACAGTTATCGTTGAGTACTATATTTGTCCGCCATGCTACGCTACGCTGTACTTATCCTGGCCGCGGGGGTCGCCTCCGCCCAACTTGCTAAAATGCGTAAGATTTTTTTTAAATGAAATTGAGGGGTGTTTTAAATTTAACGCCTGTGTCTGTCTGTCTGTCAATGGCTTCATAGCAATTGAACGGGTGAAGTTTAGTGATTTATTTATGTAGCGTCTGCCCGCGACTTCGTCCGCTTAGATGTCGATTATATATCGTTATTCCCTCGGGAGCATTTAAATTGTCTGGAAAGATAAGTAGCCTCTGTTTAAATTCAGGGCATGCTATCTCCATTCCAATTTTCGTCCAAATCTGTTCAGCCGTTGCAGCGTGAAGGAGTTATAAAAAACATACACGAACTTTCGCATTTATAATATTTGTAGGATTTGTGAATTCACCACTTGTTCAATCAAGGTGCTTTTTAGCACACGGTTTCCGTTCCGTGTTTAGCCAATTTCTGTGTAAAACAAATTTATTTAGGTTTTTTTTAAACCGAAGTTTGCTAAAGACTGGGTCGTTCAAGAGGGGCCAATAATGGATCACCGAAACATTTGTACCTAGTTAAAATGTATTTTAATTCATAATCATCTCGAGTCCGAAAGTGGGATCGTATCATAATATATAAATTTCAAAATACATATATAATGTGTCATAATACATAATGGTCATAATAATAATTAGTTTCAAAAATAAAACCATTCTAATAATATTATTATTATAATGGTTTTATTTCTGAAACCGTAAACTATCCAGGATTTTTTAAAAGCCCATTGTATAGAACCCATTAGGGTTATTAAAAAAAACTACTAACTAGATCTCGTTCAAACCAATTTTCGGTGGAAGTTTGCATGGTACATCATATATTTTTTTTAGTTTTATCATTCTCTTATTTTAGAAGTTACAGGGGGGACACACACATTTTACCACTTTGGAAGTGTCTCTCGCGCAAACTATTCAGTTTAGAAAAAAATCGTATTAGAAACCTCAATATCATTTTTAAAGACCTATCCATTGATACCACACACATAAGGGATTGATGAAAAAAATATATTTGAGTTTCAGTCCTAAGTATGGGGAACCCCCAAACTTTCTTATTATTTTTTCTATTTTTGTGTGAAAATCTTAATGCGGTTCACAGAATACATCTACTTATCAAGTTTCAACAGTATAGTTCTTATAGTTTCGGAAAAAAGTGGCTGTGACATACGGACAGACAGACAGACAGACATGACGAATCCATAAGGGTTCCGTGTTTTGCCATTTGCCTACGGAACCCTAAAAAAGATAGATATCGTTAGAAACTTCAGCTCTACAAGTAGGGCTCGCCGTTATATCTGAAGGTAGCCCTACGGAACCCTATTAATATGTATGTATGTATGTATAGTAGATTGTACAACAAGTGCATAAAACGCACCATTTTACGCGAGACGTTTATCCATCCAAGCGAGCTTGCGAGCGAGGATGGATATAAAGTCGAGTGTTAAATGGGTTTTATGGACGAGTTGTACACTCTAATTTTCACTTCGATTGCGAGGAAATGAAACAGCAACATGTAAATTATTATAACACAAATATTTACAATGACAAGATAAGTATGGTTCCCGCCAATTAACTTTTATTTTCTTTTTTTTCATTGGGTACGTGACATGTGAGTTAGGTCGTTGCATAACGCTCAGTTATAAAAATATTTTGTTTTTTATATCTATGACAACTTATTTTCATGCTTTAAATACAGTGATTTACTCAAATATAATGATAATAATAAATGCGACGAAATAAAAATTATAAGTTTATTTCATCAAGTTTTATTGTGTACTTTGGCTGTTGGTATCCTTGCCTTGGTCTTAGAATACTAACGAAACGAAATAAAATTAAGAGGTTATTCTATGAAGTTAAAGTTGTTCGTGTGGCTGTTGGACCGATTGCCTTGGCCTTCGACGAAGATTTTACTTTATGCACTAGAGCATAAAAAGCGACTTTATGTCGCCTACGCACGACATAAAGACGAAGTTTTAGAGCATGAGAAGTGAAAAATACTTTATTGTACAACCGGGAAAATAACAAACAACAAAAAAGACAGAAGCACAAAGGCGAACCTTTGAGCGATTGGGAAGCACATGGATTACAACAGTACTATTAAAGGGACTAGATGTTTCATAATTACGTTAATATTAAATAACCAATTTAAGTACTAAGTGTTAAGATTGAATAAATAAATAAATAAATGTGGCGTTATAAGAAAAGGGACCTTATTGTCGATTGCGCTTCCGCCATTATTAAATATATAAATACAACGTCGCGTGACGCAGTGCGGTGTAAGCGCCATCGACAATAAGGTCCCTTTTCATATATAACGCCACAAATATTGCTGGATCTTAGCTAAATATGCCTACGCCCGTCCTGCCTAACTTTAAAGAGCTGTATATTTTGAACTGTAAAAAATAGCAGGTTTTTTTTTCAATGTTTTTTTTTTTGTATCGTATTTGGTATGATTATCGTACAAACCCTGAAAAAAAAAAAAAAAAAAAGTCAAATGTGAGTTGCGCCCGCGCTGATTCGATTCGACATCGAATTCAAATCGGAATATGACACTTTGTAAATTTCTGATTGGTCATTTGGTCGACTGGTAAAGAATGCCAAAAGGCATTAGGTCCACAATTTTGTAAATATTTTTGTGCATTAAAGAATTAATAAATAAATAAATAATAATACCTACGGTGGACGGAACCCTAGGCACACGGGTCCGACTCGCACTTGACCAGTTTTTTGTATCTTTAACATCAGTTATCCTCAATTCTACACAAAAAATAAAACATTTAAAGTGATCACTTTGACAAGGGTGTAATGAGCACTATAAAGTAGTACCATTAATTCAACTTTTTCAGCATTACCGCAATGGGGAACCCCAAACATGGTTGAAGGAGTCATACACCTGCCTCGCTCTGCAGCTAAAGAGTCATTCCAAGCGTGGTGAGTTAATTAAGGTTCGGTACCCAAGAGGTGCCAACCGGGACCCTATTACTAAGACAACGCTGTTCGTCTGTCCGTTCATCAATACATCTGTTCTTTTGAACCAATATAGCCGGTTCATTTTTTATAAAATAAAATAAGTTATCCCAGCGAATTTCCTAAAATCGATAAGCAAAAATAAAAAATCTAACAGAAATAGTAAAACTCAATAAAAAAAAATGACCACATGAAGGCTCTTTTACTTTCTAGTAAGTTACTTAAAAATTAGTTTTTTTTTAAATTTATTCAGAACAGATACAGTCATATTCGAATGCGATATAGAAGTACACTGTACTAATATAAGTATCAAAAAGACCTGGAGGTCCATTAATGAATACACAAAATTAAAAAATGCGCAAGTTTAAAATAACAATCGAAATGAAGTGAAGAATCACTAGAGATGACAATATAAGATACTACATACATACATACATAATCTCACGCCTTCGTTCCCAGAGTGGGGTAGGCAGAGCTACAGAATTACAAACATCACTAAAAACTTGTTGATAATTCTATAACCACAATTTGCACAATTAGGCTAAGATGTTTACCAGCGTATTAGTGACAGGTTGCAAGCCCATCGCCTAACAGTACTACAAGCCTTTATTCCCTTAGTCGTCTCTTACGACATCCACGGGAAGACATGGAGTGGCACTATTCTAACTGGGCAACCACACGGAAAAGATACTATTAAACAAAATATATATAGGATACTAAAACAAATCACATTTCAATAACCTTTTAAGGCTAGTAAGAGAAACATGGAAAGGCTCAATATTACACAGATGCTTATTGTAATATCTAGGAACTCGTCTGAAAAAGGTATGTCGGGAATAATTTGTGCGGGCAAAGCGTACATGAAAGAGGTCTAGGACGTAAAGGGTGAACCGATAAGTAAGTTGTAGCAAAGGCAACCTTGTTACCAACAGGAGAGGATTGAATCTGATTTCGTCGTTGAATTTGAGACACCTATTGGCTTACGAAGGCAGAATAGTGATGTCAAACCACGAAGTTCCGCCCCACCACTTGATTCTATATGTTGACATGCTATAACCTAGTTGGGTAACTCTACCTATGAATCTAGGTCCGGGTTCGATTCCCAGTATGGGCAAATATTTTTATAATCAGAGCAAGTATTTGTTCCTGAGCTTTGAATATTTTTCATGTATTTCTTGTTTGGGACTAGGTCTTGTGACAGGGGTCTATATTGACTCCCATAACATTAATCTTTCGATTTGTTTTATCCATACCGTTGTTTTTCATAATCGTTGCTCGTCATTTTGTCTTTGGTCATAATTTCAATAGTCATAATTTCCTTAACCTCCTTTTCATTAGTCATAACTATCGAATGCCATACCGTTATTGGTCATAACATTCAATGTGCTGATTGTATTGAATGGTAGAATTTCAAAAGGAATATTATTATTTTAAATAACGCTTACAATATTGAAAATGTTCTGTCACAAGGTCACTGTAAGGGGTCACAGTTCTAACCTAACCTAACCTACTTTTCTGACAGCAGGGGTATTTTTTTGTAAGCCGGTGATTTGTTTATGTAAATATGACCTACAATATTTATGAAAAATAAACGGTATGCCTTTTGATAGTATGCTGATCAATTTTATGACTTTTGTCTTGTATAACATGTAACATTATAGTACTTTATCATTATATCTATTTGGCGTTATACCTAACGACGATTATGACTATTGATTATTATGACTAAAAATAATATGGATACCAATTTCTGACTTTCGAAAATCGAAACAATAAAATTATGGGAGTCGAAGGACACCCCTTATGACAGATTGTCCCTGATTGTCTTTGAATTATTACAATGTCAATTTAAATGGGGGGGGGGGGGGCGTGAACTAAAAACACAAGGGTAAAATCGTGATATTCACAGGTTTGACGACAAGAACTCTCGCTCTCGCATTGACTACAATGGCGGCATTGTGAAGACCTACCAACTGCCCAAAGAGAACAGCCCCAACAAGCACATTTTTTATAAGGTAGGGTGGGTTCAAAATTTGTTTTCGGGATAAGCTTTTGTCGCCAACTGTAAATTTTTTGCAAAGTCATTATCTGCTTAATCAAGACCAAACTATTGACTCTTAACACGGTGGGTCTACTTCATCATCAGATCATTCATTTGTCCTAATTCATCGTTTGTCCGAATTTTCGTTAATCCTAAAGCACTATTTCCACCAAACGGCCCGCAACGGATCGGAACGGAATTATTTTTATGGTCTTTAAACGATATTAAATCATGTTCACAGTATTTAAAGTCTATATTACCAAGCCGCGCATAGCAGTGGAAAGTGGTAGACAGCTTCAAGTATCTGGCGCATATGTTCACGGAGGACTTGAAGGACGACCTTGACTTGGAAAGGGAAAGAAGAGCAATGGCAGTGAGAGGCAATATGCTTGCCCGCAGATTCGCACGTTGTAATGAACAAGTTAAAATAACGCTGTTTAAAGCAGACTGTCAGTCGTTTTACACGTGCAGTCTGTGGGTAGGTTTTACGCAGCGAGCATTTAATACATTGCGTGTTCAATATAATAACATCTTGAGGAGGCTGTTGGGGCTGCCGAGGTATTGTAGTGCATCCGGCATGTTCGCTGAGGCGAGAATAGATGATTTCTATGCCATTAGGCGGAAGAGAATAGCCTCATTGCTGAAACACGTGCGCGGCAGAAGCAACAGCCTCCTGAGGGTGTTGGCGGAAAGCCTCGACTGCCCCCTCACCAAATACTGGGTCCCGGTGGCAATTGGAGCAGCTAAATAGTGTGATTCCTTTTTTTAATTGTATTTATTATAAAATTTACTACTAACATAGTCTTAATTTGCCATTGTTACTAACATAATATGGATCTCTGTATGGTCTGAAATAAATGATTTTTATTTATACTTTATTTTATTTTTATTTATAGCAACTTGACCGCGGGCGATCCGCGACACGCGATCGTAGCCGACAGTATGCTGCGTCGCGCGATCGGCGCCGTCATAAATAGACAGTAATAATTTTAACAGACGCGATCGGCTGTCGCCGCATCCGTCCGTATCCTTTGCGATCCGATGCGATGCGAGCCGTTTGGTGGAAATCATCCTTAAATGTCCGTCTGAATTTGGAATTTGCTTAGTGTTGTTATTATAAAACTCTAACCTAACCAATCGTATTTTTTAAAAGAATTAATAAGTTATCTGACCAGTTTATCACAAACAATAATTCGAACAAACGATGCGTTGGGTTTCCGAGGGACACCTTGCAACGGGTAATAAGGTGCATTTTTGCAGGTGCAACCCCATTTTTAATTACAACTAACATAATAAGCTTAGTGCATACAAAGACCTATTAAATGACATTTCACGTCTGATGGGTCCTAGCCCTTTCATAACCCCCGACGTGAAAATAGGGGTGTTATAAATTTGACCGCTATGTATGTATTGTCTGTGTGTGTGTCTTTGGCACCGTAGCTCTTAAACGGTTGAACCGATTTGGATGCGGTTTTTTTTATTTGAAAGCAAGTTTCCTGCGGTTGGTTTTTAATTAGATTTTATGAAAATTGGTTCAGCCATTTTAGAGATATCAGCTCTGAAATTGTCACCATAATATCAGGGGTTTTTTTTATCAGTAATAGTTAATTATGACGCTTTTCTTTATAAATATTTCTTAACATTTGCAGTATTACCCAACTGGAGCGGAAAAAAGAAATTGTATGTATGTAGAAACAGATGGATTGCCTCAATCTGGTCTCCCGGACCCTAAAGGGTTCGCGCTAGCAGGTAATAAATAATAAATAAATAAATATCAGGGGACAATCTCGCACAAATTGACCTAGTCCCAAACTAAGCTCTAGGCTTGTACTATGGGTACTAGACAACGATACAAATACGTATATTATAAAGAAATAAATACTACGTCTAATACACATAGAAAACATCCAAGACTCAGAAACAAAATTACTCGTGCTCATCACACACATATTTAGCCATACCAGGAATCGAACCCGGGACCGCTAGCTTCGGAGGCAGGGTCACTACCAACTAGGCCAACGCGTAATGGTATCCTGTTGGCCAAAAATCGTTTGGCCGTAAATATTTCATATTTCTGTCGTGTAGAGCCCTATCGGATATATTAGGTAAGTTTTTATAAAAATCCTGATATATTAACAGTTACAGAAAAAAAGCGGGTTGGCAAATGAAACGGTTGGGAAACGATACGTTGGCCAAAAGTATTTTTGCCAAAAGTTAAAGAACTGGTTGTGTGATTAGCGCGAGTATTTTTTCCGAGTGTTAGATGTTTTCTATGTATTTAAGTATGTGTTTCTTTATACACCAAAGAGACAGGCGTCGCCTAGTGTGGTGGTCATAAGTAATGTATCTTGAAATGTAAAATCATGGTTGGTAATAAAATATATTTTTTTTACATTTAAAATAAATCGCTGTCTAGTAGGTACCCGTAATATAAGCTAAGAGCTTACTTTGGCACTAGGTTAATTTGTGTGAAATGGTGCTTTGTAATATTAGTTTATTTCATATATAAACATAAAATAATAACCTATTAAAAAAACATAACTTACGGTGGCCGCCGGCAGCGGGGAAGGGCTGAAGCTACCGGTGGTTAGGGGTGCAGAGAGAGGAACCTCCTCAGAATGCGTGCCGTGTCGGGGACCAGAAACCGCTTTCTTTATCCCCCGTTATTAATTATTAGAACATTAGGTATAAGGAGATAAACTTGTCCCGTGTGGTTGCCGGGTTAGAATAGTGCCACTCCATTGTCTTCCCGTGGATGCCGTAACAGGCGACTAAGGGAATAAAGGTTTGTAGTACTGTTAAGCGATGGGCTTGCTACCCGTCACTTACGCTGGTACAGATCTAGTGAATAATCCTTTCACATTGTGAAAACTCGGCACTCACGTCTACTTCCGAATGATGCCGACGTGTCTATGAATTATTGAATTCTTAAGTGACATGTTTGTATTAAATAAATAGAGTTATTTGGTTATCACTGTTATCAGTATCAAATGTCAAACCACGAGTTTGAAGTATATCACACCGAGATGTTAAAACCACCACGATCAAATATATAGAAATTAGCTGTAGGTAAACAAGAAGAAATATAAATAAATGTTGAAAATAATTTCACAGACTTGTCGAATTGTCTTTCCCAGGTCTTTATGCTTTCGGCATGAATATTAAAAAGAACTGAAAACAAACTTAATCTTAAGTAACAAAAAAATACTATGTTATTGACCACTCTATATCGATTATCACTCTCGCGATGCGACGTTCCCCCACGTTGTCTTGATGGGTACTGAGTCAGACTGAAGTAGCATGACAAATACGAACATTTCCGAGAAAATACGATGTGAAAGGATATTTCAGTACATCTGTAAACATCTTAGCCTGATGGTGCAAAATGTGGTTACAGAATTATCAACAAGTTTTTAGAGTTGTAGGTAATTCTGTAGCCTTGCCTACGCCACCCTGGGACAGGCGTCAAGGTTGTATGTACATATGTATATGTATGTATGTATGTAAACTTGACTCGGTTCACTAGGCGACCCGACCATAACAATGGCTGTAATTCTTGAGTGTATCAAATAAAATAAAATAAAAACTTTTCAGGGTTGGAGGCCTACTATGGTGTGAAGGCTTCGAAGTGGCTGCGGGAGGAAGTCAGCGAGAATTTCCGATTGGTTTTCACCTTGTGGGTCAAGTATGACGAGCAAGGGACGCACGCGCACGCCGTACCCCTCAAGTAACAATACTTTTGTATTTTATGCGCAATAGCATCTTTACATAGTATAAAACAAGTCGCTTCCCGCCGTCTGTCCGTCTGTATGTACGCTCAGAGCTTTCAAACTACGCAACAGATTTTAATACGATTTTCACCATCAGTTAAAGTTTTCACGGAAGGATTTTATGTATACCTAATCAATGGATAAGGGTGATACAGAAAACTCACATAAACCAGAACGAAGCGATGGCGGGTCGCGAGTTTAACAATAAATTTGGTGAAAACCTTTGAAAACCCGACTGTATATTTTAACAGACTTCAAAACTTCCTTCAAGGGAAGGTAGGAAGTAACGGAGGGGGAGGAAGGAGGTTCTATGTTCGACTGAATGTTATTGGTTAGGGAGCCCTTTGTTTCTCATAATTTTATTAGTCATAATGTCATTGTTGACATAATTATTGATTGTCATAATTTTTTATATCGCTGAAACTGTAAACTTTTCAGAAGTTCTGAAATATCTAACGTGTAGACAAGGCTAGGTTAGTTTAGGTTTGATTTATAGAAATCCCGAAAAAGTAACAGTTTCTTTAAAAAAAGACGTTATGACTTGCGATGATTATGGCCTAAAGCACATTATAACTAAAAATAATTATAGCAGACAATATAGACCCTATTGTTTATCATCAGGAGGCTTCTGTGCTGGAGGGGTTTCTCCATGACATAAAAAACGTCGTTGGTTGAACTTGTACTGTTACCAGCAATAATATATCATCCAAAATTGGGCGCAAAAATATCTGACGCGTCTTTATTAAGTACAGTCAACAGCATAAATAAGTGATCATTTATGTACCCTGTCGCTTTCAATCGTTTCACAATTTTGTATGACATTTCAAACACGACGTTAAAGTGACAAGGTACATAAATGCTCACTTATTTATGCTGTTGACTGTACTAGAAGAACAGTAAAGTTGTTAGAGCGTGTCATATATTTTTGCGCCAATGTTGGATCATAAATAATTGCTGGTGACTGTACCATCAGTTCATCTTCACAATAATCAAATTCAAAGACATATTTTGAGTGTAATTATTTGTTTATTAAGGTACGAAACACTAATGACAGACACCGTGATGGGCACACTGATCGACCACTTCCATATAGACTACACCAACTATGTCGTCGGGGACATCGATCATGAAATCTTCGTTCCGAAAGGTAAGATTAACTACTATAAATACTACTACTTTATTAGTAGTAGGACCTTGTGCAGGGTCCGACCGCTACCAACATCTTATCTTTCAACAGTTTCAACCTACCGTCAAGGAAAAAATTAGGTACCATACGACAGTGAGTCGACACCCTAAGCCATCAATGCTTTTGCTCCTAGCCTGTTTTTGTTGTGACAAAACCTTATAGAACTTCTTTTGAAAAATAAATCATCCTCCTGTTATAGGTGAATGCGCCAATAAAAGCGATTTTAATATGAACCCCATGGAAGAGTTCGTAGGTCCTTCTAAGCATGCAGAGGAAGAGTTCGACCGGTTCAAGAGCAAGCACGACCGACAGTATGATAACGAGCAGGAGCATGACAAGAGACTCTCCATTTTCCGGCACAACTTAAGGTTATTATTTTCTAGCTAAACCACCAACCAAACAGTTTTTGAATGGCGATAGAAAATTATAAGATGGAACCTCATGTTGATAAGGGTTATAGAAATACGATAAAAATCAAAGACCTAAGTTCTTAGCTAGGTTTCGTGAAAATGGGTTGGGCCGGTTAAGAGATATATCACCATTATGTCGGTGGTAGCGTTGTACCGAAAAGTAACTTCTCAAATTGTGAAAGCTTCTTAAGAGAAATTCTCTGAAATTTCTTAGAATATTCTTAAATTTTGAATGGAAAGAGAACATTCTCAATGCTCTTAAATGATTCGGATAATATTCTCAGTAATTTCTTGAGAAGATTTCTTAAGTTCTGAGAATGTTCAGCAACGTGTACATTGCTGGTTGGGGGTATGTATCTAATAGTTATATTTTATATCACATGCTATGAAAGTATCCAGGCCGTGATTGCTAACAGCAAATATACCCAATGGTACCTAAGACTGATTTCGGTGTTTCTTATGGTTTGCTATACTGCATTCGTTAAAGGTCATGTGTAAAACAGGTACATAGAGTCGCACAACCGCGCAGGTCACAGCTTCACGCTGGCGGTGAACCACTTCGCGGACCGCAGTCCTGAGGAGCTGGCCGCCATGCGCGGGTTTCCGCAAGCCGACTTATCTGAATGCGAGGGTAAGGAACACCGCACTTGTGCCATTGACTTCAACACCTTATTTTATAGAGACCAGCAGGCCTTTCAAGGACGTGTTTGTCGATGTAGATAGATGAAGATAAAGCATCTGTCACTTTTTGACTGTTGTGCCACCACCATGTGCATTCGTGGTACTCGAAACAAATGGAAATCACTGTTTGGCTTCGGTGACGGAGCTGCCCTACCTGCTCCTCATTTCAACTCACTCAAGTGCTAAAATCTAGTCAAATATCAGTATTTTTTGTATTTGTGTGTACTGTGTGTTATCTGTAATAAATATTTTATCTCATTTCAATTGGGTTTTAATTGATTAAAAATAAAAGTTTAAAAAACAAAAACCCGCCTTCAAAAATGCAAATGGGTTTTTGTTTTTTAAACTTTTATTTTATTTTATACTTTTTAGTGATCCTATTTATGCTGTTACGTAGCTCCACTTCTAAATATTAATGAGAAACTATAGAACATTTCAAGCTCGCCGCAGACAACGCCGCGGGAATGTCATAGTCATATTTAAACCTAAATGTACTTTGTCATAGTCGCTCAACTACCTTAATCGAAATATCTTATCGCCACCCTTGAAATAGGTACCGTTAAGGAGTTCCGGTGGCCATCTGTGGTCTTCATCATCAGTTCCACTTCACCATATAGTACTTTTCAAAAGCAAATGCACGAGTAACATTGAAAAACACCAAAATCGCTATAGGTGTGCCTATAATATTTGAGGAGTTCTCTTGATTTCTCCAAGATCCCATCGTCAGATCCTGACTTGTTGACAATGGGACCAACTAGAAAGTATACCCATTCAAACAACGAAATTTTTTTTCAAATCGGTCCAGTGGTCTTCGAGTAATCGGGGAACATACATAAAATAAAATAAAAAAATATGCCGACGAATTGAGAACCTCCTCCTTTTTTTGAAGTCGGTTAAAAATGCGTTTTATTCTAGCGTCGCCGTTCCCGTACAGTGACGCTGAGGTCGAGGAGTTGTCCAAAGAGATGCCTGAAGATGTCGACTTGAGGCTACTCGGGGCCGTCTCTCCTGTTAGAGGTATTTATAACTGTTAACTTTTAACTGTTCAGAATCAGAAAAGGATTTATGTCACACAAAAATTTGTGTTATAGACTACCGTTCCTCATATGTCCAAGAACTTTGTCAAAGTACGCATAAACAATATTATTGATGTGCGTTTCTATCAATCTTTGCGTAACTATTGCAATTAACCGTAGCTGGCTAAAAACCCTAGTCCTCAAAATGAATTTCGAATAAGGGTACACTGAAAAATATGGTTGATTCAAATTTTACGTAGTAAGCAGTATTATAAATACTTGTGAAAAAAAACCCGCAGGCCTTTCGCGTACCTAACAACACTCGCAATCACAAACGTTTTCATTTTGAAAATCGAAGGCTTGTCTGCATACAAAATGAAACCAATTGTTTTGTTTTGAAGCCGATCGCGATTGCGAGTGAGTTACGCGAAAGGCCTGCCGAATTACTATCGTTAACCGTTTTGAAGTTATTTGTGAAAATTAAATTGCTCACGTGAGTTCGGTGGCAGTGAATTCGGTGATTCGAGTGAATTAGGTGGTATAGACACCGAAATCATCAATACCGGTTAGTCATAGATTTAATATCATAAAACATATTTTTTTTGCATTGTGTTGCATTTGATTTAATTCGTAA
This sequence comes from Acleris literana, assembly GCA_946894065.1. NCBI lineage: Eukaryota > Metazoa > Arthropoda > Insecta > Lepidoptera > Tortricidae > Acleris > Acleris literana. The sequence goes on along the minus strand of OX335688.1, from coordinate 973,547 downwards.
TCCATAGAAATTGATTTCAGTGGCATATGAAAATTTAAAATTAATTATCTCTATAACTATGAGGATTTAAATGATGCCTAGTTCTGCGAAATATGCAAAATAAAAACTACTTTTCGATGAATTCGTAAAAAAGCATAATCATATTATATTATAATAATAACACCGAAGGTAACACAAAAGTACCTTGCTCAGAGAACGGACCAGATTATTTATTTTTCAAACATAACACCTTGTTCGCATGTTTTAGCTGAATCTTCTAAACCCTACTACCCTTCACAATGATTTTTCATTTACTACTTGAGTACTTATAACTTCTTAACCTTGGTAAAAAAAAAAGTGGTGTTATAGTAAACTGCAATTAGTTGAATTTGACGCTGCAATCAAGGCGCGCAAACTCTTCTCACGTGCGCGGAAGTACTTATAAAGTCATCCCTTTTTTGTGTGCGCGTGGCATCATTATCTGGCCTGCTTAATGAAGTATTTCAATCATTTATCTTGGCAGATGAAGGGTCTTGTAACGCATTTTGGGCCTTCACCACCGTGGGTACTGTGGAAGGCGCCCTGTTCCGGCACAACAAGCGTCTGGTGAAGTTGAGCGAGCAGGCGCTCATAGACTGCGCCTGGAAGTACTCTTCACATTCATTTACTTATAGCTTGCAGGCTTTCTTACCACTCTCGGCATTGGCGGCCTTTATTTCATAATAACTATCAGAAACAATGATATAATATAAACCACTCTAAATACTCTGCCTTGGAGCCAATGTACGATTTTGTCCCTGTCGCGGTGGAGACATCGGGACCTTGGGGTTTGGAAGCCAAGGGGCTTTTTAAGGAGTTAGGCCGTCGTCTGCGTGACAGGATCCGATCAGCTCAGGATCAGGAGGGGGGATCCTCGTTCTGGGTCGTGGCTGGTTCAGCAGGTTTCCATTGCAATCCAGCGGGGCAATGCGGCCGGTGTAATGGGAACGTTTGAGCCAGCCACGGTGCAGGGTTGGTGGTAATTAGGATAAGTCTGTGTTTTAAAATTTGTTTTGTTAGTGTTAAGGAGATTTGACGAAGCGGTTGCCGATGATCATTCCTATGTAAAGCGTTTTGACGAAGCCTGTTGCTGATAATATGTTAATGTATTATATTTTCTTATGTGTTATGCTGAAATATAAAAAGAGGTAGATATGTTACCTATACGGCATTCCGCGTGTAAAAATGGCCCGGCTTACGCACACATAATCAGTTAATATTGCAATTACACAATAATTCATAAATGACAAGCAGGATGGTATGCTAATTTCCGGGAGCGAAACAAAACGAGTGTATGTTGCTCTGCAGACTAGTTCACGGTTCCGTTGACGGCCGGCGCAAGACTAAGTGAAGGTGTACCAATGGGCTTGGTTTTAGGGTGCCACTATCGAAGTGCGTATAACATATCTACCTCTTTTTACTATGTTATTATCATTGATCAGAAAGCAATATTTAGAGCAATGTTTTCGGTTTCCCGTATGATGTCTCATCCTCGTCGCCACTGATGCGTATTTAAAGGGAAGGGACAGACAAGTGAAACGGCTCGTAGTTAAATATGCGTACTGGCGTGTATTCGTGACCAAGTCGCGGTATACGCAGATACCTACCTATATCTATGACTAGCTATCTTTACAAACAAGTATAGGTACAACTTAAAATTTCTATCTCCAGTACCTAATATTGTTTGTGCATTGAGTTATTGGTCCAGAATTATCCAACGTGGCCGGGATGGAAGGTCATCCATGTAATTATGCAGTTCTGCAATAATGAGGCCTTGAGGAAGAAACAGTTTCCAGATTTGAATTAGTAGTTCCAGATATTACTTTCTACAAACACTAACCTAACAAACAATACTACCTAATACCTTTTTTTTTTTGGTAGCATACCGTGGTTCATAAAACCACATGGAGTCGTTATTAATTTCTAATTATTTAAATTAACATACTTAGTACCTGGTACTACCTTCAATTTTGTCACATTTCATAATAAATTAACGATTTTTTTTGTTTGGTTTATATCTTAATGTTTGTTTGTTTACGCTTTCACAGCGGAGACATCCACCATACCAAAACTCATTTAAATTGGTTCAGCGGTTAAACATTTCTGCAGCCACTTTCAAATATCCCAAAAAAAAAACGGTATTTGAAAAACCAAAACTATCCCTTTGATTGATCCCTTCCGTCCGTGTGAGAAGCTCACGCAATATTTTTTTTCGATGTTGAAAAATAAGGGTAGAAAGGGATGTCGTAATATCACGGGCCTGATAGAAAAATAATATTAAATGAACTTTGAAATATAATAACGTTTAAGGTAAAAATCAAGGCGGTATGTATATAAGAATTAGGAAAAAAGCAACCTCATGGAGTTTCTTGCGGCGCTTCTTCTCCGCAATGATGGTCTTGTCCGAAGCGCTAGTAGATTCACTCCATCTCATGGGCCCAATTAACTCAATAAATATTTTAAATTTTGAAAGGTGTTTAGAATCACGGCGTGCTAACAAATGTCCTTACCCTATACAGGTGGTACTCGATAAACTGTACATATTGAAAGGGATGAAATTTTAGGTTAATTTATAGGTAAAACAATAAAAAAAAAAAACACTTTTTTTTCTTAAGATTTTTAATAAATTGCAGCAAAAATGTCATTTTGTTTTCATAAAAACACGATTTTCTCAAAATTTGTTGATATTTCACTATTTTTTTTGCTTATTATTATTCCTCGCTTAATTTTAGATGTATAAACGTTAAAAAAATTGTAAAATATCTGCAATTTTTTTTGAAAATCGTGTTTTTATGAAAACAAAATGATATTTTTGCAGTAATTTTCCACAAAAAAAGCAGTTACTCGGTTTTTTTTTTTAATTGGTCTTATATTGTTATCAATTATTATAAACCTAACTAATTTCAATACCTATGCATTTTGTTTTATCTTTTTTGGGCTATTAGATCAAAAGTTACACCGTCACAAGTAAGTGTACAACCCAAACTTTTTTTTAAAGTTTGACAATCTGAAAAAAAACCAGTGGCAATTTAAAAAAAAAAAATTGTTTTACCTAAAATTTCATCCCTTTCAATATGTACAGTTTATCGAGTACCACCTGTATAACTAGGTTCGTATTTGTTTTATTCCCAGCACTAAAGCAACTTACGGATGTATGGGAGGTGTTGCCTGTTTTGCTTTGGATTGGATTAAAAAGAATAGCCTGCCCACTGATGAAGAGTACGGAGGATACTTAGAACAGGTAAGCAGCATGTTGCTAGGCAGCAAACTTTTGATTGGTCAGGATCTCTATCCTTATTTGATATTGATATATTATTTATTCTGCTCGGTTAATTAACTTGCTCGTAACATATAGGGGGAAGCGGGCCAGATTGGTACGGAAATTTTTACCTTATGTTTTGGGCAGTTAAAATAAAGAAAAAACTGCGAAAAATTGAATTTGTTCAATTGTGCCCCACTCATGGGGCACCTTGATACACATGTTTAATCATTATGTAAAAAAGTTTTAAAAATTCCAATATTCAACAAAATGTTGTTTCGTTTCTTTTAAATATCTTTTTTTTTTTCAATATATTATACTTATAGACATTATGATCGATTTCAATTGGTTTTTTATTTGTATTTATTTAAATGAACTTTAACATGTATGAGAAAATAGGCTAAACAAACCCTAAAACACTTTTAGACCCTTAAATGACAAAGTCAAAATTACTTACTTAAACATTGATAGCACCAATGTGCCCCGTACCTTTGTGTATCAAAGTGCCCCAACGGTCATATTCGGAAAATAAATGAATATTAATAAAACCAGTGTACTTAAGAAAAGTTAAACATGCAATCCTGACAACGAAATAAAATAACTTAATATTGGGAATTTCAAATATCCAATAACCAGATAAACACTGCAACAATTAACTATTACATAAGGAGAATATTTTTAGTAAGCTGCACTAAAAACACTTTTTTACTTGTGAAATGCTAAAGAACAACAATCTAGCGATGCATTTACAGCTGTCAAGCCCGCTTATGTACTCGTATAGTAATTTTTTAGTGATATTTAGATATAACTGCCATTTGTTTTTAACGAAATAGTGCTGGTGTATTATTGTACCCCGTGCATCAAACTGCCAAGCCCATCGCCTAACAAATACTACAAACCTTTATTCCCTCCCCTTCGGCCGCGTACGAAACCGCCAGTTCGTAACCAGTTACGATAGAAGAATTTTTATTCGTTGTACGAAACCAGTTGCGATCGATGATTTTTTATTCTGTGTACGAAACAAATTGCGATTTTTTTTTCCTAATTCAGCAGTTTCGACGGAGCCCCGCGTTGCGGGGCTCCTATTTCTGGTCTGTTTGCCCTTCGGGCATCTGAAGATAACTAACGAACCTAACCTACCTAGAGTTTTGCGATCGTAACAGGTTTCCAACAAGGAAGATTAATTCTTCGATCGTAACTAGTTTCGTACAAAGAATAAAAATTCTTCTATCGTAACTGGTTACGAACTCGCGGTTTCGTACGCGGCCAAAGGTATTCCCTCAGTCGCCTCTTACGACTTCCACGGGAAGACATGGAGTGGTACTATTCTAAGGGTGAAGACACATCTATCAGCACCGATTCGCATTTTGTCTATACAAAATGGCCGTTTTGTATGAAGATGCGTACGCATCAATTCTCCTTTCGCATGCGTACGCATCGTCATACAAAACAGCCATTTTCTATAGACAAAATGCGAATCGGTGCTGATAGATGTGTCTTCACTCTAAGCCGGCAACCACATGGCGCTACCACCATCTTACACTTTTACTGTAATGCCACCAAACAGCAGTGTTCGCATTGTTGTGTTCCGCTGCGGAAGTAAGGCAATCCGCAAAATGACTGGCGTAATAATATGGCATTAGTCTTCAGGGTTGGCAATGCACCTGCAGTCCTGAGATTATCATCGTAAGATCGCAATCTTGAGATTGCACGAGTCCACTTACCATCAGGTGGACTGTGCTCGTTTGTTTCTGCATGTCATGAAAAAAACTTTGATTTCAGTTTGGGGTCTGTCACTTAAAGAACATGACGAAGACCTACTCTGTTGACGCTGTCGTCAGGGTCCCAGAAAATGACGAGAGGAAGTTAAAGGTAAGAGATCATTGCTACCATATTCCCTATAAATACTTCTTGGAATTAATAATATTAATACCAAGACTGTACTAAGGAGAGAGCTATTTTATCACCAACTAATAGTCAAGTAGGTATAGAAAATCAATGCACCGACACAAACATACTACTCTGTAGACACTGTGCTCGGACTGGAAGAGGCTATCCATTTCCCAACGGAATTTATCAATTCCTTACAACCTTCTGGGTCGTCCCGCATAAATTGGTATTGGTGTCCTTTTATTTCACAACGGAACCTTAATCCACCCAAATAACATCTTTAAAAACGTTGATAATAGAGTGCACAATACTGACCGGATGTGCGGCTGGAAAAGTCGTTTTAATTCTCCGGATTCCATACTTTCCAGTTTAAACGACTGCAATGACAATTTACAAGTTACAAGGTCAAACATTCAAAGTTGCGGGCTTAGACCTGTGGGCCTAATATGGCTGCGTTTATCGCGTGACAAAGTGTGGATAAGGCATCCGTCACCTTCTGACACGTAAATAAGTACGAGAGTGACGACGGATGCTTTATCCACATTTGACGCGCGATATTGACGCAGCCATGCTACTAGGCCTGAGCGTTGAGTGCTTTTCCCATAGAGGTATGTAGCCCTTTCGCGCGTCACTTCCAGGCAAAATTTGTTTGTATTGTGCAATGAGAAGTCCGCTGTAAACATTGTATATAGAAAGATTCTGTGAAAGCTGGCAGTCATGATTTGAATTGAATTTAAAATCTAACGGCATCAAAAACGCAATTTCGCAAAGTTGGACGTCTTTCTAAAATCGTCAAGAAATAAAACCTCTATGCATAATGCACCTATCTATAATTTGAAAAGTATATTATTCCAGATGAACTTGGTTTATTTCAACTTATTTTAACCGAAGCGAAGCGAGGGCGGGTCGCTAGTAGGTAATAAAATATACTAATATACAGTGTGTAAATGGATTACGAGCAAACATTTAAACTAGACGTAGGTTATGACTCTACAAGTCGTGTAAATGTGGAATTTCGTTAATAACTCTAATACATAGAGCGCAATTATTTTTTAAAGATCCCATCGAGCAGCAATGTACAATGTAAACGAAGATTTAAGTCTCAGTTAATTGAAGTTTAATTGGGCTATTTCTGATACATTGCGTGGCGAATTAATTTGTATGAAAAAAAGAAATAAAGTTAAAATGTTTGCTCGTATTCCGTTTACACAGCGTAAAGCAAAGGAACAACACTCACGACTCATCTTGTTAATTTAACCACGGCTTCTTTAGCCTTTCCTTAAATTAATCGACAATAGAAATAAGTACTTATGTACATAGAAAACATCAAAACTTCGAAACAAATAGTAGTTCAGTGGTATGCTTATGATGTTTTCAGCTGGCGATCTTCAGGCACGGCCCGGTTACAGTCGGGATCAATGCCGCGTCCGACAAATTCCTTTTCTATTCGCATGGAATTTACAACGAGGATTGGTAAGACTAACGAACGAATTTTGAAGTGATAACTTTTTATGGGAGGGTAAACCGCTTCGTTACGTAACGCGTTTTAGCGCCAGTCTGTCTTGCTTCCCTTTCTATCACGCATATGACAGCGGGGCGGGGCGGTATAGTTCAACTTAGATTAGTTTAAGTTATCACTTCGGTCGGGCGTCCCGAGACGCACACGTTTTTTTATTTATTTATTTAAACTTTATTGCACAGTACACAAAGTAAGCATAAATGGCGGACTTAATGCCGTAAGGCATTCTCTACTAGTCGAAACTAGGTCAAACAGATAATGGTTGAGGTGTGTGCGAGCATTTCAGCATGAACCTTCAATTGTTTTTAAATTTCACAAGCAAATAATACATATTGTATACCTACACATAATATAACTAGTAAAATTATATACATATAATTATTTGTATATAACTATACATAGATATATATCTACATACATAACGAAAAACAAACAAAAAAATATTGTTTTAATTGTGCTGTTTCTCTGTAATGTTTTTGTTTGGTGTACAATTAAGTGTTGTGTATTGTATTGTATTGTATTGTAAAATGCGTATAAATGTACTCGTACCTGCTTATAAACTATACCAAACCATTACCATATACAGAACCTTATTTCTGGAGGTAATATAAAAAAAAAAAAAAAAAAAAAGAGAGATACAGACAAACAAAACGCAACAAAATACTAACATAAAAACAAGGCCACGAAATGGTTCCAACCACAGAATAAGAACATATAGCATAGAAACCGGACTATAAGACGTTCTTTGCGTCAGCTATCTATCTCTACTTTTTAGATTACGTATTGAAATGAAATGAACTGAAATGAAAATATTTATTTCGGACAAAGAATATCCATAATCGCATCACAATAATGTTAGTAACAAAGACTTATAAACGAAGTTAGTAAAATTTAAAAAGTTCGTTAGGGTTGACGTGGATGGACATCCAATGCGCGAGGATAGGACTGTCCATCCTTTCAGCGAGCACCTTCAGGAGAGTGTTGGTACTGCCCCTCACTCGCGCCCTCAGGGACGCAACGCGCTTGCGCAGCACGGCCTGGAAGCCGTCAGTGCTGCTCGCTGCGAACATTCCCGAAGCGCTGCAGCGCCAGGGCAGCCCCAGCAGCCCCCTGAAGGCGTTGTTGTATTGGACTCGCAGAGCACTATAGGTTTGTTTGGTGTAATCGCTCCACAGATTGCACGTGTACAATGTTTGGCAGTAGGTTTTAAAAAGGGTTATCTTCACCTATCGAGAACAACGTGCAAATCTGCGTGAAAGCATATTACCCCTGACCGACAGTGCTCTGCGTTCCCTTTCCAAGTCCATATCATCTTTTAGTGTGTCTGTGACCCAGTGACCCAAATACTTAAATTACTACTTATACTACATACTTATACTACATACATACTACTTACTTATATTACATGAGAAAAAATTAAACAAAAGTAGGCTGTTTTTTCTTCTTTAACTGTCATTGTCACAAGGTTTCACACAGGGACTTCTTTGTCCTTCCTATAGGAAGGATTTGTCTTTCCTTGTCTATAGGTCCAAATACTATGGTACTTATAGGTCCAAATCACGCCTTACTTGTGACGATATACCAAATAACGAAAGAACAGATATAGATTCCTCTCTTTCCAACTCACTATGAAAACCATAAGTAAAAAGAAGTGAACCATAATGTATTTTCTGCTTATTTAGTACGGTTTCTATGACTTTAGTCTTTATTCTGCGGTTCCAACTCAGCGTTATGCCGGCGTAAAAGTCAGCGCAGGTCTTCCGTTGGAACCAGCCAGTGAAACCACGGCAGATTACACACTGCGCCATTACCATCTCAATCATGGTATTTTTCTTTTTGGCTATTTGTCGGTCATTCTCCAGAATTGTGTTCTCAGTCTAATTAACACCGCCCTTTTTTTCCACTTGGTTTTTGATAAAATTTATGCAAAATGTAGTAACATATCGACCATTCAAAGTTTAATATTTATTGGGCACTTAATTATTATTAGCGGTTAATTAACTAGAAGGGTTTTAATATTTGCGTGACGCGCGAATTAGAAAAGCGATGCGTTAATTAGGTTTACTTGCTTGCGAATTAAAAAAACTACGCGTTTATTAGATATGTTCATGCCAAATATATATATTTTTAGGAAATAAGACAAAAACTGTCAGACTATCTATTAATTTTATCATATTTATTATATTGCAACGTTGAAACTATTAGGAACATAAAATATCCATCACGATATACATACATAATAAGCTAACTAATATTTCACTGAAATAATCGTTCTATAATCAATAATGAAAACGATAAAAAAAAATCAGAATTAATAACTTTACTAACATAATAACTAAGGTATAAACCTTAGGTATTATGAACAAACGATACCAAATAAATTGCCGTATCTGCTAAAGAAAAAATTATACTTCTTCCTCCTACTTTTTACATTCCCTATCTATCTTTAAAAAAAGTAATTTAAAATTTAAAAACCCGATGAACTAAAAAGATATAAATAAACTAGTTAATTTTATTGAATCTAAGGACACCTCATAATTCATAATGCTAAAATCCGTCGAGCCGTTTAAGCTTTACATACATAAGTTATGTAACATAACATACAGACATTCAACTTTAAGTATGTTGTTTAATTATTGCGGGTGGTTTTAATACATAATTTATACAAATATGAAGAATGATGCCGGGTCCCTAGGATTTTCCTTACATGATTAGAATTACAGTTGTCACTTTTTGTCAAAATGCAACTTTTTAATGCGGTCAGCAAAATTTTCATGTTTTCCAAGAGAAATATGCTAGGAAAAATAAAATAACCTCTAAAAAACATATTGTCCAAACACTTAAGCACACAGATACGATCATAAGGATGATTTTAAGGTTAGGGCCCCTCTAATAACATCAGTTTGACATAATATATGTCATTCTAATCATGCCATCATTCTTCCGGGAATTACATTTTTGTAAAAAGATTTTTCCTGTAAATTAATTTAAACTGGTTTAGCTTAAGCGAGCAATTAGAAATAAAATACTTTTATGTACCAAAAACCTTTTTTACTACTCTTACACTAATTAACGCGTTCATTTTTGACCCGTGAATTAGACGTGTGTATTAGGGATTCTTGATAAAAAAATATAACTTCTTTTAGGTACATGTGATAAACTACATAATCCAGTAACTGTTAAATACTGTTAAATACTGTTAAATACTGTTAGGTACTGAGGTTCTTAATGTATACAATAATTTACAGAGCTATAGAGTTATTGGCTGATTTTAAAAATGTGAACGTGTTAATTAGCATTTACGAGAACCAAAACATGCGAATTAGATACTTACATTTGTAGTGTGCGATCCACACAACATTAACACGTCTTTCTCTCAAGAGGGTCTTGACATGAGTGTCTGCTCACGCAAAATGCATTACAGACGTCTGTCTATTTCTTCAATGGCCTTGCACGGACAAGAATGAAAGCGGCGCATGAATTAGTACACGTATCGGGACAAAGTTTCTTTATTTTATATCTTAGTGATGGGTCCATATTGGCTCACCTAATTATTTTTACTCATAACGACTCATAAGTCCTAATTATCGCAACTCCTAACGTATTTATTTCAGCAACTGTTACATTTTCAGGATTTTTATAAATCAAACCTAACCTAACCTAGTCTTATCTACACATTGAATATTTCAGAACTTCTGAAAAGTTTACGGTTCCAGCGGTATAAAAAATTCATTTTCGGAGTTCCGATAATAGGAGTTGCAATTTTAGTTGAACTTTGGCGCTCCCCTTAGTGATATATTACTAAATAAATTTGGTATTTTTTTGTAATTTGGATATCTTATCTTTCATTAAATAAAAATACTTTCATTCATTTTTCCTCTTGTATATGATCGGGGAAAATAGTTATATTAGTGATTTCGGAAGTGGGACGCGCGGTGTTAATTAGGAGAATGGGGTATTGATTTTTTTTTTCTCCTAGAAAGGTATTGAATATTTACTTGAAAATTCATGTACACCTCAATACGAATACCTTCTACGAACAAAAAATATAAATTATACCAAATTCAATAGTTTTATATTTTTTAAGCCCGAGGACATACAGAAATGGCTGTCTGGAGAATGACCGATGTACAAGTTATGATGACACCAGTGTTGGACACTTTAAGATATCATCATCATCATCATCATCATGTCAGCCGAAAGACGTCCACTGCTGGACATAGGCCTCCCCCAAGGCTCTCCACTCAGACCGGTCTTGTGCTTTTCGAATCCACCGCGTTCCCGCGATCTTTACTAGTTCGTCACTCCATCTTGTTGGAGGCCTACCTACAGCTCGTGTCCCGGTCCGCGGACGCCACTCAAGAACCTTCTGACCCCATCGGCCATCATTCCTGCGAGCAATGTGCCCCGCCCACTGCCACTTAAGTTTGGCTATTCTTCGGGCTATGTCGGTAACCTTAGTTCTACTGCGGATATCATAATTTCTGATTCTATCACGCAGAGAAACCCTGAGTATAGCCCTCTCCATAGCCCTCGGAGAGACTTTGAGCTTCCTTATAAGGCCCATTGTTAGCGCCAACGTCTCAGATCCGTAAGTCATCACTGGAAACACACACTGGTCAAAGACTTTTGACTTTAACCACTGCGGTAATTTGGACGAAAAGGTGCTGCGAAGCTTCCCGAACGCTGCCCAGCCGAGTCGGATTCGACGAGTGACCTCTTTCTCAAAGTTGGACCTACCTAACGGGACCCCTTTAAGATATCAGGAACTAATAATGGGCACTTAACTCTTAATTCAAAGATCATACGATTACATATTGATTCTCGCAAAACAAATTAATATACCTTATCTTCTGTGGAATAAAAATCAAGTCACCATCATTGGGCCTTGTCCATTTCGAAAAATTAACCAAAAATAGTTCAGGAAATATGAATTGGCCTTCTGTAATCTTCAGTAAGATATTTTTGTTAATATCAAACAAAAGATAATCTTAAAACTGCCCTCTTTCTTCAAACAGCACAGTGGACAGTGTGTTCAAAGGTTAAGGTTAACATTAGGTTCGGTCTTAACGCAGAAAAAATATCGCAAAGTGGATAACAGACGGACTATTAGTATGCCAAGTACTTTAAAGAGCGTTCCACCGTGCGCAGTGACAAGCTCAGGGAAGTATTAACCTCGTTGTAATACAGTTATATATAAAAGAAACGTTTATTTAATATTATGTGCGTGAAAATATACAGGGTGCCTCTGACATTGGGGCTTTAAATGCATGGATCGTTTCTACTCCTGAAACTGAACTTCTTTTATTCTGTAAGTTGTGAAAAATATGTCCAACTTAAATTTTAATTTTGTCATACATGTTAAATGTAATTTTCAATGTACGCGATCCAATTCTCCATTTTCCTTTAGCCCTCGTACCAAGGAAATGTCGCCCCCGTACCATGAGATAGTGATTATATAGCCATTATTGAATACACTGATTTTAAAATTTGACTTTAAAATCAATTAGTTATCTATACTTCAGTTACAGAACAAAAGTAGTTCAGTTTACGGAGTATCGATTGTTGCATTTAACCTGTCGTTTGTCAGACAGATTTTAATTGCAGCATTAAAATTCGACTTTTTTATCTTTTGACAAATTAAATTAAATTCAAAATCTTAATTAGAATGGCTGACGCACTAGTAGGTCAAAGGTAGAGGAGAGGTTAAAGCCCTAAGGTCAGAGGCACCCTGTATATTATAATATTATAATAAACTACCACTTGATCTATGTACTCTTGAACTATGTTAACAAAATGGCTCTTGGCTAAATTATTTTATACTTTCAATGAGTTTATGCATTGCAAATAATAATTATTGACTAGCAATCTAAAATAATTGTTTTTAATTTAATAATTTGAACATGATACTTGAATATGAAATACGTACTTGTAAATGATATTAGGTAATAATTTTACAATGAGACTTTTAGATGTAATTTATTTATTGTGGAGAATCTTTATTACGACAAAAACAAAACAAAAACAAGGCAGAAGGCAGGTGCGGCGGCTACCGCGGTAGAATCAGCAAAACGCCGCAAATATGCAAATATAGCTGATAATTGCATATTTGCGGCTTTTGCAGTAGAAACTCTTGGACCGTGTGGCCCGGAGGCACGGAAGCTTTTTAAGAATTTAAAAAATTAATTAATTCGTGCCTCAGGTGACCATGGGGCTGGTTCTTTCCTCGGCCAACGGCTAGCAATAGCTATCCAACGAGGAAATGCAGCCAGCATTATGGGCACCATTCCCAGTGGCCTAGGGGACATTTGTACATATTTTAGTTATTTAGAATAAGTAAGGCTGGATCCGCGGCATAATCAGCGCAGACCCTGAAAAGGCGCAAGTACAGTCAGCTCGATAGAAGCTACGTATTTGAGCCTTTTGGGGTCGAAACTTTAGGACCGTGGGGACCAGGAGCTCATAAAATTTTAAAGATCTTTCCAAGAGCCTGGTCGCGCATCTCGTGACCAAAATGCTGGCCTTTATTTGGCACAAAGATTAAGCATTGCCATTCAACGTGGCAATGCTGCCAGCATTTTGGGAACGATGCCCACTGGCAGCGGTTTATTAGATTAGTGTAGTTTTAAGTTAATTTTAGGTATATTTTATTGTATATATTTTTAACAGTCCTAAATAATTTGATTGCGCTGTGACAATTAATATTAAGGCGGTTTAAACATGACATTGAATAACTTAATTTATTTTAGAATTTAGTTTTAGTTTATGGGTTTATTTTTTCTCTGTATTTATTTATTAAAAATGATAATTTATTAATTTATTTAAGGCTAAGTAACTAAACCTAAGTAGGTACATAAGCATAATGTTACTAATTATAAGACTGAAATTATTTCCAATCAACGTAACGTTATTGTCCATTTAATAATTGTTCTTATTTGTAACAAGTTATGACTTATTTTATGTTGTGTCCCTACTCACTCCTTAATCCCTACTCACCCCGTTTTACGGTAACTGATACTTCAAATCGGTAAACATTTTGCATGTCGGATTGACGACTGAATACTATGATATTTTAATATTTAACACCTCGTACACGTAGATATTACTGCAAATAAAGATTATGATTTATGATTTAGTGGAAGCGACTAGCGGTCATAATGGGCGGGCGCCCAAATTGAAAAAATGAATCCTAAATACAGTTTTTTTACTTTTTCAGTGACCCAATTTTTTTTAACTTCTGGATGTTAGCGGTCGGGTTCGGAGTGCAGGACGGGCACAAGTACTGGCTCCTCAGGAACTCCTGGGGGCCGCAGTGGGGCTCTGAGGGGTACATGCTGGTCTCTGCTGAGGGCAACGTCTGCAGCGTTGAATCTGTACCTTATTATGTCCAGATTGCGAAATAAATCACAACTCTGCCTCCGCCATAAAAACTTTATGAATAACTTTTTTTTTTTGATGTTTATAACTATATTTTAAGTTGCCTAATCTTACGGTGTTTCTGGTCAGCAAATATCGCTTTTTGAAACTCTACAAAATAAAACTTTCAAAGGGTACACTTTGTTTCATTAATTTCGAAGTAAATTATTTTTCTCAAAATTGTCCGGAAATGTTGACATTCCTATCTACATATTAAGACGCGAAGTACATAGTTTACTGACTGTTCTCTTTTTTTTTTCTAAAAACAATGCGTGCTCGCTACACAAGCCCGCAATGTTGCATACAAATTCCATTACTATCTAGCTTGTAACTTTTTAAAAAGTGAAAAGGGCCATAATAAAATGAGGGCACAAGTCTTATACATCCAAATTTTACTCGAAACATAACTTTTTTATTTGTGCCTGGAATAGCTTGTTTTTTTTAAAAACAAAAATTGCGTTTCTCCTTGTCATAAACAAAAAGGAGGTAAAGAGTGATGGTTTTTTCACATGAAGTTTCTATTTGTATGCAATTCAAAAAGTGAGTTCAAGCGATGAAGATTTGACTCCAACACAATTTTTTTCTTGCGATTTTTGAAAAATGCACTATATTTGCCTCGGCAGGAACAGCAATTGCCTACTTCCATGCCTAGGCAATAATGTACTATTACTTCTTCGTTGTCAAATAGATATCGACCGTTTACAGAAATGATCGATACCTAGGATTTCCCGATCTCCCCAGTCTTCGCTGTCTAAGCAAGATGAAGGTGAAAAATAAAAAACCAACTGGGTACATTATCACTAAGGCTCAGAATTAGTACTCTTGCAAAGATAATAACAACAATTTTCTGCTTGTGTAACAGAAAATTACAAAAATATATACGTATGTGTGGTATTTTTTTAGATATGAGTGTTTTTGGGAAACTGTCTCAGTTTAACCTTTCTCTGAAATCAATTGGCTGCATACACTGGATTATGCATTATTTTGTTTAATTTTGGACATAATTGGGTAAGTGACATTTTCACCTTTCTAAAAATTTACATTTCTATGTATAAAAAGTGTACGAGTAAGTGGATAGGACGTGGAAAGCAAATCAAGTCGTTAACGCTGTGTGTGACTTTAAAACCCGTGGGTTACGCTGCTTTTTGAGCTCGCGTAGCGTGGGACACATGGGGTATATCTTAAAATCTTAATTCAACTAAGCATTAAGGGGAAGGAACTTTTTTCGTGTGTGCACTAGACACTGCACTATTTGCACTATATTTGATGCACTAAATGTGCTCAAAGGGTTTTGTACGTTTAAGTCTTCTCACTGTATCTGTGTTTATCCTTATAGACTGTAAAAATGTGTTTTTATGTAGGCATACCAGTGGAATTAAATTTAAATTAATCAAACATTCTTAGGAATCCCCTTGGAACGCATAATTTCTTTACGTATACCTACCTATTTACTTTTCGCATCACCAACACCCTTTTAGGCTGATATTGCAGAATGGTAGTAAACGTCTTTTTTGTAGAATAGGTTAGGTTAGGTTAGGTTAGTTTTTTATAATAATTAATTAAAATAAAACCGTTTCTATTGTAAAAACCGTTTTAAGTCAAACGATTTTATGCGTAAAGATACGTTATGCGTAAATAAAATATGCGATCCAATAGAGATCCACATTCTTACCATGCTAAACAAACATGTTAGCTATCTTTATTTAAACAAAGCGCATTTACTCGGTCTATTTGTTCACGTTGACGTTTGTTTCGAATTCATTTGATTTCATTCGTCTGCATACCGTCCTCTCGCCGAGAGCTTTTGCATTAGTCAGTGGCTGTAGCTGACCACTCACGGTGCAGAACGCTGGCGTCAGTGTTTAGTCATTTGTTTTTAAAAGTTTTTTCCCAAAGGATGCTAATGGGACCCAAATATAAAGCCTACTTACGGTCTACGTTTCCTTCTCCTTTAATAGATAATGATTGTGTTGAAAATAGCAGTGAATATGTGTTATCAAAAACTTATGTCCTTACACATAAAAAATAAAAATAAAAATAGTTCTTTGAGTCTCCATTCAAGACACAGTTTTTACCCGACTACGGCGAAGCAAGAAGCCTTCTTCTTAGTGTTATGATTTTGAGCAGTATGTATGTTCATCTATTCCCTTATAACTTCTAAATTACTTATCTTAATTTGATTAATGAGGTATCGTTGGAAGCGTCTTGATTGTCCGCTAGTTATAGGCAAGGTGACATCTAATAATTATGTATGTATGTAAACTCTTTATTGCACAAAAAATATGAATATTAAAATTTTAATATTAAACTAATGTACAAAGGCGAACTTATCTCTAAATGGGATCTCTTCCAGATAACCCTGAAGTAAATTAAGTAATTACCATGTCATTTTTGTACATCTATTTTGGTAGGTAGCAAATGGCCCTCGTAGTTTATGTCGTTATAAAAATACATATTAAGCGAAATAATAACTGATAAAGAAATCGAGTTGATGTGGTTAGTTTAAGTACAGTCGACTAAAAAGAGATGTATTCACTTTTGGAACTTATTACAACGCAATTACGCCCAAAAGTGGATACATATATTTGTAGTCGACTGTACTAGCGGTAACCCATCCTGTTTTGGTCTGCTCTTGTGGTTGCTTTAGGTAGCTGGTTTCGATCGTTAATCCATTATCAAACCGTAATCGGCAAATAAATAATTTATCTCGACTGAAACGCGTATAGGTAGTCCTATTCCACAACCTAACCTATGTGTACCAAGATTCATTACAATCTGTTTAGAGGTTGAAGCATGATTGAGTTACAAACATCCAAATTTTCCCATTTATAATATTAGTAGGTAATTATAACAGCTTCGCAGCATCTTTTCGTCCAAATTACCGCAGTGTCTGTAGTCAAAAGTCTTTGACCAGTGTGTGTTGCCAGTGATGACGTACGGATCTGAGACGTGGGCGCTAACAGTGGGCCTTATAAGGAAGCTCAAAGTCACTCAGAGGGCTATGGAGAGGGCTATGCTCGGGGTTTCTCTGCGTGATAGAATCAGAAATGATGATATCCGCAGTAGAACTAAGGTTACCGACATAGCCCGAAGAATAGCCAAACTTAAGTGGCAGTGGGCGGGGCACATTGCTCGCAGGACTGACGGCCGATGGGGCCAGAAGGTTCTTGAGTCGCGTCCGCGGACCGGGAGACGAGCTGTAGGTAGGCCTCCAACAAGATGGAGTGACGACCTTGTAAAGATCGCGGGAACGCGGTGGATGCGAAAAGCACAAGACCGGTCTGAGTGGAGAGCCTTGGGGGAGGCCTATGTCCAGCAGTGGACGTCTTTCGGCTGACATGGTGATGAATAATAACTAGTTTTATTTAATGCTAGGTAGGTATCAACAGTATTTTCTGTTAGATAATGACTGAGTGTTAAGTCTTTTCGGGCTGCGCTGGTAGATTTTTGAAGCGAAAAAGTGCCCGTGTGGCTTTTCTGAACAAACATCTTTTATCTTTTAAAAGTCCCCTTTGAAACATCTGTATTTGTCTGTGTCACATATGGGTCCTGCAAAATACGGAGTTAATAAATTAACTGCTTACTTTCTAAAACTCGTATCTCACTTAAATTTGACGTTTGAAAATCGACTCTAATACCACTGGTTAAGGTTGAAAATTCGTGAAAATGTATTTGTGTCATTGGAATTGTGGAAAAAAAATGTACAGCGATGTCTCTCTTGTTTGCCTCTGGCTATTTTCAAGTGAAATGTCCAACTTACTATGAACTGTAATATAATGATAAATAGGGTTTTTCGGAGTTCTTCTTATTTTGGGTAGCCGATATCTAATGAAAGTTTCAAATCGACACAATTTTTACGGATGTGTTAGGTTTGTATGTATGTTTGTACCTATAGGTTTGGGAATATAGATTAAATACGATGTAATTTTGATTGAGTAAATAATGATATCCGGGGACAAATACTCAGTCCCGAACCTAAAGTTGGTATTTACTTACCCTACTTTCAAAAGTCCCGGGTTCAAGTTCCGGTCAGCGCAAATATTTATTTATTGAGCAAAATTAGCCTCAAAGTCCTGGATGTCTTATTTATTTATAAATTGATTTATTCTTTTTTAGGGTTCCGTACCGAAAGGGTAAAAACGGGACCCTATTACTAAGACTCCGCTGTCCGTCTGTCTGTCACCAGGCTGTATCTCATGAACCGTGATAGCTTAGACAGATGAAAGCTTCACAGAAGATGTATTTCTGTTGCCGCTATAACAACAAATACTAAAATAAAATTAATATTTAAGGGGAGCTCCCATACAACAAACGTGATTTTTCCCCGTTTTTTTCTCGATAATAATAACGGCAACAGGTCTTCCTTAATGTATTCACAGGATATTAAGTTGTATATTAACTTTAAAAACAAATAATAAAATTAAAATAAAACAAATATTTAAGGGGTTATTAAGTTCCCATACAACAAACGTGTTTTTTTTGCCGTTTTTTTCTAATGTTGTATAGATAATGCTACGGACCCCTTCGTGGGTGAGTCCGACTCGCACTTGACCTGGGTTTTATTTATTTATTTGTGTTTAGCTCCTGTCGTTGCCGGGTTAGAATAGTGCCACTCCATGTCTTCCCGTGGACGTCGTAAGAGGCGACTAAGGGAATAAAGGCTTGTAGTACTGTTAGGCGATGGGCTTGCAACCTGTCACTAATACACTGGTAAACATCTTAGCCTAATTATTTTTTACTTCCATATTTTATTTTATTGCATGGACAGGTCAAACGAACACACAGGCCACTTTTATTTTACTAAACTAATAAATAAACCCGTGGACACTTTGTATGTTGACTATTCATTTAACTTGACCAATTCTAACAGGCATTAAAATGAGAAAAAAACGAGATTAGATACCGTCACGTAAAGTACTCTTTATTCTTTAGGGAACATGAGTGGTTTTCCTATCGAACTATTCCATCAGATACGAGGTTGAGAAAGTAAAGGGACGATATTTAACTACTACTTGTCGCCCGCGACTTTGTCCATGGAAGTCATTTATCGCTTTTCGCGGGAATAGTTCTAGCCTCTTGGTTCTTCCTCCAGATTTAAACTCCATATCAAATATCATCGATGTTTACTGGGTAACCCGTGAATGCGTAACAAACAGAAAGATACATAATATTAGTGGATTTTAGAATTTTAGATGTTTCTTTTATTTATATCAAACCATAAGGTAATTTGAACAACATAGGTTGGTATTTTAGGTAATCGAAATCGCAAAACCAAAAGATAACCAAAGCCTCGAGGCTATAAAAAAAAAACCTTTAAAGCCCCTAATTATACCCACTTTTTACTCCTCCAATAAAAACGTAGTAAACAAGAAGGTAAAATTCCCTTCCCTTTTGATGTACAAAATTGACAAGAGAGGTCCCGATCAGGAACCCAATTACGGCTCTGCAAAGTGAGTTCAATCACTTTCGGTTTACCCTCGTCGGTGCTACGCGTGACGTCACTGCTACGAGGCGTAGCGCGTCTACGACGTAGAGCCCAAGAGAGAGCCGACAGCTGCGCCCCTATTCTTGGCGGTAAATTCTGCTGTTTGAATAGCAAACTAAATACAATACGACAACAAGTCAAAAACCATAAGGTTTAGCCCGTGTAGAATTCTGCCCTACTAAGCATAATGGCGTTATCTCAAACAAAACATCTGTAGAAATTGCAACCTAGTTACAAACAGAAGAGAGTTGAATCTGCTTTGGCTATTGAATTTAGTTATTGCATTTTTGCTTAGGAGGGCAGAATTAAACTCCTGTTCGGCCGGAGCCCCGCTGCTGTAGATACTTCCACAGTAGTCCACGAGCACGCTGCGCACGAAATGACGTCACTGATACACGCATGGTCTGTTCCGAAGTGCCTGCCACTCACACCCTAGCGCGCGTGGCAGGCAAAGCCCCACCGCGACCCACGCTGCCCGTGTGTTGCACTGGAAAGGTGGCTTGAAGGGCGTCGCACCCGCGCGCGTGGATGTGCGTGGCCCGAAGCGGTAGACACACGCAGCTGACCAACGTAGCCACGTGGCCCACACGTTTTACGTGTGTATGCATTGGTTGCTGTGAAAATGTTGACACACGTATCCAGACCAATGGACCCACGTAGGCGACGTGTATAGCGTGTCCGTGCGTAGCGTGCGCAGCAGTGGGGCTCCGGCTGGTATTGTTTTCAACTCGGCCGCCATTACTGTCAAGTAAATAAGAGCTATCAAAAAATCATACAATGCTATAAGGGTACAATATAACAACGCCTTCAGGATGCTGATGGGGTTGCCAGATTCTGCAGTGCATCCGCCATGTTTGCGGAGTTACGAACCGACGGGTTTGCAGGAACTTTGCGCAAGAAGGCAGCGTCTCTGCTGGGCAGGACGAGGAACAGCCCGAACAGCATCCTGAAGATGATTGCTGATCATGTGTGTTGTCCTATATTGAACCGGTTAATATTATGTGTAAAATCCAATTTATACTAACAATAATGGGATCTAATGTTATCTTGAAATAAATAAATGAATTGAATAGAATTGAATTGAAAACGTTGACAATACGATAACAGATCAAAGACGATATGGTTTTTACCGCCTAGAATCTCGGCTCTGGGTCTTTATTCTTTATTCTAATCAAAGACTCGCTCAGACCATTTTCCGTCCGACGTTTTATCACGAAACGTTTACAACCATTTTGCGTGTCAACGGCAATAAACAAATAGTTAAGAATATATGAAATATGCCACCGCAGCGATTAGAATATTTATATTCATTTGTTTCCGCCGCACACGCCGCTCATAGCTGCCTCTCAAAGCGTGGCCAGACCGAACGGCTATAATCTCCTGCCTTGGTCCACGCGCGGTAATAATACAATCTGTGGACTCGCAGGCTACCAAAAATCAGTTGTTTTTGGGTTTTACTTACATTTACAAGGCCTCTATTCTAGGCGGTAAAAATTGTATCGTTACTGACCTGTTATGGATGCCAATTACTGTCAAGTAAATAAGAGCTATCAAAATGTTGAGATATAATAAGAGTTCCTGACAAGATGCATTACGCTAAGTAGCGTTTCTATTGGTTTCGTTTTTAAACCAATCGCGTCACTGGTAGATAACGTGATACGAAAAGTCACGTGATCTACCAGTGACGCGTTTGGAAACGAATAAAATCGCTAGTTAGCGTAGTGCATCTTGGCAGGGCCTCCAGAGGGACTATTGCCTAACGCACTCGCAATCGCAATAGTTTTCATTTTGAAAATCGAAGACTTCCCTGCATACAAAATGAAAACAATTGTTCCGCTTTGAAACAGATTGCGATTGCGAGTGCGTTAAACAATAGCGACGCAGGTCAATGACGATTTGGATTTTACCGCCTAGAATGCGCTGGTTTAGTGATTATGACGACTGATTCTGGCCACCGTGCTGAGTCGTTTGATTCCTGTTAGAGGTAAATCTTTGTGATGATCAAAATTATTTTGTACCAGTCACGGATTTCTATTTTTATGAAGTAACTAAGCCTTGCCCGCGACTCCGTCCACGTAGAAGTCATTTATCGCAACTCACAGCAAAAAATATCCTAGGTAAAGAAGGATAACGGCGAAACATTCTCAAACTTTTACATTAATATCGGTCGGATAATGCCACTTCACTCCGCAAACATTTATGTCAACAGATAGCGTGTCGCTGTCAATGCAAGACATGCCGCCATGTTGACCCGTGCTGGCTGATACGGGCCAATATTGACTGTAGACATCAATACTATGTCAACTGGTTTATTCATGACGTTCTTGATAAAGTAAGAGCTTTTACCGGTGATGCTTCTTCGCTGAGTTTTGTTTAAGTATTAAACTATTAATTTGGAACTTAATCGCGTACTAAAACTTTTCTTATATATATTTTGATTTATATATTTATTTTTGTATTTATGTATAATTATCTGTTAATTATTTGTAAGCCAAATGTATCTTGTATTTATTTGTAATTGTGTATTTTTGCTTAATTATTTATTTGTTTTATTGGTAAGCGGTCATTTGTTACCTTTTTTTTAGTTTTTTGTATTCTTGTTTAATTACTAAAAGAGTTTCTTGTTATTGCTCGCGTGAAGTCTGCACCACCTACTGTGTAAAATATTTTAATTTGACACTATGTCCCTACTAAGGTTGTCTGGAAGAGATCTCTAATTAGCGATAAGACTGCCTGTTGTTTACCTGTATTATTTTTAAATGTGCTGTTTCTCTGTTATGTTTTTTTATTTGGTGTACAATAAAGTGTTTTGTATTGTATTGTAAAAAAACCTTTATCTCGTCGTTTCGACTGTACAACAGGTGTGTGTTGTAAAAAAATGTTGGGCTTTTGCTGGTCTTATTAACAAAAGATAGAGTAGGGTATTTCATATTTGTGTGGAATAAATAAATACCTATTATAATTTCGAACACTGTTTACGCCCGAATTAGACTAGACTATATTATTTTCTGTTTGTGCCATAAAGAGTTTACATACATATTGTGTATTTTTCTCTCTTACACATTTTTTTCTCATTCCCTTCTTGTATAATTTATTATATTTTATTGTAAAAGCCATTTCTAAAATGAATAATTAGCTAATGTTTATTTGTTGACGCGAATATTCAGCGACCCGGAAGAAATTTCCTTGAAATATGAACAAAATTCTTCATTATTAAACTTTCCTTTATTATTATTCACAAAATGGCGGAAGCTCCATAAAGGACCGTAATCAATCAACTAATTTCCTAAAACAAATATTATAGTCCAACAAAGAAATATTGAAAATTGTGACCCGTAGTCACTAAGAGAAAAGGCATACAGTAGGTTACCTTCCACCATTTTATTGAATAATTCCAGACATAGGAATTTTCGTTTATTTCAAAGTTTTTGCTGAGTGTACTGCGTAATTTGTAATATGAATTACTGTTTTTTTTTGTTTAATGAGAGAGACAAAATTAACTAATAAGATTAGTCGCATACACACTTCATCAATTCGCTCATTGAATGCAAAAGGGCCACAAATCAAAATGGCATAATTTTACAGGACAGCCATTACAAATTCTAAAACAGGTTTTTTGGTTATATTTAATGTTTTTATGTCTTATTTTTATAATGTTAATATACCACTATGTTCGTCAATTAATGAGCTATATTTTTAAAATAATGACATTGTTGTACCATTAACCCACATCAAAAAAAACACACACATGCCCCTTTTGCATTCAAAATATTAACAAAATTTTCAAAAATTATTCCAAAAATAAAACTCATTTTAAAAATAAATTCAATTTAATAGACTTTTCTCATAAAATACTAATTATTTTTTTTAAGCTAAACGTAGGGTTTTACCGATAGCATAATAAAAATACAATAAAAATCGAAATAAACAAAAAATAGGTATTCTTATCACTATACTATTTTAATTCAGGTGTAACAAGAGATCTAAAACAAATTCTTAAGAATTATCAAAATGTTTAAGTTAAACTTAATTAAAGGAACTTACACCTCTAGCAAAATAAAAGTTCTAAAAAAAGAACAAACAAGTAAAATCTTTATGTTGGTACATAAGCCATAAGGCAATAATCAGTGTCAGGTATTGAAAAATACACGAGTTGTTTGCTACAGCTAAATCACAAGTTAAATGGCGTATAAAATGACTCACAGTAACAAAAATAAAAATTCTCATTACTTATATAAAAAAAGTTAGTTACCCGTATCAAAGTTTAATTTTAAAGCATTCTCTCTTTTATATTGAATAAATTTGTAGCAACTTACTAAGTACCTATTAAATTCAATGACGACAACTTAAACAATCATATTCATTTTCTAATTAATAACATCCTTATTGAAATCACAGACTCTTTCTTTACCTAATTTAATATTTAAGGCACAAAACATTACAATTTTTTATAAAAAGATTCGTAATACTTAGGTATTATATTTTTATCGATTAGTTTAAGTATACCCTTTAGTTTTGATTCAGCTGTTTTAAGTTTATTATTGAATAGTTTTTTTGGCACTATTATATCAGTCTCAATCGATGATAAAAAAAAAAACAGCGTAGATACTGAAGTAAACTCTTCGTTTTCGTAAGAAGTCTTGAACAAAAATTTGTTTTTATGTTCTCGATGGACTTTAATAACTTTTATATCCGACCATTTTACTTTATCCCCATTTTGGGTTGTAACAAAATTGCCGACAGCTAGACATTTTAGGTCCAAGAAACTATCATGCATCAGCTCGTGAACTGCGAAAGGTGTCTGATGTTGCCTTTCTTCTTAGCGGTCTTTATAAGAGTAATGTACTGGTCAGCCACATAAATTGGCGATGATTTTAATGCACTTGCAATGTTTCATTGAATTAATGAATGAGCGGCGTCCCCTTCATTTTAAGTGTGTCCTTTAATAAGAAACTTATGAGTGACACTTCTCAATTTCGGCAATTTGTGTACAGCATATAGGTACATTAACAACATAAATTTATTGTAGTGATGGAATGTTGGATTTCTTGTCCAGTTCAGAATTGTGAGTGGAGCAGGCTTCATTTTTGTCTGTTTTTTTATTTGTAGTACCGACTGCCATGTTCAAAATCTTTCTTGCTCGGTTATTCATTCTGTAAATAAAATCCTTATTTGTAATTTAACTCATGAAATATAAGAACTGTTACATAGACACACATTAATTTAAATACCTTACAGACTTACACAAACACACACACACGCCCACGCAATATACGCAACATACACATTAACACAGAATGATAACACTCGAACGTCTCAAGCTAGTTAGATTTTTATTTCTTCGCTATTATTACCTTGAATTACCTTTACCGTAAGTGTTAAACGCCAACACGTCCATATTGTTTTAAAATAATTAAACATTCAACGCAATAACATTCCTACAAAACGAACACATTAACAAAAACATCATTTTAATGTGAAATAATTTTCTACTATCCTGCATATAATTCTATACAAAACGGAAGTTTTTTCAAATATGGCACAAAATAATTTCACAATTCCGACCAAAACGGACATATTATAAAATATGGCATAATTTGTATCACAATTTTGATCATGCTTGGTTGATATTGGAATACAAAACGGACGTATTTTAAAATATGGCACTATTGTTTTACAAATTTTATCATGCTTGCTTGATATTGGAATGCAAAATGGACGTATTTTTAAATATGGCACTTTTGTAGTATAAATTGTAAAAATACTTACTTGACATTGGAATGCAAAACTTCCGCATTCCAAAATATGGCACTTTTGTACAGAACAATTCACTCAGTATCAGGTACTTTTTTGGATTGTGGCCGTTTTCCACGAAACTGACGTGCATTCACTTCGATTTTTGCGACACAACTGACAAAATGGCAGCTTTGCACCGAAGATGTGCCGCTAATCGTTAAAATTCAAAAACGGCGGTTGATCCGTTCAGCCGGAAATCACACGAAAATGACTGGTGTCTTCAGGTAAGCTTAAAATTATTATCGATTAAATCACTATTTTGGAATAAAACGATTTTCTGATATTTTTGATTTGTGGCCCTTTTGCATTCAATGAGCGAATTGTATCATTTAATGAAATTTCATTTCAACGCTATTTTATTACCAAAAAAAATACTCATGCGGTGAGAAATGATGCCTTTAGATGAAATGAAAATTCTGCGTAATTATAAGTTAAGTTATTTTAAGTTACTATTTATGTGTACATTAATGTATATTCTGTCTTTTTTGATCTTATCTAATACTCAAGTGAAGCCTGTAGCTATCCAGATAAAAAAAATGACTGTTGTTGGTGCCGCGACCAGGATTTTAATTAAATTTTCTTTAGAATTTATTTATTTTTATATATTTTAGTTAATTTTTTTAAATCGCCTATACGATTTGAAAAGTGTATTGAACCTATTAACGAATGACCATACACATTTTTTCGATGACGATACGTTAACGTTACAATACTCGATAGAAGGTAAAAGTTCGCACTCGGGGTACTGCTGTATTTATGTTAACGTTAAAATTGTCCTTTAATTGGGGATGACGTGCAAAATATTCTGGCCATAAACACGGCATAATGCGGCCCTAATGGCCAAGGGAATTAGGACGGTTAATGCTGATTTATTCTGACGCGGTGCCCAACGCTTCGATTTTAACGGGACGGTGCTATTTGTACTAGTTCTTCACTAACAATAAAAAAGGTTTATTTTATAAGTTTTTATATTGATAAAAAATAAGATTAAATAACCGCAACCAGGATTTTAATTAATTTCAGTTTGGAATTTATTCATTTTAATAAATTATGTTAAGTACCTATTAACTTTCATGTAGTCGTCCGTTAATATAATAATAACTTAGCTTTTTTTAAACTACTTATGATGATGTTACGAAATAGACTGTGATGTAAATAAATCTAAATCTAAATCTAGGTCAAAAATCTGGTATAATTATAAAAAGCGAAATAAACCTATTTTTACCTGTAGGCGTCAGAAGGAGGGTTATATTTTTAAGTGTATGTTTGTACTAGTTTCTGCCCGCGACTTCGTTTCGTTCGTTAACGATTTATTTCGGGATTCAAGGTAGCCCTGTGTGTTAATCCAGTGTTTAAGCAAACTCTATTCCTAATTGTATGTAACCAAATTTTTCCATCCTTTTTAGGAAAGAAGTAACAAACTCGCGCACGCATTACGATACAACAAAAATAAAAATGGTTTGCAGATTTTTTTTATATCAATTTTTTATTTGAATAATACAATTTGACAATATCCCAAACAAAGCAATTAAGGACGAAGTTCTTCGATGAATGAGCGCATTGAGCGCGAGCGGGCTTTGCCGCTGCCGCTCCTATTTAAGGCCCAGCCACACCAGATGCGTGCGCGTAGACGTGACGTGCGCGTGCGCTTTCCACTGCGTTGTATATTGACATGACGTATGAGAATTCATACTATACACGGCAGTGGAATGCGCACGCGCATGTCACGTCTACGCGCACGCATCTGGTGTGGCTGGGCCTTTAAAGTCCCGGCGTCCGCGCGCGACGCTGTGAAGAACTTTGTCGCTGTACTTTCATGTATAAACTAAAGTCGCACAATTCCACACTGAACGTATTATATGATTTAGATTTTAGTGCGTAAAGTATTTATTACTTCTTCGATAGCTCGTAGGATTCTGGTTTAGGTATGGGATTTATAACTTCTCACTTGCATGAATTAAAATTCGCACGTCAAGTTGTACTTTTTATTGAACATCACCAAATATCGCCATTTCTGTGCTAACATAAACAATCATAGAGGGGAGCAGAGACAAATTTACTATTTAAGGCCCATCTACACAACTCATAATGCCAGTTGGTGACAGTATTATAGCAGGTGTAAGTGCCGAATAAGTTTTTAAAGAATAAAGAATAGTTAAGTAATTTATTTAATTTCGGTCAAAATAAAACTTAACCTAACCAACTGTACTTACTAACAATACATTACAGCTATTATCATAACTCATAGCGATGAGTTTATTTAACTTCGATATACTACTTCTACCCCTCATTTCACCCCCTTAGGAACCTATATTTTTTCAGAATCGCCGAAAATAAAAAATAAAATATAAATAATAATGTATAAGTAGCCCAAATACCAGTTTTCACTTTTTTAACCACAAAAATGACGAAATTCATACAAAATTCTACACCCCCCTTTTATCCCTTAGGGGTAGTTTTTCCAAAATGGCTGAAAGCTATATTTTTTATTTGTAAATAGTAGCCTATATACCACTTTTCTCGTTTCTAACTTGAAAAATGACGAAACTCTCATAGTTACTTACAAAATTCTACACCTCCTTTACCCTCGCAAAAAGTTGTTTTTATTTGTAAATAGCTTCAGCCCGCTACTTTTTCCGCGTAGATTGCGATGATGATGTATTTATTAGGTATCCGGGGTATACCTAAGCTTTCAAACTACATCCAAATCCATCCATTCGTTGCAGCGTGAAGAAGTAACAAACTAACACACAAACTTTTGCATTTATAATATTTACGAGGGGTGGCTGAAAAGTAATCTCTTTTGTCTATATATAATAAAAAAATGTTACTGGCCACTATGGTATCGTATTGGCCTTTATTCTTTTTTTTAAATTGCCGTCATTCTTTTGTTTATTACGCTTCGATTCGAATTGGTAGCTCTGAGCAGTGAACATGTCGGAAGAAAAAAGTAAAATGGTTAAAATTGAGCAACGTGCGGTTATTAAATTCCTCACTAAGGAGGGTAATACTCCATCGCAAATCAGACAACGCATGTTAGCGGTGTTTGGTGACTCTTGTCCTTCCGAATTCATTGTAAAGTTTTGGTCGAAGCAATTTAAAAATGGCCGCGAGAGCCATGAAGACGATCATCGCAGTGGAAGGCCGGTTTCCGCGGTTACTGATGAAAACGTGGCCAGTATCAAAAAACTTATTATGGAAGACCGACGTATAAAACAGTGGGAGATTGCAAGAGACATTGGCATTAATAAAGAAAGGGTGCACCAAATTATTCATGAGTATTTGGGAATGTCAAAGGTCAGTGCTCGTTGGGTGCCCAGAATGCTGACTCCATTTGATAAGGATCGACGTGTCCAGTGTTGTAAGGCATTTTTAGAAATGAGCAAAGGTATGGAGGAAGAAACTATTTCTAAAATAGTGACTTGTGACGAAACATGGATTCGCCAATGGGATCCTGAAAGTAAACAGGAATCTATGGAATGGATATTTAAGGGAGAGAAGCCTCCTCGCAAGTTTAAAGTCCGTCCATCAGCAGGCAAACTCATGGCCACAATTTTTTGGGATGTCGATGGAATTTTGTTGATAGACTATTTACCCAAAAATACTACAATGAATGCTAATTACTATGCTAACTTGTTAATTCAGCTCCGGGAAAAAATAAAAGAGAAACGACGAGGCAAACTGGGCAAAGGAGTTCTAATATTGCACGACAACGCCCCAGTGCACACCGCTCGAGTAGTGAAGGTAGCTATGAGTGCAAATGGCTTCAATCAGCTGGATCATCCACCTTATAGTCCAGATCTAGCCCCCTGCGACTACTTTTTATTCAGGCTGTTAAAAAAAGATCTAAGAGGGCGACGATTCTCGACTGATGAAGACATGAAGTCCGCCGTAAATGATCATTTTGACGAGATTACAAAAGAATATTATTTTAACGGTCTAATGTCACTTTATGACAAATGCAATAAGTGCATTTCTCTTGCAGGAGACTATATTGAAAAATAAAAAATAAACTAGCCATGTCAGTCTTTTACTTCATACTTAGGTAGATTACTTTTCAGCCACCCCTCGTAATGATCGGCGACCGGTAGCATTTTATATCTCTTTAAAGTCAAACGTAATGACTTATATAGATAAGTCTCATTAGTAGGATTAAATAGTAGGATGCTCGCATTAATAGGATTAGTGGATAATACAACAGCTTTTGTCCCTCGGGAACTGTCCAATTTTAATGGATAAAAACTATCCTATGTCCTATTCCAGGGCCTAACCTATATGTGTGCCAAGTTTCATCCCGAACCGTCCAGCCGTTGCAGCGTGAAAGAGTAACAAACATCCATACATACAAACTTTCACAATTATAATATTATAGTAGGAAGTAGGATAGAATGTATGTCTATTTCTTTAGCATGCTCTGCAGCCTAAGCGGATTGATTAACTTGTACAATTATGAGGTGTCGTTAGAGTCGTCTTCATTGTCGGAGTGACATTAAAGCAATGAGAGGGAGGGGATTATATTTTTTACCATAATCGACGACTTTTATAAGACTTTATCTAGGAATAAATCTAAAGCTGTCCTTAATATCAGTTTTATAACAACATTGAAAAGGTTACGTAACGGTTTTGAAATTGCCCTAAATCTTCAGGTTACTGAGTTACGACGCCTACTTTAACCAAAGTTAAAATTCCAGAGAGGCCATTAAAAGTAATCAAAGTTTTACGACTTGGCTCTAGTCAGGAATCTCTAATTATTTAACGATGTTAAGCCCTGCTTATAGGTAAGTTAGTGGAGAGGATTTCGGGAGAACAATGGTTCGTAAAAAAAGTAGATCTGACTTCTTCAAGTCGAAGAGTGAAATAAATCAGTAGGTACAATGCAGAAAATTAACCGTTTCCGAAATAACAACAATAAGTAAATTAACTCAGATTGAGTACCTACCTATTAAAATTAGTGTACGTAAATATTTTTTTATTGTACCTACCACACAGTTGGTACTCTTTCCACCGTTGTCTAACCTAACAAACGACACGCCAGCATTTTTTCTAGTATTTATATTTTGACGATCTATTTCATGGTCACCCTGTATAAGCGAGTATAAGCGAATAATGAATTCCTTTAGAACCACTGCTAAATTGAGCAGAAAAAACCTATCCAGACAAATGAAATTAACGACTATTTATAATCATTATGATAATTGTTTCTTACATCAATCTCGTTTAAGCTTTGATTGTTTTTTTGTGTTATTTGTTTTGCTGTGGCTTAATTATTTCATTATTTGATTGTCCTCGTGTGGTTGCCGAGTTAGAATAGCGCCACTCCATGTCTTCCCGTGGATGTCGTAAGAGACGACTAAGGGAATTAAGGCTTGTAGTACTGTTAGGCGATGGGCTTGCAACCTGTCACTAATACGCTGGTTAACATCTTAGCCTAATTGTGCAAATTGTGGTTATAGAATTATCAACAAGTTTTTAGAGATGTTTGTAATTCTGTAGCTCTGCCTACCCCACTCTGGGAACGAAGGCGTGAGATTATGTATGTATGATTGTCCTTGTAGTTCTACATCTTAATTCAAAATTATGTTACACAATACCTACAATGGTTAAAAAAAAAAGTTATTTGTTTATCACTTAATGTATGTATGTATTAAAGCTGTTAATGTGAACGTTAATGATTGCTTTACCTTATTTACCTGCAAATTACACAAGTAGAAAATTATTGTTGAGTATTTTCTTTACGAGGGTACTAAATCTGATCCTAAGTGATAATGTACCCAATTGGTTTTTTTATATGATTCTCCTTCATCTTGCTTGGACAGCGAAGACTGGGAAGATCGGGAAAACATACTAGGTATCGATCATTTCTGTAAACGGTCGATATCTATTTGACAACGAAGAAGTAAAATAATTTCTTCCTAATGATTATAAAAAAGTGTGAAAATTTTATTTTGTACCGTTTCGAAAAGCGGTATTAACTAACAAGAAATACCGTAACACTCAGCAACCCAAAATATATTTATAAATTTGAATAAAGCTTTGACTATTCACAAAATTTTCTTGGCAGAGGCATAATTTGACGACGCGATAGCCTAGTTGGTAGTGACCCTGCCTACGAAGCTAGCGGTTCCGGGTTCGATTCCCGGTATGGGCAAATAGTTGTGTGATGAGCACGAGTATTTGTTTCTGAGTCTTGGATGTTTTCTATGTATTTAAGTATTTATTTCTCTATATAAGTATTTATATCGTTGTCTAGTACCCATAGTACAAGCCTTGAGCTTAGTTTGGGACTAGGTCAATTTGTGTGAGATCGTCCCGTGATATTATTATTATTATTATTATAATGACATAATGAGGTGCAGTTTCAACGCTGCAGACGTTGCCCTCAGCAGACATCAGCATGTAACCCTCAGAGCCCCACTGTGGCCCCCAGAAGTTCCTGAGGAGCCAGTACTTCTGTCCGTCCTGCACTCCGAACCCGACCGCTAACATCCAGAAGTTGAATGATGTGGGTCGCCGAAAATGTATAAGAACATAAAGCTTTAGAATTAATTTATTCAATTTGAACGCCCGCACATTATGATCCGTATTCGCCGTCACTAAGCGCTATAGGTGAAAAACTTAAGTAAATTACCTGTTGCATGTAGTTGTAATGGGTGCGTTTCAATCAGTATACAAACTTTTTGCATAATTTAATTTAACTAACCACGAAAAGCATAATGAACGTTTAGCATAAAAGCCATTTGTATAATTTTATCTGGCATACGATCAAATAACATAACACTCATTTAGCATAACTATCATTTTCTAGTTATTATGAATTTTAAGTCAATTTCTTCTAACTAGGTTAGGTTAGGTTCGAACTGTGACCACATTAATAGTAATGGAAGCAGTTAGAAATATTTACCTTTTAAATTAATAAACATTATAGTTTTGGAAATTATGCAATTTTTTTTATGCATCATGACTATTATATTGATGGTTTATTATGCAGATTGAAATTATGCAATTCTTTTTATGTAAAATTATCATTATACCATTTGTTTTTATGCTAACATTACACACCCAGTTGTAGCACATCTGTATAGACCGTTCGACATTCTATATTTGAAATTTGACGTAAATTCCATATTAGTTTTGTACACTACTACATGCAAGAGATCATTTACGTAAGTTTTTCATCTATACCACTAGTGATTCAGCTAAGCCACTAGATGCAGCGACAACCGCGGACACTAGTGAGTGTGCGACTGTGCGCAGCGAAACGTGGCCCCTTGAACGCTCGGTTTTCGCTGATGTGGCTGCCACTAGTATCCTAATATGTGGCAGCTTTAACTAAACTTCTACCTACCGTCCGCCTGTTGGTCAGTCACGGAGCTGTATTTTTGTAAAGATTGATAACTGGAATCCTGCGAATGAAGCGGTGTACGCCGCAACTTTTTAAATATAATCTTGATATTCTTGATATTCTTGATATATTAGTAAGGTGATGGAACCAGTAGGTAATGGTCAAGGACCAATGATGGACACATGGTATTTATTTTACAGATAGAAGATAAGGTATATTTTAATTTGTTTTGCAGGAATCAATTTGTAACCGTATGATCTTTGAATTAAGAGCTAAGTTCCCATTATTGGTTCCTGTTAACTTAAAGTGTCCAACACTGGTGGCATAACCATAAATTATGAAATCTAGACTGTCTTAAATGGCCAAAAAGAAACAACTGCGACTGGGATGATGATGTCTGTTCACGTCTGCAAGGACTTGTTGCTCAGTTAATTATTCCAGTTATGTTATGGCTCTTGACGTAGAGACCTCGTCGTGTTGTTCTCCTAGTCATTATTTTTAGTTTAATGTATTTGACATGACAATATTTTTAATTTTTACATTTACTTGTAATGTTTTTAAGTTTTGAATTTGTAATGTTTTT
Organism: Acleris literana; assembly: GCA_946894065.1. NCBI lineage: Eukaryota > Metazoa > Arthropoda > Insecta > Lepidoptera > Tortricidae > Acleris > Acleris literana. Next base: position 940,239 of record OX335688.1, on the reverse strand, counting down.
ATTTGTGATAGTTCTATAATTTATATTTGTTGCTTTATTACCTTGTAATGTAACTTACTTTTAAGTATTATTGTATTTTATGTTTGAAAAAATGACCTTCTGCTGGAGTTTCTTGCGGCGCTTCTTCTCCGCAATGATGGTCTTGTCCGAAGCGCTAGTAGATTCACTGTATATTACCGACGTGTAAAAGAGCCCGTATGTGGCCAATTTACTGAATAAATATTTTGATTTTGATTTTTTGATTTTGATGGTGCAGTGAGTGTCATCTGCCGTGGTTTCACTGGCTGGTTCCAACGGAAGACCAGCGCTGACTTTTACGCCGGCATAACGCTGAGTTGGAACCAATTTGTTTTTTTATGTTAATCGCATTAGGGCTAATGTACATCAGGACAAACAATCATTATGGCTAACGATATTAGGGAATTCAAATATAGGACAAAAATCATTATGGATCGCGATATCGACCCGTACTTATCATGAGGATGGTATTAGTCATGTTACGTTACGATTTACTGCCGTGATGTGATGTGATGTGTGTGACCCATCTAGAGCGCATGATTTACACCAGAGCTCCCCAAACTTTCTTGGCTCGTAGACCGCTTGGCATTTTTTTTGGTTTTGGGTGGACCCCCAGCCTACTTACCTAATATTTACACATACATACATACATAAACTCACGCCTTCGTTCCCAGGGTGGGGTAGGCAGAACTACAGAATTACCAACAACTCTAAAAACTTGTTGATAATTCTGTAACAACATTTTGCACAAATCAGGCTAAGATGTTTACCAGCGTATTAGTGACAGGTTGCAAGCCCATCGCCTAACAGTACTATAAGCCTTTATTCCCTTAGTCGACTGGCACTATTCTAATCCGGCCGCCACACGGGCACCTAATATTTACGATATAACGTGAAAACGAAGCAAAAAATCTTCGGGATTTTTGCACGGATAACGTTGGAGGTTTAGTCAGCTAAGAATTGACAAAGGCTACAATCAAAATTTAGCACGGAAAAATCTTTTTACAAAATAAAAACTTACATGCCGAGAAAATTAAAACAAAATTTATATAGATAGATACGTGTTTATTTATATATTTATAAGAAAGTATTACGTAAGTAAAAGTAAGTGCCTACTATCTGTGTTTGAATATCGATTATTCCTTTAATGGAAAGCCAAAATTAAAGTCACGATCTGTTTAAATGGGATCCACCATCGTGGACCCCCATTTTCCTCTCATGGACCCCTTTTGATTTTTCCGCTCACGTGGACCCCTTGCAGGTCATCGTCGACCCCTGGGGGTCGATATAGACCACTTTGGGGATCACTGATTTACACCGTTCACATTATACTTACTGAATAATTTTTTTTTATCTTTTTATCTTTTTTATCTTATAGCGTAACAAGTCCTGTAGATTTACAACGCAGTCCGATCCGATGGAGCCCTATAGTGTATCCCCACCTTGAGGGAACTGTTTTCACGCTTTGGTTACGCTACCTAATAGGTGGTTATACCTTTAACGATATTAATATTACCGGTTTATAGTACGCGAGTAGAAAAAAAATACTAGGATTGTGTTGTAATTGGGTGAATCAACTTTTAAGGTGCACCCCATTTTTCGACATGTTTCACAAATTATGTTTTTAGAAAAACTATAGATTTGCCAACGACGTGGCTTATACACTTATTAAATCAGACAAATAGGCTAACGTTTGAAATGATTTTATTTAAAATAGTACAGCTTTAAATAATAATAAAGTTGGTAATGCAGGGGACGATGTTGTCTCTAGGCTTTGTATGAAAAATTTGCATTTTCCCTTGAGTTACCAGGTTTTTTGGAAGATAAAAAAATATTTGAAGTGTTTAACGTGTAAGCTCTGTAAATTTGGTGGTTTCATTTTAATATTCATACATTATTATTAATCATAAGTCACCAGGAAAGTTTTAATACCGCAAAAGAAAAGGTGTACCGTAAAAGTTGATTCACCCAATTTACCTATTACCTGTACCTTAAACCCTTAAACCAGTGCAGAAGTGGTCATCAATAACGTCTTATCGGTTAGTATGTACATCAAGTCCGGCATCCCCTATATGCCGAGCCACCACCGCACCGGTCGGGCGGAAACGTAATTACTTCGTTGGTTAATAATTGATCCGTCGACTTCAAGAGCGAGTTGTCTAAAATAATCGCCTACCTCTGTCGTGGATACAGTTTATTATTTTTCAGACAAAACATGCAACACTAATCGAATCTAATGTCGAATGGTTAGCCTATAAGGATAGTTGTTGTGTGTATGTAAATAAATAAATAAATAAATATATAATACATTAATTTATTTATTAAAAAAATACAGCGAAAGAAAATAATATGAGGAATAAACATAGGGTTAAAAATAACATTATAAGGATAGTTATTTGAAAAAATATGTATGAGTGCATGTATGTGTAATAGTGTGTGAAGCAGGGTGTTTTATAATGTACGTTTGAAAGAACTACATAAGTGTTAAAATTGCTTACCAATAATTGCGAAAAATCCCGCTTTCCCCTCCTGAAGCCAATCCTCTGTCTCTATTAGCAAAAAGGGTACATATGTTATAGAGTTCATGTTGCAAAATCAATCTTATGTACCACCAGGTTAGCGTCAGTATGCTTCGGCTGAAAAAATATAGTTTTATCATTAACAGGAATGTTTTTTTTTATTTTCCTGTAACAGACTCATTATAAATTAGCTGACGTGCCCGTGATAGTCACATTTCTTTTAAAGACTGTCTTCTGTGTTCTTGTGTCCAGAAAATATACCTAAGGTAAGGTTATTATAAAATAAATTATGCTAACAATAATTGTACAGTATTTAAAAAGTCGACAAAACCAAACTAAATTTAATTTTACATTCAATATTAGTTACATTTTTATTGAATTTCTAAGTTTTATTATAATCCTTCTCAGCCTCTTCCTTAAACTGTTTCTGTTTTGCCAATTGGTTGTGTTGGAAAGAATGCCTTAAGGCATTGAGTCCGCTATTTGTATCTTTATTATTTTATGTATTTTGAAATAATGTTTTAGTAAATAAATATATTTCAATAAAATCTTTATATTTATGTAGGCACTACATAAATAATTATTTACTTTGTAGACAAAAAATAAAAAAAACATCACCACGTTACGTGTAGGGGAGGAACACATTTTTTTTTTCAATATTTCATTTCACCCTTTTGTCGGCGTGACTAATATGTATTTTAGTGCCAAACAACAGCTTTCTAGAACTAAGAATCTCTGAACTAAGCTGCGGACGGACGGACGGACGGACGGACATGGGGAAACTATAAGGGTTCCTTGTTTGACCACAGACCCCTAAAAAAGTTTCAAATAATGAGGAATTAATATGGATGACATTATTTCAACCGTGTTTTTTGTTTCCTGTTGCTCTGAAAACCAGCAACCATTTAAAAAAAAAACTTAAATTAACAAAAACTAATGAAGTGTCAAGCTTCTATGCCCTTTAGAAATTAACCCTACGATCAGCGATACTCGAACTTTTTAGCGGCGGAACCCTTTTGAAACACTTCATGTTTTACGGAATCCCAAAATAAGCAAAATTAAATTACCTAGTACTAAATAAAAAAATGTTCTTTGGGTTGGGTTGGGTAATATAAATGTGATAGGAAAATATTTTTTGTAACGGGAAATTAAAAGGGCTTCGGTAAAAGTGTTGTCATTTGTAAAAGTCATACATTTTCAAGGCTCAGGACATTCGTAAAAGTGGTAAATTATGATAGAATTATTCAAAATAAACATATTAACATATTTTGTTATTTAATGTATTTGCCTCGTGTGGTTGCCGAGTTAGAATAGCGCCACTCCATGTCTTCCCGTGGATGTCGTAAGAGACGACTAAGGGAATAAAGGCTTGTAGTACTGTTAGGCGATGGGCTTGCAACCTGTCACTAATACGCTGGTAAACATCTCAGCCTAATTGTGCAAATTGTGGTTATATAATTATCAACAAGTTTTTAGAGATGTTTGTAATTCTGTAGCTCTGCCTACCCCACTCTGGGAACGAAGGCGTGAGATTATGTATGTATGTAATGTAATACTCTTAAGTGCATCGGAGTCGAGATATTTAAATATCTCGGCGTACTTTTAGTACCGAAAAGTTAATAATTAAATCTTTAATATCTTTGCTCTGATATTATTTAACGCCATAAATTATATATATCTATGTGTGTTTAGAGGTCCTCTAAATAACTATGTAAAAATCATCCGTGGCCGCTGAAAAAAAAGACTTTTTTTTTTTCATTTATTTAGGATTACCAACAAGTGATACATTGTAGCAAACATCTTAAGGCTTACAATCGAAGCATACTAATTCTGCCCTCCTTAGAAAAAAGGGCATATGTCTCATAGAGCCGCGCATGTATTAGTGACCTTATTTCTTAAGATGGGAGGTTAAATTTGCTTTGACTAACAAATTGCGCATGCGCCCTTTTTATTTAGGAGGGCAGAATTATGCTCACTTAATTATAGGTATCCACAACATGCAAAGTTACACAGTATTCATTGAAATACAAACTTCTTAGCCAATGCCTTTTAAAAAACATTCCATAGCTTTATTTTATCACGTGGTAGAGTAAAACACCTAATAACTGGCCTCTAAAATATCAGTTACTGGCACCTAGTCATTGTTGAAATATCGTCTCTATTCCCTTATGCTAAAGTTCATGGGGCCAATAATCGGTAGACGGCTAACAATAGGTCAGTTTACTCATATATTTTGATATTACATGCATAAAGTTGTTTTTTTTTAAGAACGGAAAATTTAGGTTTTAGTATTAAAGGAATCGATTAATTTATTATTCATTTATTAATACTTTATTACAAAAAATACAAATTTGAGCACGAAAGGTGAACTTAAAGCCTAATGGCATTCTCTACCAGTTGACCTTTGGGCAAATCAGAAATGTATTGTTAGTGGAACGTTAGCATCAAATCAGTTCAAATTTAATTAAGTTAAATTTTGTTATGAAAAAGAAAAAAGAAAGTTTAATACAAAAAAGATAAAAGATGTGAAGTAAGTAGACTGCACGGGCACTTTTACACGTCAAAAATCTACCAGCGCTTCCCAAGAGGCCACTGCTGAGAAACTCATCAGTCAGTTTTTTTAAATATTGGTCCGTTCCTCTGTCGGTCCGTCTGTCACAGAGCTGTATCGTTCAAACCGTACCTAACACTTGTAAATAACAACAAATGTAATAAAAAATAAAAATCCAAGTGAGTCCCCATGAAACGTATTTTTGGCGTTTTTTGCTTGATTTTAATATTGCAAGGTTGGACGGAACCCTTCGTGAGTCCGTTATGTACTTAGCCAGATTTTTATCTGTGGAAACTTGTGTGGGCAAATCCACATGACAGGAAAAAGCCCAATCAATAGCCATTTAAAAGAAACTACTTGAGGAAAATAATAAATTAATTATGTTCTATTTTAATTAAATGTTTTACTTTGAATTTTCTTGTTATTTATTTCAGACGCAATGTTTTATAAAGTAGTGTTGGCGCTGTGCCTCCTCGCGATCATCAACAGTTGCGAGAGCGGAAACACAGATGGCGCCACTCACGACCAAGGAAACGTGTTCCGTGGGCTGGCAACGCGTATGGCAAACTATCGGGAAGGGAATATACATGACTTGTATCCTTTTATATGCCCAGCGGATATGACGCGGATAATATTTCGTGGAAAAATTCTCTGCGCGCCAAAAAGAAAAAATCAGAATAAGCCTACCTTGTGAATGTTCTGATTATATGGCATACCATTTCGGACTCTATTTTTTAGACACCAACTCTTTCAAAGGGCTATAATAAGAAATAAAACAACAAAATTGTAAAATAAATAAATGTGTTGAGTGTGTACTTTATGTTTTTTGTTTGAAAATAACCTTTTTCTTAGTTTCTCGCTCGTCTTCGCTCGTCGTCGTACCTAACGGAGGCCTTCCTTACAGTAGGTAGGTTAGAATAGGTAAGTTATTATAATAGTAGTACGTAATCCAGATTGTACCAGTACTTCATTCAAATCAAATCAAATCAAAATATTTATTCAGTAAATTGGCCACATACAGGCTCTTTTACACGTCGGTAATATACAGTGAATCTACTAGCGCTTCGGACAAGACCATCATTGCGGAGAAGAAGCGCCGCAAGAAACTCCAGCAGAAGGTCATTTTTTCAAACATAAAATACAATAATACTTAAAAGTTACATTACAAGGTAATAAAGCAACAAATATAAATTATTAGAACTATCACATATAAAAAAAATACAAATTCAAAATTAAAAACATTACAAATAAATGTAAAAATTATCAAGATTACATGTCAAATACATGAAACTAAAAATAATGACTAGGAGAACAACACGACGAGGTCTCTACGTCAAAAGCCATAACTGGAATCATTATACACACTGATACAGTCTGGGTCTGCTTTTTCTGAAATTATGGCAAATGAAGTGTTATGGCATATAATATTAGGGATTGTGAATATTATAGAAAGTAAATATTATTGAAATTTGGAGTCATGTCCATAATTTGTTATTATGGTATCTGATATTAGGGAGGTTGAACATTATGACACTAGAGTATAGTATTATGGCATTTAAAAATTATGGTATGTGATATTAGGGAAAATTAAGGTTATTGCCAGTGACCATTATGGCAAATGAAATTAGTGCAAATGAAATTATGAAAAATGTTGGGATACCGTTTTATAGTTTTCTACCACACGCTTTGCACCAAGGGAATAGAGAAATTCTTAGAATAGTGTAATGTTTTAGTGTCGGAAGGAGCTCGTGCATACGGTTTTTACCTACCGCCAAATAGGGCCTCTATTCTAGGCGGTAGTAACCATATCGTCTTTGAGATGTTATGTATTGTTTTAAACTCGGCCGCCATTACTGTCAAGTAAATAAGAGCTATCAAAACGTAACAATACGATAACAGATCAAATACGATATGGTTTTTATCGCCTACAATCTCGGCCCAGTATTATTCGCATTGTTGTGATCCGGTGTGGGGCCAAGACGACCGGTAAAATGACTAGCATAGAGGCATTCAATCTGTCTGTCTGTAGGGTTGGCATCGCATCTGCCGTTTTGGGATTGTCATCGTAAGATTGAAAGTGGCCATGGTTCAAAGTCCACTCAACAAGGTAAAACCATTGCGTCTGACGTGTTATTTACGTGTTATTTTAACGTGGCTGCTATTACTGTCAAGTATTAAATAAGACCTATATTATAGTAAAGTTGACAATACGATAACACGCCAAAGACGTTGTGGCTTTTACTGCCTAAAACGTCGGCCCAGAAACCCTGGCCAAGATGCAAATGGTACTAAAGATGAAAACAATTGTTCCACTTTGAAGCCGATTGCGATTGCAAGTGCGTTAGGCATTAGCGACGCGGGGCAAAAACGATGCTTTTCACCACCTAGAATCTTGGCCCAGGTGGTCTGTTGCAGAGCAAAGCAACCTTATACCTTTCAATTCAGTCTAATATTTAAAAGCGATGTCGTGTGCCCTCTGCTTTAAACTTAGTTTTAATCTCTAAATATATACATCAGACAGAGAGCGGTCACGCGGTCAAGCTATCAGTTTTGCGTTCTTTGCGGTCTTTGTGTTATATTACGTTACATAGATAATCTGACCGCTTGAACGCTTGTCTGAGGGACCTATTAGACAGAGAGCGGTTACGCGGTCAAGCGTTCAAGAGGTCAGTTAATAGTACATTATTGCCTAGGCATGGAAGTAGGCAATTGCGGGACGAGTCTTGGTTTAAACGGACGAGCTTGCGAGTCCGTTTAAAAATACGAAACCCGCAATTGCTGTTCCTGCCGAGGCAAATATAGTGCTTTTACTCAAAAATCGCCAGAAAAAAATTGTGTTGGAGTAAAATCTTCATCGCTTTAAATCATTTTTTAAATTGCATACAAACAGAAACTTCATGTGAAAAAACCATTACTCTATACCGCCTTTTTGTTTATGACAAGGAGAAACGCAAGATTTGTTTTTAAAAAAACATAAGCTATTCCAGACACAGATAAAAAAGTTATGTGTCGAATAAAATTTGGATGTATAAGACTTGTGCCCTCATTTTATTATGGGCTTTTTCACTTTTTTTAAAGTTAAAAGCTAGACAGTAATGGAATTTGTATGCAACATTGCGGGCTTGTGTAGCGAGCACGCAATGTTTTTTTTTTAATTTGTGAACTGTCTGTAAACTATGAACTTCGCGTCTCATTATGTAGATAGTAATGTCAACATTTCCGAACATTTTTGAGAAACATATTGTAAATATGTATTCATAAAATACTAGGGGACCTATCAGACAGAGAGCGGTCACGCGGTCAAGCGTTCAAGCGGTCATAAATAGTTAAACAATATTACATATTTTATGAACATGGGTCGTACTTTTGATGCCGATGACGTCAAAATGACGAAATTTTACACACAGGATGCTCTGCTTTAATTTGGCAGGTGTTTAGTTATGTATTAACTGGTACAAATAAAATAATTTAAAAAAGAAGCGGTAAAATGATTATAGTTAAATACAGCTTAATCGCAATCAAAATTTGTATCATAGCAGCAACATTTTTTTTTTCACCACTCTACTAAAAATGGCAAATTGAGACAATTTTCTTTTATGAAAGGCAATGCCATAATCATAAACTTATTATAGTAACGTAATAGACGAACAGTGGTGCGAGTGAAAAAACTGATCCTTACAGCATAGCCTATGTGCGAGAACGAGATAAAAAAACAATGACAACAGAACCCGGTTTGACATCAGTTAGCCTCCTTTAGCCTCCTGTCGAAAAGCGTCCTAGTGTTTCTTTAGTGTTTTTCTTTGCAATCCCGTTGATTTATCTCATAAAACTATGTAAATCAGCAATGGTATCGTATTCGGTCTTGAACTGTGGTGTAACTTATGGCAATAACCCAAATATACACTGATTTCACAGTCAAATATCATTGTACAATCACCATTTTCATATTCCTTATTTTCATTGAATGTTTTCTCTAATTTATTGATAAGTATGTTAATATCATGCGGTAAACAGCCTATTTCTCAAATATTGCTATATTTCTAAATATTATGTATTAAATAAAAAGATAATAAATGTCCGTGAACCATCTCACAATATTTATAACGATATAAATAATATTTAATATTTAATATTTAATGTTTATTTGGGCACAAACGAAAATTAAAAAAAAAAAAAAAAAAAAAAAAAAACATACATAACACATTGACCAGTGAAGTTGCCACAATTAACTAATACAGTACAGAGTAACACGTTAAAAATGTGTGTTTACATACATACATACATAATCTCACGCCTTCGTTCCCAGAGGGGTAGGCAGAGCTACAGAATTACAAACATCTCTAAAAACTTGTTGATAATTCTATAACCACAATTTGCACAATTAGGCTAAGATGTTTACCAGCGTATTAGTGACAGGTAGCAAGCCCATCGCCTAACAGTACTACAAGCCTTTATTCCCTTAGTCGTCTCTTACGACATCCACGGGAAGACATGGAGTGGCACTATTCTAACTCGGCAACCACACGAGGCAATGTGTGTTTACGTAGTATTAAATTCAAGTACAAATATTAAATTCAATTCAAGTACAGACAACAATTAATGTTTAGACAACGCAGTTTTAAATCTATGAAGGGAAAGACTAAATATATCTAAGTGACAAAATGTGCTATTATAGTTTTTAGAAGTTCTACATAAAAATGAATTTGACGCATATTTGTTACGAGTAAAGGGAACATGAAATAGATTGTTATTACTGCGAGCATTAATACGAGGAGTCCTAAGGCCAATTTTGCCTAGCAAATACGGGGAATCAATCTCACACGAAAGAATTTTATGCCATAAAATTAGATCTCTAAATTATGATTATGAGCGGTTTAAACGAAAGTAGAAAAAAATGTTAGGATTGTGTAAAAATTTCCCCATTACCTATTAAGGAGATCACAACGGGTTACCCACGTAAATGTCTGGGAGGACAATGGTTCGAAAAAAAAAGTATCTGATTTCTGCAAGTCGAAGAGTAAAATAAATCAGTACAATGCAGAAAAATTACGGTTTCCGAAAGAACAACAATAAATAATAAACTCAGATTGAGTAGTTCATCAAATACTCTTTTTTTTAAAGTTTCTCCACCCGCTGTATTTCTAGTATTTATATTTTGACGATCTATTTCATGGTCACCTGTATAAGCGAGTATAAGCGAATAATGAATTCCTTTAGAACCACTGCTAAATTGAGCAGAAAAAACATTATGATAATTGTTTCTTACATCAATCTCGTTTAAGCTTTGATTGTTTTTTGTGTTTTATTTGTTCTATTGTGGCTTAATTATTTCATTATTTGATTTTCCTTGTCTTAAATCTACAAAATTTCTAATTTTTGGGCTTCCATTTTCCGAAAATCTGTCACTTGTCAAAAACACGTGATGATGCGGTTGCGATGCGAAACATCACACCACTAGCGGACTCCTGCGTCTGGGTAACGACCATTTTGTATTCAAATGCGAAACAGTACCGACAAGGACGCAACTATCTGATCTTGGTATAGAGTGAGTGACACATAGCATATTGCGAAATGCTGCCACCAACTTATTTTTTTTTGTTGTTTCGCTGTCGCTGTTGTATTAGAGGCCTACGTGGAGTTGTTTTTTTTATATCAAGGAGAAGGCACACGAGCACACAGGTCACCTGATGGTAAGTAGGATATGTCACCCATAGACATTAAATCCCCAAGACTGCAATCTTAAGACTCCAAATGAATCCTAAAACTACAAATCGTCTTGATACTGCTAAACCGTGTAACTGACAAATTTAGGATAGAACAAAATAAATCGTACTGGCTAATTAAAAAGGTGCATTTTGCTCCTTATTAAAAATGTTACTTATGCGGTTTTGCAGTTTCACCGACGAAATACCATGCCAACCCTAAGGACTAAGATGGAATACCTATTTGCTAATAATTTTACCAATCAAGGTGTGTTTATAAAATAAAATATCATGCGTAGTTGAGCAGGAAAACATGATAGAATAAAGTGGAAATTGTTGATAAAATGATTAACTAGATTAAAGGCCCATTTAGATTATGCAAGTTTCTTGTACAAGAATCGGAAATAATTGTATGCAATTATTTTGTTGCAATAATAGTGTTTAAGAATTGTACCAAACGTAAGGTTTACACTGAGCATTTTTTTATTTCCACTATTTTATTGTATGGAATGTGCAAGAAAGTTGTATAATGTAAATGGGCCTACATTCCAAGTGGACAAATTACAAATAAATTAAATACCAAGTGCTTAAGTATTATTGTTTTATGATTAGCTGGAATTTCTTGCGGCGCTTTTTCTCCGTAATGATGGTCTTGTCCGAAGCGCTAGTAGATTCACTCCATATTACCGACGTGTAAAAGAGCCCTGATGTGGCCCATTTAGTGAAAAATATTTATTTTGAATTTGAATCTTAATTTGTAGTAGAAAACTTCATTAAGTATCCATAAAAACAAGATTGAAACAAAAATATAAAACCTCGATGTAATCTCTTCTGTAAGATCTTACTAATATTAGTACCTGGAAAACCGAGCGTCTCGCTCGGGTTGAAAACGAAAAATTCCCGAAGGTGACAACTTGACAGATCGATTTTTCGCCCCCGTAAACCTCTATATTTCAAATTTCATCGAAATCGTTGGAGCCGTTTCCGAGATTCAGATTATATATATATATATATATATATATATATATATATATATTCAAGAATTGCTCGTTTAAAGGTATTATATAAAATAAAAATAATAATAATAAATATCAGGGGATGATCTCACACAAATTGACCTAGTCCCAAACTAAGCTCTATGCTTGTACTATAGGTACCAGACAACGATATAAATACTTATATAGAGAAATATATACTTAAATACATAGAAAACATCCAAGACTCGGAAACAAATACTCGTGCTCATCACACATATCTGCCCTTACCGGGATTTGAACCCAGGACCGCTAGCTTCGTAGGCAGGGTCACTACCAACTAGGCTAGCACGTCGTCGTCGGATATTATAAAGATGTATAGATAAATGTGAACGTTTGAATGTTTGCTACTCAAGCACGCCAGAACGGCTGAACGGAGTTAGTTTGGTATAGCAAAGCTACTTTGTAACCCGAAAATTTGCACAGTTCCTGAGGGAATAGCGATAATCGACTTAGCGCAAAAATCAGTACATTATAAATATTCTGCTCTCTACTCGAAAACCTAAACATTCTTCTTTCAAAACCGTTTAACTTTATAATGTCAATAGAAAACAATATCGTCAGCTAAAACATAAAACATAAATGTTTCCAAGCAGGAAACTGAACAAGCAAGCTGAGTCTACGAGAAACGTCGGAAGTAAACAGAGAACTATTGGCTGTTTCGACAGTTTTATAACTAGACGAACCCCAGGATTCCTAGGAAAGCTATTCCTACTATTAGTTTCAGTAAATGTTAGTTTATCTGAATGTTAAGAGCGTCGATGGCCTATAGTCAAGACAAAAACTTGAAAAAAGGGTTTTGTTATGAATCTAGAAACAAATCATATAAATTTTTGAAAAACGATGTGTTTGACTATTTTGACCCGCTGAATCAAAACATACCGGTTACCAACCGCTCCCCTCCCTCCTTCCCGTTTTTCTCCTCCAAATGCGTTATCTACCCTGAGGACTAATATAAAATAAATAAATAAATAAAATATATATATATGCTACACAGTAGAAAATTTTATAACAAGAGGGGGTTACAATAATTGTAGTATGGAAAATAATGTATAATTTAATAAACAAGCAGTGATATAATCATATTTTAGGCATAATATTTAAATTTAAATTAAAATGTTAGTAATACATCTATGGAAATTTAAGAAAAATGTTTTTAATAATATGATTTGAAATGTATTTAAATAATAATACCTTAAATGTGACTTGAAATGAAATTCCACTAAAAATAAATAAAATTGTAACTTCGTTAAGTACGTGACATGTAAAATATTACTTTTTACCAATAAACATATCATATCATATCATATATATATATAAATATCAAGGGACGATCTAACACCAATTGATCTAGTCCCAAACTAAGCTCTAGGCTACTATGGATACAGACAACGATATAAATACTTATATAGAGATAGAGAAATACATACTTAAATACATAGAAAACATCCAACTCAGAAACAAATACTCGTGCTCATCACACAAATATCTGCCCTTACCGGGATTTGAATCCAGGACCGCTAGCTTCGTAAGCAGGGTCACTACCAACTAGGCCAGCGCGCCATGAAATACCTATATGCTAGTGACTTCACCATTTCTCTTATCCAGCTGAACACAAAATTGCGAACACTACCAAGCTAACAAGGCTTGTATAGTCACGAGATTAAATTTGGTACCCACCTTAGGTCCAAAGTAAATCTGACATTCTACAACAATAAGGTAGAGTTCCCTAAAAGTTACAAATGACTTGACATCTCTAATGACATTGACGACTTCAAGCAAATTCTTGAAATGGGTCCCAAATTAACGCTCGCGACCGTACTGTGGATACTAGGAAATGATAAACTTACATATCAATAAATATCGTGGCACAATTTCACACAAATTGACTTAGTCCCAAACTAAGTTGTAGCCTTGTACAGTCGAGTTCATAAATGTGTGTACACTTTAGTACCTTGTAATTTTAATCGCTGTGGTAATTCGTATATGGCAGTTTGAACATGGCATTAAATAGACAAGATACTAAAGTGTATACATATTTATGAACACGACTGTACTAGTACTGGACAACGATAAACATACTTTTATAGAGAAATGCATACTTAAAAATTTAGATTCATAAAAAATCCTAATGCACTTACCGGGAATCAAACACGCTAGTTTCGTAGGTAGAGTGACAGCTAACGAAGCTAACCACATAGATAAAGTCTAAGTATTTGAGAGTTTTTATTAGGCCCTCCCTTTACACCCTCTTACTAAGCTCTGGCTTGAGTCTTGCTCCTAAAAGATATATAAACTGTCATATATATAGCTTATGTATGTTTAAGTATGTGTAATATGTATCTCCACATATATATTTATCTAGGTATTTGAATGTTATATTTCATTTATATACATTTTATTGCTTTGCTATAATTTTATGTTCTTCTAAATAAATTTGTACAATTGCTTACTCGATGCACAACCTTTCCCTTTTCTCAATCCCTCAAGCGTTAGCTGCAAGAGATTCCTTTAAGGGATAAGGTTGCCTTTTTTCATATTTTTCAAGTAATTCTATTGTTTTGTACAATAAAGTACATACAATACACCATAACAGTCATAATACAACTGCAATTTCATTATGGCACCCTCAATACTCCATCGATTTTGGCTAATAAGCAAGCAACTAACTCGCCAAGGGAAGCCCACAGTAATTGAGTTATAAGTTGATCAACTTTTATTACACGTTATTTGGTTCTGAGGTCCCCTCACTCCCCCGCCCACCCTCATTTACACGGAGCCAGCTGCTGCCCTGACAGCGTTTAGCTACTGTCATACTCGCGAGTAATGTGTGCTACCTGGCACCATAACACCACAATATGAACTCTGCTGCTTGGTGGCTGTTTAGATGGTTGTTGACCCGAAGCCCGTTGTTTCTTGGTTGTTTGTTGGTCAGAATATCATTGTTAACGTAATTATGGATAGTTAATTGTCAAGGTACAATCTCACACAAATTGACCTAATCCCAAACTAAGCTCTTGGCTCGCTCATCACAAAAATATCTGCCCTTACCGGGATTTGAACCCAGGAAGTATGACCTAAAACAAAAATTAAGACCCAAAAGCTGGCTACTAATTAATCTCGTGCCGAACATAATTCCATCCAAATTTATTTTATAACATAAACGCTACACGTTTCTTATTAAATTAATTTATTTTATCGTGTTAACACTTGGCTTCAATTTATTTATTAAAACCGGCGGTGTTTGTATTTATAACAAAAAGTAATTCTGCCGCGTCTGCGACATGCTGGTATGGTTTCAATTATCGCCTCGGTTTGGCTAGGGATCCTTGATAAAGAACCAAAATATTATATTAAAGGTTGTGTAAATTGCTTGTTTGCTATACCATTGATTAGGGAGCAAGGTTTGTACTATAGTTACTGGGGTGTGATTCTCTGAAAAACGCGGCCGCACGAACGAACGAGTGAATGTCGCAGCGGCGAGTTTAAGTTATCTATATATATATTCGGCAGCATGCAGCATTATTGACAGAAGCGTCAATAAGATCGAACGTATAAGGCTGCCTAATTGAAAATGCACACGCTAAAATGTGTTTTGTTCGCTCTGACGGGACTACTTAAACTCGCCGCTGCGACATTCACTCGTTCGTTCGTCCGACCGTGTTTTTGAGAGAACCCCACCCCTGGACAATGGAAAATAAAGAGGAAAATATACTTTAATTGCAGTCATCATAATATTTGCCGATTACTGAAAATCGAACCTGGGACCGCCAGCATCGAAGGACGGTCACTAGCAACAAGGCTAACCACGACGTCAAAACGTTAAATTGTATGTTTATTCATAACTAGGGTTAGGATACATACATACATACACTCACGCCTTCATTCCCAGAGTGGGGTAGGCAGAGCTACAGGGTTAGGATTTTGGTGGTGTATCGTGGTTCTAGAATCCATGGAGTCGCTATTTCCTAATTATTATAATACACGACACTTTGAGTTTGATCTTCACTATGGTCATATTTCAAAATGAACTAAAGACATTTTTCGTTTGTAACACTTTCACAGCAGAGATATCCTCCATACCAATTCATTTAAATTGATTTAGCGGTTTAATGAATTAATGAATTTTGAATTTTTTTAATACTGAAGCTCAAAATCAAAAGCGGTATGTATTATAATAAATAGGAAATAGTAACTCCATGGATTCTAAAACCACAATTTGCCACCAAAACTCTATTCATTACAAATATAAAAAGATAGAGTCAAGTCCCTCTTGGTATAATACAAAATAAGCGACGACTAATTTCTACGCTTTTCTAAGCACATCCGATTTGCGGCAAGCACAATCACGAGTACAAGCAAAAGCGCCAAAGATTTTCTACTTGCCAGTTGCTTCTACACTTGCCACTTGCAATTTGCAACATTCCTGGACTTGTGTAAATAGAGCATTACTTGGATTTTTCATACCATAATTCCTCGAATACAGTGTTTCTAACTAAGCAAACCCATTATTGGAAAGAAAAGGAAACGAAATGTCATTATGGTTATTTATTCATTTCACCGGTTGTCTTATATCCTTACCGGAATACAACAATACGAACACTACTGTTTGGTGGCACGTTATAGGGCAACATTATGGTAGCGATTCGGAGTTCCGGACGGACTCTTCATTTTCCACCACTAAATGCATGTTTCTATGTCAATACGTTATAATACAACCAGGAAAGAAAAACAAACAAATAGATAAGTAGAAGTACCGGTAATGGCCATCTTTACACCGTTTCTGGCCACTGTCAATTTTAACTGATATCTAAAGCATTGTGAAATTACAAACATATTTTTTATTTTATTTTTAAATAAATCTTCAGCCTAAACTATTTGTGAATATTATTTTTAATTTTACAGTATTTTTGATGCTCATTTCAACCTTAGGTACCAATTTCACCTTACAATGTTAACCACTTAACAGACGATTAGAGCGTTAACAGCTGTCAAAATGTATGAACTAATAGTCGATTAACATTGGTTAAATTTAACATCGTTTGGTGAAATTGGTACTAAATGGTCAAAAAGGGTACAGTGGCCACAAACGGTAATTTTACCCTACTCAATGAAAGATAAGGACAAACATATTTGAAGCTACAATACAGTTGAAACAAAAAACCTTTGACGAATATAAAACCGAAAGTTTTTATTTCAAACGAAATAAAACCTCATAATCCGAATCCCAGCCGTAGTAACAGACAAATCAAGTATTCCATTCATACCAAATGTCACGGAACCTTAGTGACTTAAAAAAAACAATCCAGACGGTCCCGTGGGGGGGTGTTAATTAACCCCCTTTAATGAAACCCACTCGATACGGGTACAATGTGCGAACATGAACGATGAAATGGAAAATCAGCCTGCGTGGTTAAAAAAAAACGCTGAACTTATAAATTAAATAATTCTTTATAATATTATTTCTTCTTCTATTATTTAATTTTTTCTCCATGTAAATTTATTTTTTGCATATCATTTCTAGCTATATGTGGTATTCACTAAAGAGTTTTTGTATTGGATTGAAGTATGTCCTGCATGATGCTTAGAAAATATATTTATTAATGAAGGTTTGAGCTAATTTTTTTAAGTCAAAAAATCAAATATGAGTGTCTTCAACTAGCCATAAAAAAAGTTATAAGCTTATCCAGACCAATCTACCTTTTAACTCCATCATCACATCAGATATCATAGCATACCAAGCTTAATAACAAGATGGGGTATTAAATGGACTTGCAGGACATAAACTATAGGTACTGTAGCATTACCGCTACAAATCGCGTTGGTTCGCGTTATTTATTGCTTATTTATTTCGCCTTTTTCGTTTCTCAGCCTTTTTGGTATTGCGGACTTGTTCATTGACCGGTTAGAGTTTGTAATTTCTACTGACAGTTTTGAATTTTGAATTCGTTTTTGTTAGATCCGTTCCTTGTTATGGGACTGTCATTCGATCTCGTACTCTTGCCTTGATGCACCAGAAAAATTGGATAGTCTCTACTCAACCCAAGTTTCTCTTTAACTGAAGCCAGCTTCGAGTGCCGCGTCCGGTTGTAATGTTACGTGAAGGCCTTATCTATTACGCCGTGGTCTCAATAGTGGGCCGATCGTGTTAGTGCTGTTGTCTTCTGTGTGTCCGGATAGCGGGTGAGTTGGTTTTTGTTGCCGATCAGTCTTCACAGCCCCCCATCTTTAGGAAGACTTTCTTCCGTCCTTTTCGTTAAATTTTGTGAGTAAAGGTGTCCTTTGCAGCACCTCCGCTTACCCCATATCTCGCGACTCATCGCCCCGACTGAAGATTTGGACGACTGGTTTGGACATTCAGCGTGTGGTTCGCCATCGAGTTCGCTGGCAACGGGTCGTCGTGCGCGGCAGTGCCCGCAGGTTTTTTCCGCTGCGACAGTTGTGACGAACGCAGGGTTACGACTACGTCTTCATACGGCGGCAAGCGACGACGGAAGTTCACAGGATAGTCTCCATTTCGTTGTTTTTTTTTTTTTTTTTAAATTCAAAATAGAGTCCGCGAACTCACCCCCAACCTACCTATGGTTATTTATTCGGAATTATTTTGGCTATAAATGTTATTAGATTTCTAGACCTTTTTTTTACCGATCAACACCACAATTTGTTACCCCTGTTTCATAATACTCCGAACACATCAGTTTTAATCATGAAGCGCTTCTTGCATTTTAACAGATTCATGTTATTTTAGTTCGAATCAGATTTACCTATAAATTGAATACAAGTTTTGGCCTGACCGTGTTCTAAGGTGGTCTTTTACCCTTTATTAGGCAATGTGTTTTAAATTAGAAAGGCTTTATTAATGTGACAATCCGCAGACCGTTTCGTGTTAAATTGTTTTGATACCTAAGCTAAGTTCCGTGTCAGCCTAGTAATCTTGTTTTTATAGTTACATTGTAAGTAGTTTGTTTTAATTTAATCATTGTGTGTTCCCTTTATTATATGACCTTGTTGAATTTCGTTCGGTTTTATTTTACTTATACAGGTCCAAATTTACGTGCTGATGGTTTTATCACAACCATCCCGTGTAGTGTTCCGTACCTTTTATTTTTATGGAGCGCTACAGTACATAATAACAAACAAGAAAACATAAGTCAAGTAAAGATTAAATAAATCACACTAGGAGGTATTATAAATGCGTTTGTGGGTGTGTGTAAGTAAATTTGTTAGTTTGTCACGCTGAAACAGCAGAACACTAGAAGTCTACCTTGTGTTGAACAAAAAAAACGTGTGGGATAGAACGAATTACTAGTTCTACATTCTAAATTGCCAGCAGAAGCTATACTCGAAAATCTAATTTGAGACCAAAATCCTAACCTCAGCCGGCGCACACTCGCTGTGATTACTGCATTTTGGTTTGAGTGTAGGTATTTTTGTCAATAAAACTTACCCTAATATTACTGGGTACACGAGTTCTCATTCATATTTTTAGGAAATAATGTTAAAATAACGAAATAATCAAGATGGGAACTGTCAGATTTTGATCTTTAAATAGATTTTCGAGTATAGTAAATAAATAAACTTGGAAGCGGAGGACGTTTTTAAAATAGTGAAAAGGCTCTTTTCCCGTGGGTCGTTTGAAAAAACCGCCGCCTGAAACAACCTTCAATGAATTTGCTAATTCTGCTAAAATTCAATTTGCTACAATAGTCCAGTCGATGTGGTTAATACTCTATGAGAAAACCGGCCAAGTGCGAGTTGAACTCGCGTGGAGAGGGTTCCGTATATTACGTTTTTAGTTTGATAGAATACTTATTGGTTTTCCTGGAATGGTCAATTTTATTTATTTATTTATTTAATCTTTATTGCACAAAAAAATACACTCAGTATACAAATGCAAACTTAACGCCGTAAGGCATTCTCTAACAGTTAACCTTTGGGCAAAGCTGAGATCCGAGTGAGCAGAGAATTAGTCTTCTTTCATGAAATAAATCAAAACTATTTATTTTACAATAATAACAAAAATATATTCGAGATTCTCATAACAAGCCCTTTCATTTGATATATGACACAGTAAGGTTTGCAAAACTTTTTTTTTTTCCTAATTAGTCCCCCGAAAATGACCCTTTATTTAAAAAAATACCTATTTATTTACTTTGCACTTCTGTGTTTGGGTCATCAATTTACATATTATGTGTACCAAATTTCAACTCAATCGGTCCAGTAAATAGTTTCGTAGCAAATTGGCTGTGACAGACGGACGGAAAGACAGACACACGAGTGATTTATTTATTTATTTATTGTAATACTTTATTGCACCAAATTAAAAAAGTTTACAAAAGGCGAACTTAATGCTACAAGCATTCTCTACCAGTCAACCTTAAGGTGAAACAGAAATCAAAAAGTAGGTAGGTGCAATATAATGACAATTAATTCCTTTTATCTAAATTTGGAAAAATGTTGAACTAGTGCTCCTATAATAAGGGTTCCGTTTTTTTTTCATTTCTTGTACGGAACCCTAAAAACGGACAAATCTGGGGAGTTAGTGCCTTTGCGCCGTGTTGCAATATTATGGTAAAGGCACTAAATAAATTAATACATTTCTTTGTTTCTTCTTTCTTGTTATAATTACGAAGTGACATAAGTATTACGGCATCGAATAATGTCCGTAAGAGTTGTAAACACGGTAAAAGAGTAGTTCGCCTCCAGACGTATAACGCGCGGCGTACTTGTCGTACCTCGTATGCAAGCAAACTCAACAGGACGCACGAAACCGGCTTAGTTGGAGCCATCGCCATGTTTGGTTGCGTGTGTATTAAGTATCCATCGAAGCGCATCATCGCAACCTAGCGCCCGAGCGGCAATAGGTAACGGAAACTCTTAAAGGACTGGAAATGACCTACTTCTTTTTAAACTATGATTACAGTAGCGGCATCGAGTGATGGCACTTTTGATAGCTGACAAATAGTGTGTGAAACACTCCATTTTATTATCGTAAAAAGTTCAGTCCAGTGCGAGAAGTATATTTTTAAAAAGTTTATTAAAGAAATAATGCATAAAAATAAAAGGCCATAAATTTTAGATCAAAATTGCTGACAATGTCGTTTCTTCTAGCCACACAGTTTATTTCGAGAGGAAATAAACTGTGTGGCTAGAAGAAACGACATTGTCAGCAATTTGAAATATTGTGTCAAAAATATACAAAATGTGTAATTATTGATTAATTATTAAATGAGTGAATAAATAATCATTAAACCACGTTAACTCAGAGTGTTTTTTGTTACTTATGATTAAAACGATGAACGCTAGAGTGCGAGCAAATAAAAACAACTTCAAGATGAAGCTAGTTACGAAATGCATTTCGGTAAATTTCAGCGGCAGCAGCAGCTGCAGCAGTACATCACTATTCCGGTACCTGCAACAATGAAGTTTAACATCTGTTCCTTTATGCTTGCTGTCAATATTTAGGGAACTTCATGAGCGAGCAAACTTCAAAAGTGCCTCACTCGATGACGCTACTGTAGAGCGAGTGAAAGAAGTACTTGCCCTACCGGTTGTTGTATTGTGCTACTGCACTGTAGCTTTAAAATATAAAAAAGATAAAAGAAATTTATTCAGTAAGTAGGCCGCACGGGCACTTTTACACGTCAAGAATCTACCAGCGCTTCCCAAGAGAAGACCACTGCCGAGAAGAAACGCCGCAAGAAACTCAGCAGTTAGTCATTTTTTAAACATATTTCTTATTACAATGGTACTACTTAGTCTAGCATTATATAAAGCTATAAATATTAAATTAAATATAGTATCAAATAACATGCGTAGTTCAGCAGGAAAACATGCCAATTAAGAATCTTACGGGTGAGATAGAGAAAAAAAAAACACATACTTATGTGTATATAAGATGGTGCGAGACGACCACATATTTTTTTTGTCCGACGACTCTATTTTTTTGTCCCTCGTACACTCAAAAAAATGTGAGCCGAATGAGGAAGATTTTCTCTTAGTTGGCATAAAATGAATTCAATAGTTATGATATTAGTTATATCAACCAAAGCTTATAGCGACAGCAGCAAGTTCTTAAGTGATTCAACTGACATCTTAGTTGATGTACGGTCACGAGCGTTAATTTGGGACCCATTTCAAGAATTTGCTTGAAGTCGTCAATATCATTAGAGTTGTCAAGTCATTTGTAACTTTTAGGAAACTCAACCTTATTGTTGTAGAATGTCAGATTGACTTTGGACCTAAGGTGGGTACCAAATTTAATCTCGTGAATGTATCAAACGTCTGGTTAGGCTCGTATTGAATCAAGAATCGCATGCACAGTAATCACAATCTTGTTAGAATCGTACCAATTATTTTTTTCAGTGAATTAGATTGATATTTAAATGTAGGTAAAATATAGGTTGAATAATGGAACAAGTTGTTAAAAAGGTAGCTCCGATTTTACGTGACTATTGCGAGGATGAATCAGAAACAACTGGAAAATTTAACGTTTTTGGAAATACCTATTAACAATCGAGTTACACGTGGACAAAGTGGGCAATAGACGATAATTTAAAGAACAGAATAGAAAAAAAAAACGTTTATTTAATAAACATCAACACTAATCAATCAACCCATTCTGTAGATTATCGCTCCATCGAGGCTGTCGATAATTCCGCCAATGTCAATGTTAAGAAAGGCACGAGATCAGAAGAAAATCTACGACAAAAGATAGTCAACACTAATACATAGTAGAAAAGGCAGAATGACATAATAATAGTACATTGTTGCAGAGGATAGAAAGTACGCGATTTTTGGACGAGTCATATAGAGGGCCGAAACGTAGTTGAGGCCCTCTAGTGTACGAGTCCATAAATTGCACTTTTTACCGAGGCAGACATAGTGCTTTTCACAACTACTGAGAGGAAATAAAATAAAAACTCAAATTTTAATGTGACATCACCGCCAATTTTACCATAGATAACTTTTTTTAATCTGGACGCCTATTCTCGTGACACTCGAGATTAATAAACTAACATGCGAGATGAAGATGTCAACTCCATACAAAATTGTATTTGTTTCGCCATATCTCCCATGTAATTTCATCTCTAGTGGTTCGAGATTAGGGACCAAGTTTGAATTACATTTAAAAAAATAGCAGTGACATAGTTTTTAGTCTGTGTATCTTTTAGCAAAAACACACCTAATATTTTACGACACAAAATGGTGTGTTCTGATTGGTCGATTTCAATTTTTCGTTATAAATAGCTCCTTATAACGAAAAATTGAAATCGACCAACTGACAACGACTCGACACAAAAATTGATTGATTGTTTTTCATTGGTTCGTAAAGTTGGACAACAATGTTCTCGACCAATCAGTAAACACGCCGACAAAAACATTCTTGGTCTGTCCTTATAAGTGACATTTTGTGACCCCAAACAAGACCATATATGGCCATATTTCCGAGCAGTGTTGTGAAAAATAGATTTTTATCTTTGAACAAGCGACACTATTTGAATTAGTAATGATAATAAGGATGTGTGTCGAAATGGTCTCCTTTCAGCAAAAGGGTTGGCATGAGGATGCCAAATTGGCTCGAATTTAGGGGAGCGAAACGGGCTGCTTGGGGTGAGCGTGCTGTAATTTTCAAAAGATAACTACATATATATCGAGGGACAATCTCACACTAGTTTAACTACTCAAACATAGCTCTAAGTTTGTATTGTGCCTTGTAAAGTATTTTGTATTGTGAATACTTGTGTTATAGGTAATGAAACAAATAAGACGTAGTTAAACGAAAAGGACTCGATCCACGAAACAATCGGAACTGGAGTTAAGTATGCCACGAGGGCTTCTTCGGAATTGCTTTTATACATTAAATGAATATTTAAATCATGAGACTAGATCGAATTAACTTAATTAATTGGTGAAAGTAAATAAAAAAATTGCATGTCGTGTTGTCGACGGAATGCCTGATCTGTAAACTATTTTTAAAACCTTATTATGTAACGCATTTTAGCAAATAAATAAATTGATTGATTGATGGTACTTAGGCTCTAGAAGTCTAGACTATCAATCAGCAAAAAGCATCCGGAAAATGACTGCGGCAAGTTATTTTATAACCACACAGGAACCAACCCACATCTATGGTAGGGATATTTTAAATCGGAAAAAAGATCTAATCCATTTGGATACTGGATACTTGGATCGTTACTGCTGAAAACAAGCTAGAGCCAGTTTCATTCAAAACCATTTTTCTCAAAACGGGTCCAATCCACTTAAGTCCCAATATCTCAGTAGGCAGTATATTAAAAATTATTACTTTATCAGTTGACATAATATTTAGTAATAATAGTGACTTGTTTTAAATGGAAATTAGTGTGTTAGTTTTAATTATGAATTTTTATATCAAAGGACATTGGGTAAATTTGTTTGAAGAATATGGTCATATTTTTTTTCAGCGGCCGCGGATGATTTTTACATAGTTATTTACAGGACCTCTAAATACACATAGATATATGTAATTTATGGCGGTAAATAATATCGGAGCGGAGATTTTAAAGATTTAAGTATTCCGTTTTTAGTACAAAAGTACGCCCAAGTATGAATATTTAAATATCTCGGCTCCGATGCACTTTAGAGTATTACATTACATCACAAAATATGTTTATTTTTAATAATTCTATCATAATTTACCACTTTTATGAATGGCCGCTTACCTTGAAAATGTATGAATTTTACAAATGACAACACTTTTACCCAAACCCCTTTAATTGAATTCTTATTAGTTGTATTAGTTAGTGCCTACTTTGCATTTATTGTGTGTACGTCTGAAAAGACAGGGTTTGGTGAAACTTTGACAGCAAATGTAACTGCATTCCTACCTGAATTCCATACACAATAAATATTTAAATATTTATATGATTTATATATGATTTATTTATATGATCTCGAAAAGTAGGTAATGAAAAATAAGCGTCAATCCACCGTGAATGTACACGAGTAATTTGCAGTTTGAAGTTCACCGAGTATTTAAAGAACACTTAAACAATGGTAGATTGATTTTACACAGAATTATACTATGGAGAAAATGAGCGAAAAATGTTTTTCTTTATGTACCGTACACTCAGGTTACTTAGCCCTAGGGGGTAACATTGCCCACCCCAAAAACCATCTTTGAAATTTAATTATTCCATTAAATGTTACATCAGGACCTTCTAAAATTATTTTACCGATTTAAGATGATCATCACTAAAATAGTTATAGTTTTAAGGGTGGGCAATGTTACCCCCTAGGGCTAAGTAACCTGAGTGTACGGTACATAAAGAAAAACATTTTTCGCTCATTTTCTCCATGGTATAATTCTGTGTAAAATCAATCTACCATTGTTTAAGTGTTCTTTAAATACTCGGTGAACTTCAAACTGCAAATTACTCGAGTACATTCACGGTGGATTGACGCTTATTCGTTTAACTACGTCCAATTTATACTTACTTATATACATAGAAAACATCCAAGATTCAGAAACAAACACTCGCGCTTATAATGTCTTCGCACCTTATAGCAACTCAACGGCGGCGACTCGATTCTATGTCAAATTATTGAAATTTAAGCCCTACTTATGTCAGTGACAAGAAGGCTGTTAGTTTTCCGAATATAAATAAAATAAAATAAAATAAAAAATGATATTAAAGTATTATTACACCGTGTGGTCTACGCGTCGTACACTAAGGTCAACTCTGACACGTTTGTCACGCGTTGACCGCATGTCGTCCCCGCGGCTACTATGCGCTTGCGACTGACGCGTGACGGGCAACCATTTGCCTTGACACCGCGTTGTCCACTCGTTGACACCGCGTTGTCCATTAGTGACCATTGGGTGGATCAACTAGTTGACTACTCATCGAAAGTGTGAGTAGAGTTGCTGCCGCAGTGGCGTGGAGTTGATATAATGTGCGAAGACCTATAACCTAACCTAACCTTTTATTTTTCCGTTGGACAAATGCATTTATTCATTCCACCTCTAGGCGAACATTTTTTTTAACGCTGGGGAAATACCTTTACCCATACCATCTGGGTCCGGGGGGACCGAGAACGGTTATGTGGGATTCACCAACCAACTCTAGTCGAACCTTACCTAACCTAACCTCACCACAAAGTTGTAGTGACTTGCTAGTTAAGAATTATTTCACAGTTAAATTACTAACCTACTACTCGGCACTATTTTTACTAGCGAAAGAACGTAAAACTGTCTCAGAACCAAGCGCCGCTGCAGGTGTTGGTTGTTAATTTAAATTTACTGAGGGTTCTGTCAAGATGGATTCCGCTAACTAGCGTTTCCATTCGATTCGTTTTAAAACCAATCGCGTCACTGGTAGATCACGTGACTTTTCGTATCACGTCATCTACCAGTGACGCGATTGGTTTAAAAACGAATCGAAAAGAAACGCTAGTAAGCGCAACGCATCTTGGCAGAGCCCTCAGTTCTCACTATAGCTAGTAGATAACAGGTCGTAGAAATATAGACAAAAGTGAGACTAGACAAGTTACTTAACGCTAGCGTAAATGATTTTCGAAAACTGACTTCGCTAGTTTATCACACAATTCTCTATACCTATTGTACTCGGTAAAACCATATCGCTTTTGACATGTTATGGTATTGTTTTCAACTCGGCCGCCATTACTGTTAAATAAATAAGACCTATCATAACATTTACAATACAATAATATGGGACACTTTAAACAAATTCTTTGCTAACGAAGTGACGAGCAGAACTTAGTCATAGTATTATGAATTATGTTTAAAATGATTACCAATATTTTGCCTTCATTAGCACAAAGGGCAAGCCTGTTATAGAGTTCATAATAACAAAAGCAATAGTTATGTACAACCGTATAAGGTTTAGTATGCTTTGACTAAAAATTGTAGTTTTATCCTTATAAAAGAATAAATTAATTACATCCATCTAAGTACAGAATTCAACATTAATACCATTAAAAATTAAAACTAAACGTATTTAAATTAAAATGAAACTAAGCTACTTACATTAATTGGTTTATTTTCCTGTTACACAATGATTATTGGGTTACTAACGTCTCTATTATAGTTATTTTTGCTTGACGGTCCGCCCTGTGTGTTCGTCTGTCAAGAAAATTTAAGGTACTGATAAAATAATTTACCTAATTTAAATAATAATTTATTATTAGTTTAGTCAACAAAACTGAAGTCTGTTTATAGTGCCGCATAAACAAATATGTGCCTATTTATTTCTTGTTTTTGAACATTGTATTGCGTATGAAATATTATTGTATAATTATTGTACATTAAGTTTGAACTTCCTATCACAGTGTTTTCTAAAGTCTGTTCCTATTCAGACTGCCAATGACAATAACAAGTATACCTGACTGTAATTGTCTTTAGATAGAGGACGAAATAGTAATGAGAATAATGTTACCTCTAATTAGTTTATTAAAAAGGTTGAATATATATTCATTATCATCGTCGTATTATCATGCTGGGTGCGACAGAGACGAAAACCTCACTTATCAATCAAATCTATCAAACCTCACTACATTTTCAATGTCAGAAATAGTTCGAAAAAATATCTTTATGACAAGACTCTGTCAGTGTAATGGTGTTTTCAGCAAATGTGCTTTTTATCAAAAAATACAATATGGAATAGAGATTACTACTTACTACCTTAAAATGGACATGAAGACGATGATAAAGTGTATAAATAATTAATATGACTAGGCTCAACCTTCAAAAGTACGCGAATATGGAGTTATAATGGTAAATTGATTTGTTTATAAGAGTGACGGAACGAATAGGAACAGACTTTACTCTTCTTTACTTAAGTTTTATGTAACTCCAAACATGTAGCAGAAAATACTACCTACTTTTATTATTTTACCCCTATTGCTCTTTTTTAAGTAGTCGAATTTTTTATTGTGGCAATTTGTGTGTTCATATTGATTGAGAAATACCTATATAGAAAGTACCTACTGATTTTCCACTTGTTAATTATGAAATACAAATTATTTAACCATGTGATTTTTTTTGAGACAATATGGTGTTATTCACCTTTTTATTAAAATAAAACATAATATCAAGTGACAATCTCACACAAATTGACCTAGTCTCAAACTAAGCTCTAGGGCTTGTACTTTTTATTTATTTATTGACACACCAACAGTAAATAAGCATCAAATATATATAGGGAGTCCCAGAATTTGTCAAAAAATTTAAGGGATGGGAAAACCCTTTCCTAACCGGTTCAGAATATAGTTTTAACTTTTCAATTTGTTAATTATCTTAAACTTTATTACGACACAAACAAAAAAAACAATAATAATAATTAGTTTAGGACTTATTAGGGTTTTAATGATACTGGCAAAGAATACTACTTTACGGTACACTTTTGCCTCCCTTGGTTAAAAATACCCATAAATTGTGATTCTAAATCCTGACATCCAATCCTCAATAACGTAGCAATGTACTCAATTTCACCATAATTTCAAAATATCAACGCATCACTACATAGTATAAAACAAAGTCGCTTCCCGCTGTGTGTCTGTCCCTATGTATGCTTAGATATTTAAAACTACGCAACGGATTTTAATGCGGTTTTTTTAAATAGATAGAGTGATTCAAGAGAAAGGTTTATATGTATAATAAGTTTTGGATTATGTACGGGTATTACAGAAAACTGCCATAAACCGAAGCGAAGCGAGGGCGGGTCACTAGTTCAAAATAAGTCCATACTTTCCAAGCCACTAAAGTATTTCTCGTTTTTCATTCAACAACTTTGACTCTTTGTATTGAAAACAAGTTGATCTCGACCAAGGTGGCATGTTGTCTTAAAAGTGGGCGCAATTAATCAAAATTTTGAAAACGTGCAAAAATACTATTTACTATGGGCGATAAATAAAGTTACAGCGGCTTTTCTTCCAAGCGACTTTCGTTTAAATTTCGTACCAATTCCAAAATGCTTAAAGTTTAAATTAGACAGTTCATATCCATGTAAATAGAGGTTATTTTAAGGGAATTTGACCTATACAGGAAAACATTGCAATACCCAGCGCCTCAGCTATTCTTAGCGGTCAAATCCAAATTGCATTTGACCTGTTATGGTATTGTTTTTAACTCGGCCGCCATTACTGTCAAGTAAATAAGAGCTAACAAAACGTTGACAATACGGCCGCTTGTAGACTTCCGTTATTTTCACCGGACGACGGTCCGTCTGTCCCTTGTAGACAAGTGATTTTGTGTCCGGTGCGTGTACACACACTCATAGTGAACCATACACCACCACAAGTCCGGCAAAAAAAACGGACCGTCGTCCGGTGAAAATAACGGAAGTCTACAAGCGGCCTACGATAACAGGTCGAAAACGATAATGTTTTTACCGCGTTGAATAAAGGCCCGTATATTAAACTTTACCATCCAGCGGTCGCGGTTACTGCTTATGCACCAATAACAGCTGAACCACAGAAAGAAAAGAAGAAAGAAAGAAAAAGAAAAATACATTTATTCACTACACACACAAGACGCACAGAAAGAAGTAAAAACAGAGAAAACAGCAATCAACAAAGTGGTTACTGTGTCTTCGCGGCAGTGAATCGGACACTGGCTCAGACAGACGGACGGACAGACGGACGGTACGCTAAACGAATAAATGGTGTAATTAGACAGCATTGATAGAGTCACAGAATTTACATTAAAGTATTTTCTTACATTAAAATCTAAATAAATTATTATATTTTATGGTTATTAAGAACCAAGACTCTTTCATTAAGAATTGTGATAATACAAATGCCATTAGAAAATTTCGTGTCCGTAAAGTATTATAATATTATTTGTAGGTTATATTTATACAGGGTGGAAAAACGAAAACAACATAGACGGCAACTACCTTATATATTGGAAATAACAAATTCTACGCAAATAACATACTCTTAATTAAAAAAAAAAAACCTGTACTTATGGATTTTTGAAATATTAATCTTCCTAGCTTTAGCTGTATGGTTGCCGGCTTAGAATAGTGCCACTCCATGTCTTCCCGTGGATGTCGTAAGAGGCGACTAAGGGAATAAAGGCTTGTAGTACTGTTAGGCGATGGGCTCGCAACCTGACACTAATACACTGGTAAACATCTTAGCCTGATTATGCAAAATGTGGTTACAAAATTATCAACAAGCTTTTAGAGTTGTTGGCAATTCTGTAGCTCTGCCTACCCCAAACTGGGAATAAAGGCGTGAGTTTATGTATGTATGTAATCTTCCTTAACCGGGAATCGAACTGGTCGAATATGATAAAACAATAAAGTCGTGTTCTTTTTACGGTCTTTTCTTAGTTTGTCAAGGTGTACGTGAATACTATCCATAAATTCAGGACAGTCTCTTTTGCTATTCCCAATATTTAAGACAGTTGCCGTCCAGGCGGCGGCCGTTTTTTCCACGCTGTATATATTTCTACATAAATAACCCGAAGTAGTTTTAAAGTTACCATTTTAAGTAAAAAAAGTACTTCAAAAAGTCGGTGATGTCTAAAATTGTTTAATCAAAACCGGATACCGAAATAACTTAATAATAACTCAGTCATAAAACATGTAAACATTCTATCTAGTCTTGGGGTTTCTGTTGGAGAACGTATCGAAAGTTTACCTTGTCTTTACCGTCATATATTTTATGGTATTGTCACGTTTTCCTGCTCAAGTACGCATATTTATATTTCATGTTCATAGTTTTATATATTGCTAGGTTGTTTCTTGCGGTGATTCTTCTCAGCATTGGTCTCCTCTCGGGAAGCGCTGGTAGATTTTAGCGTGTTAATGTCCCATTGCGGCCTAATACCGAATAAACATATTATACCTTTTTTATCTCTTATCATTTATTAAATATTTTGCTTTAAATTTTCTTGTTATTTATTTCAGACGCAATGTTTTCTAAAGTATTGTTGGCGCTATGCATCCTGGCGATCGTCAAGAGTTGCGAGAGCGAAAACACAGATGGCGCCACTAACGACCAAGGAAAAATTTATCGTGCGAATATTCCACTTCCAAACAATCAGTTTGAGAATATCAATAATGTCGTAACTGGTCCATTAATTTGTGCAGCCGGACAGAAGTCGATAATAATCAATGGAAAAAGAATTTGCGTGTCAATGGGTCCAATTCGGATTACCGGTCTCTAATTTTAAACGTCTGTAAACTTAAATTTATACACGTCAAACTCGATTTTGTCAGGTCTAAACGTAATCGGTATTCGGGCATGCCTTATTTAAAATTAAAGCAATTTTTAATGAAATAGCTTTGAGTCTATGCGTTGCCACATCAAAAAAATGTTTACCTACGTACCTAAATTTTAATTTAATTTATGAAACAAGATAAATGTTATAAATAAAGGTTTATAGTATATTTATGTTTTTTGTTAACACTTAGTATTTGGAGAAAGACGTACATACTGAGAGATAAACAAGTCGGGGCAAGGTGTTTTACCTAACCCTTTCATTGCCGCGTTGCCGACGCTTCCTCAAACGTGACGCGGATTTGCATCTGCAGCATCCAGGCTAAGCTACATTGTGACGCTGATCAGCATCCATGGCATCCGAGAAGTTTCCTTTAAATCAGCGGAACCCAGTTAAACCCCAAAAGTGACACCAATAGGCGTCTGTTGCATCCAGTTTAAGTTAAATAAAGGCCGATCGGCGTCAGCGGTACCCAGCTTGTTTAATTGGACGCTGGTCGGCGTCAGCATCATCCGAGATCGAATTTAGAAATAACAAATGTATTTAATTGTTAAGCCGACTACAACGAGTCTATTAAATGTACCATACATCAAATATTTATGCCCGAATCTATCAAATGTACCTTACATCAAATATTTAGGTGTAACAGTTGACGAGACGCTCCCCTTTATGCCTCATATTAACATACTTACAGGACGGGTTCGCAAACTACTATATGTGTTTAAGCATTTAAAGGCCCATTTACATTGTACAACTTTCTTGCACATTCCATACAATAAAATTTATGAAATAAAAAATTGCTCAGTCTAAACCTGACGTTTGGTACAATTCTTTAACACTATTATTGCAACAAAATAATTGCATACAGTTATTGCCGATTCTTGTACAAGAAACTTGCATAATCTAAATGGGCCTTAAGACACGTGGCATATCCCGAAATCCTTAAACATGTATATTATGCATTGTGTCAAACCCTTTTGGAATATTGTATCTTGTCCTGGGCCTGTATTATGGTCGCCTATATCGCGGTGGATAAAGCTTCCGTCACTCTCGCACTTACATACTGGTCAGAAAGTGACAGATGTTTTATCCACGCTTATCTACGTCGATAAACAGGACCATAATCGGCCCGCTGGGGTATATCGTGTAAGACCCACTTGCTTAAATTAGAGCGAGCCCAAAGGGCAGTTCTTAAAGTAATGACCTTCAAGCCCTTTATATTCCCAACTAAGACCCTATATGAGAACTGTAAAGTGTTGACGGTACGCCAAATATTTATTCTTCAAGTAGTCTTAAAGCAGCATACTACTTGTACTATCAGTAGCAGTTCCCACGTTCAATTTCCCAGACGCAGACGGTCCCGCGGACTGTTGTTTGTACTACTTCCTTTGGTCGAAAATTTTACCTATTCTTGGGACACTTTATTTACAATGAAATAGTAAATAGACTGGCTATACATTTAACAAATAAATTTAATTGCTAAAGAATTGTGACCGATTGGTTGATAAAAGTTACCTATGACGAGACGGAGATTATTCTTCATCCCATTAAATGAGTTGAGCATACACACACACATACACACACACGAACATTAAAGCACGTGCGCGTGCGCGTTTATTTTGTTTTATTACATTTTTTAACAATTGATAATACTTTAATCCTCTATCAAGCAATCAATAAATTTATTATTATTATTATTATTCTAGATATTTATTTAATTTTCTGTACATTAGGTTTTTTATAACAAATATTCAAATATAAAATTAAAATAACAATACTAATACAAAAAAATAGATATTATAAAAAACCTAACCTACGAGTGCCGCCGGCAGCGGGGCAGGGCTCAAGCTACCGGTGGTTAGGGCTGCAGAGAGAGGAACCTCCTCACAATACGTGCCGTGTCGAGGAGTACTGCCTTCTGTATCTGGCCCTTGATCCAGCCATCTAGCGAGAGTCTCTTGAGGTGTTGGTCGAGAGTCTTCGCTATAAGACCGTTTGCCGAAACAACTATCGGGACAATGATCGTTGAGTCAACATCCCACATGGCGGTCACCTCGTGAGCCAAGTCAAGGTACTTGCTGAGTTTGTCCTTGTCGGCCTTCACAAGGTTCTCGTCATGCGGGATGGTGATGTCGACGAGCACTGCCCGGCGATGAGATCGATCTGTCAACACGATATCAGGCTTATTGGCAACAATAGTCCTGTCCGTGATGACAGATCGATCCCAATAGAGCGTAGCACGACCATTTTCGAGAACTGGCGCCGGTGCGTACTTATATTTATACTTATTATTATTATTATTACTTTTTGGAGGTTAAACAATGATTATAATTTGAAACCATGATATTTAATTACGAAACACACTCATATTCCATGGCGTCCACGGCATTGTGTTAGGGTAAGTAATTACATGAATTGATAATGAATGGGTTAACCAACGATATACACACAGACTTGCTGCGCCTCTATTCTACGCGGTTAAAACGATATCGTAGTTTGCCTGTTATGGCATTGTTATGACGTCAGCCGCCATTACTGTCAAGAAAATAAGAGCTATCAAAACGTTGACAATACGATAACAGATCGAATGCGATATTGTTTTTACCATGTTGAATAGAGGCGCTTAAAGTATATAACAGGTCAAAGCCTTTAGAGAACCACGATATCTATTTCTACTGGGAAAACCCATATTGCCTTTGACGTGTTATCGTATTGTTATTAACGCTGCCACCATGACTGTCAAGTAAATAAGAGCTATCAAAACGTTGGCATTACGATAACATGCCAAAGGTAATATGGGTTTACCGTGTACTCCGAGTAGAGAAGATGCCCTGAAGCATGTCTATCTAGAAAATCATTTCAATTATCCAAGTGCCTAGATTATTCGAAGAGCAACCATTCACTGTTCCACACGTTCAAAATAATGAGTGGAACATTGTAATTTGCTTTCATACACCGTGCCCGGGACGTACCCGAAGGATTTTAACCATCGATTCTAGACCCTGTTTGGAGTATATAATGTGGTATACAGGTAGTCCAATAACGCATAATTTCCGAGATTTTTATTATTTAGAATACAATTCCATAGTTAATTTAATTTGAGCTCTGTCACCTTAACCTAAAGCATTATTTACTAAGAAAGATTTATGTTGTAAGTAGCAATATCATCAACGTACAATATATTAAATTAATTTAATCAATTTCTTAGTAAATAATCCTT
The DNA here is from genome assembly GCA_946894065.1 of Acleris literana. Classification (NCBI taxonomy): domain Eukaryota; kingdom Metazoa; phylum Arthropoda; class Insecta; order Lepidoptera; family Tortricidae; genus Acleris; species Acleris literana. Next base: position 905,961 of record OX335688.1, on the reverse strand, counting down.
AAGTTAAGGTGACAGAGTTCAAATTAAATTAACTATGGAATGGTTTTTTAAATAATAAAAATCTCGGAAATTATGCGATATTGGACTACATGTTATACCACATTATATACTCCAAATAGGGTCTAGAATCGCTGGTTAAAATCCTCCGGGTACGTCCCGGGCAAGGTGTATATAAGTATGGTCGATCAATTTGCGTTAGGCAGTAAGCTTTCCGAATAAAAATAAAATAAAAAAAATACACAATTAATTAACAAAAAATTAAGGAACTGTATAATTGTACTCTGTTAACTGATACTGTTTTTGACATGTAAAATTTTTGTTTTAGGGCCATTCTAGGTACTTTTCGTAGTACATATTTTTTAGCCTCATCTCACTAAACTATTTTTATATCAAATACGGTATAGTACTGCCTTTTCTAACTTGAAACTCGAAAAGGGACGTAAATAAGCTTATATTTAGAATTGTCCTAATTCATTAAAAGTTATTTATAATAACGATAAAGTAAATAAATAAAAATAAATATCAGGGGACAATGTCACACCAATTGAGCTAGTGCCAAACTAAGCTCTAGGCTTGTGCTATGGGTACTAGACAACGATATACATACTTATATAGAGAAATAAATACTTAAATACATAGAAAACATCCATGACTCAGGGACAAATATTCGCACTCATCACACAAATATCTACCCTTACCAGGATTTGAACCCAGGACCGCTAGCTTCGTAGGCAGGGTCACTACCAACTAGGCCAGCGCGGCGTCGTAGTGGAGTGCAATTTACCACTGAGTTACCAAGAGAGAAATTTAAGAGTTGTTTTTGAAAACCGTTAAACTTAAACATTCTAAGTTCATGTTATTTATTTATACGCGGATTCATAATTTGGTATACTTTTTATTGGACAATAACAAAAGTTTACACTGCAAAGTAGAATGGCCATTTAACTCGGCCTCTATTACTGTCAAGTAAATAAGAGGGTGGCGCTCTTGAAGTTGTTCGAGAATATGTTTACCTGGGGCAAACTCTGCAGTTACGGAAAAACAACTTCGAGAAAGAGGCCCAAGGTAGAATAAAGCTGGGTTGGGCAGCATATGGGAAATTGCGACGAGTCTTCACGTCGACTATACCACAGAGCCTGAAGACAAAAGTCTTCAATCAGTGCGTCCTACCTGTCATGACATGCGGAGCCAAAACGTGGACACTTACGATGGTTCACAAATTTAAAGTCGCTCAGCGAGCTATGGAGAGGGCTATGTTGGGAGTTTCTCTGAAGGATCGGATCCGGAGTGAGGTGATCCGACAGAAGGTTATCGACATAGCCTATCGAATTAGCAGCTTGAAGTGGGCCGGTCACTTATGCCGCAGAACCGATACTCGCTGGAGTTATCGTATTCTTGAGTGGAAACCGCGAATCGGCAAACGTAGTGTAAGACGCCCTCAGACTAGGTTAAGCGACGATCTTCGCAAGGTGGCTGGCAAGAGCTGGATGAGAGTACCCACGAATCGTGCTCGTTGGCGTGCAATGGGAGAGGCCAGCAGTGGACTAATATAGGCTGATGATGATGATGATGATGATGATGATGATGATGATGAAATAAGAGCTATCATAACGTTTACGATACGACAACATGTCCAAAACAATACGATTTCACCGAGTAGAATACAGCCCACGTACCTACCATTGTTCCACCTTCTCGTAGGATGCGGCTTGCATTTTCTTTTAGCACCAGTTCTGCTAAGGAACAGCATCCTCTTCTCCAGACAATATAACCTAGATATTTTAGAATACCTACGTTAAGGTAAGAATAATCCATCTTTGACCTCATCGTTACTTACCAAAAGGTATAAGGGTGTGAACCAAAATAAATATCCAGTTAAAGAAGAGTTTTGTCACCGTAACGATTAACGTCAAACAGATACATTTTTGTAACGACAGAAGCGCGTGGAGCTAACCCCATGTGCTTCTGTTTAGTCCACCAGAGTAAATCTCTTTTCCCGAACAATTGTCCTCGCATGTGATATCCATGGACTTGTTTCTCTAATAAGTCCATGGTGATTGCCTAAAACTCGATACTGGCGAAATACACCTTGTTAAAACACAAGGAGTGAAAGCCATTAATTTAAAAAAAAACAAATTTTAAGTTAGACATCATTTAAGAGACATTTAAATTAAGTCCTTATGTAAAAAATGATTGGTTTTTACCCATGATTGATGTAAAATAACTAAGTTACTTAGAAAATTAATCAAACGCCTAAATAATACTAATAGCAACTACTGTCTCTTAAATCATGGACTGAGCGAACGCAAAGCGTCTCCGTTTCAGCTTGGGCAAAAATGCTTTCGTATATCCGTCGTCTGTTTGTTCTTTTCTACCGGTCGCATTTCTCAACCGATTCCCCGTTTTAGTAAGCAGGTTATGTCATTATATGTTTTTTTTTGCGAATACTAACTTATTTGTGGCGAAAACTGATCGCCACCTATATCGATGTATGGGGATAGCAGTTTTAAAACGTCAAAGTTAAGTTTGTCGCAAGGTCTACAGCTCACAATAGCTACTATAGTAGGAGATCCGAATAGGAGACGATTTGCACCGGGCTGTTTATTCAATAAAAAATATTTTATACCGAATTTAATATTATAAGTAATAGTCTGCTCTATGTTATACTGTGTTCTGGCAAATAAATATGATTTGATTTTTTTTGATTTAATTAATTTTGTTTAAAAAAATTGCAGTAGCTTGTTTAATAGACAAATTACATACCAATCGAAAGTCTGAAGCCTATAGAATATGCAAACGTTATGTTGACTATTTTTTTCCCGTCAAACTATTGGGTAGGCGGTATAAACAGGTAAGTCGGTACTAATAATTTGCACCAAACCTAACGTTTGTATATTCTATAGACTTCATACTTTCGATTAGTATGTAATTTGTCTATTAAAGAAGCATTTGCAATTTAAAAAAAAGATCATTTTTAATAAAGAATTTAATGATAATTATATATAAGTACGGGACTGAAATTTTTCAGCCTACCTATTCGCCACATATTATTTAGCGTATTAAATTTGATATAAAATACTTTTCATCGAATAAACAGCCCGGTGAAGGTCGTCTCCTATTCGGATCTTATACCACTAGTTTATTAAACAAATTGACCTAGTCCCACTTAGCTCTAGGTTGTAATATACTAGACATCAATAAACATATTTATAATGGAGAAATACATACTTTAATACATAGAAAACCTGTAAAACTCAGGAACCAATGCTCGCGCTCATCACACAAATATTTGTCCATGCCGGGAATGGAACCCTGGACCGCTAGCTTCGTAGGCAGGGTCGCTGCCAATAGTACCAACAAGGATAAGCGCGTCGTCAATGTATAAATGTATGAGTTTAAAATAAAAATATTATTGTATGTCTCTTAATTCAATTTAATTTATAATGATGCATTTTTTTTAATTAAAATAATTACAACGTTTAATTTTATAACTACATATCACATTTTGTACAATTATTTAAGGTTTTACAAAACCTGACATGATGAATGAATAAAAAAGAAAACACGGGTAATATAACAAAAACAATAAAGGCGAACTTATCCGTATAAGGGATTTTTTCCATCCGCTTCTTTCTTCTTATTGTGTTAGCCGAGAAAGCAAAGCATACTTATGCAATGTGTGTAAAACTTGATTGGAATGAAAAATGATAACAGGAACTTTTTTAAATCTATTCTAAAAAAAAACACCTATATTTTTTATGTTTTGTTCATTGTTTACTGTATATAAACAAATTTCTACCAATAAATAATAAATAAATAAATATCAGGGCACACTGTCACACCAATTGACGTAGTCCCAAACTAAGCTCTAGGCTTGTACTATGGGTACTGGACAACGATATAAATACTTATAGCGAAATATATACTTTAATACATAGAAAACATCCATTACTCGGAAACAAATATTCGCGCTCATCACACAAATATCTGCCCTTACCGGGATTTGAACCCAGGACCGCTAGCTTCGTAGGCAGGGTCACTACCAACTAGGCCAGCGCGTCGTCACTGGCCAAAGAGTTTCAACGCCAGTCATGATCTTTTCTACGGCACAGCACTACGTTACGCGGATCAAACAAAATGACGTCATTCCGACCACTATTCCAAACACTGATAAGATTCATTGCTTTTTCTCAGTAAATAATAATAAATAAGTAAAAATTGAGAGAAACCTCTATTTTTACCAGAACAAATTTTCAAAAGATCCTGTTGTCATAAATACTGTAAGAAGTAGTGTTTTTCCTTTTTTTCCCTTAACCCTTTATAAGGTAGAGGCGATTTAGCGACCACGTACACTTATTTAGAATTTCAACCTTACTACAAAATATGATACATATTCTGTATGTTTTTGCACGAAAAATGACTTGTTTTTAAATTATTCCCTAGGACCTGTCAAACATGAAACTGTATTTGAATTTTAAGTAGCATAGAAGCGTGTCGTTTTTGTGTCTTGTTTTTTTTTTCTTTCTTTTATAACTGTATAACTGGGGCCTTATAAAGGGTAAAGGGTTGGCACGTGAAGTGGATTTTCTTCACAAGTGATCTTACATTCATTACTTCTTCAAGCAAATAGTAAGTTATAGATATTGTAATTAGTATTGACCAGAAAACGCTACATTTTTCTATAATGCTTAGGTAAAATAATTACTGAGCAGCATTTCAGACAAAACTCCTAATGTAACATTTAAGTGAGTACAGTTTTATTATGAAAAGAAACTTAAGCAAAGTGAAGAGAAGTGTAAGACAATTTTCTGATACTGTAGAAATCTCAATTGCACATTGTTACTTATCAAAAAGTAATACGTACATAATAAAGAAAAGAAAACTCCCCTGCCAAGGCAAATAGCAGCATCTTTAATAGATAAAACTCCTGAAGCAATCACAACCCTATTCCTAAAACAAGAGGATTGAATGTACTTTGGCAATTAAATCTGAGATACCACTTTTTGGCTTAGGAGGGTAGAATATTAAGGGACGCTCGTGCAATAAAAGGTCACATAATTATCACACCTTTTATGCACAAGGACTGTTTGAGTTTTCGACAAGTTTCATAAAAAGCTACCTATTGCTATGATGTGATTATTTTCAATAAGTCCTGACCAACACTTAATTGACTTAAATATTTAACGTGGTCTGACAGTAAAAGAAAATAAACCATCAATAATATTTCATCGTCACAGCGAAGCGACCAATGATAGTTCCCGTTTCATTGCCAAAATTTCAAAATTTGACAATGAAACGGTTATAGTGTTTTATATCGATAAAAAATACTACAAGTAGCTACGCCTAACGCAGCTAATTATCACATTAATCAACACATTCATCAACTATAATAACACACTCATGTTAAACCTAACGGCAGATATAAATAGGCCTCCTCCAAGGAACACTACAAAAGACTCCCGATACCTTCATCAGATCGTCTGTTTACCCTGTCTTTGTCTGATAGAATTTACGCCGAATCTAAATAGACATGATCTCTGTCGCTTTCTATGCTTCAGCCTATGGTTATCCTCTGCTGAGTATAGGCATCTGTAAGGTCTGTTCATTCTTACTTGTCTTATATAGTAAACAACTTTCTAACCTCAAAATGAACCTTTTTTTGGCTAAAACAGCTGTTTTATCATAAATAAAGTAAACTTAATAAACATTATGGACATCACTTGACTAATGCATTGTCTGTGATTGCTTTATTTTGTTTAAAATAGCTGTTATAGCCAAAATAGGTTCATTTTGAGGTTAGAAAGTTGTTTACTATATAAGACAAGTAAGAATGAACAGTGGGGTTATTATGAGATAGCTATGCAGTTCAGTTTACGCTATATAACTGCTATAACGCTGTCCTTTACGCTCACCGTAAAATGAACTGAATAGCTATGTCATAATAACCCCCCAGACGTTAAACATAATCGCTATTCTGTCAGCCATCTTTTTTTACAGCGATGTATCAGCCTACTTGGATTTAGTCTTCTTTTTCGTCGATTTCTATATGCTGGGTCGAGATTACAAGAGCACTATCTATATTAGTGGCAGCAGTAATAGCTTAAGCTAGAATTCGTAGTATTGTTTTACTTCTTTTTTTTGTAACATAGGTTAATTTTAACTATGAGCTATCTTCGTCTTTCTAATGGGGCGAGAGGGGGATGCAACAACGATTGACAGCTGATCTTTAATAGAATAAAGGTCAAGGCCAAACCAAATGGCAAACGCATGGAGAAATTCGATGCTACACCTAATTGATTTAACCGATTCGTTGCGGCTTCCATATTCAAAAACTTTTGGCTGGGGCGGCAAACAATTATAGACATCGCAAGTTCGCGCGACTGTTTGTATGTAAACTGTCATATAAACAGTCACGCAAATTTGCGATGATCGCGCAATCGCGTTCTATTAGGACGATGCCATAGAATATGATGACACGCCTAGCGTGTCATCCGCATCCGCACTGAATCGGTTAATAGCTCAGTGAGAAAGAACATTACTATATTAAAGGAAGTTCGAATCAAGCAATAGTATTCTTTTTTCTTTTATTTGATATCTAGTAATGGCTGTCACGTGATTCTACGCCACAAAATCATCAGCATTTAGTTTCTTAACAAACGACGTATACACTTCATTTTCTGCTTTCAAACCCTCTTCTCCCCTGTAATACGGGAACTCGTTACTAGTAGATAGGTAATAAATACCCGGTTTATTAAAATCTGTCTCCAGACCTGCTACATTCGTTTCGGTACTATTGAAACAGTCAGCGTATCTAGCTGCTTGAACTGAGTCACATTTTTGACCGATGAACTTCCTCGGGTGTTCTAAAGCTTGCCACCAGTAAAGGACAGATCTTACATGGCTACAAATAACCAAACATGGTATGTATGGTATGTCTCCTGGTTGATACTCTCCTCCATTGACGTAAAAATCTACATGCCCTAACGGTTCAGGAGTTCCAAAGCCGTCTATGTTGGTATGAAGTATGTCCACTCTTTCAGCATCAGTTGGATTAAGTCTATGCTCCAGAGGGAGACTTTTGAAGCAGGGACCAGAAGGATCAAGGCCTGTTAGCCTCGATGGTTTGGTCCCGGTCAAGTTGTAAAAATGTTTGGCCGTGTAGCTCGCGATGTGGGAACCGAGGCTCAGTCCGACCAGCTCCAGGTTGTCAGCGGTGAGACCTTGGTCCATCAACTTCACTAGAAACTCTGCCATTTTTTTCCCGATGACTCGCGTTAGACGAGCTGATCTGAAAATTATATTGAATGTTTTTGAGAACAAATATAAGAAAGATTGGGTAATATCTGATGAGGTTAAATCCCGTAACCATGAGTAGATATTTTTTTTATCATACACGGGTGACAATTTTTCTAATGTGGTTGGAAAAAGGGGAAATGGGCTTAAAGGTAATTTGAGCATTTTATTCTCTCATTGACCAAAAAATACCTACAACTTGTCAATGTCCGGCAACCAGTAACTGTGGTTAACTTGGGGTAGAAATTTTGAAGGGAACTAGCTAAAATTGGCTGTATTATGACGGTATTAAATCTAAGTATATCATGGCAGATTAAGCTTTACTTTGGCAGTAAGTGCGTATTCGTCCAAAATTAGGTGTTTGCGCAATTATATACCATGTATAAACCATTACATATTACAAGGTTACAAAGGTGAGATTACACAAAAGTGGGAACACATACAAAAATGCTGCGACGAGAAGAACATTTTTACAGACAAAGTTGGTAAAATGATACAGTTTTCCAAAATGATGACTTGGTAAAACATGGTTGGTAGAAATCTAACAGAACATGACATGTAAATGCCTTACTTCAAGTCGGACATAATTAAGTAGGTTAACAATTTCGTAATGTAGATTACTTACTTTAAGTTGATACAAATCATAATTTTAAACCAAATGTAAGTGATTTGTGTAATATAAAAATAAGTGTAGTAGTAGTAGGCTTACTTAGGATAGATGTAGGTGAGGAAATTGAAGGACTCAGTGATGAACACGTTGTACCCCCGCCGCGCGTACGAAGTACCCACCGCTTGGGTATGCGGCCACACTGCACTGTCCAAGAAACCAACGGCGTATAGCACTGTCTTCCTATTCCGGAAATCTGTAATATGCAAACGAATTGTATGTTTCATTGTGAGAATAAGGACTATTTAATTTTAATAAACACTGATGAATAGGTTAACTTATTTGGTAGTGACTCTGCCTACCAAGTTATTCTTGAGTCGATTTCCGGAACTAAAATGTTTTGTTTGTGTGATTACCGTGACCATTTTGTTCCTGAATCAAGGATATATTCTATGTATTCAGTATATATACTATATAACTATATCTTTAGTATCCATAGAACAAGCCTGGAGCTAATTTTGGAGCTAGAGCTAGACTAGGTCTATTTGTGCGAAATTGTCTTTGATAATTTATCGTCTACATAAATAAATAACAGCTTACGGCGCTGAGGTGGTAAGACAGCCTGGGGCCTTATTCCACTTTGTTTCTGCAGGTATTGTTTTCGTATTGGTTTTAACTCGGCCGCCATTACTGTCAAGTAAATGAGAGCTCTCATAACGTTGACAATACGAAAACAATAGGTGTAAAATCAATGCAAATAAGGCCCTTTTGAAATAATTACCGTAAACTCGGGTTACTTTAGCCCTAGGGGGTAACATTGCCCACCCTTAAAACTATAACTATTTTAGTGGTTATCATCTTAAATTGTTAAAATAATTTTAGAACTATATAAGTAGATTGGTCCTGATGTAACATTTAATGGAATAATTAAATTTTAAAGATGGTTTTTGCGGTGGGCAATGTTACCTCCTAGGGCTAAAGTAACCCAAGTTTACGGTATTCCATCTTGGTCTATAACGCATTTGCAATTTTAGAAAATTTTGGGTAAGTATATTAGCCATAATAATATGAGAGTGAATCTATAGGTCACTGGTTCAAATCCGGTTCGAAGGACCAAATTTATGTTGTGGATTTTAGGTTCTAGGCACTGGTTGTTAAGAAAAACTCACTGAATTTATCACGTCAGTTGTTTATTTCAGTTTTACACAGGTTTTAATTGCAAGTAGAGCAGAGCGACACCGGCAGGGCCGCCATGTCGATGGGAAGAGAGCGAGATAGCTCTTTTTAGAAAGAGACAGAATATTTGACTGCGTTCCAATTTACATGATATTTAGCTAATACTAAAAAACCACAATACTTGAGTTAACGGAGTAAGCCGGTCGCCGTTGCCGAAATCGGCATGGACTGAGTTACTGTTTATACTGTGCCACAAACTATTAGATGACAAGTGTGCTCATTCGCCTACTCTATGCCAGTATATCTTTATTTAAAATTATACCTAACCACAATATGCCACAAGTGACCAAACGTCTGCTAAAGCACCACAACTAAACTACTTTCTGCACCACTTTTTTTATATTAGTAGGTATATTTTATACTTCGCGGCCATCTTTCTTTTTGTATTAAATCAGGACGAACCATTACTCAATTGTGACACGAGATAAGGACAAACAAACATACTTCCCTTTTACAGTATTATTAGCTTTTACTTCCGCCTTTGTCGCTTTGACGGAGTAAATTCGTTTATGAATGTTTCCTTTAAAAATACTCCTACGTTTCGATCTAAAATATAGCATAATTATTATGCGTGACAGCCCAACAAAATGGGACCGCTAATCAAACAAAACATCAAATAATCACTGTTCACTTTTGATGTGGAAAGGGTAAGACAAACACATAATTTTATGTTGTCTCTCTCTTTATTTAAGAGCCATGCTCTTTGTCGGTGGAGCAATCGCCAACCGCTCCGGTCCTCCATCAATCTGCTTGACTTTCTGAGGGCCCTGCCATGATGCACTACGCTAACTAGCGTTTCTATTCGATTCGTTTTTAAACCAATCGCGTCACAGGTAGACCACGTGACTTTTCGTATCACGTTATCTCCCAGTGACGCGATTGGTTTAACAATTAATCGAATAGAAACGTTAGTTAGCGTAGTGCATCTTGGCAGGGCCCTCTGGTACAACCCAACCTTAACGTTCTCTTTTATCTAAATAAATAAATATCAGGGGGACAATGTGACACCAATTTACCTAGTCCCAAACTAAGCTCTAGGCTTGTACTATGGATACTGGACAACGATATAATACTTATATAGAGAAACATATACTTAAATACATAGAAAACATCCATGACTCAGAAACAAATATTCACGCTCATCACACAAATTCTGCCCTTACCGGGATTTGAACCCCGGAGCACTAGCTTCGTAGGCCGGGTCACGACCAACTAGGCTATTTCTTCTTGGTCTTCCTCTGTCTCTCTTTCCCTCTATCTTTCCTTCTATGATGTTTTTAGGGAAAAAGGTCGTGTGGTAGCAGGTGCCCTATTATTGTTCCTCGATTTTATGTTAAGTACATATAATATGAGAACAATAAAATGAAATCCGCCATTTTTATTATTTATTTTGTAAACTAAATAGGTATACCTAATACACAAATATTTTTTCGTAAGTGAAATTTGTTACTATTATATTTTTCATAAAAAAAGCAACCAAGACACAATGCATGCTTCTTTGTTTCTATAATACGTTCATACAGAAACGTTTTTACGAAATTCGATTTCTGCTCTTGTTCAACTTCGACGATCTTTCCAATTTCCTAGCAATTAATATAGTAATTTTAGATGCCAATGGCAATATGCGTTCTTATATGATAGAACTTTATCTTTTGATTTTTATTTATTATTTACTAATTTTGATTAATGATTATTATTTACTGATAAAAAAATATATATCGGTACAGTCACGAACTTAAGGACCCACCTTAGGTCCAAAGTCATTCTGATATTCTACAACAATAAGGTTGTATCTCCTATAAGTGACAAATGATTTGGCATCTCTAATGACATTGACGACTTCAAGCCTATTTTTCTTGAAATGGGTCACAAATTAACGGTCGCGATATTACTGATAGTGTAAGCTACGCCCGCTTTGGACTAGTAGTCGGGATGACGTCATTTTGCTTGTAACCGCGTTTTGCTATCACTATACTCGAAATTCTAATTTAAGACCAAAAAAACTACGACAGATATGTCACTGTCATAAGTGAAAGTCAATTATGTCAGTGTCAATCGAACATTTCTGAGTTAGCCAACCTTTTTGCATTGATAATCAAATTGTTGTAAATATTTGTAGATCATTCTAACATTTTCAATATAAAAAGTTATATTTAACAATAGGGAATATGCTTTCAATGTTTTTTCTACCCGATATTCAAAACATAAAAATATCCCAAAACAAATATTTTCTCATATAGTGTGTTAAGTCATTAAATGGCAGGTGTGTGTGGTGTGTGTTCAATGGCGATGTTTTTATCAGCTAAAACAAAATGACAAGCTAAATTCGGATGCCTTACACTTATGCTTGATTTAAACTTGACAGTTACCCATGGACCCCATGGTGTCATGGCCGATGATTGTCAATATAAAGTGAGCTACACACTTTTGGCCTGTTATTTTGTTGAATAGCTAACCGTATGTAATATTTAAACGGCATCTAACGTTGTTTACAACTATTGTTTATTTATCGTACCAAATGTTATTAATACCTGAAGTATGCAATAACAGTTTTGCTACCAAAAATCTTCTATGGTTAAATATTTAATAGGCCATCTTGTATTTGTGTAAGTAACTTGAATTAACTTGTTTATTTAAATCGAAGGTTTAAAACTACCTACAAATAAATATTCTTAGTGCGGTCTTTTAAAAAGTGGAAATATACTATGGCAAATATATATATTTTTTAGTGGCAACCCAACTTGGTCTTTAATTACATTTTCGAGTATCGCTGTGACGAAGAAAAGAACACGTGGCGTTACAGAGGCCACCTAAGAAAGAAAGAAAACTCTGTAGTTTTCTGCGATCTGGATCTCAATAACCATAACGCCTTTGTGTCTGTTCTTTGGATATATTAAACTTGGTCATATTTGCTTGAGACTGGTAAACGTGAAAACACGATTAGAAATAAAATCCTCGATAGTATTCTTTTTCAAAAAAGACACCTTTTTTGCATGTTTTTGGTTGAATCTTCAAAACTCTATCATCTTTAACGATGATTTTCGATTCAATAGTTGAGTATATGTTACTTCTTAATCCTGGCAAACCATTTTTTCAATAAATGTTGTGGTTTTCAAGTAAACAGCAATTAATTCAATTTGACGCTGCCATCAAGGCGCGCGCGAACTATCTCCATCTCACAATCTTCGCGCGGAAGCACATTAAGCCATCCCTTTTCATTCTTGTTGGGGCGTGGCACCATAGGTGGCCTCTTAAGCTCTTTAGCTATTAGCAGAAATTTGATGATTTATTTTCACAGTAAATACTGAACAAAAAAGAATTTACTTTTGAGAAAGCTCTACGGGCAGGGTATTTTTTCAAAACACATGTTACACAATTATATCACATACAATCCACGTTAATCCCACATCACATCATCTACCATAAAAACAGTACTCCACCATGTAAACAATAACATTTCACCCATAAATAAACGGCTGTGTCCGATGAATTTAAATGTCAGTATTCAGTAAACTGTCTACGTTGTATGAATAATTCATTCGATGCAGCGATGGCCCGAAGCGGCCAGCAGGCGACAAAAGTTTGGCGACCAACAAGATACCCAATATATACAAACACAACTCTATTCCGAAGTGATAAGAGTGAGTAAATATTTTTGAGTAGTTTAACTTATGTTGCTTGCTGAAATGTTTGACATATTACGGTTATTCTAATTGTCCAAGGCTTTGACCGTGTATGGTTACTTCTAAAAATGTGTTGGATCGTCGTCAGATAAATTACGCACACAAAATTATTTTAGTGGGATATCTTCACCCTTAAACCGGTCGTCAAGCAGCAATGTCGCATTGTTGTAAACTGTTTTAGGAATGAGACAACCGGTGAGGCATTCCATCTTGTTTGTGACGTTTTTCTACTAAAACACCGCATTTTTTATAGCTTATATTCATTGTTTTATATATATAGTGCTAGGTTAAGTATTATCATTATCATAAGGAATATTTACAAAATATCTGACTGTTGAGTTTCTTGTGGCGTTTCTTCTCAGCAGTGGTATCCTCTTGGGAAGCTCTGGTAGATTTTTGACGTGCAAAGTACCCGTGCTTACTTACTGAATAAATATCTTTTTTTTTCTTTTGGTCGTCGAAGTTGCCAACGATTTGCTATCTTGGGATTAATGTCTTAAGATTGTAAATGCCTATGGACCTCAAAGCTTTTACTATCAGGTGGCATGTGTGTTTGTTTGCCTTCTTCATACCATCCCTTAATTACCATAGTTCACGCCTTGGGCTTAGTTAAAGACGAGACAACTTATGTGAGATTTTTCCCTAATATTAAGTAAAAAATATAACCCCTTGACATAAAAAGACACACTTTATACATCTGTATCGGCTAGTAGTAGCTCCGACGTGGTTTCTTTTAATACTAATTTATTCGGGATACACACATACACACACACACAAACTCACGCCTTTATTCCCAGTTTGGGGTAGGCAGAGCTACAGAATTGCCAACAACTCTAAAAGCTTGTTGATAATTCTGTAACCACATTTTGCATAATCAGGCTAAGATGTTTACCAGCGTATTAGTGACAGGTTGCAAGCCCATCGCCTAACAGTACTACAAGCCTTTATTCCCTTAGTCGACTCTTACGACATCCACGGGAAGGCATGGAGTGGCACTATTCTAAGCCGGCAACCACACAGCTATTCGGGATAGTTTTTAGATAATTATGTTTTATGAAAATGACACCCTGTGATGGTAAGAGAACGAGACAAAGCCGTATATTTCTTAAGTACATACATTAAATCACGCCTGTTTCCCAGAGGGGTAGGCAGAGACGACTTCTTTCCACCTGCTACAATCCTGGCAAATCTCTATCGCTTCTTCCACATTCATACATCGAGTCATGCACGCACGTCGGTTTCGGGTACTTATGATTCCGCCCTTTTCCAGTATTTCTCCGATTTGATAGGAAAAATCGGATTCACCTAGGGCGGCCCCTTCCGACTCTCCCACTCACTTTGGCTCTGTATATCTCTTTCGTCAGTCTTCTTTCATCCATCCTTTCCAATTGACCGAACCATCGAAGTATGCCCTTCTCAATCTTAGTCATAATTTCATTTCTTAAGTTCTTCTATTTATCCCTCCACGTACCCATGCGCTTGTCCTTGGCGATGATCTTTGGAGCAGCCAGCACTGGCATGGAGCGTCTGGACACCTGGCCCTTCAGGAGCTGATGATGCACCACCTGCAGCTGGGGCATGCTGCGGGGGCTGATGCTCGTGTTGCGCATCGTGCCGGGACCTGCAGGGAATACCATCAGGTTAGAACTGAAGGAGGATTTGTGTAGGAGATAAAACGGACTCTAAGAAGAAAAAATATCTTATTATCTCAAGTAGTTTTAACGTAGAAATTAAGTTTTATGCAACAAAGTTAAATTAATCTTATACTTTATCTACTTTACAGTATAAAACAAAGTAGCACCCGCTGTCTGTGCGCTTAGATCTTTTAAACTACTCAACAGATTTTAATGCGGTTTTCAGCAATAAATAGAGTTTCAGGAGGCTTGTTATGATTATAAATATAAGGTTATAAATTATTGATTATGTACGTGTTTTACATAAAACTTATATAAACCGATAAATTCCGATCGATCGATCAATTCCCCACATTATTTCTTAGAAGCAGAATTTCCATTCGGATTTTTCCCCGAATAATGATTGCACAGTCGTGTTTTACCCCTGATGCGTCATTCCTGTCGCATTTTTCCGGATCGCGGAGCTCCTTTTTCTGAGTGCTTGACCCTTCGGGCCTGCTGCAAAACCAATATTAACTCTACCTATTTCGACCTAATTATAAATGGGAAAAATTTACAACAGAAGAAATTTGGATCGGAAAATATGCGATTGGAAAAAGTGACGATTTGGAAAAAATGCGAATAGTAAATTTGGAAGAGATGAAAATATTAAGGTGGGAAATCTAGGTTGACTGGTAAAAATACATAAGCGCAGTGATTTGACGACTTTTTAATTTTTAGTCTTCTTGACGCGGTACTGAAGCCAAGTTATTTGTAAGCTTGCCTACGAAGCTATCGGTCTCGGGTTTTCTTCCAGACCGAGACAAACTTCCCTCGCTTCCTCCACACTCATAAGTCTCTTCATGCACGTGCGTCAGTTTAGGGTACCCTGACCTGGCCCTTTCTTAATACATCCCCGATCTGATCGTGGTTAATGTATTTAGGTACCTATTTGTTATTTATTTATAATGTACAAAGGTAAGGACGAAACTACTCTCTAGTTCTGTTAATTAGTAACTTGGGCAATTTGTTTCTGATATTTATTTGACGTTCTTTTTTCTGTGTCATTAAACTGTTAATAGAGATTAAACGCCTTTAACGCCAGCGTTTGACAAAGTGCCGCGACGTTGCCAAACTTGCGACACGCATCGCGGAATGTTGACAGATACACTTAAATATTATTTAGTGTCTAGCAAAGTATCTATGTAACGCATTAATGAACCGATCTTGAGAAAGATGCTCGTTTTAGGACACTTTTAAGTAAACGTCAAGTCATAAACACAACTCTACTGCCCTTGAGAAGATTCATAACGGTAACGTTAATGATTTTCAAGAACTGACAAACTGTATTGATTGATTGATTCATTAATTTATTGATAAATATAAATTTACACGTCATTTTACAGTACACAAGTTGTTTATAGGTTTACATTTGTTATTAATCATTTACAATTGACAACTAACCTTAACCTAGCTTGCCACTAACTATGGTTATTTCAAAGTATTGACAATCATTGGAACATATATTTGTAGCCTACATCAGAAATTATTTCCTGTTGTTAATTAATAAGTTATACACTACCTACATTATATTGTAAAAGATAATTTAAGAGTAACGAGTCATATTCATAAAAAAGTCCTCAACCGAATATAGCATGCCATGTCAATCAGTAGGTGTTTTATTTTAATTAATGGTTCTTAACTTTGAAATCGCTATATCTCAATAACTAATAGAAAGCAAGCATTAAAAACCCATCTACATTTTTGATATTGTGGTCAGTATAATGTTATTTCTTTAATATTATTATTATTTTTATCCTCGTTACTTTGACTAAAATATTATAGCCTACGTCACTCCTATAACCAAGAAAAAATCTATCCACACCTCAATCTTTAAAATCGTTCGAGCCGTTTAGGCTACAGAATATACTCTGAATTTACACATAGGCCACCTTTAACCCCGAAATAACCACTGGGGTGTTATTCTCTTAAAAACGGCGGTCGGTCGGACGACCGAGCGTAATCACAGCGGCGAGTTTAAGTAGTCCCGTCCAAGCGAACAAAACACATTTTAGCGCGTGCATTCTCAATTAGGTAGCCTTATACGTTCGATAAGCCATGCTGCCAAATTGAAAATGCACGCGCTAAAATGTGTTTTGTTCGCTCGGACAGGACTACTTAAACTCGCCGCTGCGATTTCGCTAGTTCGTCCGACCTACCACTGTTTTTGGGAGAATCACACCCCTGATCACATGGGAAAATCAACGAAATGGGAGGCGTAGCCAATTACTAACTCTACACGGACGAGGACGAAGAGGTAGTCCTACTATCCTACTAACATTATAATATAAATAAGAAAGTCTATGTGTTAGTTTGTTACTCCTTCACGCTGAAATGGCCAGACGGATTTGGATGAAATTTGTTATCGAGATAACTTATACCCTGGATTAAGACATAAGATTTTTAAACCGGGAAAATTTTAAAGTTCTTCTCAAAGTAGCCAACAGACGCTAGTCCATTATAAAACTCTTAAATACTCGTAATGTTTAATACTAAGTATGTTGCTTCTCCTGTTGCCTAGTAACAATTACCGCATACCATTACAACATTTTATTATAAATAATTGACGTTTAAGGTAATGGTTCACTTAGCGCGGCGTGCGAAGCGCAGAAATGTGACAAGACGTGTTATTTACAGTTTAATCGTTAGTTCATTATTGTAATTATGCGTGTGAATACTTTGGTCAAGGGCGACTCGTGCGCCACAGTACACAGTTTATGATTAAAAACCCGCCTCAAATACGCTTATTTAATTATTTCTTTAAGCTGAAGTGGCAGTGGGCTGGCCATGTCTGTCGCACAACGGACGAGAGGTGGAGCAGGAAGGTTCTCGAATGGAGACCACGCTTAGGCAAACGTAGTGTAGGACGCCCTCCGGCTAGATGGATCGATGACCTGAAGAAGGCAGCTGGCAGTGGATTCAAAGGGCGGGAGATCGCGCGCTGTGGCGCTCCTTAGGGGAGCCCTATATCCAGCAGCTGCAACAGGCTGATATGATGATGATGATGATGATGAATTATTTCTACAATCTTTAACAGCTAATTAATACCAAGACGCTGCTGTACAATTCAGTAAAAATTACACTAAAGCTTAATAATATATGCTAGGAGAAAATAAAATTAAAAAACTAAACAGAGTTTTAGAAACGAATGCCACTGCCATTCATCGCCTAGCACTGGCACTCACGACACACGTCACTCCGCCATCGACTGGCAAGCAAATCGCACTCAGGTGTTGATGACAGAAGTGAGTTAAGCAGCGTCAGTGCTCGCGTGGTCGAGGAATTTTTGTGGCACAGTGTGTGCTCTAAGAGTGCTAGGAGATTGGAAGTCCGCGCTCTGAGAAAATTCTTAGGCACAAAAGGAACGTCCAACCTAAATGGCCCTTTGTTTTTTTCATTTTTGACATTTTTTATTCAGTTTTTTTTACAAATCACAACCACTCTGAAAAATATTTACAACGGGACAAAAAAAAAAATGTAATAGAAAATAGAAGTAAGTATTATTTAAATTGTCTTTTTTTTAAAAACAACAATCATACCAATATTTTTTGTGTGAAATTAATGACTTTTGATAGAAATAAATCTCCTTATTCTTTTGACTGTAAATAAATTAATATGAATTAGAAGATATCTATATCCTTTTTTTAGTTTTACTTATTTCACTTACATTTCTTTAAAACAATTAGTTCACACGTTAACTATTGTTTTTATTTAACGCACTGTTAGCAATCTGTTTACTGCAGCTTTACGTGTCAGTAGGTTGGTAACTTAGGCGGTGAATCTGGTTTTCTTATCGATTATAGCAACTATATCTGAATAATCGATTATCTTTGATTGCAATCTTTTAGATTAATCACTCAATTATTAATACTTATAATTACTGTAAACTGCATCGTGTCATTATAGCGTCGGAGAAACTGCAGATAGTGTTGGTACCGACTCGAGTTTTTGAAGTCTACATCGCAAGAACTCGAGTTATATTTACGGAACTCTGAGCTTAAAAGACTTCCGAGTCTTTTTAGCTGTGAGTCGAGTCCTTTTTCGAGTCTTATCGGGTCCTGAAATCACAACTCAAGTTTTAGAAAAGACTCGAGTCTTTATTATAGGACTCGAGTCTTTTTGATGCACAAATGAAAAAACTATATAAATACCTAATGAAATTGACACTATGTCACACATGTTCCACAAAGGTGTGAAATAAAACTAAAAATAAATACATGAAATGATTTTAAACAGTAAGTAGGAACTAACTAAATCTTAAAACAAAACACTCGAGTCTTTATAGAAGACTCTAGTCTCTAGAAAACTCTCTACAGAAGACTACAGAGGGCTCAGACAAGATGCACTACGCTAACTAACGTTTCTATTCGATTCGTTTTTAAACCAATCGCGTCACTGGTAGACCACGTGACTTTTCGTATCACGTCATCTTCCAGTGACGCGATTGGTTTAAAAACAAATCGAATAGAAACGTTAGTTAGCGTAGTGCATCTTGTCTGAGCCCTCTGAAGACTCAAGTCCCTCTTAAGATTAAAAGAACTCGAGCTTCGATTCAATGACTAGAGTCTAAAAAACTAAGTAGAGTCTTAGAATTGGAGACTCCAAGGACTTGAGTCTTTACCAACACTAACTGCAAAACCGCGTAAGTAACATTTTTAATGAGGAGCAAAATGCACCTTTTTGTCTAAGACGTTAAGGTTTATTTGGCTCTATAATAACGCGCGCGCGCGCGTTACGCGGCTTGTCAGTATGACCGACGATAGGACGGGGTAAGAAACATAATTGTGTTGTACTACCCGCCCCGCTTCGCTTCGGTTTATGTGAGTTTTTTATAACACCCGTACGTAAACCACAAATTATACTAAAAACCTTCCGTGAAAAAATATACAACAAAAATATGCCAAAGAATGGGGAACCTAAAGTACACGACTAAAAAGTATGGAACAAATCAGGCGTCAGTTTATAATCCGTCAACGAATTGCAACATGAGTTATTTAAAAAAATCACCTAGTCGCTTAACTCCACCCATTTTATTGTCGTATATACTTAAATCATAAAACCGTATTTTGCATACAATTGCATGCTGCACGTTGTCTATTACATTATTATGCGATAAGCTTGACTGACAAACAGTATCCTCGTAGATTTCCTGTGGGAATTTATCTTACTCATAGACATCGAGTTTGACGACAAGTTCTTTAATAAAAGTTTCAGTCAAAAATTTCATTTTAGGACAAGCTTTTATTTCCGGTCGTCCTTTCTGCAGTCATTATTTGCTTTTCAAGACCAACGACTCTCAACACGGTGGGTCTACGTTAAGCACAGATATAACGATAGATAGACACATAGATAACGCAAATGCATCTACTTCGCGTGTTCGAATCCGGACTTAACCCTAAACCGGTCATTGACAACTGTCATCGCAAATAGAACCTATCTGTCAATTCTTAAGATTCATATTACATTTATTACGGTGGGAAATATATTCCCTCTGCCTTACACAGGATACCCCGACCAAGCGTCGTGGTTGACCGTAGCTACTGACGTTTCGCGCGCCTGTTGTTGCAGGTCGGCCGTGAAAATTAAGAAAATGCCTCGCTGCGTGATAATAAACTGCAATAACCTAAAAAAGCGACGACTTTGAATCGATTTTGCGCGGAAAACGGAAAATTCTCTTCTCTTGGTGTGTCCCAGTTGGTAGACAAGTGACACGGTTAGTTTTCATACAGATTGGGGTGTTTACATTACCTATGTGTATTTATATCTGTGACATTAAGTACAGCGGAGATCCTATCGCCACCTTCCGTCTCCATCATCAGATCAGCATAATATTGTATAGTCATCGGGTTTACCATATGTGGTCCAAATTTCAGCCCATTTCATTAACGGGAAATGCTTCAAAATTGACGGAAAACTTACAAACATACGGACAGTGCAAGTTAAACAAACGATTGTAAAAATAAGGTATATTCTTGAATCACCGTCACTCAAGTTATTGAATCTTTTACTTCGCCGAATTTTCATTTCATCGACAGGCATTTGCAGGAGATATAATTTGGTGGTCACTTTTTTTTTCGTTGGGGAAATGCGTTTGCGCATACCACTCAAGTCCAGGGGGACCCGGGATGGCTATGTGGGACTCACCAACCATAGCGGCCAGAATACCCAATTCTCTCATCTGCGCCTTTACGGGAGGGCCACGCGACCACGAGCAGGCGCATTCGGCTGAGGCGCCTTGACGCTTATGACTTCCGGAGGGTGCCTTGGTTTACAAAGGCACCCTCAGACCTCCGGTGCGCCACGGTGGACGGAGGGGTTCCCTGACCCCTTCGACCGGCGCACTGTTGGTGGTCACAGGTCTAACCTAACCTAACCTAACCTACGTAACTTAATGCGTAAGATAACACAATAAAGTTTCAGCAGAAACAAGCTTTCGATGAAACGATACATTCAATCAAATAAGTGTCGGTGATTCACTCTGGTGCTCTTATTTTCTTGACAAAAGTATCGTGTAAAGATAATTTTGGCCTCTCGACTGTCCATCTACTTCTGCTACTGACTGAACACTTACAGTCCGGTATAAGTCCTGCTGGGTACCCGTACTCCGGCCGCAGTACCCCTCTCGCCCCTCCCCACCACAACAGTACCAGTACCACCGCGCCTCGAAACATTCTGGAACAAGAAGCTTAAGTTAGATAGGTACTCAATGTCATTTCCAACACAAAAAGAGGGATGTCATAAGTTTGGTGATGCGATAGGCTCAGTTGGTACCCTACGAAGCTAGCGGTCCCAAGTTCGATTCCCGGTATAGGCTATATTTGTGTGTTGAACGCGAGTATTTTTTTCTGAGTCTTGGATGTTTTCTATGTATTTCATTTCCATACAATTACAGGCCAAAAGCAGTACTTTTACTGAGCAGAAAATAGCACTAAGATAGCAACTTCTATGTTGGTTATTACACCAGCTGTTTTAACCCCACACCGCAATACAACATTGCAAACACTGCTGCTTGGCGGCAGGTTAGCGGTAGAAACGGTGGTAACGAATTTAGCAAATTTAAACTTAGCTTTACATTAAATAATTTCATTTATTTCTCGCTGTTTTCGAAGAGCACCCTTTTTTTTATCCAAAATGGGTCTGCGTTTGACATCAGTTTCAAAGGTAAGCATGACAAGGGTTAAAAATGACACAAACAATGTTCATGACGGGTAACCGAGTAGAAAAATCAACATCGAGGTACTTAAATCCACCTCGTTACTCATTCGAATATTTCGTTCCCGTACGGACGTACGAGTAAAACCTTCGTTACGTATTTTAATGAATACGTAACAGAATACAGGCAGGGTTTAAAAAGGGGATAATTTTTTTTTCTTTGTTCCATTTACCACATTTACATGGTTCATTTTTTATACAAATGATTGCAAAAAACTTAGTGTTACAATAACAGTTGAAACGATGTCTTAATTAGGTTTTCGTAGTCAACAAGGCACCTTTGTAGTTTCGCCGTGTTTGTCTCTTGAGAAGAGTTTCTTCACAAAAAGCTGAGTTTACTATCATTTATTAAAAACGTTTCAGAAACTGATCCATTTCACAAACGTATCATTTAGCAGAACTAACCTAACCTAATCTCTAGGGTTCTACAAGATGGTCCTGAAATATTTACAGTTTTGGGAAAAACGTAAAAAACCTATTGCAAAAATGATATGTTTCTGAAATGAATCAGTTTGTGAATGTTGTTTAGCAAGTGGATACCAAAAACTGTGATTTGGCATGGTTATACTATATACGCTGTCATATCACGCTGTAAAAGCTGTGAAAGAAAATCTTGAAAGAAAATTCTTCATTTTTTCTTGAATAACAGGCGACTATAAGTTAATACCTAATGAAAATCAAATGACTTTGCAAAGTACAGTCGGAAACAAAAGCTTGTACGGTCCCAAGCGTTAATTTGAGACCCATTTTAAGAAAAATATACTTGATGTCGTGAATGTCATTAGAGATGTCAAGTCATTTGGAACTTTTAGGAAACTCAACCTTATTGTTGTAGAATGTCAAATTGACTTTGGACCTAAGGTGGGTACCAAATTTAATCTCGTGACAGTCGTGACTAGGTACAGTACAGTACTATAAAATGAAATTAAGACAGAATTTTATTTCTTGTCAAATATGTACTTAATATAAAATAAAAACGATGGTTTTAACATTGACCAATGTCAAATTTAATGGGCTTACATCGTTTGTCGTGAACACGAGGAAATAATTTTCCGCGCCAGTGACTAAATAAATTATTCAGAATGTGAATATTATGGAATATTAAAATAGAATGCGTAATGCGAGCATTAAGGGTGCATGAATGTTGATGAGAATATTAAACTTTATCCTCTAGAGCATATAATAATAAAAGCGTTTTTGCATCACGTCCGATTCCGATAAGATTGAACGGCGATACCTGACCAAAATGATAACTTTTTTGGATTTTTTCTTTTGTGTTGTGTTGCCAAGTCTTACTTTTAAAAAAAATACTAATGTATTGATCAATCAATTTTAGCCTTAACTGCACTTAAGTTGTTGCAGTACGGTTTTTCCAACAAAGCTAGCACACCAGTATAAACAGTAGTTCGTCTTAAAACAAACACTACTAACAAGGATCTGAGATCCATAGACATTTTCATTTTCAAGACTACAATCTTAAGACTGTAATCCCAAGACTGCTCATGCGAACTCTCTCAAAACTATATGGTTTTTACAGATAGAATTATTCCACCTTAATCCTCAGGGTTGCTAACGCATAGGCAGTTTTAGGATTGCAGTCTTGTGATTATAATCTTGAGAATGCAAATGTTGATGGGTCTCAGAACCCACTTACCATCAGGTGGCCGTAACATATCTTAGGTCTTTATTCTAATTTAGTTTCACCCATCTTCCTTCGATATCGTAATACTGTCGTTCTCGATATTGTTTTACCGAATATAATGGAGCCCCTATATTAGCTAGAGCTGAGCCGAGATTAAGGATTTGTTCCTGATTCGTCATATTCCAAATTGGTCATCTTCCAAACTCGTCAGTTTCCTAACTGGTCATATTCCAGATTCGTCATCTTCCAAACTCGTCATACCATGTACATTTGCCTGCAAACATTTATTATAGAAATCCTCTGTGGTAAATGTTATGATAAGAACCTCTTTAGTTAATTAATAGATTACTTGTCTATCATGAAGTTAATGTCATTGTCACTTTATTATTTATATCGAGTCATACCATATAATTTTAATGAAATAAGAAGATGGCTTGTAATAATGGTACGGACGAAGAAATGCATTTTATCGCAAGTGAAAGAGGAAAAAAGTTACTGTTGCATTCTGGATACAAATACAGTTTTCACAAAAAATAATAATGGTTCTGTTACCTGGAGATGTACAAAAAGAAGCGAGTGTTCAACTTCCATTACTTTAAATGATAATAATGTCGTCATAAGGCAGCCTAACCATGTATGTATTTCGGAGTTTATGAAGTTAGAGGCTGACAAATGCTTTGATAATATGAAAATGGCCGTCACCAATGATTTGGGACCTATACCAAAAATATTTGAAAAAATTGAACAAGATTTTATACAACTGAATGGTGAATCTTCTTTGTCGGAGCTACCGACATGGAAAAGCAAAAAAAAGTATTTTATACAATGCCAGAAACAGATCACTTAATGTCCAAAAATGCACATATCCACGTAAGGCCCGATGTCCTAAATTTAGGACATCGGTCAAAATGACTTTTGACTTTAGTTGACTGACATAAGATTCTTTTTCGAACTAAGGAAATTTGACGTGGGCCTTACGAGGATATGATAAAGTAAGCGATGTTTTGATTCCAGAAAAGCTATCCAAAGATTTTTTAATTTGTAGTGACGGACATGACGAAAAAATTTTAATATTTTCATCGCCCACTGCTTTGGACTTACTATCAAAGACGGAACATTATAACGCTGATGGGACTTTTAAGGTTGCCCCACCCCCTTTTCACCAAGTATATAGTCTTCATGCATATTTGGACACGAGTGATACAAATTCATATTTTGTACCACTTGTTTATGCACTTTTACCAAGCAAAAGTGAAGAGGTTTATCGGCGTGTATTTTTCCTTCTAAAAGAAAGCTTTGGTTTAAATATCACCAAGTTTAAATGCGACTTTGAGATAGCTGGTATAAACGGTTTGTTATCAGTATTTCCGGACGCAACAGTAACAGGATGTTACTTCCATTACCAAAAAGCCTTGTGGAAAAAATCTAATGACTGTGGAGCATTTGCAACTGAAGAAGGCAGATTTTATACAAAACTATGTGCAAAACTAGCGTGGTTACCTAAACAATACGCACCGGAGGCCTGCTTAGAAATATCGCACTCTGCCTCGGATTCAAATGAAATAAGGCTATTTCATAATTACTTTGTTAATTTTTGGATGCAAAAGATCACTAGCAATTTATTTTGTGTTGAAGATCATTTCCGCGCAAATAATGCCGTAGAAGGCTGGAACAACAGAATTAACCACAGATTAACAAAAAAAGGTTCGCTGTATTTATTTGTAAAAAAAGTGAGAGAAGAAGCACTACATTAAGATATAAGAATAAAATTTTTTTTTTTACATTCCAACCAAACGCAGCGTCGACGAACTACAGATTTAAATAAATTTACAAAAGAAAGAGAAATAGTACAGGATTTCGTAGATAAAAAAATAACTGTTGTGGAGTGTCTTAGTAGGCTATGTGAAGTATAATTTTTTTAACGATTTTTTTTCTACTGGGTGAAGACTTGGTTATTTTAATGCGAAAAAGTGTGTGTTGCCTTAAATACTAAGTTTAGTCTAAATCTTAAAAATATTTTAACATGAAATAAATTTAGTTACATAATATTTTTTGTGGTTTTATTTTGTTCGAGGCAGCAGCGTACATATAATTGCTAGCCCATTTGGGTTAAAATATCTGTTCTGTTTCGATATATACCGTTTTTTTTTAAGTTACAATACAACAAATTTGACAAAAAATGTAAGGTTATGTGTCAAGTCATACAAATTTGTTTCTATTATTTGCCAATTCTTCTCCGCCTTAAGTAAATTATTGTCAATACAAAGTATAACTACTAAGTACAATCTGTCCTGAAGTCCTAAGTAATACTTATTATTCCTGTAAGCACGTGTTCGCGATTTAATTTGACTGTACAATGACGAGTTTGGAAGATGACGAATCTGGAATATGACCAGTTAGGAATATGACCAGTTAGGAAACTGACGAGTTTGGAAGATGACCAATTTGGAATATGACCAATTTGGAATATGACGAATCAGGAACAAATCAGATTAAGGGCGGTAAAAAGAATATCGTCTTTGATCTGTTATCGTATTGTCAACGTTTTGATAGCTCTTATTTACTGGACAGTAATGGCGGCCGAGTTAAAAACAATATCACAACAGGTCAAAGACGATAAGGTTTTTACCGCCTAAACTTGGATTTTTTTTCTTAATTAATGGCTTTCACTCCTTGTGTTTAATAAGGTGTATTTCCCCAGTATCGAGTTTTAGACAATCGCCATGAACTTATTAGAGAAACAAGTCCATGGATATTACACGCGAGGACAATTATTCGGTTAAAGAGATTTACTCTGGTGGACTAAACAGAAGCACATGGGGTTAGCGCCACGCACTTCTGTCAAGTCCGGATTCATAATTAGATTTCATCACATCTACCAAGAAATGTCACAGTCACAATAACATCTGTCAATGTCAGTATGACGGTCCAGATGCCACCAACCCTTTCATAATAATAAAAAACATAATTATCTTACTGCAGGTGAAAAACTTAAAGAAAGTCTTTGTAGTGGTATAGAGAATTAAGGGAATTTACGTCCAAATTAGAAGAACTTCTTCTCAAGCAGAAGAAGAATGTATGAATGTGGAAGAAGCGAAAGAGATTTGTCAGGATCATAGCAGGTGGAAAGAAGTGGTCTCTGCCTACCCCTCTCTCCTCTCTGTGTCCCGACTTCTATCAAAAAATCCGCCACGGATACAATATTTTTTAATAAATTGAAAACAATGCTCCTCGAGCTAGCATGTTACAATATAAATGAATTCTTACAAACGGAACATTAACCCATACATAGATAGTGAGTAATAAATTTACACCTAATTTGAAAATGTATATTTATAATGTAAACATTGACCTACTGACAAGTAATATTATTTTAAATAAAACGGGATCAACTATAAAATTTAAATTTTATAATATTAACGTTTTTAAATAACAAATTAACCATAACTAGACACATTGATTGTAAAAATTTGTAACCTAGTATATGTAGACATAAATAATGTACCTACTCATCGAAAAAATGACTTGTAAAAACGTGTTTTTACCAATAAATATCTGAATCTGAATCTGAATCCTCTGGGAAACAGGCGAGATTTTATGTATGTATGTATGAATTCAAATGTCTATAGATCTCAGATTTCACTTAAGTGGCCTGTATACCTTCTCCATGTCACAAAAAATGGTTGTCTCAAAAAACAATTACCTAATGTCGAAAAATTACTAAATCCGTAGGTAAATGTAAAGAAAACGCCTGAGCCTAAGTTAAGTACTTATAATTGTTTAAACCAATAACTTTAATATTTTTAATACTATGTCATATTATTATCATTGATCTGTTCCAAAAATAACCTATTGCGTGTTTAAAATATGAATCTAAGGACATTTAAATGTCGAAAAACATATCCGTATATTATTTACCTTTGTCGAGTAAAGTTTGGTATGGACAAAAAATATACTTAATTATTTACATGCTCACACGCCACTTGATGTTAAGTGGACCCACACACACTTGTAAACACTTGCAATCTCACGATGACAATCTCGAGACTGACAATGCGCTACCAACTCAGAGAAATTAGATTAAATGGCTCTATACTAAATAGCTAGTAATAGCGCCGGTCACCTAGACCCAAACTAAGCTCTAGGCTTGTAGTAATAGACAACGATAAATAAATTAGTTTTCACACCACATGCTCGAAATTGCCCAATTATATGTATATCATGCAAACCTCACCTAAAGTAAGTCATTATAACCATCGGCTAACCAGCGGGTTATAATGAGATTTGAATTCGTATGAAAATTGTTCGATAGAAACCTACAGCAAAAAGAACTTATTTGAAAATCGAACTGGCTACTACAAGCCATACGCAAAACAAATAAAATAAAACAAAAGGTGAGAAAAGTAGAGTAGCTCAGGAATTAACTCGTAACACCCCGCTACGCTCGGGAGTTAAATCTGGAGTCCCTCGTTTGTTCAGGATTAAATATCGCGCCCGTGACATAAAACAGTGCTTTATCCCCTCGGTGTATAATCTACTATTTTCTGTAGGTAATCTACAAGCAATGAACCATATTTTGTATTTATTTCCAAATTTTACACTCAGTAGTTTCGGAGATCGGGCGGGGGGGGTCAATTTTCATCTTCTTTCATGAATAAAATCAAAACTATTTATTTTAAAATAATAACAAAAATGTATTTGGGATCCTCATAACGAGCCCTTTCATTTGATGTATGACACAGTAAGTTTTACAAAACTTTTGTTGTCCTTATATAAAATAAAAAATAATTACTTTGCACATTTGTCTTTGGCTCATACGATTACATCATCCTACCAAATTTCACCTGATTTGGTCTAGTAGATTCGGAGCAAATTGACTGTGACAGACGGACGGACAGACACGAGTGATCCTATAAGGGTTCCGTTTTTATCATTTTTTGTTTGGAACCCTAATAAAATGATATCAAATCATATTAAAAAAAACTATAAACAGGTTCTAAAAATCAAGGGATGAAACGTGCGCTCACCTATACGCCAGGTTGTCCACTGCTCAATCCTTTATTCCAATCGATGTAATATCAGTCCATTATTAGGCCTTAATCTGTTCATGGCATCTAATGATATTCTATAGTAATGTTATCTATCCGTGTCTGTCTGTTTGGTCTATGCGGTGAACCTTGTGCAAAGTCTATCCGGATTGCTACCACCATCACACTTCTGCTGCCCTAGTTCTGTTCAAATTGATGTGTTTTTAGAAGAAAGCCAATGACGAGCATAGAGGTAAAGACGAGCCTAGAGGCATTTTACCAATAAATAAATATCAAATTCAAATTCAAATACAAATCTTTATTGCTTTTTCATTATGGTACAGCTTATTCTAATAAATAAGTAATAACAAAATGAACTAGGAGAGAGGAGGCATAAATTAATTAGGTAGTATATTATAACCGTTATTAATTATCGTAAAGTGTCTTCAGTATATTCTTTTTTTGTATAATATGCTTTGTTTCCTAGTAAATACCTGTTTTAGTTTATTAATAAATGTTTTCCTTTTTTTGTCTTCTTTTATACTTTACGGTAATTTATTGTAAATTTTTATGGACATTATCAAAGGACCATCAGAAGTTAATTTTAGCCGGGAACGCGGAAGATGGAGGTTATTCTTATAGCGCAAAGATCGCGCCACAGGTAGGTCTTCACGTTTTTTGAAGAATTCTGGGTACTTTCTTACAAATTTGCACAATTCTAGGATGTAGAGATATGGAAGGGTCAGAATTTTGAAGACAATCTCACACAAGTTGACCTAACTAGTCCCAAA
Organism: Acleris literana; assembly: GCA_946894065.1. Lineage (NCBI taxonomy): Eukaryota > Metazoa > Arthropoda > Insecta > Lepidoptera > Tortricidae > Acleris > Acleris literana. The sequence continues at coordinate 876,797 of OX335688.1, read as the reverse complement.
CTAAGCTCTAGGCTTGTACTATGAGTACTAGACAACGATATAACTACTTACATAGAGTTTGGCATTGTCAAGAAAGCTTTTATTCGCTTAACAGTAATAGCGGTCGAATTAAAAACCATATAACACGTCAAAAGCCATATTGATTTACAGAGTAATTATAAGTGGGATCTGAGAGCCATAGATACATGCAATCCCAAGAGTCCCTTTACTTTCTCATCCTCTTATGTGATCGAATAGTTAGATAGAAAAAACGCTCATTTTCCAAGGTTTATAAAGACTACTTTCCTATCAAAATATTCGATCAGATAAGAAGTTGAGAAAGTCAAGGGAAGAAATGCGTTGCCAAGCCTGAAGACAAAGATGCCTCTATGCTAATTTAAGGACCGGTTACTTCTAGCCAAAACATAAATTTGGCTTCCCTCATGATATTCTTATCATCGTCATCAGCATCAGCACACTTCCATCCCTGCTGGACTTAGGCTCTCCCATGGTATTATGCCACTGAACTCGGTCTTCAGTTTTTTGATTCGAACCGCTCCCAGCCACTTTTCGTATGTCATCGCTCCACATAGCAATGCAATGTTCAGCTATATTCTTATAGCAAAAATACAAATTAAGCAAACCCGAGTCCTAGCTTGTATTCAATAATAGCACTGTATCAATTGTCATCGGTCAGTCATCAAATTGATGACGATATAATTACGGTTGAAGCCACTGGTTATTAGCTTTTTAACTGGGAGTAGGATTAAAAACGCAGCGAAAAAATAGACCGATAAAAACCGGTTTTTTTTAATCCAATGGGTAATTTTGTATAAAAGGGTTGTTACGTTTTCAGGTTAATGTATATGGGAATATGCAATGATATAATATAAAAAGAGGTGGATATGTTACCTATATGGTATTCCGCGTGTAAAAACGGCCCGGCTTACGCACACATAATCAATACATATTTAAATTACAAACTAATTCATAAATGACAAATGAGAGCAGATGGTATGCTAATTTCCGGGAGCGAAACAGAGACGAGTGTATGGTGCTCTGCAGACTAGTTCACGGTTCCGTTGACAGCGCAAGACTAAGTAAAGGTGTACCAATTGGCTTGGTTTTAGGGTGCCACTACCGAAGTCCGTATAACATATCTACCTCTTTTTACTATATTAAGTTTATCATAGGTTCGAACTCGGTACCTTACGATCACGAGTCGACCCCCTAACCCACTAGGCCACCGACGCTCTAAACTCGCTTTTGTCCTGATACAAAAGTGCTTGTTATCGAGGTCTTCTTCCGCGTGCAGTGGGGTCATTTTGTACAGTAAGTCGTAACGTATCATAAAACTAAGGAACTGATATAAAGCTTGCGTGTTCATCACACATTACTCTAAAATGTATAAGTGAGAGCGTGACCAATGTTTTTAAACTTGACATTTGGCAATGGATTTAATTGTTTAGATTACATTCTGTATCATTGTTATTAGTACCACGTTCTTACTAACTTGCTTTATTATTAACTAGCCGTTGTCGGCGACTCCGTATATCCTTATTCCCTCGGGAATTGTCAGCAGGGATAAACAGTACCATACGTCCTCAGCGGGCCTAGTAAGTTTGCTTTTATAATGTGGATAAAATGTGGATAAAGGATCCGTCTCTTTCGTACTTATATACGTGTTAGAAAGTGACAGATGTTTTATCCACATTTTGTTACGCGATAAACGCAGCAAAATTCAAAATTCAAAATATTTATTCAGTAAATTGGCCACATCAGGGCTCTTTTACACGTCGGTAATATGGAGTGAATCTACTAGCGCTTCGGACAAGACCATCATTGCGGAGAATTATTATTTATTTATTTATTTACTTTAAGCATTATAGTGCGACCAAAAAGAGTAGAAATTAAATGAGGGCGCCACTTTCTACGTAACTGTCACATTTTTGACGTAAAATGCGTAAACATGGCAACAATTTTGTATGGAATTTTTTTAGTTGCAGCTGTCACCACTGGCTCGACTTTTTGGACAGGCTATACATGGTTTCTTATTGTATACTCGTGCCAAACTACAGAGCATTTGTCGGCACTTACTCCTGGAAATCATTTTATCAATAACGCTCACAAGTAACACTTAACAGAAAAATTGTAATCTATGCACTAGTTAATTTAACCTAATTTGGGAGCGCCAAAGTTCAACTAAAATTGCAACTCCTATTATCGGAACTCCGAAAATGAATTTTTTATACCGCTGGAACCGTAAACTTTTCAGAAGTTCTGAAATATTCAATGTGTAGATAAGACTAGGTTAGGTTAGGTTTGATTTATAAAAATCCTGAAAATGTAACAGTTGCTGAAATAAATACGTTAGGAGTTGCGATAATTAGGACTTATGAGTCGTTATGAGTAAAAATAATTAGGTGAGCCAATATGGACCCACCTAATTTAGTTTGTCATATAAAACATTTTTAATTTAGACTTAAATACATTTGGCTTTATTTCTAAGTCATTAATGAGTTCGCTGGGTAGTTCATTGAATATTTGAGGAATCAAATAATTACTTGTTCTACAACCACCGAAGAAGCGCCGCAAGAAACTCCAGAGAACTCCAGCCATATTAGGCCGCCAGGGGCCCTGAAATATGGCTGCGTTTATCGCCTGACAAAGTGCGGATAAGGCATCTGTCACCTTCTGACAAGTAAATAAGTACGAGAGGGATGGATGCTTTATCCACATTGGACTCGCGATATAGACACAGCCTTACTAGGCCCGCAGGACTTAACTTTAGTTACCTATGCTGTTTTTTAGTTTTAGTTTAGTTAGCTGAGTTGGGACCATTTCGTGGCTGCATTCTTCTTGAGCGTATTAATGTTTCCTTTGTTATGTAAGTCACGTATTAATGTTTGTCTTTCTTTCTTCCTTTCTTAAGCCTTTCGCTTTAGGATCTAGTGATATTTTAAATTGGCCGCCTTGTTTTTGACAATCATTGGCCAGTCCCTAGTTACGAACCATCCCAAATAAATAAGCATTAAAAAAAAAACGCGTCCAAATCGATCCATCTGTTTGGAAGCTACGATGAAACAGACAGATTCACAGATACACAGATACATAGGCACGTATAACTTATAACACCCATCTTTTTTCAACGGCGCTTCAAAACAATCCATACTAATCTTACTAGTTTGATCAGTAATTTGTCAACATATCCTTCCAGATCTAGTGAATAATCCTTTCACATCGTGAAAACTCGGAACTCACGTCTACTTCCGAATGATGCCGACGTGTCTATGAATTATTGAATTATTAAGTGACATGTTTGTATTAAATAAATAGAGTACTTTAGTTATCAGTGTCAAATGTCAAACCACGAGTTTGAAGTATATCACACCGAGATGTTAAAACCACCACGATCAAATGTATAGAAATTAAGTGTAGGTAAACCAGAAGAAATATAAATAATTGTTGAAAATAATTTCACAGGCTTGTCGATTTAAACGTTTCCCAGGTCTTAATGCTTTTGGCATGACTATTAAAAAGAACTGAAAACAAACTTTATCTTAATTAACAAAAAAATACTCTGGTATTAACGACTCTATATCGATTATCACTCTCGCGATGCGACGTTCCCCCACGTGGTCTTGATGGGTACTGAGTCAGACTTAAGTAGCATGACAAATACGAACATTTCCGAGAAAATACGATGTGAAAGGATATTTCACTACATCTGTACTAAGGTTGTCTCGAAGAGATCGCTAATCAGTGATAAGACCTGTTGTTTGCCTGTGTTATTTTAACTTGTAATTTTTCTCTGTAATGTTTTTATTTGGTGTAAAATAAAGTGTATTGTATTGTATTGTAATGTTATACCATATTTTAAAGGAGCTCTATTCTACTGTTTAACCACATTGATTTGACATATTATCGTATTGTTTTTAACTCGGCTGCCATTACTGTCAAGTAAATAAGAGCTATCATAACGTAGACAAGACGATATCATGCTAAAGGCAATATGGATTTACCTAATATGGTCTAAGATCCGAATAGGAGACGACTTTCACCCAGCTGTTTATTCGATAAAAAGTATTTTATATCAAATTGAATATGCTAAGTAATATATTTATAATAGGTTGACTGGATAATTTCAGTCCAGTCCTTATATGATTAAAAAAAAACCTGAAAATGAACTTTTTTTTTAAATTGCTATTGCTTGTTTAATAGACCAATTACATACTTACATACATCGAAAGCATGAAGCCTACAGAATATGCAAACGTTGGGTTTAGTGCAAATTATTAGTACCGACTTACCTACCTACCCAATAGTTAAGATGGTAAAAAATAGTCAACCTAACTTTTACATGTTCAGGCAACATACTTTCGATTAGTATGTAATTGGAGTATTAAACAAGCAATAGCAATTTAAAAAAAAAGTTCATTTTCAGGTTTTTTTTTAAGCATATAAGGACTGGACTGAATTTTTTCAGTCAACCTATTATAAATATATTACTTAGCATATTAAATTTGATATAAAATACTTTTTATCGAATAAAAAGCTAGGTGAAGGTCGTCTCCTATTCGGATCCTCTACTAATAGAATAGGGCCCCAGATCTGCATACTTTATAGAGCAAGGTTAAGATAATCGGAGCTATTAAAGGTTTTACACACAAACTGACCGAGTGACATAGTTTACAAGTTCCGCTTCATCGCCTAAACAAGCTGTTAAGGCGGAACAAGCGGCCAAATGACACAAATGGGAGTCAGTTTTGTATGTGCAAGAGAATATGGGCATAGTTTAGTATCTTCACCCTGACTTTGATTTGTATGGTTATATTTTTTTTATAATCAATGATTGTAAAGGTTAAGTTCTTAAGCCCGTTGTTACAATGCCATGGGCTCGGGGACTCATGCCATACAAAACCTCATTCTTTATAAAAAAAAGAACAAACTATTTTGCATATTGGTGTCTTTTTTTTTTGTCTGTGTTTTTTTTTGTATATCCGTTACTTGCTGTATGTGATGTTTCAATAAAGTGTTTTGTATTGTATTGTATTCTATTTTGCTACACTCGTACGTGTCGTGTCTTACGAATAAAAAATATTGTTGTAAATAAATGTTTCGTAAATGAAACGCCTGAAAAAATACCTTCTTACTGTTAATTTTTAAGGTACCCAAAGGATCAAAACGGGACCCTATTACGACTCTACTGTTCGTCTGTCTGTCTGTCTGTCACCAGGCTGTATCTCATGAACCGTGATAGTTAGATAGTTGAAATTTTCACAGCTGATATATTTCTGTTACCGCTATAATATAGCAACAAATACTAGAAACAGAATAAAATAAATATTTAAAGTGGACTCCCATACAACAAACGTGTTTTTTGGACGTTTTTTGCTCGATATTAATAACGGCAACTGGCATAGTGTCTCATGTTGTACAGTCAAGGACTTTAATTGTTATGCCACTATGTGTATACCCTGTCATAATGACAGCTTCAAACCACATGACAGAAATTACGCTTAAATGAATGATTAACGTTATGCGACAGGGTTCCATAGTGGCATAACAATTAAAGTCCTTGACTGTATGTCCGACTCGCACTTGGCCGGTTTTTTACATTTTAATTCCAATAAATGTTCCATTTAATTTATGCCGTTTTCGTCATTATACGTTAAGTATTTTAATTCGGATTTTTAAAGAACGTACAAGTTACATTATTGTATACCGCACTCAAAATAAATTTAATTTAAATTAATTGCTTAGGAACGATAGACGAGCATCCAACTGCTAGCTCTGTCATGGATAATAAATAACATTGAATCTTTTTATGAGTACATAAACGTCAATTGGAAACATTCTTAACAGCGCATTGTGTGAACGTTATATTTACGTCGTTTATTTTATTTTATTTCCATTTATTTTTATTTAACTATAGAAATGTAACCTTGTGGTTATTGACGACTTCAGGCTTCTCAGAATGTACAAATAAAAACAAATAATGACAACCTTGTACAAAAATGGAAAATGGAAATGGATGAATGTGAATGTTGGAAGGGGAATGGCAAGGCGAACGTTCTACGGGGCCAGGTCAGAAGACTCTAAACCGACGCACGTGTATGAAGAGACTTATGAGTGTGGAGGAAGCGAGGGAAGTTTGTCTGTATCGTAGCAAGCGGAAGGAAGTGGTCTCTGCCAACCCCTACGGGAAAGAGGCGTGATTGAATGTATATTTTTATGTATGTATCTTATAAAAATTGACCTAGTCTCTAAAAAGTAGGCTAAGTGCTATTCCAGACTGTAATCTATCTCCGTGCTAAATTTTATCCAGATCCGTTTACCCGCTCTGGCATGATTGAAAAACAAACATCCAATCTTTCGTATTTATAATATTAGTAAGAAGTTTTTACCTATCACCATCATAACCATTAACCCACCGCCAAGCAGTAGTGTTCGCATTGCTGTGTTCCGGTGTGGGGATAAGACAACCGGTGAAATTACTAGCATGGAGGCATTCCATCTTAGTCCTCAGGGTTGGCAACGCATTTGAAGTCTTAGGATTGCAGTTTTGAGATTGTAGTCTTGAGATTTCAAATGTCTATGGGTCTCAGATCCCACTTACCATCAGGTGGCCTGAGTGCTCGCGTGCCTTCTCCTTGGCATAAAAAAGTGAAGGTTCTAGAGTGGCGACCGCGAACCGGGAGACGAAGGCGGCAGGCCTCCCACAAGGTGGACGGACGATCTGATAAAGGTTGCGGGAAACTGCAGGATGACAGCAGAGAACTGATCGTTGTGGAAAACCTTGGGGAAGGCCTTTGTCCAGCAGTGGACGTCTTGCGGCTGATGATGATGAAGATAAAATAAGATAAGATAAGATACGAAATAAGATAAAAACCTTCCGTGAAAAAATATCTAATTCATGGTGAAAACCGCATCAAAATCCATTGCGTGGTTTAGGAGTTAGCGGATATACAAACAGACAGACGTGCAAAGCGACTTTGTTTTATAAGGAACATAAAGTATATATGATTATTTAACGCGATTAAGTCCCGGTTAATGGTGGCACTTCACTCGGCGTTCCGTATTTGTGTGTCGGCATCAGTGGTTTTTACGTTGGTGCAAATTATCAACAGAACCTATACATGGATCGTAAAAAAAAACCTTGATATATAAATGTTTTTGTCGGAAACTTATTTGTGGTTTACCTTTGTTTCGGCGAAATATTTTTGCCAAATGTATCGTTTCCCAACCGTTTCATTTGCCAACCCGCTTTGATTTCTGTTACCGTTAATATTTCAGGATTTCATTAAAACTAATATAACCTCACCCGATTTTCTACACGATGGTGCTGAAATAAACTCTGAAATATTTACAGTTACAGGAAAAAAAATGGGTTGCCCAATGAAAGGGTTGGGAAATGATACATTTGGCAAAAATATTTCGCCCAAACGGCAGGCTCCTCTTATTTGTTTTTGGTCAATGATGATGATACAACAAGAAAACCAAAAACAATGAAACGAAAAAAAACGTAATTACATAAATATGTATTTGAAAATATGTAAAATAAATTAAGTAACAAGAAAACTACACCACGAGAGTGCATTCATATCAGAGTATAAAAGCCAAAAGTCAACTGAAAAAAAAAACTCAATTGACTCGCTTAACTTCAAACTCGGATATGTCCTTGAAATTTGATATACTAAATTAAAACTTAATTTGTTTGAAAAAAGACGCAAATTCCGTTGTCCATTTGCATGGACTACGTACGTAATATTAGAAAGTCGTTATATTTGACATTAAGGTTCCGTACCCGAAAGGAGCCCAAAGGAACCCTATTAATATGCCGATGCTGTCCGTCCGTCCGTCCTAACTTACAAGAGCTGTATCTTGTGAACCGTAATAGACAGCGGGTTGTTTTTTAGTTTCAAAATATATATTACGGCGGATTAAATAACATAATGTAAAAATATTAAAGAACTGGGGTGTGATTCTCTCAACAACGACGGACGGACGGACGAGTGATTGTCCAAGCGGCGAGTTTAAATAGACACACAGCGAGTGAACAAAACACGTTTTAGCGCGTGTATTCAATTTGGCAGCATGACTTCTCGAACGTATAAGGCTGCCTAATTGACAATGCACGCGCTAAAATGTGTTTTGTTCGCTCGGACGGGACTACTTAAACTCGCCGCTTCGCTCGTCCGTCCGACAGACCGCCATTTTTTGAGAGAATAACACCCCTGTAATAATAAAGGGGGCCCTCATACACGCAACATTTTTATTTTTGTTGTATTGTAAAAACTGTGAAACATACAAGCGTCATTGGTATGGTTGTAGAACCCCGTTTGGCTCTTTACCCTATTGCATGTTTTCAATCTCTTCTTCCTTTATCTGTGTTCAGTTGCCTTCCTTTTTTATTTTGTTCGAATTATCTTGACCGATTTTTGTACCTATTTTACTCAGTTTTCATATTACAAAATGTATTTAATTTATTTATTATTATCTTACTTGTGAATCTACTACTATTTATTATATTCTTTAATTAAACACTGTCTCTTCGTTCGTGTGTCACGTTGGCGCCACTGAAAACCAGCGTCGCGGTTTATGCTGTGACATAGTGCTGAGTGGTGTCAATTTCGACGTCACAGAATCACCCATGGCAACATTATTCTTTCCTTCTATATTGTTTTTGTTTTTATTTTTGTGTTGCCATCATTTTTTTTTTTTTTAATTATGTTTTTCTCTGTTCAGTTTTTTTTTTCTGTGTTCGTCGAATAAATGTTTCTATTTCTATTTCTATTTCTATTTTCCTTCAAAAAAGCAAATAGGTACTAAAATTGGGCAAGGGTTGGGCTCGCTCTGATTTGATTCGAAATCGGATTCAAATATGAATATAATAATACCTACTATGCGGCGGATCGGAACCCACGGTGCGCGAGCGCAACTCGCACCTGACCTTTTTTTTTTACCCTACTGCCGAAGGAGGAGGGTAATGTGTTTCACAGCCTATATATGTATGTTTATTCCTTTGTGTCACTATAAAAACTAAACCCTTAGTCCGATTTTGATGATTATTAATGTCAATCGATTTGTCTTAATCTGGTGAGTGTCACTGAAGATAAGAAAGTAATCAAAATTCAATATGGTGGCAACCAGACGCCATATTGTGCAAATTAAAAAAAAAGTCGACCCGGTATGACAAGTGGGGTATCATTGAATAGGGATTTAAAAATCATCTTTAGGTTTCTTTCATCATTTTTCATTTTGAATGATCATTTAGGATTTATAACGATTTAAAGTTGGTTAGCAACAGTCGGGTTTTGAAAACTTGCTTTTTGTTAAAGTTATTAAATGCAATATGCTTATAAATCTATCATTTTCTGTTTTTCCATAATCAGCTGGCCCACAAGCCATTAGGCATCAAGTTAACCTTTTCCTCTACAGTAATTTTATATTTTTTCCATTTACATTAAATTATATAGTTTATCTAAACAATGCAGTTGTTCATTCACGGAAGGGTTTTATAATGCATTTATATGCATCGCCGCGGTGCAAGCACAAATGTTTTTACTATAAAAGGACTCGCTGCTACCGGGGGTTTGTACGATCAGTATTCAATACAATAGCTGAGTAGTTAATTAATTATGTGAACAAAGAAAACCGGATGAACACTATGCTAACCATTCACGACAGGGGTTCTATTCTGATCGTTAAAACTATATTGTTTTCGACATGTTAACGTAGGATTCGGAAACCGTCAAAGGGAAGGCGGCCGATTTGATATGATTTCTTTGACACTTGACAATGTCGAAATCGTTACAGAACCGCATTACATAAACAAGTCTAAAAAATAGCATGCTTTGAAAACCCAAATGCTGTTTGAATAATGTCGTCAACATAATGTTAGTTTTCATGCCGCGTAATTTGGCGCCAAAAATTCCCCATTTTGATTTCTAATAATTTTAATATAGCTTATGACACTAGTGGTTGAGACTAACAACATATAATTGATTAAAATCGGTTTAGCCGTTTAGTAGTTACGAGGGAACATAGAGTCGGACATACATACAGGTCAAACACATAACCCTCCTTTTGGGCTTTGCCGCGGTCAGTTAAAAAGAAGAAGAAAACGTATTGTAAGTTTACTGTCATGAAAAATAAGAGCTATATAACGTTGACAATATGATAGCATATCAAAAGCAATGAAGTTTTACTAATTAGAATAGAGCCCCAGGCGCCGTGATTAGAGAAAAAAAACGTACCAATTTTTAGGCAATTTAGACATCCTATCTCTCTTCTAAATTCTACATCGATCAGGTGAGGTGTTGAACCGTATAAATGGAGACACTTTCGCATTTCTAATACTATTTGGGACAGTAGTAGTTCCTAACTGTTACTTTCAATAAAAATAACTTTTAGTGACACAAACTAAGGAGGTTCTCAATTATTATCATTGCATTTTTTACATTTGATATTAACACTACCGCTGTTCAGTACCCAGGACAAGATCCTACCATCACGGAATTTTGATTTTTCATCACAGACATACAATCAGATGCGATGGCTGTTTAAACAGCCTTTTTAATATCTCTTGCTCTGTACTCCATGTCTAAGCTCAATACACTTACTTTGGTCTAGTACAAGTTAAAATTAAAAAGCGTGCGTATATATATATATATATATCATTCTCAAACTCCTAACCCCAAACCCCCACTCCACTCCTAACATCTTATTTTATATTTGCAAACTTTTCGTTTTTGAGTACTCACAGCGCAAACCCCCGGTACAGGAGCGCTGCGCATGAGTCACTTCAGTTGTTTAATAACACCGTCATGCGTTATTGATGTTCTATCTAAATGTCCGCCACGTACGTTGGCTATCTAGATCTCGAGGGTATTTTTAAAAGATGGTTATTCTTGTCTTCCTTTGTCATGGGTCGGATGATGATGATGATGATGATGATGATGATGATGGGTGAACAACTTTAGTAAAGCCCTTCTTGCATGTAATTAACAATAGGAACCTTCTGAAAAGGTATTCGGAAGAAAATCATGCTTAGTAGAGTTTGTTTTAAAAGGGTTACCTTTGTTTGGCGAAAATATTTTTTGGTCAAATGTATCATTTCCCAAATTTTCATTTCCGAAAAACTGCTTTCCCGTCGCAGTTGATTTTTTTTTTATGTAGCCACAAGTGTAACTTAACCTAACAGACGTAGTAAGCGGTTTCGATATCCAGGATATAAAACATAAACAATAAAAAATATTTTTGGGAAATGAACATTTGGGAAATGATACATTTGGCCAAAAATATTTTGGCTCCCGTTTCAAAAGCATACCATAATTAACTTTTTTTTTCAAGGAAGAAAGTCCTTTACCATTTTTGGACCTTAGCGTCATACAAATAGAGCCGAGAACTGGTAATAGTTATTTGTTATACAAGGGGGGAAAGTTAGGTAGCGAAAGGATTCTATGATTGACCACGAGCGAAGCCAGTGGTTCAAAAATATAATCCTGAGCGTAGCGAGTGTTTCAACACACGAGACGTAAAATAACTTTTCACCCGTGTATGACACAAAACTTTTCACCTCACTACAGCGAGGAAAATAAGAGTTTTAGAGTCGCCTTAAGCATGGAAAATATGCTCCACAGAGTGCTTGGCTTCATGCTTTTGGCCAAGTCGATAAAATATGACAGAATTACAGTTTCTGAAAAGGTTTTTGCACCTTTTTTGTGTCTCCATGTATTGAAAAGGTCAAACGCTTTCGTTTATCAAAAACGGGATTTTTCAGGCAATAAGCTCAATTCCGTATTTTCCCGGTTTCCCGTAATTCCACAGCTGTTAATACGTCTTCGTCACTCGAATCACTCATTTTTAAAAACAAATCAATCGTTTTTGACGGATTAATTGAAAAGTTTTGACTTAAGTTTTTTTTTATTATTTCGGATGCGTTTTGTTCGCACATCGACTTACTTGGACTGTTAGAACATTTTATCCGTTTTTACAAAAAGAATGAAGGTTAATGTTGAATGCTGATATTTATGAATTAAAATAAAGTTGTAAGACTGTATTTAGTGTTTTTTACTCAATGCAATTCATTAATTGTGATGTTAAAAATTCAGCACTTTTAAAGTTTTACGTTTTGATAGCTGTCAAATATCACATAAGCTGCCTTCAAATGTCAAAACTCTTTCTTCACATGTGGATAAAAAGCGATTTTCTGAATAGATATCAAACAAACAAAAAGGTCTTTCCGAGCTAGTGAGATAAAAAGAATTTTTTGGTCTACTATGTTAAAAAACTAGAGCCCTTCGACTTCGTTCGCGTCGAGTTAATTTCCCGCTACTCCCTCCCTACTCACTTGATTGCTCGTGCAAATTTGATCGACCTTATTTATAAGCAAATAAGGGCTATCACTGGCAACTCTGGATACACAAAGCACGTGAGTGAATTAGGCGCTAAATTTCTAAAAACCCCTTCTTAGTACACAGCCCTAGGATATCTAAGGGATATTCCCTCGAAATTTCAAGTCCTTAGGTCCAGCGGTTTCGGCTGTTCGTTGATCGACCAGTCAGTTTCTTATTTTATAATATACAGGGTGTTAGGCAGAAGGTTGGACAAACTTCATGGACTAACTCTGTAGGTCATACTCATCAACTTTTATTACGGGTCCAACATCCAAATCGCGAAAAAAAAACAGCTGTTCCATACAAACCAAAAAATAGCCAAAATGTATGGAGCAGCTGTTTTTTTTTCGCGATTTGGATATTGGTCCCGTAATTAAAGTTGATGAGTATGTCCTACAGAGTTAGTCCCTGAAGTTTGTCCAACTTTCTGCCTAACACCCTGTATATAGACGATGGAACGATTTTTAAGAATAAAAAAGACATTTAGTATAGTCGACCAAAAAAGTCTTTTACGACTTTTGGACCTTAAGGTCATACAAATAAGGTCGAAAAATGGTAAAGGAATTTCTCGGTCTACTATACATATTATTTACTTGCGTAGGATAGTTATACTTAGTTACATACATAAAATCACTACATAAACTACATTAAATCACGGCTGTTTCCCAGAGGGATAGGCAGAGACCACTTCTTTAAATATGTAGTTAAAGTATTTAATTATATCCATATTCAATTTATCCATCTATATTAACATTATTCTCCATTTAATTGACACTACACTCGTATGTAAATAAAACCATAAATAAAACATGATTAAATCCATAAATCTACAGGTTACTTTATATCCGGCTCGAAGGACCACTCACTTTGTAAAGACAGTATTCAATGTATCTCTTATCTACAATAAAATATATCTTTATCCTTTCTTATTATAAGAACGAACTCGGTACCTCTTGATCACGAGTCGACACCATTAGCCACTAGGCCACTGACGCTCTGCCGATTAACGTTTATTATAATTCACTAGCGATCCGAGCTGACGTCGCTCATTGTACAATTATCTATACGTAAAAATATAGCTAATGTACGTCTGAAATAATGTACCTTTTAGATGGTAAGATTTTTTTAAGAAGTAGTTCCGGAGATTACCCATCACATACAAACAAACTTACAAAATCTGCTCTCTCTTTATAATAATACTAGTGACCCGCCATCGCTTCGCTTCGGTTTATAACAGTTTTCGGTAATACCCGTATCATAATCTTATTATACATAATCTTATTATACAAACCTCCTCTTGAATCCCTCTATCTATTAAAAAAAACAGCATCAAAATCTGTTGCGTGGTTTTAAAGATCTAAGCAAACATAGGGACAGACAGACAGCGGGAAGCGACTTTGTTTTATACAATGTAGTGATTAGTCATTTATACACAATAGTTAATAATGTATATTCCTTTTCAGCTTTCAGGGGCTTTATTCCACTTGCCAAAACCATATTGCTTTTGACGTGGTATCGTACACACACACACACACACACACACACACACACACACACACATTGGTCAAACACAAGTTGGTAGTGACCCTGTCGGCGCAGCTAGCAATCCTGAATTCCATTCCCCGAAAGGGTAAATATATATATTTATCGTTGTCCAGTACCCATAGTACAAGCCTAGAGCTTAGTTTGGGACTAGGTCAATAATTGTGAGCTTAACCCAGTGACCAACCCATGCAAGAAACTCAACAGCAACTTAATTAATAGTGATTCGGAAACCAACAAACATAATTATCAAAAACTGGGCCAAGTTCTTTAAATAGTTTTGTTTAGTTTATTAATTTATCAATGTAATGTTATGTTACAGTTTAAATGCATGTCAAAAATACAAAATTAAGTACATTACGATCGTCAACTTACTAATCAAAATCAAAATCAAAATATTTATTCAGTAAATTGGCCACATACGGGCTCTTTTACACGTCGGTAATATACAGTGAATCTACTAGCGCTTCGGACAAGACCATCATTGCGGAGAAGAAGCGCCGCAAGAAACTCAAATAATGCATACATACATACATAATCTCACGCCTTCGTTCCCAGAGTGGGGTAGGCAGAGCTACAGAATTACAAACATCTCTAAAAACTTGTTGATGATTCTATAACCACAATTTGCACAATTAGGCTAAGATGTAATAAAAGAATACAAAATGAAGACTCAAATAATTAAAACAACATTAATAAACAACTGATACATGTTCACTTCTCGGATGTCAATATGTATTATAATAATACACAAAAACACGAAAAGAATCTACGCAGTCGAAAAATCATACTAGACATAAATATCCGTTTTCTTGCGGTGTACAAGTATTGTACACTTAGTTGTCTGAATGTAGTCACCCAATAAAAATGTTGAGCATATCTACTTAGAACCTTGTCATTGTGATTGTCATCGACATTGCCTTGCTGTCATTAGATGTTCAGTTTGAAGTTCATTAAGACAAGGCATAACTACTTTAAGTTATCAACATTTTTGTTTGCTTACCGTTCGTACGTAAATTGCTCAGTCAATATTGACCTTTATTACATAAGCAAACGAGACCGTTAATAACGATGTCATTATCAAATATTAGGTCAGTAAGGCTTAGTAGTTTTAATGATAATTACTTAATTACGCATAATTTAAAACTGATATAAGGTTTTCTGGAAAATTGACTCGATGTTCCAATTGCTTTAGATGGTTGTTATAACGACTTCATAATTATTGTCATATTAGGCGAAATGCGTATACTTTGATTGAAACAGGCGTTTCCAAAAAATAGATAATGGGTTAAAATTACTTAATTAATCCTTTCCTTAGTTGATTAAAATATTAATGAATTAATTAACATGTTCACAACAAACAGTACACTGACAGAGAATAAGAATGTAATGTTCTCACGAACTCGTTTACAATTTGATCGCTAATCGTGATATATTTATCACCAAACGTGACCAAATAATACACAATGTTTTTTTAACAGCTACCCCTTACCTATACTAATATTATAAAGAGGAAAGATTTGTATTTTTTTGTATTTGTATGTTTGTAACTAATAAACTCAAAAACTACTGGACCGATTTCAAAAATTCTTTCACCGTTAGAATGCTACATTATCCCTGAGTAACATAGGCTATGTTTTATTTTTCTGCGCGGACGGAGTCGCGGGCCACAGCTAGTACCTTATAAAACAAAAGTACATGGGATGTTTATATGGGAAAGAAAGAAATAAACAAATAACTGATCAACATAAAATTTGTTATAGTTCAGGAAACATAATACGCTACTTTGTATCCCAACAAATTAGGACAGGTCCCGAAGGCATAGCGATAAATAACTTCTACCCAGATACAGTCATAGGCTAATATAAAATATATGCAATATAAGCTTTTATTTAACTAGCAACGTAAGTAGGTAGGTATGTACGAGGGTTGATCAATAAAAGATAAAAAAGATAAAAAGATAAAAGAAATTTATTCAGTAAGTAGGCCGCACGGGCACTTTTACACGTCAAGAATCTACCAGCGCTTCCCAAGAGGAGACCACTGCCGAGAAGAAACGCCGCAAGAAACTCAGCAGTCAGTCATTTTTTCAACATAATTATTTCTTATCTTAGCCTAATTGTGCAAATTGTGGTTATAGAATTATTAACAAGTTTTTAGAGATGTTTGTAATTCTGTAGCTCTGCCTACCCCACTCTGGGAACGAAGGCGTGAGATTATGTATGTATGTATGTAATTATTTCTTATTACAATGGTACTACTTAGTCTAGCATTATATAAAGCTATAAATATTAAATTAAATATAGTATCAAATAACATGCATGCATAAAACATGCCAATTAAGAATCTTACGGGAGAGATAGAGAAAAAAAAACACATACTTATGTGTATACAACGTGTCCCAAAACTCAACGATAAGCCGGCACCAGAGGATGGAGCTGCTTATGATTAGTCGAGAAAAAATAAAAAAGATAAAAAAGATAAAAGAAATTTATTTAGTAAGTAGGCCGCTCGGGCACTTTTACACGTCAAGATACTACCAATACCAATACCAATAAGGAAAAGATATATTTTTTTCCTTATTTTTTCTCGACTAATCATAAGCAGCTCCATCCTCTGGTGCCGGCTTATCGTTGAGTTTTGGGACACGTGGTATAAGATGGTGCGAGACGACCACATAAAAGTTTCGATATATTTTCCTACATCAACGGTGTCCCCTAGACAAGAAAAAGATTTTGCATTTGAATAAATTATTATTGACTAAGTTTCGGATTTAGGCCATGCATTTTTGTCTGTTAGATAGTCCTCGATCCTATAATACGCTTTAGACATTAACGACCTTTTCAAGTAATTTTTAAGTGCTGGAAAGGATAACTTTAAAACTTCGTCAGGTAATTTATTATAGAAATGAATGCATTTCTATAATAAATTCTAAAAAAATAAGTTTTTAGAATCGGTATAAAAATGGAAGATATTTAAATCGTTATATTTTAATTGGAATATGCACACTTTCTATATTTACAAACATTTATTAACGTCATTGAAATATTTTATTTTACCCCTATAAAAATATTTTTACTTTTGAAGGTCAAATTTTGTAGGTGCCTTAACTAAGTCATCAGCAGCTTGTGATTTTTATGTAGTTGATTTTGAACATTGGTGAATGAGAAGTAGTAGTCAAAAGTTTGGGCTAAATAACAGGGGGAGCGGTTATCAGTTCTGAACTTAGGTCGGAGAGCAGCATCCTTGTGAATTAGATGGCTCTGAAGAATAATTCCTGCCGAAAATACGTAATTTTTTAGCAGCATTTTGTTTTTTCCTTAACTATACGGCAGAATAATGTTATATAATTATATAACTCTCCTAGGTTATTTGATAATTGCTAAAAGCTAATATCACAGTATTTATTTGTAGGCCTCAATAATCCCGGAAAAGGCCGAAAAAGCCACCCTAAATATTGGTGACCGAGCTGGAAATAAAAAAGTCCACTGCAAAGTTAACTTGTTTATCCTTAAAATCATAATGATAAACCAAGGTTTCATTTAAAATAACATTTTTTTTATTAGGGCATTAGGACTTTCTCCACACCGGTCCAAATAATTACATAAAATAAATGTTTTAAAAAACAAAAAACCGCCTTCAAAAACGCAAAAAATAACTTCTTTAAAATTGTAGGCACCTAATAGGTTAGTCCAACTGAAGTCGGCGACCACAACATTTTCAACAAAAAGCCGACATCAGTTGGACTAACCTATTAGGTGCCTACAATTTTAAAGAAGTTATTTTTTGCGTTTTTGAAGGCGGTTTTTTGTTTTTTAAAACATTTATTTTATTTTATACTTTTAGTGATCATAATACGCTGTTACGTAGTCCCACTTCTTAGTTGGAATGAAACTTTAACTTATATCAAGCGCGCCGCAAGCAACGCCGCGGGAAAGTCATAGTCATATTTGAACAAGTAAATATTATTCGTTGTAGGTAGTCGCTCAACTATCTTAATCGAGATATCTTATCGCCACCCTTGAAATCGGTACCATTGAGGAGTTCCGGTGGCCATCTGTGGTCTTCATCATCAGTTCCACTACACCAAATGATACTTTCTGAATGCAAATGCTGGACTTGTTACTAAAAATACTAAAATCGCTATATGTTTGCCTACAATATTTGAGGAGTTCCCTCAATTCCTCACTGATCCCCTCATCAGATACAGATTTGGTGACAATGGGACTACCTCGGAAGTATACTCTATCAAACCAAAAAAAAAATTTTGAAATCGGTCGACAATTGACGGAGTAATCGGTGAACATACATAAAAAAAAAAAAAATACATACATTGGAACGTATAACCTCCTCCTTTTTTGAAGTCGGTTAAAAACTAACTCTTATTTTTGCCGTCTTGTAAAATTGTTCATACAGATGTTTTCTGTTTAGCTATCACAGAAAAACAAATGAATAATGTTATTTTTTATTTTCTCTAATTTAAAGTTAATTAGTGCCATGGTATATTCCACATTAAAATAATATCAATAACCTCGTAAGGCCCACCATAATACAAACATGGAGTTTTTTTTGAGTTCGACTTTGAATCTACCATCAAGGCAATAAAGTTCAATTACGTTTGTTCGATAATGCCATTTTCAGGTTGTGAAGATAGGAAAATAAACCTTATTCCCATCGCAACACAGTTCAAATTGCCTTGATTATGTACATCCTATTGCACCCTGGCCTTACGAAGTTAAGAGGATGGTTCATACTGATTCTAAAAACGTATAATCGATCACCCCTCGTACGGGTCAAACCTTGCAAGTTAAATTTGACCCACTTCCCGTTAACGGAATGGGCTGAAATTTGGACCACATAAACCCGATGACAATGCAATATTATGGTATCCAAGAGGTGATCTGATGATGGAGTCGGAAGGTTGCGACAGCATTCCGCTATTCTTAACGTAGACCCACCGTGTAAGGAGTTAAGGACTCAATCAATAACGGCTTTTGACGTAGAGACCTCGTCGTGTTCTTCTCCTAGTCATTATTTTTAGTTTCATTATTTGTAATGTTTTTAATTTTGAATTTGTATTTTTTGTATATGTGATAGTTCTAATAATTTATATTTGTTGCTTTATTACCTTGTAATGTAACTTACTTTTAAGTATTATTGTATTTTATGTTTCAAAAAATGACCTTCTGCTGGAGTTTCTTGCGGCGCTTCTTCTCCGCAATGATGGTCTTGTCCGAAGCGCTCTAGTAGATTCACTGTATATTACCGACGTGTAAAAGAGCCCGTATGTGGCCAATTTACTGAATTTTTTTTTTTTTTTTTGAATCGTTTGGTATTGATAAGCAGTTAAAGATTTTGCGAAAAAAGTACAGTCGGCGATAAAAGCTCAATACTCAATACTCATATTCATATTCATATTCATATTCATTTATTTGCATAACCATAATACTTTATTGGAATTCATAATGTGTACAGGTTGGAATACAGTAATTTAATGTGCATTATGAACCCTGTCGGGCACAGCAACGAGAGAGGAGGACTTATATGTATAGATATTTATGATTAGATTTACAATGTCATGCTATAACAAACTATTTACAAGTATCTTAATACATTAATATTTATTTATATATTTTTATTTTAATGTAGTCGTAAATATGTTTAGTTCCATTATATTAAAATTACATGAGTTAAGTTGCATTAATTAAATTATTATTACGTTTATTATTTTTTTAATTATTAGATTCATTTTTTTAAAGAAATCATTAAAATATTCATTTAAGGTATCTTTTGTAAATCAGTAATTGTTTTAATTTGTTAATAAAAGATCTTTCATTTGTTCCAAAAATCTTGAAGCTTGTCCAAAAATGAAATTTTTGACTGAAACTTATTTATTATTTGTTTCTATAGCGGCTATCGTAATTTACACTCTGCGAAAATTTCAACGGTCGACCTACTACAATTCATGAGATACCGCTAACGGACAAACAGACGAACGGACGGACCGCTGTCTTACTAATGAGTACGGAACCCTAAAAGTAGTGTATCATAAACCTTTAAATAACTGTAACCGGCTCTACATTCCAAATAAAGGGTTAAGGAAGACAGTTTAATTAGTTTAAAATGGCCGGCGAAATGCAGACTGACCATAGGTCACGGTCAATGCCGCGCTGACATTAATCTTCAACGATAACCGGTATATCTTGATCTTCGTAACAGCTGATGAACACGCAACATATTAACATGCAATAGGGCGTTATTATTGTGTGTGTTATTGTTAATTTTGTGTTTTCTATTAGGGTGCTTTATGTTACATTTGCCATAAATCTAGTCTGAGGCTAGTTACGTTACCTGTGCCTTTTTTAACGGATCTCTATTGGATCGCATATTTTTTTTACGCATAACGTATCTTTACGCATAAAATCGTTTAACCTAAAACGGTTTTTACAATAGAAACGGTCTTATTTTAATTATTATAAAAAACTAACCCAACCTAACCTAACCTAATCTACAAAATAGACGTTTACTAAATTCTGCAATGTCAGCCTAAAAGGGAGATATGCGAAAAAAAATTATGCGAAAAGTAAATATGCGAAAAAAATTATGCGGTCCAAGGGGATCCCTTTTTTAACACCCAGGGTATTATGTACTTTGTTTTTTTTCTAAGCAAAGAGAAGACACACGAGCACACAGATCAGCTGATGGTTAGTGGTATCTGGGATTCAATAGAAATTTAAATTATCAAGCCTGCAATCCCAAGACTCTAAATGTGCTGCCAATTCAAGATACAGATGAAAAACTTAAGTAAATAACCTCTTGCATGTAGTTGTGTACAAAACAAATATGGAATTTACGTCAAATTTCAAATAAATAATGTCGAACGGTGTATACAACTGCATGCAAGAGGTCATTTACTTAAGTTTTTCACCTGTAGGTACGATCATTTGCACGTCATGATCAGTGATCGGAAATAGGTGAGCTAATTTGCCTAAACTTGATGCATGTTCATTCAATAATGTATTCCCATCTCTCTCACGCATGAATGAATATGCGTCAAGTTTAGGCAAATTAGCTCTACCTATTCCGATCACTGGTCATGATAAAACAAGTTCGATTTTCCCTTGCAATTATATTATGACAGTGACAAGTGTCAACCTTAGCGATAATTAGATCTCACAGAAACTTTTGTCAAAACTGGTAGACCACTTTCTTGGCCGACCGTACCAAAAAATTACTTCGCATAAGTTCCGAAAATAAAATAAAAAATCTAATCCAAAATTCACTCTTCTGCTGGCAAGTTAACGATTTTAGTCTTATTCAGTAAAAGTAAAAGGAAAATTCAGTCCAATATCCTATAACTTTAGGAACTTGGCTTGTACAACATTTACCTTACCAATTATAACACTTATTCAAGCGGAAAACGCACGTGATTTTTTCTTCAAAAGAAGAACAAAAGAATCATTCAATCATTCGTAAATTGTGAATAAATACGGACTAGTTCACTAACTATGTACTTAACTGTAACTGATACTCGTTCAACTAATGAGTATCCGGGTTATTTTGAACTAATTTCAGCGTCGTTTACAGATGACTTAATGTAGTTCTAAAATATCTTCGTTAATAACTGCGACCTTGTTGGCGTAGATTTTGTTAATGACTAACCCTCGGTTTTTTTTCTTGGTTGAAAACGAGACTGTTCGCTTACCATGAGTTACAATTACCGTCATCGCTAGCGTGTCGAATGCTCTGTCCCTCGCAGACCTCGCAGTATTCTTATAGACTGCAAAGGACAGAGCATTCGACACGCTAGCGATAACGTTAATTGTAACTCATGGTTAGGGTAACGAACACGTTCGAAAAATGCATGTGGTCTAAGCAGAGGGCCCTGCCAAGATGCATTGCGCTAACTAGCGTTTCTATTCGTTTCGTTTTTAAACCAATCGCGTCGCTGGTAGATCACGTGACTTTCGTATCACCCCTCAGACAAAAAACAAACAACTAACAAACCAACTAACTAACTAACTATTTCCGAAAACTAACAAAATGATGGAATTGACGCAGGCGCTCGACGCGACCGTCTGACAGCTTACGTCAATAGGTACTACACATTTGGATAACGATATCGAATGCATCTTGTCTGGGGCCTGAGATGCATCCTAATCATACATATATACATAAACACACGCCTTCGTTCCCAGAGTGGGGTCTTATCTTATCTTATCTTACAAATGGGCCCTTTCGGATACGCTTCCACCTCTAAGATCTTTTGTGCAATTACCCTCTTAGGTACACACTCAGCTGTTCGAATGTGCAGGTTTCCTCACGATGTTTTTCCTTCACCATAAGAGCATCGGGTAAGTTAGAAAAACTCATTGGTACATGGTGACCGCGGGAGTTCGAACTCTCCTAGAGTGGGGTAGGTGGAGCTACAGAATTCCCAACAACTCTAAAATCTTGATAATTCTGTAACCACATTTTGGACATTTAGGCTAAGATGTGTACCAGCGTATTAGTGATCGTTATCCTAAATGCCTCGTGTGGTTGCCGGCCTCGTGTGGTTGCCGAGTTAGAATAGTGCCACTCCATGTCTTCCCGTGGATGTCGTAAGAGACGACTAAGGGAATAAAGGCTTGTAGTACTGTTAGGCGATGGGCTTGCAACCTGTCACTAATACGCTGATAAACATCTTAGCCTAATTGTGCAAATTGTGGTTACAGAATTATCAAGATTTTAGAGTTGTTGGGAATTCTGTAGCTCCACCTACCCCACTCTAGGAGAGTTCGAACCCCCGCGGTCACCATGTACCAATGAGTTTTTCTAACTTACCCGATGCTCTTAAAAAAAGTACGAGAAAAAAAACGAGCAAATAGGTTTAAAAACTTCGCTGATTCGTAATGATTATAATTATGTATGATACCACTGAAAAAGTTATGAAATAAAACATGAAATGAATGATTTTTCGGGAAAATTACAAAAAATCAGATTAAAATGATCAATATCTCAGAATCTAGTAAAAATCGCTGAACATACATAGGGGTTAAATCGATAGCTTTTTAGCTGCTCTATCAGTCCTTTTAGTTTTGACGTTGGTTTTAGGGACACGCAGTAGGAAGGTACTAATAAAATGTTGAATCGTCTGGCTGGTGGAGCGGTTGCGATGTTTAACTAATTATCGCTGTCTGTTCGGTTCTCAAAATCCAATAAGTGTAGTTCGAGAAATATGCGTTCGCTATCTGTTCTGATTCAGTCAAGAGAAAAGATATAGATTAAATTAATGTTTGTTTAAAAGTAAAATATTTACGTAAGTAAATAATCTGAAGAGATTGATTGTATTTAGTAAAACAGTATATTAGATACGTACCCGAATTCAATTAAAATTATAAGTTTTTTTTTAACATTAATGTTCCATAAGTAAATAAGTACTCAAACTGAACATAAATCACTTTTCCCGTTTAAACCAAACACTTACATTTTTAGGGACTCGCAAGTTAATCCACTGCCTCAACTTCCTGGTTTTTTGCCAGATTTTAGAAACTGAGTTCTGTAACTTGACTTCCCTTTTGACTCGAGTTCTAGCTGTTAAGCCACTACACAAGCTTGCACTTGACGCCGACGCGTGGCGTTTCACGCGTGCGCGGTTGCACTGACTGCCAAGTTTAAGGGCGGCTTGCGTTTGCGCAGGACAGGGTTATGCGCAAATGAACCAAGAAAGGTAACGAATAAAAATTGGTATAATTAACTTGATGAGTTGTGATGTCATGTTCATTTTATTTATGAACCAATTATGTAATGTTATGTAAGTAGGCGGCCTATTTATGCTGGCTGTTGATTGAAAAAAAAACTAAAAATAGGTAGGTACTTAGAAAACGAACGAAAAATGTAACTGCATCGTACTGAGTGTTATTTTCAAAGATTAATTAAACGGTCGATTTCAGAATAGGTAAATTTTAAATAAAAAGTTACATCTCTCATTTTGAATTGGTCAATGTAAGGAAAATCGTAGGTACAGTCAACCAACTTCAATTATAGGCCAATATGCAATTATGTGTGAGTGATGTACGCAATGATTGAAAAGAGACTTCTTAAGAATTTAACTAAAACGTTACTTTAGCAAAGTTCCATAGTGGCAATTGAATCAAATTGGTTAAGTGTCCGTAAATAAACCTCACATCAATAAAACTCACGTTAGATAGTTATTAATAATTAAATTAAATTATTTTTAAAACATGAATCAATTTTTATTGAAATGTCACACAAATTAATAAATACCTACCATAAATGAAATAAAAACAGTACAAGCAGGTCCCAGCACAAATTTCAGCTTAAGTTTCCAAATAAAAAAACCGTTTCAATATTGAGTTTAGTACAGTCAAGTACAAAAATATGTATCGAAAAAATCCTCTCATGAATATGTTACCAAGTTCTTATTAAACTGGAATAAGGTGCATGGGACATTTTTTTGAGACTTGCTCTCCCTTATTTTTTCACTTATCTGTATGTTAATCATAGGAACCAATTATAATTCCCAATCTTATTGGTTAATAATAGTGTTGCATGAAACCGTCCTTAATTATAACAATCCTGTTAACCTTTACATTGCTCAGCCTGAGACTGCATGTACAATAAAAACAAAGCAGAATGCAAATCTTGATCCTTACTGGGGCCTGTTTTATAAAGCTTCAAATTACAATTTATAGGTTACAAGTTTCCATTTGACACAACCTCGACCAATGACGACCAGTGGCCCGTTTCACGAAGCTACAAGTTACAAATTACAAGCGGAACTCTCTTTCAAGGAAAAGGAGTTAGATAGAGACTTCCGCTTGTAATTTGTAACTTGTAGCTTCGTGAAACGGGCCTCAGGGGCCTGTTTTATAAAGCTAAAAATTACAATTTACAGGTTACAAGTTTCCATTTGACACAATCTCGACCAATGACGACCAGCCATTTGAGCAGTATTGCCAGTTTAGACCTGTAAAATTGTAACGTGTAGATTTATAATACTTGCCCCTGATATTAACCCGATGTGTACCTGACAATTAATTAAAATTCGAATTTTCAATCTTTTGTCAATAAAATTAAAATTCAAAATGTTAATTAGAATGTTTTACGAGGTGGCCCTGCCAAGATGCATTACGCTAACTAGCGTTTCTATTCGTTTCGTTTTTAAACCAATCGCGTCACTGGTAGATGACGTGATACGAAAAGTCACGTGATCTACCAGTGACGCGATTGGTTTAAAAACGTAACGAATAGAAATGCTGTTAGCGTAATGCATCTTGGCAGGGCCTCGTGCGTCAACGACATAGGACAGGTTACCAAGGTGAAAATGTGTGTTTGTTTCCGAGTCCACTGTTCAATATTTCAACCGATCTAGGTGGAAAGTATAGTGATCACAGTACTGTACGGTCAGGAACGTTAATTAGTGACTCATTTTAAAAAAAGCTTGATGTCGTCAATGTCATTATTAGAGATGCCTACTAGCTAGGTAGGTTGTTTTTCACTTTGAATGGAAAAAACAACTTTATGTCATTACTTAAAAAGTTGATTATAAAAAAATTAGAAAAAGAATTAAAAAACTTCGCTGATTTGTAATGATTCTAATAATTTAAGACACCACTGAAAAACTTCTGAAATAAAACAAGAAATTAAGGATTTTTCCTGACAGGGACATGAGGGGAAAATAAATCAGATTATACTTAATGCTCAATATGTACGAAACTAGTAAAAATCGCTGAACATACATAGCGGTTAAATCGATGGCTTTTAAGCTGCTCTCTCAGCCCTAGGCGGGTTGACGTCGATTTATGGGACATCCTGTATACACGCCCGTGAAGGCTCTATTCTATGGTTTACGGTCAATTCACACCGAGGCGCGACGCGACGCGACGCTGCGCACACATACGACTCAAAATATACTTTATTTACTACACGAAAAGGTACACATTCCATTGTGAGAATTCATGCTGCGTGGTGTATATACAATCAAGTGATGGCCACAATTGCCTACAAATATGATTTTTATCATTAAGTAAGGCTTAAACTGATGTGCAGCGAACTACTAAAACCGGACCATAGAATATTTTACAGGGATTTAAAAAAAAACTTTGTGCTGAGGCGTCTATATAAAGTTTCACAATTTTGTATGGACGCCAAACATTTATTTTTTCATAACCATATACAACGAAAGATTAGTTTTCAACAGAGATAAATTGTACATACATTACATTAAAACCTTACTTTATTAATTAGCGATAAGTGTAACTAAAAATTAAATTGGTTTATAACTTTTTGATTGGTGGTCAAAATTGAAAAGTCATATTTGTAGGCAATTGTATGGGAAAAACGCAAGTGTCCCTAATTATGTGACCACCACTGTATATATATTTAGCTTTATAAGTATGATATTTTTTTACAGCATGTGTTAAATAAAATTATTTTCTTTCTTTCTTATTTTCTATATAAAAATGTATTGCCCCCCGATAATAGTGGTGTGTCCTGATAAAAAAAAAAACTAATATTGAACACGTATTTTTTTCTTTTTCAAATCAATCAAAATTGACAAATATAACGCGCATCAAAGTTCGGGAGTCGCTCGTGACGTCACAACGTGGTATAAAGTGTGCCACGGCGTGACGTCACGCGAAACTTCAACGCACTTTATCTACGTAATGATTTTTTATTTATTTTTTAAATTGTGTTCAATATTTTTTGATATTGTAAATGACGGATTAAATAGTTAGATTTTTTTAGGACTGCCTATTGGGAGCCTATGCTAAAGTAAAACCAGGGTATTAACATAGTGTTCTATTACTTTCACACTCTCGTTGGTAACACTTGTTACCAACGAGAGTGTGAAATGAAAGTAATGATTAACTCCTTGATTATCTGCACGGACTTGAGATTTGGAAGCCGTCAGGGAAGCAAAATGAGCGGCTTTTGCTTTTGATTTATTTATATTATTTACTTATTATACTCTCATTCACTTGACATTGGCGAAATCACTACGAAACCACCATACGTAAAAAAAGTTGATATCATTTTACAACCCCGATTAACGGAAGTACGAAAATTTCTCTTAAAAAAAATAACGTCATAATTATCTACATTCATAACTTGTTTTTTTGTAACATTTAGTTTATTTTATACTTTTTAGCGATCATAATAAGCTGTTATGTAATTTAGTCCCACTTCTTAGTTCATATGAAACTTAAAGACATTTCAAGATATATAATATTGTTTTAGTACAGTCAACAGCATAAATAAGTGATCATTTATGTACCTTGTCCCTTTAACGTCGTGTTTGAAATGTCATACAAAGTTGTGAAACGATTGAAAGCGACAAGGTACATAAATGACCACTTATTTATGCTGTTGACTGTACAAGCCCGGGGCCGAGGTTCTGGGCGGTAAAAACCACTATCGTCTTTGACCTGGGGGGTTATTATGACATAGTTCAGTTTACGCTGAGAGAAAAGGACGGAGCTATATAACTCATATAGCTCTGTCCTTTACACTCGCCGTAAAATGAATTGCATA
Source organism: Acleris literana (assembly GCA_946894065.1). Lineage (NCBI taxonomy): Eukaryota > Metazoa > Arthropoda > Insecta > Lepidoptera > Tortricidae > Acleris > Acleris literana. The sequence goes on along the minus strand of OX335688.1, from coordinate 849,336 downwards.
CTCGTAGCTATGTCATAATAACCCCCCTGAGGGCTCTGCCAAGAAGCATTGCGCTAACTGGCGTTTCTATTCGTTTCGTTTTTAAACCAATCGCGTCACTGGTAGATCACGTGACTTTTAGTATCACGTCATCTACCAGTGACGTGATTGGTTTAAAAACGATACGAATAGAAACGCTAGTTAGCGCAATGCATCTTGGCAGGGCCCTCTGTTATCGTATTGTCAACGTTTCAAAGTTTATTGCATAAAAAGTGGTGCAGTACAGATCGCAATGTTGAAAAAGATTGTCTCACACAGTTTGCCATTGTCAGGCATGCAAAGTGTTAATTATAATGAATTTACATAATAGAAATAAAATTGAAATAAGTGAAACGGAAGCATATTTTGATAGCTCTTATTTACTTGACAGTAATGGCGGCCAAGTTACTTAGAAGAATACCATAACAGATCAAAGATGATATTGTTTTTACCGTGTTGAATAAAGGCCCTGGGGTGTGATTCTCTCAACAACGACGGACGGACGGACGAACGAGTGATTGTCCAAGCGGCGAGTTTAAGTAGTCCCGTTAGAGTGAACAAAACACATTTTAACGCGAGTATCCAATTTGGCAGCATGCATTCTCGAACGTATAAGGCTGCCTAATTGACAATGCACGCGCTAAAATGTGTTTTGTTCGGTAGGGCGGGATTACTTAAACTCGCCGCTTCGATTCGCTCGTCCGTCCTACCAACCGCCGTTTTTTGAGAGAATATCACCCCTGAACGTCTTCCTGCTTTTAACTAGTTGTCAAAACTGGTCTCTCGAATTAAAATTTCTACTTTGTGTTTCAAAATTATGCAGTCGGGTTTTTAATTCTTCTTTATTAACTATGCTTGTCTCTGAGTGAACGTTTTTGTAGTTCTGTACAGTCAAAGGTAAAAACAAATATCCGCACAAAGGTGCAAAAATATGTAGTACACATAGGCTAAGGCCGCACAGCTAGGAGGCTTGCTTAGCGCCTAGAGCCTAGCGTGAAACAAATGTAGGTACTAGAATCTTTGCAACCGGCCGCACTGTGCGCTTTGCGCCTCGCTAGACGACTAGCGACTACGAACAAAAGTAACACGCTAGCTTCTAGGCGCTAAGCAAGCGGCCTTAGCCTATGTACACATAGAACTTATTGCAATAAGGTCTGTCTACAAATTTTTGAGACTTTGGGGTGTATCCATATTTGTGCCCTTGACTGTACCAAATATAACTTCGATCTGTTGAGGCGCTAAACCGTGGAAGCGGAAGAAACAAACAAACACTCTCGATTTATAATATTGGTTAAGATACATACATATACATAATCTCACGCCTTCGTTCCCAGAGTGGGGTAGGCAGAGCTACAGAATTACAAACATCTCTAAAAACTTGTTGATAATTCTATAACCAGAATTTGCACAATTAGGCTAAGATGTTTACCAGCGTATTAGTGACAGGTTGCAAGCCCATCGCCTAACAGTACTACAAGCCTTTATTCCCTTAGTCGTCTCTTACGACATCCACGGGAAGACATGGAGTGGCACTATTCTAACTCGGCAACCACACGAGGCATATATAATATTGGTTAAGATTTAAGTTATATAGTAAACGAAATTGTTAATATAACTGCGCTGTCCGTCCGTCCGTCCTCACTTTCAAGAGCTGAATCTTTTGAATACATAGCGTTTAGCGAAACGTTTTTTTTCCACATATTTGTATTTTGGTTGTATCACACATGCGTTAAATTTTCTATGATTATAGTACAAACCCTGGAAAAAAAACAGTAAATACTAAAAAACCTGCCAAGTGCGAGTCGGACTCGCGCACGAAGGGTTCCGTACCATTATCTATACAACATTAGTTAAAAACGGCAAAAAAAACAAGTTTGTTGTATGGAAGCCCCCCTTTAATATTTATTTTATCTGTTTTTAGTATCTGTTGTTATAGCGGCAACAGAATTCTAGCTATCACGGTTCATGAGATACAGCCTGGTGACAGACAGACGGACAGCGGAGTCTTAGTAAGAGGGTCACGTTTTTACCCTTTGGGTACGGAACCCTAAAAATAGTCATACGTGGGTTGGGCTCGCGCTGATTCTTTTAGAAATCTAATTCAAATCGGAATAATACCTATTGCGGGGCAGTACGGAACCCTCGGCGCGCGGGGCTGACTCGCACTTGACCGTTTTTATATAATAAACGCTATAATAAATCTGTGAAGTAATTGCCACTTTTCTCTATTCTCAAACCGCCTTGACTTCCCTATACGGCATTGATCTTCTACCCTACTTGGTCAGTCGACGTCATAAATAATAATATGTTTACACAGTACCTTGTCTATTTACCCGACTGCCGAAGGAGGAGGGTAATGTGTTTCACAGCCTATATGTATGATTGTTGCTTTGTGGCACTATAAAAACTAAACCCGTTGTCCGATTTTGATGATTCTTATGTCAATCGATTTGTCTTAATCTGGTGCGTGTCACTGAAGATATGACAGTAATCAAAATTCAATATGGCGTCAACCAGACGCCATATTGTGCAAATAAATAAATAAAAGTCGACCAAGTATGACAAGTGGGGTATCATTGAATAGGGATTTAAAAAACATCTTTAGGTTTCTTTCATCATTTTTCATTTTGAATGATCATTTAGGATTTATAACGATTTAAAGTTGGTTAGCAACAGTCGGGTTTTGAAAGCTTGCTTTTTGTTAAAGTTATTTACGTCATGTTTTAACTGTCATAGCGGATAAAGTGCCAAGGTAGGTACTAAAGTATAAACATATCTTTGACGTCGACTGGTCAGAGGAACCTAGCGTACGCTGTGCCTTTCCATATAGTTGATGCAAATCTTTGCATAGTATAAAATGAAGTCGCTTCCGCTGTCTGTTCGCTTAGATCTTTTAAAATACTAAACGGATTTTAATGCAGTTTTCAGCAATAGATAGAACGATTCAAGAGGAAGGTTTTTATGTACACAGTCTTATTTTTTATAGTAAAAATAATATAATAAAAAGGTAAATATTTAACATCGTCAGGACCTAATTTAGCTCGGCAACCTATTACGACTACGCGCTGGCCTAGTTGGTAGTGACCCTGCCTACGAAGCTAGAGGTCCTGGGTTCAAATCCCGGTAAGGGCAGATATTTGTGTGGTGAGCGTGAATATTTGTTCCCGAGTCATGGATGTTTTCTATGTATTTGAGTATATATTTCTCTATATAAGTATTTATATCGTTGTCTAGTACTCATAGTACAAGCCTAGAGCTTAGTTTAGGACTAGGTCAATTGGTGTGACATTGTCCCCTGATATTTATTATTATTATTTTAGATATTTATTTAATTTTCTGTACATTAGATTTTTTATAACAAATATTCAAATATAAAAGTAAAATAACAATACTAATACAAAAAAATAGACATTATAAAAAACCTAACCTACGAGTGCCGCCGGCAGCGGGGCAGGGCTCAAGCTACCGGTGGTTAGGGCTGCAGAGGGAGGAACCTCCTCACAATACGTGCCGTGTCGAGGAGTACTGCCTTTTGTATCTGGCCCTTGATCCAGCCATCTAGCGAGAGTCTCTTGAGGTGTTGGTCGAGACTCTTCGCTATAAGACCGTTTGCCGAAACAACTATCGGGACAATGATAGTCGAGTCAACATCCCACATGGCGGTCACCTCGTGAGCCAAGTCAAGGTACTTGCTGAGTTTGTCCTTCTCGGCCTTCACAAGGTTCTCGTCATGCGGGATGGTGATGTCGATGAGCACTGCCCGGCGTTGAGATCGATCTGTCAACACGATATCAGGCTTATTGGCAACAATTGTCCTGTCCGTGATGACAGATCGATCCCAATAGAGCGTAGCACGACCATTTTCGAGAACTGGCGCCGGTGCGTACTTATAGTACGGCACTTCAGACTCAACAAGACCATATTGAAGAGCAAGTTGCTGATGGATGATCCTGGCTACGAGGTTATGTCTGTGCAAGTACTCGCCGTTGGCCAAATGCGAACAACCGGAAATTATATGTCTGAGGGACTCGCCGGGGCAACGGCATGCTCGACAAATGTCAACCGTGCCATCCCTCAGAATATATTTCCGGTAATTGTTCGTCATTATGACCTCGTCAGCAATTGCACAGACAAAACCTTCGGTTTCCCCAAAGAGGTCACCAAATCGTAGCCAGTTCACAGACGCTAAAAAGTCTACGTCGGGCCTTGTTAGGGCCCGGTAGAAGCGTCCGTGTAGCTCCTTGCTCTTCCATACGTTCTTGCGGTCTTCAGTGCTCAACACCGTTGGTTTGCGCCAGTTCTCGTTTGCCAAAGAAAGAGGCGTGAGGCTCTTGTCTACTGCAACCACATCACGATGCATCCCACACTCATTGCTAAGGAAATAATCCCTGAGATTGCACACCTCGCGGTTGTGGAGATTCTTAGCATTTAACATGCCTCGACCACCACATTTCCTCGGGATGTACAATCTCATAACAGATGAGCGTGGGTGCAACATGCGATGTGATTTAAGCAGTAGACGGACCCTCCTATCCAGGACGTCCAGCTCAGTCTGAGTCCACCTTAGTATGCCAAAGGAATATCGTTATTATTATTATTATTATTATTATTTCCGATGTATCAGTCTATAATGTTATCTAGCATATTTTGTTTATCATAGATTACAGATGAGGGTGATTTCTAATACAGTATCTTAGACTATAACAATGCAATACTATATTACTTTTTATTTTCTCTCATAATGCATGAAGTTGATATAAGGCGGCCACCGCGATGTCATCAGCTTCCGTGAAATGCCTACATTGTGCCGAGCTGAAAGTTGATCGAAGAAAGAAAGAAAGTAATAAAATGTTTTATTTTCACATTATCAATAAACGTAGACCCAGCATGTTAGTTCCGTTTCTCTCAAGTAGCAATTCGTTACTAATGAACAGGGGTCGGACACAAAGTGCGGATGACGTAAAAATGACGTACCTAATCATCCTCCTGTGTGCAACACAGGTGATGTTTGTATTTAAACTTCCGTGTGACATGTAGTAACGAAGTAGTATTAATGAAGTAAGAAAATAATCGTAAATAAATCCATGGAATTAATAATACAGGTGGTAGGGTGATGTAGTGAATAAAATAAATTTCACGAAACTTGTCATAAGCTACGATTTATTTAAAATTAATTAGGACAAATCTGTGGGAACCTCAGATAAATAGGTTTAATACTCAAAGGTGGGAACAGAAAGTAGGATTAGTAAAAATAAAAAAAGATAATTTGATGTTATTATACTTATTATTTAATGAAATTATGCATAGATTAATGACTATTTTTCTAACAAGTCTATTATTGTTGTCACAGACTTAAAATATGCTTGAATGATTTTTTTTTCCGCAATTGATTGACCGGGGAAAAAAATTAGTCAGCAATTTCGCGGTATCCATAACAGTCGGAGTACTTGATTGCTCAGTTTGTGTCGAGATATCTTTGCCTTGTCGCGTAGTCTGCGTTCCTACGGATATTAAAATATCAGGTGTACTATCGCTACTCCTGAGTTCAGTTTGACCCTCCGGTAGCTTTACAAAATACATACAAACTCACGCCTTCATTCCCAGAGTGGGGTAGGCAGTGATACAGAATTACCAAGCACTCTTAAATAATTCTTGTTGATAATTCTGTAACCACGTTTTGCACAATCAGGCTAAGATGTTTACCAGCGTATTAGTGACAGGTTGCAAGCCCATCGCCTAACAGTACTACAAGCCTTTATTATTCCCTTAGTCGCCTCTTACGACATCCACGAGAAGACATGGAGTGGCACTATTCTAACCCGGTGACCACACAGATAATAATTGATTATGAAAAACAAAAATACTATTTGAAATCATCCTATAAGTGGTTTGACATCGTCCGCACTTTTTGTCCGACTCCTGCTAATGAACTAAAGATGCCATGTAAGAAAAATGCTACGTAAATTTTTCTCAGTAATTAAATTTTTCGTAAACAGTAAACCCAGTCTAAATAATGAAAGAGTTTTGATGACTTTTCATGAATCACGTGACCAGATCTTGATGAACTAGAATGGAACCATCCTTGAGATATACTTGAACGTTCAATGAATAAATAATCATTCAAATCGTTTTACAATTAGCGGAAAAATCAAGTAACATACACGCATAAAAACAGACGAATTATGAACCTCGTTCTTTTTTGGAGACGATTAAAAAAGTATTTATTGGCAGAAACTCATCGCTTTTGACTCTTATGAGATACAAAGCCCTAAAAAAGATGGCTCCGAATCCATTTCATTTAACCTGTTATAGAATACTTTAACATTGTTATTTATCCTCTAGAGTTGTTGAGACGACAAGTTCTCTGTTGGTGGTGAAAGGAGGTAGCACCTTGACTACATAATAAACATTTTTTTTCTGTTTTTGTTTAATATTCTGTGAACGGAATAATTTATCATTTATAGCTTTTGGAAAAAGGTAGAGTCTCTTTCCCTGGGGCTATATTTTACTAGGACTAAACCTAATTGCCTTTAACATGCTATGCTATCGTAATATCATAATAATTTATTCACTGCCATCGAGTGCCGGATTAACCCTCCGTAGTGCCCTAAGCATTTTGTAGTGTGGTGCCCCTTGTGACCTTATTACACACCCAATGATTCATAGCTTATTCACAGAAATTTTTAACTTTCAATTGGTCTCTAAGGTCTAAATGTACTTCAGGAGCTGGACCATCATTGGGATAATCAGTACTGATCGCATAATACGGTGGTTGGTCCGTAATTAGCAAATCGATTCGAAAAAGTATGATTTCCGCGGGAATCCAAAATTGAATGTTTCGTTCTGAAACCGAAAGCGTTTTGTTTAGAAGTACATAAAGCGATTGAAGCTTGCCACACACTATAATTTTTCTTATAAGCTACATCGAGATTCCGATTCTCAAGTATTTTTCAAGCAAATTTCAAATTTCATTTTTGATCTGAGATTTTGGTGCCCCCTGACTCATGATGCCCTAAGCAGCTGCTTACTTTGCTTAATGGCTAATCCGGCACTGCTGCCATCCATCACATGGCACAAAAGATATACAGATTTCTGTTAGCGTATTTAAAGGGTTACCTTTCTTTCGGCGAAATATGTTTGCCAAATGTATCGTTTCCCAACCGTTTCATTTGCCAACCCGCTTTGTTTTCTGTAACCGTCAATATTTCAGGATTTTATAAAAACTAACCTACCCTATAGGGTTCTACACGATGCTACCGAAATAAATCCTGAAATATATATATAAAACTGGGTTGGCAAATGTTTTTTTTCGGAAACGATACATTTGGCAAACGGCAGGCTCCGGTCTTTAAAACTTATACATGGACACAGGCAGTAATCGGATTGAAAAAAAAACCGGCCAAGTGCGAGTAGGAATCGCACAGAAAGGGTTCGACACTACACAACAAGGCGTAGCCTTATAATAGGGTACGTTTCCATTATTTACGGACCCCTAACAACGTGTGAACCATCAACGCACAATTAGCTTTAAAAATATCTTATAATCGTGCATGAGTCACACTCACACATTAAGTGATCCGTTGATTGAAATAGCTATAAGCAAGTCATTATTTTTTTCTGGTATCAATTGTTTCCGCTAAATAATCAAACCCTTGAAGGTCCTGACTCTAATGGATGTATCTGATACATAGTGTTGAGGTATTTAGCGCAAATTTTCCTAAATTATATTCTGATAATAAAAGAATGTCTATTCCTTTTTAAGTTTGTGTTATGCTCCCGATCCTGGAAATTTCATTTTTCCTAGAATTGCGTGAGTCTGGGGTGACTGGGATCTTGTACTATAGGAAAACATATCGAAACTTTTATGTGGTCGTCTCGCACAATCTTATATACACATAAGTATGTGTTTTTTTTTTCTCTCTATCTCTCCCGTAAGATTTTTAATTGGCATGTTTTCCTGCTGAACTACGCATGTTATTGGATACTATATTTAATTTAATATTTATAGCTTTATATAATGCTAGACTAAGTAGTACCATTGTAATAAGAAATATGTTCAAAAAATGACTGACTGCTGAGTTTCTTGCGGCGTTTCTTCTCAGCAGTGGTCTTCTCTTGGGAAGCGCTGGTAGATTTTTGACGTGTAAAAGTGCCCGTGCGGCCTACTTACTGAATAAATTTCTTTTATCTTTTATCTTTTTTTAATGGGTATCCCGGCCTTGACCGAAATATGTTTGGCCGAATGTATCGTTACCAAACCGTTTCATTTCCAACCCGTTTTTTTTTTCTGTAACTGTAAATGTTTCAGGATTTATTTCAGTACCATTGCGTAGAGTCCTATAGGTTAGGTTAGGTTAGTTTTAAAAAGCGGGTTAGCAAATGAAACGGTTGGAAAACGGTACATTCGGCCAACAGGCAGAGACCCTAAATAATGCTATCGAGGGATAATCTTACATAAATAGACCGAGGTTATTTAGTTCCAAACTATGCTTTAGTGTTGACTAGGCAACAATTAACAAACTAATACAGAGAAATCCTTTTTTCTAGCCATTTTGTTTCCACTGTTTGGCAAAGCCTCTTTGACTTGTCTCTCTTGGGCAGTTAAATAAATTCTTGCATAAAAACATAGAAAACATCTGAAACTCGGATTTTATACAACTTAGTTTTTAGACCTTAGTCTCAACCAGGCCAGGTCTCAACCAGGCTAACCAGTCCAAACTCTCTGGGTCTACATTAAGTACGTAAAGTCTGTTCATATTCAGACTGCCAATGACAATAACAAGTATACCTGACTGTACTTGTCTTTAGATAGAGGATGAAATAGTAATGAGAATAATGTTACCTCTAATTATTTTATTAAAAAGGTTGGATATATGTTCATCATCATCATCGTATTATTATGCTGGGTGCGACAGAGGCGAACAAATCACTTATCAATCAAATCTATCAAACCTCACTACATTTTCAATGTCAGAAATAGTTCGAAAAAAAAATATCTTTATAGCAAGACTCTGTCAGTGTAATTGTGTTTTCAGCGAATGTGCTTTTCATCAAAAAAACAATATTAAATAGAGATTACTACCTTAAAATGGACATGAAGACAATGATAAAGTGTATAAATAAATGATATGACTAGGCTCAACCTTCAAAAGTACGCGAATATGGAGTTATAATGGTAAATTGATTTGTTTATAAGAGTGACGCAACGAATAGGAACAGACTTTAGCGCAGATGCTGTTGGCACCTTCCAACTCTTCCGAATCAGCTCTTCGACAAAAAAACATATATATCAGATCATATTTCTCTGGTAATATTTCTCAAGGAACACCCTAAGATGAAGTAAAATGTATGAAATGGCCTCTTTTAATTACGTATCTGTACGTCTGGCAGACCGAACGTCGCTCGGGTGGGGGTACCTATATTATCAAACACATTTCAACGAACGTATATTATGTAGAATTTTCATTTCATTCCAGTTTTTTTTGGTGCTAACCTAACCTAACCTATGTTTAAGATATCATAGTTTCAGCAGCAAATAGCGTTCGATGAAATGAAATCCGAAAAAATATGGGTTACCCTCGGGTGGAGACCGAATTTTCCTGAAGATGACAAGTAGTTTTATCGTAGTTTTATTGATTTGATTGCAGCGCCCTTACAGGGTTTATGTTTAGACTATAAATATATATTTAAAATCATCTAATTATTAATTATTATTAATTTAAAATATAAAATAAAAAAATATAAAAAAATAAAATAAAATTAAATTAAAATTTCTTACAATGTTCGGACCGTTTATCAAAAATTAATTCACACATGGCTTTTACAATTACTCGATTTTGTCTTTTCGTCCCGAAATTTACGTATTATACCTACTCGTTGCTGTCAACTTTGGAAGCATACAGAGCTATTACAGAGAATTGACAACATAATAAAAAACACTTTTGCTTCGATTTTAAACATAAATTTAGATGAGCGAGAGTGGTTATAGGCCTCACTTCCAGTGCGATTCGGTGGTTTAGGCATCAGGTCCGTCTCTGGTGTCGCTCTGCCCGCGTTTCTGTCCTCAGTACATAGCACTCAAAATTTAATTCAGAAAATTCTTTCGGCCTCAATTTCCAATTTTAACATCCCTCATTTTGAACAGGCCAGAGATGCATGGCTTGTAGCCTGCCCGAATACCGAGCTCCCCAAAACTCCTTCTTCTCAGAGCTTGTGGGACGGACCGATCTGCGCGCAAGTACGGAATCAACTCTTAGATACTACTACGCAGATCGTGCCCGTCTCCTAGCGGTTGGAGTATGGGAATCGGGTTTATGGCTACAGGCGCTCCCATCGTCGAATACTGGAACTCTTTTAGATTCATCTACTTTCAGAATTGCAACTTCACTCCGCTTGGGTGCGCAATGTTGTGCTCCTCACCGTAGCCAGTGTGGAGCTAGCGTCGACCGGCTTGGTCACCACGGCTTGTCCTGCATGAGAAGCGCTGGCAGAGTCTCCCGTCACTCCAGCCTTAATGACATTATCCGCCGGGCTTTTACCAGCGCCAACTGTGCGGCCATTTTGGAACCAAATGGTCTCATGCGTGACGATGGTAAAAGACCTGATGGGATGACCCTTATTCCGTGGAAGTTGGGACGGCCATTGGTGTGGGATGCTACTTGCGTGGACACCCTTGCGCCGTCACACCTTCCCGGATCGAAAATTGAGGTTGGATCCGCGGCAGAATCAGCGGAGACCCTGAAAAGGCGCAAGTACGATAGAAGCTACGTATTTGAGCCTTTTGGGGTTGAAACTTTAGGACCGTGGGGACCAGGAGCTCATAAAATTTTTAAAGATCTTTCCAAGCGCCTGGTCGACGCATCTCGTGACCAAAACCGTGGCCTTTATTTGGCACAAAGATTAAGCATTGCCATTCAACGTGGCAATGCTGCCAGCATTTCGGGGACGATGCCCACTGGCAGCGGTTTATTAGATTAGTGTAGTTTTAAGTTAATTTTAGGTATATTTTATTGTATATATTTTTAATAGTCCTAAATATTTATTTATAGGTACACATCAATAAGTTAGTTAATGTAATGCAATAAATAAATGAGAATGAGTATGAGTAATTTGACAGATCGATTTCTTGATCGTTGGAATCCGTTTTCGAAAATAAAAAAATAGACATACTATTGATCGTATAATACTATAACTAGGATTGGCACATATTACACAAACTAAAAAAAAAAGTTATATAAGGCCACGCGGAAAGCGAAAGGAATAAACGTTACTTAAAGCTGCACACACATGGTCCGGTATAGCTACCCGTTTTTTAGCAAAACCTGCTTTTTAACCATCTCACGACCGTACCTATTGAATGCATTTTTTGTAACTACGAGTATTAAGTATTATATTATAAATATTATGCCTAAAGGATTAAAAACCAATGACCTTGGCGATTTCCTTAAGCCTTATTGGTGAATTGATACGAGGAAACCTAAAGCAAAATAACGAAAACGTTTTTATGTTATGTACTTAATTAGATATTACTTATTTCATTATGGCGATTGTATCATTGATTTTTTTATTGTATTTCAATAACAAAGAACCCGGAAGGTATCTATAAAGTTCATTTTGGTCTGGCACTTTACTAAATAAATGTATAAGCACGGTTTTTGCTGTTTAAGTACGTTTTTTGATCAGTTTAACCATGGTTTCGTCATTTTCCTACGTTATATAATAGTTGATTGTTCAACAAGGGACTGAAACAAGCCGTAATGACTCGAGATGTTGAGCCACGCGAGCGGAGCGAGAAAGGCTATAGTTCGAGAGTCATTATGGTTCTTTAGTCTCGCGTTAAACACTCTACTTTTCACTTTGAATGCGAGGATTAAAAAATACTTTAGTCCCTAGAGTTTAATAAGGAGATTTAGTCCCTATGTGGAAAGGCAAATAAATACATAACAAAATAAATAAATAAATATAATATAATATGATAATGAAAAGTAGAAAGGACATAGTACAGTCTTAGATCAGGAACAAGAGTCAAGCCAGTACTTCTTCAGCCTAGATTTAAGTGAAGCAACAGATTGAGATTATCTGATATCGGTTGGAAGACTATTCCATAAACGAACAGAATGTACCGAGAAGGATTTAAAGGGGTGATAGACGGGCGAGTAAGTACGCCGTACTTGGGCATTTTCACGAAAATGTGTACCCAATTAAGGAAAGAAATTAGGGAACTTTAACTTTGTCAGTTTTGGCGGCCGTCAATGTATGGCTAAATTATTGTCACAAAACTGACAAAGTTAAAGTTCCTTAATTGGGTACACATTTTCGTGAAAATGCCCAAATATCGTACAGTGTACTTACTCGCCCGTCTATCACCCCTTTTAGAATAACATTTGGATTTGCTAGCAGGAAAAGCAAGGAGTAGGTTGGCACTCGAGCGTAAGCGGTCCTGGGAGCCGGTATCCAGGAAAGAGAAAAGAAAAGGTTAGGAGGGGATTGAGGATTAAAAAGGATGTTAGCGGCCTGCACACGTAGGTAAAGTTCGGACCGCGGGAAACGCCACGCGCCATTCCAATCTTCGTTCCGAACCGTACGTGTAAATGCAACTGTAATAGTAAAATAGTAAAAATTGTACGGTTTGGAACGAAGATTGGAATAGCGCGTGGCTTTTCCCGCGGTCCGAACTTTACGTGTAAAGGCCGCTATTAAATAGCAACGACACTGAACGAAACTGTCGTGAATTGATTTGCCCTCATTATTTAAATTTTCCTAGTTTCCTTACGGTTTACTAAGATATCGTAGTAAGTGGTTTGTCTTGTTTGTCCGTACAGTAGTTGATCATTAAGCAAAATACTACGTGATATTGACGTAAGTACACACAAACATACGTGCTACCAGTATCCGTGACCTGTTTATAAGTAAATCACTTAATTTATCCACAGCACTTCTATTTTTATACTAGCTCTGCTTTTGCCTGAGACTTTGTCCGCTCGTTTTTAGGGTTTCAACAAAGAAACCTTCTTTCGCCATGTCCATCTGTCTGTCTGTCCGTCTGTCCGTCCGTCCGCGGTTTAGCTATGACACTCTTGCTACTACAAAACTGTAATTTGGCATAGTTATTCATTTACATTATACAGACAAAGTTGTAAAATAAAATCTTGTTTTTTTTCGGGTACCTCCCATACATGTAAGGCAAATGTTTTCTTTATCATTATTAGTCGGATATTAGGGGTTTAGGACAGCTCTTAAAAACAATATGTATATCATTCGAGTTGATAAAAATCAGTGGTGCAGTAGAAGATTAGTGCACTGAAAAAATAATTGGTCGCTTCTAACAAGACTGTGATTGTGCATAAGCGTCTTGATTCCATACGAGTTTGACAAGACGTTAGATACATCAACTAAGATGTTAGTTGAATCACTAAAGAATCTTCTGTTGTTACTACCCGCTTTGGGTAATATAACTAATATCATAATTATTTTATTCATTTTTTGTCAACCGAGAGACAAAGTCTTCATGGGCTCACATTGTTTTGAGTGTGGCGAGATCGCTATCATTCATTCTTCTTGGTTCTTAGTACATGTACTTCACAATCCTACCTTCTAAACGTTAGCAGTGTTTACCCCTTGGCTACCACCACTCTAAGTAACTAGGGGAGTAGAGCGAAGTTATACGTATAGTCACGAACTTAAATTTGTGACCCACCTTAGGTCCAAAGTCATTCTGACATTCTACAACAATAAGGTTGAGTCTCCTATAAGTTTTTTTTTTCTTAATTAATGGCTTTCTCTCCTTGTGTTTAACAAGGTGTATTTCGCCAATATCGAGTTTTAGACAATCACCATGGACTTATTAGAGAAACAAGTCCATGGATATCACACGCGAGGACAATTGTTCGGTTAAAGAGATTTACTCTGGTGGACTAAACAGAAGCACATGGGGTTAGCTCCACGCGCTTCTGTCAAGTCCCTCCTATAAGTTACAAATGATTTGGCATCTCTAACGACATTGACGACTTCAAGCCTATTTTTCTTGAAATGGGTCACAAATTAACGATCGCGATAGTACATACTGGATGTAACTTTTGTATATAGGCTGATTTGTGTGCGAATGAATGTGCGATCGTTTATGCGATAGAAAGGGAAGCACAGAGCAGGAACACAATTTTCTTAGGAAGAGCGCCTTTTGTACTTATACCTGATTAAATTCATACTATTTCTGTACACGTGTACCTACGCGATGCTCCGTTTCCTCATATAACTAAACTAAAACTAACCGTTCCAAGTTCAAAAGGAAAATAAAAACAAAAGCTGCATACGAACAGCCAGAATTTATAAAGTTTTGTAAACGCTGTCACGTATTGGTATTCTAATTTACACTAAATTGTAAAGGCGCAATTTAAAAGTCATAGAAGATTCAACTCTACGGTTTGTACAAAGGCTACAAATTAAATTAAAGGTTATTTTCTCTAAACAGGGCAGAATAAGTTCAATGCGGAGATACCTACTCTAAATCCGGGTCCATGTTGTAGCTTCATAAATTACGGAACGTGGAACAGAGATCTCAAGTCAAGAATACAAAAAAGTTAACTGAGTAGTCAGAAAAACATTGAGCTGTCATCGTTGTCAATTTTCCCATAGTCCTAGCATTTTTAAGGTATTTGAGGCACCGTGGAAACTTGTAAAGTACTTCTTTAATGATATTTAGGTACAGAGAGGCCGATTTGGCTTAAGGGTATTGAGCCTAAGCCAAGTATTGATTAGTGTTTTTTTTTAAAATGGAATTGAGGGACCTAGTATACATAAATATCTAAACTAATTAAATGAAGGAAATGGGCGTCGTGCCGTATTACCATTTTAAACATAGTTTAGTTTCGTTAAATTTAATCATCAATTTAATGTTACAATAATAATTTCACTGCATGACCAAAACTACGATAACACATTGAGATCGTCAACATAAATAGTAAACCCGAATACATAAAAAAACTTGAATAATTAAAGCGAATTAGATTACTTAATAGATGTCAATTAAAAAAGACTATTAAATTTAAAAACGATATTAATCCACGCAACAATATTAGTTAACAATCATAACCAGTGATCGGAATTAGGTGAGCTAAAATACCTATTCTTCGCAAGAGGACATAATATAGAGTGGTTACAACAGGGTAGAAAAATATATTTTTTCTTGAATCCGGGTATTCGATATTTACCCGGGTATGTATTTTACACAGTCTAGTTCGAATAGTACAAGTCTTGAGCTTAATGTAGTATGTTTTTTATAAGATTGCCCTTTCATAGTTATAATAATAATCTTAAATACCTGTAAAAAACATACTACATTAAGCTCAAGACTTGTACTATTCGAACTAGACTGTGTAAAATACATACCCGGGTAAATATCGAATACCCGGAATTCAAGAAAAAATATATTTTTATACCCTGTTGTAACCACTCTATATTATGTCCTCTTGCGAAGAATAGGTATTTTAGCTGACCTAATTCCGATCACTGATCATAACTCATTTATATTCATCTACTGAGTATAATGGATTCTCCGATAGAAGGTTCTTTTTCAGAAAGAGTTCGGAATAAAATAGAACGGAAATTACTCCACCAACAAAAGCACAGGGGCACGTTTTATAAAACTACACGTAACAATTTTACAGGTCTAAACCGGCAACACTGCTCAAATGGCTGGGGCACGTTTTATAAAACTACAAGTTACAATTTTACAGGTCTAAACTGGCAACACTGCTCAAATGGTTGGTCGTCATTGGTCAAGGTTGTATCAAATGGAAACTTGTAACCTGTAAATTGTAATTTGTAGCTTTATAAAACAGGCCCCTGCTCGTCATTAGTCAAGGTTGTGTCAAATGGAAACTTGTAACCTGTAAATTGTAATTTGTAGCTTTATAAAACAGGCCCCTGCTCGTCATTAGTCAAGGTTGTGTCAAATGGAAACTTTTAACCTGTAAATTGTAATTTGTAGCTTTATAAAACAGGCCCCTGCTCGTCATTAGTCAAGGTTGTGTCAAATGGAAACTTGTAACCTGTAAATTGTAATTTGTAGCTTTATAAAACAGGCCCTAGGACTTTAATTCAACTGCATGGTAAATCCATAATGCCTTTGACCTGTTGTGATATTGTTTTTAACTCGGCCGCTTTTCTGCCCTCCTAAGCAAAAATGCAATAACTAAATACAAAAGCCGAAGCAGATTCAACTCTCTTCTGTTTGTAACTAGGTTTCAATTTCTACAGATGTTTTGTCTGAGATATCGCCATTATGCTTAGGAGGGCAGTATTACTGTCACGCAAATAAGAGCTATCACAACGTTAACAAGACCAAAAGCAATATGGTTTAACCCTAGTAAAATAGAACCCTTTTAAGTAAATAAATAAATATCAGAGGACAATGTCACACCAATTGACCTAGTCCCAAACTAAGCTCTAGGCTTGCACTATGGTTACTAGACAACGATATAAATACTTACGTAGTGAAATATATACTTTTAAATACTAACATTGAAAACATCCATGACTCAGGAACAAGTATTCGCGCTCATCACACAAATATCTGCCCTTACCGGGATTTGAACCCAGGACCGGTAGCTTCGTAGGCAGGGTCACTGCCAAATAGGCCAGCGCGTCGTCACAGTGAAGGATCACATTACGTTCCGATATACCTATTCTGATTGAGCAGGGTCATTCACTCTGCACTTGCCAACGGTGACTCTTCCACAATAAACGAAAGTTGTTTGCGAAGATGCACAGACAAGGTATAAATTACAGTAAAAAACAAACTGGTCATTTATCTTCGACCTTTTAACTGGTATTTATCTCCACTGAAAGAGTAATGGCATGTAAACTGCCCGTAATGATTGTGCGTATCAAAGTTAAAGTTCGTGTGGTTTATTCTTCCAAGGATCCGTTTAAGGAGGAACCGAGATGATGTCGATTAGTTTTAAAAATTTGTTTCTTAGCTAATGTGAACTGCTAAGTGGGAGCTTTTTACCCGACTGCCGAAGGAGGAGGGTAATGTGTTTCACAGCCTATATATGTATGTTTGTTCCTTTGTGGCACTATAAAAACTAAACCCGCTGTCCGATTTTGATGATTCTTATGTCAATCGATTTGTCTTAATCTGGTGAGTGTCACTGAAGATATGACGGTAATCAAAATTCAATATGGCGGCAACCAGATGCCATATTGTGCTAATTAAAAAAAAAATAAGTCAACGAAGTATGACAAGTGGGGTATCATTGAATAGAGATTTAAAAATCATCTTCAGGTTTCTTTCATAATTTTTCATTTTGAATGATCATTTAGGATTTATAACGATTTAAAGTTGGTTAGCAACAGTCGGGTTTCGAAAGCTTGCTTTTTGTTAATTTCATCTGTTTTTCCTAAGAGATAAAATACTTAGATGCATGAAAGACAAGAATAGGCTGTTACTTATCCAACCGCTAATTATTATACCCTTTAATAAACGTTGAGTAACGGTGGGACAGATAAGGACAAAACATTGTATAGCTATACCACCGTTACTCAACGTTTATTAGTAAGGCGGTAAGTATTTATATATTAATTCCAGTTTATTGACGTGTAAAAGAGCCCTAATTTGGCCAGTTTACCTTATTGAATTTAAATTAGAAGTTGATTACATTAAAAAAAAACACCAGCTATTAGCTCTGATCGCTGCTCACTTAAATCATAAATCATAAATCATATAGGTAAATCATAAATATTAATTACGTATGGAACTTTACATTTTTTCGAAAGAGAATAAAAAACCGTTATTACACTTTGTTAACCTTAAACGAAATTAACAATAACATTTGCATACGATTGTTTTTTTGTTTCATACACCTAAGTTTCGTTAAAGATATTATTATTCTGTATTTTAAAATTCATACAACCATGTTTTAAATCATAGTCGCCGAATTTGACCGTTAACTCTATTAAAAAACGAATTAACTTTTATCTGAGCCACAGACAAACGCAGATATAGACAAACAGATACATTATGTATAGTTTGTTTATAACTAGGACCAATCACTTAAACAAAGTTACGGAACCACTCAACACAAAACACTTAATATAAAGCTGTTATACCACATTAACGTACATTCAGGGTCACACGCGTGAATGTAGTTATTTAATCGAATTAAAGATACTGCGGATTTATTTCTCTCCTCACAGCCTCGGAATACCTCGAGGTTCCGGATGGACATTAAAGTACCGAATTCTACCGGACAGTGACCGATAATTTGGGAAGATTGGACTTTAAGGATCGAAACGTACTTACAAAAGTAGCTTTTACCAGCGGCTTCACTGGTTTATAAAAAGTAGAAGTTGCCTGCGACTCCGTTTGCGTAGACCTTTTTAAATTTCCTCGGGAACGTCTAATTTTCCGGGATAATTTATCCTTTGTCTTTCCCGGGGTTCAAACTTTCTGCATAGGTACCAAATTTCATTTAAATCGGTGTAGCGGTTAACAATTAGTAGGTATTTTCAGAATAGTAAGTAAGTTTGTTAGATTATTTTTTTAAACATTTTATCTCTCAACTTTTTTATTCGCATTTTTTTCTGGTGTAAATAATTTCCAGTTGCATATTTTCCGATCGGATTTCTCCCAGCCGCAAATTTTTCCACTTATAATTAGGTCAAAATAGGTAATAAGGTTTAGGTTATGTTAGTTTGGCAGCAAGTAAGTACAAAGGGCTAAAGCACCCAGGATAAGAAACTCCGCGAAGTGGACCTCCGTCGATAATATTAAATTTATTTCTGGAATGGGAAAGAGTGCCACAGAAAAGCGTCACAGGAAAAACACGACTGTGAAAACTTCGATTAACGATTTGGTAAATTAATCTGACAAATCATAAATATAAAAATTAATTAAGAAACATGTTAATTAAAACTAGCACTCAATGTCATTATTACAATTCCAACAATATTTACTGTTTACAAAACGTGTAGGCAGATTAGATTCCATTATCATTTAATTCTCAAGTGATATCAATAGCTACCAAAACCAAACTAAACATGTCAAGCTAAAATCCACCTTATCTTAAAGCAATAAGCACCCTAACCATGCACGTAATTAAGTAAATAAACGTTAAGCATACATCACTAAATTCATTCAGTAAAGAAAAGAACTCACGAACAAACGCACGTATTAAAAATGGCGGAAAAAACCATGGAAAAAATTGCAGTTGTCACTGGAGCTAATAAAGGCTTAGGATTCGCGGTAGTCAAGGGATTATGCCAAAGATTTCAAGGAATAGTTTATTTAACAGCAAGAAATGAAACCAGAGGAAGAAACGCAGTTGAAACATTGGAAAAACTCGGGCTTCATCCTAAATTCCACATACTTGACGTAAGTGATGAAAACAGCGTCAAGAACTTTGCTAACTTTTTAAAAACGGAACACGGAGGCTTGGATGTTTTGGTTAATAATGCCGCAATTTTAGAATGGGATCAAATTTATCCAACGTACGAAGCTGCTAAAAGAAATATCGATGTCAATTATAGAAGTTTGTTGACTATAGACAAATATTTATTTCCTTTGCTAAGAGAAGGAGCTAGAGTTGTCAACGTTTCTAGTGCTTGCGGACATCTTTCGAATTTAAGAAACGACAAATGGTTAAATAGATTGCAAGATGAAGATTTGAACATCGAACAAGTCAACCATTTTGTTGATGAATATTTGGACGGTGTGAAGAACGGAACGTTTGATAAGAACGACTTTGCAGATGATGGAAAACACGCTGAGCATAGAGTATCGAAAATTGCTGTGAATGCTTTAACGATGATACAACAAAGAAAATACTATGATAAGGATATTTCTATCAATGCTGTGCATCCAGGGCATGTTAAGACAGATATGGCTCAAGGTGAAGGTGATCTAAGCCCTGATGAGGCGGCTAAAAACATACTGTATCTCATTTTAGACGCGTCTCGCAATGTGAAAGGTACTTTCATGTGGCACGATGGGAAATTAGTCGACTGGTTTGATACTGACGGAGATTATTATTACAAATGTCAGTGGTAAATTAAATATATTAAAATGTTGAATGTTTTCTTATTTCGAAGCGCTGTTTAATATTAACCAAAGTCATAGCGGCCGAGTTAAGAACAATACTCAAACATCGCAAAAGCAATATGGTTTAACCTAATAGAATAGAGCCCCAGGTACATTCGATTTCATGAATATGTGTACACTTTAGTTCTCGCACCTTCTCACTTTAATCGTTGTTACAATTCATATAATATGGCAGTTTAACCGTGACATTAAATAGACAAAGTACTAAAGTGTACACATATTCATGAACTCGACTGTACTTTACATTAAGATGGAGCTTCGTATTTTTTAACGGAATTCCGTGGTTCAAAATTGGCTTTCCCGAAAATTTGGACTCGGAATTTTGGAGCAGCGATAGGCGAATTTTGGGCAAAACTATCTAGACAGCAATAAAAATGAATATCTACCTACCGCAAGGTAATTAAATTAAATTGAAGAACTAGAAAAAAACTCGTGTGCCCACTAATATTGCTAATTAAAGGTAAAGGCTCCGTGACGCTTCGTAAGGCGCATATAAGGGCTCCACGGAAAAAGCAACCAAAAGGATAAATGATATGAGAGACTATTTTTTTTATTAAAAGGAAACTAAATGTTTTTCCTCATTAAGGGCTCCGTAAAAGATTGACCCTTTCGAAAGGGTTCTTTTTCTCTTTATTTACTGTCAAAGAACTGTTGACAGTTCTGTTCAGTTGACCAACTGCTTGACTTTCTGGTAGGAACTACACGACCTGTACCTTCTCTTTTATTAGCTCAAAGTATTTTTTCCATCCTGCCTCTTCCCTTCTATGAATATTTTAAAGACAAATTCGTGTCGGAGTAGGTGTACTATCACAACTTCTCTTATATTTTCTATTTTTACAGCAATTTCCTCTTTTCTTTTATTCTGTTCAGCACGTGTTCCTCTACAATACTTTCCAACACCACATTTCAAATCTCTTTGTATCAGTGTCCACGTTTCACTTAGCGATAAAGCTATGCTCTAGATGTAGGTACGATTTAATGAAATGCTTTTTACGTTGAAAATTTGACCTGAAAACCTGTCTTCTGATTATTACAATCTCGTTTAGCTATTGCAAAAAAAAAGTGTTAAGTTCGTCGCTAAATAAAAAAGATTAAGAACCGCAGGTTGAAGGCATTTCTCGCTATTATCAGTTAAGTCAGTTGGTGTGATAAGGTTTCATGCTGGCTCACCAATTAAAGTTTGTATCAGTACAGCATTTGGATAAAACTTCATTATTTTTAAAGTTATAAGGCATTGATTTTCATCATGATTGATTCCCAACGTTAATTTGTTTTATCAAACTTACTACGCATTAAGTTATGCGCGGAACGAAACGCAACTTTGACAGTTCTACTATTGACTTTTATTGACAGCTGACGTTTGACAAATGCACTATGTGACAGACATTACCTCGAACACTGTATTCCGTTCATGGGTGTGCATTTCAATCTACTAAATTCCATCCAAATTATAAAACTGTGAATTATACTTACTAAACCTCAAAACTGTGAATGAAAACGTCCTCAAATTGGCTCAAGGGAACTGCTATTTTTCACATTTTCGTGTGATTTTTTTAGGTAAGTGTTAACCGTATATTATTTAAAATAACTGTAAGGATTTCTGTTACGAGTAATGGAAAATACTCTTTATACGTAATAAGTGAGAATAGTAAACAATTAGTAGCGTAATCTTTGTTTTAAGATGGCTATGTTGATCAGATGTTCGTATGGTTACGTCCTAAAATAGATTCAAGTTTACACCTTGACCTGGCTGATAACATTCGGTATTCTAACTGCGGTACTGCGCAGACCTAGTTTTTATTCAAAATTCGAAAGTGATAGACCACCGTTTCAGTGAAGTTTATTTTTAAAAGTGCTTGTGACATTTATAGAGTGCCAGTGTTATTTTCGATATCAATGTTAATAAAACCTCGTTTTGAAGCGGCGGAATAGTTGCGCGCGTTTAAAGTTATTTTTGTAGACTAAAATTTTAAAGCCGTGATGATTGTTTTCATATACATTTTTTTTAATATAATATTAATACTACAAAGCCACAGCCACACACCCCTGTTTCCTAAACATCTATAGAGCAACTATCAAGGTTTTTAAATTATAAAATAGATATATTTATTGTACTACATCCTATATCAACGAAACGGTATGAGGTAGGTAATTATTTTCTTTAGAAAGGAAAATAAAACAATAATCACCTACAACCAAGTTGTATCAATAGAGTATAAACCTGGATGGATGACAGAGTTTTATATGGAATGGCAATCTATCTAATCTGATTTTTGTTTTAGTGGCAATTTGTCACTATTAGTGAGCGACCATTACTATCTAAGTTATATAGCAATATTTATTCTACCTTTTTTCCTTTACAATATAATAATATTCAAAGTGTCATAGGGTGACGGCACCAATCATGGACACTTTTAGCTGACAGGCACCAGTAATGGACACTTCACTCTTAATTCAAATTTCATACGGTCCTAAATTGATTGTTGCAAAACAAATGAACAACCCTTATCTTATGTAAAATAAGAGTCAAGTGTCCATTATTGGAGCCTTGTCCATTACTGGTTCCACCACCCTATTATGTAAAAATTTAAATAAGAATAGTAGAAATGGTTTCCCGAGAAACTATGGAAGTATGTCAAAGTGACTTCTTATGGTTTGACTTCTTGCATTTGGCAATGACTTTTGCACTTTGACATAGTTCCATAATTGCCCAATAAAGCATTGGTTGTCTGTACAGTAGCCTAAATTTATAATTTATTGTGAATATTTATTGGAATTAATTGAATTTTCTGAATTTGAACTATTCTGTCCATCCCCAGATATTAAGCCTTTGTAAGCCAGACAAAAGTTTGCTCTAAAATTTGTCCTGAACACATTCTAAGGCATGAGGGTGCGCTATCTCCACTGCCAAGTTTCATTAAAATTGGTTTAGCTGTAAAGGATAATAAACAGAGAGAATTTTCACATCTATGATACATAGTGTTGGTATTAGAAATTAATATCATTCCAAAAGTATTTTTTTTATTGCCAATCACAGAAAAGAATAAGTTCAATTAAACTGTAATGTCCACAATAGGAGTAAATTCTATTGACAATATTTTTATGTGCCTTTCATGATAGAAAAGCGTTAAGGTAAAGTTTAAATTAGATTACCGAGGAACAGATACAATGTTATGTGACTAGCATGGCTATTAGCTATAAAAATGTTATCTCAAGGTTGTTCTTATTATAACTTTGGTGGTTTAGATTCACTCCATATTACTGATGTGTAAGAGAGCCCTTATGTGGCCAATTCACTTTTTTTTTTTTTTTTTGGTGCACCATTGGGGTTAAAAGTACTATTTCGTGTACAAATATAATTGTGTTGTGATGTTTTAAAAGATTTTACTAAGTTAAGTTAGTAATGAATATGAATGAAGCTACTTCAAGTTAATGTACAGTGCATATAAGATAATCTCAAAAAATATGTTACCATATGTAAGTAACATAACGTTTTGATTTTGACCTTAATTACTATGCATATATGGGTGGAGTTCAAAAAGTTAGACATAATTATTCAATATTTAACTGTAGTAAAAAGTTCAGCTTTATAACAAAACATATTCTTCAATTCTTTTGAAAATTTTAGTCACACAGCAATAAAGTTTAAAACAACGCAAGAGGTCTTAGAAGCCTTTCGGGTTTGAGTAGAACCATTACATAACATATTAGAGTGCACGAGAGAACAAACCGGGCCTTTGTAAGTGCTATCGCACTGTACGGGAATTATCATGTCCAACATTTTGAACTGTCTCTCTTGAATGGAACAATACGTACGTAAAGAAAACAATATCTTTTTATAAATAAGGTCATGGTCGAATTTATTCTCACAGTGGATTATTGTAACTTGGTAATCTATTGTTAGGCAACAGGGTTGATATGGCGTCCAAAAGTTTAATATGTTAATAGGTAGTCTTTAAGAACAATACGAGTGTTAATGACGCGTTGTTATGGTACGTTTAGACGCTTGGCAAGTCTCGACAAGCTTCCACAAACACAAGCGTGTGAACGGGGTTGTTTGGCTTGGCTTGCGTGAGCTTGCAAGAGCTTGTCGCGATCCGGGCTAGTGTCGGTTTTTGAAGATAGATCAAAGGAAGCTTATTTGCCTGTCCGGAACACAGTAACACACTCGCAAGCGTCTAAATGGCATCCAAGCGTTTGTAAAAGTTGTATACGCTTGCCAAGCCTCGAATGCGTATAAATGTAGCATTAGACTTCAACACCCCGGCACCCGGAATTCCTAAACGTGTCCAGATTAAATACATTTTTCACGGGCTAGCAAGACTTGCTGCTGCAATAAACCTAAATTTTATGCGTTAACGTTACATAGCCTCAGTGGTCGAGGGGTTAGTTGGTCAACTTGTGATCAGTCCCAGTTAAGGTCCCAAGTTCGAACCCCTGCGATTGCCATGGATGACTACTAATTTAAGTACATTACCTGTGTGCTGTGGTAACCGTTTCTACAGTTAAAGAAAAACAGCAGACTCAGACTCTGGAGTAATTTGCACCAAAAATACAGTGTTGGGACCCTCTTTACCGCCAAAAGGTCATGCTTCCAGATCCTTTACTGCCAGTAATAATAAACGTATAGAATAGGAGATACGTCTAGTCAAAGCATGTAATAGCGATGCGCGATGGTTGTAGCGGCAGTCCGCGCAATGGCGTCGTTCGCTGCGCAGGCGGCGCTGCGCTCGCGCTGGTCCAGCCTCATCGAGTCCACGAGCGTGGACGTGCCGGGCGAGGTCACAGACGGCGTCCGCTCCGTCGTCGGATGGCTCAAACAGGCACGAGACTTGATAAAGACGATCATTTCAAAAACTACCATAGTTTAAATAAAATTACGACCTCTACTAGGGACATAACTGAACTATGTGTGTATTAAGACTAGCCAATAATGATCCAAATTAAAGTACCTTTCACTTAAATAATTTCCCTCCACGGTGTTTACTGAGCACTGTGACATGTCCTCCTTTACACGCGGCTTAAAAAGAGTATTCACTGAAAGGCAGCAAATTGTCTACGTCCCTGGCATTGCTGATGTTTATGGGTGACGGTGACTGCTTACCCAGGTAGCTCGTCAGCTCGTTTGCCTTTTGTTGCTATAAAAAAAGCGCTTTGAAATCTGTCCATCCGTTACCCACAAAGCCACAAAGGAGACAGACAGAATGTCCAACTAATCATACCCCTCTTTTTTATTAGGTGTTCAAATCAAGTTGAACTGAAGTAGTTTCTTAAATGATCTTTTTATTAGGTTAGTATATATTTAGACGTTGCATGAAAGTATTTTTATTTAATAGTGCCTTCTTTTGGCACAGTTTCCTGCTTAAGTTCGTAGTTCACACAGTCTGTTGGCTAGCCTATATCGCAACGTATTCGATGTTGTTTCTTATCCCTACGTCATGAGACTGCTGCGCTTGCGGTTGTCCAGCAACATCAAGTCCACGAGCGTGGACGTGCCAGAGGACGTAACGGACGGCGCGTCCGCTTCGTCGCGTATGGCTAAAACGGGCTCTCAAAACATATTTGTTGCTTATTCGATGTTGCATGCGTATTTTAGTAGTTGGTAGTTCTCTAGTATTTTGGAAGCACTTCTCTGATTTGATAGAACGCGAAGTTCCGTTACAGCCTTAAATCTTACTGTAACTACGCGGGGTATCTTTAAGTAAATGTTATCTACTAAGCAAAGACGCGTCAATTTACGTCTTCAATATATTTATTAGTATATCCGTCAAAACACACTTTCTACTTTACGTTAGTGGACGTTTATCTAAATATATAAAAGAAGAAACTGACTGACATATCAACGCACAGCCCAAACCGCTGAGTCTAGAGATTCCAAATTTGGCACGTAGGCGTAGGCTCCTTATGAGGTCTAGGGGCACATTAAGAAAGGATTTTCCGTAAATCGACCCCCAACGGGAAGAAATAGGGGAAGTAGCGGGAAACTAATCCTACGCGTACGAAGTCGCGGGCGTAGGTACTCTAAAACCTACTGTATAATCCGATTTGTACCGAATTTTTTGAGTTTCTTACCTTACCTTATAACCAGGGGTCGTAAAATGCGAGCAAAATTCATTGAAGTGCTAGGGTTGTCACGTATAATATAATCGAATAAATTAAATATGTATGGAGGAATGTGTTTATACTTGTTATCATTATGGTAATAAATTGCCCCTATCAGTGTTCATGGTTTATCTATAATGTTAACACGTTCACGGACACAGCACCATCCTCGAAATTGCGTGATATGGCACAAATCAATCTCATACAACATTTTCTACGGCCATGGACGAACTGCCACATTTAACGTTTGTCAAACATTGTACCACTTTATGGCGTAAAATATATGTGTGTAATTTCGTACAATAAAAATCTTACCTAATGTGGCAGCTCGTCCACAGCCGTTACGTCCACAGCCGTGATGTGCCACGACACGCGTCGTTCCCCTTTTAGAGTAGTGCATGAGGTTGAGGTTGCCCTAGAGCTTTTTCGCTGTGACACTGGCGGCTTTTGTTAAAACCTAAAACGGCACAGAGTCCGCGCTTCCTATAAATGCTATGGGAAATAGCCGGCCGTGGACGGAGTTCCATTTTTGGTGTAATTAAAAACACCGGCCACAGCCGTAGTGCCATATCACGAGGGTCTCAGTTTACGTCTCTCGACGTACTGTCCGTGAACGTGTTAAACTAAAACTTATTAGAATTGATAAGTACAGTGTATATAGATTTACGAGTAATATCTTGTCATGATTGTTAATCTGATTGTATTATAATTGCATTGTCTCGCCATCGTACTTTCGAAAATTATTACTTATTATCCCAAGTCTAAAACTGGGAATTATTTGATTTGAAATTGTAAATATAATAAAATAATATACCAGCCAGTAAACTGAGTTTCGGATTGTGTTCAATTTCATCGGTAAAAAATATATTTATTTGTATTATTTTAGTACCTAATATTTTAGTTCATCAATTTAGAACCATCGCCAACCCTAACTGGTTGTCATACGTCATTTCAATGGATTTTGCTCGCATTTTACGATCCCTGCTTATAACCAAAGTCAGTTCATAATTAAGGTACTCTGTGCCTGTGTACGCTCTATTCGAGCCTCTTCGCGTCCACGAGTTGAATAAAATAAATGGAAGTATAGCGCAAAGGGTCTTTAATAAGTCTTTAAGGTTCGCGTAAAGTCCGTTGGAGTCGCATAAGAACGTATAAGAGAGAGAAGTGCAATCTCAAAGACTGTTTTGAAAGCTAACGCACCGTAGTTTATTCGATAGTGTATATGCAATGTTGTATTACTATAGTGTTGTTTTAGTAAGTAGAATATAAGCTAGGGTTTTGGGTACTATATCACCTCATTTTCTGATCTGCGTATACGGTCACCTAAATGCCGAAATATTCGTTTTTTCAGCAGAGAATGTGTGTTCCAGATAAGTACTGCAATTACTTGTTTATTTTTAAACAAGCATTTAAAAAAACTTCTATCAAATCAGTCCTTTCGTTTGGGAGCTATGGTGCCACAAGCAGACACTATAAAGTTATATTAATACCTCAATTTTTTCGTAGAGGGTCGAAAACATGATGTCAAAGCTGGACAAAACAGTTTTGATCTGTTGTTTATCAGAGCAAACAAACCAGGCCACGTTGGTTTGTTTACATTTAGTTAACGACCTAAACAAGTAGAGTATAGGTAGCAGAGATAATCTCGACTGTCTGGCTTAAACTACCTCGTGCGTTCATAAGTTTTGAGACGAAATAAAATGTTCATATAAGATTTTTATTTTTTGAGTTAATCATATTTTTAAAATTTCCAGATAATAATAAGGATTTTTTTCGCGTCGTGTCCCTTAAGCAGCATCGGACAACGTTCGCTCGCTTATTTACTAAGGCGATCACTAAGCAAGTGAACTTTCCTACGATTGTAAGCCTTTATCTTGAGATTGTATTTGAGTATTTTGTTTACCGCAAAACGCGAAATGTTAGTCTGCAGAGCGCTTTTTTTCTGGGTGCGACATGATTCTGATTATTTTGATGTTTGCAATCGTCCTTACAGACCGGCAGGCCATTCGCGTAACTCACTCGCAATGGCGATCGGCTTCAAAACAAAACAATCGGTTTCATTTTGTATGCAGACAAGCCTTCGATTTTCAAAAACGATTGTGATTGCGAGTGTGTTACGCGAAAGGCGCATTTTAAGACACGGAAAATCTCGATTGGTTTTTTTCCCGCCATAATTATGTAGCGAAATGACAGTTGCACGTAATTCTTTTGCTCCCGCCATCACAAGAAAAAATAACAATAACATACAAATAGAACACAAACATTCCAAATTCAAAATTAGAAAAAGAATTAGACAGCTGCCAGTTTTATTATGTTTTATTTTTTAAAGTAAAAGTTTGTCTCAAAACTTATGAACACACGAGGTAAACTAACCCTCTAATTCCTAAACGCACAATAGCTTAAATATGCTTAAAATAGGCTATGTCCCTCTCTGTCATTTTGATATTCACATCTGATAGAAAGTGACAAAGCATATAGTGCGTTTATGCTAAAGGGGAAACCCTACAGTCTACAACTATTTTAGATGTTGTTGCATGTTGTGTCGTATATTTCTAGTTTTATTTTTTCTTTTACGACACGCTTTCTAGTAAATTTATCTCGTGAAATTGCTTGTAAGATTTACTCGTAGAGGTATAAGCCGTATGAGGTAATATAACTGTAAAACTTCTGAGGCCCTACCCAAGATGCATTGCTAACTAGCGTTTCTAATCGTTTCGTTTTCAAACCAATCGCGTTACTGGTAGATCATGTGACTCTTCGTATCACGTCATCTACCGTGACACGATTGGTTTAAAAACGAAACGAATAGAAACGCTACTTAGCGTAATGCATCTTGGCAAGGGCTCCTGCACTCTTTTCGCTTTCTGTGTACCAACTAGTATTTTTATTGATATTTTATACCTTTGCCTTTACAGCTCCCGTATTATGATCGCCTTTATTGTGGTCATAAAGCATCCGCCACTCTCGCACTTACATATTAGTTAGAAAGTGACAGACTTTTTATCTTCGTTTATCCACATCGATAAACACGTCCAAAGAAAGCAGCTAAGTGCAATAAAGCATTTTAAACTTTATTAGTAACCACATTAAATTTAAAATGCCATTCGGTTAGCCGCTTTCTTTGATTACGGCAGAATTATAAGGTCTTATAGGTGAAAAACTTAAGTAAATTACCTCTTGCATGTACGGTCACGAGCGTTAATTTGGCACCCATTTCAAGAAAAATATGCTTGAAGATGTCAATGTCATTAGAGATGTCAAGTCATTTGTAACTTTTAGGAAACTCGACCTTATTGTTGTAGAATGTCAGATTGACTTTGGACCTAAGGTGGGTACCAAATTTAATCTCGTGACTGTAGTTGTAACACATCTGTATAGACCGTTCGACATTCTTTATTTGAAATTTGACGTAAATACCATAATTAGTTTTGTACACAACTACATGCAAGAGTCCATTTAATTAAGTTTTCCACCTGTTTATTAGTCCATTACTACTACTACTAGACATTTTGTTCTTACCCTAGATATAATTTAAAGTACTTGGTGTCGTTTAGCATTAAAACTTTGTCACTATATATGTCATTGACTAAATCAAGAATAAATCGTACGTATCGTACTCATCATCTTGATTTTCAATTTGAAGTGGTACTAAAATTCTTAATTTTTTTTTGTGGTACCGTCGTCAGCAGAAGTAGGTAGGTGGGCATTCGAAGAGCTCAAAATTATCTATACCTACACGATTCTATGATCAAGAGGATGAAATGAAAATCGGTTACCTGTCTTAAGTTCGAAAAACTTCTGTCCGAATTTTCATTTGTCGGAAACCGTTTAACTTTCCTGGATTGTTATAAAACTAACCTAAACTACAGGTTCTGTAGGTATATCTCTTTAAACATTTTGAAAAGTTTTGGGTTCAGAGAAATTTGATTTTGGGACAAACGACAACGGACAAAAGTTTTTTGAAACATCGATAGGTTACCGTTAAAAATCCTGGGCTGTGGCTACCCAGAACCAAGCGATTTCGAGGCACTGCCATTGCACTCCACTTTCCGTTTTCTGGAAGGGGTGGGGAAAAGTGCTAAAGAAAAGAAGGATTATTACACAAAAGATCCCAAAGGGTCGAAGTGTATCCGAAAGGATCCCAGCTCTAAGATAAGATAAGATTGTCAAGAAAATAAGAGCATGCGTAAGGCCGGCTTTAGGCGGCCTTTACACTGAAACTTACGACTTACGTAAGTAAATAAAAAATAAAAAAAATAAAAAAAATATTTATTGCCTTACACAGATACACATACAAGAGAAGAGGAGAAGATACATTTACACAAAGACTTAAAAATATCCAGATATTAAAAACCCTGACATACATCACATCTCACATTCTTTAGTACATCCAATCGTCCAACCATTCGAGCAATTAAATTTTAGAGGAAAAACACAGTTAAGATAAAACTAAACTAACACAAAAAAATATTATTATTATTAATTTAAATTTACAACAGCACAAACACAACACAAAGGCAAAGGGCTCGGGCTCAGCATTGAGCTGCGCTTGCACACAGCGCTGATTTTCAGCCCGCGCCGGCTCATTGGGGTATAGCACATTTGTAGTAGGTAGGGCATTTAAATTTAAGTTTAAGTTTAAGCAGGGACGCAGCTATCTGTTAGAATTAGAAAAAAATATTTCTTTAAATATCTCTTTCTACTTCTAACCAAGAGCTGCGTCGCTACTTACGTAAGTCGTAAGTTTCAGTGTAAAGGCCGCCTTAGAATGAGAAAAACATATTTCTATCTACTTCTAACCAATAGCTGCGTCGCTACTTACGTAAGTCGTAAGTTTCAGTAAAGGCCGCCTTAGAATGAGACAAACATATCTCTTTCTACTTCTAACCAATAGCTGCGTCCCTACTTACGTAAGTCGTAAGTTTCAGTGTAGGTACCTAAAGGCCGACTAACTAATTTTGAGCTCTTTAATTGTCTACCTTCTTCTTATGCTGACTGTACGGTCGCGGCCTATTTATACATCATTATAGAACCCTGTCACAGAAAGCCAATGGTAAATTTCCCTGTAATGTCTTTCTCGTGTATACACACACACATACACACATATGTGTGTAACATGTCATTATGCCAGAGTTCTATGTTCTATAACAATTAAAATCCGCAATGATATAATACTTTTAAGGCCCAGCCACACCGCTTGCGTGACGTACACGTGCACGTGCGCGTTCGCTTTCCACTGCGTTCTATAGTGACATGCCGTAATGAGAATTCATACTATACAACGCAGTGGAAAGCGAACGCGCACGTGCACGTGCACGTCACGGAAGCGGTGTGGCTGGGCCTTTATCGTTTAAAATTCGTGCGTAATTTTAATAGCACCAATTGAACATTGTTAACTTATTCGCGTTTGAGTAGTTTCAAAATAGAATAATTACATTTTTATGCGTTGGGGATAAAGTCGTTTTTCCAATGATATTTCGTAATTGATACATTATTGTCACACACTGACAGTTTAACGGCCCGGCCCCGACCTTGCGTGGCGGCGCGATGGAGCGATAACAAAAATATCCTTAAGGCCTGCGCAAACCGGCGGACGGGACAGCAGAGGATATTCAATTTATCAATGTATATTTAATGGGAGCCCTTTCTTTCCCATAATTTTATTGGTCATAATGTAATTGTTGACATAATTTTTGATAGTCATAATTTTGTATATCGCTGAAACTGTTAACTTTTCAGAAGTCCTGAAATATCTAACGTGTAGACAAGGCTAGGTTAGGTTAGGTTTGATTTATAAAGATCCTGAAAAGTAACACTTTCATTAAAAAAACACGTTATGACTTGCGATAATTATGACCTAAAGCACATTATGACTAAAAATAATTATGTCAGTCAATATAGATGGGTCTATATTGACTGACATAATTATTTTTAGTCATAATCTGCATAGGCCACACTCTCTAGACCAAAGTGAAGCCTCTTGAATGTACTTTTTCATCATTCTATCTCAAACACTTAGGTCCCCCTACTCTCTTTCTAACTAGGCTAGTTAGAAAGAGAGGAGGGGACCTAAGTGTTTGAGATAGAATGACTTCAAGGACGCTTCATTCGGCTTCAGAGAGTGTTGCCTCCACTTTTTAACCGACTTCAAAAAAGGAGGAGGTTCTCAAATCGTCTGTTTTTTTTTTTTATTATTATTTTTAATGTTTGTTACCTCAGAACTTTCGACTGGGTGAACCGATTTTGAAGATTCTTTTTTTATTTGAAAGCTGGTGCTTCCAGATTGGTCCCATTTTTTTCAAAATGAAGATCTGATGGTGGAATCCATGAGGAATCGACGGAACTCTTCAAAATTTATAGGCACACCTATAGCGATTTTGGTATTTTTCATTGTAACTC
This sequence comes from Acleris literana, assembly GCA_946894065.1. Classification (NCBI taxonomy): domain Eukaryota; kingdom Metazoa; phylum Arthropoda; class Insecta; order Lepidoptera; family Tortricidae; genus Acleris; species Acleris literana. The sequence continues at coordinate 816,719 of OX335688.1, read as the reverse complement.
GTGTATTTGGTCTTGGAAACCACTATTTGGTGAAGTGGAACTGATGATGAAGACCACAGATGGCCACCGGAACTCCTAAACGGTATATATTTCGAGGGTGGCGACAAGATATTTCGATTAAGATAGTTGAGCGACTATGACGAAGCATGTTTTGGTTTAAATATATGACTATGACTTTCCCACGGCGTTGCTTGCGGCGAGATTGAAATGTTCTATTGTTTCTTGAGGAATGGGAGAAAAATGGGAGAATAACAGCATAATTATGATCACTAAAAAGTATAAAATAAAAAAAATGTTTAAAAAAACAAAAACCCGCCTTCAAAAAGCATAAAATTACTTCTTTAAAATAGTAGGTAAATAGGTCAGTCCAACTGAAGTCGGCGTCCAACAATATTTTAACCAAAAGCAGACTTCAGTTGGACTGACCTATTTACCTACTATTTTAAAGAAGTAATTTTTTGCTTTTTGAAGGCGGGTTTTTGTTTTTTTAAACATTTTTTTTATTTTATACTTTTTAGTGATCATAATTATGCTGTTATTCTCCCATTTTTCTCCCATTTCTCAAGAAACAATAGAACATTTCAGTTATTTTTTGCTTTTTGAAGGCGGGTTTTTGTTTTTTTAAACATTTTTTTTATCTATAACTTCATGGGCGATATCTATGTATTTGTTTCAGCCCGCCCCTTCCCGCCACCGCGCAGTCTTGGTCCGGCCGAAAGTCTTTTGATTGACCTACATTACCCTTTTTCTATCTATTTTCTATTTTCTACTCGGGTACTATAAACTGCTTATATTGATATTGTTAACGGTAACAGAATGCCACTTTGCGCGATAACAGTAGTGTTGCGTTGCCATGGTAATAACAGTTACTTTGTAACGATTACAGCATTATTATTACTTTATTACCATTACGCTCATCATGGATAACAAGTAATGGCGTTTAGTGAACAATTTTTACAGTACATTATCAAAAGTTACTTAAAAACTGTTGGATTGTGTAAAAATATACAAAGCATTGAATCAATCATATAGAGAACATAATTATGTTTTTCCTATGAACTAGACATTACTATGCACTAGAATTAATTTAAGGTAGAGTCGCAGGTAAAACTTAGGCTTTACATAGTATAAAACAACGTCGCTTCCAGCCGTCTGTATGTACGCTTCGATCTTTCAAAATACGCAACAGATTTTAATGCGGTTTTAATCAGTAGATAGAGTGATTCAAGAAGTATGTTTCTATGTATAATACATTCTGGATTATGTACGGAATACGGGGGTTACAGAAAACACATAAGCCGAAGCGAAGCGAGGGCGGGTCGCTAGTTATCCATAAATAGATTTATTCGCGCTCGGCTTCCTAATTGTGAGATTGTCACGTTCGAACGTATCTCGCGTCTGAGGCAGGGCTGTTACAGTGCTTTATTTTTACTTGTTTTTTATCACACTAATACACTCGCGGTCAAATAATACGGGTCAGAGTGCGTTTTTCATACAAACGAGGCTATTTCGAAGCCTTGGTTCCTCGGCAGGTGTTGTTTTGAGTGAGGTTTAATGGTGGATACTCCGAGGTTCAATAGAGGTTGTCAAAAGTTCTTAAGATACCTAACTGATCGCACAATCAGATAACATCACAGCGAGAGAGTTTGGGTCAGCGTTTGGATTTCCTTACATTTTATTGCAATTTTAGACGTTTTCCTGAACATGCACGATTCCGGCGTTAACCACAGATTCAATCAGTTGGGTATCCTAGGCACTCTCGAAGTCCTGTATCGATGCTCGGGGTATCCATCATCAGATTTCACTACAAGCATCCTCCGGCGAGGCTTCGAAGTAGCCTCTTTAGTATGAAAAACGCACTCCGACCCGTATTATTTGTCCACGAGTGTATTATAAACGCGAAGTGTGTGATTTAATATGTATATCTGACACTCCTTCACACTCGCTTGCTCGGTCGCTCAGCGCAGCTCTCCTAATGGTGATTTTTTTTCTTGCACAGCTTTGGTGTATACTCGCCCTTAGTGTAGTATTTAGGTCCACAAAAGCCTAACTTTTACGTAGACTTGCCCAATCCTAAAACTATAAACAAGGAAATGATTCACATCTTCATTGATTAAAAAACAGTAATTGTTGGAAGGACCCTGCCTGCGAAGCTTGCGGTCCCGGGTTCGGTCCCGAAAAACGCAAAAATTTGCTGCCGAGTCTTGTTTTTCTAAGTATTTAAGTATATCATCATAACGGGTATATCGTGGTCTAGAATCTACCACAGTACCTACAACCCTACAGTTTAGTTTAAGTTGTGTGATATTGTATGTATGTATTTGTATGTAGGTATACTCTATATTGTGCAATAATAATAAATAAATAAACACGTGCAATGTAACAAGAAAAAATACATACGCGAAATTATAATAATTATCTTTGCTGCTTTACCTTGAAGGGTTTCTTAGTAGTTATTAGAAAAAAAACGTAATATTTTTTCCCCGTTGGCAACCCTATAACGAGTGTAGCAGAACGTTATGGAAAGGATGCGGATAGATACCAAATTACCCCGACCTTGGGCCACCCCTGGCTTCGCACAAACAAAATACGACCATTGACTCTGCCTCTCTTAGTTGTTGATATGATTATTTTTAGCTCATGGGTAGACTTATTTTTGTCAAGAATCAAGAATAATCTGTGCACATTTTTTATTTTTACACTAACCATTAGCTGCGGCTCTGTCTTATATTTTACTCCAGAACATGATACCTGTATGCTGTTTTTTTTTAATCCTTTAGCTGTTAACAAGCGTAATATGAAACATACGTACAATCACGTAAACTTTCTTATTTTTTTACAATAATAGTAGATAGTATCCCACCTCATTTTTACAACATATAGAAATTCGATGTTTTTTGGAGAAATGGGCTTACCGAGCCTCTATTTTACTCCATATATTGCCTTTGACGTATTGTTGTATTGTTTTTAACTCAACCACCTTATCTCAAAGGCTATATGGTTTTGCACAGTAGAATAGAGGCCCTGAATAATTTTCATTTGGTTTTCCATTTACTCCTTACTTAGGTAACTAGTTATTATCGTTACCAAATATTCGTGCAAATATAATTACGTCATAGAGTTGAGAGCTACTCTTAACACTTAACAGAAAACAGTTTAATGTATTTTATCAGCAATTAATATAACTGTATATTGTTATAACTTTAAACTGACATGTAATGTATATATTACCAATAAATAATTTGAATTTGAATTTAACTCTTTGCATCTGTACTGTGGAGAATAACATCTAAGATTTGTTTGGATGTGCAGGCGTCGCTCGAGGTGCGGCAGGTGGGCCGGCGCGCCGTGAGCCAGCTGTCGGGCCGCGGGATGGACGACGTGCTCATCGTGCACTACAACGACGTGTACAACATCGAGCAGACCACCAGTGAGTGTACAGCAATAACATAGGTTTGATGCGCGTCGTCGCTCGAGGCGCGGCAGGTGGGCTGGCGCGCCGTGAGCCAACTGTCCGGCCGCGGGATGGACGACGTGCTCATCGTGCACTACAACGACGTGTACAACATCGAGCAGACCACCAGTGAGAGTACATCAATAATATAGGTTTGATACGCGGCATTCTAGAAATACCCTGAATATGTACGGTTTGTGAGAACGGGATGAAACTTTTGAATGCGTCGCAGTTAACATGAACTGTTTCTTACAATCTCTCCTGTAGTACGATATACTATATACGTTATAATTGGTACGCTTTTGTAGAATATTGTCATCACTGGCTATGAATAATAGTGACGACATTATAACAGGAACTTATTAAAATACTGGGATTCAAATTATTCAAAATAAAACAAAAAATAGCTGTGTGGTTGCCGGCTTAGAATAGCACCACTCTGTGTCTTCCCGTGGATGTCGTAAGAGTCGACTAAGGGAATAAAGGCTTGTAGTACTGTTAGGCGATGGGTTTGCAACCTGTCACTAATACACTGGTAAACATCTTAGCCGGATTATGCAAAATGTGGTTACAGAATTATCAACAAGCTTTTAGAGTTGTTGGCAATTCTGTAGCTCTGCCTACCCCAAACTGGGAATAAAGGCGTGAGTTTATGTATGTATGTAAACAAAAAATATGTGTAATTTCATTGAGATATCCAATTATATGCCACTAAACGTTTTGTTACTGCGCTTTCATACGTGTAATGGCCTGGCCACGACATTGCGCGGATTGCGGCGCGGTGAGCGATTTCCTAATACATTGCGTGTGATGCCAACTAACCGCAGAACGTTATGCGTCTCGACCGTGCAATGTATTAAGAAAACGCTTGCCGCGCCGCAATTCGCGCAATGTCGTGGCCAGGCCGTAAGGCTCTTTTCTCACGGCCGAGGATGAGCGAGAAGCGAGTAGAGGCAACGATCAACTATTAATATTTATGTCTCTTTTAGTGACACGGGATTTATATATTTTTTTCGTTTCTTTTGCGGGACAATAGTCGATAGTTAATCGCTTCCTCGCTGGCCGTGCGACAACTGTCAGCGTATTCTCATTCAAACTCTATTCTTCTTCTTTACAGAAACAGAGCCAGTAGGTGGCGCTCTTCGCTTTAGCACGGCGGTGAAGGCTCTCCAGCACCTGAACCCTCTAGTCCTCTTCAGTGGAGATGTCTTCTCGCCGAGCATGTGTGAGTGTTTATAACTAACCTCCGACACAAAGGGTGCTGCGATGTCATCCTAACCCAATACGCAGTAACTAAGATTAACGTCTTGTAGTAATATCAACCTTATTACAAACAAAATAGAATTGAATTTGCTTTGGTGATTGAATTTAAGATACTGTTAATTGGCAGAAGGCCAGTGTTATGTACAGTCAAATACTTATATGTATTTGTGACCCAACTTAGGTCTTGGTTTTGGGTGACAAGTATCCTACGTTTGTTAGATTTTCTGTTCAAATGCCATATTTTTGTAAATCACTCGAAGTCTGATGTTTTTGATTTCTTCTCTTAATCCTTAATAATATCGTTCTGCCTCTTTTTCAGTAAGCACATACACCAAAGGAGAGCAGATGGTGCCAGTATTAAATGAAGTAGGAACACATTGCGCGGTATTTGGGAACCATGATTTTGGTAAGTGAAACTAATTAGGTCTGTGTTTATGTAATCAGTTTGTACCCGAAGCTATTACAATTGTATTGTATTGTTATGTTACAATTGTATTTTATTCCTTTTCTTCATTGTTTAATTTTGTTTTCTGTGTTGCCATTGTTTGTTTTATGTTCAATTTATTTTGTTTGTTTTTTCTTGTGATCGTCGAATAAATGTTTCTATTTCTATTTCTATTTTCTATTTCTATTGGCTTATTTTAGTTTTGCCCTGTAAAAAGCCCAAAAACAAAAAGTATAGTCAAACAATTTGACTTTTGAGCTACTGTCGAATTATATAGAAATGAAGTTACAAGTTACAACCACATTAGAAAAAACTTTAAGAGGATTATGAAGCGACGCTTAAATCGCGTAGCTGTCAATTTCTTTTCATACAAATTTAGCTCCGGGCGATATCGTTTCTCATCCCCTAAATCAAGTCTGATATCTGATATACGTAGTAAAAATGGACTTGTTTAAAATTTATCCGTATTATCTGTACCTATCCGTATTCGATTATTTTACAATTCACAAACACATACAGCTTTGCTGTTGCTTAAATTTCATTCTCTGACGAAACCAGTGGCGGTTTATATTTTGTCAGTATCTAATAAAATTATATGGAATAAATGAATTATTGATCCACAAAAACGATTAATATGTGTATTTCCAGACTTTGGCCTCGAAGTACTATCCGGACTGGTATCACAATGCAACTTCCCCTGGCTAATGTCAAATGTCATCGACAACGAAACAGGCCGGCCGCTAGGTGACGGCCGCATTACACACGCGCTGATGTGCAACGGACACAAGATCGGACTCATCGGGCTTGTGGAGCAGGTAACATCACTAGTGACAGATATCATCACTGGTGACAATGAAACAGGTCGGTCGCTAGGTGACGGCCGCATTACACACGCGTCAATGTGCAACGGACACAAGATCGGAGTCATCGGGCTTTGGGACTAGGTAGCATCACTAGTGAGAGATGTCATCACTGGTGATAGCGAAGCAGGCCGGTCGCTAGGTGACGGCTGCATTACACACGCGCTAATGTGCACCGAACACAAGATCGGACTCATCGGGCTTGTGGAGCAGGTAACATCACTAGTGACAGACTGATATCATCACTGGTGACAATGAAACAGGTCGGTCGCTAGGTGACGGCCGCATTAGACACGCGTTAATGTGCAACGGACACAAGATCGGACTCATTGGGCTTGTGGAGCAGGTAACATCTATAGTGACAGATGTCATCGCTGGTGACAACGAAACAGGCCGGCCACTAGGTGACGGCCGCATCACACACGCGCTCATGTGCATCGGAGATCGGAGTCATTGGGCTAGTGGAGCAGGTAACGTCACTAGTGACAGATGTCATCACCGGTGACAATGAAACTGTCGACCTATAGGTGACGGCATCATTCATCCATTACAAAAACTAGAAAAATTATCGGGTTCGAATTTATTATCTAGTGGTGGTAGGACCTTGTGCAGGGTCTGTCCGGATAGCTACCACCGTCTTATCCATTAACCCACCGCCAAGCAGTAGTGTTCGCATTGCTGTGTTCCGGTGTGGGGAGAAGACTACCGGTGAAATTACTAGGTCCTCAGGTTTGGCAACGCATTTGAAGTCTTAGGATTACAGTTTTGAGATTGTAGTCTTGAGATTTCAAATGTCTATGGGTCTCAGATCCCACTTACCATCAGATGGCCTGAGTGCTCGCGTGCCTTCTCCTTACCATAAAAAAAATAATGTTAGTGGTTGAATTGAATTTTAGTGGTGAAAGGACCTTGTACCAGGTCCGTCCGGATCGCTAACATCATCTTATCCTTTAACCTACCTCTGGGGCCCTAACATGGCTGACAAAGTTTATATAAGGCATCCGTCACCTTCAGACACGTAAATAAGTACGAGAGTGACGGATGCTTTATCCATATTTGACGCGCGATATAGACGCAACCATATTAGGCCCGCTGGATGGAACAGATCCCTTTGTGAAATGAACTCTCGATTAAATACTACTAGTACTATTAGTAATATTCTTTTGCAGGAGTGGTTAGAGACGCTAGCAACGATAAACCCCGAAGAAGTGACCTTCATAGATTTCCTGCAGGCCGGAGCGAAACTGTCAGAGCAACTCAAACAGGAGGTAATTTGAAATGAAAATCATAAATAAATCACATCACAATACAAAAAAACCATGATCTATTTCTAAAGTCGAACAAGTTTTGGTGGTGATGTACAGTCGCCATCAGATATATTGTAGCGGGCGAGGTACTCAAATATTTCGGAGCAGCATTACTTTTCAATAAATTCGTTACACTAGTTATGGTCAATAACATCAGAACATGCAATTTGTCATAAATATAAGAGCAGCGACTTTTCAATAAATTCGGAACATATAACGAGGTAAAAATATCAGAAAGCACAGAACGTCAAAGGTATCTACACACTCAGGGTGATCATAAAGATCGGAACATTTATGGAAAATATACCTTAAGTCTGTATCACACAGTTTAAATTCGTTACTATAATTATTGTGCATGTCGATCTTGGGCATGACGTATTTATGTTTTGTTTGGAATTCGAATCTACTCGTGACGTGTACACGTCACGAATAGATTCGACATGCATAATAATTATAGTAACGAATTTAAACTGTGTGATACAGACTTAAGGTATATTTTCCATAAATGTTCCGATCTTTATGATCACCTGAGTGTGTAGATACCTTTGACGTTCTGTGCTTTCTGATATTTTTACCTCGTTATATGTTCCGAACTTATTGAAAAGTCGCTGCTCTTATATTTATGACAAATTGCATGTTCTGATGTTATTGACCATAACTAGTGTAACGAATTTATTGAAAAGTAATGCTGCTCCGAAATATTTATGGAAAATATACCTTAAGTCTGTATCACACAGTTTAAATTCGTTACTATAATTATTGTGCATGTCGATCTTGGGCATGACGTATTTATGTTTTGTTTGGAATTCGAATCTACTCGTGACGTGTACACGTCACGAATAGATTCGACATGCATAATAATTATAGTAACGAATTTAAACTGTGTGATACAGACTTAAGGTATATTTTCCATAAATGTTCCGATCTTTATGATCACCTGAGTGTGTAGATACCTTTGACGTTCTGTGCTTTCTGATATTTTTACCTCGTTATATGTTCCGAACTTATTGAAAAGTCGCTGCTCTTATATTTATGACAAATTGCATGTTCTGGTGTTATTGACGATAACTAGTGTAACGAATTTATTGAAAAGTAATGCTGCTCCGAAATATTTGAGTACCTCGCCCGCTACAATATATCTGATGGCGACTGTACCGCGGGGTGAAGTCGCTTCCCTTCCCTCCACTTCTGGCAGGCGGCTCACCTGTCCCAACGTCTTTCACCCCCCTAAAGGAACACTTACACGGGCAATCTTTTGAGAAATAATTGTCCGACAACTGTACGGACGTCTCATTCTTTTACAGAAAATTAGAGTAAGGCAGCTATTGATGCCGGCATTATTCGCCGTTAAAAAGTTGTACGTGTAAGTGCACCTTATAACTTGTATAACTATCGTTTGGATATTTTGTCTCTTCATCGCGTGTTCCAAGTGTTATAATAAAGCCATTATAACACGAGTGCTATAATAATGCCAGTATAAAAATCGTAATTTCAGATGTGTGCCTATTAATTTAACTTGATTGTATTTTATTTTCCTCAGGGGTGTGAGTACGTCATAGCTCTGACGCACATGCGGACCCCCAACGACATCAAGCTGGCCGAGGGGGACACGCACATCGACCTCATCCTCGGGGGGCACGACCACGTCTATGAGGTCATCGAGGTAAAGTAGTATTCTTTTAATTTTACAAACCTTAACTCAATAGTGAAATGTCAATTCGACAAGCGAGGTTTTGTTGCAGACTGTACTTTTTTGCAAGTCATCACCTGCTAATCACGATTTATCTACCGGGGTTTACTTAAAGACTCTACGTTAAAGCAAAAATCCTGGAGTCATCCATTGACTTCATCATCAGATTAGGTACAGAATTACGAACAACTCTAGAAACTTGTTGTTAATTCTGTAACCACATTTTTCACAATCAGGCTAAGATGTTTAGCATGTGTATATTAGTGACTGGTTGCAAGCCCATCGCTTAACAATACTACAAGCCTTTATTCCCTTAGTCGTCTCTTTCACGGGAAGACATGGATTAGCACTATTCTAAGCCGGCAACCACACGGCAAATAAATACATTAATCACAATTGTAATCAAAAATAAACTTAATCATTCAAAATTTTGCTCCTCAGGTAAATAACAAATACATAGTGAAGAGCGGCACGGACTTCCGCCAGTTCTCCAAGATCAGCATCAGCTTCGGGCCCGAGACCACGCGCGTGGACATCGCCGACGTGCACGTCACCAGCGCCTTCGCCGAGGACCCCGTGCTCAAGGCCAAGACCGACAAGTACTCAGGTAGGGTTTACCTCGCAGCTGAGATGCCTCTGGTCCATACCAGCTTACCACGTGGGCTAGCAAATTCAAATACATGGTCATCATTGCGTATGGCACTCGTCCTGCATGGATCAAAATGTATGCAGCTCCTCCATGCTACCGGGAAAACAGCGAAGTGGGCAATCATTTACCACGTGGGAGAGGGTCCGGTTGGGTGCTCCGCAGTCGCATTTTGGTGAATCCCTCAATCCCCACTTGTGTAGGTGATGGTTTGGTTTTCTCGTGGTTTTCGATTTAAACGGGTCCAGGACTTTCGGTCGGCGCAGAAGCCAGGCAATTTTTTCCAGGGATCTGTTATGAGGGTGGCGTTAGCACCAGCAAAAAGCTAAAACTTCAAATACACGGTAAAGAGCGGCACGGACTTCCGGCAGTTCTTCAAGATCAGCATCAGCTTCGGGCCCGAGGCCATCATTGCGTATGGCCCTCGTCCTGCATGGATCCAACGTCGATGTCCAGGTGTTTTAGCCAGTTTGCTGCGGCAGGTGAAAATGTATGCAGCTCTTCCATGCCACCGGGAAATCAGCGAAGTAGGCAAATTTTACTTTTTGGGAAATCGGTTTACATCTTTGCAGCAGACGACTGGCTACTGCTGGACATACGACTTACACAAAGATCTCCACCATGATCCAATTTTTTCCGGTCATGCATTTTTATAAGCTTTGTGCTCAATATAGCAGTTGTTGCGGCTTTAAAATGTCCTTTTTCACGCCTTGTTACCCTATATTTGTTGCGCGCGTATTGTTTCGCGCGGCTGCCGCAACATCTCTCTCTGCGACGCGGCGCTACTGTCGACAACACTGTCAGACCATTCAATATGGCGCGGGAAGATAAACCCAAGCGAAGCGAGGGTGGGCCGCTAGGTTTGATGCAATGCTCAAGTTTATCAGAACCCACACAAAAACTTGTCATTTTGTCATTGACCCTACCCATAAGTTAAAATTACCGTACTCTCAAACGAGTCGAATGCTCTGTCCCGCACAGGTATTCTTATAAAATGCGAGGGACAGAGCATTCCACTCGCTTGCGAGTATGGAAATTGTAACTCATGGTAAGTACTGACCAGTGACATATTTTTACTATCGTGATCTTTCCAGCCATGATCGAGGGCAAGATGGACGAGGTCCTGGGCAAGTTCTGCGTGCCACTCGAGGGTCGCTTCTCCTGCATCCGGAGACAGGAGTGCAACCTGGGGAACTGGATCTGTGACGTCATCCTCGCTGCCACCGGGGCGGACTTAGTGCTGCTGAACTCTGGCACTTTTCGCTCGGATCAGGTATGTTTACATATACCTGTTCCGGGACCAACTTAGATCCCAATTTGTCTTAGTATGGTCTCACGCATTGATCGAGGAGGGTCTCATGCTAAGCAGAAACGTTATCTCTCTAATTAGTCTGACTTTTAATTAAGGGGTGCGTAGCTGCGTCCCGTTAAATTAGTCCATTAAACGCCTCTAATGAGCAAAGACGTGTTTCTCCGTAAAGGCCTGTACTATGGGTAAAAGACAAAGATAGATGTACTTAAATAGAGAAATACATACTTAAATACACAGAAAACATCCAAGACTCAGTAACAAATTTTCGCGCTCATCACATTGGGATTTGATCCGGGACTACTAGCTTCGAAGGCAAGAAGGTAAACGAAGTAAAGAAAGGTTTTAGGTCTTAAGATTGTAGTATTAAGATCTTTGTCTTGAGAATGCAAATGTCTATGGGTCATAGATCCCACTTACTATCAGGTGAACTGTGTGCTCTTCTGCCTGCTCCGTGCCATTTCTTTTTAAATAAAAATGTATGTATGTGTCTCCAGGTGCACCCAGCCGGGGACTTCACCCTGCGCGACCTGGGCACCATCATCCCCATGCGTGACCCCATCGTCGTGGTGGAGGCTTCCGGCGCCGTCATCCTGCAGGCGCTGGAGAACTCCGTCAGCCAGTACCCTAGCCTGGAGGGAAGGTTCCCGCAGGTACCTATTTTTGTACCTATTTTACTCAGTTTTCATATTAAAAAATGTATTTAATTTATTTATTATTATCTTACTTGTGAATCTACTACTATTTATTATATTCTTTAATTAAACACTGTCTCTTCGTTCGTGTGTCACGTTGGCGCCACTGAAAACCAGCGTCGCGGTTTATGCTGTGACATAGTGCTGAGTGGCGTCAATTTCGACGGCACAGAATCACCCATGGCAACATTATTCTTTCCTTCTATATTGTTTTTGTTTTTATTTTTGTGTTGCCATCCTTTTTTTTGTTTTTATTATGTTTTTCTCTGTTCAGATTTTTTTTTTCTGTGTTCGTTGAATAAATGTTTCTATTTCTATATTTCTATTTCTATTTCTATTATATCTTCATTTCAGGGCATCTGCTAAATGCAGAGGTGTTTAGGAACCGCTATCAAAGTCCTACTGTTCTAATCGGTAAAACCATATTGATTTTGATATGTTATCGTATCGTCAACGATATGATAGCTCTTATTTACTTGACTGTAATGGCGGCAAAGTTAAAAACAATATGTACTAAATGAGAACAAATCACGGACCATTCGTGAGGAGCGGGCGGGGCGCGACGGGGGAGGAGCGCAACCGAACTGCTAACATTGCTGTGTTTGGCAGTTCCGCTAGTTCGGTTGCTATGTCATGGCGCGATGTGTTAAAGCTAAAATTACGTGTATACTCAACTTAATAAAAAAAACATGTTTGGTCATTACCACGTTACTCTATTTTTTATAGTGATTAATTTAAAAAAAAAAATACAAATGTTTTTTCCTCTTTTAAAATCTGTGTTAGCCAACATCAATGGCACTAACCGATAGATTAATAAAAAAAAAACCTCCCCTCCCTAGGTAGCAGGCGTCTCGTTCGCCTTCGACCCGACCAAGCCCCCCGGCTCGCGCGTCGCCGAGCGCGTCGTCAAGATCGGCGACGAGTACATCCAGCGGGAGCTGACCTACCGGCTGGCCGTTAAGGAGTACCTGTACAACGGGAACGATGGGTTCAGCATGCTACCGGCGTGCAGGATGCTGGTAAGTAGAAAAAAACTTAAGGCCCACCATACAAAGTAATTTTCATCTCACTAGCTCGGAAAGCCCTTTTTGTTTGTTTGATATCTATTGCGAAAATCGCTTTTTATCCACATGTGAAGAAAGAGTTTTGACATTTGAAGGCAGCTTTAGTGATATTTGACAGCTAACAAAACGTAAAACGTTAAAACCGCTGAATTTTTAACATCACATTTAATGAATTGCATCGAGTAAAAAATACTAAATACAGTCTTACAACTTTATTTTAATTCATAAATATCAGCATTCAACATTACCCTTCATTGTTGTTGTAAAAACGGATAAAATGTTCTGACAGTCCAAGTAAGTCGATGTGCGAACAAAACGCATCCGAAATAATAAAAAAAACTTAAGTCAAAACTTTTAAATTAACGTCAACGCATAGAGGTAGTAAAGCAGAGGCCCTACTTTAAAAATCGAAGTTCGAAGTTACGTTAGCTCCATCTCTGTCATACGTCCTTCGAGACTAAATCGAGAGAAAGGGATGGAGCTAACGTAACTTCGAACTTCGATTTTCAAAGTAGGGCCTCTGTTTTCCTTCATCTTTGCGTCAACGTTAAATATTCGCATGTTTTTCTAGTTTGTTTTGTTATTAAAAATGAGTGATTGGAGTGATGAAAGACGTATTAACACCTGTGGAATTACGGGAAACCGTGCAAAATGCGGAATTGATCTTATTTTCCTCGCTGTAGTGAGATAAAAAGTTTTGTGTTATACACGGGTGAAAAGTTATTTTACGTCTCGTGTGTTGAAACACTCGCTACGCTCGGGATTCTATTTTTAAACCACTCGCTTCGCTCGTGATAAATCATAGAATCCTTTCGCTAGCTCGTGTTTCATATGAACACTCGCAGGTAAAATACAACTTTCCCCCCTTGTATAACAAATAACTATTGCCAATGGAATATGAACCTAATGTGGTTGCAATAGAGTCAATTAATTTTCTCAATTAATTGTCAGTTATAAAAATTAGGGAAATAGTATTTTTCTCCCACATGCTCGGAAATGTTAACCTTACTGTTGTAAAATCAGTCCGCGAAGTTCTGAGTTCTAGGTACAGGCAAAATTAAAAGAAAAACAAATTTATTATTTACCAACGGCAGCGGCCGCGAAAATGTATGAAATTTCATTACGTACCTGGTGTTTTACTTTTAAAAACCATGTTTGGACTAGGATAACTATCTCCAAACAGCCAAACACTCGTGCAATCAAAACTCTTCCTTGTATATTTTACTTTTTAAATGTCATAGACTAAAAAGTTAAGCCTTTTCAAACAGCGTTTACAACGTATTTAAAAGTGTGTCAAATAGTTTGACTTTTTTAAATAGAAATTGCGTTCATAAACAAAATAAATTGCCGAAATAACATAAACGCGTAATAAATGTTATAGTTTAAACTATATTTTATTCAAATTGAATTTATTACGTTTAAATTTGTGATTGCTCTATTTCAGTGTTATACTAAATCGTACGTTTCTGTTCTTTTTTTCAAGGAAATATTGGGACTGTGTTTAATATTATTAACAATTGTGTTAAATTTCCTCACATCTCGGAGAAAAGCACTATACAAGCCTCGACCGGGAAGGGCGGTTGCTGGACTCGTATATAGCGCGGGCTCGACTACGTCTCGGCCACGCTGATTCTACTCGTCCCGCAACGGCCTATTTCCCGATCTGTGCAGTAATGTACTATTGTCTCTTTTGCAGTGAATCTTTATTTCAATGACCAGGAGCGGGATAGGATAAAACCACTCCTCGGTATCAAGATAATTGTTTAGTTTATTAAAAAACACAAAAATAGTAATGACGGCGCCACTGCAGGCTCGTTGCAGTTTAAAATCTTTTCGTCCAAATGGATTTCGAATAATTAGAAAAAGCTTTGCTTTCATCGCTTTTTACCCATAATATCGTTTGTCCTAATCGTGATTTGTCCTAATGCATCGTTTGTCCTAAACTGGGTTTCAGCTGAGTCAGACAACTTTTTAAGCTTTCCAATAATACCTGCGGTTAGGTTAGGTTAGAGTAGGGCTTCCAATCCCGCAGCCTATCTTCTATCTCGGTATCTGCGGGACTGAACATTTTCAATCCCGCGGGAGACCAGTATTTGCGGGATCCCGCGTAGAAATTGATACTATTGATATATTGGAATGAAACAAAACAAATAAGAACAAAAATATAGAAAAAATAAAATCATACACACAATAAACAAACACTAAGAAAATATTCAACAGAATGTTGAAAGTAATTAAATTTTTAATTAGTTTGGTAAGCATTCAGTTGATATTTTTTTTCGAAGAAAACATACCATATCTAAGGAGTCGTCTGCCAAACTATTGCGTCCCGCAAATCCAGCGGATCCCGCGCTCGTAATCCCGCAACAAGCGGGATTGGAAAATAGCGCGGGATCTCGGAATACCGGGATTGGAAGCCCTAGGTTAGAGTTGTGTTATAACAACACTAAAACGTTTTAAACATCAAACAACTTAGAGTTTAAGACAAACGATGCATTAGGACAAATGAAGATTAGGACAAACGATATTATGGATTCCAATATAGACCCGTTTTTGGCATGTAAAGCTGAATCGAGGGTCCGATTTCGACAAGTGAGGCGTCGTTAGATTGGCGAATAAAAAAAAAGTATATGATAACTAACATTACATGGCCGACATTATCCAAACAGCAGGTGGGCTTTTTTCTAACTTGCTTTTTCTTAAACTTATATATTTTTAAACCCCTTATCCTCGAAATAGTTTTAGAATTAGGGTACACATCAAAAATATGGTCTGATATCTGCAGGTATCTGAAGACATGTGTCCGGAGATCGGACTGGCGGTGCAAAACCACTTTGCGGCCATCAACGTGCGCACCGGCCGCGCGCGCGCCTCCAAGCACCGGCAGTCGCTCGTCACGCTCAGCCGGAGGTAAGAGGAACACACTGATGTCATACCAACGAAAGTGGGTAAGTACATAGTAGAAGTTTAAGCATTTTAAAGGACAATGCCAGGGTTCCATAAAAGCTATGGCCTAAGAAAAAATTGTGACGGATAATTATAGAATTGGGTTTATTTGATGTAGAAACATATTTAAATAATGCTGTGTAAGATGAACACCAAGTCAATTTGAAATGCATTTATTTTAAAACTTTAACGGATACACTTTTAAGATAGATTAGCATAAGTTATTTAAATGATACATCTCACCTTTAATAATTCACAGCACTAGTATTTACCGCCATGTTTGGTTTTACAAGTTATCATTTTAACGTCGCGAAGCAGAGTGCCTTCAGGTCCGTCCCTCCGTCCCGAAGTTTATTTCTATTCCCGCCATTACACTGCGTTTCCTGACCGGTGTAAAATGGGGTAAAACTTAGTGTTGCCAATATAAACTAGGAATCAATATTCAAAAATGTTGCTATTAAAAGACAAGTAAATAATTAGACATTTCTATAAATAAAACGCTAAGGCTGCGGCTCCACTGAAGCGGAGACGAGCGGAGCGGCGCGTCGAGCGCGCCTTGCGCACGTTGGTTTAGATTCTATTGGTTAATATTGGCACAGCTCCGCTCCACTCCGCTCATCTCCGCCTCAGTGGAGCCGCAGCCTAACAGCTGTGGTGTTAGTTTTTCTGAAGAACATGTCTAAAAAAAGAGCGTCGAAGTTTTGCGTGACGTCACGCCGTGGCACATGTTATACCACGTTGTGACGTCACGAGCGCCCACTTGCGAACTTTGTTTCGCGTTATATTTGTCAATTTTGATAATCTTACTGACGGACTAATTAGAATTGTTATTTTTTTACCCAGGACACACCCCTATTCAAGCGAATTTCCGCTATTGTGTTGAAACCTGTCCTTTCATTTCATTTCCGTAATTAATCTTTTTAGATTGATAGCCCCGCTTTCGCGGGGCTTCTATTTTTGTGTGCTGCAATTGTGTTTTATTTACTATAGGTAAAATTTACGACTGCGTCTGGGTAAAATGAAGCAATCAAGAATATAACTTTGCAAATACAACTTAGTATTACTTTTTAAATTATGTGACAGTTTGTAGGATTCCGTATCGAAACTGTGAAACCTACTGTTATGCTTGAGTGGTGTATGTGACAGCTACTGGTATTGTGCGCAGGCACAGCCTGGTGAAGATGCTGGACATCGGCGAGCTGGCGGGCCCGCCGCCGCTGCGCCGCGCCTCCTCCGCCGCCGACCACCCGCACGCGCACCCGCACCGGTGAGGGGAGGGGAGACATCCATACACTTTTCACTTCTCATGCTCTTAAAATGTTACTGAAGTCTCTGCACATCAGGAATAAAGCTCCTTGTTAATCTCTAGGGACTAAAGTATTTTTTTTAATTTACTTTGGAGACCCCTTTGTGAATGGAGGATTATCGCCATCTTCAGTTATTGTGTATAGACAATTATCGGGGCGTAGAAATAACCTCAAAATGACAACTGTGCAAAAATATAAAAATACGATTTAATTTCGTGAAACACGATTAATGATGAACGAATATGAATCTATTTAATTATATTAAGGATGAATTCATTCTATTATGCATCGTCAAATTAGTTTAAAAAAAAGTTTTCTGATTTGAATCTGTTGGCTAAATATACAAGCATTTAAAGCATCGCTTTATAAGAAAATCAAACCGCGGAACAAATTTGTAATAAACATTGTAATTTTGTATAGAACGTCGTTTTTTTTCTCGCACTCAAAGTGACAAGTAGAATATTTAAAGCGAGACTAAAAAACAATGACACTTGAACTATAGCCACCCTCGCTCAGCTCGCATGGCTTAACATCTTGTGTCATTATCAGTGATCGGAATAGTTAGAGCTAATTTGCCTAAACTTGAAGCATATTCATTCATGCGTGAGAGAGATGGGAATACATTATTGAATGAACATGCATCAAGTTTAGGCAAATTAGCTCACCTATTTCCGATCACTGGTCATTATGGCTTGTTTTAGTCCCTTGTTGAACAATCTACTATCTTTAAACACCACATCAATAACAAAACAAAATCAACAACAACAACAACAACTAAAATATCTTACAAATTGTGTACTTATTCATTTGTACAACAGAAAACCATCCTTCGATTTCAAGACTATAAATTTACCTTCATTTATCAATCGTTATATCCTCGTAAGGCCGTGTGCAATAAAATGTACATAATCAAGGCAATTTAATTTGAACTGTGTTGCAATGTGAATAAGGTTTATTTTCCTATGTTCATAAACTGAAAATGTCATTATCGAACAAACGTAATTGAACTTTATTGCGTTGAAGGTAGATTCAAAGTCCCATTCACAAAAAACTCCCTGTTTGTAGTATGGTGGGCCTTACGAGGATATTATTTACTATGTCAACTTATGCATTTTTCAGAAAAATCAGCCCACTTTCATCAACTTATCTAATATTATTCATACAGACAGATATCCGAACAAATTTCAAACAAATTGATGCAGTGTTATATAAATGTGTCCATGTAAAATTAACACTCTCCATCGTTTTTACCCTCCAGGCTAACGCGGCGCGCTTCCCTCGACGACTTGGAGCAGCAGTCTTGCGACCTGGCTCCCAAGATAGAGAACCGCATCGTACTGCTGGACTCGCCCGATGTAACTATATTTTCTATATTATATTTATGCATGAGTGCGTGATAAATATAAATGGTGAATCAGTAGAGCAAGTGAATGAATTTGTGTACCTGGGAAGTATGTTTACAAGAGATGGTAAGTGTGAGAAGGATGTCGAGAGGAGGGTGAATGCGGGAAACCAAATTAATGGGGCCCTGTACTCCTTTGTGAGCAGAAGGGGCGTTTCACAAAAAGCGCGACTGGCTGTGCCCAATGGAGTGTTTATCCCTACTCTGATGTATGGTAGTGAATGTTGGGTGTGGCAGGACAAGCATGAAAGTCGTATAAACGCAGTTGAAATGCGCTCTTTGCGTAGTATGAGTGTTGTGAAACTGATTGATAGAGTAAGGAATGAAAAGGTCAGAGAGAATTGTGGACTAAAAGAAGATGTAGTGACTAAGATTGAAAAGGGCATGCTTCGATGGTTCGGTCATTAGGAAAGGATGGATGAAAGAAGATTGACGAAAGAGATATACAGAGCAAAAGTGAGTGGGGGGTCGGAAGGGGCCGCCCTAGGCGTACTTTTTCGAATCAAACCGGAGAAATACTGGAAAAGGGCCGGATCTTAAGTACCCGAAACCGACGTGCATGCATGACTCGATATATGAATGTGGAAGAAGCGAAAGAGATTTGTCAGGATCGTAGCAGGTGGAAAGAAGTGGTCTCTGCCTACCCCTCTGGGAAACAGGCGTGATTTAATGTATGTATGTATGTATATTTATACATCACTAACTGTTGACGACTTCTGTCGTGTTAGTAGTTTTTCGCTATTTCCTAGGAAACTTCAGGAATACCCTATGTCTTTTCCCGAAATCAAACTATCTCCGTACCAAATTACATCGAAATTGATTCGGGTTTTAGCCGAAAACGCGTAAAAATGGACAGTTAGATTTTTGTGTTTTTAATAGTGTTTTCACGTGTAACAGTTGTAAAGGTAAAATATTTTTTTATCCTTTATTGCACAAAAAAGTACAAATGGCGGACTTAATGCCTAATGGCGTTCTCTACCAGTCAACCAAATAATCATACAGAAACTAACAAACGTGGTGCACAAAAAAAAAGACGGAAAACAAAGCAAAGAACATATTTACTAAATAGTAATAGGTACTTCACGCAAAAAGTATTAGTGTTGATATACACACAATAATATATAAACCTAAATTAAATGATCATGTTTATTATATCCAAAGAACAGTCACATAGGCGTTAAGGTTATTGAGATCCAGATCACGGAAAACTGACGACTTTAGCATTAGTAGCGCAGTGGTGGGCAAAGTACGGCCCGCGGGCCAGCTCCGACCCGCCGCTGGTCCTTTGAAATAATTAGTATATGGCCCGCGATAATTATATTTTGACGGTTAAGCCATATTAAGTAGAATAATAGGTGTACAAGTAAAGGAGCCAGCTAGTCTAGCCACGTTGTTCATGTGTCGAGTGCGGGTCGCGGGGCGCGGAGGGGGTAGCGCAGGAAATTATGGCGATGTTTGGATCGTCGTATGTGTGTGAACAGGCGTTTTCTACCATGAAATTGCGAAAAAACTCAATCAGAAACCGACTTACTGGTGAACACCTTTTCTCGCTGCTGAAAGTTACTTCATCGCAACTGGAACCTGCATTCGAAGATATTATGGCAAACAAAAACAATTTCATATATCTCACACACCTACCACGACAGGGCCATCGAATAAAAGCTAAATTATAATAAAATTTGTAATATGATTAATAAACAATTTCAAATAAATAATTATTATACTTTAATTGTATATATTAAATAATCGGTTTCTAATCAAAATGCATTTTTGCTGCAATTCTGGCCCTCCTCTGAAATTTCTTTTACTTTCTGGCCCCCCACTAAAAAAGTTTGCCCACCACTGATGTAGCGTCTTAAAATGTTCTATTCTTTTGCAGAAACTACCATCATTAATCGCAGACCGCGCACGCTGGGAAGCTGACAGCGTCATAAGGGAAGTCGACGACGAGAGCTCGCCCTAAACACAACACTTAACCGGACACAACTCAACTACCACACATCTTGACTCAACTAGACTCAACTCAACTCGATTTAACTAGTTACAATTTGACTCAACTTGACCTAAATGGACACAGGTATAATCCATTTGTTTAGGTACTTAACAAAACAATAAATGCACTTAATTATAGTTCGTCTGCCAATAGAAGCAGAATGTTGATACGTCAAACCTCGATAAAATAGTTTTGATTGCCTGTTTAACAGAGTCTCGTGGTTTGGTTTATTTACATATAGTTTAGTACAAAAACAAATGGTGAATAGACACAACTCGACTCAACTCGACCTAACTGGAAATAACTCGACTCGACGTAACTGGACACAACTCGACCCAACTGGACACAACTCGACTTAACTAGAAACAACTCGACTCAACTCGACCCAACTGGACTCAAATCGACCTAATAACGTCTTAACAACAACGGTAAGGTTGTATATATTAATAGGCTTAGTAATCTGAGTTTGTGATCGTAATTATTTCAATTAATTTTACACTGGAAGATAATCCTATACATTTTCGATAACGCTAATCTTCGTAGAATGTATCTTGTATAGGACTACAGCAGTGTAAGATCGTCAGTTGTTGCGTCTTACCGATTGGTTGATTTTTATCGATCGATCGTCAATCATTAAGCGATTATTTGTACGGGTTAAGTATTGACGTTATACGTTTCATTATTAAAATTAGGTTGAAGGCATGTAAGTATTTTTTTCGTTCTAAGCGTGCCGTAGACATCATAGTTTTTTTAGCACAAATACTGACTCTGGTATTTACTTTATAATACCGCATTGTATTAGGCTACAGTCATAAGCATAAATAAGTGTACTTTAACGTTCGGTTTGAACTGCCATTCAAAATTATCTTATAATACAAGGTACTAAATGGATTATTACTACTTATGAGGTTGCTTATAAGTTATCTTCTGGCAGTGCCTTTGTTTATTATGAACTACAATCTTATGAAAAAAGACATTTATTTTTAAGCGAAAGTATTATCGAAGTAGTTGCCATATCACAAGTACGGATTAAATAGAAAGTAATTTATTTTTGAAAAAAAACACGTTAAAAAATAAAAAAGTGAACAACTTATCCTCATATTGAATCCCTGCTTATTTAATTGATGCGAAAGTCCGTCTGTATTTGTGAAAAAAATCCTCGCAGACAAAGTCACGTGTAAAATAATTATATTTTTTTATAATAATTTTTAAATGGTTTTATTTAAAGTTGTTTTTATTTTTTAACGTGATAGCTAACAGCTTATCTACCTCAAAAAAAGTATTTTGGAAGTGCTCAGTTTTAAAAAGACGTACCGAGAAGGAAATATTTTGCGCTTTTGATATTAAACTTGTATTATACTATATCATCAGAAAAATAAATATTTTGTCTTAAAGATGCTTTAAAAAATAACTGGATAGTCGAAATCTTTCATACTTATCTGTACATTGTTTTAAAAAATATATGTAAAAGAGAAATAATCTTACATCTACATTAGGCATACATTAACTTCTAACTCTTAGCATTTTTTAATGGCAAACGCAGACAAACAAGCCTCGAGCACATTGCTTTCAATATCTCCATTTACAGGAACTTTAATTGGATACCTTTCCTTCCATCTTTTACAGTTACTTAATTATTTTGGTTATAAAATGAATATTTCAGGTTTATTCATGCATGCATAGTAATTTCCTGTTATTTTTTTAATAGCGAGAAGTCAGTGAATTACGCAAATTTATTAAAGCATGCTCAGTAAATAGAGCAGCCGTGTTCGCAGATTTAATCTATCTTTATTTAAGAAAAAACATATACATGATACGGATCACATTACCTCGTTAAATCCAACAACAAAATGAGCCATTGGTAGATATATCTACTGAGGCCGTATTATAAGTTTTCAAAACCTGTCAAGTTCTAATCAGTAATAGAAACAGAGATATAAAGTCTCCTATAGGCACTGAATAAAAATATAATAATAGTACTACATATAAAAAGGCCACTCCGCTCCGCTGGATTCAGTTGCCGCCTCCCCCGCATGCGGCGAGTGATTCAAAAAAATCAATAAAGTGGATAAACATGAAAACTCCTTGGGGGGATGCATGGCCTGGAAAACAGTAAATTGAAAAAACAGGAAAAGTAAAAAGTTCTAGTGCAAAAAACCCAACGATATACAGCTACCAAAAGCACCACTTTTTGAGCAACTGTATTAAAAACGTTATTTATGATCACTTTAAGAATATTACTGAAAACACGAGTATGGTGGTTAAATGTTCACGAGGATGTTTACACTGATTATAAGTTTTATTAACATTGCAAAACACTAGCAATACGTTACGCACACATCGGCATGTGTACAGGCGCCACCGCGCACACATTGTAGGACTTGGCAGGATTTAAGAGCTTGTAATAAGGTATCTTATTGCATTCCTAATGGTATGGTGTATGGAATATCAAGATGTATATTTTTTCCTTTGCATATGCAATTTTAAATCCACCAGGGTAATTGCTAGGTGTACATTTAGGGTACCTTATGAGATTAATATTTTGTTTTATTATCTATTCTTCCTATAATATACTAATTAATCACTATTATTATAAATATGTATAAATTAAAGTAAATTAACTTCATACCGTAGCACCGTCCTACTTTGCCCAAGATGGATAACTTGCTCGCTGGGACAAATAAAATGTTACTGGCCGAATGGTCTATCTGTTCACTTTGCTCAATAGACTCCCACTCCCCCTTATTAGTAATAGTCCATTAAGAAGTCAATGTTGACAGATGCCAAGTAATAAAAAATATTTGAAAAAACACTTCTACCATTATTGTACTACGTCTGGGTCTTGGCTCTGCTGTTTTTCTAGCAAAATTCAGAATTAAAGACAGCTCGTTTTGTGAGTGATGTCTGGCCGAAGGAACATTGGAACATTTATTTTAGAATGTCCTCAAATATCTGTTCCTTTACTTCTGCGTTGTATTAGCCGTCCAATTAATGTCCACGTTCTACTAACATTAGTATTTACGTCGTATTGTAAAGTTTAAATAACTTCCTTTCCAAAAAAAAACATATATTTCTCATTTACATAATGTTCTTGCTGGTAATTAAAATTATGCTTGACTTTGGGATTATAATTTGTTTTGGGATGACAGCTGTCAGAATTGATTTCCTAACGGCCTAGTTCCATAGTATTTAGGCAAAATGTGGCGTTATTTATGAAAAGGGACCTTATTGTCGATGGCGCTTACGCCACACTGCGACACGCGACGTTGTATTTATATCGGAGCATATTTCATAATGGCGGAAGCGCCATCGACAATAAGGTCCCTTTTCATAGGTAACGCCACAAATATCAATCTAGGGCGAAGTCGGTTTGACGTTAACGAAATTGAAATGTAATATAAAATGGAATCTATTTGTCTATGGGCTATATAATAGTGACGTCACGGAAGCGCCCAATATATTTAAAATTTAGTATAAACAATATGTAGATAGCACTAAAATACGAGTTTATAATGTATAGTTGGATTACTTTGGTCCATTTGTTCTTTGAATATAGTTTTGTGACAGTGTCTGAAACGACATTGACATAATAGATGTAAAACTACATTTAGCTCAGTTGGGGCCCAGTTTATTAAAATTTGCACTAAAATTACGCTAAATAATAGTGGTGGAAAATCTAAAAGATTGCTAATTACCAATTCTTGTTGGTAACCTAAAATTCCGATAACTTTAGTTTTTGCTAGTGACCTTGCCTACGAAGCTAGCGGTCCCGGGTTCGGTCCCCAGTAAAGATTAACCGAGTCTTGGATGAATTCTATATATCTTAAGTTTTTTTATATTTAATTGTAAGTTCTGTTGTCTAGTACACATAGTACAGTAACCCAATCAAAATTCTAAGTATGCTTCAACTTATGTTTGCTTAGTTTGTAACTAGGCCAATTCGTGTAACATTTTCCTTGATATTTATTTATTTATCATTTAGAAACACAACACAACCCTAATTTAAAATTAATAAAAGTTATTTCAAAAACATTTTTCGTTCGCACAAAAATAATTTGTAGATATTTTATTATAACTTCGTGTACATAAGGCGATGTAGATTGTCCTAAGATTTTCCACCACACGTAAAAATAAAATAAACGATTGTAATTTTTAAATGTGCGCAAACAACCATCTGATATTACTCGTTACTGATATATATTGTTTTCGAATGTTAATATTCAAATCCAGGCGTGGTTAGCTGGTTGTTGTATAAAATTGTTTAGTAGATTCTTCGTGTATGTGAATACTTATTATAAATGCTTTACTGTGCCTTCTAATTCGAGTGAAAACGTTTTAAGTGTTACCACGTCGTTAAGTCGCGCAAGTAGTTCTAAGTAGTGCAATAATGTGTTTTTACGGCCTGCAAATGTGAAAAGTTTTATTATATTTATAATTGCACTTTAAATAAGCTTTTGTAGTTAGCACCGTTGAAATAATATATTGAAAAAAAGTATTTTCACGTATATTTTCTAATATTTTATTATTACAGTCATTGATCTCATATATACTGATGTAAAATGAGTTTATATATGAGCAAATAAATTTACAGTTAAAAAAATACTATTACATCATAACTCAAGCGGGATAAATGAGAAAATGACATTATATTTATAAGAGTGTAAAAAAACAGACGAAAATCTCACTCTTACACAAATTGACCTAATCCAAACTAAACTCAATAAGGGAAAAGTCAGGGCGCTACTGCCTCTTCTTTGCAAGGCAGAAGGATAGTCACTCCTATGCAGATTAAGAACATATTAGACTTTAGTTCCTTTTAATATTAAATATTTGATAGAATTATCTTTTCAACCATATCATCGCCTTTGACGGATATATCCACTATCAAAGACGGATTAATCCGTCTCTGTTGACCGCTTAAATAGAATTATAAATGTTTTATTGACGAGTTTTTTATTTGACACCAGCAGCCCGCCCTGACTTCGCCTCCATTTTATCTATATAAATATAGCTCTTATATGTCAGAATATAGCTTTCTAATAGTAAAAGAATTGACCCATTGTCACTTAGTTTTTTTATTGAAAAGAGTAATTATGTCGCTTATATGAGATCAATGACTACCGTGTACAAAGGTAGGTCCCCCCTGAAATCGCCCAATAAGGGTAAACCCATACATATCTAGCGCTTGTCTAAATATGCCTTATATCCTGAGCAATGAAATTGCTTACGCTTTGCAGTATTGTGTAGACTTATTGTTAAAGCTACAATTGAAAACGAAGGCGAATTATAATTTTATTAGTGAATTAAGTGTTTTGCGCCTCGCCGCCTTCGCTCCCTGTACATTTCCAAATTCTCTATGTAAATTATGTCCATAACACGTTTGGTGCCAGGTGCTGTTTTTTGCAACAAAATGGAGCCAATATGGTTCTTAGCACTGAAATTGTAGTAGGTAAATCACTGAGGTATTGCGATCGGGCGACACAATAGTAGTTCAATATAGACCCTCACGTCACGGTGCATGCGTATGAATGTCAGTTGTCACTGTTGTTATGTACCGTCACCAATATTATATTATCCAACAATATAATTCAAAATAACTCTCGATCAGTAGGTATATAGAGGCATAAGTGCGTGTCGGATATTTTCAAGCGCAATGTTAGATAATATACGCACTTCTAGATCAAAACAGCATCAACTCAAATCCTTGATAGTTTTGTTTCAAGTTCATAGAAGTTGTATTAAAGTTGATTTTAAAATACAGTTGTATTTTGAGTTACTTCTGTTTAGATCTAGCAATGCATATTATGGTGACTATACAAACCACGTGCGAGACCGAAGTGATTTAGCTAATGGTTGCACTTCACATGGTTATTTGACAAATATTATCATTGCATCTCTTTCATTTGGTATGTGAAATGTGAGATGTATGACCAATAATTGGAAAATACTGCATAAGTGTATACCTTGATATTATTGAACGTTGTGAAGTTATAGTAAGAAGTTATGGAGCGCACTTTAATTTTGAGTTGTTTCCTAATTGGCTAAATTAATTAATTTAAAAAAGTTATATGGTGTAAGATCTTAAACATTGACTTAAGTTATAACATAAGAGAAAGTGACCTAAGTTATTAAATATTGAGATAATAGTCATCACGTATGGAATCAGGTTCTCAATTTGACATTGCTCTAGGTGACGTAGGTCTTAATCGAGATTTCGCGTTAAAGTCTATATTTGGTTAAATGTAACCGATTTCTTCGTCTTTCGTCTCGCTTAGCCAATGTCAAATCAAGCTTGAAATCCTTTTCATGATAAATATTTAAGAAACTTGATGTTTAGTCGGAAATGCACATTACAGTCGCTTAGAAGAGACCGATATATTTTTACGTCTTCGGAAAGTGAAATCACTATGAAAATTACGATCTGTTGTTATATTATTTGTAAAATTTAAGTATATTTAATTTTAATGAGTAATTTAATAATGCACCATACGAAGACATTAATATTATTAATAATGAATAGCGAACTTTATTATTATTGTTGCTAGAACTATTGTATTGTGAAAACTTGTGATATTCAAAATGTTACTTTGCGACTTTATTAAGTTTTATTTTGAGATTAATTTAGTGAAATTCTGTACAAAATCCTGTGTTTCATTTATTTAACCCAAGATAAACGGAAGGATAAATTCTCCAGATGTAAGTTGTCAACTTACTTACCTACTCCGAACAGCGTACTATTGTTTGGAAAAAGGTTATTTTTTTCCAAGCTGTATGCGTACATTTTATCCTGTCAACTACATTGACGGATTAATCCGTCGTTAGTTGTATTGTATCCGTCATTTTAGTTTTTTGAACCACGACGCCGCGCTCCTCCTCCCTCTCTCTCTACTACCAATCTTCCCTACACACTTCTGAAAAGTTTACGGTTTCAGCGGTATAAAAATTTCATTTTCGGAGTTCCGATAATAGGAGTTGCAATTTTAGTTGAACTTTGGCGCTCCCAATTTATACAATATATAATAAATTTAAGTTAATGGTTTTATATCTGTTGGCGAACCTACTATAAATAAATAAATAAAATATTGACGCGTCCGCGTTGCGTTCCGGTTTAATACCGGAACTTTTTTTTCCAAATAAGAATAATAATAGTGAAATTTGCACACGTTTTCTTACATAACGCAGAGTCGTAGATAGTACTGAATTATGTTGTCTATGTATTTTAATTGTTGTTACCAATTACAGAAGATATCTAAATATATAAAAGAAGAAACTGACTGACATATCAACGCACAGCCCAAACCACTGCGTGTAGAGATTCCAAATTTGCCACGTAGGTTCCGTATGAGGTCTAGGGGTGAAGTAGCGGGAAACTAATTCTACGCGAACGAAGTCGCGGGCGTCCTTTAGTACAATTATATCCATTTCCAATTTTGACTTTGTTAATATGAAACCGTGTGTAAAATAAAATAACAGTCATTTATTATTCCGATCTGAGAATAAAGAAGTAAAACTTGGCGCCTGTAGCAGCTTAATTAATCAACAAATAAAAAAATATCGTCTCTGGATTAAAATAATTTATTTACAAAAAGCATTTGGCGTCAGAAATATTAAATTTGCTAAGATGAGGAAAAATTATCAAATATAATTTGTTATTTAAAATACACTCGGAATTATTAAATTATTATCGCTGCTCTATTAACTCAATTAAGACAAACTAATCTAAATATATTATTTAGAAAATGTAGGTGAACCAAACTGTAATTCAATAAAAAAACATTTTAGTTTCGAAAATACAAAAAAATCCTTTTGATCCTTATCCTAATTTATTTAATCGCATACAACCATTTATAGCGTATAATAAAAAATAAATAGTTAACAATCTTTTATTATTTTACTATATCTGTATTTAATAATAATTTATTTACAATTATATTAGCTAGAGGGCAAGGTCATACAGAAAAACCGGAAAACATGAAATATAAATTCGAGGATTCATCCCGAACCGAATTTAGTTACATTAAGTTATGATGTTAAAAAAAATGCTTTACTACATTACGTGGTAAGGGCGTCTCCAGAGCTACAGTAAGTAATCGGATAGAGTTTTTCACAGAATTTGACAGAAGCTGATTTGATTTTCGGTGAAATTAAACATCGTCAAGAAAACCAGCATACGTTTGCGAAGTAATTCAGTGTTGTGTGTGTTTTCGTGTAAAGTCTCTATGCAGCGATTAATGTTTAAGAACATACTTCATAGAAAGACGCTTGTACCCCGCATCGCGGCATATCATACAACCTAATAGCTGATTTGAATATGTTTTCAATGGAGTTGAGTAGACAACATTTATTTATTATTGCCTTTTTACCAAATTGAATTTTGAAAAACTATTTTAATATACACTGATTATTTTCGAGTTTCATATTATAATATAGTTTTTACGGTACACTGCTGAGGAATTTTAGATTAATTTTAAACAACTTTTACCCAGAAACAAAAAAAAAACGAAATCGGAAGATATTTGATCAATAAGACTAAATCTACATATAATTATTTACATTTTTAGTGGAAGTATCTTTTTCAGGAGAAGGAAACCAGGGCACCATTTAGCAACAAAGAACTCACGACAAAAATAATTGTTATCTCGCAAACTTTCGATCTTCTGTATTTCCATACCAGTAGATTGATTGGTAGTCACACTGTTATGCTTATTTCCAATATTCAAAGTGCAAATTGCTTTGGTTCGGTTTAACTTCGTCTTTTTTCGAATGTGTCACATTAACCAAATCAAAGTAATCAAATCTAACCGCTGTATGAATATTGGGAACGAGCATTTGCCTATGTTAAACAAATCCCCTGACATACAATAAAATCTAGATTAAAAAGCATGTAATATCAGCTAAATAGAACCCTGAACCACCGTAGAACTGTGTCACAGTGACGTTATGATTCAAGACGAAAGAAGTGTCAAACAATATTTTTTTATAATGCCGCTGTGTTCGTTTGTGGGGTAGTGTTCCATTCGGCTGATAGTATTTATAGTTTTTTTTTCCATCTACGACAGTGCGCTTTGTCATTCAAATACACGCGTGGCGAGACAATGTTGGTTGAAAAAACTGGTAAAAACAAGAAGTCGATTGAAAAGACTGAAAAGTCACAAATGCAATGTAAATGAAACATAAAACATTAACCCGTGGAGTTCCCTGTAGTCAACATCTGTCTACAGGATTATTTGAATTTGGAACTCAGAGTGGTTCGAACTAAGATTGATATTGTAATACATATGTATAGGACATAACACTCCACAGGTTAAAAAAAGCTTTTTCCTATAACATATTTGTGATAACACAACTTATAGAGTTTTTTTACACCTTGTATAACAGATTAAAAGCAAACTTATGCAATCCACCTTCAAGAATATCCGAGATATAATTCAAGATCTTTACACTAAGCCTCAAAAACTTCACAACCGTAAACCAATTTCATAAGTCCACCTTGGCCATGCTTAGGGGTATGGCCTGGAGTTCGGTGCGGAGGCAGAGGAACTCTCCCGCCACGCAGGTCACCGCTGCGCAGGCCACGTTCAGTGCCCACCAGGATAAAGTGGTGGGGAAGGCCCCATTATATAGCCAGCAAATGAGGAGGTGGATGCCGTGGTAGGTGCAGCTGTAACGGAAATAATTAAATAAACATTAAATATCATGGGGACAATATCACACAAATTGACCTAGTCCCAAACTAAGCTCTAGGCTTGTTCTATGGGTACTAGACAACGATAAAGTTACTTATATAGAGAAATACATACTTAATTACATAGAAAACATCCAAGACTCAGGAACAAAAAGACTGCTTTTTAACCGACTTCAAAAAAGGAGGAGGTTATACGTTCCACTGTATGTATTTTTTTTTTTTATGTATGTTCACCGATGACTCCGTCAATTGTCGACCGATTTCAAATTTTTTTTTTGGTTTGATAGAGTATACTTCCGAGATGGTCCCATTGTCACCAAATCTGTATCTGATGAGGGGATCAGTGAGGAATTGAGGGAACTCCTCAAATATTGTAGGTAAACATATAGCGATTTTAGTATTTTTAGTAACAAGTCCAGCATTTGCATTCAGAAAGTATCATTTGGTGTAGTGGAACTGATGATGAAGACCACAGATGGCCACCGGAACTCCTCAATGGTACCGATTTCAAGGGTGGCGATAAGATATCTCGATTAAGATAGTTGAGCGACTACCTACAACGAATAATATTTACTTGTTGAAATATGACTAGGACTTTCCCGCGGCGTTGCTTGCGGCGCGCTTGATATAAGTTAAAGTTTCATTTCAACTAAGAAGTGGGACTACGTAACAGCGTATTATGATCACTAAAAAGTATAAAATAAAATAAATGTTTTAAAAAACAAAAAACCGCCTTCAAAAACGCAAAAAATAACTTCTTTAAAATTGTAGGCACCTAATAGGTTAGTCCAACTGAAGTCGGCGACCACAACATTTTCAACAAAAAGCCGACATCAGTTGGACTAACCTATTAGGTGCCTACAATTTTAAAGAAGTTATTTTTTGCGTTTTTGAAGGCGGTTTTTTGTTTTTTAAAACATTTATTATGCTGTGCGTTGTTTGTTGTGACGGATTAATCCGTCCGCGTTGAACCTATGATGCGGATATATCCGCCATAGGCATTGAAAAGGTTCAATTGGATTGGATGTCAGTCTATATTATTTAAATCATCATCTTAAGAGGCATGTTCCATGAAATATAATATGAATAGCTACCAAAAATACTTTTAACTTGGTGTTAGGTGAGTTTAATTGCCATGTTGCCAACTTCCTTCCTAATATTATAAATGCAAAAGTTTCTTTGTTTGTTTGTTTTAAACATCTCAATTAATGTGACATATGATACAGAGATAGTTTTGAACAAGGGAGGCAGAGATATTACTTTTTACTTCCTAAAATTAGACAGATCTCAAGGGAAAAGCGGTAAACTTCTACTTACGATACAGAGTCACAGGTATAAACCAGTGATCCAATAAGATACTTACTAAAGAATATTTTTTATATTTTATAAATCATTACTTACCACCATTAAATATTAAATGGATTACCTGAAGTCCAAACACAGCTTCGTCCTCCCAATAAGGAACCAAAGTAACATGGCTCCGACTATTGCATTGAGCACAAATGCTGTTATGACGGAGCGTCCCTCGTTGTCCCTTATATGTAGTTCCTGAAACAATAGTAGTGGTTGTACGAATGTGCAGAGTCTACCCAGATTGCTAGTACCATGTAACTTACTAACAGTCCTTCATAATGTTGTGAAAAATATCATTATTATAATGCTATACACAATAGAACAACGTTATGAATCGCGCGTATTAGATGGGTGGCAACGGTTTTGTATGAACCAACGAAAATTAAGCGCTATTATAGGTTCATAAATAAATAAATAATATTGATATATTATTATAGTTTATCATTATGATGATAATGTTACAGCACAAGAATGTGGATATAATCTCCGCATTAACTTGTAAAGTAGTAGTGTTTGCATGCCATGGAACCAGCACTTCCGATATCTGCAACGGTAACGAAAGGAGTCATCGCCAGAAGAATAGAGACAAAGACAAATGAGGCGTGGATAACAACACAAGGGTGCAGACAATCCAAACTCATGATAGGAAGGGTAAATAGGAACAGAACAAGGTATCTACTAAACCTTGGTAAGTACAATCTAAGTATACTGACAGGGATCTTGACTGGACACTGTCCACTCAACAGACATTTGACGGTAATAGGAGCCAAACAGGATCCTCGATGCCCACATTGTAGCAAAGAGGAAACTAGTCAACACGTTCTGGCCGAGTGTGTGATGTACTCGTCACTGAGATATCGCACATTCGGGGAGGACGCACTGACAGCAGAGACGCTTAAAAGCATTAACCTTCAGGACGCACTATTGTTCTGTAGGAAAACAAAAAGATGGGATCAGTGCTAGATGGGAGCGCCGCAGAGCCAGTAACCTGAGACTGGATCAAGGGGAACAGGGCGGAATTAATGGAGAGCCACTCGACCGCCCGCCTGCCTCGGCGGCGTCCCCACTCATCATCATCATCATCATCATCACTAGTGTTTGCATAGTTGTTATGATGTGGGGGTAAGAGAGGGTGGGGGTGACTTTGCATTCTATAGATTGCATTTGTGTAGGTATGAGGTATGTATAGTCGCATGAAGCTTGGTGGCGGCACAATATTTTCTCTGGTTGAAAGCTACCTTCCAACCATTTTCAAGATGATCATGTTGACCATTATACAAGTTTATAAAAGTTAGCCTTGCGATGAAAGATGCACCAGATAACAAACAATGTGGAATTGACAGAAGCATGTGGAGCAAACCCTATGAGCTTCTGCTTAGTCCGCAAGAGTAAATACTCTTTAACCAAACAATTGTATTAATTGTGCTTGCGTGTGATATCCATGGACGTGTTTCTCTAAATAAGTCCATGGTGATTGTCTTGAACTTGGCATTGGTGAAATACTTAAAAGCCATAACTTAAGAAAGAAGAATGAATTTAAGGATATAACCAATTTATCCTGTACTATTATATGATCTTGTAAAAAAAACAATGGAGAATAGGGGGTTTACTGATCAAGAAATTGATCTGCAAAGTCTCAAAAAAAGCTTAGTCTCCCGGGTATGGTTACCAAAAAACCGCTTGTTCCTCAATATTATCCAGGTGAATTCAGGATGATCAATGTGATAGGTGATATACATAAATATTACTTACCTACATTTATAAATTTGTTTTTTCAAAAATAATACATCAAAACAAACCTTGCAATGCAATATCAAAGGCTGATGCAAGCCCAAGATAAACTTGCAAATAATAAGAAATCTTCAAAACAACACATCATATGAAATAGTTGGGCAACAAATATAATGAGCACCAAAATTATCTTCGAGACCCAAAAATAGTAAACGGTCACCAAATTAGGTTTGGTTAGGTTAGGTTTTGGTTTTGGCAGTAAAAAGTGTTTTTTTGGTGTTATATTTTACTATATCTGGTGATCCATTAAACATAAGCCAAATAAAAGACCAGTAAGTATGTAAAGTGGGTTCGTACCATTCCATTTTACCAACACACAATCAAGAAAGTAACTTACATGATACTCAAAGAGATGATCCAAAGTCCGTGTGGACCCCGTGACGTCCTGCATTATCGCCATCAACAAACACAAAGACAGGTAGAGCAGAGACTGCATCGCCACTATCTGCGAGATCAAGAGGCAAGGGTCCCATTGGGTGAAACGAAAAGAACCCGTCAACTTCTTCATTCTAGACATTTAAATTCCAACAAAATATCCATGAATTCGTGCAGATTCTTTCACATGACGCGCTTTAGTAACAATGCTTTCATCCCGAATATAAATAGGGCTGAATTTTGTAAGTATTTATTCGTTAACACATGGGGTTTTTAAAGAAAAACACACAGAACGAAGTGAATTTCGCAGATGTGTAATTTCGTGTTTGGTTTGGCTAAGAGTGACAGATATTTAGCAGCTATATACACTGTTTAAGAACAAAAAGGTTTACATTATCCACTACAAAATATACTCTGAAACTAGAAATCTAAAGTCTATAATACTTTGATCAAAAAGATAAATTATGTTAAACTTGGTGTTATCAGCAGTAACTTGAAAATAGCCGACGTCGACGTTGTGTCATTGTGTCAAATTTGACGTTGCGTTTTATTATTGCTAACTCGGTCGATAATGGATGCCTTCTAATAGCGTGCAAATTTTTATTGTACGAAATTTAGTTATTGTATTAAGTTTACTTTTTTTTGTTTTTTTTTTCATGTTCAAAGCACTTTATACAAACCAAAAATACAAAAATTATAAATACATAACTAAAACTAACCTTATTATTAAGTATTTATTACTTTTTACTATACATATAAATAACTGTATTTTTTTTAATGAGCAAGCGAGCCTGTCCACGTATGACTAGGGAGAGGTCCGCAAAAGTACCAATGAATGAATAATGATTTTTAATGATGAAAAAGAATAAGTAACTAGTGTACCTAAGGGAATACTATCATCGTTCAATTAAAATAAATACACTTAGGTATTTAAAAGTTACAATTTACCTATTAGGCATATTTGTCGCAAATTATTTTTTTGAGGAAATAAAATAAAGGAACTAAAATTCGAGACATCACCTAGGTATCGCTATCTTATGCTCTACTTCACAACTTCTGCTTCCTATTGTTTTCTTCTTAGCTGGTAATAAAAAAGTCTAGACACTAGTAGGTATATTTAATGAATAGATATAAAGATATTTAATTAAAGGTTACCTTAACGTTTTGATTATGAATATTGTGGTTCCTATTAAAAACAAAATAATCAACAAACCTCGCTCTAATATGATGTTTTGTAAGCTTCATAAAGGCACAGAACTGGATAAGTATAATTTCTTGCAGTAAAAAAATGCTTGTGTTGATATAAGTTGGGTTGAGTCGGTGGGTTGTTGGAAACTTGACGTCGAATCATATGTCTGCCTGTTTATGGCTTTGTACCTATCTTCCGAACGGGTTGGCCGATATCTCAATTTTCATTTTTGTGCTATAGTTTAATCCGCATGGTTTTTAACTACCTAAGTTCTGGGGGTTAGAATGACATACTAAAGCAGTTAAGTTTAGGTTGAGAGAAAGGCACAGAGGTTAAGCAGGTAGGTATTCAAGTAATTATATGGGTACTTATAAACACTGTTGAATTTTACGCAAATAAAAAACAGTTATAAGTTATAGCTACTCATAGTTTTATTCAGTCAGCTGCAAGTTCGTGACAAACGTTATCTTCACGCTTTACTAGCCATCAATAATTATTATCGAACGTTGAAAAATAGTCAACCCAAATGGACCTACTCAATTTAAAATTAGTTTTTGCATGCGACTTCGTTCGCATTGATCTCAGAGGGCCCTGCCAAGATGCATTGCGCTAACTAGCGTTTCTATTCGATTCGTTTTTAAACCAATCGCGTCAATGGTAGATCACGTGACTTTTCGTATCACGTCATCTACCAGTGACGCGATTGGTTTAAAAACGAATCGAATAGAAACGCTAGTTAGCGCAATGCATCTTGGCAGGGCCCTCTGAATACTTAACAACCATGTGTCAATTATTTTTTTTACTATTTTCTGGACTAATCTTTACAAACCAACAAAGTCACTTCCGCCGTCTGTCCCTTCGTATCTACCTGTGCTTAGATCTTTCAAACTACGCAATGGATTTTAAAGCGGTTTTCATCAAGTTTTCATGTAAGTTTAAATAAATTCTGGTTTATATGAATGTTACAGAGTACCTACTCGCATAAATCGAAGCGAAGCGAGGGCGGGTCGCTAGTATGTACAGAAACAGAAGAGTAATAAAATTATCATTCTTTTACCCAAAGTAATGTTTTTGACCTTTATATATGTATGTATGTAGGTATGTGTGGTTGTGAGTGTCCTTAATTGTAACGGATGGCCCGATTTCGACAAGAGGGGTGTCGTTGGATTCGTCTTAGCATTGCGGGTGACTCAGTTTATTTTAAATCTTAATTTTATGGAACCCTGTCATAATGACAGCGTCAAACCACATGACAGAAATTACGCTTAAATGAATGATGAACGTTAAGCGACAAGGTTTCATAATGGCTTATCAATTAAAGTCCTTGACTGTACCTAACTAAAATTATATTGACGACATTATCCAAGCAGTAATTGGGGTTTTTAAATCTTGCTTTTTAGGGTTCCGTACCCAAAGGGTAAAAACGGGACCCTATTACTAAGACTCCACTGTCCGTCTGTCTGTCTATCACCAGGCTGATCTCATGAACCGTGATAGCTAGACAGTTGAAAGTTTCACAGATGATGTACTTCTGAGGGCCCTGCCAAGATGCAATGCGCAACTAGCGTTTCTATTCGATTCGTTTTTAAACCAATCGCGTCACTGGTAGATGACGTGTTACGAAAAGTCACGTGGTCTACCAGCGAGGGGATTGGTTTAAAAACGAATCGAATAGAAAAGCTAGTTGCGCAATGCATCTTGGAAGCTGTTGCCCCTATAACAAAAAATACTAAAAACATAATAAAATAAATATTTATCCGGGGCTCCCATACAACAAATGTGATTTTTATGCCGTTTTTTGCTCGATATTAATAAGTGTCTAATGTTGTATAGATAATGGTTACAGAACCCTTCGTGCGCGAGTCCGACTCGCACTTGGCCGGTTTTTGTTAGACTTCTTAACAAAGAACAGTTTATAAATTGGTCCTGTAGTCACAGCAGCAGAAGCCCAACTTTGCTTATGTCAATGTATTAGGTGCCTAATGGAAATTTAAAACGATCCAGTAATCGACAAGGACCCATGATCGAGACTTGATTCTTATTTTACAGAAGATAAGGGTTATTCATTTGTTTTGTAACACTCAATTTATGACCGTATGATCTTTGAATTAAGAGTTAAGTGTCGATTATTGGTGCATGTCAGCTTAAAGTGTCGAACACTGGTGCCATTACCTTAATCATAGCTTGTAAGTGTGTATATACTAACAATAATATGAGTCCTGTTACTCGAAATAAATGATTTATTATAAAACGTTTCTGAGAAAAAAAGTTAGATTTAAACCACTTAGGTCTATGGGTCACAGATCCCTCTTATCATCAGGTGGTCTCGCGGTTTGCCTATCACTATCACCTTGCCATAAAAAACCTAATCACACTAACAAACTAACTAACATAATCTAAAATGTTGAGTAGAAAAAAAATAAGGTTTCAATGATATGTATAACGTAATTATATAGCTATATTAAAGAGTTTTACGCCTTGTAGATAACCGACCTTAACTAACTTTCATACTTATATTTACAAGTCAGTGTTCAATATGCAAAAATCGCTTGCAGTCGTGTTTAGGTGAGTAAATTAATTTTATACTAACTAAATAAATATCAGGGGACAATGTAACACAAATTGACCTAGTCCCAAACTAAGCTCTAGGCTTGTACTATGGGTACTAGACAACGATATAAATACTTATATAGAGGAAATATATACTTAAATACATAGAAATCCATGACTCAGTAACAAATATTCGCGCTTATCCCACAAATATCTGCACTTACCGGGATTTGAACCCAGAGGGCCCTGCCAAGTTGCACTACGCTAACTAGCGTTTCTATTCGTTTCGTTTTTAAACCAATCTCGTCACTGGTAGACCACGTGACTTTTCGTATCACGTCATGTCCCAGTGACGCAATTGGTTTAAAAACGAATCGAATCGAAACGTTAGTTAGCGTAATGCATCTTGGCAGGGCCCTCAGGACCGCTAGCTTTGAGGGCAGGGTTACGTCACCGCGTCGTTACCAATCTTCTTTATCTTTATCTTTACATGGTATAAAACTCGCTTTCTGCGTCTGTCTGTCTGTATATCTGGTAACTTCTCCCAAACTGCGCAAGGGATTTTGATGCGGTTTTTATCATCAAAATCTAATTTCTCATGGAAGGTTTTTTTAATACATTCTGGTTCATATACGGGTGTTGCTCACATAAAACGGAAGCGAAGCGAGGGCGGGTTACAAGTTAAATATTAAGAAGTTAAGAACTAGGTATTGGAAACGCAACGCATCTTGACTGGTAGAGTATGCCTTTAGCCCTTACTGTTGTACTTAATTTTTAACCACCAACGCAAAAAGAGGGGTTTTATAAGTTTGACAGCTGTGTGTGTGTGTGTGTGTGTCTCTTAAACGGGTGAACTGATTTGGATGCGGTGTTTTTATTTTAAAGCAGGTTTTCTAGCGTCGGTTCTTAGCTAAGTTTCATCAAAATCGGTTCGGCGTTTAAGAGATATCAGCTCCGTAAGAAGGGGTCACCATTATAACACTATGCCAAATTACAGTTTTGTAGTAGGTACCAATTGTCTCTGAGTTAAACCGTGGACCGACGGACAGATGGGTGAAACGATGAGGGTTCCTCCTTTTTTGAAGTTGGTTAAAAAGCACTGAAATGTGTCTAATGTAATTTCTGCTGATAAAAAATGTGCAAAAAGTTTACCACGACGTAGCCATCAGTGGTTTTATCGCAAAATAAAAAGGAGATGTTAATTTTAAATAGTAAAAGAGCGAAGGACGTCTGATTGTCAACTACATGGGCTCTATTCTTCTCGATAAACCCATATCCACGTTATGATGCACGGCTAGCACAAGTTGCCCGCGACTTCTTTGTCGCCCGGATCTCCCTTTCTATCTAGGCCGTAGCGATAGAGACGCACTGAGCGACAAGCGAGAAAATAGAACTTGTGCTACCCGTGCTGGGGCATTAGGTACTCTACTTTGTCTCTACACGTATTGTGATTTAATTTCAAGGAGACACAGTTGCAACGGGACACAATCTCAAAGAGACACAAGTCCAAAATGATCCAGTTGTAAACTGGCACATTACCAATCAGTTCGAAAAGCCGCTCGTCACGTAGGGAAATATTGTCAATAACTTTTTACTATTCACCAATCCCTAAACATCAATACAATACCCTTGTAGGTTTAGGTTATGTTAGTTTTTCAGCAGGCCCGGAGGGCCAAATCGGCCTGAAATAGGAGCTCCGTCGACAATGTTTAATTGATTTGAAATAAGAGTGTCGACGGACCTAGCCCTGTTCCACCTATACCTTATTCCGAAAAAAGTACCAGGAGACCATAATAATACTCGACGTACATCTTATCAACGATCTCCATCCAATCACTTCCGTAACCAATAGTACAATATGTGATGTGTCTATTTGGGTTTGTGTCTCTTTGGGATTGTGTCCCGTTGCAACTGTGTCTCCTTGAAACTAAAACCGTATTGTTATTGTATTGGTTTCAACTCGGCCGCCACGTCAAGTAAATAAGAGCTACCATGAGAAAATTTGATGACAATATGTGTAAAGTCAATGTAGAATAAGGAATCTGATGTAAGTTGTGAATACTCAAACGACATCGTGTTTTGTCATAAGATGACGATTTTTCTAGCTGATTTAGCTTGTTTCAATAATACCCATCGATGAAAGAACTTTTAAATTAACGAATTTAATCAACAATCATTTAATACACCTTTATAGTCGCGTTAGAAGAGTTTATTATTATGTATGCGGTGGAATAGAGAACAATAACAACTTAACTGCATTGATACCATTGTCTTGTATATGATTTCTTGTTTTATTATAATAGCCTTGTGGTTGGAGTTGCAGCCAAGCAGAGCTTCCCCCCAGGGTTCCAATTCGGAGCAGCCACGTCTGCTTACCAGATAGAAGGGGCATGGAATGCTAGCGGTGAGCATCTTTTCCGGTATTTAGTTTTATCATTATGGGAGCCGAAAGAAGTAAGTTTCAACAATGTGGTGAAATAAAAAGTAAATGTATAGGAGAAATGTTTTGCTGATAATTTGCTAAAAATCTGTATGAAAATAACTTTATATTACGATGTTATCATTTGCAAAACTTTTGAGAAAGTCAAAACATTATTAGATTAAGCATTATGTATGAGCCAACGAAATTGTTAAAATTTTGTTTCCATGCCGGCAGAGATATTAAATTAGTACCTACCTACATACATGATATCGCGAACTTGCAGCAACATGACACACTACTACTTTACTTTGGTCGTGAAGCGAAGGAAGGGCGGTGGTGACAAAAGCGGACCAGTGAAGTTAGATACCTATACAAGTTTAATATTTTCCCACCTGAATCCTGAATCCTCGCGCGTGGATAAAATGTAGATATTCATTAATTTATTTCATTGCAGACAAGGCACCTAGCGTCTGGGACCATTGGACCCACCTCCCCGGTTCTCTGTTCAAGGGGGATACGGGCGACGTGGCCTGTGACTCCTACCGCCGCTGGAGGGATGACGTCCAGATCGTGGAAGACCTAGGTCTCGACTTTTATAGGTATGTCGTTTGCCGTGGAAAGTTTCTAGGAGTACCGTAGGCAAGTTTGTGCGGTGCCAGTTTTACTAGCAGTCAAAAAAAGGATTCGATATTATGCTTTTGTTGCCGTTACTCTTTTTTGTACAGTCATCACCTGCTTATCGAGACCAAAGTAACAAATCTCATTCAGTGGGTCAACGTTAAATATTGCGAAGATCCTGTAGCCACCTTCCAAATTCATCATCAGTACCTTTACCATGAGTTACAATTACCTTACTCGGAGTACTGTGGAGTCGAATGCTCTTCCACAGTAAGCTTATAGAGTGTGAGGGACAGAGCATTCGACTCGCTAGCGAGTACGGCTTGTAACACATGGTAAGGGTACAGATCTGGGGGCCTAGTGAAGATGTATAAAGCTAGGTTAGCGATTTTCAAACATCAACGAGTTGTATAGGATTGACGTCAGCTGATCGTGTCACCCGCCGTATGTCAACTTCATACTTTTTGAGTCAATAATAATAATAGTTAGCAGCGTTTGCGTCCCAATCGGATAGGCTAGGCTAGTTTAATTATGTATTCCAAAGGGAATTGGGTAAGTATGTATGTATGTATGTATGTAAACACAATATTGTACATAAAAAAAATCAGAACAATACAATTAATATAAAAATAGGTATGTACAAAGTTTGTACTTTGTATGTACATTATTGCCTTCTTTTTTGCGGCCTTTAATAATTTCTTTTATGAATGGACGCTCACATTAAAACGGTATGACTTTTACTAAATAAATGACAACACTTTTACCCACGTGGTCGTTGCATGTTGTACCTATGTCATTAGATTATGTCGTTATGACGATAGTTATTGAAATATAGCTGAAAATTGAGGACCATTCCAATTTCCCTACTCTCTCTCTTAATTTAAGAGCTTCGCTCTTGTCGGTGGAGAAATTTCCAATCTTCCCTACAGATTTTCAATATCCTGGACTCGCATTCTTCCGTCCGGCTTCCCAGACCGGGTCAGTGATGCTGGCTATCGGTTCTACAGCGACCTGATAGACGAGCTGCTGCGACGCGACATCCAGCCAGTGGTCACCATCTACCACTGGGACATGCCGAAGAGTCTGTTTGACTTGGGTAAGATCTGCTAATTGTTTTAAGCCTAAAAAAAACTTGTGAACCACGACTGCACGAGGAGCTTAGCTTCTTTTTTTT
Organism: Acleris literana; assembly: GCA_946894065.1. Lineage (NCBI taxonomy): Eukaryota > Metazoa > Arthropoda > Insecta > Lepidoptera > Tortricidae > Acleris > Acleris literana. The sequence goes on along the minus strand of OX335688.1, from coordinate 775,181 downwards.
TCTTGAGGAGGGTTAATTGTAACTCCTTCACGGTCATTACAACTTGGATTTTTTTTAATTGGAGTATGCCTAGCAAAACTATTTGGGTAGGCATGCACCATCTTCGACCTCATTGTTAATTTTGCTATCATCAGCAAATCTTGCAAGAAGAACTTATATTTATCTGCATCTTGTCTCTGGGTCTTCTTCTAGGAAATCTGGGTACAAAGAAATAGTCCCTAAGAGGTGAGATGGTAAGGAGAGTAATTTGCATAAATTTGATGTTCAAAACGGTTTTAAACATATTATAGTGGTAGGGAGACACCAAGGCATCTATTCCCGGCGGTAAAAACCATATTATCGTATTTGATCTGTTACGGTATTGTTTTGACGTCAGCCGCCATTACTGTCAAGTAAATAAAAGAGCTATCAAAACGTTGACAGTACGATAACAGATCAAAGACTTTTAGCTGAAGGTACCAATAATGGACACTTAACTCTTAATTCCAAGATCAAAGAAAATGAATTACCCTTATCTTCTGTACCATAAGAATCAAGTGTCCATTGTTGGTTCTTGTTCATTACTAGTTCCATCACCCTAAGGTTTCCATGGAGCAAAACATTTAAGACTTATATAAAATAAATTTTGCATTCATGACACTATCAAAAGCATACGTATTTCTAATTACAATTCATACGCAGGTGGCTGGAGCAACCCTCTCATGGTCGACTGGCTGGTCGACTACGCCCGCATCCTCTTCACCCTCTTCGGCTCCCGGGTGACGCACTGGATCACCATCAACGAGCCGGTGATCGTGTGCGAGGTGCTTTACTCCGGCATCTGTCCCGGGCTCAAGGACCGCGAGCGCGGCACGCATCTATGCGCGCGGCACGTGATGCTTGCTCATGCGCAGGTGTATAGGATGTATGAGAGGGAGTTCAAGGATAAGTACCATGGTGAGCGTTAGTCGATCGACTACGTAAATTCTATATATATTGTCACTTTTCGAAAATCGTTTACGTAAGCGTCAAGCTACTTGTCTAACCTCACAGTTCCAATAAAAAAGGGACAGATAGATTGATAAATTGCTTTCAGATAAATAATGAAAATTTTAAAGGGAATTCCTTTACTGTTTCTGTTTACAGGTAAGCTGTCTATCGCCAACCAGATAGTATGGTCCGAGCCGCTGAGTCCCACAGACCAGAAGTTTACGGAGCTCGTGCGAGAGTACCATGTAAGTTATCGTCATCAGAAATATCAATATTTTCATGGTGGAAAAGCCTTGTGCAGGGTCCATCCGGGTCGCTACCACCGTCTTATCCGTTACCCTACCGCCAAGCAGCAGTTCAGACTTCCACCAGGTCATACTTTACTGAGGTACACATGGAAGTCGCTCAACAGATTGTGCGCTCAGGGCGGTAGATGTGGAGATAGTTATGTTTAAGTAGGAGAGTATACATTCGGCTACGTAATCACTGTAGCTGGAGTGCTTGGCCGCAATCCATGACGCATCTCTTGCTGCCACGCGTGCCCCGACACCTGCACGCGACCGGACCTTTTTAACATGACTAGTAATGCCGCATTTGCATGGCAAAATATTTGTCTGACTTTTTCTCATAGGCCGTCGGTACGCTAATAAAAAGAAGACCTACCTAGTTCAGTTTGATTGAGAGAAAGGGATAGACCTGTGTAACTGCCCTTCTCCCTTTCTCTCAACCTAAACTATGCCATGGTAATCCCCCTGTAAGGTTTTGTGCTTCTGAATTAATGGTATAAAAAACTGTGTTACACAAAAAATTACATATTCGTCACTTTTTCATAGCTTCGAGTTCAAATGGCGACAGCGGAACCTAAATGATTTGTTTCTTCCGTCTGTATGAATGCATGTCACATTACAGTTGTAGACTACCGGGCGATAAAGCTGGAATTTACAAAGTGAATTATTTGTAATTAATTAACTTACTGTTTCATACTTTTCTTGTAGATTGGTCGCTACTCTCATCCAATTTACTCCAAGGAAGGGGGCTGGCCTCCGTCCGTCGAGAAATACATGGCCGAGAAAAGTAAAAAGGAAGGATACACTAGGTCGCGAATGCCTCCATTCACTCAAAAAGAGATCGAGATGATCAGAGGTAAGACGTCTTCTGCGAGGGCTACATGTTTGTGCCGTTTGGAGTTGAGACTCTTGGGCCTTGTGCCAGGCGCGAGTGAATCTTTAAGTAGATTTCCTCGCGCCTGTATTTCGTTACGGGTGATCAGAGGGCTGTTTGAGCAAATGATAAGCCTTGCATTTCCAAGAGGCAATGCTGCTAGTCTCGTGGGCACCATCAATAACGACAGTGATTTGCCCCTTAACACTAATAAAATGCCCTCAGAGTTGGCAACGCATTCGCAGCCCTAGGTTTGCAGTTTTCAGATGCTAGTACCCTCAGGTGGCTTGCGTCATGTCAAAACAATAATCTAAACGTTCCACTTTCCAGGCACCTACGACTACTACTCCCTGAATCACTATACGACGCACACGGTGCGGCCGGCGCGGCTGCTCGAGGTCCTCGGCCAGAACCCCATGTTTGACATACCGGAGCTGGGGGCCAAGTCCGGCAAGCGGCCGGAGTGGGTCCTAGCACCCAATGGGTGGCTACAGGTCTATTAAAGCAGAGTTTATAAATAACATAAGATCATCTTGACGATATGGTTGCTTACTTGATAGAAACCCTGCGAAGCTAGCAGTCCTGGGTTCAAATATCGGTAAGGGTAGATATTTGTGTGATGAGCGCGAATATTTGTTCCTGCGTCTTGGATGTTTTCTATGTATTTAAGTATGTACCTATTTCTCTATACATATAAATAAGTTTATCGTTGTCTAATACAGTACCTATAGTACGAGCCTAGAGAGTATTTGGGATTAGGCCAATTTGTGTCACTGTTCCCTGGTATTAAATTGTTTATTTATTTTATTTTGAAAGGTAGAAATATCGCGAGGCTTATGGCTTATGTCTATGACTAATCGTACGTTCTTATGACTGTGGGCGACCAAGCAAATCTGGGCTACGCCATTACCGCGCTCGGCTACCTACCTAATAAAGCCATAATCCATAATCCATATCGCACTCCAGCGAGCATTTTTTAAGTTACAACACGTATTTAAAGTCTGACTCATCCCAGGTACATCCAGAAGGTCTGCGCGCCGTGCTGGTGTGGCTGAAGCAGCACTACGGACCCCTCGAGATCAGGATCATGGAGAACGGATACTCCACCAGCAGTCGGTCGAGAGCTGACGACGATCGGGTGCAGTATTTGAGGAACTACATGGAACAGGTGAGACTCTTAACATATCATGCATATTTAGCGATTGGATACCGTACCCACCCTAGTGCTGGACTTGAGATGCAGCGTGGGTAGAAGCCTCTCAAAAGGTGAACCGAGAAGCTGGTGAAGGTGGAAGGAATCAGCTGAATGCGGTACGGAACGAAATACTGAGCCTAACTATGGGGAAGCCTATGGCCAGCATTGGACGACTTGTGGATGATGATTAAATAAATAAAAATAATAAGTTTAAAGATGTTTGAGGTTACATCATACAAGTTTCCAGTAGGACAGGGAAAGAGCCTGTATCTTGGGACCTGGTGAGACGGTTCACTGTATGATTAGACATGAGCAAGTGTATGTGTGTGGGTGTCTACACGTAGGTGTTTGACGTTTTTTTGAAGTGATAACTTCTTTACGGAGGGTATACCATTTCGTTACGTAACGCGCGTTACTAGACAGCTTGTCTGGCTTCCCTTTCTCTCACGCACGCATACGGCAGAGCGGTAGTATTAAATTTTTAAACAATTTTTTAAATACAAAAAGATACTGGAATCGCGTGGGATTTGAACCGCGGAACCATAGGTATGGACGAAAATGGTAAACGGTATTTGATCATACCTGCTGACGTCACCCCGTATTGCGTTTCTAAGCATAAATACTGTTGACAGTGACCATAATTATAACCTAAAACTATCACCGTTTTTGAAAGTTATTTGTTACTGGTTCGATTGTCTTGAAAATCGATATCTGAGGGCCTCTTGGGACTACAAATGCGAACCCTTTACTCAGATTTAAAAAAGTGGCCGCCATTTTGAACTTTTTTGTTACTGGTTCGATAGTCTTGAAAATCGATATCTGAGGATCCGTATGGACTACAAATGCGAACCGTACTCAGATTTATAAAAAGTGGCCGCCATTTTGAACTTTTTTGTTACTGCTTCGATTATCTTGAAAATCGATATCTGAGGATCCGGCGGGACAAAAAATTGATACCCGTAATCAGATTTAAAAAAAGTGGCCGCCATTTTGAACTTTTTTGTTACTGGCTCGATTGAGTTGAAAATCGATATATCTGAGGATCCGTGGAGACTACAAATGCGAACCCGTAATCAGATTTTAAAAAAGTGGCCACCACTTTGAACTTTTTTGTCATTGCTTCGATTATCTTGAAAATCGATATCTGAGGATCCGGCGGGACTACAAATGGAAACCCGTAATCAGATTTAAAATTAAAATTCCCTGTGTTTCACGCACATAGGTAGGCTCCTCCTCTCTGACTCTAACCACAGATTACTATACTCTACAGATACTTAGTCGCGGATCGAAAATGGGTGCATAACACGTACAAATTATTATCTAACCCAGAGATTTAGATTAGTTATCACTTTTGTCGGGCATCTCGAGACGCATACCTTTTTTTTTGTACATTTCAGGTACTGCTGGCGATCAAAGATGGAGTGAACGTCACAGCATATACAGTCTGGTCGCTCATGGACAACTTTGAGTGGTTCGACGGATACCAGTAAGATTTGATTTGATTTTTATAGGAATGTGGGCAAAGAGACGATTTCCCTATTCCTTCTTTTATCAATATAAACATCTTTCTAAATTATTTTCAAGTATTTACGGAATATAAATCTATTTTCAGGTGTACATTATTCAATCAAATGGTTAACTGTATTTCTAATTAAAAAACCAGTCTTAATTCCACAGAATAGTTAAAAGACAACGGATAGTGATTTGGCCTTTGTTTATCCCGTAGTTTGTTGATTATATTTTAATAGCGTCCTAAATTATAAATATTTAATAAATTTAAATATTTCTTTGATTCAAATACATAACAGTTCCTTAGGTTTACCCTTGAATCACCGACACTTATTTCATTGAATCTTTTAGATCGCCGAATTTTCATTTTATGGACAGGCTGCTATATTTTATTGGTGGCCACAGGTCTAAGTGCTTGTTTACGGAGATGCGGGGCGTCGCGCGTAGTGTTGGGCGGCGCGGTCTTCACTAAATTCAAACATATGGCGTTGTATAAAAGCGTTTACGGAGAAGCGGTTTTACGCGCGTTTGTTTCAAATACAGCGTTACTTGCGGCGGAGCCTGAGGATGGCAACGCCGCGTTGCACGCAGCCTCGCACGCGTCAATAACGGCGGTTCCCGCCATTGCGCCCGCAGCGGGGCTTGCGGCGGAACCTTCTGACAGTCTTGTGCTCCGCCGCTCCGCTACACGCTCGAGAGTCCGCCGCGGATGTAGCGGACACCGCTACTCTCTACGCTCAACATCACGTGCCGCATCACGCCCCGCATCTTTATAAACAACTCCGTACATTGCCATATGTTTGTGTTTGCGCGTGTGATGACGCGGTCCGCTGTATGCGCCGCCTCTGTGTAAACGGAAAAAATGCCCGACGCGACGCGCAACGCCAATCCGCACGCCACGCGCGATGCTCCGCGTCTCCGTAAACAAGCCCTAACCTAACCTAACCTAACCTAAGTAAACCATGCTTAAGATAACCTAAAAACAATAAGGTTTCAGCAGAAATTAACTTTCGATGAAATGATACATTCAATCAGTCGAATTAGTGTCGGTGCTTCAAGAGGATCCCGTTCTCTTCAAATGTTAACTTTTCTTTATTCTATTTTCTCTTATCTAGGACACAGTTCGGTATCTACGACGTAGATTTCGCCGATCCACTGCGAACGCGCCGGCCGCGCAAGTCCGCGCTCTTCTACCGCGATGTGGTGCGCGCGCGCTCGCTCGTCGTGCCCGAGCCTCAGATTAGAGAAGAGCTTTAGATATATTATAGTGTTAAGAAACCCTGTCTAATAACCGTGTTATTTAACCAAGTCTACTGCAAGACAATAAGTCCAGATTTAAATCCGACAGTTTTATACATTTTGACTCAACTAAACTAAAGGTGGACTCAAAAAAAATCTTTTGCGCCAAATAAATAAGTAGATGTAAGGTTAAAACTGGGCACTTTAGAACATGTCATTTAGCTACTGTCTATAAATTTTTCAATAAATTTTAGTAGTAAGATTTGAAAATGTTTTTGATTATAGATCTAGATAATTAATTGAATTTTATAAACATCAATAGAATTCCTGTTGATTTTTAAGCCCTATGTACGATATTTAACCTCGTAAAGCCCACCATACTACAAACAGGGAGTTTTTTGTAAGTGGGACTTTGAATCTACCATCAAGGCAATAAAGTTCAATTACGTTTGTTCGATAATGCCATTTTCAGTTTATGAACATAGGAAAATAAAACTTATTCTTATTGCAACACAGTTCAAATTAAATTGCCTTGATTATGTACAGTGGGCTGCAAAAGTGCATGGACAGTTCATAAAGATAATGCTTTGAGGTGCAAACTGACGCCTCACGCTCGTAGTGGTTCAATAAGATCGTACTAGATGGCGTTGTTGTAAAAAAACAAAATTAAAAAATATTTTATTCCTCATACTGACACCAGAGCCAAACACTTTTTCTTTATTTTATCGTTTATTATATTTTAGTATAGAGAAGATTTTAGAAGTATGAAATGTTAGTCAATTCCAAACTAAGAGGTTAAATTACCAAAAACACTTTTTCCATTGCGTGGAATCGAACCCGCGATACTCGGAGTCGTGAGTGAGAGCGGCGTTATACGCCATTGGACCATCACACATTTGAATATGAAGTTGAAATTAATAGTTTATTATGATTTGGTTATTTTCGCATTCAATGAAATAGAAACACGGTTAATATTACTATAAGGAGGGTAGACTAAAGATTTATAAATACCACACTGATTATTACAAAGACTTTGCTCGTTCGTTCGTTAGCTGCTTAATCGATTGCCTTTTTTGTGTAGATTTTACTTTCGTTAAATTTTTCTTAAAAAATGACTTCTCGTTGCAATATTGACCTGGTCAAAAGATCGCAAATAATTGCCTTGCACAGTGAAGGCAGAAATTTGTCAGAAATTGCAAGAGAAACCGGTGTGAACGTAAGTAGTAATTTATTTAAGTACTCAGATTTTTACAAAAATATTTTCTATTTCATCTTTTTTATATCTTTAATGGTTATTATAAGTTTCCGTTTTTTTTTACAGAGGAAAACTGTTGTTTTATGGGTACGGCGGTTCGAAGAGGAGGGATCTTTGCTACCCCGGCAAAGAACGGGAAGACCACTACTCATAAGCACACCCCAGCGTCAAGCCATGGTGAGGGATTATGAGGAAGACGGATTCAAACCAACAACCCACTACGCTGGTTTATTCAATACAAGTGCGGATACTATTCGCCGTGTTTTACATAGTGAGGGTCTGCATCATCGTAGGCACGCTGTCAAACCCTTGCTAACAGAAAGCCATAAAAGAGCAAGGTTAGAGTTCGCTTTGGAGTATCTAGATTTCGACTGGAGCAATGTCATCTTTACGGATGAAAAGACTTTTAAATCCAGCCAACACGGACGATTAAGCTTGTGGCGCCGAAACAATACCCGGTATAATGACAACCATGTAGTGCCCAACATGGAATCTGGTCGAATAACCGTAAATATGTGGGGATGGATGAGTGCGGCTGACCCAGGAGAACTGGTTAAACTTCCCAGTCGAGCGAACAGTGTTCATTATGTGGAAATGCTGGAGGACACCATGTTGCCCACCGTTCGCAATGTGTATCCAGAGGAGGAGTTGCCGGTGATAACGTTTGTGCAAGATAACTGCCCAATACACCGTTCACGTAGTGTGCGGGAGTGGTTTAGTCAGCACAATAATATAAGGGTTATTACCTGGCCTTCCAGGTCACCGGATTTAAATCCTATCGAAAATTTATGGGGTATTATTGTCCAACGTTGGGATCACCAGAATGAGCGAACTCCGAACGCCTTGGAAGAACATTGTTCAAAAATTTGGGATAGTATTCGAGGTTCCAATCTGTGTCAGAATCTTATCGATTCAATGCGTTCCCGAATGCAAGCGGTAATCGAACAGAGGGGGGGTTATACTAGGTATTAAAGTTTAGTATATAGTAATACAGTGGTCAAGTGGAGATCGGGTTAACGTAAGTAATTAATACAAAAGTGACAATTATTTTCGCTTTTTTTACGTGTCTATACTATTTTATAGCAGTTAATAATTATCTTATTTTAAATATTTAAAGTCAAACAAATCACACACCATTTATACACGAAATTTCAGTTATTATCCTTATATAAGTGATCCTAACTGTATAACATAGTTAAACATAATGCATTTGACAGTTAAGGTAACCCGGTCTCTAAATATGTTAATAATTACTATATGTTATTGTGGTTTAATAGCTTCAATCTTCTTTCTGATTTCGGAAACGAAACTTAAGCTATTACCTCAGTAATAAAAGTTAAGTAGTAGGTAGTCGTTTCATTGTTACAAAGGTAATTTGTAAAAAAAAAACTATCTAAACAGTTCACTGAATTAAAATGTTATACAAGGAATAAAGATTTTTCATTTCAAATAACAAAAGTTGTATCATTTCTTGAAACTATTATTTCAAAAGATAATACATTCGTTTATTAATTACTATGTGAAACAAGATAAATTAAAAAAGATATTGTAAGCAGAATCGATCTCCCGACCCACGGACTGACTCCGCGAAATCGGAGTGCCAACTAACTAAGCCAACGGCCCTTCTAGTTAAGTGGTGAAATTATCGATTCTAATACTAAAACGTCATATAGTTGAAGCAAACAACAATATAACTTGTTCAATTAACAACGCCATCTAGGTTGTTTCTTACGAACGTGGCATCACGTGTTCACAGCATTATAGACGTTAAGGTGTCCATGCAATTTTGCAGCTGACCGTACATCCTATTGCACACTGGGCCTTACGAGGTTAATAAAATGTTTAAATATTTACCGACGTTGAAGATTTTTAAGTATATTATAATCGGCAATCTAGAAAGTAATGAAATTATTATCAATAAAATATTAAAATATTGTGGTTATTAGACATAATTCTTTTAGGAGGGCGTAGTCTCTACTATGCATTCTCATTGGAGCAAACAATATATATGTGCTGTATGCATTTAACTAAAAAACTGATATTTGTCAGTTAACTTAAGTTGGCGTTGGCGCCCAACATGGGGCGAGTACCCAAAACTTGTAAAGAATCTGCTAAAAATACCTATCATTTAATTTCATACAGTCTTATTTGTTTGTCTTTTGCCAGATGATGTTGAGAATAGTGCTATCTAGCGATCTGTACTAAAGGTATTTCAGATTTTCGACCCTAGATGGCAGTGCAAACCACTGTTTTTTTATTTTACATAGTATATTGAGTTTTTGGGTAATAATAATTTTAACGATTGTAAGTATAATGTTAATAATAAAATAACAATTATAAGGCATGCATATTTATAATTCATCACTGTCGTGGAAGGTATAGCTCGCGTCGATATCGTGGCTCCTGGCGACGGCGGCGTAGTAGCGCGCGGAGCGGCGCGGGGTGCGCGCGCGCCGCGGGTCCGAGAAGTCCACCGCGTGCAGCCCGAAGCAGGACCTGCGGCGGGGTTATCCTTCATTGTATTTTTCTCAAAAATATCCGGAAATGTTGACATTACTATCTACATATTGAGACGCGAAGTACATAGTTTACTGACAGTACTCAAATTAAAAAAAAAAACATTGAAAAACATGTTGCATACAAATTCCATTACTATCTAGCTTGTAACTTTTTAAAAAGTGAAAAAGGCCATTATAAAATCAGGGCACAAGTCTATACATCCAAATTTTATTGAAAATATAACTTTTTTATCTGTGTCTGGAATAGCTTATGTTTTTTTTTAAAACAAAACTTGCGTTTCTCCTTGTCATAAACAAAAAGGCGGTAAATCGTGATAGTTTTTTCACATGAAGTTTGTTTGTATGCAATTCAAAAAATGAGTTCAAGCAATGAAGATTTTACTCCAACACAAAAATTGTCTTGCTATTTTTGAGAAAAGCACTATATTTGCCTCGGCAGGAACAGCAATTGCGGGCTTCGTATTTTTAAACGGACTCGCGAGCTCGTCCGTTTAAACCAATACTCGGCCCGCAATTGCCTACTTCCATGCCTAGGCAATAATGTACTATTTCTCCCACATGCTCGGAAATGTTAACCTTACTGTTCTAAAATCAGCCCGCGAAGTTCTGAGTTCCAGGTCCAGGCAAAATTTAAAAAAAAAACAAAGTTTTTATTTACCAACGGCAGCGGTCGCGAAAAATTTATGAAATTTCATTACGTACCTGGTGTTTTACTTTTTAAAAGCATGTTTGGACTAGGATAAATAACTCCAGACAGCCAAAGACTCGTGCAATCAAAATTCTTCCTTGTATATTTTGCTTTTTAAACGTCATAGACTAAAAAAGTTAAATATTTCAAATAGCGTTTACAGCGTATTTAAAAGTGTATCAAATAGTACGACGTTTTTTTTAAAACAAATTGCGTTCGTAAACAAAATAAATTGCCGAAATAACATAAACGCGTAATAAATGTTATAATTTATACTGTATTTTATTCAAATTAAATTTATTACGTTTAAATGTGTGATCTTATTTAATTAATGCTTTATTTCAGTGTTATACTAAATCGTACGTTTCTTTTCTTTTTTTCAAGGAAATGTTGGGTCTGTATTTAATATTATTAACAATTGTGTTAAATTTCCTCACATTGTTGGAGAAAAGTATTATACAAGCCTCGACCGGGAAGGGCGGTTGTTGGACTCGTATATAGCGCTCACTCATATAACTCTACTCGTCCCGCAACGGCCTATTTCCCGGTCTGTGCAGTAATGTACTATTATCACCGGGAAATAAGTACGCCACATGGCTTGGGTGAGATTGAAGGTGTTCAAGGATTAGAAGTGGTACAAAATTAAAACTCTGCTGCTCAAATTCAAAATTCATGTAGAGGTGTGATATAAGGAAAAAATAAACACCGACTTAAATTTGACACAAGGTTTTATATGACAGTATTATGCCTATGGGCTTATGCAACGCCGCCGGAGGCGTCACCGATTCGTTGCCGGTCTCGAATAAATTGAATGGCACCCTTTTTTAAAAGCCCCATATTGTAGCGCATTGGGAAAGTCTCAGCAGGAAGTTCATTCCAAATTCCTATATGTATAATAGTACGCGCTAGAAACGTTCTAACGTATGTTCGTTCGTGTGGGGCTTCGCTTTGTAACGCACGCGTAGAATAGGCAGAACAGCTGAAACTTTGAAGCCAGAACAGAAAATGTCTGTTGGGCTTCTCATCTACATACCTATTTGTTAATTCTTATATACATTGTATTCAAACGCGTGACAAAAGCTTTTTAGTATAATAGTGGTGCCCTACTGAAATAATGCGGGTGGTAGAACCATGTGCCTTAAGCTGGATCGCTACCACCATGCAGTATATGCAATGTGGTATTCACCGTTGAAATTACAAGCATGCGATTGCAAACTTACCAATTACCTTCAGCATGTGTGATGATAAAAATAATGATTTATAAAGTATATTGGGTGATAATACTTACTGGTATCCGTCGACCCACTCAAAGTTATCTATAAGCGACCAGGCGGTGTAGCCCACCACGTTGACACCGTCTTCCTGCATCGCTAGCAGGACCTGCAGCATAAAAAAACATTTATACCCTTGGTATTCCATCATGATATTCTGAGTTAGTCGTAACCGAGAAGACGCAAATTAACCTACGCATTTACTGTGCCAAGTCTTAACCAATACGTTAGCATGTCGGTTGAAACTCAAGTACCTAATTTAAGCTTTACTACTAGAATTTCGTTTTCCCTTTCTTAGAGGGTGGGGGAGGGGAAGGCTGGCAGTCTGATTTTTGCCTAAGTTAAACTTTAAATACCAGTAACTGGAACTCGGGACTTCGATGTTGCCGAAGCCCTGATATCCTTTTATGCAATATTATTTATGTATTGACAATATGAAGGTCTGTTTCATTTTTTGCCATTATCGTTGCGCTAGAAATAAAAATTACCTGTCCCAAGTAGTCCTTGTAGTACTGGGTTCGTCCCAGATCATCCAGATCTGCTCCGCTGTCAGAATATCCGTTCTCCGTGATCAGGATCTTCATATCCCCATACTGCTGCTTGAGGTATACTAGCAGGTCACGCAGGCCTTTCGGGTTCACCTTTAACAACCTTTATTGTTCAAAGGCACAAAAAGGACAATGGAGATCCTCAAAGGGCTATGCTCAGAAATATTAATCAGAAAATATTGGATCAATTCATAGCTTCGGTAGCGGGATCCTTGAATGACAGACACTCATTTAATCGAATGTATCATTTTATAGAAAGCTTATACCTTATTGTTTTCAGGTTATATTAGGCATGGGTTACGTAGGTTACGTTTTCTCCCGGGCCAATGGTTGCGTTGTTATAACGGGCTGAAGAGAGGCCGATAAGGAGACCCCTCTTCACACGTGTGTTATGTCTGAAGACCGAACACCATAGGGATGATGTTGTATATGGAAGGTCAGATTTTGAGTGGCACCAATGGACACTGGTGGTGCTGCCTTAGATAGTTGCCTTCTACTTGTTACAAGTTGTAGTAGGATGTCGCTAGTTTTGATAGCAAGCTATCAGAACAGGCATGAACTACCAATTCAAGAAACGCACCAAGAACCAGCTGGAGGCAGTGGTGGGCCACTCCGGACGGCCGCCGGCGGTGGAAACTCTCAGGTCTTCGACGCCCTGCAACAGGTACATCCCCGCGGGTTCGCCCTCGGCCAGCGGCCGAACGGTGCGTGTCGTGTAGTGATTCACACCGTAGAAGTCGTAGGAGCCTGGGAATGAAGACCATGATAATATTAATAAAATATACCTCGTGTGTTCATAAGTTTTGAGACAAACTTTTACTTTAAAAAGGTAAAACATAATAATACTGGCAGCTGTCTAATTCCGTTTTTAATTTTGAATGTGGAATGTTTGTTCTATTTGTATGTTTTTATTATTTATTTCAATTAATTTTCTTATGATGGCGGGAGCAAAAGAATGACGTGCGACTGTCATTTCGCTACATATGGCGAAAAAAACCAATGGATATTTTCCGTGTCCTAAAATATTTTGGGATTAACCGCAACTTTATATATTACACCATAAAACGTTACAAGGAGACTGATTCTCTAATAGATCGCCAAAGGAGTGGTCGCCCGCGGTCTGTAAAGACGATTGCGAACATCGAAATGATCAGAGAGCGACTTCGCCGAAATTCATGTCGCACCCAGAAAAAAGTGCTCTGCAGACTAACATTTCGCGTGTTGCGGTAAACGAAATACTGAAATACAATCTCAAGGTAAAGGCCTACAATCCTAGGAAAGTTCACTTCGTTAATGATTGCCTTCGTAAATTACGACGCGAACGTTGTCCGATGCTACTTCAGAGACACGCTACGAAAAATATACTCATCACCGATTAGAACATCTTCACATTCGAAGAAAAGTTCAACCGCCAAAACAATAAAGTTTATGCCGAAAGCAGAGCAAAGATGTTCCAGCTCCAGCACGAAACGAAATGACGTGAAAAAAACCAATGGAAATTTTCCGTGTCTATGTTTTGGGATTTGCCGCAACTTTATATATTACACCATTAAAACGTTACAAGTAGGCTGATTCTCTGAAAGATCGCTTGCGGTCTGTAAGGACAATTGCGAACATAAAAAATAATCAGAGAGCGATTTCGCCGAAATTAATGTCGCACCCGGAATAAAATCGCTCTACAGACTAAAATTTCGCATGTTGCAGTAAACAAAATACTGAAATACAATCTCAAGGTAAAGGCTTACAATCGTAGGAAAGTTCACTTCCTTAATGATCGCCTGCTCCTAAACGATGTGAAAAAAATAATCTTCACCGATGTAAAAATCTTCATCTTCGAAGAAAAGTTCAACCGACAAAACAATAAAGTTTACGCCAAAAGCAGCAAAGATATTTCAGCTCCAACACGAAATGTATCGCGTTTCCATTATTCAACGAGTGTGATAGTATGGTGGGGCGTTTCGTATAAGGTGTCGCTTCGCTCCATTTTTGCCAACAAGGCGTCATGGAGCTAGTATAAAGAATAGAGGATGTCATTTTGAGTAGTAATTGCTTATAGTTATTGGTTAATGTATACTAAAAATAGAAATATACTTAAGTCAAAAAATCTTCTATGAACATTTTATTTCGTCTCAAAACCTATGAACACACGAGGTAGTGACAATTTTTTTTATTGCCATAGACACACAGACCTTGTATTTAGCAGCTGGCTTAACAAATATGTGTTCGTTACCTTTAATCAAATCGATCTCTTCCTGTGTGAAGGCTGGCAGCCTGGACTGGCTATAACCTTCCCTCTTGCTCTTCTCGGCCATGAATGTCTCGAGTACGGGGGGCCACCCGCCTTGGGCAGAGAATATCGGGTGCGAGTAGCGGCCAATCTAAAATAACGATTCATCATAAACTAAACCTCTATATTTGTTCTGCGTATATTATACAGCAATAAACAAAATTGTATAAAAAATATAAATATTTAATACGTAGAAAACTACAAGCGCATATTACTCAAACATTTGCCCTTACAGGAAATCGAAACCTGGACAAAGTTAGTGGGGCGACGTAATCACGGTCACACCAACTAAGCTAACTGCTTCGTCAGTCGTACATAATTATACTACTTAATTATTATTAAGTCGATATCTTAAATCCGTCTCACTGTTGGGAAAAGGCCTATCTCAGACCTCTATACAATTAACTATTCGTTGACTTTGAGCCCAGAAACCTGCATTTATTAACTTCAAAATTATAGACAACCAATTGTGTATCGAATAAGTTTCTAAGAGCGTAACTTACTCATAGGCCCACACTAGGAGGGCCCGGAGGTACGTTTAAAACCACGACACAATCCAAGTTGGATGGAAGGAACTACTCACATGCATGGCTTTGGTTAGCTCCGTGATCTCCACATCATTTTCCGTTTCAGGCTCGAGCCAGAACAGCTGGTTTGAGAGAGACACTTCGCCTGTAAACAGAGGTTGGATCGCAAAATATTTTTTTACTGTATACCTACTAATTATTTACAAAAAAAAGGTTGACGCTCGAGAAACGATAACTCACCGTGATATTTAGGCTTATACTCCTTTTCATACAGCCTGTACACTTTAGCATGAGCTAGCAATATGTTTTTGGTGCAAATATAGGAGCCATGGTCAAGGGAGACGATACCAGGAGCTAGAAAACCGGTATAGCCAAGATCGCAGACAGCTGTGGGCTCGTTGATAGTTATCCAAGTCTTGACGCGGTCACCGTAGAGGTCAAAGATGACCCTCGCGTACTCGGTAAACCAGCCGGTGATGAGGGGGTTTGACCAACCACCTGGAAATCATGATCATTATCATATCAGTCTAAAGATGTCCACGTGATATAATATTATAGGATTGCTTATGGCTACAATGATTGAGTTTGTGCCATCTGCATGTAGCAGACTCCTGCTCCAAAAATCAGGTTGTGTTGCTTCAACTTTTAAAGAGTTAATACACGCCGCGTTTCCATTCGCAGTAAGAGACTCGAGGGCCCGAGTTTACATGTATGTAGGGCAGCGTTGTCCTGATGCTTACCCAAGTCCTGAAGAGTCTGCGGCAGGTCCCAGTGGTACAGCGTCACGACTGGCTGCACACCACGCGACAGCAGCTCATCGATCAGCTCCCCGTAGTACCGGCTGCCGTCCTCGCTGATGCGGTTCGCGAAGCCGCTTGGCAGCAGTCGTGGCCATGATATCGAGAATCTTTAAGAAAAAAATAACACTAAAATTCTCTCCAATGAGCTGAAACAGCGCATAGTTGACTGCATTGTAGGAAAGAAGAAAAATAAGTCACCATCACCACCTGTGAAACATTCATCCATACTGGGTATCTAACTAGCCCAGATCAGACGAGTTTGAGCGGTAAGTAGTGAAAAATAGATCTCTTGATGGTCAACGATATCGTCGTAATGGCGAAAAGGAAAGATCTGTACCACAACCATCCCTATGTTACTCGCATCCAGTAATTTTTCACGACCTTTATTACGTAGATTGTAACAAGTGATCCTCTGATGCAATTGACTGCTGAGATTCGGCGCCTAAGGGAGGATGTGTCCTCAATGAAAGCTCAATTGGAACAGGCGGTATCATTTTAAGCGGTCTATCTATACCGGACGTATTTAGCTGTTAAGCTGACTCAAAAAGATCTATCCCTTTCACCGTCTAGAACTTGGCAGATACAAACAGCAAATAATGCGGACTTAGTTCCTATGTTCATCACAATTTGCTCGATTTAACAGTATGGTACAAACCGATCAATTAGGGAAGGTTCATAATTTTACGAGTGATCAAATCGGACAGATTGGGAACTCTGTCGGTAAGTGCAGGTCCGTTCACAATTTGTAGGTTTGACATGGATAGATTATAAACTATCGAAAATTAATACGTTATATTGTAAGCAGCATATACTGGGTCTCTATTCTGGGCGGTAAAAACCATATCGTCTTTGACCTGTTATGGTATTGTTTTGAACTCGGCCGCCATTACTGTCAAGTAAATAAGAGCCATCGTAACGTTGATCGATACGATAACAGGTTAAAGACGATATGGTTTCTGCCGCCTAGAATAGAGGCCCTGTTATGAACAATTTAAAATTTCATGACATAACCTATCGGTGTTCAACATCGTACTGTGAAACTTATATTGATGACAAAATTAATGAAATGTACATAGTATGTATTACATTATTATTGAATATTGTTTTCACAGTTTCCATTTCTTTGTGTGGTGAGCAATAAACGTGGTTGATGACGTCACTACTAAAATGTATGAAGTAATAAATAAAATAAATAAGTTGCAATGTATGTACAGACAGATGTAGTAAATAATGTTTTGCCTTTGTGTTTTGTAGGAAAAGTTCGTTTTTATCTTGCTGTCTCAGTCACCGATAGGCTTATTGAGAAAGCAAGATCAATACGAACTTATTCGACAAAAAACGATGGCAAAACATTATTCTCTACATCTGTATAGATAAGGTACCAAAGTATATTATTAAAATTAACTGTATTAGTAAGATGTATGCAGAAATAAATTATTTTAATGGGTAAAGCATTTTTTTAAAGATTTTCCTTGTACGAGGCCTGTAATTTCAGATCTTTTCTGACACAACGGCCATCTCACGTTAATAACTCAAATTTATCTTTCAAATATAATAGTTTAGTTAGTCCGTTTATGTTGTGGTGTGACGGCAGCATTTTTGATGGCATAAGGAATAGCGTGGTCTGATATACCTGACAACGAAAGGCAGAATGATTCTTTGCTAGTAATTTACTGGCTTTCTTACTTTGCCTATGGATCCTAAGCCCATAGGGTTGGCTGACACATTTGCAATCGTGACATTATTAATGTCCATGGAACCACAATAGAACTCAGAGCATTTATCATCACATCACGTCTGCCTGATTTATACCGTAATTAAAATATACCTGTAGAAATCCACCCCAAGGTCAACGGCTAACTGGACATCTGTTTTCCACTTGTGGTAGGAGTCGCAGGCCACGTCTCCGGTGCTACGGTCGCGGACCTTATGTGGTTGGGTGTGCACGAAGTGGTCCCAGATGCTTTCGCCTTTGTCTGCAAAATTCAAAATTCAAAATTCAAAATATTTATTCAGTAAATTGGCCACATGAGGGCTCTTTTACACGTCGGTAACATGGAGTGAATTTACTAGCGCTTCGGACAAGACCATCATTGCGGAGAAGAAGCGCCGCAAGAAACTCCAGCAGAAGGTCATTTTTTCCAATCATAAAATACAATAATACTTAAAAGTAACATTACAAGGTAATACAGTAATAAATCATTATTTTAAAACTAACACAAATAAAATCATTACAAATGTAAGCTACATTACTTAAATTAAAAATAGTGACTAGGAGAACAACATGACGAGGTCTCTACGTCAGGAACGATAATTAAAATAACTAACTGGAAAACACGTCCTTGCGAGCGTGAACAGACCGGACCCCACAGACAGCACCCGTTCACGAGTATGACGCGTATCTCAGCCATCGCCTCCCTCAACCATCTGTTCGGGAAGGTGGCGACCCGATCAACGACGCCGCCGTAAGCAAAGACCTTTAAGTGAGCATGACATGCTCATGCCCCTCAGTCGTTGGATATCATATTCGCAAAACATGATATTCTGAAAAATATCATAAAAGCAAAACATCATATTCGCAAAACATGATATTCGCAAAACATCATAATAGCAAAACATCACATTAGCAAATCCAACGACTGAGGGTCCGGGCCTGCTGTACATCTAACATAACCTAAACCTACCTACGATTTTATAACAAAACCGGACTATTTGTAAATATCATGTTTTGCGAATATCGTGTTTTGCTAGTATGATGTTATGCGTATATGATGTTTTGCGAATGTGATGCTATGCGTATCCCTCAGTCGTTGGATATCATATTCGCAAAACATGATATTCTGAAAAATATCATAAAAGCAAAACATCATATTCGCAAAACATGATATTCGCAAAACATCATAATAGCAAAACATCACATTAGCAAAAAATAACTATTATTAAGACATTAATTGGACATTGTCGACGGAGCTCCGCTACCGCGGAGCTCCTATTTCTGGGTGGTTTGGCCCTCCGGGCCTGCTGTACATCTAACATAACCTAAACCTACCTACGATTTTATAACAAAACCGGACTATTTGTAAATATCATGTTTTGCGAATATCGTGTTTTGCTAGTATGATGTTATGCGTATATGATGTTTTGCGAATGTGATGCTATGCGTATATTATGTTTTGCTAGTATGATATTTTGCGAATATGATCTTCTTGGGTATAACGGGCTCATGCTGCCGGACAAAATATATCAATAAAATGTAGTTGTCCGGCGAGAAACATCACAATGTGTTCTCACTTCTAAAGTGACTTGTGCACAAGAACCAATACGATTAAAAAGTAAAAAAAACATTAGGTATACTTAAATTTAAAGTGTCTACATTATTGGCTTAAAGGCATTTTGCAATAAGCGCTGCTCAGCGCTCAGCTATTATAACTATTCAAAAAAAAAAGTTTTTTAAAAACAACCGTAATATCAGTAATAGCTCACACTACTTAAAAACGTCTTTATCATCTAGGAAGTCATTTACAGTATAATATGCCTTACCCAGCAAGCAGCACTTAATGCGTGACTTAAATTTATTGGACGGCATTATGACAATATCAATAGTTATCTTATTGTAGAAACGTATACAGTTCCCCACGAACGATGTGCTTACTTTACGAAGACGGTGACCTGGGACTACGAGTTTATCTTTATTTCGCGTGTTGAACTTGTGAACGTCACGGTTATGCCTGAAGTCATGTATGTGTTTACGAACATACATGATATTTTCAAAGATATACTGCGACGCGACAGTAAGAATATTAATTTCTTTAAATTTATCTCTGAGTGAGACCCGTGAACCCAGCTGATAAATAAAACGTATAGCCCGCTTCTGTAATACAAAGATGGCCTGAATGTCAGCCGCTTTTCCCCACAACAAAATCCCATAACTCATAACACTATGAAAATAACTATAATACACCAGTCTCGCTGTCTCGACGTCTGTAAGTTGGCGGATGCGCTTTACTGCATACGCTGCAGAACTAAGTTTACCCGCAAGGCTGGATATATGCGCATTCCATTGTAGTTTTGAGTCCAAAGTAATACCTAGAAATACTGTTTTATCTTCGAATCCCATTGTCTCATTCTTCAGTCTAATACTAGTCCCATTCACTCCTTTCACATTTGATAGAGAAAATTTCATACACTTAGTTTTCTTGGCATTTAAAAGTAAGTTGTTGGCTGTAAACCAGTCAACAGTTGTTGACAACGTATCATTAATGTCATTGAAATTTGCCTGTTTTCTATCTACTTTAAATAAAGATCTGTGGTAGCACTGACAGCCTCTAGACGTCAAATTTTATCCTCCGAGTTTTCTTATTAAAAAACATTTTTAAATTGAAGTAATTTATGTTTATATCCTTATAGTTAACGTTGTTTTACTCTATGAAGTAATTGTTAATAAGATTTAGGCCCATAAAACTTCAAGAACACTAAAAACAGGCCGCTCGCAGCAGCTCCGTCAACCGTCAACGGACATTTTCAAATTCATAAAGGATAACCTGGGAAGTATTACTTTTAATTTCTTTTTACACTGTTTTTAACACTGTGTTTACATCCATACTTTTCACTGCTCATTGCTGAAGCCGTGAGCGACGTCAAAATACAAACATTGGCACCGTGCGATCTCTCTTTACTTGACATACAGTGGAAGTATAGTTGAGACAAGCCACTTTTGCCACAGACATTGCCCTACACGATACACTGTTCACCAACATCTATTCACACACATCCTTGCATAAAATAACCTGATTATCAAACTTCTTCTCCACTTACTCACTAGTTTAATATCTTTCAGTGTGATTGTGGAGTAGCTGTGAAACCATGGCCGCATCGAACATCAAATCGCGCAAAGCCACTACACGCCAGCTTGAGATACAACTTAAGGCTACCTTGAAAGAGCTGCAAGCTGCCAATACCTTAAATGACCAGCTACTAAGGGAAAGGGAAGATTGCGAAGAAGAACAAAAAAAAATGTTGGCTAAAAACACAGTGTTAAGGAACGACCTGGTAGAATATGACTATAAACTAATAGATGCACAAGATAGGGTGGAGCAGTTGCAGACCCTCGTAGATAATTTTAACCAGTGCGCTTCTACTCATGAAGTTGCATTGAATCGTATAATTAACCTCGAAGAAGAACTCGGTGCTGCTAATGAAGAGTTAAATTATCTACGGAGAGAACGTGAGTGTTATGACAGTTCAATTACACAAAATTTGTATCAGGAGATGGTAGGTGATAAGGATAATAAGGACAGTAATATTAAGAACTTAATCTTTTTCAATAGTAACAATAAATTAAAAAAATATGTTAACATAAACAAATACATAAGGCGTACTCAGAAGCTAATAAAAAGTCAGAGGTGTCTCAAAAACTATTCTAAAATGAAATTAGAGTTATCGGTTATGAAAAATAGGGTGCAAAAATGCAATAATAAATTAGATTTAGATAGGACTGTACATGATTTAAATGTTCACAAATTAAATGCAGAGATTAGTAGATTAAGAAAAAAACTTGAGGACATGTCAATAAAATACTTAACGGCTCAAAGTGAAATCAAGGAGCACATGCTGGCATTCACACAATTGCTGGAGAGTAGTAAATATAATGAAGACCGTTTTAATTCTTTAATTAATAATGGCATTGGTGATTGTAATTGTATAGGAACTGTACCAACAGCTGTGGTTCAGCCAGATGTGGCTCTTGATTCTTCTAAGCTAAGTGCCCCAAAAATAGTTTTAGATGAGTCCCCTAGACAAATTAGCAATAATAAAACTATTATTTATTCGGATCAGATAGGGTCTGGAATGGGTTCCATGTTAAGAAACAAATTGACACAAAATGTAACAAATTTTTGTTATCATAACGCAAATCTTATGCAATTATGTCATTTAATATCAAAGGGAAGTTATGACAGTTCTACTACTCTAGTGATTCTAGTAGGAAACAGTCTTGGTATAGATAAGTCTAGTGTAGGTAGATTATTGTCAACATTAAACCTTATTGAAGAGGCAGGCATAGGTAAAATTATACTTTGTGCATTACCATATTCACAAAATATGCCATACAATTATAATAATAAAATAGCATACTTAAATTCTTTAATGTATAATGCTATATGTCATAATAGTAAATATCATTTCTTCGACTTAAATAAATTTATTAAGCACCTCACGCTAACATCTGAAAAAATTCATTTTTTGGCTTTTAATATAGAACCAAATAGATATAACAGTGGTACAAATTCCATTCCTAATCATTTAAACTAAAGTATAGGACAGCGGAAACACCTTTGAGTATAAATATAGTTCATCAAAATATTCAAGGGTTTTCCAGCAAAGAATTAGAAGTAGGATTATTTTTAGATACTGAGAATGTACACATTATGTGTATTACTGAACATTGGCTTAGACCAGATCAATTAATTTTTGATTTCGTTAATTTTAAATTAGTTAGTTTTTTTGCCAGAAAATCCGCCATTCATGGTGGTTCGTTAATAATTGTTAAAAGTACCATTAAATCCAAAGAAAGGAAAGATATTGTTAGGCTATCCATAGAGAGGCTTGTAGAAATCTCATGCATAGAATTAGAAAATTACATAATTATCTGTGTTTACAGACCACCATCAGCTGATTTTAGCACATTTGAATCCAGTATGGAAAATGTGTTAAAATTAGTATGTAAAACCCAAAAGCATGTTATTGTCTGTGGAGATTTTAATGTTAATTTACTGGAATCTTCAAATAATACTATTAGGATCTTAAGTTTATTTAAATCTTTTAACTTAGGTAATTTGTTCTTTGAACCTACACGGATAGGAGTTTCAAGTGCTACCTGTTTAGACAATATTTATTGTAATTGCGAGTGTTTGGATAAGGAAATATTTAATTGCTTTAATTCTGATCATAGTGGCCAGAAGGCTTCTTTTTTAAATGATTTTCATCAAGAACCGCAGGCAATAACATACAGACCCATAACTAGCAATCGTTTAGAATTATTCAAAAATAAAGTTGAGAGCAATCTCTGTGGGTTATCCTTTTCAAATAATGATTCAAATAGTATTTATAAAGATTTGTTTGATGTAATTCTTCATCAATTTAACAACAATTTTAAGATGAAAACTGTTTCTGGGTCAAAAACTAAGTTTAGTGAATGGGCTACTGTAGGCATCCATAGAAGTAGAAATAGGCTTTATGAACTATATAGAGAGAGGGAGGAGAACAAGAATGCTGACTTCTTAGTTTACGTTAAGAATTATTCGAGGACCTTCAAGCGAGTTTGCTTAACTGCTAAGTCAAACTTTTTAAGTCTTAAACTCAAAGCTTCTGATAATAAGGTAAAAACGGTGTGGAAAATTATAAATAGAGAAACGGGTAAATCTAAAACTCGTGATAATCAAGTCACCCTAAACAAGGGTGACAAACAAATCACGTCAAACAAAGACGTGGCCTTAGCGTTCGAAGATTATTTCTCCACTATAGCTATTAATACAACGAAATGTCTTCAATCATCTGCGATTGTAGCTCAAAAACTACTTTGTGCTAATGTTACTAAATGTAATGTAACCTTTGATTTTAGCCATGTAGATTCAATTTCTATTGTTAAGGTATTTAAATCGCTCAGTTTAAAAAAAACTGAGGATTTATGGGGAGCGTCAGTTAAAGTGATCCATCATGTCATAGATATAATTGCACCTCATTTAGCTTTAATCTACAATAATTGCATTTCAGAGGGGGTTTTTCCAAATCTTATGAAATATAGTAAAGTCATACCACTTTTTAAATCGGGCGACATGTGTGATTTAACGAATTTCCGTCCCATTTCTATTCTACCGGTTTTAAGTAAAGTTTTTGAGAAGTTAATGTTAAAAGATATGTTAGGTCACTTCAATAGAAATAAACTGCTTAACAGTAATCAGTTCGGCTTCACCAGAGGACGATCCACAACTGATGCAGCATCTGTACTCATTAAATATATATACAATATTTGGGAGAAATCCTGTGATGCAATAGGAATTTTTTGTGACCTTTCCAAAGCTTTCGATTGCGTAGATCATGCGACTCTTATATTAAAATTAGAACATTATGGTCTGTCAAATAATTCTCTAAATCTTATGTCTTCATATCTTAGCGATAGAACACAAACGGTTGTTGTAAACCAAACACAGTCCATTGGAGCAACTGTTAAATTAGGTGTGCCTCAGGGCTCTATATTAGGTCCTTTCTTATTTCTGGTCTATATAAATGACTTACCACCCACGGTAGATAACCTTTGTGATATTGTGCTATTTGCTGATGATACTTCATTAATTTTCAAGGTGGACCGAAAATCCGTCGATTACAGTAGGATAAACGCCACGCTGGTTAAAGTACTTAATTGGTTTACTATTAACAATTTGCTACTTAACGCTAAGAAAACTAAATGTGTTAGGTTCGTTTTGCCTAATGTTAGACCGGTAAAATCTAGTATATTTCTAAATGATGAGTGTTTGGAGATGGTGGACAAGGCGCTTTTCTTAGGGATAACTATAGACAAAAACAATGGAGTCCCCATATAGCAGTACTAGCAGGTAAATTAAGTTCGGCAGCTTATGCTGTTAGGAAAATCAGGCAACTTACCAATGTTGAGACAGCTCGCTTAGTTTATTATAGTTATTTTCATAGTGTTATGTCGTACGGTATTCTGGTTTGGGGAAAAGCTGCTGACATACAGACTATATTCGTGTTACAAAAAAGAGCCATTCGTTCCATATATAACCTAAACTCCCGTGATTCCTTAAGATTACTATTTAAAGAAATTAGTATTTTGACAGTAGCGTCACAATTTATTTATGAGAATATTATTTATGTCATTAAAAATCAAGACTCTTTTGTTAAGAATTGTGATATACATAATTTGAATACAAGAAATAAAAATAAAATTGCTATTAAAAAATTTCGTGTCCGTAAGGTATATAAATCATTTGTTGGTCAATGCATTCATTTCTATAATAAATTACCTGACGAAGTTTTAAAGTTATCATTTCCAGCACTTAAAAATTACTTGAAAAAGTCGTTGATGTCGAAAGCTTATTATAGGGTCGAGGACTATCTAACAGATAAAAATGCTTGGCCTAAATTAAACACCTAAATAACTTAGTAATAGCTTAGTCAGGAAAATATCTAAACATTGTAGGTATAATTATTGTCTAGGGGACACGGTTTCTGTAGGAGAATGTATCAAAACTATGTGGTTGTTTTGCACCGTCATGGGTAAGTATATGTATACTATTATTATTACAATTTAAGAGTTCATCTGAACATACTGAGTTTTGACACATTTTCCTGCTCAACTACGCATGATATATATATTTTAATGTTAAATTCATTGTTTTATATAATGCTAGGTTAAGTTCTATAATTGTATAAGTAATTTAAAAAAAAAACGACTGACTGTTGAGTTTCTTGCGGCGTTTCTTCTCAGCAGTGGTCTCTTGCGAAGCGCTGGTAGATTTTTGACGTGTAAAAGTGCCCGTGCGGCCTACTTACTGAATAAACATCTTTTATCTTTTTATCTTTTTAAAAGAGAAGTGTCATCGGCAAACAGAACTATTTCATATTTGTCGCGCACAACATAAGGGAGATCGTTGATATAAATTAAAAACAAGAATGGGCCCAGAATTGAGCCTTGAGGCACTCCCATAGCAACAGCTGACCCAGGGGATTGCGTTCTGTTTATGTCCACCCGCTGAGTTCGGTGAGCAAGGTAAGAAATAATAAGATCAAGGGCACCGTGTTTGATACCGTAGAAGCTTAGCTTTCGCACTAACGTAACGTGATCAACGCAGTCAAACGCCTTGGATAAATCACAGAAAACTCCAATCACATCTAGTGATTCTTCCCAGGCATCAAAGACATATTTAATTAAGGTTGAACCGGCATCTGTAGTTGACCGTCCCTTGGTAAACCCAAATTGACCACTATGAAGCAACTTATTCTTACTAAAATGGGAGGATATTTGGTTAAGAATTATTTTTTCAAAAACTTTACTCAGCGCTGGCAGTATCGAAATTGGTCTAAAATTTGTGGGGTCTGTTCTTGCTCCTGACTTAAACAAGGGTATAATCCGACTGTGTTTCATCAGATCAGGAAACACTCCAATATCGACACACTTGTTAAATAAAGCAGCTAGATATGGCGCAGTTAACTCTAAGATGGACTGTAGTACTGTGACGGAGAGGCCCCAGAGATCTTCAGTCTTTTTTAGATTAAGTGACCTAAAAGTTTTGATAACAATTTTTGGAGAGACATGATAAAATTTAAAAACATCTGTGCATTCCTTTACATTTGATTTTAATAATATTTCAGCTTTATCAGAAGATGATTGTAATGATTTAGTGGTATCTAAAGGTATATTTGTAAAGAACCGCTCAAACTCTTTAGCTACATCTAGATCCGAGTTCACTACAGTACCTTCAACTTGCAGGCTGTAGTGCGGGTCTCTAACTCTAACGCAACGGTGCATGGTTGTTAACTGGGCATCGGGGGCGGACATATTAATATTAAAGCGTACCTTGTGTAGGCATACATCTAATGTACGGGTCATAAGAAAATATTGTTAAGAGTCCACATTGCTAAATTCGGTAGTGTTCCGCGATCTGGATCTCAATAACTACATTGCCTATGTATCTGTTCTTTGGTTATATTAGGCTTGATTATTTTTCATTGAAACTGATAAATGTGTGAAACAGGATTTGGGACAAAAACCTCGATAGTTTTATTTTTCAAACACGATACCTTTCCCTTATGATTTTGGTTGAATCTTCGAAACCCTACGATCCTTAGTACCAATTTCACCAAACGATGTTAAATTTTATCCATGTTAATCGGCTGTTAGTTCATACATTTTGACAGCTGTTATCGATCTAATCGTCTATTAAGTGTTTACCATCGTTTAGTGAAATTGGTACTTAACATTGATTTTTTATGGGTCCATATTGGCTCACCTAATTATTTTTACTCATAACGACTCATAAGTCCTAATTATCGCAACTCCTAACGTATTTATTTCAGCAACTGTTACATTTTCAGGATTTTTATAAATCAAACCTAACCTAACCTAGTCTTATCTACACATTGAATATTTCAGAACTTCTGAACAGTTTACGGTTCCAGCGGTATAAAAAATTCATTTTCGGAGTTCCGATAATAGGAGTTGCAATTTTAGTTGAACTTTGGCGCTCCCATTTTTTATTTAATAGTCGAGTACTCATAAACTTCTTATTCCTGGTAAGCTATTTTTAACCGACTTCAAAAAAAGGAGGAGGTTCTCAATTCGTCTGTTTTTTTTTTTTACAGAACTTTCGACTGGGTGAACCGATTTTGAAGATTCTTTTTTTATTTGAAAGCTGGTGCTTCCAGATTGGTCCCATTTTTTTCAAAATGAAGATCTGATGGTGGAATCCATGAGGAATCGACGGAACTCTTCAAAATTTATAAAAAAAAAAAAAAAAAAAAAAAAAAATGTTTATTTCAGATTCCTAGGATCCATAGATGTTAGTGGGTTAGAATACAAAATTCCTTATACTATGTTATCCTATAACTATGTTAGTGTACACATTATTTAAGTGGAGCCTGGTCCAGTGACTCAGAATGCCACTGTCCATTCTGCCCGCCACCACGGCCAGGAGGCTGTTGCAGCTGCCCCGCAGACGCCGCAGCGCCGCCGCGGAGCGCTTGCGTAGCGTCGCGAGAAAGCCGTCGACATGCGCATCCGCAAACATGCCTGACGCGCTGCAGCGGCGCGGCAGCCGCAACAGAATCCTAAACGCGTTATTAAACTGGATGCGCAGGGCACTGAGCGATCGTTGCGTGTATCTACACCATAGGCTACAGGTATACAGCGATGTACAGTACGCCCTGAAAAGGGTTATTTTAACCTGTGCTGTACATCGACTGAACCTGCGCGCGATCATGTTCGCTCTGATCGCCAATGCCCTGCGCTCCCTCTCGATGTCCGCGTCATCCCGCAGATCGTCCGTCATCAAGTGCCCGAGGTACTTGAAACATGTAACCCTATTTAGCTTGTTACCATTGAGATGAATGGGAGGAACATATGATGGAACTTTATTTCCCGCTTTAAAAACCATGTAGACACTTTTTACGGCATTGTACTTAAGGCAGTGTGTGTTCGCATAAGACTCACATATTTTAATTAGACGGTCTAGACCACCGACTGACGGACTCAACAGCACCATATCATCTGCATAACTTACATTATTTAGACAAACCCTGTCAATATGGCATCCGACATGTGTGCCGCTGAGTTCGCCAATCAGGGCGTTCATGTAAAGGTTAAACAAGTGAGGCGAGGTAAGCCCCCCCTGTCTAACCCCACACGCCAAACTGTACTCGTCAGATAGGACATCACCCCAGCGCACACTGTTTCTTTGACCAGAGTACCAACACCTGAATATGCGTATAAGTTCCCTGGGCACTTTCACCTATACACACCTATAGCGATTTTGGTATTTTTCATTGTAACTCGTGTATTTGGTCTTGGAAACCGCTATTTGGTGAAGTGGAACTGATGATGAAGACCACAGATAGCCACCGGAACTCCTAAACGGTATATATTTCGAGGGTGGCGACAAGATATTTCGATTAAGATAGTTGAGCGACTATGACGAAGCATATTTAGGTTTAAATATATGACTATGACTTTCCCACGGCGTTGCTTGCGGCGAGATTGAAATGTTCTATTTTTTCTTGAGAAATGGGAGAAAAATGGGAGAATAACAGCATAATTATGATCACTAAAAAGTATAAAATAAAAAAAAAGTTTAAAAAAACAAAAACCCGCCTTCAAAAAGCAAAAAATAACTTCTTTAAAATGGTAGGTAAATAGGTCAGTCCAACTGAAGTCGGCGTCCAACAATATTTTAACCAAAAGCAGACTTCAGTTGGACTGACCTATTTACCTACCATTTTAAAGAAGTTATTTTTTGCTTTTTGAAGGCGGGTTTTTGTTTTTTTATTCTAATTAATGTTGTGGTTTTATAGTAAACAGCATTTTTCAAGTAAAACGTTGTAAGTCAATTGGTGGTAGTAAGTTTTTATTTTTTATTCTATATGCACTTACCGCTGACATTCCAGGCTCCTTCAATCTGGTAGGCGGCTGTGGCGGCGCCGAACTTGAAGTTCTCAGGGAACCGGCGCGCGCCGCATGCTGCGGCCACCAGGATACTGGAGATAAAACAACGACACACCTGTTTTAAAGAGTATTAGCACTAGAAGAAGGAAACTAAATTAAACACCTACCTCATATGTCCGGGAGTGTAGCACGCAATGGACGCTACTTAGGAGATAGCTGGATCTTTATTTCGGGGCAAGACATTTCCGTACTGTAAATGCCTTGCTAGTCCTGTTATATATTTTTTCGGTTTTGGACCTGTTAGTGAAAGGAAACTATACTCTTAGTTGCTAAGAGAAGTATTCCCCATAAGACTGACCCACAACAATGAATTTAGTGGGTGTATAATGTTTTCACGACAACAAATATTCAAATGATATAAACATAAAATGCATAATTTCTTGAAACATAAGGATCAGTTGCCATAATATGTCGTTGCATAACAAAATGATAGTATAATAATCACCCAATACAATATTTAACATGCATTATATATATTTGATATCAGTATGGAGAGCGAAGAGACCAAAAAATAATAATGGCTGAGCTAACATTCCGCATGGTTAAGGTCCAGCTCCAACCTAACCTAACCTATCAACGTGAAGTTGACACATTTGGTGGGTAGTTCAATGAAATTATGCAAAAAGTGTTAAGACTGATTGAAGCGCACACGTATTTATTTGGTAGGTAGTTGATCGGACTGTACGTCGCTTTCGGTATAACCTGGTTAATTATGGAAAGAGAGAGAAATCCGAGCGACAAACATGTGAGACAGTTGCCATTTACCATCTACTAAATCTATTTACCATCCTCTCTCCAGCACATATGGCTAGCTCATCTCCCACTTGAGAGTAGCAACCTTCTTTAACTTAAGTTCGTAGTCTGCATTGCATTGTTTTTTATGCAATCTCTAAGTGAGATTCCGAGCATCGCTCTCTCCATTACTCTTTGGGTGTGCGGTTAGACGATGTAAGGTTCATGCTTCCGCTCCGAAGAACGGTTACCGTAAAATGGGGTAAGTAGAGATTAAGGGGTGAGTAGGGACACAACCTAAAATGAAGCATATGTTACTAATTATAAGACTGAAATTATTTCCAATAGACGTAACGTTATTGTCCAGAATACTAGTTATTATTTGTAACAAGTTATGACTTACTTTAGGTTGTGTCCCTAGTCATCCCATTTTACGGTACTCTGTTGGTAGCTATATCACACAATATTACTTTTATGTTATCCGGCAGCATGAGCACGTCATGCTCGCTCAAAGGTCTTTGCTTACGGCGGCGTCGTTGATCGGGTTGCCACCTTCCCGAACACATGGTTGAGGGAGGCGATGGCTGAGATATGCGTCATACTCGTGAACGGGTGCTGTTTGTGGGGTCCGGTCTGTTCACGTCTGCAAGGACTTGTTGCTCAGTTAATGATACCAGTTATGGCTTTTGACGTAGAGACGTCGTCGTCGTCGTCGTCGTGTTGTTCTCCTAGTCATTATTTTTAGTTTCATGTATTTGACATGTAATCTTGTTAATTTTTACATTTATTTGTAGTGTTTTTAATTTTGAATTTGTATTTTTTTTATATGTGATAGTTCTAATAATTTATATTTGTTGCTTTATTACCTTGTAATGTAACTTACTTTTAAGTATTATTGTATTTTATGTTTGAAAAAATGACCTTCTGCTGGAGTTTCTTGCGGCGCTTCTTCTCCGCAATGATGGTCTTGTCCGAAGCGCTAGTAGATTCACTGTATATTACCGACGTGTAAAAGAGCCTGTATGTGGCCAATTTACTGAATAAATATTTTGATTTTGATTGATTTTGATCACTTTAGTTAGCTGCCTTCTTTGGAATTACATCAGATTATATTGTCTACTTTCTTTTTTTCAGGATTACAGACATCTGTATTCTCAAGACAACAAATGCATGGCAAACCCTGAGGACTTAGGTGGAATGATTCTATACAATTCAATAGTAAATAAGTAATTATTACCTTAAAGCGACTGCTCGCGACCAGCTCATATCGACGAATAACAGAAGTATTACATAATCGTTTGTTCATCATATTCCAATAATAATCAGCCCGTCTTGATGACACAGGTGATCACATAACACTTAAGTCAATATCATAAATGTCTGGTGAACCAAAACTACATAAAATGCATTATGAAATAAATAAATTTACGGCCACTTGCACGACCTGATTGAATTGATTTGAATTTTGAATTTTGATGACATTGCAATATTATGGCATTAATGAGCTCAGCTGTTCTGATGATTAGAACGAAAGTGGCATCAGGATTTCCGCTGTACTTAACGTAGACCCGCTGGGGGGGTCATTATTGCTATCTAGCGATCAGTAGCGGAATGTGTATAGGTAATTCAGATTTTCGGTCCTACATAGAAGGCAGTGCAAACTACTAGTCCTTTCTTTTTATTATGGTATGAGATGTTTTCAATCCACAAAGTAGTGAAGAAGCACACTATACTCGACTCCATAACATAGCTTCAAGCGTATGACGCATGAAATTGAAAAACAGAACAAAAAAAAGAATGCGTATTATAATTCGTCTTTGTCGTTGAAGGTATAGCTCGCGTCGATGTCGTGGGTCTTGGCGACGGCGGCGTAGTAGCGCGCGGAGCGGCGCGGGGTGCGCGCGCGCTGCGGGTCCGAGAAGTCCACCGCGTGCAGCCCGAAGCGGGACCTGCGGGTTAGAAAATAGAAAATAGAAATAGAAATAATTTATTCAACGCTTACTTACAGCAACACATTAAAAACAAATTAAACATGGCGATGAAAGGAGCCCCTACTCAGCTATCTACGATCCTTTTTTATAATTTACTACCGAGAAATACATCACAGGGCTTGGCGTAGATTGCATGTCTTTAGGGATCAGAATTGGTAAAAAAAAAACTGCTGTCTGAAATAATTCGACATACGCTAGACCTAAGATATAAGGAAGACAGAATTACAGACCTAAATTAAAACAAGACGGCAGTTAAATCTGTGTGGCGATTTGCTTGCAACACACGCGTGGTATAGGCGCAACAATTTCGACTTTGAAGCTTGTGCGGAATGGCTGTTGCGCTTGTCATCTATTTATTGTTAATGCTTTTACTATACATTATATTCAAATAAGGCTGCGGCTCCACTGAGGCGGAGATGATCGGAGTGGAGCGGAACTGTGCCAATATTAACCAATAGAATCTAAACCAACGTGCGCAAGGCGCGCTCGACGTGACCGCATGTGCCTTCTATCGGTTAATATTGGCACAGCTCCGCTCGTCTCCGCTTCAGTGGAGCCGCAGCCTAAGTCTGGCAGTGGTGCTCTACTGACTTAATGTGGGGGGTAGTACCATGTACACGGTTCGCTTGGTTCACTACCACAATTTTACCTTCGACAGCAGTATTTGCAATTTAGTATTCTGGAGTAGATGTTTAGCTTACCCTCAGCGTGTTTGGTGATAAAAAAAATGATAATATAAAGTACCTATATTGGGTAATGAATACTTACTGGTATCCGTCCATCCACTCGAAGTTATCTATAAGCGACCAAGCGATGTAGCCCACCACGTCGACACCGTCTTCCTGCATCGCTAGCAGGATCTGTAAACAAAAAAACATTCCCATGGTATTTTATCATGACATTCTGAGTTAGTCGTTACGGAGCAGAGGTTAATTCGTTAAATATTTAATATGCCTGTAGGGACTCAGAGACTGAGTTTTGCCCTAGTTAAACCTATAAGATTTTTACTCTTCAAGATTTTATAAGCATGTCTCTTGGAACTGGGGACTAGGACCTCGCCAAAGCCTTCACATCCTTTTGCAATGTCATGTCACAGACAATTTAGAAGTTCTGTTTCTTTTTTGCCATTACAGAACGCGTCGCAAACACCGATTAATTTTTTCGATGTGATTATTTTTCGTGACACTCAGCTGTTATTCGAACTGGGTTCTATAGTAACGCTAGAAATTAAAAATAACCTGTGCCAAGTAGTCCTTGTAGTACTGGGTTCGCCCCGAATCGTCCAGATCAGCTCCTGTGTCAGAAAACCCGTTCTCCAGGATGAAGATCTTCATATCCCCATACTGCTGCTTCAGGTACACTAGCAGGTCACGTAGGCCTTTTGGATGCACCTGTATGTGAACAACCTTTATATTAGTTCAAAGGCACACAAAGGACAATGAAGATCTCCAAAGGGCTATGCTCAGAAATATCAATGAAAAAAGCCTTGTAGCATAAGGTGTCTACTCGTGGTCGCAAGGTACCGAGTTCGATATCCAGTGGCTGCTTCGTAATGTGTTTTTTTTACTTAAGTACACTAAAGCCAGTAAGCACATTGACGAGGCACTGATTGAAAATGAAGTGTCCTGTAGACCATCAGAAAATCCTTCTTATATCCGTTAATAGAGGCTAATAGAGAGACCCTACTTTAGACATGTGTTATGCCATAGGGATGAAGTTGCAAGTTGTATATGGAAGCTGACTGGGAAAACTGTCAGATTCTGAGTTGTGCCAACAGACACTGTTGTCTCTGCCTTAGATAGTTGTCTTCTACTTGTAATAAGTTGTAGATACTTAGATGTCGCTAGTATTGCTAGCAAGCTATCAGAACAGTTATCAACACTCAATTCAAAGAGACGCACCAAGAACCAGCTGGAGGCAGTGGGAGACCACTCTGGGCGGCCACCAGTAGTGGAAACTCTCAGCTCTTCGACGCCGTGGAACAAGTACACCCCGGCGGGCTCGCCCTCGGCCAGCGGCCGGACGGTGTGCGTCGTGTAGTGATTCAGACCGTAGAAGTCGTAGGAGCCTGGAAGTGAAAAGTACATAATAATAGAGTATGACCAGTGAGTGGTGACACCAAAAATGGGGGCAAATTTAAAATGTCACTAGCTGGTAACACAAAATGTATAACGACTGGATAGGTAAGCGTAATGTGAAAGCTTGTTTCATAGGTAAAATTGTTGCCATGTGAAGAATTAGAAAAAGTGCTTGTGTCACGACTCGCTGGTCAGACTTTAACAAGAGCTTTTTTCTATTGCCATAAACAGGGATATGGTCCTGATGGAAATATAAAACGCTCTTTAAAGACCAGAGCCAGACCTTATATTTTATTGCCGCGGGCTTAAGAAATTTATGATCGTACCTTTAATTAAATCAATCTCGTCCTGTGTGAAGGCTGGCAGCCGGGACTGGTCGTAACCTTCCCTCTTACTCTTCTCGGCCATGAAGCTCTCGAGTGCTGGGGGCCAGCCACCTTGGGCTGAGAATATCGGGTGCGAGTAGCGGCCAATCTAAAATAACGATTAATCATAAGTAAATAAAATATTAATTTACCTAGTCCCTAAAACTCTTGATACTTATTAATTTTTAGTCTGCCTCACTTGCTAGAAAAGGCCTATCTCAGACCTTTATACAATTATCTATTCATTGACTTTGAGCCAGAAATCTGCATTATTATTAACTTCAATATTATAGACATCAAATTCTAAATCAAATAAGTTTCTAACAGCCAACTTACTCGTAGATCCAAGTTGAATGTTAAGCACTACTCACATGCATGGCTTTGGTTAGCTCCGTGATCTCCACATCATTTTCCGTCTCTGGCTCGAGCCAGAACAGCTGATTTGCGAGAGAAACTTCGCCTGTAAAAAGAGGTTGAATAGCAAAATATTTTGACAACGTAGATTAGTTTTTTTAGGGTTATTATTTAGTAAAGAGTGAACGCACAAAAAAAAACTCACCATGATATTTAGGCTTATACTCCTTCTCATACAGCCTGTACGCTTTAGCATGAGCTAGCAAGATGTTTTTGGTGCAAATATAGGAGCCATGCTCAAGGGAGACGATACCAGGAGCTATAATACCGGTATAGCCAATATCACAGACGACTGTGGGCTCATTGATGGTGATCCAGGTCTTGACGCGATCACCGTAGAGGTCAAAGACGACCCTCGCGTACGCGGTGAACCAGTCGGTAATGAGGGGGTTGGACCAGCCACCTGAAAATAACAAATACTTACATAGTGATATAGGTATTTTAGTTTTGAGTTCTGACCGTGGTAAGTACAAGAAGGTGTCATGGTTGCGAGTGTTTATCATATCAACCTCAAGATTTCCACGTAATATAACATAGGATTGCTAATCGACACAATTATTGGTCTTGTGCCATCTGCGTGCAGCTGACTTCTGCTACACAAATCAGATTGTGTTGCTTCAACTTTTAAGGAGTTCACCCACACCGCGTTTCTGCACGCAGTTAGAGGTTCGAGGGCCCATTAACAGATAGAACATTTTGAAACTATTTTTATTTTATAAGATTACTAGGTTTTATTCAACGGCGAAGCGAGTAAACTTAACCAGCATTTAACAGTAACCTTATTTCATGTGTCGAGGGCAGCATTGCCCTGATGCCTACCCAAGTCCTGAAGAGTCTGCGGCAGGTCCCAGTGGTACAGCGTCACGACTGGCTGCACACCACGCGACAGCAGCTCATCGATCAGCTCCCCGTAGTACCGGCTGCCGTCCTCGCTGATGTGGTTCGCAAAGCCGCTTGGCAGCAGTCGTGGCCACGATATCGAGAATCTTGAAGAAAAAAATAACACTAAACTTCTCTCCTATGAGCTGAAAGAGTCTATGGTTGCCTGCGTTGTAGGAAAGTAGAAAAATATGACCACCTGTGTTAACATATAGGGATAAGATAAGACGAGTTTGGGCGGTAGTCAGAAACTGAGCTTTTTTTGGTCAACGAAGTCGGATTGATGAAAAGGAAAGATCTGTACCACAACTAAATGGGCTTATGTTACTCGCATCCAGCGATTTTTCGTGACCTTTATACTTAGATCGTCTACCACCTTGTAGGAGGTAGTAATTCCAGATCATCTTGAACGGCCATATGACTCAAAGTACTCATGGTCATTTTTTTAATATAATAGTCTAGTTAGTCCGGTTATGTTGTGGTGTGACGGCAGCATTTTTGATGGCTTAAGGAATACCGTGGTTTGATATACCTAACAACTAAAGGCAGAATTAATCTTTGCTAGTTATTTTACTAGCTTTGTTGCTCTGCATATGGAGCCTAAGCCCATAGGGTTGGCTGACACATTTGCAATCGTGACATTACTAATGCCCATGGAACTCAGAGCATTTATCATCAGGTCTGCCTAATTTGTATCGTACAAAAATTCGTTACCTGTAGAAATCCAGCCCAAGGTCAACGGCCAACTGGACATCTGTTCTCCAATTATGATAGGAGTCACAGGCCACGTCTCCGTTGCTGCGGTCGCGGATCTTATGTGGTTGGGTGTGCACGAAGTGGTCCCAGATGCTCTCGCCTTTGTCTGCAACGGTGCTAGGTTGTTAACTGGACATCAGGGGCGGAAATATTGATATTACCCGGGAAACCGTAGCTTGCCGGTCATAACAAAGTGTTGTTTAGTCAGTTCAATAAACGATTTGAAACGATTGCATAATTAATTATCACTTTACTGTTGCCATTTACTACAGACATCGAGATGATAACAATAATAATCTGATTTAAAGTAGTGATAACCCAGTTACGGTATTGTATACAAGCCAAACAAACCCGGATTTGCATGCCCTAATCACTGAATCAAATGTCATTTGCATAACGAAAATAACGAATAAATATTGTCCGTAGTTAATTTATGGTTGAAATTGTCTGAATGTTGACATTTCCCCGTAGAAAAATATATTTTTATATTTTAAATTACCCAGAAAAAATATTAACAAGTGTCAGTGTCCAGGGCCTCTATTCTGGCGGTAAAAACGTTTACGTATTGTCAACGTTTTAATAGCTCTTATTTATTTGATAGTAATGGCGGCTAAGTTAAAAACAATATCATAACAGGTCAACGAATAGAAGCCTAGGTAAAAGGTTATAAGGCAATTATGTGGTAGCAGTAAGCTTTTGTTTTTTATTCTATATGAACTTACCGCTGACATTCCAGGCTCCTTCAATCTGGTAGGAGGCCGTGGCGGCGCCGAACTTAAAGCCGTCAGGGAAACGGCGCGCGCCGCATGCTGCGGCCACCAGGATACTGCAGACAAAACAAAGTTTGAAAAAGTATTACCATAGAAGAAGAAAATTTTAAACATCTTCCATAAGTATAGTCGACCAAGGAACTACTTTACCACTTTTCGACTCTATTTGTATGATGTTAAGGTCCAAAACTGGTAAAACTTTCTTGGTCGACTATACCTACGGGAGTTTAGCGTGGTCATTGCATTAACATTTAAAAACACAACAGCTCGATTTTTACATAGTATATTAGGGCAAGGCATTTCCTTATATCTAATATATTTGCAATTCTCCATTCCAATCCAGCTTTAATTTAGGTCTCCTGAAAGGACACTACTCTGTTAGTCGCTGCGAGAAGGATTTTGCAAAGACGAAACATACTATTACTAGCATAACTAGTATTTTGTAGCTGGTCACGCAGTGCGTCTCTTTCGGTTAATCAGGGTCATTGTGGAAAGAGATAGATTTCTGAGCGACAAACAAGTCTGCTGCTGCTTTGAAAAGACCTGAAGCACACTGAAATAAAAGACGTTGCGACCTAACACAATTATGTGGACAGATGTAAGCTTATGGACTCCGCTGGCTCAGCACCAGTTCCCGGTCGTGTTTTTGCTTGTATGTCCATACAGGTTGGTTGGTTGTTGGCAAGGTGGTAGCATATCCGCACGAGGTCCGAATCATCATCATCAGCTCGGTGCAATCCACATTTGAAATAGAGCCTCCTCTTGAATTTTCCAAGCGTATTCAGTCCCTTCCTGCAGTTTTGTCTCGCCATCTAGTGGGTGGTCAGCCAACACTTCTTTTTTCTATCCGCATTTGCAATTCATTATTTTCTTAAACCATCTACCATCATCTCTCCGGCACACGGCCACTCTACTATACCCCACTTTAGAGTAGCAACCTTCTTGGTGCTGTTGATCACCTAAGTTGAAGAAGAAGACACAAGAAGCACACGAGACATATTCGCTGTATAATTATATAATTTTACATGCGATCTCTAACTGAGATTCCAAGCATTGCTCTCTGCATGCATGTGTTTGGTTGGACAGGTATAGGTCCATGCTGCCGCCCATAGGTCATAGTAGAAAGTACGCGTTGTTCAAACATCCTACGCTTCAGGCTTATTGAGTTATCGCTTTTACGTCTTACGCTACCTTCGTAAAAGCAGCCCACCCCACTCGTATACCACGATTTATTTCCTGGCTCTGGCTGTCCCTATTCACATTTGGCCTAGATAAATGTACTGTTACAGTCCAATTCATAAGTATGTGTACACTTTAGTACCTTGTCACTATCTTTCTTGACAATTCATATATGGCAGTTTAAACATGACATTAAATAGACAAGGTACTAAAGTGTACACATATTTATGAACTCGAGTGTACACACGCTTGATTTTATGGTTGCAGACTATAATACTGCCGTAATACCAAAGAAGGTGCATAATTGCAATACATATAGTAGTCGAAGCATCCTATAATCCATTAGTAACTCTATTCAATTTAAATGCTTATTAATGCTGTTACTATGTGAAGATAGCTGCCACCTTTGATATTATCAGCAGATTACACGGCCTAAGGTGACAGAACCTGTAATTGACAATAAGGATCAATGATGTACACTTGATTCTTATTTTACAGAAGATAAGGGTTATTCATTTGTTTTGCAACAATCAATTTAGGACCGTATGAAATTTGAATTAAGGGTGAAGTGTCCATTACTGGTGCCTGTCAGCTAAAAGTGTCCATCATTGGTGCCGTCACCCTACCTTCTTTTTTTCTCATCTCAAGTCTACCAATGCATTGCCAAGCCTGAATACTCTGATGGAATGATTCTATGCAATTAAATAGTAAATAAGTAATTACCTTAAAGCGACTGCTCGCGACCAGCTCATATCGACGAATAACAGAAGAATCACATAATTGTTTGTTTATCTAATTCATGTAATAATTAGCTCGTCTTGATGTCACAGTTAAACATAACACTTTTAAGTCAATATCATAAATGGCTAACAAAACGAATGTACATAAAATGTATAGTAAAAAAATAGATGTATGGCCACTTGCACGTCCAGTTGAATACAGGGTGCCTCTGACATTGGGGCTTTAAATGAAACGATCGATTCTACTCGCTAAACTGAACTACTTTTGTTCTGCAACATTAAAAAATAACTTAAGTTTGAAGTTGTAATAACTAATTGATGTTAAAGTCTAATTGTAAAATCAGTGTATTGAATCACAGCCATAATTCACTATCTCATGGTATCCCCAGCGCGAAATACGTGTGACATCTGAATCTGCGTTTACGTCAATATATTATAGCTAGCATTGTACCGAAAAGTAACTTCTCAAATTGTGAAAGTGTCTTATGAGAAATTCTCGGAAATTTCTAAGAATATTCTTAAATTTTGTATGGAAAGAGAACATTCTCAATGGTCTCAAATGTTTCCGATAATATTCTCAGTAATTTCTTGAGAAGATTTCTTAACTTCCGAAAATGTACTGCAACTTGTACATTGCTAATTATAGCTGACCTTCCTTCTATATCATCGATGTGAAAGCAAGATGGGCTGATACAAAGTATAATGAAATACATAAGTATATATTTCATATAAATCTTAATACACCATGAACGTTTTGCCATTTCCTTATTAGTAAATTAACTAACTGGATGACGGACGAACTAAGTAGTTTTGACCTGTCAAACAGCATCCAATATTACCGAAATATGTGATTTGCCGCAACGCACCGTTTTGTTGTGGTAAACTAATCCTTATACACAGATAAGTTATCAGTTAATGTCAACAAGAGGTAGATCAAATTATTTATACGTGGAACCGCAATCAGATAACACACGTACCGTAGGTTCAAGTGATTTCAAATTAGATATGAAAACAAAACACTTCGTGAGGGATCGCTATCAGTCACAGACTTTCATATTTTGACATATTATGCAACTCTGTGGCCGATAGTAACCCCTCACGAAGCGATTAGTTTCCATATCTAATTTGATACCACTTGGAACTACGTGTATTATCTCATCTAATAGCCGTTCCACGTAGGTACATATTATGTTTTCAATGGAATGCCCAAGGAATACCTCAAGTCCAGCGGTTTTGCGGCCAATCAGTCAAGGTACTGTTTTTACCTGACTGCCGAAGGAGGAGGGTTATGAGTTTATCAGCCTATACATGTATGTTTATTCCTTTGTGGCGCTCTAGAAACTAAACGCATGAACCGATTTCGATGTTTCTTATGGCAATCGATTTGTCTTGATCTTGTAAGTGTCACTACAAATATGACAGTAATTAAAGTTCAATA
Source organism: Acleris literana (assembly GCA_946894065.1). Lineage (NCBI taxonomy): Eukaryota > Metazoa > Arthropoda > Insecta > Lepidoptera > Tortricidae > Acleris > Acleris literana. The sequence goes on along the minus strand of OX335688.1, from coordinate 734,640 downwards.
TGGCGACAGCTAGACGTCATTTTGTAAAAAATAAAAATAAACGAACTGTGACAAATGTGGTATCATTGAATTTAGGTAACTATTTAAAAATCATCTCATTAGAATTTGCGGAATCAAAATAATATCGAGCGATAAGCTGATAAAAAGTTTTTAGCGTTTACATGCGGAACAATAGTAGGTATCGAAAATTTGACGGATTTCGTACAGTTTTGAATTGCAGTAAACGCCATAGAGAAGAAAAGTTGCGTTGAAACCGTTTATATATTAATTAGGAGACCGCAATGCGCATCCTAACGATCTATTTTGTGACAAGTTATCCTTTTGTGCGGAACAAGGTCGGTTTTGCGCCGATATGGTTAAGCTAGGCATCGACTCGGGCGGGCACACGTATTAAGTGACATTTACAAATATGAGCGCTGGTTAGATGAAAACAACATAGGCCTGAGGCCCTTGCCAAGATACACTACGCTAACTATCGTTTCTATTCGTTTCGTTTTTAAACCAACCGCGTCACTGGCAGATGACGTGATACGAAATGTCACGTGATCTACCAGTGACGCGATGGGTTTAAAAACGAAATGAATAGAAACGCTATTTAGCGTAATACATCATGGCAAGGGCCTCTGGACTTACTGTTAGTGTTAATAGTATTTCTGATCCTAAATGCATTGCATAACATGTTCAAGGAGTAGTTTAATATTAAGTCTCCTACTATTACCTACTATTACTATAATAAATCTATCTGTGTGAAGCATTATAAAGATAAGTTTAGGATTTAAATCTTGAATAGATTATTATTATTACAGGTTGGTCAGTTTGCTTAAGGTGGCGCCCAACATGGGGCGGGGTATCCAAAATCTCCAATATGTAAGGAAGATTCGCATCTGCCTAATAATCCCTTATCATGTAGATTTCTAGATCCTTAAAAGTTCGATTTCGGATCAATAAAGAATATTAGTACTGTAACTTTCGCTCGATGGAGTTGAGAACAGCGCTTTCTAGCGATCAGTAGCGAAAATTTTAACCCTAGATGGCAGAGCAAACCACTAGTCCTGAATTATTTTTTCTGGAACATGGTCCGAATGTTCTAGATAAGTAATTATAATTTTATCGGTTATACTCGTAAGTAAGTTTAGCGTCCGAATTCGCGTAGATTAAAATAAAACACTATAAACCTGGCTCCATTACGTTTCTTCGAGCGCATAACGAATGATAATAAAAACACGAAACAAAACATTAACAATGTTTATTAAAACATAACATTTAATAATAAATAATATGGTATTTACCCGTGTTTCACTGACACTCATTTCATAGAACGTATCACTTCACAGAATTTTTGTTTCATAGAAAGCTATTTTCTGCTGGAACCGTGTTGATTTCAGGTTATCTTAAATAAAATTGACGTAGGTTAAGTTAGGTTAGACTTGTAACTTAAAATCAACACGGGTTCAGCAGAAAATATTTTTCTATGAAACGTAAATTCTACGAAGGGAATGTTCTATGAAATGAGTGTCGGTGAAACAAGGGTAAACCGGTATGGCTGATTTGCTTAGGTCCAATAAAAGCATGCCAGTAGTAGTACATTGACGAGTTTATTTTCACGTTTGAGGCGAGAGCTATTGTAACGACGCAATGTACTTCTACTGGCATGTGTTGTCTGGAACAATGTAAATCAGCCATTATATGGAATGAGTATTGTAATTAATGACTGCTGTCAAAATCGTAGCTCGCGTCGATGTCGTGGCTCCTGGCGACGGCGGCGTAGTAGCGCGCGGAGCGGCGCGGGGTGCGCGCGCGCCGCGGGTCCGAGAAGTCCACCGCGTGCAGCCCGAAGCGGGACCTGGAAGGGGGCCAGACCTTATTCACCCTCCACTTGATGGTTCAGGGAGCCGATTTTTAAATCTCACTGATGTTATTTTAAAATTAAGCCACGCGGTGATTTCGTTTGCGAGTGGGCACGAGAATGAGAATTGTATTCACCAGTGAGATTAGACAAAATGAAATAAGTTAAAATAGCCATTTTTGTGAGCTTTGGTCAGCGGATGAGATTCAAAAATTGATAACCGGCTCGTTCGCTCGCTCGATAGGTTGAAATAGGGCAGAAGTGTAAAAGAAGTTCATTATTTTTAACCTTTAAGATACCGTCAATAAAACTCTGTTGTGGACTCATCATTATCGAGCTTCTATTGGTACAGCATTAATCCCGGAATGACACCACGATGCGTGTCTGAGATTAAATGTCATTGGCGATTGTCATCTATATTATGTGTCAAAGTACAGGGCAGAAGCTAATTTGACCAGTGTTGTTGTTCTACTGACACAGTGGTAGGCCCGGATTGCTACCACCATTTTACCTCCTAAACTACAAAGCAGCAGTATTTGCTAAGTTGTATTTCAGTGTTGTAAGCCACCAGTGATATTACTAGCATACCGTTGCCAATGTACATTAGAATGTACTTACTATCCTGTCCTGTGTAATGATACAAATGATGGTATATGAAGCTACTAGTTGCTGCCTTGCTGCCTGCGACTCCATCAACGTAGCTGTCATTTTTCACTACTCGCGGTAAAAAGTACTTTATGTCTCTCCTCGGGGTTTAAACTATCTCCATCGGGGTGATAGTGTAAAAGACAGACAGACAGAGTTATTTTTGCATTTATAATAATAATATGGTTATTGGGTGATGAATACGTACTGATAACCATCTATCCACTCGAAGTTGTCCATTAGCGACCAGGCAGTGTAGCCCACCACGTCGACACCGTCTTCCTGCATCGCTAGCAGAACCTGCAAAAATAAAATAGTTAGAGTTATGGAGTGGATGTTGATTCGTTACATATTTTGTGCCAAGTCTAAACTGATGCTAACTTGAAGAATATAAAGACTTTACTGCAAGTGCTAATTCTCATGTTTTTTTCACCATATTAGCATGTCAGTTGAAAACCAAATAGTAATTTTAAATTTACTACTTTAATTTCGTTTCCCATTTCTTTCGGTGAAAGACTGAGACACTGCTTTTTGCTCCAGTTGAGCCTCAAAGTCCTTTAATCCTCAAGTGGTGATAAGCATGTCTGAGAGGCTTATTGCTTGTTTGTTGTGTTGAGAAGTTGCTTAACGCTAACGTAAACGATTTTCGAAAGCTGACAAAATATAAGGAATTGACATAGGCTCTTGAAGCGGCCGTCTAACAGCTTACGTCAATCTTATACATTTTGGATAACGATAGCGAACTCCCAATGCATCTTGTCCAGAGCCTTTGCTTTTGAAACTATAAAGCCAAGCTATTACTTAATGCAATATCATGGTGTAACCAATATGAAGGTCCATTTCTATTTTTGCCACTACAGAATCCTGTCGCAAAAAGCCAATATAACAACATGGGTTAAAATGGTTGCCCGAAAAATTAGCATTACCTGTTCTAAGTACTCCTTGTAGTACTGGGTTCGGCCCGCATCGTCCAGATCAGCTCCGCTGTCAGAATACCCGTTCTCCGTGATCAGGATCTTAATATCCCCATACTGCTGCTTGATATACCCCAACACGTCACGCAGGCCTTTCGGGTTTACCTATATTAATGGTAATGAACAGGCTTTGCTTAAAAATATAAATCAGATATTATCGGATCCTTAGTAGAACCCAATCAAAATGTCGGTAGCCTATATAGTGTCTAAAGTTGTCGACTTGATCGAGTTTGATCCCTAGTGGCCGCTTTGTAATGAGTTTAACCAACGGACACTGGTTACGCTTCATTAAATAGTTGTCTTCTACGTGCCACAAGTTGTAGGTACGTAGATGTCGCCAGAATATGCTACCAAGCTATCTAAACAGTAAGAACTACTACCGAAAAGAGACGTACCAAGAACCAGGTGGAGGCAGTGGGAGCCCACTCCGGGCGGCCGCCGCCGGTATAAACTCCCAGTTCTTCGACACCATCGAACAGGTACAACCCGGCGGGCTCGCCCTCGGCCAGCGGCCGGACGGTGTGCGTCGTGTAGTGATTCAGACCGTAGAAGTCATAGGAGCCTGGAAGTGAAGTCCATAATAATAATAGCAACAACTTTTTTCACTGTCATAGACAGGCAGGTCTTATATTAGCAGCGGGCTTAACAAATCTGTGATCGCACCTTTAATCAAATCAATCTCATCCTGTGTGAAGGCTGGCAGCCTGGACCTGCCGTACCCTTCCCTCTTACTCTTCTCGGCCATGAAGCTCTCGAGTGCAGGGGGCCAGCCACCTTGGGCTGAGAATATCGGGTGCGAGTAGCGGCCAATCTAAAATAACGTTACATTATATTAAGCCTTTATTATTACAGTCTCTATCTTCTTACTTCTGTTCCACTGTATAACATACATGCATACTTACATAAACTCACGCCTTCATTCCCAGAGTAGGGTAGGCAGAGCTACAGAATTACCAACAACTCTAAAAACTTGTTGATAATTCTGTAACCACATTTTGCATAATTAGGTTAAGATGTTTACCGTTGTATTAGTGACAGGTTGCAAGCGCATCGCCTAACAGTACTACAAGCCTTTATTCCCTTAGTCGCCTCTTACGACATCCGCGGGAAGATAGGGAGTGAAACTATTCTTACCCGGCAACCACACTGAATTATTATAAACTTAGTAGTTCAAAAATCATCAACAACAAATTCTGTATCAAATAAGTATCTAACAGCCCAACTACTTAAATGTAGGTCCCAGGTACTTTTCCAATCACGGCCAGATCCAATTGGATGGCAAGAGCTACTCACATGTATGTCTTTGGTTAGCTCCGTGATCTCCACATCATTCTCCGTTTCTGGCTCGAGCCAGAACAGCTGATTTGAGAGAGACACTTCGCCTGCAAAAAGAGGTTGGTTACCGGTTTTTTTACTGTAGGTTAATTTGACGGTTAAATTTAGAAAAAAGTTACACAATTAAAAAATAAAATAACCGTGATATTTCGGCTTATACTCTTTCTCGTACAGCCTGTATGCTTTAGCATGAGCTAGCAAGATGTTTTTGGTGCAAATATAGGAGCCGTGGTCCAAGGAATCGATACCAGGGGCTACATAGTCGTTGTAGCCAAGATCGCAGACGACTGTGGGCTCGTTGATAGTGATCCAGGTCTTGATGCGGTCACCGTAAAGGTCGAAGACGACCCTCGCGTAGTCGGTGAACCAGTCGGTGATGAGGGGGTTGGTCCAGCCACCTGGAGATAACGTATACATCGTGATAATGAGACATTTTGCAAGGGTCTTCTGGTTTTGACCTTTGAATTAACATTTGTAAGAAGGTGTCATCATCATTATCATTACCTACCTAAACTACCAACTATTGGAATAATTTTAGGTCTATAATTTATTACTGTACCTTATAAATAAATAAATAAATATGTTAATAAGAAAATAAATATCAGACTTAAGATGTTCACTTGATTTTATATAAGTTTGTCAATCGCCACAATTATTGGTTTTGTGCCGTGTGCATGCAGACTTGTGCGAACTTCATCAGCTCGTGCTGGTGCACCTTTCATAGGGTTCAGCAATTCCGCGTTTGCCCACTCCGTGAGAGAATCGAGAACCCGTTGAGTATAAACAATATTCAGGAACTTTTAACATTCTTGCATAATTATGAACTAACTATTCCTAAATGACATTTATTTTATGGAGGGAAGCGCGTGAATTAGAGAATATTTTGAGGAGTGTTATCGTATACACTGTCTTTGTAACAGAAAAACTCATTTCATACATGGAGGATAACATTGGCCTGATGCCTACCCAAGTCCTGAAGAGTCTGCGGCAGGTCCCAGTGGTACAGCGTCACGACTGGCTGCACGCCACGCGACAGCAGCTCATCGATCAGCTCCCCGTAGTACCGGCTGCCGTCCTCGCTGATGCGGTTAGCAAAACCGCTTGGCAGCAGTCGTGGCCATGATATCGAGAACCTAGAAGAAAAAAGGTAACACTAAAATCATCCTAAAACTAGAACTAAAACAGTCGATAACTGGCTGCTTTGTAGAATTTAATACTAAACAGGTTTTACTTCCAGGGGGCAACTTACTAGCCCAGAACACTCGCAGCTCCTCGTGGTCAACGATATCCTTGGAATGATGACAAGGAAATATCTCTACTACCATCAGCAGGTTTTCCGCTACCCTTATTACTTAGATCGTCTTCCACTTTGTGGATGGCCTATGATTCCAGAACCTTTGAGACCCAACGGCCATCGGATATATTGAACTCATGAGTATTTTAAAAAGGACAATGCTAATAGATTTCAGTTCTTAGGTTTGAATATACATTACTGCCGTTATATCAAAGAACTATAACTGCAATGTTTTCTTTTTTCAAAACGTGTTTGCGTTTGACCTCAGTCTCACCTGATGTTAAGTGACGACGAGGTCGAGGGTGGTTCACGCTTACCCAGAAAAAAGCTTATTCATACTCGTCTGAATACAGACGCAGCGAGGGCATTCCACTCCTTGGCAGTGCGAATAATATATGCCACAGCAAGGCAATGCGACTGAATCATTGGAAATTTCGACTACTTACTTACATGCGGATAGAAGCCCCCCAGAGGGCCCTGCCAAGATGCATTCCGCTAACTAGCGTTTCTATTCGTTTCGTTTTAAGCCAATCGCGTCACTGGTAGATCACGTGACTTTTCGTATCACGTCATCTACCAGTGACGTGATTGGTTTAAAAACGAATCGAATAGACACGTTAATTAGCGCAATGCATCTTGGCAGGGCCCTCAGGCGTCTGGACGACCGATGGGAGAAAATGGAATGTGGAGATGGAGTGGTGCATAGTCAAAGCATCCTAGATACCCTACTCGTATTAGTAAAACAAATTAAATTTAAAAATCCTTTTTCTATTGTTATGCAGTAATCCGCCTTCTTTGATATTAAAACAGATTAGCACAATCTTGATGTACCTAATTTCCTTGGACCTCAAAGCCTATTTTATCATCATGTGGCCTGTGTACTGGTCTGCGTTCTTTATGCCGTAAAAGAAAAAATTACCTATAGAAATCCACGCCAAGGTCAACAAGCAACTGGACATCTGTTTTCCACTGGTTGTAGGAGTCGCAAGCCACGTCTCCCGTGCTTCCGTCCTTGATATTATGTGATTTGGTGTGCACGAAGTTGTCCCAGATGCTCTCTCCTTTGTCTGCAATATTGCAGGATTGTTAACTATGTAGAATGAGCTGGAAGTTGCCCTACCAACAAGAACAAAATACTGAAGTAGGAGCCTAGGTAGACAGGTTTTGTTAAATGGCTCATCTTGATGAGTTTAAATTGACATAAAATTTGGGGATACTATTTTGGTTCAATTTTGAGATTGTTTTCTTATTGGCCCTTAATGTTACGTGAGTACAATGAGTAGATTATTTGGTAGCTAAAAAAGAGACCACGATGAAACCTATAGTACCAGTAGGAAATAAACGTTAGGTCCTGGTCAATATTACGTAATTGAAAGATACAAACTTTCCCGTGTGGTTGCCGGGTTAGAATAGTGCCACTCCATGTCTTACCGTTGGTGTCGTAAGAGGCGACTAAGGGAATAAACGCTTTTAGTAATATTAGGCGATGGGCTTGCAAATGTTAGCCTAATTTTGCAAAATGTGGTTACAGAATTATCAACAAGTTTTTAGAGTTGTGGGTAATTCTGTAGCTCTGCCTACCACTCTGGGAATGAAGCCGTGAGTTTATGTATGTAGGAAGGACACTTAGGATGTCCTTTTGACCTCGTAGTCAAACGCACGCTCATGCCTGTTAAATAACAGCAATTGTTGTTGTTTTCATGTAGTGAAACCGAGATGCGAATATTGATATCGAGAAAATAAAGATACAAACTGTGATACTGATAAAGAAGACCAACTGACTTAAATGTAGTGATAAGAGCAGATAATATCACTGCATGAAAATATCCACCACAAAATGGGGAATTATTTATGTAATAGATAAAATCTTCGATATGTAGCGACCCGTACCTACTTTAGATAGTATCTCTTTTACGGCCCAATGTATGTTCATAAAACCTAGTTCAGAAACCCCGCGCCTCGAGTGGTTGCCGAGTTAGAATAGTGCCACTCCATGTCTTCCCGTGGATGTCGTAAGAGACGACTAAGGGAATAAAGGCTTGTAGTACTGTTAGGCGATGGGCTTGCAACCTGTCACTAATACGCTGGTAAACATCTTAGCCTAATTGTGCAAATTGTGGTTATAGAATTATCAACAAGTTTTTAGAGATGTTTGTAATTCTGTAGCTCTGCCTACCCCACTCTGGGAACGAAGGCGTGAGATTATGTATGTATGTATGTGTAGTTCAGAAACTAAGATTTCAAAAAAAGCCAGCGACCGAATCGGTCCATCTGGACCTAGGATTCCACGGATAGATACACAGACACACACATACATATATACACACGTTTAAATTACAATAAAACATCATTATTTCTGCGTCGAGGGTTAAAATATCATTGCACAGCACAAAGAAATTAACAAATTTGTGATAAAGTGCATCACAACAAGATACAAATTGTGTAAACTTCGAAAAAAGCACGGTCCTGAAAAATTCCTTACGTGTTCTGGCCGCATATCACCAAACTAGAATAAGGTTTAACCTGTACCTGGATTAAACGCCGAATTTGTATAGATTAATCTCGGAGTAATGGTCTGCGCAAACCGGCGGACGGGACGGCAGAGGATATTAAATTTATCAATGTATATTTAATGCTATTTCAGTAGAAATAAGGTATAAATTTCAATGCTTTGAGACCGATCTCGGAGCATCGCAGTTGATTGCGGCGGAGGGAATCTAAAGGGAAAACTCCCCCGCCGTCCGCCGGTTTGCGCTGGCCTTGTCTTATTCCAAGTTTGGTGAAATGCGGCCTACAAGTCAAAGTTAAAGCTCATAAGTAAATAAATAAATATCAGTAGACAATGTCACACAAATAAAGCTCTAGGCTCGTACTATTGTTACAAAACAACAATATAAGTATGAACTTATATAGAGAAATATATAATTAAAATATCTACATAGAAAACCTTCCATGACTCAGGAACAAATATTCTCGCTCATCACACAAATATCTGCCCTTACCGGGATTTGAACCCAGGACCGGTAGCTTCGTAGGTAGGGCCACTATTTATACATATTTAGTCACATTATTTTTTATATTGATCTATGCGAACTTACCGCTGACATTCCAGGCTCCTTCAATCTGGTAGGAGGCCGTGGCGGCGCCGAACTTGAAACTCTCAGGGAACCGGCGCGCGCCGCAAGCTGCGGCCACCAGGATACTGGAGACAAAACCACGTTTTAAAAAGTATTACCATAGAAGAAAACTAAATTAAATATCTACCTGTCTATATGTACGGGAGTGAAGCGTGGACACTAACACTAAAAAAAGCAAGATTTAAAAACCCAACTGCTGTTTGGATGATGTCGTCAATATAATGTCAGCTATCATGTATACATATACTTTTTATTTCGCCAATTTCGCCTTTAAGAAAAAACGTAGGTACTCCTGCGACGCTAAGACAAATCTAACGACATCTCACTTGTCTAAATTGGGCCATCTTTTTAGCTTTTACAAGGAAACAAAAAAACCATACAGTTAGATTCACTAAAGCTGGCACGAATGGAATGAACATAAAATAATTGTTTAATAAAACAAAAACCCGCCTTCAAAAAGCAAAAAATAACTTCTTTAAAATGGTAGGTAAATAGGTCAGTCCAACTGAAGTCTGCTTTTGGTTAAAATATTGTTGGACGCCGACTTCAGTTGGACTGACCTATTTACCTACCATTTTAAAGAAGTTATTTTTTGCTTTTTGAAGGCGGGTTTTTGTTTTTTTAAACAATTATTTTATTTTATACTTTTTAGTGATCCTATTTATGCTGTTACGTAGCTCCACTTCTAAATATTAATAAGAAACTATAGAACATTTCAAGCTCGCCGCAGACAACGCCGCGGGAATGTCATAGTCATATTTAAACCTAAATGTGCTTCGTCATAGTCGCTCAACTTCCTTTATCGAAATATCTTATCGCCACCCTTGAAATAGGTACCGTTACGGAGTTCCGGTGGCCATCTGTGGTCTTCATCATCAGATCCACTTCACCATATAGTACTTTTCAAAAGCAAATGCATGAGTTACAGTGAAAAATACCAAAATCGCTATAGGTGTGCCTATAATATTTGAGGAGTTCTCTTGATTTCTCCATGATTCCATCATCAAATCCTGACGTGGTGACAATGGGACCAACTAGAAAGTATACCCATTCGAACAACGAAAAAATTTTTCAAATCGGTCCAGTGGTCTTCGAGTAATCGGGGAACATACATAAAAAAAAAAAAAAAAAAAAAAAAATATCCCGACGAATTGAGAACCTCCTCCTTTTTTTGAAGTCGGTTAAAAAGTAATGTCACCTATCACTGTGTGAGTGCCGTTCTTTGAACCGATGTTCGAATTTCAAACCGAAAGCCTGTTATTATTTTACACACTTGTATACTTTCATTCACTCATTCAATCCATTCGTGCCAAATCTTGTGTAATCGGGAGTCGGGTAAAAAGGAGGCAGCTGGAATTTTATTTTGACATTTCATTAAATCTCATATACTTACTTATTTGCAATACTCCATAGTAAACCAGCGTAGTCCTGAAATACACCGAACTAGGACATGTTGTTACCAAAAACAATTATGTGTAAAGATGTAAAAAAAAAATAACAAAATATTTATTCGGTAAATTGGCCACATGAGGGCTCTTCTACACGTCGGTAATATGGAGTGAATATACCAGCGCTTCGGACAAGACCATCATTGCTGTCAAGAAGCGCCGCAAGAAACTCCAGATCATGGACTTCGCTGGCTCAGCACATCTGCTTGGCCACAGCTCAACGGATAAGGTGGTAGAGATCACCCGCAATTATGGTAACTGCAGGCCTTTCGCGTAACACACTCGCAATCACAATCGTTTTAATTTTGAAAATCGAAGGCTTGTCTGCATACAAAATGAAACCAATTGTTCTGTTTTGAAGCCGATCGCGATTGCGAGTAAGTTACGCGAAAGGCCTGCTGGTCTCGTGTAAAAAAACGATGAACAAACGATTTCTTTATGTCAAGGGTAAGGCAAACGAGCAACCTAAAGGCCATCGCACATTATAACGCCTCGGTACTAGATCATCACCACCTCAGCTCAAAGTGAAACATTAAAATGTTAGTCTGCACTTTTTTTAGTTGACCACTTTCACTTTAACTTTGAGAAATGTATCTCCCTAGTGAACACCAACCCAAACTCAATTTTCAACGTTTTACGTTAAGCTGAGGCGATGCTGATCTGTACCCTTAATACCATGAGTTCCAATTACCGTACTCGCTAGCGAGCCGAATGCTCTGTCCCTCGCACCCTGTAAGAATACTTGCGAGGTCTGCCAGGGACAGAGCTTCCGCTAGCTAGCGAGATTAATTGTAACTCATGGTAAGGGTACCGTAAAATGGAGTGAGAAGGGATTAAGGGGTGAGTAGGGACACAACCTAAAATGAAGCATACGAGTATGCTACTAATTATAAGACTGAAGTTATTTCCAATAGACGTAACGTTATTGTCCATTTAATAATTGTTCTTATTTGTATCAAGTTATGAGTTATTTTATGTTGTGTCCCTACTCACCCCTTAATCCCTACTCACCCTGTTTTACGGTACTGGTTATGAGGCGTTGTAGTTTGCGATGACCTAGTAAGTAGGTTCTTAGACTTATAGCTATTTTAAATCTTAGAACTAATAAAAATGCGTTGCTGACTACGGACTCAAGTGGGGTAATTCTATGCTAGTCACCAGTAAATAATAATTACCTGAAAGTAACTGCTCGCGACCAGCTCATCTCGACGAATAACAGATGATTCTGAGGATCGTTTTTATATCATGTTAAGATAGTTTCGTTGTCACAGTCAAATAAAAGATAAGTCAATATCACAAGTGGCTATTATAACTGTTGGTACAGAGAGGTGAGTCGAGCTATATATAGCATTAAGCTGCCTAATAGGGAATATTCATGACTTATTTTTACAGCTTCAATAAAAGCTGATTCATGTAACAAACAGTTGAGAAAAATCATTTTTTGTATAGCCATACAAATAACCAAGATATAAGCCAACAAAGATTGGTTCCTATCTCTTTCTAGAAAAACAGAATTTATCTCGGAGTTTATAATATGGCCGACGTGTTACATCAGGTCACACGGCGTATCGGATCTCTCATTCTACTTAATCGCTGTCTAAATAGCAGTTTAAAATGCTTGCATTATCCGTATTGCCACGCCGATTTTAATTTAATTACAATATGGTTTTTACCGCCTACAATTAAACTACCATTTTAATTATTATCGAATTCATACAACATTTTATTAATTATTAGTCTACTAGCGAGCCGCCTTGCTTCGCTTTGGGTGTATGTAAGTTTTATGTAATGGTCTACGGGACACCAAAATGTATTATACATAAAAACTTTTCTTGAAAAAATATCTATGTTATGGTGAAAACCTCATTCAAATCCGTTGCGTAGTTTGAAATATGTAAGCGTACACACAGAGTGACTTTATTTTATACTAACCATTCCAACTGACTTGTCTTATTTAGAAAACACTTTTATAACCTCAAAATGCTCCCTTTCCGCCTAAAATAACAATTTTGTCATTAAAAAAAGTTTATAAAAACAAAAACCCGCCTTCAAAAAGCAAAAAATAACTTCTTTAAAACGGTAGGTAAATAGGTCAGTCCAACTGAAGTCTGCTTTTGGTTAAAATATTGTTGGACGCCGACTTCAGTTGGACTGACCTATTTACCTACCGTTTTAAAGAAGTTATTTTTTGCTTTTTGAAGGCGGGTTTTTGTTTTTATAAACTTTTTTTTTATTTTATACTTTTTAGTGATCATAATTATGCTGTTATTCTCCCACTTCTCAATTAATAAGTAACAATAGAACATTTCAATCTCGCCGAAAGCAACGCCGTGGGAAAGTCATAGTCATATATTTAAACCTAAATATGCTTCGTCATAGTCGCTGAACTATCTTAATCGAAATATCTTGTCGCCACCCTCGAAATATATACCGCTTAGGAGTTCCGGTGGCCATCTGTGGTCTTCATCATCAGTTCCACTTCACCAAATAGTGCTTTCCAAGACCAAATACACGAGTTACAATGAAAAATACCAAAATCGCTATAGGTGTGCCTATTAATTTTGAAGAGTTCCGTCGATTCCTCATGGATTCCACCATCAGATCTTCATTTTGAAAAAAATGGGACCAATCTGGAAGCACCAGCTTTCAAATAAAAAAAGAATCTTCAAAATCGGTTCACCCAGTCGAAAGTTCCGAGGTAACAAACATTAAAAAAAAAAAAACAGACGAATTGAGAACCTCCTCCTTTTTTTGAAGTCGGTTAAAAAACCATCCATGATGTAAAATCAGGAAAATAGTGTGCAAAATATGGTCACTAGTTGCTTTGTTCACCAGACAACGGCCGTATTAGCCAAAAATGATGAATTTTGAGGTTATAAAATTGTTTACTAAATAAGACAAGTCAGTTGGAAGGGACCATAGAGAAGATGACAGCTGTCAAAGTGGAAATTCGAAAGATACAACAGAGAGATGTTATAACTACCGTGAGAAAACTGTTTCTCAGGGTAGTTACAACACACAACCATCAACAGTGTGTCAGTACACCAATCAATGCATTATTCTTCAAGTGATATAAGATCCGAAACTATTGCGTTTACAATATTAGTAGGATTTGAAACAAAATATATAATTTAATATTATATTATGTATATATTTTCCTGACCACTATTGCGAATGTTTTATATTCATTTCAATAATGATACCTACTAAATGTATTTTATATCATATGGCATTATTCGAAATGAATGTTATACATGTTGTTACTTGAATGATAAATGAGTGTTATATTTGATCGTTATGCTACCAAAAAGTATACTTACATCTTATGATTATGCTAAACGTTTGTTAAATATCTCCTAGGTAGTTAAATTAAATTATACTAAAAAAAACACAGATTGAAGCGCACCCAAATTGCCGCACCGCACCATTTGTAACTTTGAATGCTACACCGATGGATATGTTATCAGTTATTGGTTGTACCATCGACGAACCATGATGAGTGTGCACAGATGTTTATCAAATAGTCAGATAAAACACGTAGGTTTCCAAGTGGTTTCAAACCAGATGTGAAAATAAAACATTCGGTTGGGGGTTACCTACATCGGCAACAGGGATTCTCTTGTTTTTTTATAAAATATTGATGACGGTTGTCAACTGGCATGTACATATGTTTTCATCTTCTTTGTTGTCTCAAACATACCTGCACTAATCTGCAAACTTCTTTCAGGAATACGTACCTACAGTTGGCCAAAAATGTGGTCTACCACCCTACGGTTGAAGTTCATTTGCATGTCATGATAAAAATTCAATTTTCCCTTGCAATAATATTATGACAGTGACAAGCGTCAACCTTAGCGATAATTAGATCTCACAGAAACTTTTGTCAAAACTGGTAGACCACTTTCTTAGCCGACCGTACAATTCTCGTACGATTCTGAGATGATTTTATTTAAACTTGCTGACTCGGCATGGGTAGGTACCCCTATTCTGACTATTACGAACAACTTATTATAGCCTAGCTTCGCCGTTTGGAACAGATCACGTGGTTAGAATTTGTGATTTATTGTTTATTCAGAAAAAAAAAATACTGTATTAAAAATACTGGATTTATTGTTTATTCAGAAAAAAAAAATACTGTATAAAATAAAAAAAATTGTTAATACATTCAAAGTCAAAATCAATTTTAAAAATCAAACAATTCAGCCTATAATGGGTTAAAAATCAGTTATAGATCGAAGTACATAATCATACGACATCGTATTTTTAATTGACTTAAAAAAAGGATGAGGTTCTCAATTCGTCAGATAAGTTCGTTTTCATTAGGGTTTTCATCTTGTTTTCTCAACGAACCTTGTGATGTGAGCTGACTAAGAAAGCAAGATAAATATGAATATTTGGATAAAAAATTATGTCGTTTAATTTTTTTAACTACTTCCGTAAGTCCATTTTTTTTTTTAAAACAGGCAAACGAGTAAGCGAGTCACTTGATGGTAAGTGATCATCGCGACCCGTAAACACCCGCAACACCAGAGGAATCGCAGGAGAAAAGAGTAGGCTGGTTTTTCAAGGCCCCCAAGTCGTATTGGTTCGAAAATACAGACTGTGATAGCTAATTCCACATGGATAAGGTGCGTGGCAAACAGGCCGTCGAAAAACGCACGGTAGTGGATTTACAACTATCAAGGTGGTGTTACTGATTTGGAACGAGTTGTACGATAGTGGAATAAGAGCACTCCCCGTGATAAATGCGGTAAAAGAAACAGAGGGAATCAAAATCCCTCCGCAGGGCCATTGGATTCAGATCCACTGATAATTTTTAATTAATATCGTTCCTCTTAACACTAGTTAGGTTTAGTCTACATTATTTTTGTAGCAGCACCTGAAAAAGGAACTCCGCAAATACAGTGGTCCTTGGATCTCAACCAATTAAATACAATAAAATAATAAACTAATATACAATACAATACTTTTAACGCTTTTTATTTCACAGCATAGATTTTTAGTCATACAAAAGAACCAAAAAATTAACAAATTTAATTAACACGGTTAAAGAGTTTAACAACGGTTGTCTAAATACCGTCGTGTCATAGGAAACTAATATTTCTAGTACAAAGTTTTTCATGGTGGTTAATTGATGAGAAATAGGAATCGACCATTACCAAATATAACAATGAAATATATAAGTCCATAAAAATTACCTGTCACAAAAGTGGGAAATAAACTATTTGGTATCATATTTTCAAGATGAGCTCCTAAACAATGAAATACAATTTCGCTGTAGTTGTCTTCCAATTAAAATATTAACGCAATTGTTCTAAACATGGTTAGCAACACCCTCTTTCGTAGGCCAATTGAGGACGTCATTATCAAAAGAAATCGTGGCGCCATCTAGGTTTCGCGTGTGCACAACTTTTGCGTAGTAGTGCGCTGAGGCGCGCGGGGTGCGCGGGCGCCGTGGGTCAGAGAAGTTTACCGCGTGCAGACCGAAGTGATGCCTGTGGGACCAAACGGAAATTTAAAAAAATTAGAGGTTTTCGTTAAAGGGCATTCATTACACACACAGCACGGGTAAGTTGTATTTTCTCGCTTGTCGCTCAGTGCGTCTCTATCGTTACTGACTAGATAGAAAGGGAGATCCGAGGGACAACCAAGTCGCGAGCAACTTGTGTTAGCAATGCAGTTCAAGAAAATTCAGTCACAAGTCAAAGAAAAAAATATATTGTATAAAAAAGCAAGCTTTGAAAACCCGACTATCCCAGCAGCATGAGGACTGAGGGGTTCTTATAAATCCTAACAACACTCCTTAGGTAAATACCTAGACATCTAACGACACCCGTCACGTAGTTTAGTTTCCTAAAATCGTTATTTCTTAGTAGCTGAATTTTCAATCACATTTTTTCCCAACTTTAGTTTTTCACAGAGCTGTTATGTATTTCAACGTACAGGTTTTTTCCTGTAGCATTTTATCCCTTTCCAAAATAAAATTGTCAACTAACAAGTGAGTTTCTAGGTAGTTTGGCCTTCCGGTGTGCTTCAAGACTAATATAATCTAAATCTACCTACTTTGGCCCAATATTAAGTGGGAAAATTCGCCATTGGGAGAAATTTGTTTTGTTTTTAAATACTACTTATTTGTGATAAGTAAGAATGCTCGCTTTACTCTTATATATATTTAGCACATTTGTCTTCTAGACCATCGAAATAAGTACAAGACTTACACATATCCATCGGTCCATTCAAAGTCATCAATGAGCGACCAGACAGTGTAGCCCACCACGCTCACACCATCTTCATGAATGGCCAGAAGAAGCTGTAAAAATATGGGTAAGTAATAAAACATTATAACAACAAACTATATAATACGCATAATAAGACATAAATCCACATTGTCTAATTTTGTTTGTTATAACATTCAGTTGGTATCATGAATGAAACGTATAACAATAAATTTCATAATAAAAACTATAATTTAATTTAATTAGAAATTCATAATAGATAAGCTATCACAAAGTTTAGATAGTTATTAAAATGATATTATATGTACATTATGTAAAACAAAAATACATAACGTATCATATTTAATCTAACATCAGAAGCATAATTTTCAAACAACATACCGAATTATGTTCTTTGAACGCTCTGGCGCTTTACCTCCACTTCTCAAAATAATACTTTTTAATGCTAATGCTGGGCTTGTTAATGAAAATACCAAAATCGATATGTCTATGCCTATAATATGTTTGTTCTCTCTAATCCCTCACGGATCCCCAACTCAAGTACTGACTTGTTGCCAATGGGACCTCTTCGGGACCCTACCCAACGAAAAAGGATTTTATATAATCGGTCCAAACTAGTCGATTTAACAAACATGAAAAAATTTGTCAAATTGAGAAACTGCTCCATTTTTGGAAGTCGGTTGATAAAATAAAAGTTATACGAACGTAAACAACCAACAGCCCCTAGTTAATAAAATAAGAGCAGAAAATAACTCTATTGATAGGTAAATCTCTGGAATAAGTGCACGCGTGTGTGTGTCTTGGTTAATACTGACCTCTGACTGATACGGCACAGTCACGAGATTAAATTTGGTACCCACCTAAGGTCTTAAGTCAATCTGACATTCTACAACAATAAGGTTGAGTTTCCTGAAAGTTACAAATTACTTTACATCTCTAATGACATTGACGAATTCAAGCATATTTTTCTTGAAATGGGTCCCAAATTAACGCTCGTGACCGTACCAAAAGACGTCACAGAACCTGTTCCAAGTAGTCCTTCAAGTACTGGATCCGGCCCTTATCATGGAGGTCGGGCCCGGTGCTGGGGTACCCGTTCTCCGTGATCAGGATCCTCAAATCTTCTCCGTACTGCTGTTTCAACTGCCTAAGGTTCTTCCGCAGACCCTCAGGGTACACCTGAATATTTTAACAATACAGTACTAGCAGTTTCTTAGTAGCGATCGAGAATCTTCGATTTTTTGCTTGCAAAAAGAAAGCATACGATCACACAGAGGGCACCTCATCATAGACATTTGAATTTTAAAGAGTACAATCTAAATACTCGTCTAACCAACCGGCAAGCAGCAGCATTCGCATTGTTGTTTCCCGGTAAGGACATAAGAAAACCGGTGAAATTACTACCACAGAGGCATTCCATCTTAGTCCTCAGGGTTGCCAACGCATTTGGAATCTTAAGCCCGTTTGCACTAAACTTAGGTTAGGCTTGCCCTAGTTAAGATACACGTAAGCTTAAGAGCAGCCTAGCTAAAAAAAGTAAGAGTAAGGAATAGCTTAGGGTTAGGGCAAGCTAATTTTTCGCTAGGAGTGGCCTAAACAAGTTAGGCAAGAAATTAGGCGATTCTTAAGTTTAGTGCGAACGGGATTTAGTACCTATTGCATTTCTGCGATTTTAGTCTTGAAAATGGGTAACCTTTGTTTCGGCAAAATATGTTTGCCAAATGTGTCGTCTCCAAACCGTTTCATTTGGCAACCCGCTTTGTTTTCTGTACATACCCGTAAAAAAATTAGAATTTTATAAAAACTAACCTAAAGAGTTCTACACAATGGTACTGAAATAAATCCTGAACTATTTACAGTTACAAAAAAAAATGGGTTGGCAAATAAAACGGTTGGGAAACGATACATTTGGCAAACATATTTCGGCCAAACGGCAGGCACCCCTTTAAAATGCTAATGTCTATGGGTCACAGATCCCACTTATCATCAATGGGCGTTTTCCAAAAAAGTGTACATGAACTTTTTTTCCAGAATTCGTTTTTTTTTGGTTTTTCTTACTCAGAATCGTTGATACTATCGATCCTCATACAAGAAAAAAAGTGTCCCTGATTTTACTATGTAAGTTTTTTCTTCCAGTGCGTCACGACCATACAAATATAAAAAGACTGCATACAAAAATGTGACGATCTGGAATGGAATATTTGGGACACTTTTTTTCTTGTATGAGGATCGATAGTCTCAACGATTCTGAGTGAGAAAAACCAAAAAAAACGAATTCAAAAAAAAAACTTCATGTACACTTTTTTTGGAAAACGCCCCTATATGCCTATGTTATAGTTTGCCTCCCCCATGCCATACGAAAAAAGGTTGGGACTAACCGAAAGCCACGATGATGCATTGGGCCACTCCGGGCGTCCCTCCGACACAGCCCCTATCTCATCGAGGAGCCCCATGTACGAGTCGGCCGCCTCCCCCTGCCGTACCCTCCGAATGGTTTTCGATGTGTAGTGGTTAAGGGCGAAGAAGTCTGCTGAGCCTGAGGAATACTCCTTCTAGTACCATCACCATAATCAACCAACCATCAAGCATTACGCTGGCCTGGCCAAACATATGGTCTGCGCAAACCGGCGGACGGGACGGCAGAGGATATAGTTACAATTTGTCAATGTATATTTAATGCTATTTCAATTGAAATAAGGTAAAAATTTCAATGCTTTGAAACCGACCTCGGAGCATTGCAGCGGATTGCGGCGGACGAAATTTATAGGGAAAAATCCCCTGCCCTTCGCCGGTTTGCACTGGCTCTTAAGGACTTTAGAGGAACGCAAAAAAGTCTTAATTAAAAGAAAGGTCGCCTTAATGGTAACTCATAATTTTATCGAATTTCACTTCATAGATTATATCATTTTATTAAGTTTCATTTCATTGAACGCTATTTTCTACTGAAATCATTATATTATTTATTAATTATGTAGGTTAGGTAGGGTTAGACTTGTGACTACCTAAAAAAAACTCATGCATCGAGAAATCCCTTTCGAGGAAATGAAAATTCTGCGTAAAGTTCAAAGATATTTCGATAAAGTAATAGGTACCCCTACTTATTAATAAAGATTTGATAAAAAATCTGCCACTGCAGCATTCCGGACGGAGTCTGTACAAGGTCCTACCGCTGTCATTGTGTCATCTCTTATCTACCTTTTATCAAGTCGATCTCCTCTGGCGTAAAGGCAGGCAGCCTGGAACGGGGATATCCCTCCTTCTTACTCTTATTCGCCAGGAACTGCTCTGAGGATGGAGGCCAGCCTCCTTCAGCGGAGAATATTGGATGGGAAAGACGGCCAAACTAAAATAAATTTAAATTTAAACATTTTGAGGATTGGATAAAATAGCTGAAATCAATTTGTAAAGTTTCTTCAGATTTGAGAAATAAATACAACGTTCAGTCATTGTGAACCATCATTCTGAGCAATATTTTTTGTCCTCAAAAAATCATTCCTTTTGTCCGTTTTTAAGCGACTTCATAAACGAAGAGGTTTTTCCCAAAACCCATTTATCGGTAACAAAACGGATACTACCATGGACAACTTTTTTCTCAAATCCGAAGTATTTTTTTAATATCCAAAATGGTTTTGCGTTTGATCTCAGTCTCACGTAATTTTAAGTGATGACGAGGTTTACCGCTTGCCCAGAAAAAAACCGATTCACTCTTGCTTTGAAAACACCAAGGTCATACGATTCCGGGAATACAGACGCAGGGAGAGCATTCCACTCCTTGGCAATGCGAATAAGAAATGAGGCAGCAAACCGCCGCGTTCGAACCATTGGAAATTCGACTACTTACATGCGGGTGGAAGCATTCCCGGCGTCTGGACGACCGATGATGGGAGAAAGTGGAGGGTGAGATGTGGTCATGTAGTTTCTGACACACTGACCGTTATAGGTACACCTTGTAAAAACACAACCAATCCAAACTTACAGCTTGATCTCGAGCCAGCGAGGTGATCTCCTCGTCCTCACTGGTGGAAGGCTCGAACCACGACTCTTGATTGACGATAGACACTTCACCTGCCGAAAATACAAGTAAAACGTCTTGTCTACTGTCATTAGTGCTATTATAATGTTGACAGAATGTACGATAAGCAGATAGGCGTACAAAACAAACCAGAATAGAGTCCCACCGGTTGTAACAAATTAGGTACCCGATCCTGCTCAAGAAAATAAGATTCAAGTAATAACCCTTGACACGGAATCTGGTGTTGGAGACTTGCATGTGTGTTTTTATTAATATAAATACTCACTTATTGCTCAAAAATATAATTTCTAATGAAGTTATTAAGTAGTTTTTAGATTACTTGACATTTACTCTAATGCTACTTGTGTGCCTATAGCGGGAGGAAGTAAAGGCGCGGGTTACTACTTGCTCAAGTAGTATGCTCAAGCTCCCTGGACCCGTACACGCCTCAATATGCGCAAGCTGCTTGCACCGTACACAAGCACCATGACGTGACTTGAGACGACCACCTCACTCAAGACTAGTTTATTAATATGCCCCTCAACCTTGGAAACCTGACTTACCATGATATTTAGGCTTATATTCCTTCTCATACAGTCTGTACGCTTTTGCATGAGCCAGCAAAACGTTTTTAGTGCACAAGTACGTTGCGATGTGGTCGGCGGATTTCACTCCAGGCGCCTGTTTACCACCGTAACCGAATTCACAGAGTAAGTTTGGCTCGTTGATGGTGAGCCAGGTCTTGACGCGGTCGCCGTAGAGGTCGAAGATGACCCTCACGTAGTCGACAAACCAGTCAGAAATCAAAGGGTTGGTCCAGCCACCTGGAAATATTTACAAAACTGTAAGCTAGAACCTTGGAGTTTTGGAAATATGCCTGAATTTAAACAGTGGCTTTCCAGTTTTGTATTTTGGTCTTTTACATATCATAGATGGAATATGTATGCTTGGGAGCAGTATTTGGTCGCTCTCGCTAGTGCCCCATTTGCAGTAACTCAAACTCTCTCGTTGTTTGTGTCTAGTTTCTAAAATACATCGCGCTTTAGAAACGTTTGCTGGTAACGAACTAATGATGCTAACATTATCCCAAGACGATTAACAAGTATTTCCAATATGCGCTCCCATGTCATCTAGCTGGAATAAATCTTAAAGAGATCGGACACATACTTTATCTCTTTAAGATTTAGACCAGTTAGATGAGTTGGACTAAATATTAAAGAGATCGTACATATACTTTTAACGTCCAACGTCGTTGGCTAAGACAAGGTAAGGCCCACCTGGCGGGTAATCTCTCTATTGGTTGGATTCCTATACGTTCCTCCCTGAATCTTACCCAGGTCCTGCAGGGTCTGTGGCAGATCCCAGTGGAACAGCGTCACGACCGGCTGCACCCCGGCTCTCAGCAGCTCGTCGATCAGCTCCCCGTAGTAGCGACTGCCATCTTCACTGATGACGTTGGGGAAGCCGGTGGGGAGCACTCGCGGCCAAGAGATAGAAAATCTGCAGGTCATTGAATATGGAATTATCAACTCTAAGGCATTTGTCTAGGGGACGAGATTGACAGTGAGAAGAGTTTATAAACCCACATGGCCATTTGGCTTTAAACAAAGGACACAGGCCGAGAGGGCATTTTGATTGAAAGTATGCGCAATGGAAAAAAAAACCTACTGAGACTAGATAAGATGAAATAAAACAGTGAACATTAGAGGTAATGCGCCATGCGTACTGACGCCATGGGGGCCGACACAAGATGCAAAACGCTAACGGTAGCAATTTTCAAAACTTGACACAATGTAAGGAGTCGACATATTTATTACCTAAGTATTATGCGGCCGACGCGATAGGTCCTTGGCTTACGTGAATCCTTTACATTTTTTAAATTTCCGAAACAAGCTCACAGATGAAGTTCAGTTCAGTCAAATCTCACTTAATTTTAGAGAACATACCTGTAGAAATCCAGCCCCAAGTTGACAGCCAGCTGGATATCCTCTCTCCACAGGTGGTAGGAGTCACAAGCTACATCCCCGGTGCTGCCATCGCTGATCTTCTCCGGTTGAGTGTGCACGTAGCGGTCCCAGGTGCTCTCGCCTTTGTCTGCAATGGGCTTGGATTATACTACGTGTTACAAAAATACCCAAAAAATTTAATTATAAAAATAATATCAACCCTAGAAAGCTGTCATACAACTTATATGACCAAGTGATGAGCCTTCAACCAAGGTCGCACCGTTGGAGGCTTTTTGCAACCATCTAACAGGCGCTTTAGCACCTACTACCACAGACCACAGATTAAATAAGAGGTACTACATACTACGTTGTACGTGCTTAGTATCCCACTGCACTTTGCGTAACAGCGAAGCTCGGTAATATCTCCGATTAGCAACAAATAAGTAATTCCAGCAGTAACCCACTATCCGTAGAACTCACCGCTGGCATTCCAACCGCCTTCGACCTGGTAGGAGGCTGTGGCAGCGCCGAACAGGAACCCGTCTGGAAACCAACGCTGTCCCCACGCAGCTGCCACGAGGATACTGCAGAAATATGACATCCTTTAGCATTCCTCATCTTCATTATAATAATACCATTATATTCATAAACATCAACACCTGCTTCATCAACAACAACATAATGATCATAATAGAACTAACTGAGACGTTCAATGTGATGCTTTTTGTTTTTATTGTTTAATTTTTAATTGTTTCTTTCCTTTACAAAAAAATCAAATAATTTAATTAGCACTATTGACTTAAGTTTCTTCGGTTCACTATTTTAAAATTTTCACGAAAAATATTAACAGTAACTTGAAATACTTTGAAGGATTGTAAAAGATTGAGATATATGATGAAAAAAAAAATTAAGGGTTTTATTAAAAAATATATTTTTATTTAGCCTATGTCACTCACACAACCAAGACGAATCTAACGACCATAATATATATCCATCAAGTTCTTTAGGCTGCAGAGCGTGCCATTGAAATAGATATGTATACAATACATACAATACAGGGTGGAAAGTTGAGATGGGGCAGTAAGGGCAGCTACTAGATCCCTTGCTGCTACGCGAAAATGCTCTTAAGAGACCTTTACTAACTTTTTAAGTGAAAACAATCGACATTTACAGATTTTGATAAAATGTACAGTCAGCGAGAAAATCGACAGTTTTGAGTTTTTTTTTTAATGCCAATCTGTCCCATTTCTATCAAGGAATGAAATACTTTTTGAGACCAACTAAGGTTAGAGTACTAGAACACCCAGAAATCCAAGAAAACTTTTTCCATACAGTTCGTAGGATAATTCATTTAATACAAAGCGAATTTTTTTTAGCTTAAAGATCATTAAATATTGAGAAACATCGGTATTTTGTAAAAAAAAAACTAGAGTTTGTGCGGAAAGAGATCTCTATATACAAACATTTTGCTACACAGATAAAGCTGGCCGACATGGAAGAAACAGGTTAATAATAAAAAAGAATGTAGATACTGAATTTAAATTTGGAAATCAGAACTATGACGATCTCATGCTTTATTTGAATTTTCGCCGGAGCTCCTATTTCTGGGTGCTAAGGCAGGCTAAAAATGGGAAAAAATGCGACTGGAAAGTTTGCTACGCTGAATTTATCAGTTTGAGGAACCGATCTAACTATCCCGAACCGAACCGGTCCAAATGTCATTATGACATTTGGACATAAAGGGAAAATGAATACTTTAACTAAAATAGGTTAATAATGCGTTTATAAATAAGGGGGTAAGACTGAACTACAATACACATATCATTATATATTATGAATGTAATAACCTAATAAAATTGAACGACTATAAATTTACCTGAAAACTACAGCTTGTGGCCAGATCATGTCGAAAAGTGATCGCAAAAGTGGTATCTTATTAGATTAATATTCATAATGTACGTGTGACATACACCTAATTAACATAATGAATACATTAAATACGCAATTGAACAAATAATACGTGTTTAAATAAATGTATTTATGTTTTTCTCCTTTTCCTAGGTATTTTAAACTTCATACATATATATGATTCGTACAAGAATTACTTACCTACACTTAAATATGTTAACAGAAATACTACACAAGTAAAATTATGTAAATATATTTATTTCATCTCTTTTTCGGAAAGTAAAGATTTCCATACCTTGATAGGAGGATGAAAATGGTATTTCCAAATGTAAGATAGAGTACTCGTAAACCAGACAGTAGTCGTTTTTTTTATTAACATCGTTGTCTAGTACCCATAGTACAAGCCTAGAGCTTAGTTGAGGACTACAGTAGCCGCATCGAGTGATGGCACTTTTGACGTTTGCTCGCTCATGAAGTTCCGTAAATATTGACAGCAAGCATAAAGGAACAGATGTCAAACTTCATTGTTGCAGGTACCGGAATAGCGATGTACTGCTGGCGCTGTAATTTACCGAAACGCATTTCGTAACTAGCTTCATCTTGATGTTGTTTTTATTTGCTCGCACTCTAGCGTTCATCGTTTTAATCATAACAAACAAAAAACATCTCAAAAAAACAATTCGCGTGATGATAACAAAGGAAGCATAAATAAGTGATCATTATGTAACTTGTCACTTTCAATCGTTTCACAATTTTGTATGACATTTCAAACACGACGTTAAAGTGACAAGGTACATAAATGATCACTTATTTATGCTGTTGACTGTACAACAACCTATGGCAATGAAGTCACTGTACTTTCACGTCACCGCTGCTGGCAAACTCGCGTCCTAGCTACAATACTTCTTCACTCATTTATAAATAATTTCACATTTTGTATATTTTGACTCAATAGGTATTTCAAATTTCTGCAATGTCGTCTTCTTCTAGCCACACAGTTTATTTCGAGAGTTTGATTCACAATTTATGGCCTTTTATTTTTATGCGTTATTTCTTTAATAAACTTTTAAAAATATACTTCTCGCACTTGACGGAAATTTTTACGATATATATTGGAGTTTTTCACAACACTAAATTGTCAGCTATCATAGTGCCATCACTCGATGCCGCTACTGTAGGTCAATTGGTGTGACATTGTTCCCTGATATTTATTTATTGTTTATTATTTATTCATTACGCTATTTCTCCGTCCTTTATTGTTGTTTGTCACAAATTAATGTTTGAACAAGATCTCCGGGACGCGACAGACAGAGCGTTAGCTGTCGCAAGTATCTGGTCCCGCACACGGATGGAACCATCAGCACGAGAAGAAGAAGAAATATGTTATTCTGGGAGTAATCTTCCCAAACTCGATTAAGGCTCTTTCTATTCGATTCGTTTTTAAACCAATCGCGTTACTGGTAGATGACGTAACACGAAAAGTCACGTGATCTACCAGTGACGCTATTGGCTTAAAAACGAAACGAATAGAAACGTTAGTTAGCGCAATGCATCTTGGCAGGGCCCTCAGTTTCTTTTCGTTTTTCGTTTTCGAGGCTCATAAATGACAAAATAACCAGTGACGTCAATGGATCGCTACAAGCATGAGGGGGGATGTCGGGACTGAGCGCAGTTTCATTGGTTCCGCGAAGCAGTTTTTCCAGTCGCGATTTTTCAAATTCGTGATTTTACCTATTAACTTCCAAACTAAGCAAGATAAGGTACTAGACAATGTTAAACTTAAGTATACAGTGTGTTCCCGGCATGCGGGCATTTATTAAAACTGTTGATAATATGTTGCTTTAGCAATTGTTTGCAAGTATTATCAATTAAAAAATAATTAAAATAGCTTCACAATTAATTTTCTTAGATACTGTCCATTTTTTATGTAGTCCATGTGCTGCGTGTTCATTGTTATCAGTATCGCTGTTGCTTAGTACAAGGCATGTCGTAGTAAGGTGGAAGTACGAGTACTCGTTGCTGTACTAGTACTCGTCCCCATACTTCGACTTGCGATAAATAAAATAAGATTAACATCAATTTTGTTACCCCCTCATTTAAGCGATGAGAAATGTTTGTGGCTTTCATATTTCACACACCAATTTTTAAATAAAGAAAAGGACTGCCAGCAAAAGCACCCGACATTTACTCGTACAATCCGATTGACTAATTATTTTTATCATTTTGAGAAATTTCTATATGGTCACCATATAAAACAATTTCCAACTAACAAAAGTAAAGGTCACGTCTCCCGAATCACATGAAAATGTTTTGTGTAGATGTATAATTGACCATAATATCACGACGCAAATAAAAATTTTCTGTTCGCATGTCGAGTACTCGTACGTTCACCTTACGGGGGCAAATCATAATAATCAAAGTATCCGCCAACTGTTATTTACACATGTTAAATTGCTGCGCTTTACATTGCTGGCAATTAAAATTTTGTTAGAAAGTTAACAAAGCCTGAAAATTTGTTTATTAATTAAATTAATGTCATAGTTACGTTACAGATATAAAAAAAAAAAGATAAAAGAAAATAAATTTATTCAATAAGTAGGCCGCACGGGCACTTTTACACGTCAAGAATCTACCAGCGCTTCCCAAGAGAAGACCACTGCTGAGAAGAAACGCCGCAAGAAACTCAGCAGTCAGTCATTTTTTAAACATATTTCTTATTACAATGGTACTACTTAGTCTAGCATTATATAAAGCTATAAATATTAAATTAAATATAGTATCAAATAACATGCGTAGTTCAGCAGGAAAACATGCCAATTAAGAATCTTACGGGAGAGATAGAGAAAAAAAATAAAATACTTATGTGTATAAGATGGTGCGAGACGACCACATAAAAGTTTCGATATGTTTTCCTACATCAACGGTGTCCCCTATACGTTATTTTAACCTCCTTTGAAAAAGCCAGGGTGCTGGTAACACACTGTATACAAAGTATCGCGTTTATAATATTAGTAAGGATTTCTAAAATGCCATAACATTTTTTTTAGAGCAACTAGTTTACTTTTAAATGTATTGTTATGGGTTGAGGTAACAAATAACGGAATGACCTTATAAAGCAATAATAAATATAATAAAGAAGTAAAACATCTATCCTATATTCACATCTAACTTAACTAAGTTTGTGCTAACTAACACTTATGTGTTACGGGCATGGTTTACGTCATCATAACCTTATCATTACCATAACAGTATTTATGTGTATATAGTTTTTAGAGTTTATATCTTTACTATTTTCTGTAACAAAGACACAGGGTCATTTCACCATCAGCCGCAAGACGCCACGCAAACTTTGCGCACCGCTGGGCAAAGGCCTTCCCCAAGATTTTCCACAAGGGTCATTTGCTTGTTGAATAATAAAAAAATCGAATTAATTTCCCAATTCCACTCTGACTGATAACACAAAATAGCCTAGTTTAACTATGTTACGATTTTCAAAGCAACATTTCTCAGCGTCAGTCTGTTATCCGCTATGCCCGCCATTGGCCTTGAAGAACATAGTAAAAACAGGATTGCTATCGATTGAATCCACTCGCGGCTATGCAGCAGGGGAAACATTACTCATGCGCATGGTTGCGACATGTCATGTGTTTCAATGCAGCTGCAAGGTGAGTGTACCTTTTGATTACAATTTATTTACTATTATAAACATAGCTCGGACAGAGCATCGCAAAACAATCGCAACACAGTAATAGAACAAGATTAATAGAGTCGTATTATGTACAGTATTATTCAATTATATTTTTCTATTACATTTATAACGGTAGCAAAATTGACCATATGGTTATAAAGGTATTTCCATTACCATTTTTTTTAATTCAAATTCAAAATTCAAATTCAAAAGTATTTATTTCAGAAATTTCTTTCCATTTTGAACACAACGGTAAGACACAAATATACATACATGACACAAAATAATAATAATAATTTACAGAAAATTAAATAAATATGTATCTAAAATAATAATTAAACAAGTTCTATTTGGCAGAAGGCCTGTGAAGTTTGCTCCAATGGTTCTGAAAGGAGCCATGAAACCTCTCTGCAATGGAACATAGCATGCTAATTGGGTTAATGCTAATGGTTAATACGATGTGACATGCTGTACACAATATTACACAGACATTTTCACCATAAGACAGCTCGAGATAGTTCTTAATCCACTTATTAACCGATTCTTATTTCACCATATTTAAAATATTTTGAAATAACCATATAAGTAAATAATTTTAATAATTAAATTGTCACAAAACTTTTTCTGGAATGCCACAAACAAAACTATGACAGATATGCAACTAAAAAAGGCAAACCTTAAATTAATTACGATTAATACATTACGATAGAATATTACGACTCTATTGAATCTTGTTCTATTTCCATTTCTGTTTTTGCCATGACCCGTCCGAGCTATATGATTATAAATGCGAAAGTTTATGAGTGAGTTAGTATGTGAGGTACTCTTTCATGCAGTATGCAGAATGTGAAAATGCAATAATCCTAAATAAACGTACGTTTTCCAGATTATTAAACTAAAAATGTTCTATACTCTTTGTAATATAAAAATGTTATAATAAATGCTGAAACGGCTTGACGGATTAAGATGGAATTTAGAATGACGACAGATTACACCCTAAATTAACTCAAAGGCTACTTTTTACCCGACTGTCGAAGGAGGAGGATAATGTTTTTGACCTATATGTATGTATGGTTCTTTGTTGTAATTGTTGAATCGGATGGCCCGATCTCTACAAGCGAGGTGACGTTAGATTCGTCTTAGCGTCGCGGGTGTCGGGGTTTTTAAAATGTACACTATAACTAACATTATATAGTCGACATTATCCAAACAGAAGTTGGGTTATTTTGGGTTATTTATGGGATAGCTGCTTTGAAACAACAAAAACACTGAAAAACTACCTTACAACCCTACGAGGTTGGCAAAATGTACCAAGTTTTAGGGACGCGGGAGGTCAGGGAACAGTGGTTTGTGGGCGATGAACAACCAGCATCCAAAGGCCTTTAAAATGCTACTCGTCAACCCCGGGGTGAAAGGTAAATGTTTTACTACTCTATTATGATACTAGGCTAATGGTCTTCCTTCTAATATCTCATGTTCAGCGAGAATTTTTAAATTGCGAAACCGTCAAGAATTTTTTCTCAAACGTGCAATGAAATATTGATGTTATATTCCTTATAGGCCGCAAAGTATGACGTTTCAGGTGCGGCTAGGACAAGAGGTCGTTAATGGAATTTCATACAAATCGTGCAGGCCTCGGCCGGCAAAGTCCTGTTTTTTAATTTCCATTCTACATAAATTTGTGGCACAGGCATCATGACATTCTGTCACTATGCGTATTAAAAAAATCAATGAAATATTTTTTTTTTTAAATTTTAGTGTAGGTAAACATGGCGGCTGTGTTTATGAACAGGCTAGATAGCTTTTATTTTTTTAATATACTAAGCCGTGCATCCAGCCAAAGAGTTTGCATGTTTATCTAACGTACCAGGAGAACAAAGGTAATTAGGGGTGCGTAGCGCAACTTAGATCGCAGGCGGTGCGCTGCGGGGCACCGGCGGGCGGCCGGGCGCACCCGACACAGCGCGGATGACTGAGTACTGTACTGCACTCCTAGTAATTTGACTTTGTAATTTTTGTTTTAATTTTTTAATGAATTATTATTATGTTTGAGAAAAGCACTATACATACCTCGGCGGGAAATATGGGGTTGCCCGCCTCAGACCTATCCGGCCTCGCTTTGCTCGGCCGTCTATACATATGTCTTCTGCCGGCAACCCCTTTTGTCCCGGCATCTGTAGTAATTTACTATTACGTTTTGTCGTGTTCTCTTGAAGTCCGTTTTAGGTTGCTGGCAATTGCATTATTTGCTTGTTGCTTGGTACAAATGTTTTTAACTGTGGTTAAAAATATTATTTAAAATGAAGAAATAAATAAAAACATTAAATTTATTCGTGACAAAGAACAGAGAAATACGCACAAGGAGAATGTACTTAGTCACAAAATGGTCCCAACTCAGCGTGATGCTGTCATTTAAGTCAGCGCTGGTCTTCCGTTCGAACCATCGGTGAAACCACGGAAGGTTACACACACGTAATTATTAGAACACAAAAATCAATTATAGCTAAGAAAAATAATATAAAAAATAGCGGTTGGGTTTTTTTATATTCTGGCTGATTTGAGTGTTACAATATCCGATAGTCTAACGGTGAAGTAAAAACATCGTGTGAAAATTTTCTAAATAAACGATAATTAACCTACACATTCCTCTAATTTACGAGATCTGAATTGCATAAATGATAAGAGGGCTAATCTGGATAAGAGAAGATACGATATTGTCAAGTTGATTATTTTCTACACTCGTTTCTTCAAAATTAGAATCAGTAAGTGAGCGCCATTTTGCACACGTTTTCGCCTAAAACGGGGTCAAAAATTGAAAATAAAAATATTTTTCTCTTTTTTAAGCAGTTAATAACAAGAATTAGAATATTTGCTCTAATATTTTTCAAATTATCTATGTTTAAAGAAAACGTGTGCAAATTTAATCGTTGTTCTATTGTTAAAATAACGAAGTGTAGTGATAAGTACATCCGAAAGCATTAATATCTACACAGCCATCGCGTCAAATATATGTAAATATAGACCTTATGGGAACATGTATATATTTATGACTTTGAACGTACACACTAAGGTTCACCATAAACCAGCGTGTTATTCCTGGAGACTGAGAGAGAATTGCCTGTTCTAGTCATTAATTGGCCTGCTTTAGTCCGAACAGAAATACCACACTTTTAGCACAACAAGTTGTGCACAAGACTAAGTGTAAGAGTTAAGTGCCGGCGCGAACGGACCCTGTACGAGATCCTACTAAATAGCAAAAAAAAGCAAAAAGCTAATTCTCAGCTTGATATTACATTCGGTCTATTGCCCAAAGGGCGCACCGCCTAGAAATAGGGGCCCCGCAGGCCTTTCGCGTAACACACTCGCAATCACAATCGTTTTCATTTTGAAAATCGAAGGCTTGTCTGCATACAAAATGAAACCAATTGTTTTGTTTTGAAGCCGATCGCGATTGCGAGTGAGTTACGCGAAAGGCCTGCCGCACGGCGGGGCTCCGTCATATTTCTAATAGCAAGATATATCGTCGTAATGCATTTTAACATTGAAAAATCTTAACAGGCACGACACGACACGTAAGCTTAGTTGGTAGTGACTCTGCCTACGAAGCTAGCGGTCCCGGGGTCGAATCCCAGCAAGGGCAGATATTGGTTTGATGAGAGCGACTATTTGTTCCTGAGTCTTGGATGTTTTCTAAGTGTATTAGTTAGTCTATTGTGGTCTAGTACCCATATTACAAGCCTAGAACTTAGTTTGGGATTAGGTCTATTTTTGTGAGCTTCTCTTCTGATATTTATATATTCATTTTATTTATTTACTTTGTGTCTTGTTGAAATGGTGTCCAAATTGTTTAAATTTAAATTCTGTTATGTAATTATTATTTTTCGGTCTATTACTTAAATCAATGCTTGTGTATTTTGTTGTTTTGTTTATTTATATACTTACATTTATCCTTATTCATGATTGCAGAATACTGGTGGTAGCGGGCCTGACGATCGTGGAGCAGCGCAGCTTCCCCCGGGGCTTTAGGTTTGGTGCTGCCACTTCTGCCTACCAGATCGAGGGGGGGTGGAATGCCAGCGGTAATTGTTCATTCGTCGGAAGAGAGGACAATAGAGAGATCTGTCTCCGGGCGAGTGTTATGCCTGGGGACCGAAATCCATTGGGATGAAGTTGGAAGTTGTATATATGTCAACTGACTGTAGAAACTTCGTTCGCGCGATGTAGAACACTTTAGTTGCGCTGTCTGACGCTGATGGCGCTAGCGAGGTAGCGAGTTGGTTGATACAAGTTGCCGTTAGATGTCGTTAGGTCGCTCGCCACACCAGCCCCCCTTTGAGACCGGAGGTTGATGGTGATGACGTGCAGTCTATGCGTTGAATTGCCGCTTGCAAGTGCCAGTAGTGGAT
Source organism: Acleris literana (assembly GCA_946894065.1). Classification (NCBI taxonomy): domain Eukaryota; kingdom Metazoa; phylum Arthropoda; class Insecta; order Lepidoptera; family Tortricidae; genus Acleris; species Acleris literana. The sequence goes on along the minus strand of OX335688.1, from coordinate 701,765 downwards.
GTCTCCAGTTGTGCTCAGAGCCGCCTTGGCGAGCGTAGCAGTAGAAGAGAAGTGAGTGGATTCGAGTACACAGTGAGTCGTGTACCTGCTCGTGAAGTACGCGTAGTAGAACGCAGTGAGTCGCGTTGTTGAGTGAGAGTAGTGCGCACACCGTAGACACCAGGTATGTTGATATATCAGAATACTAGTGGTGCACAGTGCGGGTTGTCTGGTTTGCTGTGAAACTGCGTCATAGTTGCTTGAAGGTTGTCAGGTTGCGTAATTGTCCATTGTCGAGGGTCATCAATGTAGGAAGAAGATCACATCGGGGTCACCAATGTAGGAAGACGATCACGTGTCGGGGTCACCAATGTAGGAAGAGAGGACAATAGAGAGATCTCTCTCCAGGCGGGTGTTATGCCTCGGGACCGAAGTCCATTGGGATGAAGTTGGAAGTTGTATATATGTCAACTGACTGTAGAAACTTCGTTAGCGCGATGTAGAACACTTTAGTTGCGCTGTCTGACGCTAGTGGCGCTAGCGAGGTAGCGAGTTGGTTGATACAAGTTGCCGTTAGATGTCGCTAGGTCGCTCGCCACACATTATTATCATAAGTGTTGTGGGTGAACATCTTCTCTGCAATGATGGTCTTGTCCGAGGCTCTAGTAGACTCCATGTTACTGAGGTGTAAATAGGCCCATATGTGATCATTTTATCTTTTTAACGGAGTTCAAAAAAGGGGAGGGTTTTCAAATCATCGGGTTTTTGTTAATGTATGTTCCCCGATTAGTCAAAGACTGTTGGACTGATTAGTAAAATAGTTATATAGACTGATTAGTACTTTTTAGTTGGTCTCATTGTCATCACGTCCGGACCTGATGATGGGGTTTTAACGAAATTGAGAGAACTTCTCAAAAATTATAGGCATACATATAGCGAAAGGCACGGAAGAGGAAGATTTTGATATTATTCAAAAAGTGGCTTACATGAGTCTCTCTGTAATAAACTGATAAACCACCCAGATATGTGCTTAATTCTTTATTGAATGAAGAAGACAACGAGCGCACTCAAGTCCTCTAAAATGGTCAATACCCTCTACCCATACCCATACGTATAAACAATCTCAAGCCTGAACCAACCATCAGGACTAAAACGAAATAAATAAATAATAAATAAATAAAATATATTCATTCCAAGTCAAGATTAACAAATCGAACAGATTATCCGTTGGTCTACGTTGCTGTCTACATATGGCAATTTGAAACTTACAGACTAACTTAAACTAATCTAACAGTTCTAAATTACTAAAATACTAAAATATTTGAGGTATGAGGTGTGTGTGTGTGTGTGTGTGTTGGTTGGTTACAGGGATTTAAATCAACTTGTCTCTATGTTAGTCAAACATTTCACCGGTGGCAGGTGGCGATGGTGGTGGTGATTGAGCACCTTGACTCTGTATTGTTGCTTAATAGACAAGAGTGAGAGCATCTGGGACCGCTACGTCCACACCCACCGAAGATGTAGCAGCGACCTCTGCACGGGAGACGTGGCCAGCGACTCCTACCGCCTCTGGAGGGCAGATGTACAGCTCGCTGAAAATCTGGGACTGGATTTCTACAGGTATATTGTAAAATACTTTTGATGATGTATAATACAGGTCGTGAAACGAGTAAAATGCCTTACTGTTTAAATAGTGTCTTAGGCCCTGTTGTTTGATCAGTAGTTAAACTAACTAATTTTTAAAATATCAAAAAGGAATGGAAAATTTGACACATTTCCTTGAGATTTTAACCATTAGTAACGTTTTTTGACCATTAGTTAGTTTAACTACCGATCAAACAACAGGCCATTACTGTTACGTAGTTATTTTGTGAGATTGTCGCAGTTAAGGCATAACCCATGAGTATTTCAGATTATTGCGACAGGGTTTTGCCATATGGAATACATTTGGGAAATGATACATTTGACCAAAAATATTTTGGCCAAACGGCATAGACCCAAGGTAATGAGGTCATCCCTTCCATCCCCATCCCCTGAGGTTAGCCGCTAAACAAACCAGTCACTGGAAAGTCATGGGATAATACAAAAAGGCCAGGCAAATTACTATTGCATAGGTAGAGTCAAAAAAAATGTATTCCGCATAGCAAAACCCTGTCGTAATAATTTGAAATACTCATGGGTTATTAAGGGGTCTATGCCATTTGGCCAAAATATTTTTGGTCAAATGTATCATTTCCCAAATTTTTATTTCCCAAAAAGTGGTTTCCCGTCTCAGTTAATTTATTTTTCATGTAGTCCCAAGTGTTACTTAACCTAATAAACGTATTAAGCGGTTTCGATATCTTGGATATAAAAATTAACAATAAAAAAAGTTTATTGGGAAATGATACATTTGTCCAAAAATATTTTGGCCAAACGGCAGGCTCCCGATTACCTTGTATCAGATTAAAAGAAAATAAGTAATAAATCACTTAAACTAGGTCTCGTAAGAAATACACTTTAATTTATTCGACTTTTCATCATCTTGAAGATCAACACAAAATACATCTTATTTACTTCTAACCGTTTTTCTACGATTTCAGGTTCTCAATATCCTGGCCACGACTGCTGCCAAGCGGCTTCGCCAACCACATCAGCAAGGACGGCAGCCGTTACTACGGAGACCTGATCGACCATCTGCTGCGGGTCGGGGTGCGGCCGGTCGTGACGCTGTTCCACTGGGACCTGCCGCAGAGTCTGCAGGATCTGGGTGAGTGTCATGGAGAAATGGCAGTCGCTACTACGGGGAGCTAATCGCCGAACTGCAAGCTGGTCCCGATGCTGTTCCACTAGGATCTGCCGCAGCGATAATAGGAGCCACGTAATGATGAGGGAGGAATGTGCGGCAAGATCACCCCATATGTGGAGTATTATGTCTTGGTGTTATCTTGCCACGAGGCCCGGTTGGATTACCATTCGGGTCCATATTTACTCATATAAAAATTTGCAGTCCGAATGTATTGTTATTCACAATCATCGCAAGTCATAAAGTGTTTTTACTGAAACGGTTTTTATTTCAGGGTTTTTATAAAACAAACCTAACGTAACCTAACGTCATTTACCAGCTAGATATTTATAAAACCCTGAAAAAAAAGCCGTTTCCGTAAAAAACACTTTATGACTTGCGATGATTATGAATAACAATACATTCGGACTACAAATTTTTATATGAAACAACGCGCTCCCCTAGGGGGGCGTTATTGCAAATGGTCTTCTGCTTAACGGCATGGTCATCTTCTACGGGATTTCGTTCCTGTCGCTGAATCTTAACGAATACAACAAACGAACAAAGTAACTGAGTAAAACGTCCAACATTTCCTTTTTGTCAAAGACTATACAAAGTAATCATTGATGATGTTTACAGGCGGCTGGACCAACCCCTTGATTGCCGACTGGTTCGCGGACTATAGTTACGTGGTCTTCAAACTGTATGCAGATCGGGTGAAGACCTGGATCACCATCAACGAGCCGATGTCCCTGTGTGAGGGGGGCTACTCCAAACTACTAGCCCCAGGGTTCCTCGACAACAAGATAGGCGCGCTGCTGTGCAGCAAACACACGCTACTAGCTCATGCGAAGGCGTATAGAATTTATGAGAAGAATTTTAAGGCTTTGCATGATGGTTAGTTTCGTACTAAAGTTTTGTTCCACTCACAAGAATTGAATTGTAAATAGTGATGGCGATTCGGAAACGCGACGTATTAGTGATGTATTTGTTATAGAGCTACTCGCCATCCCCTCCCCACGAAACCCACAAAATAAAACGAATTTTGTTTATTAAAATACCTGGTGGAATTCAAATAATTATATTACGTGTCACATTATATTATAACACGTAGAACTATAACTACAGATATACCTGTAAAAACACTTGACGACGCGCTGGCCTAGTTGGTAGTGACCCTGCCTGCGAAGCTAGCGGTCCTGGGTTCGAATCCCGTTAAGGGCAGATATTTGTGTGATGAGCGCGAATATTTGGTCCTGAGTCATGGATGTTTTCTATGTATTTAAGTATATATTTATCTATATAAGTATTTATATCGTTGTCTAGTTCCCATAGCACAAGCCTAGAGCTTAGTATGGGACTAGCTCAATTGGTGTTTCATTGTCCCCTGATATTTATTATTTATTACTTTTTGTATTTTGAGCTCACCAGCGTGTCGGCGGCAGGGAACCTCACTTGCTGTTCCTTTCAGGCCAAGTGTCCATCGCCAACCAAGAGATGTGGCTGGAGCCAGTCAGCTACAAGGACAACGAGATCACCTCTCTGACCAGGGATCATGCTGTAAGTCTTTGCATTATGAGTACGGTTTGGAAGTTTCATAAACTGCTTGATATCAAGAGTGAAGGGCCTTACTGCTATGTATGACATGGCTCACCCATCATTTTATCGAATTTAAGCTCACCGACTGTATCATTTCATTGAACGCTATTTTCTGCTGAGACTATGGATGTTTTCAGGATATACCTACTTAACATTAAGTGGGTTAGGTTACGTTAGAAGTGTCTACCAAAAAAAAACTCATGGGGCGATAAATTCCTTTCGGTTAAAGGAACATTCTGCGTAATCATACATACGTTGAAAGGTGTATCGATAAAATTATAGCATTGATAGGTAGGTAGGTAGGCATTTATTTCATACTGAAAATTACATTATTCTATGTCACATAATCATAATGAATTCACAATAAGATCGTCAAAGTGTAAAAAAATAAAGTCAAAATAATAATGAAATAAAATAAACAAACGCAGTCAAAATGTAAAAATAAGAATTAAATTAAACAAAATAAAAATATAGCAAATAAGCTACAGTCAGAAATGTCGAAAAATGTATTGAATAAAAAAAAAAACCCACCCACCGATAGGTACCCACTCACCCACTTTATGGGTACCGTAAACTCGGGTTACTGTAGCCCTAGGGGGTAACATTGCCCACCCTTAAAACTATAACTGTTATAGTGGTTATCATCTTAAATTGTTAAAATAATGTTAGAACTCTATAAGTAGCTTGGTCCTGATGTAACATTTAATGGAATAATTAATTTTTTTAAGATGGTTTTTGGGGTGGGCAATGTTACCCCCTAGGGTTAACGTAACCCGTTTTAAACCTAGATCTACCTACGAGTAGATATTCAAAACTACTCGTAGGTAGAAAAAAGAGGTTATGAAAAAACTTTTTTTTTTTTTTAAATGTGCTTGGGGCCACCGCCACCTGGTCCATTTTAATAACCTGCGCTATTCTAGGCGGTAAAAACGATATCGTAGTTTGCCTGTTATGGTATTGTTATGACGTCGGCCGCCATTACTGTCAAGAAAATAAGAGCTATCAAAACGTTGACAATACGATAACAGATCAAAGCGATATTGTTTTTACCGTTGAATAGAGGCGCTGGTTTAATAACCTTAAGTACCAATGTCACGAAACGATGTTAAATTTAATCAATGTTAATCAACTGTTAGTTCATGCATTTTCACAGCTTTTAACGCTCTAATCTAAATACTTTATTAGCACAATGCGCCACTGGACGCAGGCACAGTCTTAAATTGTATCATCTTTCAGTTCGGCCGCTATTCTTACCCGATATTCTCGGCGAACGGAGGCTGGCCCCCCGCCCTCGAGAAGTACATCGCAAACAAGAGCAAGATGGAAGGATATCCAAGCTCCCGGCTGCCTGCTTTTACGCAAAGCGAGATCGACATGCTGAGAGGTATTAACACGGACCTAATAAATATACGAAGGTAACCTTGTCTAATCATGAGTAATGCATGCAAAATGGCTGTCTGTGTGCGTGCATACACGCACACGTAAACTGTCACTCGTGCTGTGCCAACTAGCAAAATTTCGTCACATGGTGGTGGCAACGTAACATATTCAGACTTTTAGCCTATGATATTAGTCATATAAACGTAATGATAACGTTTATAAAATGCGATTTTGGCCCATTTTACTCAGCGTTTCAGTCATATAAAACTCATTTAACTGCAACCGCCAGCCACTTATTGATCATATAATAACTAATTAGCTGTATAATAACGAATTATATGGCTTTTATATGAACTTTAATCGTATAAGATTTAATCGTTGAGTTAGTTGCTTATTGGTTATTTAATTATCATCAATGGAACTACGGTACGTTATAACTAATTTGATATATTATTGCTACTTATACGACGTGTTTTTGGAATAAAAGTAACGTGTCATGACATTTAATGAAAAAAAAAATTTAATGTCGGTGAGTATTATTTTGACAGAGTTATCTAAGAAATATATATGGCCATGTCACAATAATGTGACATGGCCATATATATTTTTCGATATATTTTCGATATATTTTCGAGTTATAAAACTCGACCGGTATTATTAATGCTGTTAAATTCAACTTAATTGTGGAAATGTGTTGCGGAGGCCACTTTATTGATAAAGTATACTTTGATTGTAAATATTTAACGCCCCACATTAATTATTAGTTATTTAAATTGCATTTAAATAAATATTTTGAATTATCACGAAAGATGCTGTTATTTGTCATTTATACCATTAATATGTCATATAACTGCTTCTCGTATAGCAAGGTTAGCGGTTAAAGCACCACGACACCTATGTTGAATATATTGTTATAAAAGTCATATAAACGTATCATGTAAATCAAAAAAGTAGTGTAATAGCAACCATATTTCATATACAAAGGGTATATAATATGTTATTACTCGACCGAATAGTCACATGAGCGTCGTATAGAGGTAGATTATTCAGCATTATCTTATATGACTCTTTAGTAATAAAAAAAAGTTGAGTAAACGTTTATTCAGCATCATAGTATTAGTTAATACCAAAGTGCTGAATAAGATACTTCTATATAACATGATCTATAATTCGCGTTTATATAACTTCATGCAACATATACAGCACAATAAAAGATAAAAGATAAAAGATGTTTATTCAGTAAGTAGGCCGCACGGGCACTTTTACACGTCAAAAATCTACCAGCGCTTCGCAAGAGACCACTGCTGAGAAGAAAAGCCGCAAGAAACTCAACAGTCAGTCGTTTTTTAAAAATTACTTATACAATTATAGAACTTAACCTAGCATTATATAAAACAATGAATTTAACATTAAAATATATATATCATGCGTAGTTGAGCAGGAAAATGTGTCAAAACTCAGTATGTTCAACAGACATATAACAGCAACAACATTGCTTTTACTCGACTCTGTCTGTCATGACTGTCATAAGGCATCTACATAAGTTACTGTTACTCGAGTAAAAAATAATATAAGAGTCGCATGGAGGTAGATTATTCAGCATTATCTTATATGACTCTTAAGTAATAAAAAGACGTCGAGTAAACGTTTACTCAGCATCATAGTATGACTTAATACCAAAGTGCTGAATAAGATACTTCTATATAACATAGAAATATAAATATAAATATAAATGGTTTATTCGGTGCTCAAATAAAATGAACATAAACAACAGCAAAACACTATAGAAAAGTAGAGTAATACAAACTTAGAGTATTTACTTAATCTAAAATTAACACCGAAAAGGTTGCCACTCAGCATGGTGTCAGGCTTACTAGCCTTGACGCTGTTTTTCAGGGCCGCCGGATTGAAGAGAGAGGAGAGAGCTCGTGAACATGATCTATAATTCGCGTTTATATGACTTCATGCAACATTATACAGCACAATAGCCATATAATAGCATACACATTGCTTTTACTCAACTCTGTCTGGCATGTCATAAGTCAGCTATATAAGTTACGGTTACTCGGGTAAAAAGTCATATAAGCGTCAATTAAACGTGTCTTATTCAGCAATTTCTTATATGACTTTTAAGTCATAAAAGGAAGTCGAATAAACGTGTACTCGGTATCATAATATGACTATTATGCTGAGTAACTAAAATGCTTCATAAGCTGGCTTTATACGACAGGTTTTGTATAATTCGCGTTTAATTGACTTTTATACGATTTATTAGCTGAATAAGCTCAATCTTATATGACTATTTGGCTCGGCGTTGTCTTACCTAGTGCATCTGTGTGCGTGTGGTAAGACATGTATAACAAACGAAAAGGCCGACCTTGCATGCTTCACACCTTTTTAATGCAACGTTGCGTCGGATTTTTAGGTCCGTGTGTATTAAATATAGTACATTGTTGCAGAGGTTAAAAAGTAAGCAATATATAGAAGAGTTAGTTCGAGGGCCGATGCGTAGCGGAGGCCCTCGAAAGTACGAGTCCATCTATTGCACTTTCGACTAACACAGTGCTTTTCACGAAAACTGCGAGGCAATTAAAATCAATTCTTGTAATAAATTTACAACACAGTAAAAAATATACGCTCTCCCGACAATTTTTACTTTTTTTTTTAACGATACCTTTCTTAGTGGCCAGTTTTTCATAGGCGTTTTTTAAACTGACGACGCTGACGGTGCCAGAACTATATTTCAGATAATTCAAAACAGACATATACTTATGGCTGTATGGAATCTGATTCCTTTGCCTATCCGTGAAGGGATGAATATTATTAAAAAATAAAACGACTTCTCATTGGCCAATTTAATTTCATATGCAGCATAAGGCGTGTTCTGATTAGTCGAATCAGTGATCAGCGGACCGATGTGATTGGTCGACTTGCTCAAAGGAACAGACCAACAATGTTAAGATTGTTGTCCAGTTTAAATTCATAGAAGGCCTGCTCATTCAATGTACAACTATCTTTCACCACATTTCCGAGCAGTGGCGTGAAAAATGAATTTCAGGACACAATCTCACACAAACTGACTATAGTCTGACCAACACCACTGTATCGCGCCTTGGGTAGGTATGTGCAGCGAGGCGGGGTGCGGGCAGGAAAGATCATGGACTCACAAAAGATTCATACTGTCGGATAGATCTTAAGATATCGAAGTACAATATTTTGACCCTGTATACATATTGTATCCAATTCTTATTATAGTTCAATACGATTTTTATGTAAGCACAAATAAAAAAACTAATATAATTGAAAGTAATGTGTGACGGCCCATGATGGAAATTCCGACATGTCAATTTTTTCATGTTATTTTCCAATTGGTATGAAAACTAAAAAAAGAAATATCTATCTCATGAACCGAACATTTCCGCAACCTGAAAATTCGTAAAACGCTTTTCTTTTATGAATACTATCTACAAATAAAATATGGAAACTTAAATCGATGGTCCATAATGGAAAGTCTGACGTTAATTAATAAGTAGGGTTAGGATTTTGGTGGCATATCTTGGTTCCAGAATCCATGGAGTCGCTATTTCCTAATAATTATAATACATGACACTTTGATTTTGACCTTCAGTATGGTCATATTTCAAAATCAACTAAATACATTTTTAGTTCTTTTTTTTAATAATCGCCTGAAGGGCAAAAGTCCTTGCTTTTGTTTGCTTTGAACTTGAATTACCTACTTTAAGAAAAAAGGGGCAGAGGTAAAAATCCCTTCCGGAAACCTGGGAATGGAGGGCCCAGGTACTGCCGGGCTCGCACCGGCTAAAAACCCCAATGCTCCTATTACCAACTAGAATTTAGACTCCCGCGGATACTACCCCAGCCAGTGCTGAAAGGCCGGAGGAGAAAGTCCTTCCTCCGTTTACTTATCCGCGGGGTTTTTCCAAAGAGGGGGGATAGGAATGGGGGTTGGGATGGGGGGGAGACTTATAGCTATGTGAGTCGCGGAGTGGGAATCCTGACGCATGCATGCTTACAGACTACGGGCTTCCTTTCCTTCCTTTTTAGTTCGGTTATTCTAAACCTACTAATATTAGCTTGTTTCATTTAAATTGGTTTAGCGGTTCAATTAATAAATGAATTTTGAAATATTACAATACAAAAGGTCAAAATCAAAGTGGCAAGTATTATAATAAATAGGAAATAGCGACTCCATGGATTCCAGAACCACGATTTGCCACCAAAAGTCCTAACTCTATTAATAAGTTTTTTTTTTATGACAGCTAAAAAAAAATATCTCATGAACCAAATATTTCCGCTACCGTAAAATTCGCAAAACGCTTTCCTTTTACGAGTACTATTTACAAAAAAAAATATGGTTACTTAAATCGGTGGTTCATAATGAAAACTCGGACGTCAATTTTTGAGTGTTATTTTCCAATTAATATGAAAACTAAAAAAAAAAATATCTTATGAACCTTACATTTCCGCAACCTGAAAATTCGCAAAACCCTTTTCTTTTATGAGTAGTATCTACAAGAAAAATATAAATACTTAAATCGATGGTCCATAATGGAAAGTCCGATATGTCAATTTTATAATGTTATTTTCCAATTGGTATTAAAACTAAAAAAAGGAATACCTGTCTCATGAACCGTACATTTCCGCAACCTGAAAATTCGTAAAACGCTTTTCTTTTATGAATACTATCTACAAATAAAATATGGATACTCAAATCGATGGTCCATAATGGAAAGTCCGACATGTCAATTTTTTAATTTATTTTCCAATTGGTATGTAAATTAAAAAAAGAAATATCTATCTCATGAACCGTACATTTCCGCAACCTGAAAATTCGTAAAACGCTTTTCTTTTATGAATACTATCTACGAATAAAATAAATAATAATAAATAAAAATAATGGATACTCAAATCGATGGTCCGTAATGGAAAGTCTGACGTAAATTAATGTCATATTTTTAAATTTTTATGAAAGCTTAAAAAAATATGCCGCGTGAACCGTACATTTCTGCAACCTGAAAATTCAAAAAACGCTTTTCTTATATGAGTATTATCTACAAAAATAATATTGATACTTAAATCGATGGTCCATAGTGGAAAGTCCGATATGTTCATTTTTGTGTTATTTTCCAATTGGTATGAAAACTAAAAAAAAAAACACATGAATCGTACATTTCTACAACTTGAGAATTCCCAAAACGCTTTTCTTTTATGAATACTATCTACAACAAAAAAATGGATACTTAAATCTATGGTCCATAATGGAAAGTCTGCCGTAAATTTTGTGATATTTTTCAATTAGTATGAAAGCTTAAAAAAAATATATCTCATGAACCGTACATTTCCGAAACCTGAAAATTTTCGAAACAATTTTCTTTTATAAGTACTATCTACAAAAACATGAAAACTTAAATCGATGTTCCATAATGGAAAGCCTGACATAAATTAATGTCATATTTTTAATTTTTTATGAAAGCTTAAAAAAATATACCGCGTGAACCGTACATTTCTGCAACCTGAAAATTCAAAAAACGCTTTTCCTGTATGAGTATTATCTACAAAAATAATATTGATACTTAAATCGATGGTCCATAGTGGAAAGTCCGATATGTCCATTTTTGTGTTATTTTCCAATTGGTATGAAAACTAAAAAAAAAAAACACATGAATCGTACATTTCTACAACCTGAAAATTTTCATAACGCTTTTCTTTTATGAGTACTATCTACAAAAAAAATATGAATACTTAAATCGATGGTCCATAATGTAAAATCGGACGTCAATTTTTGAGTCCTTTTTTCCAATTGATTTGAAAATTAAAATAAAAAAATCTCATGAACCGTACATTTCTGCAACCTCAAAATTTGCAAAACGCTTTTGTTTTATGAGTGCTATCTATAAAAAAATATGGATACTCAAATCGATGGTCCATCATGGAAACTCCGATATGTTCATTTTTGAGTATTTTTCAATCGGTATGAGAACTAAAAAAAAAAACTCATGAACCGTACATTTCCGCAAAACGCTTTTCTTTTATGAGTACTATCTACAAAAAAAATATGGATACTTAAATCGATGGTCCATAAAGTAAAGTCTGACGTTAATTATAGTTTTATTTTCCAAGGGATATTAAAATTAAAAAATATATATCTCATGAACCGTACATTTCCGTTACCTCAAAATTTGCAAAACGCTTTTCCTCTATGAGTACTATCTACGAAAAAAATATGGATACTTAAATCGATGGTCTATAATGAAAAGTCTGACTTAAATTTTTGTGTTTTTATCCAATTGATATGAAAACTAAAAAAAATATACCTCATGAACCGTACATTTCCGCAACCTGTCAATTTTCAAAACGCTTTTCTTTTATGAGTACTATCTACAAAAAAATGTGGATACTTAGATCGATGGTCCATAATGTAAATTTGGACGTCAATTTTTAGTTTTATTTTCCAATTGATATGAGAACTAAAAAAAATATATCTCATGAACCGTACATTTCCGCAACCACAACATTCGCAAAACGCTTTTCTTCTATGAGTACTATTTACAACAAAAATATGGAAACTTAAATCGATGGTCCATAATGGAAAGTCTGATATGTAGATTTTTGTGTTTTTATCCAATTGATATGAAAACTAAAAAAAAATACCTCATGAACCGTACATTTCCGCAACCTGCAAATTTTCAAAACGCTTTTCTTTAATGAGTACTATCTACAAAAAAATATGAATACTTAAATCAATGGTCCATAATCAAAAGTCGGACGTCAATTTTTGAGTGCTCTTTTCCTATTGATATGAAAGCTAAAAAAAATATATCTTATGAACCGTCCATTTCCGCACCCTCAAAATTCGCAAAACGCTTTTATTCTATGAGTACTATCTACAAAAAAATATGGATACTTAAATCGATGGTCCATAAAGTAAAGTCGGACGTTAATTATAGTTTTATTTTCCAAGTGATATAAAAACTAAAAAAAAAAATATCTCATGAACCGTACATTTCCTCAACCTCACAATTCGCAAAACGATTTTCTTTTATGAGTACTATCTACAAAAAAAATATGGATACTTAAATCGATGGTCCATAACGGAAAGTCCGATATGTCCATTTTTCAGTGTTATTTTCAGTGGTATGAGAACTAAAATAAAAAAATCTCATGAACAGTACATTTCCGCAACCTCAAAATTCTCATAACGCTTTTCTTCTATGAGTACTATCAACAAAAAAATATGGATACTTAAATAGATGGTCTATAATGGAAAGTCTGACTTAATTTTGTGTGTTATTTTCCAATTTATATGCAAACATAAAAATTATATCTCATGAACCTTTCATTTCCGCGACTTGAAAATTCGCTTAACGCTTTTCTTTTATGAGTACTGTCTACAAAAAAATATTCATACTTAAATCGATGGTCCATAATGGAAAGTCGGACATCAATTTTTGAGTGATATTTTTCAATTTATATGGAAGCTAAAAAAAAATATACCTCATGATCCGTACATTTCCGCAACTTGAAAATTCGCAAAACGCATTTATTTTATGAGTACTATCTACAAACAAAATTTGAATACTGAAATCAATGGTCCATAATGGAAAGTCTAATATATCCATTTTTGAGGATTATTTTTCAATTGATATGAGAAAGAAAAAAATATGTCTCATGAAGCGTACATTTCCGCAACCTGAAAATTCGCAAAACGCTTTTAATTTATGAGTACTATCAACAACAAAAAATTGAATACTCAAATCGATGGTCCATAATGGAAAGTCTGATATGTCAATTTCTGGGTGTTATTTCCCAATTGATATGAAAACGAAAAATTTACATGTCTCATGAAGCGTACATTTCCGCAACCTGAAAATTCGCGAAACACTTCTCTTTTACGAGTACTAACAAAAAAAAATGGATACTTAAATCGATGGTCCATAATGGAAAGTCCGAAATGTCAATTTTTGAGTATAATCTTCCAATTGGTATGAAAACAAAAAAAAAAAAATCTCATGAACCGTAAATTTCCGCAACCTGAACATTCGCAAAACGCTATTCTTTTATGAGTACTATCTACAAAAAAATATGAATACTTAAATCGATGGTCCATAATGAAAAGTTTATCCCAGGAGGGTAGCCGGGGTGTACAGTCAAGGAAATGTATTCGCGTACCTTTTCGACTCTTATTATCATTGTGACAAGAGTGAAGAAGGTACGCGAATACATTTCCTTGACCTTACAGGGGGGTAACCCACCCTTATTCCCAACCCCTCCATATCATTCTAATGACTAAATTGCCTTATTCTAACCTAAAACTTCAACCATGGATATCTCCCAAAATGTGGGGTTCCGCGGGGGGGGGGGTATTGTACAGGGTAGCGCTCCACATATATTTATAAAGTATATTTCCATTTATCTATTTGGTAATGTATTACTTTACTTAGCTAAGATCTAGGTCATATTTTTATTTTTTATTTTATAGTACTTTAAATTGGTTAGTTAATATTAACGTAATTATGAAACATCTAGTCCCTTTCACTGTTGTACGTTTGGCTATTTGTTATTTCAAACATTTCCCAATCGCGCAAAGGTCAACTGTAAGAGATCCTATAAAGGGATAAGTTCGCCTTTGTACATACCTTTTGTGTTTCCGTCTATTTTGTTGTATTTACTAACATACAAACATACATTCATAGCACAGATTGTACCACGAGTATAAGGGAGGGGGTGCGCCATGCGTTTCACTAGGCATTTTTTGCCTCGTACAGTGAAACTGGAACGAACTCCCTTCGGCAGTATTTCCGACCAGTTACTTGCCTCAAGAATAGGGCTTACATGTCCCTAATTGGCCGGTAACGCACCGACAACTCTTTTTGAGTTGCTGGTGTTAATGGGCGATGTTGATTAGTTCCCATCAGCTAACCTACAGGCTTGTTTGCCTTCCTCTCTTATATAAAAAAAAAACTAAAGTTCTTCTCGAATTTCGGCAGGCTCAGCAGACTTCTTCGCCCTGAACTACTACACATCGGGCGCTGTGCGAAAGGCCACCGAAGACGAGGATATGCGCACGTTTCAAATCCAGGGCATCGAGGAGATGGACGCCGTGCTGGTGGGGCACCCGAAATCGGTCCAGGACATGTCAGCATGGCGGTTGGTCAGTTTAGTAAAATCTATCATTGAGGCATTCCATGTTAGTCCTCAGTACCCCGACTGGAGTTTGATCCCCCGCGGTCAACAATTACCAATAAGTTTTTAGGGTTCTCTAGACAACGTGGCAAAAACGGAACCCTTATAGTTTTGTCATGTCCGTCCATATGTCACAGGCATTTTACTCGAAAACTACAAAGGCTTTTGATGCCTTTTGGAATAGGTACAGGTGTACAGGTCCGGTGTAGAAGCCGCTACTTATTTTGGTAAATAAATAACAAATTTGTAGCACATAACATCGTGTGGCACATATTTCGACAGGTCTTTTAAAACACTAACTTTTCAAAAATGAACTTTATCTTTTAAACCGTATGTCGAAAAAATATGAAGAAAATCACAAAAGTAACGCTTAATAAATACTTTCAACGAAAAAAAAACATCGTGATGAAACCAGCACATTCAAACAGCTGAGTGTATGGCTTTTCCAATAAAATTACTAGTTTCACTTCAATTAGTCCGCGACGACTGCGACACGACTTACTTAGAAAGCATGAGCGAGTCAGTGATAATACTCAAAAGGCACCTTTCAATATTGTGAATATTTTAACCTCGTCAGGCCCGCCATACTACAAACAGGGAGTTTTTTGTGAGTGGGACTTTGAATCTACCATCAAGGCAATAAAGTTCAATTACGTTTGTTCGATAATACCATTTTTAGTTTATGAAGATAGGAAAATAAACCTTATTCTCATTGCAAAATAGTTCAAATTAAATTGCCTTGATTATGTACATCCTATTGTATACTAGTCCTTACGGTTACACATAAAAGCTAATTAATAATATTTCCAGGGGTACCCTGAGGGTCTGCGGAAGAGCTTGCAGCTGATAAAGGAGCAGTACGGGAACATGACGATCCTGATCACCGAGAACGGGTACTCCGACACCAGCGCCGACCTCAACGACAAGGCCAGGGTTCAGTACCACAGAGACTACTTGGAACAGGTACGAACGTTAATTTGTGACCTATTTCAGCAAAAATATGCTTGAAGTCGTCAATGTTATTAGTACTTATTAGAGATGCCAAGTCATTTGTAACTTATAGGAAATTCAACCTTATTGTTGTAGAATGTCATATTGACTTTGGACCTAAGGTGGGTCCCAAATTTAAATACGTCACTGTACCTAAAAACCTCATAAATTAGGCATAACCTCCAAAATCAGTTTATTACGACAGTCCATCTCATCAAGGGTACGTAGGACTAAGAAACTAAAATACTTACCCTCGATAAGACAGAAGAACTTCTACAATTTACTGTATGAGTTTTCCTGTATCAATGCAAAATAATTCACTGTGAAATAAAATGGTATCCTGCCTTTTGGCCAAAAATTGTATGGCAAAATGTATAGTTTCCCAACCGTTTTATTTGCCAACCCGCTTTCTTTTGTAACTGTAAATATTTCAGGATTTATTTCAGTAACATCGTAGGTTAGTTTTTATAAAAATCCTGAAGTATCTACAGTTACATAAATAAACGCGGGTTTACAAATGAAACGGTTGGGAAACGATACATTTTGCCAAACATATTTCTGCCAAAATACATAAATCTGTTATATCGAATGTTAGTTTGGTGGAAAACATTTTCACCTAACATTATTTTAGGCTCAAAATTTAAATAACTCAATTTAACAAACATCCATTGTACGTATAGTTAAGTTAGGTTAGTTCAGTTTTTTTAAATAATAAAATAACCATTTCAATTGTAAAAACAGTTTTCAACCAAACGATTTCCGACTAAACAATACGTCATAAGCACAAACAATGATTATGCCACTCGATATATCCTCGACCTGCCCAGTTTTCTTTAATAAAAACAAATAGATTTAGTACGTTCTGCCCGATAATTCAAATTATCCGTACAAAAATGTCCTTGATAGAGGTCATTGGGCAGGAATCGGAAATTGCTTAAACATGCATATGCATATATTGGGATAGGTTCGCCTTTGTACATATTTTTACATTAATTGTAAGTAGAAAGAAAGATTTACTGAATGAAAAGTATGATAGGAGTTTTTCTGACAACTTCCGGTCGAATATTAAACTCTTTTGGAGCTTGATAAAATCGACTCGAGGGAAATCAGAGAAAACTAAATTAAGCGCCGTGAGGGATGAGTGTGGAGATTTGATATGTGAGGAAGAAAAAATGCTTGATAGATGGAAAACTTATTTTGAAAGCTTGTTTGAATGCGAAGATGTTTGCCTTGAGCCAGATAGTATGAGTAAGGATGTAAATAGTGAAGATGAAAGTCTGATTAGCATGAGTGAAATCGTGAAAGCTTTAAAAAGTATGAAAGCGGGAAAGTCGGCAGGTTGTGATAGAGTGTCGATAGAAATGCTGAGGAGAGGAGATGGTGTGGTGGGTAGTCTGTTGTACCGCCTTTTCAATGCATGTTGGAGTAGAGGCCGAGTCCCCGAAGATTGGGTCAAGGCCGTTATCGTCCCTCTGTATAAAGGAAAGGGGTCACAGCAAGACTGCAAAAACTACCGCAGTATCAGCCTCCTTAGTGTTGTCGGCAAAGTATACGCGAAGATTTTAATTGAAAGGGTATTGAATGTTACGAATGACAAAATCTGGGATGTACAAGCGGGATTTCGAAAGGGAATGGGATGTACCGATCAGGTCTTTTCACTACGGTCTATCACAGAAAAGTTTTTGGCTGTCAACCAAAAGGTTTTCTGTGCTTTTGTGGACCTGGAAAAGGCCTATGATAGGGTAGATAGAAAGCAGTTGTGGACGGTGCTGTCTAGGTATGGAGTGAGCAGCAACCTGGTGCAGGCTTTGAGGTCCCTTTATGAGGGCTCCAGAGCCTGTGTCAGGATCAATGGGGCATACTCGGCCTGGTTTAATATCTCTAGAGGTGTTAGACAGGGCTGTGTTGCCTCACCATGGCTGTTCAATCTATTCATGGACAGTTGTATGCGAGATTTGAAAGAGTATGATAAGGGTTTGTGTATGGAAGAGTTGCTAATCAAATGCCTCTTATATGCCGATGATCAAGTTATACTTGCTCCATCGGTACTTGAGTTGCAGGAGATGGTGACAGTGATGAATGAAGGATTTAAGCAAAAAGGGATGAAAGTAAATGTTGCCAAGACCAAGGTCATGGTGATAGAGAAGGACGAGGAGATGACTGAGTGCGTGATAAATGTAAATGGTGAATTAGTAGAGCAAGTGAATGAATTTGTGTACCTGGGAAGTATGTTTACAAGAGATGGTAAGTGTGAGAAGGATGTCGAGAGGAGGGTGAATGCTGGAAACCAAATTAATGGGGCCCTGTACTCCTTTGTGAGCAGAAGGGGCGTTTCACAAAAAGCGCGACTGGCTGTTCACAATGGAGTGTTGATCCCTACTCTGATGTATGGTAGTGAATGTTGGGTGTGGCAGGACAAGCATGAAAGTCGTATAAACGCAG
The DNA here is from genome assembly GCA_946894065.1 of Acleris literana. NCBI lineage: Eukaryota > Metazoa > Arthropoda > Insecta > Lepidoptera > Tortricidae > Acleris > Acleris literana. The sequence continues at coordinate 683,407 of OX335688.1, read as the reverse complement.
TTGAAATGCGCTCTTTGCGTAGTATGTGTGGTGTGAAACTGATTGATAGAGTAAGGAATGAAAAGGTCAGAGAGAAATGTGGACTAAAAGAAGACGTAGTGACTAAGATTGAAAAGGGCATGCTTCAATGGTTCGGTCATTTGGAAAGGATGGATGAAAGAAGATTGACGAAAGAGATATACAGAGCAAAAGTGAGTGGGAGGGTCGGAAGGGGCCGACCTAGGCGTACTTTTTCGAATCAAATCGGAGAAATACTGGAAAAGGGCCGTATCTTAAGTACCCGAAACCGACGTGCATGCATGACTCGATGTATGAATGTGGAAGAAGCGAAAGAGATTTGTCAGGATCGTAGCAGGTGGAAAGAAGTGGTCTCTGCCTACCCCTCTGGGAAACAGGCGTGATTTAATGTATGTATGTATGTATGTATAGTTCTGGTTTTTCTTCATACATACATGCTTGGGCAGGACGAAGATTATACACATTTTTAACAGTATCACTAACCAAACCAAATCTTTCCCCAGGTTCTCGAGGCTATCTACGAAGACGACGCGAATGTGGTGGGCTACACGGCCTGGTCGCTCCTCGACCACTTCGACTGGAACGACGCATACCAGTTAGTGCTTATTACAAATTATCGCATTCTTATGGTGCCTCTCTGACTAGCAAAGGATGTACCAACTTGGATTTCCGAGGCTTGCAGGAAGAAATACTAGGGCAGAAATTAAAATATGTTACAAATACTCAAGCAGTGGCGACACGCTTGGCTAGATGGTAGCGATCCTGCCTACGTTGTCACTTTAACGCCATTGACATACGAGTGTAGTAGGTAAAACATCACGTTAACCCTTAACGCTCACTGTACTCGCACGGGTACATCTAATAAAAGTGAGATTTCAGTGGTTTTTCTGAGGTCTCAATTGATATCATTGCTCATTATGGTCATAGATGGCTCTTAATTTATGCCAAATGAATAATGCATTAAGAAAATCGAATTAGATGTTAATAAAGCTAGTTATAGCAAAAAAGTTCTCATTTTATTTTCTTAATAAATATTATTAGTTCGTAGGTCATTGGTTACTATTGCTGAAACAAAAACAAAAAAAAATTGACGGTTTACTTTTGGGCTATAATGGGTTAAAGTGACAAAGCGACTATAGTGTGTAGCTACGTATAAGTAGCTAAGATGTCACAGACAGACACACAGATATAGAGATATGAAACTTTTTAGTGCGGTATAGACTATTTCCGCAGCCGCACCATATGGTTGCGTGTAATGATTAAAATGACCCTTAGTAACTTCACAATAAGCATGTAACACGAATTAGCCAAGTTTACTCTGTACGTTAAACCTCTCGTTAACCCTCTTTTTGCGTAGGTGTTTAAAAAAATGTCTCGCCCTCCTCAGGTCCCGCTTCGGCCTGCACGCGGTAGACTTCTCGGACCCGCTGCGCCGGCGCACGCCGCGCGCGTCCGCGCACTTCTACGCAAATGTCGTACGCACGCGGTACCTGCCCCTTTCGCGACCCCGCTCCAGTAATGAAGTCTAAGGCACTCCGAAGCAGACCTTTATGATAGCGTTATGTTTATAGAAATACCTGATTAAGTATATACTGTCTTTTAATAGCAACATTTTTAAATATAGATTCCTAGTTTCTATTGGCAACACTAAGCTTTACCCCATTGGCTGCCTTCCCTGATTGGTTGAATATACAAGTAATTTATACAAATCATAAGTGGGTCAATGCATTCATTTCTATAAGTAATTATCTATACTTAAAAATTACTTGAAAAAGTATGTATGTATGTAAACTCTTTATTGCACAAAAATATAAATGTTACAATAATAACAATATAAAACTTAGACTCTTATTATTATAAAAGTAGTTAATGTCTTTGGCTTACTGAACCAGACGCCTTAATAACTTAATAATAACGTAAGCAGACATAAAAATTGTATCTTTTCTAGGCGACACGGTTTCTGTAGGAAAACGTAGCAAAACTTTTTTATTGTGGTTATCTTGCACCATCATAGGTATTTCTGGTGAAAATTCTGAGTTTTGACACGTTTTCCTGATCAACTACGCATGTTTTTTTTTATATTTATATTGAACCTAAATTTTGAACACTTCAAAAGTTATTTGGCATAGTGACATTTAGTCATAAGCCTTAATTTTAACTTTGCACAATTTATTTTAAAACCAACATTTAAGAATAAAACAAAATAAATTCGTATATAACATTGTATGGTTATTTATTTCAGGATTTTATAAAAACTAACCTAACCTAAACTATAGGGTTCTACACGATGGTACTGAAATAAATCCTGAAATATTTATATACAATTGGGTTGGCAAATGAAAAATTTGAGAAACGATACATTTGGCAAAGATATTTTTGCCAAACGGCAGGCTCCGAAAACCTACACATCGTAAGTTCCTGCTACGCACAAGGATGCTTCCACACTCGTCGAAATGAAGTGAAATTCGATAAAATGAAGGTATCAATGAAAACAATTTTTGACTTCACAATATTTATGCCGTAAAATATTTCTGAATAACTATCGATATAACTGTGTTGGTTATAGATATCAAATTTAGAACCTTAGAGAATTACAATCTAAGACATTATGGATCATTTACGTTAGGCCGGGATTACACCTGTAAGTTATTACGTAAGTTTTGAGACGCAACTATAGGTAAGAGTGAGTGGCAAATATCTGCATCTCTCTCTTGCATATAGCTTTATTTCAAAACTTACGTAATAACTTACAGGTGTAATCCCGGCCTTAGCATTATAAACGTTATGTTTTCCAATTTGTATGACTATCGACACTTATGAGCATAAATCTGGGGACCTAGTGCAAAAGGTATAGTATAAGTCGACTTCACTTGTTCTACGAAAGGGTATATACATAAACGGAGTATACTAGACTTACACCCTTTTTCACTTGGTCTTCAGGAGACTTACACCGTTTTTCACTAAGACTCCAGAAATAATGGATTTAAATTGGCTTTTAAAATTTGACATTGATATTACGTTTATGGGTGACAAAAGGGTCCTGGAATTTATGTACAATACACCAACAATTACCTACATTACGACATTTATATCAAAATAAACGGCTAATAATACATATATGCAAAGAAAAGGGGCACTTTTGATACTAAAACATTGTAAGAAAATGAGATTTCATCAGGGATCGTATACGGGTATAATTTTCATACAAAAATACCGGTATTCAATTTCGGTATCTCGCTTATTATTGAATATTTATACTCGTCAATGAATTTATATAATAGGTTAGTGTTATTACCTAAATTACAGTCGAAAATACACACATACATAATCTCACGCCTTCGTTCCCAGAGTGGGGTAGGCAGAGCTACAGAATTACAAACATCTCTAAAAACTTGTTGATAATTCTATAGTCGAAAATATCAAGGAAATAATGCAAATTAAGGAAGATAATATCAATTTAATTAATACCGGTATTGATCCCTGGATTTGATGCCACAAAATAAACAAAGATGATTCACTTTAATAACGATAAATTATATTTTTTTACATAATTTTCTCATATTCAGACACTAAAGGACAAAGCCAGGTCTCCATAGAAGCTTTGGCCTAAGAAAAAAATGTGACGGATAATTATAGAAGTGGGTTTTTCTGAAGAACTTACATACATTACTCGCAAGTTGTCTTATTTATAAAGTACCTACCTATCTTAATAGATGGCTCTATTTTTCGTATATGTTCCCTAAATGTGTAAGTAATAAAATACTGAATTTAAATCTCATACAAAACAGGTCATGTCAACATCCTTCGTATCCGGGAGCTTTTTTTTAAAGTGTTTTAAGCCAAGATCTGGCATTGTCTTTTAAATTATTTAAACTACTCGTGACAATCGTTTCTTTGTGTTAACAATTCCCGAAATATAATTATATAGAAACATCATCAAATACTTAAATATGTCCTTGTATAATAAAGTTGAGATTAAAAGCTGACATCTCAACAAAGAAAAGGTTAATAGCTTCAGCCCCCTGTAAAAACCACTCAAAAATTGAATATTAATCGACATGAAAACAATTTTTTCCTTTATGTGTAAAACGAACAACATTACCAACGTTTTACTGAAAGAAACAAATCTATTCATCATAAAATCAAATTCTACGTAGTTGGTCTTATGTCTTATTGTTTTTGTTACCCACCTTACTGTGATCCCAAAGATTATAGTTAACGTCGACGATATTATAAGTTTAACCAACAGTGCAAGCCCTAATATCAATGAAATATAAATTTCCATTGCCGTGTTCATTTTAGATCCACTCGTAGTTTAAATTTTCTAAATAATAGAAAAAACTATAAGGTATTTCCTTAATTAATATGGAACTTTAAATACTAAAACCCCCTTTAACAATAGATCATACTAGTAGTAAGTATAGACAAGGTTTAAGTTTAGTCAAGGTTTATGCCAATCTGTGTGAGATTACATTCTGACAATTATTTCTTCTCACTTAATATCTTAAAGAAATCTCCTATAAAATCTCAATCCGTTGATGAATTGATGAATTGTAACACGTAAAGCAGACTTGGGTACTCACTTACCGCTCTGGCCATGTAGGTACGACCAAACTTACAAGACACGCACAAAAATGTTACATTTAGTTACTGGAGAGACAGTTTATAACCGACACATTTCGAATAACGGGAGGTCTTGACTTTTCTAATATATTACTCTTTGTTGACTCTGCTATGGTGACGCCTTCGGTTTTTCGTGTTCGTTGTCAAATCTCCGCAAGGCAGATCTCTTCAATCACTTATGTATCGCTCATAGACACGACTATTCCGCATTGAGATTTGCCAGTGATATGGCACTCGGCTGGTCTGAGAACAACGTAGAAACTTGTAAAAGTATATTTTTAGAGTGGTAATATGAGGAACTGAGTTGGAAGAGGGAAGAATACCTGACTGTGAAACTCGAGAAATCTTCTTTCTTTCTGCCAAGTCCCTTAGTGAGACACACACCAGAACAGTGGCCGTCGAGATCTTTTCGTTCACAGCAAATCCGTGAAATTAAATATTTCTTCTAACTTCAGGAGCTATAGGTCCGACCACGCGAGGTGAGTGTAATGTTCTGGCTGTGTCATGCTGGCTCACGTTAATTAAATGGTGCTAGTTTAGTCTACACATCAATATAATAAATTAGGCCCTAGGGCGTATTTTTTCCCGGCAATTAATAATTACCATTAGTCGTAGTTAACAGTTTAGAGACAAGTTTTTGTGGCCGACTTTACGTTCTTTTGATGAGTGAATGTCATCTGCTAACCGAAATCCAACTAACGAATCCCAATTTTGCGGGCCTACGTCAAGTTTAGCAGAGATTAACGATTATATAAACTATATTAATATAATTTTGTAACATAATCTCATTTTCAGACACTACATTTATAGTATTTAAACTACTCGTGATATTTGTTTCTTTGTGTTAACAATTCCCAATTCGATACGTGAGTTGAGTTTAATGTTTTGGCTGTTTCCAGCGCGATCACGTTAATTAAATGGTGCTAGTCAAGTATACACATCAATAAGTTAATTAATTAGGCCCTAGGACTTATTTTTTTTATTTTAATTAATAATTACCATTAGTTTTAGTTATTTTAATTAATAATTACCATTAGTTTTAGTTAACAGTTTCGAGACGAGCTTTTGTGGCCGACTTTACGTTCTTTTGATGGGTGCATTATCTGATCGAGATCAAACTAGCGGATCCCAACTCGGCGGGCCTACGTTAAGTATAGCAGAGATCCTGTTGATAACAGTAAGATATTTCTTAAAATGAAAGATAAAGTGGTATTATATTACGAAAGTGGGTTCGCCATACTTTCAGTTTTAATACGTACGTGGGCGGTTTTCAAAAAAAGTGCTTATTGGCTAAAATTAACGGACCGTTAATTTTGGTCAGGTGAGTCACGAAATTAACTATACCATTATAAAACAAATGGTGGAATCTCAGGCAAAACTCCTGTAGCAAGTGCGACCATATTACTAACGGGGGAAGCTTGACTCTGCTTCGTTTATTGAATTTGAGATACCTCCAATTGGCTTATGAGGGCAGTATATAAATGAATAATAAATTTTTGTGACTCACGTGTCTAAAACTAGAGTTTCTTAATTTTAGTCCTTAACTATGTACACGTTTTTTGAAAACTGCCCACCTAACCAGTGAATGTCTATGAATACATTGCAAATTCCTTGGATTTTGTTATACAGGGTGTCCCACGGCTATGCCACATGGAAGGAAAGTACCTTGAATATTGTAGATGGATCATTTTACTGAAAGAAGACATTATTTTAATTTAAAAAACAATTTAAACTGCATTCATAGATATTTAAATAATTAGTTGGTTGGACCGGAAATCGAACCCGTTACACGAGAAAAATAATTACCCTGTAGCTTTATCATACCGATCGAAAGGCTTCACCATAAGGATTATTTTTTGCTAAATAACATTAAAATTTTCCATCTACAATATTCAAGGTACTTTCCATCCATGTGGCATAACCGTGGGACGCCCTGTATTGTATCCCAAAATTAAACTAATAACGATAACAAGACCTGGTTCCTATTCAAGACGGTAAAACAATATTGCTTATTGCTTATTGCTTTTTAATTTCTAGGCAATATTCCTTGGGTACCTAGGTAACGGTTTACTAGAAAGGGTTTTTTGGAAATTAACCCCAAATGGATATAGGGGGAGATAGCGGTAAACTAATTATACGCGTACGAAGTATAATAAAAAAAAAACTTCTAGGTAGGTTCTGCCCTTGAGGATCTGAGAATAATCTAGTTTTATCAGAACACTATTATTTTTATCCAAAATGATTTGCCCGTGTGATAAATTACATTGAAATCAGTTTTGCCGTTGTAGCGTAAAAGTCACAAACCATTAAACATAACCTAATATTTTACATACAGAATACTGCTATTTATACGATGCCTAATCATAAATCATATATAACCGTTTAGAAAAAAAAACTAGCTGTGTGTCTGAAAGTCCATCTCCAATGGAAACAGCGCAACGGATTTTAATGTTTTTTTTTGACATTAAAACATGAATTATTATCTTCTTTTTGTTTGATTATTTGCGATATCCTTTAGGGTTAAGAGGATAATTAATATAAATATTTATAAAGCTATGTCACTGGTTCATAATGTAAAGTAAGAAGTAGGCACCTTAATACATTTCTGCACAGAAATTACAACAACAAATATGTATGTAAACTATTTATTGCACGTAAACAATTACAAGATATAACACACAACACAATACTTATAAACAACAACCACTTCATAATTCGTTCGCATAGGTATTTAACTAAATGTAAACAAAAAACCACGTGACATAGGTAGTTGGTCAGCCAATAGGAGCTGAACACTGATACGTCAAAGCTCGACCAACCAGCTTTGATTGGCTGTTGAACAGAGCCACGTGGTTTGGTTTGTTTACATTTAGTTAAATACCTATCCGAACGAAGTATAGTCAATAACGGTGGGTTTACACCAAACGAGCGAATGCTCTAGAACATGTTTTGTCTTTATTTTTACAAAGAAATCGTAAGAGATAATGCCATAGAATTCTTGTTCACTCGCTTGGTCTAAACCCACCGTAATATTATGTCGGGTAGTTTGGATTTTGACTCCACCCACAACGAAGACAACGTCGCTGATACAAGTCAGCTGAAAGGACGGTTAAAAATAAAAGAAAGAGGTAAAAATAATATCGACGTTTTGAACAATAATTATCAAATATCGTCTGAGGACCCGTTTAACTTTAAAGGAAGCAAAACTTAACTTTACAATACGTTTGTACTTACATTACAAATCAAAACGAGGATACGTCGTAGAGTATGACCAGTGAGTGGTGACACAAAAAAATGGCGGCAAATTTAAAATATCACTAGCTGGTAACACGAAATGCATAATATCTGGATAGGTACTCATAATGTGACAGCTTGTTTCATATGTAAAATTGTTGCCATGTGAAGAATTAGACAAAAATGCTTGTGTCACGACTCGCTGGTCAGACTCTACTATTGACGGTATCTGTGATCTGATCACCCGCTGGCTCCATCGAAAAATAAGGGCAAGACACTTTCATAATACATTGTCGATACCGATAACGAGAAGTGATTCTAAACCTTATTCAAATAGATATAGAAATGAAGTAAAAGTTATAAAATCATATTAAAATCGTAAGGAGTAGATTCCATTACGACTTGATTTCATTATAGCCTTTTACTAACACGTCAATTTTATACCAAAATCAGTTTTTTATGGTCTTTATGAAACTTCAGGTAATTTAAGAATGAGTCAATTTGAAATTAAGACATTTATGGGACTAAGTCAATTAGAGAGATAGTTCAATTAAAGATTAACGTAGGCGATAGACGGGCGAGTAAGTAGGTACGCCTACTTAAAGCTCGACGACCTTTTTCGCCCGCACCTTTAGAAGTTCGTGTCCTAACGGTGACACACGGGCAAGTAAGGACGCCAAGTCATAATAAGTACGGCGATGGATTTTGAAAATTGCCGTAATAAAACCTACTCATCGTAAGTTCCTTATACGCACAAGACTCATCGATAGATCCTCGATCATCGGCATGATGTCGGCGATCGTATATTGACGTCAACCACTAAGCACCCCCCACCCGAAACATCAGTGGGACTTGTGCAAAATACACCAAGAGTTATTTAACAACATTGATATCAATTAAAGACATAGGTGAACTACATATTTAAATGCAAAGAAAACGGGCGCTTTTGAGCAAATGAGATTTTATGCCACTAAATAAAGGAAGTATTGACAAAGAACAATAATAATTACTTTTAAATAATATTATTATTATAATTTTGTAACATACTATAATCTCATTTTCTAACACTATATTTAAAGTATTTAAAGTGATAATCGTAAGTGCCCGTGCGTTCTTATGCGTTTTCCCAATATATTATGACAATATTACGTTAAAAAGTCATCAAATAGGTAGGTACTTAACAATTTCCATGTAAAATATAATTGAGATTATTAGTTGACATCTCGACAAAGAAAATGTTAATAACTTCAGCCTCCAGTAAGAACAAGACGAACATGGAAAACAAAGCGAGGGGAAGACTAATTTTATCTTTAGTTATGAACACGAGCAACATTACAAACATTATGTTGAAACAAATAAATCTATTTATCAAAAAAACTAATTCCACGTAGTTGGTAGTATTTCTTATTTTTCTTATTAGCAACCATACCGTGATCCCAAAGACGATAGCCAAGATCAACAATATCATGAGCTCAGCCGCCACCCCGAGCCATGTCGACAGCAGATTAACAAATAAGGCCATTGTCCACCAATCGTAGTTTCAATTTCAAAAACAACTATAAGTTCTTTTATTAATGAGTGTAGACAAGGTTCAAGCTTAGTTAAGGTTTATATCAATTTGTGTGAGAATGCCCTCTGACAGTTGTTTTTGTAAGTTCCTAACACATTTATATTACTTATATATAAACTATACTTATATGTAATAGCTATGGGTTCAGCGCAACTCCAAATACAGTGGGACTTTCGTATAAAATCTTTCACACATCAATGATTGTAGGTAGGTACCAAAGTCTTGAACAACTCGCTTCTCAAATCTCACTCCGTAGACCCGAGCTTATGTTCACTAATGCGCACGTAATGCAGAGTTGGTTACTTACTTACTTACCACTTTGGCCAAGTAGGTACGACCAAACTCACAAGACACGTTCAACATTAACTTAGTTACTGAAGAGACAGTTTATAACTCACACGTTGGGAGAAACGACAGGTCTTGACGATCTTAATATTATTACTCTTTGTGGACTCGTTTTGATTGTTTGTTGTCAAAGTTCTCCAAGGCAGACTTATTCAATTGCTGCCTCGTTCGAAGAAGTGTCGTCAGTGGCAAATCCGCACTGCGAGGTGCTAATGATAGGGCACTGGGCAGGGCTGAGAACAACGTAGTAACTTGTATAAGTATCTTGTAATTGTTGTAATTTGTGGTACAACTGAGTTGAAAGACGAAAGAATACCTGACTGTATAATTCGAGGAATCTTCTTTCTTTCTTTCTGCCAAGTACCTTGGTCAGGATCATACAGAACAGTGGGCTTCAGGATCTTCTCGTTTACAGCAAATCCATGAAATTATTTCCTCTAACTTCAGGAGCTGTAAAACCGTCCTCGCGAGGTGAGCTTAATGTTCTGGCTGTGTCAAGCGGGTTCACGTTAATTAAATGGTGCTAGCCACATCAATATTATGTAGGAAATTTAATTAGGCCCAAGGGCGATTTTTTTCTGGTAGTTAAAAGTTACTATTAGTCCGAGTTAAATTTCGTTTTCGAGACAAGCTTTTGCTGCCTACTTTACTTTTTTTGATGAGTGCATCATCTGCTAATCGAAATCAAATTAAGGTATCCCAATTCAGTAGGTCTATGTTAAGTATAGCAGAGTTTCTGTTGGTGCCTTCCGACTCCATCATCAGGTCAGCTCCTAAATACCATAATATTACCAGACTATACTTGATTAAATGTACCTGCTAACCAGGGACCCGACCACCCATTCCCCGATAAAAGCCTATAAAAGACCTACCTCTCGAAGTATAACCCACTAAAAGAATAACCCCTTCGGATTAAATATATGACTTAGTTATAGTTAAAGGGATATTGGTATCACTCAAAATACTTATAGCGCTTTAAAAGCAAAATCGAACAAGACTTATACGAAAGGGATTGGTAAGGGTAACCCTTATAATAATAGCGCTTTAAAAAGCAAATTGAACGGCTTCTAAGCGATACGGCTTTTCTAAATAAATCCTTATAAAAACCCATTCGAAACCCCTTGAATGGGATGGACCGGTCCCTGCTACTAACACTGGTGTATCTAGGCACATCATTACGAAATATTTATGAAGACTTAAGAAATCACTGACTTATTTGCTTAAGAAATGGAAAATCTTTGTCGGTTTATCCTCAAGAAAATAAACATGATAATGGCTCTGAAAATTTACAGTAAGTACATTACAATCAAAATGTAACAAATATGAGGGTTCCGTAGAAACTGGTAAATACTTCATACAAAATATGAAATCGCGGAAAATTGCTGTAACGAAAAGATTGAGGATTGCGGGACTTAACTTTGCCGTTAAAATCAACAACATACGTCGCGGTCAGTTTACACGGACTGGGGACCCTATTCATCTCCAGGTAGATCGCTCTGGAACTCGACGCACAAATTATTAAACGGTGGATTGAAGTTGTCCCGTCAGAGCATGAAAAGAACATGTCAGGGCGTGCATCCTCAGCAGAGCTTACCCACTTTACCCGTTGAGTAAACGAGCTCGTATTACTTCGCTCGCTCGATCGATCGTTCGATAGAGAGCCGTTGCGCGTTGTTAAGAGAATAATACCTGTTAGTGTTTACAAGCATCTTTTGTCGAATAAACATTTTCTTTGAAATCAAATATTACCAAGATATGACAGAGTCGACGGGATCCTGTTTCAAAGCGGTTTGCCCTTCGGCCGTGTATAAACCACTAACTTACCTACCCTACCTTTTTATTGGTATTTTTTTACCCAACCTACATAATAAGTAATATTCTTGGCTCTAACAGGAGGAAAAGCGTGTTTACCTAACCATCCATTCCAGAATGTTTACTGCCCATTAATTTATTACACTACTCGTGTTTTTTTGTGCTGACCTTGTAAGATAAAATAACCAACCAATTTAATTTTAATTTCTGTTAATTGTGTAACTGTCACTAATAAATCAACCGCCGAAAAAATTATGACTGCCGCTTATCTTTTCAATTGATCATAATAAATAAGCTCCCTAGTGGTTTAAGAACAGTTGTTCAAATTAATAGGTTCTTAATTAATAGCCACTTAATTAGATGTGGTGCGGTTCCAACCTTAACGTACAGTCGAGGTCATAATATAAGTATACACTTTAGTACCTTGTCACTTTAATCGTTGTGACAATTCATATGGCAGTTTAAATTTGACATTAAATAGACAAAGTGCTAAAGTGTATACATATTTACATCTATTTTCCTCCTTATAAGCTTATTACACGTAACCGCAGACTCGGTTTGAGTCACTTTTTAATGAACTGGGGGGGATGCCATGACATGGCAATGAAATTAATTTTAAAACTAATGTAAGGGACAAAACTATAGCAGTTATAATGTCTCTGTCTCTTTCTCTCACCGTATACTGAAATGCATAACTACTTAGTTATGAAAACATAATCGTTATCGTGTGAAGGTCCTTAGGGCCATATATTAATAAATTTTAACTTGGCTAAGTGCGGCAAAGAATGGTGTAATGTAATATCTACTTAGGTATATAAGTTCATTAAAGACAACTTGGGTAAGTATAAATCGGATTTTTAAAGGCTTAATAAAGCGTATATTAATGCAAAAGAAGTAGGTGATTGTAGTTCAGAATAATAGGTAGACGTTTTGATTGAAAACAAGATTCGGATATAAAACCTGGGCTAGTAAATTATTATCTGGGCTGAATACCTACCTACCTACATTAAATGGAGTATCCTAAAATGGTGGAAAATCCTTTCAAAAACCACGTCTTACTAGTTCTCACGGTAATATTTCAGATCTTTTGTGTATTAAGCATGCTTTTCGGACTATGCTCTTGGTAGGTGATTAAAAAATTTAGACACGTATTAAACTATGCGATACTAAACATTATTCTGAATAGATTTATTTACTTCAACTTCCTTGTAATCGTTATAACGAAAGATTATATTCATAACTTAAGCGCGATATCTTTAAACCATAAAATTATATGGTTCTTAACAATAACACTGCAATTTTCTTTTTTACACTGGCAGGTTATAATAATAACGATATTATACATGGACTTAGTGAAGATATTTGATACGCACATTCGTCATCGATATTTGGTTGTTAATTTGTTCGCTTGGTTGCCACCTGTTTGTGAAACACTCTGCATTTAATTGAGGTGTTAACTTTACGTTCCTCCGTGACGAAATGGATAGTTTTTGGCCTAATTACTAGCATAATTATTTTCTTGTACTTCAAAGTGCTGTACTCTTTGATTAAGTCGGTTTCGGCGACTAATTCGTGTGTAGACGTGCTACAAAAAGTTTTGATAGCAACGTTTGCTTTAGTTTTTTCCAAATTAGGTGTTATTCCTAGCTTTTTATTCTCTGCGGTGGTTACAAATACAAGTGAACCGAGCTACGACGGTTTAATGTTTGCTTACAAGGCATTTATTTTAATTAACATCTGTGTAATGGCTGTGATGTTTATTTCTTTAAAGTCTCACAGGATTTTGTGGGCGGAGTATCGCCTTAAACGACGAAATGAGATTATACAATTAAAAAATAGTTATGGCAGTCAAACCCAAATAGCTATGGGAAAAAGTTATAGCTAAAGCAATCAATCAAAAAGGTTACAATTAAATCGCGAAGGGCTGCTAACTGTGGCTGCTAACAAGGATCACCGTTCCCTTACAGTCGCTATTTTCTATAGAAAAGGCAACTGCAGTGATAGGTACTGTGAAGGTTCGCTGATTGTAGCGTGCTGGTTGATTATTAAGTACATGAGCAATATTTAAACGGAAATGTTCTTTAGAATAATTTAATTTATAAGATCGTCAGTGGAGTGATGTTCGCGTGAAACCCTACTTTGTGGTGTTATGTGGTGAAAATAAAAGGAATTCAAATACAAGCATTGGCCTTCTTATTGTAGAAGAGAAGACAACCCGTAAGAGAGCTACAGTACAATCTCGATGCAAAAGCGGGACTGTAGGGGAGATGTGTACAATATGATCCCCGGAGGTGAAATGATTCTCCATCGTGTCCGAGTGACTGTTAGCGATATCTATCCAAATACTAATTATCCGTATTCCTCGCGACCGCGCCAGTTGCCTCTTCAAGTGTCATGGAGCTGGAAGCACTGAGCATGGTTTTATTTTATGAAAATGGAAAAATGGGTGACTAATCTATGGTACGCCTATTTTTTAAGTTTCTTTACTTTCTGAATGTTGAGTTTTATTTAAATTTTGTTTTATTGGCGGATTCCATTGACGTTCACATAATAATTCAGCTATGTTATAATACCACATGTTAAACTTGAAACTTATATTCTGATCGATGCCTTGAAATTTGGTGTTTGAGGTAAAATGATCCCTTTTCGTGTGTATAAAATGATCCCTGGGATCAAATTACCCCATTAGGAAATTTCTATTGGTCACAGATCGCACTTACCAACAGAGGCCCGTTTCACGAAGCAAGAAGTTACAAATTACAAGCGGAAGTCTCTTTCTAACTCCTTTTACTAGAAAAAGAGTTCCGCTTGTAATTTGTAACTTGTTGCTTCGTGAAACGGGCCTCCGGTGGCATGTGTGCTCGTTTGCTTTCTCCATATCATAAAAAAAAGCATTTCGAATATTTGTAGATGGTACCGCGAGTTTAGAAACGATAAACCAATTTAAAACGTTTTTTACAAACATTTAAAGTTTAATTTTATTGAATAAGCATTACTTAATTTAAAAAAAGTCTCCAAGTCGCTCACGACTTAAAATGTTATGTGTAACACCCGCTGAGACAACTCCGATATATTATAGGAGTGTTTACCGGGCACTTCGGCGTGCCAAACATCTCCTAGAAAAGATGGGCCTTTATGACAACACAGATTGTAGAATGTGCGGCGAAGAGGTGGAAACAAAGAAACACTTATTGTGTGAATGTGATGCCCTCGCCGGAGTAAGAATGAAAGTCCTCGGTTGTGGCTACCCAGAACCAAGCGATTTCAAGGCACTGCCATTGCACTCCACTATCCGCTTTCTGGAAGGGGTGGAGGCTGCATTGGATTAAGTGCTAAAAAAGAAGGGGTAACTACACAAAAGATCCCATAGGGTCGAAGTGTATCCGTAAGGACCCCGCCAATAAGATAAGATAAGATAAGATAACACCCGCTGACATATTTTTGTATTCTTAGGCAATACATATGATTAAAGTAAACGCCTGTTTTTTTTTTATTAATATTAAATATCAGAGTATCCCGGGAATCGTTTCATACATACATGTGTACAAAATGATCCTTTTGTAAACTTTTAGAAATCATGATGTTATTTATAAAAAAACATACAAATGATAAAAAATAAGTATGTAGTTACAAAGTTATGTAAATTGGCCATTCTTAACAATTTAAATATTGTGTTTGTGTCTTGAACTTTGACCACAGTAAAAAAATTCCCTTAAATTATTATATTGATGTAAGCGGATCGTGACACGCAACGCAGGATTTTTTTATTATGCCATATTATTTCTGCACTACTTTTTCCCTATGCACACGTGACTTTGCATCAATGGATACTTGAAAAACGTACCTACCGTCGATAAGAGTAGGTACAGTCAAAAGAATAAATAAGTGATCGTTTATGTACCCTGTCGCTTTCAATCGTTTCACAATTTTGTTTGACATTTCAAACACGATGTTAATGTGACAAGGTACATAAATGATTACTTATTTATGCTGTTGACTGTACCTAAACAAATAAGGTAGGTATAGTTTGTCCGTATAATAAGAGATATGTCTGTGGTTATTGGAATAAGCTTTATTAATTTAACATTGTTGTCTCTATACGTAGTTTTTAAGTCGGCCGCCATTACTGTCAACTAAATAAGGCGTACTTTTTCGAATCAAATCGGAGAAATACTGGAAAAGGGCCGAATCTTAAGTACCCGAAACCGACGTGCATGCATGACGATGTATGAATGTGGAAGAAGCGAAAGAGATTTGTCAGCATCGTGGCAGGTGGAAAGAAGTGGTCTCTGCCTACCCCTCTGGGAAACAGGCGTGATGTAATGTCAATCACTCTAGAACGGCTGTACGGATCTGGATGAAAATTGGCACATATGCTTGAATAGCACATCTATAGGCTACTTTTTATCACTCAGTTCCCGTGGCATGACAAAATTATGAATTCTACGCGGACAAAGTCGCCGGCAGAAGCAAGTATGATGATAAAGGGGGCTTTTGTATGTTGTAATATTTACCTACGGTAGGTTCTGGGACACCATGTACTTAATTGCCTGGAAAAACCATTGAATGAGTGTACAATAAGGAAGTTTCACGCTTGACAACTTTAACTTTTTCAACGCTACGGGAAATGCAAAACACGTCACTCACATGCCAATGACAGCATTAAAGGATAGTGAAGTTGAAAATTGTCATACAAGATGTGATAACGTTTCTCTCCCGTTAAACCTAGTTCCATTTTTACGAATTTTGAATAGTATATGCAATCGTTTGGATATAATGTAAGAATTATAATAGTCATGAGGAAATGTCAATGTTCAGTATCAAATCGACCTACGTGCTCTGTGAAGTCTTAATTGAGTCGCTTAACTTCAAACTCAGATATCTCCTTAAAATTTGGTATACGAATTTAAAAACTAAGTTGTTTGAAAAAAGACGCAAATTCCGTTGTCCTTTTGCAAGGATTAGCCGAGTTTGAAGTTAAGCGACTCAGTAGGCCTAGCAAAGATCCAAGCGACGTTAGAGTTTTTCCATTCCATCGAGTTGAAATGTATGGATGACGTGGTTTATCTCAAAGAATCGCCTATAAAGCTAGCAAAGAGCCAAAGGGTACGCGTTAGAATGGAATATCGAAACGCCCAAAGTAGCGATCAGTGCTGTCACAATGTTAAAACCCATCATATGTCTAGCAAAGTGCCACTTAGCGTTTTCCATTCCATCAACACTGCCCTCCTTAGAAAAAAGGGCGTATGTCTCATAGAACTGCGCATGTATTAGTGACCTTATTTCTTTATTATTAAGGTTAAATTTACTTTGACTAACAAGTTGCTCATGCGTCCTTTTTATTTAGGAGGGCAGAACATGAAATGTATGCGATGACAAGTTGGTCTTCTTGTGCGTTTCGATATGCTTCGGGAATATGGATATGGTTATAATATAATCATAGAACTTAATATTTACAGAATTCAACATTAATACAATTAAAAATTAAAACTAAACGTATCTAAATTAAAATTAAAATAAGCTACTCAAATATTGAACAACATACAATGAAGCATATCGAAACGCACCAAGCGAACAGTGCTGTCAATGTCTAGCAAAGAGCCATTTTTGACAAACATTCTTTTCCATATTCCTCAGTTGATTAACGCTAATGTTCTCTCACGGAATTGGGCTCACGCCTAGAAGCCATTCCATTGGAATTTGTTTAAAATGGCGATTTTTAGTCAGCTGTGAGGGAGGATTACTTGTGTTAAATCAAGTTTTTTATGTATTCCTTGCGACTTTTTTTGGCTGCTAACTATTGAAATGGTTGACTAAAGCTGCAGCAAAACTTCTTAGCAGTCGTCTCCTCTCGGGAAGCGCTGGTGGATATTTGACGTGAAAAAGTTCCCGTGCGGCTACTTACTGAGTAAAACTCTTGAGGTGAACAAGGGTAATTATTTTCGAAGTAAGTAAAGGAATGATGCGAGCTACGTTATTAACATATTACACTACTAGGTACTTACCTACATTGATTTGATAAGTAAGTAAATAAACACGTATTTCATAGATGGTATTTTTTCAGGTCCTATTTATTTACCATAGGATGTGGCAACAGCAAATAGATGTCTTGAAGCACCCAGTAAACTAGTAATGCCAGCCCTCAACCAGCCATTAAAATATGAATTCGGTTACCCAAACAAGAAGTGTGTGGACGAATGCTAAGCACAAGTGAGTGGTGGTTTTCCCTAGACGGCATCTTTCTTTATAAATGCACCTCTTTGTTCTCCTTCATATGCCTATAATGAATATAATGATAATAATATGAAGTAAAAATAAAACATACTTAAGTAGGTATTCATTGCTTTTGTGTCTCGTAACAATATTAAAGTTGGGGCCTCCTAGTAATGTTTAATGTTTATTTGGGCACAAACAGTACAAGTAAAGAAAAATTATTACAGAAAAACTTACATAAAACATTGACCAGTGAAGTTGCCCCAATTAACAAATACAGTACAGAGTACCTAATTATTATAAAACCTATCTAAGTGTAATATGATAATTGTTTACATCGTGGCAGGATCAATACGAATTATGATAAAATATGAGCTAAAAACTAGAGATGCGCGGAATACTGGTTTCACCGAATAGCCGAATACCGAATACTATTCGGTTTAATTCTTACTGAACCAGATATTCGGCCGAATTATTCGGTTTACCATTTCATTGTTTCGCCGCGTAAACTGTTATAACATGTAGGTACGCTACGTGTCGCTGCTGGCTAGATGACTAGCGAGCCGTAGCTCACCGCTTGCCTAACTATAGGTTAAGAAATAAATATGTTGACTTGAGGTTTCAAAATAAACGTTGATTTGAAGTTTAATTGCTTTATTTTCTTAGCTTTATTCAACATATTCTTCATAGGATTTCTTTGACTTATAATATAATAGCCAAGTCGTATAGCGAAGAAAATAGAAATACTTATACTGAATATATTTGGCACAAAAACCGAATAATTCGGCTGAATACAAATAGTGAAAAAGATGCCGAATACGCCGAATACCGAATACCAAACGAATATTAGGCGCATCTCTACTAAAAACTCTCACTGACACTGCAAAAATTAAAGCGGTTACTTCAAACGCTATAACTACTTGGAGCAAATTTTACTCTCCCTCATAACATTGTGTTTTTACCCGTGTGGTACAGCACGCCCAGTGCCCACACACATACTCACTCACACATGCATACATGCTTACACAAACACACACACTAACGCATCACAAGGCACTTTTTTCCTTCTTCAATTAAATGTTTTATTTTTTATTTATTCCTTTAAGCGTGACCTTTTTATTGTACTTTCTATTTACCAAGTTAACTGTATCCACTGAGCATGAAAAACAAATTTTGTATCAATAAATGCATACCTTAATAAAAATCATTCGACTCAGAAACTTTAATATTCATGCAAATCACATAAATATTTATCTTTACCTCCTAGCTCTACCAGCTAAGTTGATATTGTTAACCTTCAATTTTGGTTTGGTAGTTAGTGAGCTTGCCTATGAATTATGACAATACTATACATAGTATTGTATACTATGTATTGTCATAATTTAGTAGTATACCATGCACTGTATGGTCGAGTTCAAAAATATATGAGCATTTCCAAGGCTTCAAAAATAAACGTACATAGAGAGGGACATATACATCTGAACAGACTTGTCAATCAAATCTATGTACACATATCACCTGTCATATTAATCTGAACATGCATCTCAATAATATTATCTAAGTAACGGAAAACTAATAAATATCTGTACTAATTATTTTTCAAAATTATTTAGCCAAGTGAAAGTACATAAATATCTAAGCAAGTCTTTTTTCAAATATTAAAAAACATATAGTGGCATAAAAAAATGTTTTATACAGTCGAGTTCATAAATATGTGTACACTCTGGTACCTTGTCTATTTAATGTCATGTTTAAACTGCCATATATGAATTGTCACAGTGCAGCGATTAAAGTGACAAGGTACTGAAATGTACACATATTTATGAACTCGACTGTACTAAAGTGCACACATTTTATGAACTTTTTATACCATTTTTTGAACCATTAAAATAATGAAACGAAGACTTACAATAAGAATGCATGGATGTTACGTCGCGTTCATAAATATGTGTACAGTTTAGCACCTTGTCACTTTAATCGCTGTGAAAATTCATATATGGCTGTTTAAACGTGACATTAAATAGACAAGGTACCAGAGTGTACACATGTAAATTTAATGCAATGCATACGAACACGATTTGTGTATGAACTCGAAGTGTTATGTTTGTTTAGCTATTTATGAACTTCTACTTGTTCACATAAAGTTGGAATACGTTAGTACAGATATTTTTGAGCCACTAAATGCTTATAAATATTTGAAAAAACACTTGTTAAGATATTTATGCACTTTCACTTGGTTAAATAATTTAAAAAAATATTATTACAGATATTTATTAGTTTTCCGTTACTTAGATATTATTGAGAGGCTTGTTCAGATTAATATGATAGGTGATATGTGTACATATATTCGATCGACAAGTCTGTTCAGATGTTTATGTACATTTCTATGTACATTTATTTTTGAAGCCTTGGAAATGCTCATATATTTATGAACTCAACTGTAATATAAATTTTGTGTTCAAGGTGATCCAGAATACACACAGAGACCGTGGATAATGATGCTGATTTCAAGGAAGGACCATAGAGTGGTGATTCAGCGTTGATGAAATCCTATTTATTCGAGATGCTTGCTAGAGGCACATCCAGTATTAGCACCATAGTGACATATATGTGTATATTATGTATATTGCATATCGCAAAATATGGTGTTGAATTTTACTCATTACACTGATGATAAGTCAAGTCTCTACTTTACATCGTCATAAGGCAAAAAGTTGAGGATGATGTCAAGTTGCCTTTCGGATAATAACAATTATTAATGATGCTTTTTAGGAAATTAAAAGACTTTAAATAATGACTATTGATTTATTTTCTTCCTTATCATGTCATAATGAAATGAAATCAGTTGTCTGGATAAAGTTACTTTGACTATATTAAACTAGTAAGTATAAGTAAGTTGTTTTAAAAGAACTGCCATGAGGACCCAAAACCTGTATTAATTTAACTCACATCACATGTATAAGTAGTTTCATTCAATCTATTAATTCATAGCAGCTCTTGTGAACTGACGTATAAGGCCATAATCCAGGATTCATTAATTTATTTACCTTTAATTATTAACCTTTTCAACGCCACAGTCGGCTCTGGCCGTCAACTAAAAGTCGTGCCACTGACGCCACGTCGGCTACAGCCGACAAGAGTTCAAGATTAAAAGAGGCTTTATTTGGTAGCAATAAGGTGTAATTTGCATAGCATAGCAAACATGTTTGGCGTGTGTGTGGCACATTTTGTATTCGACGTATGGCGTTCAAAAGGTTAAACGTACAGTAAGTAAGTATAATGCACTAAAGGGCGCTTTCCCTGAAAAGTGTACCCAATTAAGGACAAAAATTAAGGAACTTTAACTTTGTCAGTTTTGTGACAAAAATTAGCTATACATTGACGGCCGCGATATATGGCTAATTCTCGTCACAAAACTGGGTTATTCCCACCTGTTACCACCAATAGGTATGTTACCACTGGTAACAGCTGGGAATTATTTTCTCATCTTTTACCACAAAAGTACTCAGTGGTAACAACAGGGAATCATTTTCCCATTTGTTACCACTAAAATATTTGGTGATAACTACTGGAAATGCCCTAAAACGTCTACAATTCATGTTATACAAACATTTTAAATTTAAATCAATCAATCATTTATTGTGTTGTCACATAGAGGCACATACATTGAAAAGAAAGGTGTTGTTATTCTAGATTAGTCAGTTCATGGACATGGACGCCCTAAAAGGGCACTACAATATTAAGGTACTTAAAAGCAGTATAATAACAAAGAATATAAACAATTCAATTAATAAAAAAGTAAAAGCACTAACACACCAATTGACCTAATCCCAAACTAAGCTCTAGGCTTGTACTATGGGTACTAGACAACGATATAAATACTTATATAGAGAAATATATTATACTTAAATGCATAGAAAACATCCATGACTCGGGAACAAATATTCATGCTCATAACACAAATATTTGCCCTTACCGGGATTTGAACCCAGGGCCGCTAGCTTTGTAGGCAGGGTCACTACCAACTAGGCTAACGTGTTGTCAAGACAGTGGTTGCCAGATTAGGAATGCTTGCGTTTTCCCCATTAATTTAGCTAAAATTCAAATAGTTTAAACAAGGTTTAAACTAATGTTATTAATTAATCTCTGTTCTATTCATACAAGTAATCTTTAGCACAATCTGTCACAACTCATAATACGATTTAGTATTCTGTTATAAATTTGTTAACTTAATTTAAGTAATTACAATTTTAATTTACATTGTAAAAACAGTTTTTGATAAAAACTTAGGTTTAAATAGTGACATAAGTACTTAAAATTAAAAAAATTACATACATTAAATCATGCCTGTTACTCAGAGAGCTACATTCACATGAACATAAAAAAATACTTAAAACTACACTAATCTGACAAAACGCTATTAGTGAGCATTGTTCCCGAAATGCTGGCGGCATTGCTAGCTTGAATAGCAATTCTTAATCGTGCCAAATATAGGCCAGGATTTTGGTCACGAGTTGCGTCGGCCTGTCTTTAAAAATACGGTGTGCTCGCCATGCTGCCGTATCGTATCTATATCTCCATCCAAAATTTGGGTTACCTATGTTGTGTATGCATTGACAGACTATTATTATTTATTTATTTTAATGGCGTTTACAAGTTATGTAATTTTGCCAATGTCAAGTATATATAAGCAATTGTACGGTGAATCGTCGTTGTCGTCGGCGTCTTCCAGTCCCAGTCGGCACACCATTGAAGATGGCGGGCATCCACTTCAATGGCTTATTGGCTTGGAGTGTTCTTGACCGCTTGCTCATTCAGAATCAACTTTTCACTGATATTTTATTTGATGCATATTCTTCGTCAGTGTTGGAGGTTACTTTACAAAGTTGCCCTGGATTTGCGAACCAAAATCAACGATAAAGTAATTTACAAAAAATGAAATAAATAGACAGATGTTTTCAAAATGACAGCTAGACAAGAATCATTGACAGACTTGACTTGACAGTTGATGTCATTCATTTCATTACGTTGATTGACGTTTCAGTTAGAAAAAACCAGAGATATTTGTGGATATTTTGCCAACCTACAAATAATTCTGCGTGGAAAACACGACTCCATACTCTAAATGATCTTTGCTAAGAGTTTGTGATGGAATCGTGATGGAATCGCTCAGGCGTTCCGTTTTGAATGAGTAGGTACTTTACTACGAAACTTGTGCGTAATAGGCTCTCCACATTCACGCGCGATCGCGCAAATGCAGTATAGTCCATTCGCTTAGATAGTGTCGCTACACTCGCACGTACTTGTAGTTATTGCAATACAATACGAATATAATTCGAAGTAAACTGCCAAATTCACTTACGGGTGTTACGCTGCAAGTGAATTTGGCAGTTTACTTCGAATTATATTCCTATTTTATTACAATAACCACGAGCATGTGCGAGTGTAGCGAACGCGTGAAAGTGTGACTGTGGAGGGCGTTCGCGGGTTCGCACCTTGTTTTCGGTATTTTGGCCCGTGTCAAAGGGCCCGCGAACGCGCGAACGAGGCAACAAGGCTCCACATTCCAACTTTTATAAAATATTAGCCCAATACCACTAGAATACCACTAATACTGTATAAAATATTACGAACATTCAATTACGATGAATACTCGTCATCCACCATCTTCGTTTCCTTCATTTCTTTTAATTCGTTTTTTACTTTTAATTTTTTAATGTAGACCTAGTTACATCGTCGAGCGCGCGAACTATACTGTGAACACTGCGAATGTGGAGCAGTCAGCTAGTGTGTGTAGGTGTCAGCTAGGTACCTAAATTGTACTTATAAAATAAAATACTGCAGAGATTTTATATGTTTTATGTAAAACCTCAAAAGAGCGCAATTCGGACCGGCATTAAGGGGTCAAATGAAGGTAAATTCTTAATTTTATTATAACAAATTAATTGTAACATTTAGTTTCCTTTAAACGTCGTAATCAAAAAAAACCTACTGTTAATGCAAGAAAAATATACATATTTCATATTTTATTACTTACCTATTCATCATTATAACACGTTTATTTTTTAATATTGAATACTGAAAAACCGTTCTTGATAATTTGTCTGAATGGAACGGAATAGCTGCCGAAACGCCTGTCAAAGAAGAGGCGTTTTTTCTTACTGCAATCGTGTTTCAAGTTGCCAAAGGCAACATTCGATATTGTTTTTATAAATATACGATGCACAAATAATCTTAAATAACGAAACTTAGGTAATAATAGTACAATGTTTTATATTTACAATTGTTTATGTCTTAAAGAACACGCATTTGAAAAAAAAACTTTCATTGAAGTGGGTCCAATAATAATAACATTAATAACAAAATCCATTCCAATCGAATAAAAGCTAAAAAAAACACCTCTTCATAATGTCAAAAATTATCACTGCGCAATTACAAGTCTTACAACGACTTTGTTTACCAATCTTAAATTTTCAGAAAGTTGCTTTTAAAATGAGCTTGTAAAAGCAGACTCGAAAATCAAGCAAAACTTACTAGCAAGGGAGTATTATAAATTCCTATAGTAATACGCGACAGACGTTCACTGAAACAGCACCCATACACTTGCTACAGTCACCAAATCTGATTATGGCTTATACAGCCGATCGCACATGAGAGAATAGAGAAGATTTTTTTTTCAATAATGAGTGAATCAAGAGTTTGAAATTGATTTAACACCACCAGACATTTGTGAGAAGGCTGCAATTGCAAATGAGAGTGCTTTGCCAGAAAAATCTATAAATTGACTGCGTTTTTAAAGACACAATCTACAGGTTATGAAAGTAAAAAATCAAAAGTATTAACGGCAGAAGACATGAAAAAGTTTATTAATGATGCTCCAGATCATCTATATCTGGCTACAAGGGTATGATTTTAGTTTATTATAAGGTTAGTAATTCATTTGATTTTATAAGTAAAGTTTGATTCTGTTCGTAGGTTGCACTCATATTTGGGGTTTGTGGAGCCTGCAGGCGTGAGGAACTGGCAATCATTGCACTTAAGGATGTTGAAGTTCACGGAAATATACTACTAATACAAATACCTAACATCGAAACCAAAATACCAAGATCTTTTACCGTTGATGGCCCATTTGCCGAAATTGACAAAAAGTATCAACGTCAATGGACAAAAGTGAGAGATTTTTCCTAAATTACCATAAAGGTAAATGCACAGCACAGGTCATAGGCGTAAATAAATTTGGTAATACGCCCAAGGAAATGCCAACTATTTGAATTTGCCCGATGCTGATCAGTATACAGGACATACGCAGTGCCGTAAATAGGGCGGGGCCACCGGTGCCCAGGCACAGGGCGTAGACTCTGGGGGCGCAAGAATGGCCAGACCAGGCAGGACTATTATTTTTTCGGTTTGCTCCTGATAAGTTCCCACTGCGCCCCTAGTGCTCGATTCCAACACATACATACCTATATGCCAGTTTAATCTAAAACGTCTATTAAATTAGACAAAAAATCGCGCTAATTTTTTTGGCAGCGCACGAGTGAGCTTATTGAAATGACTATATTTATTTGATAAATGTGACCATAGTTCAAGTCTAGGTCTACTTAAAGCTATAGTCGAACTAGATTTAAAAGAGATGTTTCCCAATGTGGTAGTCGCTATAAAGATATTTTTAACAATGCCAGTGACTGTAGCTTCCTGCGAAAGATCATTCAGTAAGCTCAAATTAATAAAAACTTACTTGCGCTCAAGGATTGGCCGAGAAAGTTGGACCGGCCTAGCGATTTTGTCGATTGAACGCGACATAGAACGGTGCCTGTCGTATGAAAAGGTTATCAACGATATCACAATGAAGAAAGCACGAAAAGAAAATCTTTAAAAAAGTTTATGGCTTGCTTTAATAAATCTTTACTATCTGAACTCATTTATTTGTGGTCTCATTCATTTGTGTAGCTGTGAATAATCTTGCAAATATTTTCGAATAAACGTTTTTTCACCAATTCATACTTAGGCCGCACCCGCACTACTGCTAAACCGCCGCGGTTTTTAACCGCGTGACTCTTTTATCAAGTGTTTTGTAGCCGTAGTGCGGGTGCGGCCTTAAACAATTTATATTATAGTCCATTCGCTTAGTGTCGCTACACTCGCACGTACTTGTGGTCATTGTAATACAATACGAATATAATGCGAAGTAAACTGCCAAATTTAATTAAGTAAGCGAATAGACTATATGCGGATTCGGTCACTTACGGCCACTTCCTTTATTGACCACCGTCCAAATTCCTAGTCCACATCCTTGAACGACCACTTCTCTTTTCGTACATTTCCCAGTTTGTCCACTTCTCTTTTCGTACATTTCCTTGTTCGTCCACTTCTCTTTTCGTACAGTCGCCATCAGATATATTGTAGCGGGCGAGGTACTCAAATATTTCGGAGCAGCATTACTTTTCAATAAATTCGTTACACTAGTTATGGTCAATAACACCAGAACATGCAATTTGTCATAAATATAAGAACAGCGACCTTTCAATAAATTCGGAGCATATAACGAGGTAAAAATATCAGAAAGCACAGAACGTCAAAGGTATCTACACACTCAGGGTGATCATAAAGATCGGAACATTTATGGAAAATATACCTTAAGTCTGTATCACACAGTTTAATTTCTTTACTATAATTATTATGCATGTCGAATCTATTCGTGACGTGTACACGTCACGAGTAGATTCGAAT
Organism: Acleris literana; assembly: GCA_946894065.1. Classification (NCBI taxonomy): domain Eukaryota; kingdom Metazoa; phylum Arthropoda; class Insecta; order Lepidoptera; family Tortricidae; genus Acleris; species Acleris literana. Next base: position 656,862 of record OX335688.1, on the reverse strand, counting down.
TCCAAACAAATCATAAATACGTCATGCCAAAGATCGACATGCATAATAATTATAGTAACGAATTTAAACTGTGTGATACAGACTTAAGGTATATTTTCCATAAATGTTCCGATCTTTATGATCACCCTGAGTGTGTAGATACCTTTGACGTTCTGTGCTTTCTGATATTTTTACCTCGTTATATGTTTCGAATTTATTGAAAAGTCGCTGCTCTTATATTTATGACAAATTGCATGTTCTGGTGTTATTGACCATAACTAGTGTAACGAATTTATTGAAAAGTAATGCTGCTCCGAAATATTTGAGTACCTCGCCCGCTACAATATATCTGATGGCGACTGTACATTTCCTTGTTCGTCCACTTCTCTTTTCGTACATTTCCTTGTTCGTCCACTTCTCTTTTCGTACATTTCCTTGTTCGTAAAGCAAAGTGTCGTAGCAGAATATGGGACACTAACATTTTAATTTTTATAAGGCATCGACACTTGTAAAAGTGGTCGTTCAAGCGAAATGAACGTTCAGGGATGTGGTCATTCAAGGCACGTGTCGTGGCCTTTTTAGTATTATGGTCGTTCGAGCGACATGAACGTTCAGGGATGTGGTCATTCAAGTCACGTGGCCTTTTTAGTATTATGGTCGTTCGAGCGACATGAACGTTCAGGGATGTGGTCATTCAAGGCATGTGGCCTTTTTAGTATTATAGTCGTTCGAGCGACATGGACGTTCAGGGATGTGGGCATTCCAGGCACGTGGTCGTGCGAGGAAAGTTGCCGTAAGTGACCGAATCCCTATATGCTACCTTCCTTATTCAAAACTCTACCATACCAAGTTCTTATAATTAAATTAATTTATAGTTTACTGAAACTTTGGAGGGTGTTATTTCATTATAGAAGTATGAAGACCATAGTGGCCCAAAAATTAAATCTTAAGCATCAGGGTGGGCAACGCATTTTCACTAGTGAACTTGCGTTTGAGTTTTAGTGAGTGAGACACAGTGGGTGGTTTAATAGGCGAAGGATCCACTTAACATCAGATGGCTCGTCTGCTTGTTTGCCCAAATCAGTTTTTGAAAAAAATTGATTTTTCTTCCAAAATTTAGATAGGTAATTGATCCACCAACACCGAATTCATTGAGCTTTATTTTATCACTCTGAATGAAATAAAGTAGGCCTATACATAGCATTTCTCTAGGGTACCTATAATATAATATCTTGAAAAAAACAAGGGCACAGTTATAGAAGCTCGCACAGGGCGCAGAAAAGGCTATTTACAGCATTGGGCATACGGAGGACATAGGGACGTCAGCCACCTTACTCGCTGACTCTAGTGGTGATAAAACAAATCTGAATAGACATGGTGGGTAGCGCTCAAATAATGTTGTAGAGGGGATACATTGAAAATTCTAAACAGTCAAAACCATATGTAAATTTGGAACACAACAGGGCCTAATACTGACTCATGTGCAAACCGGACTGGACCAAGTGCATCTAATTGTTTAAAATATAACAAAAGATGTTGTAGATCACATTTATAATTTCTTAAGCATTAATCAATGTTTTTTATTTAATATAAGGTGAGTTGGGGCTACACCTACAGGGCTATTGTAACTTTTCATACTAATTTTAAAAGTAGAACATGTTTTAGTATGAAAAGTTACAATATGCCCGTAGATGCAATAGCCCCGACTCACCTTAAGTGTAGTTATTATTGAATTATTGGTATCAACCTTTTTTCTTTTAAGATTTATTTTTACAAAAGTGGACATTGTAATATTTAAAAAAACAGTATTATTGTACTTCCTAAATATGAAATAACTTTTAGATGATAAAAATATATTTATGAGATCTTACTTATTAAGATCCTACCTCTAACAGTTTATTTATAATATAAATAATTAGGTTGGGTTATGAAAACAGTTTCTACAAAATATGACTTTTATTAAATTTGTGCATAAATCAACAGAAAAATAGGAACAATAAATTACTCAACTTAACTACTTAACAAAATTGATTTTTTATATAATTGTGCTATTAAAACATTTTTATATAATTGTGCTGTAAAAAATTGTTACTTTTGCCCTGTTTTATTCTTGTTAACACTAATCAAAATCAAACAGTACAGTACTCTTCCATGTTTTCCCCGAGCAGATTACTTCGTCAATCTGCATAAATGTGGCCAGAAGCACTCAACATTTCTTTAACATTCCTCAACAGTCCTTGTTGCGCTCATGCAACTCGGCCACTTTTGGGGTAGCGAGTGCGGCGACTGTACTAAGAGCGGCGACTGTACTAAGAGCGGCGACTGTACTGAGAGCGGCGGTGTAACGGGGGAGGGCTACATGGACAGGTCGGGTTGAGGGCCTGCAGCGTAGACGGGCCGGGCGTGAGGGCTGGGATACTGGACGGTACGTGCGCGGAGCCCGAACGCGTTGGACGGGCCGGGCACGGACTCATGAAAAACGACCAAAGGAGTGGCAATTTACTTTTTCACTTGATACATAAGCATTTCAAATATTTACATATTTAAATTTATAATTCTGTATATCAACTGTCAAAATGACCCCTGTATGTCATTTCTTTCGTTGACGTGTCTAGTAGAGCAAAGCATAGACAATTAACAAAGTTTTTTCATTTTCAATGGAAAAAATGCCAACGTAACGGGAAAAACGAATGGAAAAGGCGATTCGATATTCCATTCCATCCGCGGGCTCTTTGCTGGCTTCGTTTACGCTTAGGCGTTGAATTCGTTAGAGACGAAAACGCCTGGTAGCGATGGGCTCTTTGCTAGGCCTACAGTTATACTGTCCAATACCATCGGAAATGCCAGATATAAAGATAAAAAAATATTTCAAAGTTAAAAGTATTATACCCACATATTAAATCATTAAAATTATAAATTACACTTACAAATTGGCAAATATGTTTGGGGTCCCGAAATGTATTCTTTTTGTAATTAGTATCAACCCAAACAGCACTTTTGTACATTTTTTGTTCATTTGGAGTTAGAGTTGTCAAAATTACTGCGTTTATAGGTCGCCCAATTCCCTTATTGTCCAATTCCCAAATTGACCAATTTCCAAATTGACAAATTCCCATATTGTCCAATTTAGCTCCCGATAGTGATGACTTATGTATTTGACATTTCGTGTGTTTTTTTTTTTGTCATTACTGTATTACTTTTATTTCAACACAACATATGTACATCATAACATATCATAAAATACAAATATTAACTAAAATAAAAATAAATTAAAACAAATCGAACCCCTCCAACGAACTCACTTGTGGCATCGAGCCTAAGACACTCGCAGCGTTTCCTCTCTGCACCGCTAGACTCAGCCTTTGGGCAAAAAAGGAACCGGCCCCAGGATCGCCACAGACATGCACCAGTTTTTCCGACACCTCCTTGACGAATTTTTTCAAATCAGAAGACCACGGACCAAAAGTTTCGATTTTCGTGTGATTAAAAATTTAACATGAAATTGTCATTCTCATTAGACTTGAAATAAAATGACAAGTGAAAAATCAACATAATTTATTTGTGTTTCAGCGTCTTTTGCAACTTCAACAAGGGCGCGTTCTTGCTTTTCCTTTTCTCTCGCTTCAGTTCTCCCGACTGGATCGCTTTCTTCATCACCTAAATACACAAAGATATTAAGAAATATCAAAGGACGAGTATATTGATTTGTGGCTTGCATCCCGGGTTCCCGCATAGACTCTGGAGGGATGGCCCGACTTTAAGGATGTTGAAATTTAACTTTCTGTTCGTTTTGTTTTATTTCAAGTCATCCGTGTGCAGCCGACTTAAAGACATGAACCCACTTTTGCATTTTATTCCAATTGAATAAGGTGTTTTTTTTTTCAAAAATTGGGTAAAGTTTATTTATCAAATTGCAAATAATAATAGAAAATTGAATTTTAGAACAAAAGAAAGGGAAATTTACTGCATGACTTAAGTTTTTAATGAAAATTAGAAAATTACTTTTTCTAGTATGGTGGCACTCAGGAGTTATAGTTCAGGAAATATGATTTGGCCGTCTGTTATCTACTTTGCGATCTTTTTTCTGCTTTAAGACTTACCGGACCTAACCTTAACCTTAACCTTAATCTTTCCACCCGCTGTGCTGTTTGAAGGACGAGGGCTGTTTTACGATTACCTTTTGTTTGATATTAACAAAAAGATCTTAGTGAAGATAACAGACGGCCAATTCATATTTCCTGAATTATACTGGAATTGACAAAATGGCGAAAAAAAAAAACCTAATACTGTCTGAAAAATAATCCGTCAAAGCTCGTTGTGTACAAACGACTACAAAGACATGTATCATCTTTTGGATCTTATTACAATGCAATAAGGTGGAAAATTGAATACCTCTCTGTAGTCGACTGTACACATTGTTACTTTATAGGTGATGATCGGCGACCGGTAGCATTTTATGTCACTTTAACGTCAAACGTAATGACTAACATGGATAAGTTTGTGTTGTTAACAATAAAAACATAATTATATTGTTAAAAACTCACTGAATTTAATTTTTTATAGTAACTTATCATATTTTTTCTGTTTGATATTGTCAATTATTTTTTTACGTATTTGTCGTTTTTGTCGTATAAAGAGAATGACCTTTCTACATAAACAGATGTGAGAGCTGAGTAGTTTTAAACCGATATTTCATCGTTTAAGACATGTTAAAACCTCGATACTAAAACTGCATAGATTTTTAATACATAAATAGGGTATTTGCCTGATATTAAATTTCATATATTAATTTGGATAATATATCAATATACGTAGTATGATAAAATAAGTCAAAATCAAATTTGAAATTGGTAATAAAATAAAAAAGTTATAGACTTTTAAAGTTTTTTGGTCTATCTCTTTCTCACGAAACGATGTTTGGCGTGTAATTCATATGGCGGTTGAGTAATATGACGTCATAGTACTGTATTTTCCTCTCTGTCTAAAAGCAAGTTTTAAACATTTATATCTTTCTTATTTTTAAAGATATTAAAAAACTATTTATACTGGGCTATTGGGAAGGTAAAAATGCTTCAATTTAAATACTAATAAAAAATTAGGCAAATACCCTATCAGTGGCGTGCCTAGGGTTTCAGGATAGGGCAAGCCGAGAGATATGATTTTGTAGTTTTTAAAGTTATTGCGGATAAATGTCTCAATTCGCTCTTCTACCAAAATTACTAAAATCGTTCGTGTCTTATTGTTATTGCAAATAAAATTCATATGCCTTTTAATCGTGTCAGCTAAGTTATTAGATTTTTCATAATCAGATAGGTGTATTCCAAACTTTTTGTCGTTCGATAATAATATACCTACACTACAACAGCAGCAATATTGTGTTTTTTACACAGATCTAGGTATTAAACATTAAACCGTCTTTTACTTATGCGAGAAATGAGAAATAGGTACTGAAAATCTGATGTTTTATCAGCAAAGTTTAAAGAGTTTACCTTTCACTCGCCAAGCAAAATTTTTGCACAGTTTAAATAATCACAATCACAAGATTCACAAAGGAATACTTCCTCCATTGCCAATTCAATTGAACAACACAACAAATAAAATACTTAGTGACCGCAGTTGACTCAAACAAAACAATTCACAACAAACAAAACAAGTAAAATTATTGAAGTAAGTAAGCAAGCAAATAAATAGAAGTGAAGTCGGCCGTCAACGCGGCTCAACACGCGCATGCGCGAATTTCGCATTTTACTCGACTCGGGTACAACTTCAGACGCAAGCAGGGCTTAAAATCTCGTACTATTTGCTATATGAACCTATGAATAGTTATATCTCATTATAAGGCAGTTCTAATGCGTAAGAAAGAGATATACCGGTTAAGATAGAAGCCCCCCTGCAAGCCACCGCGTGCGAGCGGGATGACTAGCCGTGTCTCAAGCGAGTTCGGGTCGTCGCAGCGCGCAGCAGTGCTGCCCGCCGTGCGGCGGCAGAGCGCGATCAAATTCGGTACTACACTGCTGTTGCATTATTTGAAAACTTTAATGAGAGCGCGAATTGAAATAGTTCGTGATCGTGACCTTTGATTTTTGATCGTTGTTATATTTGTAAGGCAAGCCCGGCTTTTGGGCTTGTATGGAAGTACCGCCACTGTACCCTGTGCACGAAATTTAAATAGGATTATATCCATGTTATGCTTTCGTCGAAAAATTGCTACCCATCGCCGATCATTATTTACAGGTGAGGATGACCCAACAGACGTGTCTTTACGATGAGTACCTGCAGGGCGTTGTCTCTGTCCGGCGGGGCGAGCGGCGCGTTGAGCGCGGGGTACCTGAACGAGAACCCGCGCGGGAAGGCGGGCCGCGCCAGCATGGCCTCCAGCTGCTTGCGCTGCCGGCGGATCGCGCGGTCCAGGCCCGCCGACACCTCCTTTACTGGCCTATGGCCGGGGAAAGGTTTTAGTCATAATCATAAGGGGTTGAATAATCATAGCAAAAATCAAACGTCACGAGGGACTGACCATTATGTTTTATCGACTATTCCGTTATCGATTTTATCGAATCTCTTCGCATGTTACCGACTTTTAACCTTATTCTGTAAGGTTCCCCTATGGAAAACCTAATCATCATTTGTCCTAATGCATCGTTTGTCCGAATTTTCGTTTATCCTAAAGCCATTTACGCTCAAAAAAAAAACGCTACATACAACCCTAACCTAAACAAACTGCAGATATAATTGGAAAACTTAAAAAGTTGCCTGACTCATCTGAAAACCAGTTTAGGGCAAATGAAAAACTGGACTAACGATGTGTTAGGAAAAAAGTTGTTAGGGATTCCGAGGGAGACCCATTCTGTAACATTTGACCGCTTCGATAAGCGACTCGCGTCTTCTATTTAAATAAGTTACGTCAACGTCACATGTGTTATTATTAAGTTTCCGGGTTACTAAAACGGTTTAAGTTTATCATAGTAATAAGTTACTCATATAAAAAAAAAGACTTCCTGTTGAGTTTCTTGCGGCGTTTCTTCTCAACAGAGTCCCTTGGAAGCGCTGGTAGACTCAGACATGTAAAAGTGCCTACAGGGCCTACTTACAGAATAAATGAATTTGAATTTGAATTTTGAATTTGGTTAATCTTAAAAGAAAAACGACTAACGAATGAATAAAGAAATATACCTATTTTAATTACAAAGAAGATTCTTCCACGATATATTGCTCTATGTGTGAAGTTAAGCGAAGTGTAAGTGTAAAGCACCTAGAAACTCACATAGGTAGTGAATAAAACTCACGAATCACAATCCTCAAGAACTCCACATTTTATCTAGATTTAATAACATTTCTATTATCCTGCAATAACCCATGGAAAAAAAAACCAGCCAGTTTCTAATTTTTTTGAGAAATATATTTGTTTTTTCTGTACGTCAAAAACACTTTCAATTAATCATCGATAGTCGATAAAACACAATGGCCAATCCCTCTTTACGTTTGATATTTGCTATGGAATTTCCGCCCCTTGGTTATAACATAATCTATAATTTTAACTAAAGATAAAAACTTCTGACATAATGTCGACCCCTACTTTTTGGGCTGATGTCTCTTAAATGGCCAAATCGATTTTCATTAAATCCAGCCAAGAACCATCACGATTAGCTTTCTTATTAAAAAAACTGTGGCTGATTCGATTCAACCGTTTGGGAGCTACGATGCCACAGACTGAACCAACCAATAGATATACAACTTAAACTTAAAACACCCCTTTGTTTGCATCGGGGGTTAAAATAGTTATTTAGATGAAATAGGTACACTATACTATACTCCATCTGTTTATGTATTTAAATAAATGTAAACAAATCACACCACGTGGCATTGTTAAACAGCCAATCAAAACTGTTTGGTCGAGCTTTGACGTATCAGTGTTCTGCTCCTATTGGCTGACCAACTGTGTCACGTGGTTTTTTGTTTACATTTATGTAAGTACCTAAACAAATGGAGTATAGTGTTCGCTCCCCCCCTTTAGAACGTTGTTACATTTGATAAATTTATATTAAAATTTGATACATTTTGTAACATGTTCAAAACAAAAAAAATATGTAGACACAAGGTTCATATTCTATTAACAAATTTAGTTGTATGGAGGATAGGTAATTAGATGTTTTCTTTGAATAAATTGTTTTTCTTTCTTTCAAATGTAGCCTAGTTTCAGCCTAGTCAGCTACTCACGCGTCCTCGTCGTCGACGATCATGTCCATCTCCCGGGCAGCCTTGTCCCGCCAGCCCTGCGCCTGAGCGGCGCGCGTCTTCTGCAGCAGCAGCGCGTCCAGCCCGCGCGCCAGCTGCACGGTGGCCTTGAGGGCGTCCAGCCCCATTGGAGGGACTGGGAATGTTGGCAGCTCCGCCTCTGGATACATAATGGTAAAGTTATATCACGATTTTAAAATCGATATACATTGTTTGTATTTTTTTGAACCCGTAACCGCAAGAGAAAAGTAATATTTTTTTTTACGTCACGGAAAAATATAAAAAATTGTTTTGAAATTTGCAAATTGAGCCTTTCATATGCCACCCCGTTTGATATAATCAAATCACTTTCATTCTTCAATCCTCCATTCTAAAACCCCTTTTCAAATATTTAGAAAAATAGTTTCATATTGCTTTTACTAAAAACAGATGCGGGCAAGCAAGTTGTACAAATGCCAAATTTCAAGTTGGTAGCTTCTGTAGTTTCAGAAAAAAACTGCTGTGACATACATACAGACAGACACCAAAGTCTCACCATAAGAGTTCTATTTCAACATTTTGGTACAGATCCCTAAAAAAAAAACAAAAAATGGTTGGACCACAGATTTAAATTGTACTGGTGTAATAAGATTGGTGATACCCACTGAGTTTTTAGAATTCAAATTCAAATTCAAATTCAAAATTCTTTATTTTCTTTAAATACATAGTACTTATAAAATAGGGGATGGAGTTTCCTAGTAAGCAATAATTTGCTTGTGTCAGGAGACTCCGCTCTTCCTAAAGTAGAACATGAGTACATTATGACTATACCTAGTGTGTAATTTACATTTAAACTAAGTTTATTTTTAAATAACAAAAAACAGGTAAAAAATAATAATAATAGCAAATAGGTAAGTACAGGTAAACAAGGGTTTAGATGCCCGTGTGTGTGTGTGTATGTGTGTGTGTGTGTGTGTGTGTGTGTGTGTGTGTGTGTGTGTGTGTGTGTGTGTGTGTGTGTGTGTGTGTGTGTGTGTGTGTGTGTGTGTGTGTGCGTGCGTGCGCGCGTGTGTGTGTGTGTGTGTGTGTGTGTTAATTCATATAATTTAGTAAAATCTCTGTGTCCTCGTAAGTTTTGCATTTTATCCATTTTAGAACAATCATTTTACATTCCTGGTAAGTTTTAGTATAGATACTTAATTCTTTATTAATTTTGTTGTAAATATGTGCCGATCTGTTGTAGAACTGTATACTAGCAAATCTAGTTCTTGTTTTTGGGGTTTTTGCTACTTTGTGTTTCCTTCTTTTGTTTGTGTAGTTTGCGTTATACGGTAGAGTATTATGTACTTTTAGGGTAGTTTGCAATATGTAAAGTTTTCTGACAGACAGGAGGTCGCTGATCTGATATAAGGCTTCAGTGGGGTACCTAACTTTTTTGAAGTACATCACTTTTATCAGAGCACGCTGTGCGCGTTCTAGGTCAAGAAATCGAGTCTTTGTCGCACCTCCCCAGACTGGGATGCAGTACACCAAGACAGATTGTACCAGGGACACGTAAATTTCGTTCAAAATATTACGCGACTTAGTTTGTGTGATATTTAAGTTAACCGGTACAATATGTCTTAACCCCAGGAAGATCCAGATCAGTTTCCTAACTCTACTGATGACATTATCAAGGTGAGGGTACCACGTTAAATGCTCATCTATCAATACTCCCAAATATTTTGTTTGAGCAACTTTTTCGATAGCAGGGCAACTGCAGATACCATTCGGTTTACAAGAGTGGATTTTGAGATTCATATCGCTTTTAGGTTGTGTGTTACTTGTTATGCTGAAACATATATAATTTGTTTTGCAGATATTTAATGTCAATAAATTGAGTCTGAGCCACTTTGAAACCTGTGACATTCCGAGTTCGGCATTGATTTTAACTTCGTCCCACGATTTACCAGTGAAGACAACGGCAGTGTCATCAGCATATGAAAAGATTTTTGCGTTTTGAATATTCATGTCACAGAGGTCGTCAATATAAATCAGAAACAGCGTAGGGCCCAATACACTCCCCTGAGGAACGCCAAATAAAACATCCGCGTCCTCACTGATATGTGTTTCCAGTTTTACTTTTTGTTTTCTTCCAGTAAGGTAACTTTCCAATAGAGTAAGCGGAATTCCTCTAACACCTATCTTTTCCAATTTAAGTATAAGAGTAGGGAGAGAGACGGTGTCGAAAGCTTTTTTCAGGTCCAGAAAAACTGTCATACATTTATTGTTTAAGTCAACTTGTTCTACAATCAATGAACTGAGAGCATTTATTGCGTCTTCAGTTGATTTTCCATGTCTAAAACCAAACTGGGAAGTAGATAATAAATTAAATTTTGTTAGATATTTTAATAGTCTAGAATTTATAAGCTTTTCCAAAATTTTTGATATGACTGGTAGCACGGAAATTGGCCTGTAATTATTGACGTTGTCTTTGTCCCCACTCTTGTACACAGGGGTTATCAGGGATTTTTTTAATGAATTAGGAAAAATGCCTTGGTCAAAACAAAGATTAAAAAGATGAGTTAGAATAGGGACTACTTCATTAGACATGTACTTCAAAAAACTTGTGGAGATATTGTCCCAACTCGGAGCACTTCCTGATTTTAAATTCATCAGTGTACTGTAGACTTCGTCTTCATTAGTAGGTAGTAACACAAATGATGTGGGGTGAGTAGAAAGATTGTTAAGATAATCATTTTCCTCCACTTGTGTGTTAGGAGGAATTTGAAGAGCGAGTTCTCTACCAATATCTACAAAGTATGTATTAATAAAATTAGCTGATTCAGTCGGGTTTATTTTGATATTCAGTAGTTCTGTATTAGTTTTATTAGATTTGTTAGTGTAAGTTAGAGATTTAATATTTTTCCAAAGTAATTTATTATTTGAAACCGATTTAGCTAGAAGTTCTTTTTCGTATTGTCTTTTTAGTTTTTTAATTAGGTTATTACAATAATTACTGTAGCGTTTGTATGAAATTTTTAATACTTCATTGAAAGGATCTTTTCTCATTTTAATTTGTAATTTATTTCGATTTCGTATACAGCGCAAAAGTCCGGGAGAAATCCATGGTTTGATAATGCGATTTTTCCATGGTTTGATAAATGGTAGTATCCTCGTAAGGCCCGATGTCCTAAATTTAGGACATCTGTCAAAGTGACTTTTGACTTTAGTTGACTGACATAAGATTATTTTTCGATCTAACGAAATTTGACGTGGGCCTTACGAGGGTATTGTTATTGAATATTCAATCACAATGAATAGTTGTTGCAGCCCTAGGCTCCTATGGGAGATGATGCAGGGATCCTAGGGTTGTCTTCAATGTATAATTTTATTAATTGAATTATAATTATTTAAGCCGCGTGGTTTCCGGTTTAGAATAGTGCCACTTCATGTCTTCCCGTGGATGTCGTAATAGGCGACTAAGGGAATAAAGGCTTGTAGTATTATTAGTAAAGGGCGGACAATGGATGCAATATGGTGACAAAAGCATAAGATGGATAAGACTTTTATTAAATTTCGAGTAATATTTATGTATGCAGTTTTTGTTACAAATATATCAGTAAGTAAGTATAAAATACGACTATCCTCCATAGAACATAATATAATAATATAATAATATAATAATATAATATAATAATACTAGCGACCCGCCCTCGCTTCGCTTCGGTTAATATAAGTTAAAATAATCCCAGTTCATCTGGAATAACATACTTTTCAAATTATAGATAGGTGCATATGTATAGAGGTTTCATTTAATGACTTTTTTAGAAATCGTGACTGCCAGTTATCATAGAATCTCTCTATATCAATGTTTACAGCGGACTTTTCATTGCACAATACAAACGAACTTTGCCTGGAAGTGACGCGCGACAGGGCTACATAAGTCAATGGGAAAACTCTCAACGATCAAGTCTAAGCCCGCAACTTTGAATGTATTGTTGTGACTTGTAATTTGTCATTGAAAACGATAATTGTACGGGACATTGCAGTCGTTTAACTGGAAAGGAGTATTTATGGAATCCGGGGAATTAAAAAGACTTTTCCAGCCGCACATCTGGACGTCAGTATTATGCACTCAATTATGAACGTTTTTAAAGATGTTATTTGGGTGGATTAAGGTTCCGTAGTAAAATAATAGGACACCCTTCTTTCAAAACTAATTTATGTGGGGCGATCCAGAAGGTTGCAAGGAATTGAGAAATTCCGTTGGGAAATGGACAGCCTCTTCCAGGTCGAGCACAGTGTCTACAGAGTAGTATGTGTGTGTCGGTGCATTGATCTTCGATATAATTAAGCCATTTTTGTCGACTAATTCTTTTACTAAAACGCAAAGGTTTTCATTTTGAAGATTAATGCTCCTATTATGTTAGGTCATTTGTCCATTTCCTATTTTGAGCAACAACTCTGCAAAGAGCCGGTTTTCATACGTATAGACAACGAAACTGTCATATTTGTTTTGATTTCTAATCTATGTTACGCGTAATTTTGAATCTACCATATCTTCTAAAGTATTAATTTAAATAATATATTGTACGGGACAATATTAATCTACATTAAATGCCCAAGGTAACCAAGTATTTATCTGGATAAGGTTATTAAATACTGAATCGGACAGAATAGATTCGCTAATACCCTAATTTTAAAATAAAATCATAAACATAAAAATGGTTACTGTGAGTCAATCTTAGGAGATAGACATTATGCCATCGCGGACTTTTCTCTAGGTTTTTTTAAATAACTACAATTCTTCAGTATATTATTTTGACACTTCTCTTAAGGTTTTAAGTTAAGGCCAGCATTAGCTATGTAAGGGCCCGAAAAACGATTTTTGACGACTCGTAAGGAAAACATTGAGTTTTCTCAATTATGTTAAAACTTGATTTGAATGAAATGTAAAACAATAGAAGTGTCAAGGGGCATAACGTGTGGCATGGTTATGCGGAGTTCCGCGCAACCTACCATACTTTTGCCGCGATCACTTATTTCAATATTTCGATATTTCTAAAAAGGAAATAAATCCAGAAGCTTGCCTTATTGTGCTATTTTGGAATGTAAAAACGATAGCCGCACCAAAAACATTTTCCATGGTGGCGTGTTGTTTTTATGATAATTTGAGTTTGGCGACAACAGGTCTGATACTAAGCGAAGCTCATGCCACTTCCACTGTTTTTTTATATTCCGTGATCACCAGTGATCGGAATTAGGTGAGCTAAAATACGTACTCAGCGCTAGAGGACACAATATATAGTGGTTACAACCGGGTAGAAAAATAGTTTTTTTCTTCAATACCGGGTATTCGGTATTTATCCAATGATATTTTATATTTAGATACGTTATGCTCACACTAAACGCATTCAAAACCCGTGACCAATTACTGACAGTTGCTAGGCAACCATATTTCTACAGACAAAGACGGCAATCCATAGCAAGCGCTATTGTTAGAAAGAGATAAATAGATAAAAAGTAAGGTACTTTTGCGCGCAGATGACGTATCTTAATATAAAATATCATTGTATTTATTAGTCGTAACGTTAAACATTCATGTTTTTACTTACAGTACGGGATGTTTTATGTTAATCTAAAAGTTGTAACTATTTCTACTTGTTTTTTATCTTCAAAGTGTAAATATTATATCTTTCGATATGTTCCGTGCTTGGGTGAAATCACCTGCGTACCACTGTGCCATGTGAAAATAATAAAGACAATAATTATACCTCACACTTTTCCCTTCCTTCCATAAAAACCTTATGTCTAGCCCATTTACTACAAACTAACATAAAATATCCCGTACTGTAAGTAAAAACATGTATGTTTAACATTACAACTAATACCCGGATAAATATTGAATACCCGGATTCAAGAAAAAAAAATCTACCCGTTTGTTACTACTCTATATTATGTCCTCTTGTGAACAGTACGTATTTTGGCTCACCTAATTCCGATCACTGATGATCACATACACTCTTGAAAGTGAAAAGAAAGAAGTGGCCTCTGCCTACCCATCTGTGAAACAGGCGTGATTTAATGTAGGTACCTATGTATGTATGTACATACACTCTTTGATGCTCTGCTGAGGGCTATAGGCTTCATGTTACACTCATTTACACAATATACAGGAACCATTAGCCAAATTTTACGTGTCTATCTATTCTCTGTTGTAAATAAAACCAATTAAGTAACTTAGAGGGCTGTTTTTTTAATTTCAATTTTGATAATTATTACTTACACTCATGATAACTTTTGAATGGGATGTCCGATTTGAATAATTCAAAAAGTAATTTACAGGTACTGATATAGCCTTGAAAACGAAGTGATTTATTTGGATAAGGATTAATACCAAGGTACGAATAATGGGGCCTAGTTAGTACCGGCGTTACTATTGCATATTTTAACATGAAAAAGTAGTTATCGTGACATTACTTTAATAGTTAGACATACGGTATCGCGGACTTTTTTGTAGACATTGACGTCTTCTATAAAACTGTAGTACATCACTTTGCTCTATTGTCAGTCCGCAGCGTACGCGTTTTTTGGTATTTTTTTCACACCTTTGGTCACATTATCGAAGTTTTCATACGGATCCCTAACTTTTTTGAAAATATTCTATAGTCTTTATTCATCAGGGATAATGTAGGATTCTAATGGTGCAAGAATTTTCCAAATCGGTCCAGTAGTTTCGGAGCCTATTCAATTCAAACAAACAAACAAAAAATCAAATCTTTCCTCTTTATAATATTAGTGAAGATGTAGATGTAGATAATATACTTTGTATTCAAAAATATGAAAAACAACATAAAACTAACTTTGAATCAAAACCTAAACTCAATCTAACTACCTACCCATTTCCCTAATTTAATAATTTTAAAAGCTTGTATTTCTTTATTACCTAATATAAATATAAGTAAGTAAAGTCTTTAAGAATTAAATATTAGCCTTATAAGAAATAAAGATTTTTTATTTTGAATAACAAAAGTATCATTTTTTGAAAACGATAATGATTAAAAAAAGAATACATTCATAAATTAAAAAAATATAATAGACAGAATCGATCTCCCGACCCACGCTCTGACCCTGTGATTAAGGTAGGATATCAACTAACTACGCCAGCGGCCCTTCAGGGTTAACGGGCGAAATTATCGATTCTAATACTAAAACGTCAAAAATAGTTGTAGCAAACAATAATCGAACTGCCTCAGTTAACAACGCCATCTAGGTTGTTTCTTACGAAAGCGGGCTCACGTGTTCACAGCATTATAGACGTTACGGTGTCCATGCACTTATGAAGGCCACTGTACCTACTAAAGGGCGAAACGCGGCTGCTTGGCCAAGCGTTTCGATAATACCGGTTGAGGTTGCGCGTAATTTTAAATCTGCCATATCTTCTAAAGTATTTATTTAAATAATATAGTGCAAAGGACAATTTTAATCTACATTAAATGCCCAAGGTAACTAACGTATTTATATGGATAAGAATAAATACTGAATTAGAGAAAATAGCTTCACAAATGGACGTAGTTATGCAAAAACGTTCCAACCCACAAGTCACACAAAATTGAGATAAAGCCACTAGTGTACCTTTTTTGACACCTTTCATCAGTTTAGCAAAAAGGTTCCAGTCTTTATGGCTTATTTCTATAAAAAAAAATTTTTGATTATACGTTCCAACCCACATTTTTAGCAAACAAGGGCTTGCATAGAAAAAAAAAACATAACATGGAAACTGAAACGTTTTTATTTTATACAATCCATTAATAATACTTTGTTAAAATGATTCAAATAGTCTTGAAACATTATATACTTTTTTATGTGATACTTGTGGTCTTGCAAAAAATGTCCTATGTATGTTGGAACGTTTTAGTAAAACCCATGTGACACTTGTGATTTTGCAAAAAATGTTTCATATACGATTGGAAGTTTGCTTTGCTAATTAACAAAGTGATGGGTAAATGATCCAAAATATGGGGAACCTTTTAGTTCAATCCAATACAGACTTTTATAGTAGTACAAAAAATTTGGAAAAAATATTTCTAATCGGAAGAAATATAGACCAATAGACCAGTACATTCCTGAGAATTGTCTCCAATTTTATAGAACGCTTAAGACTTAAGACTGATGATGTACTTATTTATTTATTTATTTATTTTAATGGAACAGTAACAAATTGCAAACTGACACTTTTTATTACAAATTATTACAAAATTATAGAAGATAATGTTTGCAATTTAATAACAACTGTCCACAGCATTAACAAATTACAGCATGTTTGCTTTAAAAATAATGATTAAAAACAAATATTATTATTAACCTAATCCTTTACATTAAGCGCAAGTGCTGCAGCGGTTCAAGCATTCAGTGACATGGAGAACATGACTGTCACAATTAGTACAGATAGTATTAAATGTGCGGATGGTAGGACTATTTCTGGAAACATTATTATTTGTAAGAGTACAAGCAAACAATCTACAATCAATCTTTTATAATTAATTATAATAATATTTCAGCTCCGTATTTTTCTATTATTTCTTATTTATTATTTCAGACTATTTGCACCACATTTTATAATTTAAACCTGCACATTACACATTACATACTTGGTGGGACGTTTTTACAGAATTATTTGGAATGAGTGTTCATACAAAATAAAATCGTTCCAATACTATTTTGTCTAAAAACCTACCGTTTTATTATAAATATTTAAAAAAACAGGTACATCTTTAAGTAATGACCTTATATTTCTATAATAAAACTTATAGTATTAGTCTATTCTAGTTTGGGCAAAAAAGTGTACAACTTAAATCACTAAATTGCGTTTGTCTCAAAATGGTGTCAGTGTGGGTTGGAACGTTTATGCATAACAATGATGATGATATTCTTCTTTTACAATAATGATTTCGTTTCCTTTTGTTATTATTTTAATTCGTATTTATAACTTCACCTATTCATAATCTTTATTCTTATTAAAGTTTTTAATTTAAAGTAAAATACTCGATGGAACGTTTTTGCTAAATTATTTGGAACGAGTGTCTATACAAAACAAAAACGTTTCAATACCATGTCGTCTAAAAATCCACCATTTTATTAAAAATATTTATAAAACAGGTACTTCATTAAGTAATGATCATATATTTCTACAGTAAAACTTATAGTATTAGCCTATTCTAGTTTGGGCAAAAAAGTGTACAACTAAAAACACTAAATTGCGTGTATCTCAAAATGGCATCAGTGTGGGTTGGAACGTTTTTGCATAACTACGTCCAAATAACCTAATATTTTTTAATAAAATTTTAAAGATATAAATGGTTACTGTGAGTCAACCTTAGGAGATAAACATATGCCATCGCGGACTTTTCTTTAGGTTTTTTGAAGAACTACAATTCTTCAGTACATTATTTTGATATATCTCTTAAGGTTTAGCCAGCGTTTGCAATGTAAGCGCAAAAAAATGTGTTTATTTTCGACATCACTTTAGAAACCTCTAAAATTATCAATGTTTCTCTACTATACTATGCATGCATTATACATATAAACCTTCCCCTTGAATCACTCTATCTATTAAAAAAACTCGCATCAAAATCCGTTGCGTACTTTTGAAGATCTAAGCATACATAAGTACAGATAGACAGCGGCAAGCGACTTTGTTTTATAATATGTAGTGATAATATTAAGAAATTGCTGGCCACTTGTAAATTATCTCCTCTTGAGAGTCTTAAGATAATTAAGTGTTTATATCTATTACGTCTTAGACTTGTAAATCACATTGACGTTCTTGATCTTTTACTACAACAATAAAATTATACATATAACTATTTTGCAATTATGTTCTCTTCTTTAAACCAATTATAGCCATATGCATATTACGTATATCGTTTGACATGATTTTGACGTATATTGCATCCGTCGTTCGCCAATTGATTATTAGGGCGTTTCTTTAAAAGTTTGTACCTAGTTAAAGGCTAAAATTAAGAAACGTTAACTTTTCCGCTGAGTTACGAAAATTAGTTATACTTGTGATAAGATAAATGGTGGTATCTCAGACAAGTGGCGATGGGCGGGGCACGTGGCTCGCGCGGCCGACGGGCGCTGGAGCGAGCGCGTGCTACACTGGTGGCCGACGACATCGAGGCCTGCGCCGGCGCCGTCTGGACCCGCACGGCAAACAATCGGGCACAATGGAAACTGATGGAGGAGGCCTATACCCGCAGATGGGTACCCAAGTTAAACTCTTAACACGAATCTGATAAATTATCTAATTAACTGTCTAAATAATATATTGTTTTAATAAAATTAATGAATCAATAATGTAAGTTAATAGAACCAAATGTAAATAGATTAGTAATAATTTAATGTAAATCTAATGCACAACTTGGAATAAATGGCTATATTATTATTATTATTATTATTATCTCAGACAAAACTCCTGTAGCAAGTGCAAGCATATTACTAACGGGTGAGGATTGAATCTACTTCATTGATTGAATTAGAGATACTGCTAATTGGCGCTGAGAGGTAGTATATAAATGTACGACTAATTTTCGTAACTCAGCGGAAAAGTTAACGTTTCTTAATTTTTGTCCTTAACTAGGTACAAACTTTTAAAGAAATGCCCATTAGGCGATGGACTTGCAACCTGTCCTGTAAACATCTTTGCCTGTTTGTGCAAAATGTGGTTACAAGATTATCAACAAGTCTTTAGAGTTGTTGGTGATTCTGTAGCTCTGCCTACCCCGCTCTGGGAATAAAGCGTGAGTGTATTGTATGTATGTAATTTTTTATGATATTTATAATAATTAAAAATACAGGCAAATCAGATATCGAGTATGCGTGTTCGTTCCTTAATGGTAAGGTAAAGAATCTACTTTGACCAACGAACGGTTCATTTTGAATGTTCCAACCGCCACGAGGTGACGCGACAAACGCTGCGTTTTGGATGCGTTCTAAACAATAGTGAATTATAAAAATAAGTGACTCACTCTTGTTGAGCGTGAGGCAGAGCTTGGCGTAGCGGTAGGCCTCCTCGGGCTCCATCATGAGGATGGTGAGTCCCTCTTTGTTGGCGCGCGCCGTCCGCCCGCTGCGGTGCACGTAGTTCTGCAGACAAATCATGTCTTATAGCCACACTCAGAGTCAGTTAACGACAATAGGGAACATTCATGACCTTTATCACAGCTTCAATAAGAGCTGATTCATGTAACAAACAGTTGAGAAAAATCATTTTTTGAATAGCTATTAATCAAGATATACGAGTGACCGGAACATTGATATCCAAAAAAAATATTTAGGTCCCTTGTGTCGTGGGGTATCCGAATCACCACATATGTTCCGCGATTTTTAGTATTTTCAGAGATAATGATCATTTTAATCTATTTATTTTATATATAAAGTAAATATGTTACCTCAGCTGTCCTGGGCACCTGATAGTGTATGACGTGGTCCACGTTGGGAATGTCCAGGCCGCGCGCCGCCACGTCCGTCGCGATCAGCACGCCGCGGGGATCGTCGCGGAACCTGCCGATATTAACACAGCAATAAAATAAAATAAATGTTTTAAAAAACAAAAAACCGCCTTTAAAAACGCAAAAAACAACTTCTTTTAAAATTGTAGGTATCTAATAGGTTAGTCCAACTGAAGTCGGTGACCACAACATTTTCAACAAAAAAATAAATGTTTAAAAAAACAAAAAACCGCCTTCAAAAATGCAAAAAATAACTTCTTTTAAAATGGTAGGTCAGTCCAACTGCATTCGGCTTTTGGTTTAAATATTGTGGGACGCCAACTTCAGTTGGACTGACCTACCATTTTAAAAGAAGTTATTTTTTGCATTTTTGAAGGCGGTTTTTTGTTTTTTTAAACATTTATTTTATTTTATACTTTTTAGTGATCCTATTTATGCTGTTACGTAGCTCCACTTCTAAATATTAATGAGAAACTATAGAACATTTCAAGCTCGCCGCAGACAACGCCGCGGGAATGTCATAGTCATATTTAAACCTAAATGTGCTTCGGCATAGTCGGTCAACTACCTTAATCGAAATATCTTATCGCCACCCTTGAAATAGGTACCGTTAAGGAGTTCCGGTGGCCATCTGTGGTCTTCATCATCAGTTCCACTTCACCATATAGTACTTTTCAAAAGCAAATGCATGAGTTACAGTGAAAAATACCAAAATCGCTATAGGTGTGCCTATAATATTTGAGGAGTTCTCTTGATTTCTCCATGATCCCATCATCAGATCCTGACGTGGTGACAATGGGACCAACTAGAAAGTATACCCATTCGAACAACGAAAAATTTTTTCAAATCGCTCCAGTAGTCTTCGAGTAATCGGAGAACATACATAAAAAAAAAAAAAAACCCGACGAATTGAGAACCTCCTCCTTTTTTTGAAGTCGGTTAGTAAACTGACGATTGCTCATCATTTATTAACTTGTAATCGGAAGGTCATCTGTGAGGATTATCGGTGGAACAGGCCGGAAAAGCAGGGGGGGGGGTTATAAAACCGTATGGTACGAGAAGCGTGAAGATATCCTTTATGCAGAATTTATTGTTATTTTGACTAGGCTATGTATGAAATGCGAGCGATGATGCGACAATACGACGATTTTATGAAGACCGGGGGAAGCCGATGTGAGCAGCACGAAACCGATCACCGCGCCGTGGACATCCTGGGGGAAGACCTATGTCCAGCAGTGGACGTTTTTATCTGATATGAAGATGATGATGTATGAAGTATACTGACTTCTCGAGGTTGGTGAGGCGCTGTCGCTGCGGCATGCTGGCGTGCAGCGGCAGCGGCTTGCACTTCAGCAGCGAGAACAGCTGCGCTAGTCTGTACACACAAACAAGAGCAATTTAGATAAAATAAATGAAATCAGTACCTAACAATAGAATTGAGTCGCTTAACTTCAAACTCGGATATGTCCTTGAAATTTGGTAAACGAATTTAAAACTTAATATGTTTTGAAAAAGACGCAAATTTCGTTGTCCTTTTGCATGGACTTATACTAGTTTGAAGTTAAGCAACTTAATTAGAAAGAACAATATATAGCCAATATATTGCCTCGTGTGGTTGCCGAGTTAGAATAGTGCCACTCCATGTCTTCCCGTGGATGTCGTAAGAGTCGACTAAGGGAATAAAGGCTTGTAGTACTGTTAGGCGATGGGCTTGCAACCTGTCACTAATACGCTGGTAAACATCTTAGCCTAATTGTGCAAATTGTGGTTATAGAATTATCAACAAGTTTTTAGAGATGTTTGTAATTCTGTAGCTCTGCCTACCCCACTCTGGGAACGAAGGCGTGAGATTATGTGTAATATATAGCAGTTTTAAGAAAGCACGGATTGATGTTCTGTTTATCTAAACAGCGGGCCTATTATGTTCGTTTCTATCGACGTGGATAAGCGCGGATAAGATATCTATCACTTTCTAAACAGTATGTAAGTGCGAGAGTGACGCAAGTTTTATTCGCCGCGATAAAAGCGACCTTAATACGGCCCAGGCGGTGTGAAATTCCGCGAGCAAAACCACCACGTTTGACATCACAGATTAAATCACAAAAAATACATAGTACAATACAAGATAAGGTTATATGTACGTAAAGAAATGGTTATAACCTTTCTTTATTTTGATTGTTGCTGCGACTCGGTCTGGCAGTAAACAATCTGTCAGAATTATAGAGCAAGGCTGTCAATGTCAATGGTGGATGGCTAAGAAAGATAATATCGTGTAATTTGTTTAAATTATTGAAGATAGATAGATTATTGAGATAGGAATTAACACTGTGAATAATAAACGTTAAATGTCGTTTCTTTGGTTACAGGTAAGTTTCCTTAGGTTCAGAGTGTTGATGCATAATATTGTCATAGAATACAACTTATTGAAATAAAACTTTGGTTACAGAGCAACACATCGTTTAATTCGCTATTAATAACAAAATAATGTTATATGTATATAGCACAAAAACCTACTCTACAACTAAATTACATTTTCAAACTAATACTTCTATCTTCGGACCTCTACAACTTAGGAATCTTCAAGAACAAGCATACATCGGTGATACTGCAAAACCGTGTAACCAACAAATTTATTGTAGAGCAAAATAAACCTTAACGTATTAGAAAAAAGGTGCATTTTGCTTCTTTTTAAAAATGTTACTTACGCGGTTTCACCAACGTATGCTCATTTTTCATTGGCCGGTTAAACTGTGATTCCTTTGGAATAGCAGATCTAACGCGATCATGGCTCGATTGTCTTCTCCAGCATGAAAAATGATGTACCTTTTGACGCAGCCGATGGCGTTGCAGAACACGATGCTGCGCCCGGGGTGGGTCCGCAGCAGGTAGTACAGGTAGGCGTCCTTGTGCTCGAAGGCGCACGCGATCTCGCACTCCGTCAGGGTCTCGGCCGAGCCTGGGGGACAGCATGGGTCAGAGTGGGCCAGTCTTACCGCTTGACGCAGCCGATGGCGTTGCAGAACACGATGCTGCGCCCGGGGTGGGTCCGCAGCAGGTAGTACAGGTAGGCGTCCTTGTGCTCGAAGGCGCACGCGATCTCGCACTCCGTCAGGGTCTCGGCCGAGCCTGGGGGACAGCATGGGTCAGAGTGGGCCAGTCTTACCGCTTGACGCAGCCGATGGCGTTGCAGAACACGATGCTGCGCCCGGGGTGGGTCCGCAGCAGGTAGTACAGGTAGGCGTCCTTGTGCTCGAAGGCGCACGCGATCTCGCACTCCGTCAGGGTCTCGGCCGAGCCTGGGGGACAGCATGGGTCAGAGTGGGCCAGTCTTACCGCTTGACGCAGCCGATGGCGTTGCAGAACACGATGCTGCGCCCGGGGTGGGTCCGCAGCAGGTAGTACAGGTAGGCGTCCTTGTGCTCGAAGGCGCACGCGATCTCGCACTCCGTCAGGGTCTCGGCCGAGCCTGGGGGACAGCATGGGTCAGAGTGGGCCAGTCTTACCGCTTGACGCAGCCGATGGCGTTGCAGAACACGATGCTGCGCCCGGGGTGGGTCCGCAGCAGGTAGTACAGGTAGGCGTCCTTGTGCTCGAAGGCGCACGCGATCTCGCACTCCGTCAGGGTCTCGGCCGAGCCTGGGGGACAGCATGGGTCAGAGTGGGCCAGTCTTACCGCTTGACGCAGCCGATGGCGTTGCAGAACACGATGCTGCGCCCGGGGTGGGTCCGCAGCAGGTAGTACAGGTAGGCGTCCTTGTGCTCGAAGGCGCACGCGATCTCGCACTCCGTCAGGGTCTCGGCCGAGCCTGGGGGACAGCATGGGTCAGAGTGGGCCAGTCTTACCGCTTGACGCAGCCGATGGCGTTGCAGAACACGATGCTGCGCCCGGGGTGGGTCCGCAGCAGGTAGTACAGGTAGGCGTCCTTGTGCTCGAAGGCGCACGCGATCTCGCACTCCGTCAGGGTCTCGGCCGAGCCTGGGGGACAGCATGGGTCAGAGTGGGCCAGTCTTACCGCTTGACGCAGCCGATGGCGTTGCAGAACACGATGCTGCGCCCGGGGTGGGTCCGCAGCAGGTAGTACAGGTAGGCGTCCTTGTGCTCGAAGGCGCACGCGATCTCGCACTCCGTCAGGGTCTCGGCCGAGCCTGGGGGACAGCATGGGTCAGAGTGGGCCAGTCTTACCGCTTGACGCAGCCGATGGCGTTGCAGAACACGATGCTGCGCCCGGGGTGGGTCCGCAGCAGGTAGTACAGGTAGGCGTCCTTGTGCTCGAAGGCGCACGCGATCTCGCACTCCGTCAGGGTCTCGGCCGAGCCTGGGGGACAGCATGGGTCAGAGTGGGCCAGTCTTACCGCTTGACGCAGCCGATGGCGTTGCAGAACACGATGCTGCGCCCGGGGTGGGTCCGCAGCAGGTAGTACAGGTAGGCGTCCTTGTGCTCGAAGGCGCACGCGATCTTGCACTCCGTCAGGGTCTCGGCCGTGCCTGCGAGATACGTCCTGAGTCAGAGCAATGAACTGGGCCCTTTATACCACTAAAACTTACAAGTGTACCTACATTAACTTTTTTTTTCTATAGTACGATTGGCAAAAATGTGCCCACCCACCAACAGAGATGAATCATGTCATGTGCCAGTTTTTGATCTTGGCAACGTGATGTATTTTTACTATGGCGACGATAGCCATATGTGTAGGGTTTTCTTGGAAAATCATAATCGTATCGTGTAGAATTTGTTTGAAAATGAACACATTCTTGTCTTGCTTGGCTCTTGAAAGGATTTTTTTCATTAAAGTTAATTATTATGTCTTTTATTGGGTCCTAATGAACATATAAACATGCATCCCGTGACTGTTGGAGGGCGGGGACGGGGTCCATACAAAATTGCCAAAATTTAGATAATATACTT
Source organism: Acleris literana (assembly GCA_946894065.1). Classification (NCBI taxonomy): domain Eukaryota; kingdom Metazoa; phylum Arthropoda; class Insecta; order Lepidoptera; family Tortricidae; genus Acleris; species Acleris literana. The sequence goes on along the minus strand of OX335688.1, from coordinate 632,267 downwards.
AGGTTATTTCCTACACTTGACTTTTTTTTAACTACGAACGTAGAACCCGCTGAGTGGGTTACGGGTACTGACAGTGTAAATAGTTTTTGTGAAGACAATTTAACCACTCACCTAGGTTATCAGTTGTGATATCGACGACTTTGGGCTCGCTCATGCCGACCAGCTCGACGAGCCGCTTGATCTTCTGCGCCGGAGTCATCTTCTCGATCTTGCGGTTGATGATCTTGCCGCGTTTCGTCACCTGCCAGAGTAAAGTCAGGCTTAGGTCATTGGTGCAGTGGTTATTAAAGGAAAATACTGTTTTCATTGTAGTCGTGAGAATGAAATGTCTATTGGTCTCAAATCCCACTTACCATCAGGTCTGTGTTCTCGTTTGCTTTCTCTATGCCATGAAAAAAAAAACAATACTATAATGCGAAAGTGACTCTGTTTGTTTGTAACACTTTCACAGCTAAACTACTAAACAGGTTTTTAATGAAATTTGGTATTGTAATGGTACTTTTATCCCATTCAGTTAGAGCGATAAATAACTTACTTTATATATTTAACTTTAACTGTGACTTCACTTGTGTTTTAAGAGTTTTTTTACATTGTTACATAATTTTTCTGAAATCGTTATTTCTTAGTAGCAAAATTTTCATCCGCATGTCTTCCCGAATTAAGTTCACACTCGTGTTTCCTCCCTGACGCGTTATTTCCTGTCGCATGGATTCCCATTCTATCAATTTCATAGTTCCAACGGAGCTCAACCTTTGCGGAGCTCCTATTTCTGGGACTTTGGCCCTTCCACGACCTACCTATTTTAACCTGGAAAATATGCAACTGGAAGAAATTAAGATTGGGAAAATATGCGCATATTGCGTCAGAGAAGAAAATAATCCAACCCTACCTTCTTCCCTCTCATGTGCGAGGGCAGATCGTGCACGAGAGTGAGCGTCGCGGAGAACACGAAGTTCTGCCGGGCGCTGCGCTGCGCCTCGTCCGAGTTGAGCCGCTCCAGCAGCAGGTTCAGCTCCTCGAAGTGCCCGCGCTCCACCATGCGATCCGTCTCGTCGATCGCTAGGAACCTACATCACATAACTACATGTCACATGTCATAAAGAACCTATAAATATACAGGTTGAAATAGGGGACGTAATCAGAATTGTTTAGGCTTGATTAGGAATTAAAATGTGAGTACGATAGGTGGTTTGGTCAAGTGGAGAGAGTGGATGAAGTGAGATTGAGGAAACAGATATATGAGGCAAGAGTCAATGGGAATGTTGGAAGACGGCGGCCAAGACGAACGTTCCACGATCAGATCGGGGACGTATTAAGAGAGGGCCAGGTCAGGCGTACCCTAATCCGACGCACGTGTATGAAGAGACTCATGGTGGAGGAAGCGAGGGAAGTTTGTCTGGATCATAGCAAGTGGAAGGAAGTGGTCTCTGCCTACCCCTACGGGAAAGAGGCGTGATTGTATGTGTATGTATGTATGTCATAGGTAACTAGAAGGAATATTATTATGTTTACAGATCAACAAAAAAAATGCTCTAGGTGCATCTAATTAATATTGTTTTGAAATCAGTATCAATTACTAAGTCGGAAAAAGGTATTTAAGTCTCTTATTTCTCCCGATATAAATATCACGGCACAATATCCCAGAAATGGTGTACAACTTAATTGCGAGCCAAGGTAGGCATGAGGTGCGGGGATGAGTACTGATGTGCCTAAGGAAACTTTCCAAAATTGCGGAACATTTCATGTAGGAAAATTTTGGAAAATTCTCACAATTTTGTATGGGGATTGAAACTTTCCGTTTCTTAAATTTAAATTTCCTATATTTTTGCGGAATGTTTCCGGAAATTACTTAGAATTTTTCCAACTTTTTCGAAACTTTCCGCAACTTGCACATCAGTAGGGATGAGCTCGACTAGTCACCTTTGCCCTCTCCCCGCTCTATTCTGCACTACCCTTGGCTTCCAATGTAGTACGTTTCAAGAAAAATATGCTTCAAGTCGTCAATGTTATTAGAAATGTCAAGTCATTTGTAACTTTTAGGAATTTCAACCTTATTGTTGTTGAATGTCAGATTGACTTTGGACCTAAGGTGGGTACCAAATTTAATCTCATGACTGAATATGAATGAAATCTCGAGTATGAATATTCAATTTCAATTACTACCTCACCCTGTTACTAATTAAGAACAGAGTATGAATAATGTGGCAAAGGATCGGGTTTACCCGGCGTCCTACAGAACAGTGACGAAGACATGTACTCACTTGACGCTGGGCAGCTGCTGTAGATGCGCGTTGGTGTTCGCGAGCTCCCACAGGCGGCCCGGGGTGCCCACCACCAGCTCGGGCGAGGCTCGCAGCTCGCGCTCCTGCTTCACGGCCGCCATGCCGCCCACTATCGTTGCGATGCGGATGCCTAGGAATATATGCAAGCTCAAGTAGGCTAGCGGTCTGAACACAGAACGGGATCCAATTACAAGCCTTCATTGTCCAGAGGTGACTTTTTTTAAAACCAGGTTTTTAGCTAGGTTTGATGAAAGTCAGTCAAGCCGATTAAGTGGGTGTCACCATAGTATCAAAGGTTTTTATCTATTTTAGTATGCAAGCCTTTTCACCTCCTGATACAACACGACATTGGCCTTCTGTCTTATTTGAGCAAGTAACTAAACCTCGGTCTTACTCTTCATCTTTTACCTTGGAAACTATGATGGGGCATCTTTTCTTCTCATCCTCAAAACCACTTCTACCTACCATCACTAAATTTACTGACATATCATACCTGTATATTTAGCGACAGCCTTCAGATGCTGGCTGATCTGCATGGCCAGTTCCCTGGTGGGAGTGACGATAAGGGCGTATAGCGGAGACCCCGTTCTCACCATCTCACTGCCCGGCATCTCAATGTTATCTATCACTTTCACACACCCAATGCCTGAGGGAAAAGTGTATATTCTTGATGTGAATGTTACAAAACCATGTAAAAATTTGATGTAAAAATTCTGAAATAAATGAAATTTAATAACTAAGAAATGACCCATTTTAGGTGACAGTCTATGTACAGCAAATTATTATCACATCATCAGCAAAATAAACATAAGATTTCCCCTGTTTTTTTTGTTCATGTTTAAAAACTCATTCTTATATTTACCTTGCTCATCAGTCCCTTCACCCTCTACCTCATCCTGACTCTCAGTTTCTTCACCACTACAAACACCATTTTCCTTTTCATCATCCCCTTCCCTTGATTTCTCATTACCATCATCATCTGATGACTTATCATCATCTTCACCATCAAATATATCTGACAGATGCACATAGTCTGCACTATCATCACTATCATTGCCCTCATCAGTTGATGCCTCTTTCTTTTTTATAGGAACTTCTATTTCTTCTATAAACTGATCATCACTTGCTACTTTATCATTCTCTTCATCATTTTCTTCACCACTACTATAACCATCAGATGATTCTTTCACTTCTTTTTTAACTTTTTTAGTTCTTTTTTTCCTTTTAACTTGTTTTATGTTAACCTCTGGCTCTTTTTTCTTCTTGTTTGAGATCTTCTTGTATGGTATATCGTAGACATCTACTCCTTTGGCTAGTGCTTTTTCTTTAAGCTTCATGATGCCTGTGAGGATTGGAAGACCAAATGCTAGTGTTTTACCACTGCCAGTTTCTGCTGCCCCCAAGATGTCTCTGCGGCCTGGAAAAATATATTTAACAATTAATAATTTTAGAACATAAGGATTTCCTAAATCAACTTCTACCATGACTGGAAAGAAAAGGTTTTAGGAGTTTTCTATTGTATATCTTTAAAAATGTAATATTTTTTATTTATTTATTATAGATTACACAAATATTAATTTTATATTAATGAGTTTATATATTATTATAGAACACAGGGATATCCAAAGACCTCTTCCTGATTTCCTAAGCATCTTTATTACTTTTAATCAAAAGTTAGAATAGTGGGGAGGTTAGAGTGGTGGCTGGGTTAGAATAGTGCTACTCCATGTCTTCCCATGGATGTCGTAAGAGGCGATTAAGGGAATAAAGGCTTGTAGTACTGTTAGGGGATGGGCTTGCAACCTGTCACTAATACGCTGGTCAACATGTTAGCCTAATTGTGCAAATTGTGGTTACAGAATTATCAACAACTTTTTAGAGTTTGACCCTCTCTGGGAACGAAGGCGTGAGTTTATGTATGTATGTATAATCAAAAGTGTTCTTACTGACAAACGATAAATAAAAAATAACAATTTAGTAATAATATATCAAGTTTATAAAATATTTTACCATGAATAGCAGCAGGAAGAGATAACTGCTGAATCTTTGTAGGCTGCTTAAAGCCAAGCTCAGTTAGAGCCTTCATAACCTCGTCTGGGAGCTTGAACTCTGCCCACGGCAGCATATCTTCCGGAGTCAACTCAGATGTTTCCTCTATTGCATGCGAACCAAGTCTTCTTACACTTTTGGTTTGTTTCTTTCCCTTTTTATTAACATTTTCTTTAACAGATGATTTTTCACCTTCATTTGTAAGTGATGGTTTAACAATATCGCATGTTTCAACAACAAAACCATTGCTAAGTTGAACTTTTTTATTAGATTTGATGTCATTTTTATTTGATCCATTGCTAAGTTTGACTTTTTTATTTGGTAATTGTTTTTCAGTTGCTTCGTTGACTGTTTCAGTATTTTTTCTCTTCTTTTGTTGTTTTTTCTGGAATTTCAGGTAATAGATTTGGTAAAGGTAGTTGGTCAGTAATGATATTACAGCGACTAGAACAATTTAAAATATTTTTTTAGTTTTGGTTACTAAAAAATATAATATTTTACCTAGATATCGACAGATTAAGGAATCGGTACGCAGCAGGGATTAATATATAGCAGTTATAACAATGAATTAAGCAAACAATAGCCAAAAACATACCTTTTTATTGCGTGGTTTATCCTTGTCAAGACTGTAGCTCGTACACTCTTCTAGTCCTATAAATCCCTGCAAATTATCCCCCAGAGACGCCGGAAAGCCTTCCAAGGCTACGGACTCCCATTTCAAGTCTTGTAACTTTTTACTCATGGTTTTAAATAAATAAAATATTTACCCGCTGAACGAGTTATAACCTCAAACAACAACGTGAAATTGACATTTCTCGTGACGTTTCCTAGAGCGCCACCACAGGTTAAAAAGGTATGTCGAAACCAAAACGTCAAAACCGGTAAATTACTTAACTTCTATTGTCTTTGAAATAAAATAAAAACTCTATGTTTAATTTTTTGTTATTTACATGTAAGGGTTATTAGCCTAAAAAAGATAAAAAATTAAAATGTAAGGCTAATTTACATTATGTATTTCAAGGAAAAAAAAACAATTTGGCTGTGTCTTATAGTTCTATTGTTTCAACGCAAGCATAAAAAAAGAAAAGTGCACGCTGCCGCCGCCGTAACCATAGACAAATTGAAGGAGGGAGGAAGTTTGTGAGTGATCGATTTTGCACCGGCCTCCCAAAATTCACGACACGGGCATTTTTCTTTGTTTGCCCAACGCTTGCGAACAATAACCCAAACAGTAGCCGCGAGTTTGCGTCCTGTGATAAAATGGCGAACACGTTTCGCGCCGTGACGGTTTCAGCCGTCAACAATGACGGCGCCCTGACGCCGCGTTTCAATTTCCCGACAAACGTAAACGTGGATTACGATCCTCAGGGATTGAGTGTTAAAGTGATCCGATCGGACCCTGTGCTAGCGCAGGAGGTGCTAGAGTTTCCTCTGCACAGCCAGAGCGAGTGTTCGCGTGTAGCCGGCCAGTCTTACATATTCACGATAGACAATGAAACGTTGTTCTTCAGATTCGCGTCGGACGTGGATTGCCAGAATTTTCACCTGCTGGTCAGTAAGATCAAGGCGGGTCGTTCGTCTTCAGTGTTTACTGTCCGTACAGAGGACTCATCAGCGCTTCAGTACTTCCAGTTCTATGGTTACCTGAGCCAGCAGCAAAACATGATGCAGGATTACGTGCGGACGAGTACGTACCAACGCGCCATACTGTCCAATATCAACGATTTTAAGAACAAAGTAGTATTGGATGTCGGCGCAGGATCTGGTATTTTATCCTTCTTCGCGGCGCAGGCGGGTGCGCGGAAGGTGTACGCGGTAGAAGCTAGCAATATGGCGCATCACGCGCAAGCTTTAGTCCGCGCCAACGCTCTTCACGATCGTATCACCGTTGTAGCTGGTAAGATTGAAGAGATTGAACTCCCGGAGACTGTTGATGTGATCATCTCTGAGCCCATGGGCTACATGTTGTATAATGAACGCATGTTGGAAACCTACTTGCATGCCAAGAAGTGGCTAAAGCCAAATGGAAACATGTATCCAACCAGAGGTGACCTGCATATAGCACCTTTTACTGATGATGCTCTCTTTATGGAACAGTACAACAAGGCTAACTTTTGGTACCAATCATGCTTCCACGGAGTAGACCTAAGTGCATTGCGCACTGCAGCCATGAAGGAATACTTCAGACAGCCTATAGTTGATACATTTGATGTTCGCATTTGCATGTCACGATCAGTGAGACATGTGGTAGACTTCCTTAATGCTAATGAAACTGATTTGCATCGTATCGAAGTGCCCTTCAGATTTGAGATGACACAATCAGGCACATGCCACGGTCTAGCGTTTTGGTTTGATGTCCTCTTCGCAGGAAATACACAGCATATCTGGCTATCTACAGCACCAACAGAACCTCTTACGCATTGGTATCAGGTGCGCTGTCTTTTAGAGACTCCTATATTTGCAAAGCAAGGTCAATTCTTAACAGGGCGAGTGCTTCTTCTGGCCAACAAGCGGCAAAGCTATGATGTGACTATGGATATTAACCTTGAGGGTACAAATATTACATCATCAAACACACTGGACCTGAAGAATCCTTATTTCCGTTACACGGGGGCGCCGGCGGCGCCTCCGCCTGGTGTGAATAGTACTTCACCTAGTGAGACGTATTGGAACTCCATGGAGCCCGGCACTCTAAGCAATGGGCAGGGCGTGTTGGTGGAGGCGCCGGCGTACGGCGGGGACGCGTCCATGCCGTACGCGGCGCACCCCGGCATGCTGAAGAGCGTGATGCTGCAGGAGGAGTTCATCAAGAGGATCGGCATCAGTCAGAATGGGGATATATAATCCGCGAAGTCGCGCCGGGCGCGCCTCCGGGCCTTGAGGAACCGTCGCAGGTTGTGAACTCTTCCGAACGCTCTAGTGTATAAGGACTTATTTATTTCGAGACATCACAGTGCGGGGACTTGCCGTGTGGTCTCTTTGGATAGCCGGCCTTAATGTTAAGTGAAATGAAAAGCAATGAGGACTCCGAGCTTTTTCGGTGACAGTTTTGTCGTTAGATTTGAATGACGCTTATTAGTGTAATTCAATGTTCTGCTTTAACAGTAATCAGATGACTTGTAAATATTCCTGTCCCTACTGCCGATTTAGCTACAGGACTGTCTGAAAAGTGTGACTAGCCCACATGGTGATCTGTCGTCACCGTACCGGTTTACCCCAGAGGGACAGTGAATTATAGCATGGAAAAGTGCAGCTACTGTTCTGAACTCCTCTGTAATTGTCAAAGGCTGTGTGGTGGGCTTGGGACTGGAGGCAGTTCCAGCTAGGCATAGAGTGAAGTAATCTAGAGGAAGTACATATAGAATAAGCAATAAGTGCTGGATTTAAATGATGATGCTTCTCATTGTCAATACTCATGTATCATTAGGTCAGGCTCAATCATTAGTTAGGTGCAAAACTGTTCATAGTCCAGTCACCAGTTATAATTAAACTTGCCTGTCTGCCGCCAAAAGCAATAGTTGAGATTGTAGATTTACTAAACTGTTCTTAGTTGTGTTATAAACATTGATTTCATGTAAATATAGGATAAATATCTATGTCTAAATTTGAATTCCCACCGACAACTCATAATATTTATATCTTCTATCAATATGTTATGTTGGAAAAAGAACAAACAGTGGCTTGAAAGATTCAGACTTATCATGGAATGGTTTTATACTTAATTTTACCTGAAGTTTTCTAAGAAATGTCTTTAATTCAATTTAAACAAACTGAACTTGATTTTGCAGTTGTTAAATTTAATTTTAGGGATGCTTGTGTATCAAATTGAACACAATATTTGCCTTTTAAAAGAAACTGATCATGCATTTAATGTAAAACCTGAATTATGGTACATCTACAATCTGTGTGATCTTTTAATATATTGATTTGGTGCTGTGTCCTTATATGCACAAAAATAGTTTTACATAACATGACTACCTCATATCATGGCAGACAGATCCTAATTCAAAACACGGACTTCAGTATTGCATGACAGGCTGATCGGTAGACATCACAATCTTCCGGAATAAGCCAAACGGCTCTTGCCACAGTACTTTCAATTAGGGCTAACTTGGCAATGTAAATTTAAGCTAGGATCGTTTTGATAGGTTACGTGCTAATCATGGTGCTAACAGCATCCACCTCTTTTCCACTATAGTAGGAAAGAGAGACGCTGTTAGTCTGGCACCTTTGTCGGTAGGCATGTGAACACTGGGAGTAATAGTGTCCATAGCAAACACTTTTTTATCATTGACTGGCAATTAGGCATGCCTTCCTAATTCTTTAAATTGAAACTGTTGATTGTACTTAAACTCCACTCCGACTAGAAAAATCGCATTTAAATCAGAAGGCTGTGACATTACAGACTACAACGAATCATTTGACAAATGTTCAAGTCTCATTTCTGTACAACATTCAAGCTGATTAAAGAATTAATTCTTGTTTTTGAATGTTGCTTTTTTTTTCACAAAGATAAATTGGGAGTGGAGCTCTATCAGTGCTGACATTACGTGACGATCGCGATTATGCAGAACAATCGATATAAATATTATGTTTTATTTTCATGTATCAAGAGCAATATGGTTGTGTATAGAGGTATTCCGTAAACGACTCGCTACCCGCGGGTAACATTGCTGTTACAAACAGACAGCGCGTTGAAGTTAAAATTATCACTTTAATGCGGTAGCCATAGTAAACTAAAGTGGAATAAAAATTTAGGGCGCCATTATGAGCCGAACGCTTTGTAAAAGCGGAGAAAACCATCACTTTACGTTGTATTGTGTATCGGAGTCTAGCCACTAGTGAATCCCACTTCTGATTTTGGTGATAGTCACGAGGCCTAATTTAGTTATTGCATTTCGTTTGTGACGCCTTTTATAGTTCTCCATAATTACGCTAGTGGCTAGATTTTGAGACACGATTATTACAGTTTTTTTCATGTGTCAGTTGGATGTGAATGATGCGATCATGGACAATGGAGAATTTTGTGTCAACTAGTCCACGCAATCAGCTAAAAAGGTCGTTGGGTTAAGACAGCAATCTCTATTTTTACGTTAAAGTTCCTTTTAGCGGTGGCACTTTGGATGTTTTGATTCGTGCACTATGAAATTTTACGAGTTGAGTTATATTGCACGTAAATGTAAGACTCGTAATTGAATAGTTCGTCGTAGTCAAAAGGTCGAAAGTGACCAAGTTGATTAAGCATGACCGCCTCAATTAATCATTTCAAATATTACTCCGGTAATTATCTATACCAGTGCACTTTTTTTTTCTGTACAGCATTCAATGAACTGTTGTATTATTTTCAATTACAAATGACAATTATGTACGGATTTGGATATTAAATCAATTCTAATCTATGTAAGGAAAGGCAGTTTTTATTTTATCCTTTATTTTTGTTTTGATAAGGTACATTTTCGTTAAGCAATTAATCCTTTAAGATGTAAAAATGATAAAGATGATGTTTAAGATGTTGTTGAATTTACAACCTAAAGAGCAGCCTTCCGAAAGATGTGCTGGCTACGTCGCGTTGTTTTTCTTGATAATAGAATGTAGTAAGTAATGCAATATTTTTTCCTTTTTTTATGCGTAAACTAAACAAACACGGTTAATAGTTAACATTCGCGAATTTTACTCAATTTTAATAGGATAATAAAACAAATATCGAATTTTTTTTACGTCTCCAGCTTAGCTTTTGAAAGAGGTGCCCATCGAATTGAAGTTCAAGTAATTTATCTGCTGCAACTTTGCCTGTGGTCTGTTGTTGGGGTACTGCAAAAAGCAACTACTGCGAATAATCCGGCAGATCTTGCGGAATCCACTGCCCAATGAAGATTGTTCGGGTGTATATCGGTTGGTCTAAAATTGTTTGTCCAATTTTTGTTTCGCCACATTTTTTTGCAGTTTCGTCTAGTGATTTCAACGTCGAAAATTGTTTGATCGAAATTGTTTTGCATAATATTGATTGTTCGGAAAATTGTTTAGTATAACATTTGTTTGGAATAATCCTGACCGTGAGGCGAAGTGAACGCAGTATCTCCAGTATCTCCTATTCCGCGTAGTTGTGGCGTTTCGCGCCTTGACACAATTCTAACCTAGCCTAACCTATAGATTAGTTAAGACCTAGGTGTTTTATACAATAATATGGATTTAGCCTTTTAGTAATAAAAAAATTAGGCGAAACAATTTTAGACCAAGTGCTTTAAAACAAAAAATATGTATGCAAAAAAATCTTTATGCTAAAAAAGAATTATGCCATTCAACATTATAGGAAACATTTTCGACGAAAAAATTTTAGCACGTAAAATTTTAGATCAGTCGCATGGCACCCAGATCATTCACCAATAACCACAACAAAACCATGATATTGTTTTATTAAGTCCAGTACGGCTCACATAGCTTAATTTTTTTACATATGCAGGGATTCTACTGGGTGTTATCGTTGGTGGAACTGCAAAACCGCGTAAGTAACATTTTTAATGAGGAGCAAAATGCACCTTTTTGTATAATTGTTAAGGTTTATTTTGCTTTATAATAAATAATAATAACCAACAGTTACGCGATTTAGCCGTATCACCGACGTTATGGTATTGTTTTTAACTCGGCCGCCATTACTGTCAAGTAAATAAGAGCTGTCAAAACGTTGACAATACGATAACACGTCGAACCACACCGGTTGCGTGACGTGCACGTGCACGTGCGCGTTCGCTTTCCACTGCGTTGTATAGTGACATGTAATGAGAATTCATACTATCCAACGCAGTGGAAAGTGAATGCGCACGTGTGCGTGCACGTCACGCGACCGGTGTGGCTGGGCCTTTAACCCTTAATAGGGCAGAGGCTATACAGGGTGACTGCGGGGTCGTGATACAAATGATCACCTGTGTTCTACCCACAAATACGAACAATGTTCACTATGGGACCAACTCGGAAATCACGAAAAAAAATATCTGCTGTTTCATAGAAAAGTTCAATACGTACTCGACCAAAATGTATGAAGCAGCTAATTATATTTTCGTGATTTCACAGTTGGTCCCATAGTGAAAGTTGTTCCTATTCGTGGCTAGAACACAGAGTTGATCATTTGTATCACGACCCCGCGGTCACTCTGTATATTTACCACATAACAATAAGTTGAAATTAAACTTTACTACCTACATTTTATGATACAATTTTAATTGTATTTTCCTGAAATATAACATCATCTAGTATTACTCTTTAGAGACTTGCGATTCCATGACTGTATTTCATTTTGGTGTAGTATTTTTACTTTAACGGGGCCTTATTAACCTTTTCAACGCCACAATCGCCTCTGGCCGTCAACTAAAAGTCGTGCCACTGACGCCACGTCGGCTACAGCCGACAAGAGTTCAAGATTAAAAGAGACTTTGTTTGGTAGCCATAAGGTGTAATTTGCATAGCATAGCAAACATGTTTGGCGTGTGGGTGGCACATTTTGTATTCGACGTATGGCGTTCAAAAGGTTAAGGGTTTACTATTAACCGTGTACAATTTCGACCCAGGAGGGCCTCTATTCTACGACGGCAAACAATATTGCTTCTGACCGGTATTGTCGTAAAAACAAGACCACTGATGTAAAAAAGCAACACCAAGGAATTCCTCAAGCAAGTTGCGCTTGAGTGAGAATCGAAGTTACAGAGAGTTGACGGTAGCCAATTCCGATATAGGGCAGAAGTACTTTTGGCCATGACTAGTATCTAAAGTATTATGACATTACAAACATATTTATATTGTTTCTCTAAATTTATCATCAGTATCTATTTACGAATATTATTTTTATTTTTACAGTATTTTTGATGCTCATATCAACGTTAAATGGCCAAAAAGGGTACAGTGGCCACAAACGGTACTTCTACCCTAGCCCTAACACGATAGCAATTATTTACAAAGCCTATCATAAGTATACATATACAAAATTGTTTACAATTTTTCATAGTGGAAGAACCCTTGTGCTGGGTCCGTCCGGATCGCTGCCAAAATCAGTAAAGCTTCAAATGGTGTTAAAACCATGAAAATCGGAACGATTGATCTTTAGGCCATACGTATCAATTTGACTCGCAGCACGAAAAAAAAACAAAAAACGAGAGCAGTTAAGACGTCATATTTTTTTTGTATGGGAATATTTTGTTTTGTTCTGGAACCTATTGTGTGTGGTATCTAATGAAAGGGCTTACTAAGCCGATTCTAAAAATATAGCATCATTATATTTCAGTCACTTGTATTAAATTAAAATAAAAATCATTTTCAAAACATGCCCAGTTTGGGCTCCTCCAGCCTCCAAATATGAAACGGTTGAATCATTATTTGTAAAATATACCTAAAATGATATGTAATAGCCTCATATAGCCCCAAGAAAGCAATTTTAAAAATGTTTACATTTAGTATTTTTTCATTAGGTACTTATTTTTTAATATAACAAAATGTGATAAAATCACAATTAGTTGAAACATGTATAAAAAGTTCAATTTTTAGACACTGAGGATGATAAATACTAATGCGAGAGGAGTTTCATGCTTTCAACACCATTTGCAGCTTTTTTTGGCGTACCACTACATCATGTCTTAACATGCCGCCAAGCAGCAGTGTTTGCATGCTTGTGCTCGGGTGCAAGGATTAGAGTGGTAAGAACCGCTATGACTAGTCTATCCTCGTCCTGCCCAGTGCTCTTAATAAAGGACACATTCGATTTGGTAGTTTCTGCCCGGGAAATCAAATTTTATATGTAAAATTGTCCTTTGTAGAGGACATTGGGCACAAACTGGAAGTATAAACAAAATAGCTTGGGCAGGACGAGGCTATATAAGCATTCCATCTAAGTCCTCAGGGTTGGCAATGCATTCGCAGTCTTGACATTGTCATCGTCAGATTGTAATCTAGAGATTGCAAATACCTATGGGCTTCAGAGCCCACTTACCATCAGATGGCCTATTTCGTTAGCCTCCTTCATCTCATAAAAAAAACCAGGGACCGAACCCGCTTACCGTAACCCGGGGTACACCGTAAGGCCCATTTCAAATTTCGTTAGTTCGAAAAAGAATCTTGTATCGGTCAATTAATGTCAAAAGTCACTTTTACAAATGTCCTAAATTTAGGACGTTGGCACAGAGTACATAATCACTACGTAATAAATAAATAAATAAATAACAGTGAAATTTATTTTATCAAAAACAATACAACAACAAATAGGGCCTTAAGAGGTTGGGTTTTTATAGCGCTGATTTTTATAAACCGCCACAATTTGAAAAGCGCTTAATCGGCTTACACATTACACGGATTAACCATTCGATTGAGTTAATTCGACTAACCGGTTACCAGTATCAAAACCCCCGAATGGGTTACCGTTTACAATACTGACTGAATACCTTCAAGCAATTTTAGTTTCACTATGTACGACATATTATTGGACCGCTTATAGTAACCTAACTCGGGCGGCGCGCGCGCTTCGAGGTGACGCGCTTGGCAGCGAAGGGGTTACCTTAAGCGCTTAATTAAACAAATACCAAATCCAACAACAATCGGTAAGCGGTTACCAAAGGGTTACGCTTAGGGTATCCTGGCTTAACCGATTCGTTGGTTTTTACCGCGATGAATAGAGGCCCGGTGACTGGACTAAGTAGAGATCAACAACACTCGAAAACCGGCCGAGGGCGTGATCAGCACGCATCCATTCAGGATTCTGTGCTACTAAAACACGAGTTATATTTTTCGTAATACCATTAAACTTAGACACCTAAAATTAGAGACATTTTATACAATCAGAGGTCAACATTTATGCTGAATTTTTATATGTCAAACACATGTGGTCGCATATCATGTTCAAAACAAAATTTTAGTTAAAATTGTTTTATTTTAAATTGCCGCTAAAAGTTCGGAGCTTATATTTATACCTACTCTATTAAAAAAAAGTTAAAATTAAACTTCCGAAGTAATTTTTCAAGACCTATTCAGTGATACCTCACACAAGGATATTTAAATTTTGTTGTTACCACTGTCAGTCATGTATGGATTGCAAACCCTGAAATTTTTTTTACTCAAGAATCATGATCAGTGATCAGAATAGGTAGAGTATATTTATCTAAAGTTCGCAAAAGGACATAATATAAAGTGGTTACAACCGGTTGAAATATTAATTTATTTTCATTGAATTCCGGATTCCTGGTATTTTTCTAGTAATAGTAAATGTAGTTGCATGGAAGTCTCCAGTTTATGTCTCTTTTCTACGAAATTTAGGTAAATATACTTCACCTTAGATACTTCAAAGAAATGAGTTACAGCCCCTTTTATCATAAACTGACATAAAATATCCCATACCGTGAGTAAATATCTCGTATATTTAGCATTAAAAATACCGGAAATCCAGAATTCAATAAAAATAAATTAATATTTCATCCGGTTGTAACCACTCTATATGTCTATATTATGTCCTTTTGCGAACTTTAGGTAAATATACTCGACCTTTTCCGATCACTGCTCATGATATAACATAAATATATTTAGCGATTTACAGAATATGAATACTTGCGGCAATTTCAGCCGCGTCATCCCCAAAGCCCCTAATTAAAATAGCTATGACATACGGACATGACGAAACTATAAGCGTTCCACTTTTGTCATTTACAGAACTCTAAAAAGCCCTCGAGATTACAGTCTAATGATTACACCACATAAATAATCTCTACAATAACCTAAGTCAACTTCAAACACTCCAGCACGTTGGGTATCGTGTCGCTCTTGTATTTGCACATCATGCGGAGCAGGTTGAGCTTCTTGTCCATGTTCTTGGAGGACTCCAGCTCGTAGAGGGTGCACAGGTTGAGCAGCAGGTTCTCGTTGAGCCCGCGCTCCGGGTCCGAGTTGATGGCCTTCTGGAGGACCGCTATGGCCTCCTTCAAGCGACCCATGTAGAGAAGGCAGACGGATAGGTTGTTGGCGACCTGGAAAGGGTTGATAAGGCATGAGGTTTGCTTTGAGACGGATTTTTTTTCTACTCGCGTACTATAAACCGCTAATATTGATATCGTTAACGGTATTAGAATATCACCAATAGCGTAACCGAAGTGTAAACACAGTTCTTTAATGAGTGTTGCCATGGTAATAACAGTTCTTTTACAATTTTTATATATGCATTAAATCACGCCTGTTTCCCAGGGTGGTAGGCAGAGACCAATTCTTTATTATAGTATTGTTATTACCATGGTTACGCTCATAAGAGGCCACTAAGGGAATAAAGGCTTGTAGTACTGTTAGGCGATGGGCTTGCCACCTGTTACTAATACGCTGGTCTAATCGTGCAAAATTTGGTTACAGAATTATGAACAAGTTTTTAGAGTTGTTGGTAATTCTGTAGCTCACATTTACATTTACATACTTATAATTTATTGTTCGAAGTATGACGTATGACGCCATAGTATTTCTCTTTGGTCGCTGTCAATTTAGAAACCGCCAAATAAAACTATACTAATTACGATAAACTTTGTTAGCAACAAATAAAAATCGGTTTTAGTGTTTGTATTATAAAGAAATCTTTGCTTTTTACACTGAAACAAAAAATCAAATGCAAATCTAAAAAAAGAAACACCACATGCTCCAAATTGCCCAATTACCTATATGTGACATTATCTATGTAAAGGGACCTTATTGACGATGGCGCTTACGCCGCACTGCGTCACGCGACGTTGTATTTATATCGGAGCATCTTTAATAATGACGGAAGCGTCATCGACAATACGGACCCTTTACATAGATAATGCCACATATATCATGCAAACCTCACCTAACTAAAGTAAGTCATTATAGCCATGGGCTAACCAGCGGGTTATAATGAGATTGAATACCATATATGACCCGGCGGGTTTTCATGTTGTACTGAATCACATTATAACCAGCTGGTTAATAATGAGATTTGAATTCATATGATAAATTGTTCCATAGAAACCTACAGCAAAAATAACTTATTTGAAAATTTGAAAATCGAACTGTCTACTACAAGCCATATATACGCAAAACAAAGAAAATAAAACAAAAGATGAAAAAAGTAGAGTATTCTCCGTAGGGCGAGCTTGAATCCCTCGCTGCACTCAGGACTCCGTTTTATTTGCTTCGCTCGGGAGTTAAATCTGGAGTCCCTCATTTGCTCTGGATTCAATATCGCGCCCGTGGGTTAAAACAGTGCTTTAACACCTCGGTGTATAATCTACTATTCATAACTTGGGTAACCTTCGATACCTTACCAATAAACACTATCGAAATTTCCCCAGTCAGAGTTCATCACGATGGACATCGGTTCCCCGGCCAACCACCTGGATCCCCTATTTCTATCTAGTCTTCTTCACACTCACCATGATGTTGGTGGGCTCCTGGTCCGCGGCACGGGCGAAATTGTTGTACGCATCCTGGTACTTGCCCTGCGCCACGTCCAGCAGACCCAGGTCTACGTACTCGCGAACGTCGGGGGTCGGGCACCTGCAAGCCAAGGGTAACGTTACATTATGTCAGCCAAGAGACGTCCAATGATGGACAAAGAATTGCCAAGAATATTTATGCTGTAAGGGTCTGAAGATACTTTCATATGTCTAAGTTAATTAACGCCACCCAAGAAAAATTGTTGGTAAGAAGCGCCGCGAGAAACCCACCTTTTTTATACATATAATTTAAATATATCTGCCATGCAAACTTTAACTACGGTATGTGCAACCCACATACGTTTTGTTAATGAATAAAACAGTTCATCGAAGTTAGAGATGAAAACATAGTTGCCTTATTAACACTAATAGCCCAAAAAGTTTGTAGGCGTCTGTCCCTCGGAAATCCCTCGGAATGATTTTCATCAAGAACCGCAGGCAATAACATACAGACCCATAACTAGCAATCGTTTAGAATTATTCAAAAATAAAGTTGAGAGCAAACTCTGTGGGTTATCCTTTTCAAATAATGATTCTAATAGTATTTATAAAGATTTGTTTGATGTAATTCTTCATCAATTTAACAACAATTTTAAGATGAAAACTGTTTCTGGGTCAAAAACTAAGTTTAGTGAATGGGCTACTGTAGGCATCCATAGAAGTAGAAATAGGCTTTATGAACTATATAGAGAGAGGGAGGAGAACAAGAATGCTGACTTCTTAGTTTACGTTAAGAATTATTCGAGGACCTTCAAGCGAGTTTGCTTAACTGCTAAGTCAAACTTTTTAAGTCTTAAACTCAAAGCTTCTGATAATAAGGTAAAAACGGCGTGGAAAATTATAAATAGAGAAACGGGTAAATCTAAAACTCGTGATAATCAAGTCACCCTAAACAAGGGTGACAAACAAATCACGTCAAACAAAGACGTGGCCTTAGCGTTCGAAGATTATTTCTCCACTATAGCTATTAATACAACGAAATGTCTTCAATCATCTGCGATTGTAGCTCAAAAACTACTTTGTGCTAATGTTACTAAATGTAATGTAACCTTTGATTTTAGCCATGTAGATTCAATTTCTATTGTTAAGGTATTTAAATCGCTCAGTTTAAAAAAAACTGAGGATTTATGGGGAGCGTCAGTTAAAGTGATCCATCATGTCATAGATATAATTGCACCTCACTTAGCTTTAATCTACAATAATTGCATTTCAGAGGGGGTTTTTCCAAATCTTATGAAATATAGTAAAGTTATACCACTTTTTAAATCGGGCGACATGAGTGATTTAACGAATTTCCGTCCCATTTCTATTCTACCGGTTTTAAGTAAAGTTTTTGAGAAGTTAATGTTAAAAGATATGTTAGGTCACTTCAATAGAAATAAACTGCTTAACAGTAATCAGTTCGGCTTCACCAGAGGACGATCCACAACTGATGCAGCATCTGTACTCATTAAATATATATACAATATTTGGGAGAAATCCTGTGATGCAATAGGAATTTTTTGTGACCTTTCCAAAGCTTTCGATTGCGTAGATCATGCGACTCTTATATTAAAATTAGAACATTATGGTCTGTCAAATAATTCTCTAAATCTTATGTCTTCATATCTTAGTGATAGAACACAAACGGTTGTTGTAAACCAAACACAGTCCATTGGAGCAACTGTTAAATTAGGTGTGCCTCAGGGCTCTATATTAGGTCCTTTCTTATTTCTGGTCTATATAAATGACTTACCACCCACGGTAGATAACCTTTGTGATATTGTGCTATTTGCTGATGATACTTCATTAATTTTCAAGGTGGACCGAAAATCCGTCGATTACAGTAGGATAAACGCCACGCTGGTTAAAGTACTTAATTGGTTTACTATTAACAATTTGCTACTTAACGCTAAGAAAACTAAATGTGTTAGGTTCGTTTTGCCTAATGTTAGACCGGTAGAATCTAGTATATTTCTAAATGATGAGTGATGGAGATGGTGGACAAGGCGCTTTTCTTAGGGATAACTATAGACAAAAACTTGCAATGGAGTCCCCATATAGCAGTACTAGCAGGTAAATTAAGTTCGGCAGCTTATGCTGTTATGAAAATCAGGCAACTTACCAATGTTGAGACAGCTCGCTTAGTTTATTATAGTTATTTTCATAGTGTTATGTCGTACGGTATTCTGGTTTGGGGAAAAGCTGCTGACATACAGACTATATTCGTGTTACAAAAAAGAGCCATTCGTTCCATATATAACCTAAACTCCCGTGATTCCTTAAGATTACTATTTAAAGAAATTAGTATTTTGACAGTAGCGTCACAATTTATTTATGAGAATATTATTTATGTCATTAAAAATCAAGACTCTTTTGTTAAGAATTGTGATATACATAATTTGAATACAAGAAATAAAAATAAAATTGCTATTAAAAAATTTCGTGTCCGTAAGGTATATAAATCATTTGTTGGTCAATGCATTCATTTCTATAATAAATTACCTGACGAAGTTTTAAAGTTATCATTTCCAGCACTTAAAAATTACTTGAAAAAGTTGTTGATGTCGAAAGCTTATTATAGGGTCGAGGACTATCTAACAGATAAAAATGCTTGGCCTAAATTAAACACCTAAATAACTTAGTAATAGCTTAGTCGGGAAAATATCTAAACATTGTAGGTATAATTATTGTCTAGGGGACACGGTTTCTGTAGGAGAATGTATCGAAACTATGTGGTTGTTTTGCACCGTCATGGGTAAGTATATATATATATTATTATTATTATTACTATTTAAGAGTTCATCTGAACATACTGAGTTTTGACACATTTTCCTGCTCAACTACGCATGATATATATATTTTAATGTTAAATTCATTGTTTTATATAATGCTAGGTTAAGTTCTATAATTGTATAAGTAATTTAAAAAAAAAACGACTGACTGTTGAGTTTCTTGCGGCGTTTCTTCTCAGCAGTGGTCTCTTGCGAAGCGCTGGTAGATTTTTTACGTGTAAAAGTGCCCGTGCGGCCTACTTACTGAATAAACATCTTTTATCTTTTTTTTTTATCTTTTGAACTTTAGGTTTAAGGCTACCTTCCCACCGAGTCAGAGACGAATCCTGCAGGAATCCATCTATAGCATTGGTTGAAAATATATCGTCTCCGCTCTGCTTCAATGGAATTTCAGCCGCGTTGCCGAGTGGAGCGGAACTACCGCTTTTCACAGCCCCGCACCTCTGGTCTCCACCTCCAGCGGGGCTGAGTAGCGAGACGGGAAGTGATAACCCGTACTGGCAGTACCCCAGCATTTGCCACCCCGCGGGAAGAACGCGCATAAACTTGTCGTACAGACTGCATTCTACTCAGCAAACAATATTGCTTTTGACATGTTATGATTTTGTTTTTACTCGACCGCCTTTGCTGTCAATTAAATAATAGCTCTGATAACGTTGACAATATGATAAAATGTCAAAAGCCATATTGAGTTGAGATCTTAAAGGGTACTTCGCTCTCATTCAGGCACTAGTCACACCAAGGGCGAGGAAGCTATTAGCTTTCGGCGATTTTCTCGCTCAAGAAACGAATAAAAGATAAAGATCCCCTGTCAGTAAAAGAGACACGTATATTAATAGTTCATCGCTGGCCGTGCCCACTGCGGCGGGCGGGATCTCTTTCTACTAGTTTTTCGAAATAAAAAATATACATCCCGTGTCAAGAAAAGAGACACAAATATTAATAGTTGATTGCTGGCTGTGCTCGCTTCCCGCTCATCGTTGGCGGTGGGACCAGTGACTCATGCGAGTCTAACTGACTTCACCCGAACCTGAAAGAGTTTAAGACCTCGACTGTAGTATGTTGTCCTACTCGTACTCACAGATGCTGCCGCAAGGCCCTGGCGTCGTTGAGGTGTGTGAGCGCGGCGCGCGTGTGGCCGGCCAGCAGCCACAGGCGGCCCTGGGCGCTGGCCAGCGCGCGCCGCTGCGCCGGGCTGGGAGCTTGTTGTTGGAGGGACGACATTATCTTGTACTCACAGATGCTGCCGCAAGGCCCTGGCGTCGTTGAGGTGTGTGAGCGCGGCGCGCGTGTGGCCGGCCAGCAGCCACAGGCGGCCCTGGGCGCTGGCCAGCGCGCGCCGCTGCGCCGGGCTGGGAGCTTGTTGTTGGAGGGACGACATTATCTTGTACTCACAGATGCTGCCGCAAGGCCCTGGCGTCGTTGAGGTGTGTGAGCGCGGCGCGCGTGTGGCCGGCCAGCAGCCACAGGCGGCCCTGGGCGCTGGCCAGCGCGCGCCGCTGCGCCGGGCTGGGAGCTTGTTGTTGGAGGGACGACATTATCTTGTACTCACAGATGCTGCCGCAAGGCCCTGGCGTCGTTGAGGTGTGTGAGCGCGGCGCGCGTGTGGCCGGCCAGCAGCCACAGGCGGCCCTGGGCGCTGGCCAGCGCGCGCCGCTGCGCCGGGCTGGGAGCTTGTTGTTGGAGGGACGACATTATCTTGTACTCACAGATGCTGCCGCAAGGCCCTGGCGTCGTTGAGGTGTGTGAGCGCGGCGCGCGTGTGGCCGGCCAGCAGCCACAGGCGGCCCTGGGCGCTGGCCAGCGCGCGCCGCTGCGCCGGGCTGGGAGCTTGTTGTTGGAGGGACGACATTATCTTGTACTCACAGATGCTGCCGCAAGGCCCTGGCGTCGTTGAGGTGTGTGAGCGCGGCGCGCGTGTGGCCGGCCAGCAGCCACAGGCGGCCCTGGGCGCTGGCCAGCGCGCGCCGCTGCGCCGGGCTGGGAGCTTGTTGTTGGAGGGACGACATTATCTTGTACTCACAGATGCTGCCGCAAGGCCCTGGCGTCGTTGAGGTGTGTGAGCGCGGCGCGCGTGTGGCCGGCCAGCAGCCACAGGCGGCCCTGGGCGCTGGCCAGCGCGCGCCGCTGCGCCGGGCTGGGAGCTTGTTGTTGGAGGGACGACATTATCTTGTACTCACAGATGCTGCCGCAAGGCCCTGGCGTCGTTGAGGTGTGTGAGCGCGGCGCGCGTGTGGCCGGCCAGCAGCCACAGGCGGCCCTGGGCGCTGGCCAGCGCGCGCCGCTGCGCCGGGCTGGGAGCTTGTTGTTGGAGGGACGACATTATCTTGTACTCACAGATGCTGCCGCAAGGCCCTGGCGTCGTTGAGGTGTGTGAGCGCGGCGCGCGTGTGGCCGGCCAGCAGCCACAGGCGGCCCTGGGCGCTGGCCAGCGCGCGCCGCTGCGCCGGGCTGGGAGCTTGTTGTTGGAGGGACGACATTATCTTGTACTCACAGATGCTGCCGCAAGGCCCTGGCGTCGTTGAGGTGTGTGAGCGCGGCGCGCGTGTGGCCGGCCAGCAGCCACAGGCGGCCCTGGGCGCTGGCCAGCGCGCGCCGCTGCGCCGGGCTGGGAGCTTGTTGTTGGAGGGACGACATTATCTTGTACTCACAGATGCTGCCGCAAGGCCCTGGCGTCGTTGAGGTGTGTGAGCGCGGCGCGCGTGTGGCCGGCCAGCAGCCACAGGCGGCCCTGGGCGCTGGCCAGCGCGCGCCGCTGCGCCGGGCTGGGAGCTTGTTGTTGGAGGGACGACATTATCTTGTACTCACAGATGCTGCCGCAAGGCCCTGGCGTCGTTGAGGTGTGTGAGCGCGGCGCGCGTGTGGCCGGCCAGCAGCCACAGGCGGCCCTGGGCGCTGGCCAGCGCGCGCCGCTGCGCCGGGCTGGGAGCTTGTTGTTGGAGGGACGACATTATCTTGTACTCACAGATGCTGCCGCAAGGCCCTGGCGTCGTTGAGGTGTGTGAGCGCGGCGCGCGTGTGGCCGGCCAGCAGCCACAGGCGGCCCTGGGCGCTGGCCAGCGCGCGCCGCTGCGCCGGGCTGGGAGCTTGTTGTTGGAGGGACGACATTATCTTGTACTCACAGATGCTGCCGCAAGGCCCTGGCGTCGTTGAGGTGTGTGAGCGCGGCGCGCGTGTGGCCGGCCAGCAGCCACAGGCGGCCCTGGGCGCTGGCCAGCGCGCGCCGCTGCGCCGGGCTGGGAGCTTGTTGTTGGAGGGACGACATTATCTTGCTGGCTAGGCCATAGTCCTGTAAATGATTGTCGAGTTGTACATCTGTTTCCCAGGACATCTATTAAAGTCTACTACTATTTAATTCTCCAATAAATGGCAAGGTAAATCACGTCCGTTGTTCCTCAGGGCACCCGTGTAGGTCCACTGCTATTTAATTCACATAAAAATGGCAACGTAAATCACATCTGGTGTTCCTCAGGGCATCCATTTAGGTTCACTACTATACATATAATTGCGAAACTAATTTCCAACCAAAATGCGATAACGTATCTCTCCACTTTAACCTAGTCCGATTTATACGATTTTTGAATATGTTGTAGATATCATGAAAAACTACATCTGTATATTTTCCTCTCTGAGAAAATATTTCTTAAAACGAAACAACTTTATAAAACAAAAAAACAGAAACGTACAGACCTAGTTCTTTATAATAACTACAACATATTGAAAAAATTGTTGTAATCATAGAAATCGGGCTTGATTTAGGGGCTTAGAAACATTATCGCCCGGAGCTAAATTTGTATTGACTTTCTTTGACAGCCACGCGATTTTAGCGGCTCTTCACAATCCTCTTTAATTAGGCCCGATGTTCTCCAGGGCATCCATATAACGGTAACCCCACTACTATTAAAATTTAAATCACATACAAATGGTAAGGTAAATCACGTCTGATGTTCCCCAGGTGATGTAGGTTAACTATTTATTTAAGTCATATACAAATGGCAGCTTTAATTAGTTCCAATGTTTTCCAGGGCATCCATTTAGGCCCACTATTTAATTCAAATACAAAAGGTAAGCTAGATGTCCAGTGTTCCTCAAGGCATCCATTTAGGTCCATTACTATATCTTTACTTGTTTCTTTTGACATTCTTTTGCCTTATAATTATTGTAGCGGATAATATATTTTTTTCCGAATAGAATACAGGAAAACTTATATTAGGAATCTCTCTCCACGCGAGTTCAACTCGCATGGTAAAATATGGGATATGGCATAGACAATCTAACCTTCAAAGCAATAGCGAAGTTGACAATGGAGTGCTGCACGCGGGTCTCGCGGCCGGTCCACAGGCGGAGCGACTCGGCGCGGTCCTGCTCGTCGGGCAGGGCTGCGGTACCGTCCTCGGTCTTGCCTTCGCGCAGATTCGCCAGCATCTGGTTAGGAACCACTCACAATAAATAATTGACAGTCCATAAAGCTTGCGTTAGCGATTTTAGAAGTAACAAGAATTAAGTCATTAGCAGACAATACAATACAAAAACTCTTTATTGAATACCACATACAGTAACTAAGGATATAAAAAAAAATAGCATAGTTAGTTCTGTGAGTAAAAATAAATCTGGCAATCATATAACTCTTATAACCATTTCTACAGCAGAAATTAAAGATGCGAGACAAGAACTGCACATCTGTATGGTCCTTCGAACCGGATAAAGTTTTGTACAAAAGGTTTAAAGACAAGAATTTTAAATTTGGCTGCCGTGCTAAATATTACAACAAAATACTTGGGTTCTACTTTATTATTTATTTTATTTTAATGGGCTGAGCGGAAGTTCTCGGACCAGGGAGCCTGTCACTCCGTGGTTAGAGCTGCGGAGAGTGACGTGAGCGCGTGTACCGTACCTGCCGCACCACCCCCAGCACGTGGTAGAGCCGCTCGAGCGCGCGCGCCGGCTGCTGCGCGTGCGCCGGCAGCTCCGCCACCAGCAGCCGGAGGGCGAACGGGACCATGGAGCCGGGCCGGGCGCCGTGCTGGTCAGGGTAGAACTGAGAGCAATTGAGATGACAACTTTATTTTTAGTTTTAAGACATTATCATGTATTTTGAACTGTTCAGAATTACCCCTATCAACGCACAATTTTTCGCCATACCAGAACATTCCCAATCTCCTGACCTGGTAGTACATGTCGGGCTGGCCGCAGTCCCCGAAGGCCTCGGCCTCCTGCGCGGCCACGTGCGCCAGGCGCACGCGCACCAGCACGCACAGGCGCGCCAGCCACAGCTGCAGCGAGCGCGCCGAGTGCCGAGCGCCCGCGCCGCGCCCGGCACGCCCGACGCCTGAAACAACCTTATCATCTTACTATTTTTTCTCTAGCTCCAATGTCGCTGTCGCAAGCATCAGTACAGAGAGGGAAGGACCAAAAAGTTGGGCACGCTAACTCACTCAATTAAATTTTCTATGAAACTTTTCCATTGTGACACGAAAATTAGCCATACAACTGTAGGGATACCTTTCGTCGCACAACGGAACTTTTTCGACTTCGTTGTTTGTATGGTTAACTGTGCTTAACTGTGGTCCAACTCTTTGGTCCTCACCTCACCCGAATTTGCTAGGGACATGTGTTAGTCAAACGGAGTCCAACGCACGGTTAAATTGGCAATGGTTAGTAAAACTGTAGAAAACATTTCCAATTTAACATTATTCCACAGGCATAGTAACCAAAAAGTAACCAGATTGTCTCAAGCCCTTTAGGAGATCCTGTTACCTATTGCCGCTCGGGCGCTTGGGTTGTGTCCATGCGTACGCACGCACCCAAACGCGGCGACAGCGCGTCTCTGACTAAACCGGCTCGGTACGTCCTGTTGAGTTTGCTTGAAATGACTCGCTGTAGGTACGGTAGAGGCACGCACACATGCAAGCTGCGTGAAATACCTTTGAAGACATACTACTGCTTATACTGTAGACCATAGGCCTCAAAGTTCGAAGGGTGAAAGATTAACATCAAAAAAAAAGGAGTCACCCTGTCCGTGTGCATGCAGTAAGGCCGCGGAGAGGTTGACAGCGGCGCGCAGGCATCCCGTGCGTAGCAGCTCCCGCAGGCCGGCGGCGTCGCGCGCCACGTGCTCCGCGCGCGCCACGCCACCGCGCCCAGCGCTCGACACCCCGAGATACTTCACCGCCACCTCATGTAGGGCATCTGGCTGAAATAGACAATGTGTACCAACTATTTGATGGTGAAGCCCTTGCAGCAGCCTTACAGAGTCTGAAGGCTCCAACAAACTCAATTTATCTAAATTAATATAGTTTAAAGAAGACTTGATGACAATTTATTATTCAATTGTCTAAAAACTCCAAATAAATCTTAGTAATCAGGATAGTAAATAGTTTAGAAACAGTAACTTACCAATTCCTCTTCAAAGATCACTCCTGGCATTGTCAGGGCCTCTCTTTCAGGAAAGAATGCACCCTTTGGAGAAGACTGTGCCTAAAAAATATGTTTTTACAAAAAAGTACATCAAAAACTTTACAAAACAATTTTGTGATAAGAAGCTTACTTTCATCAAAACTTTTTTTGCTTCCTCACTGGGGATCCAGGCGTCTCGGCGTCTGTCAGCCTCCTTGTCTACTGATTGTTCCTAAAATACAAAGTTTTTACAGTACAGTAAGAATAACACTACTCGCATGGTGACTTTTCGTATATTAATGATTTGAATTAGAAAAATGAGAAAAAATACAGACAGAGTAATGTTGACAGATGACGACTAAAATATAGGACTTACCTTAATGGCAAGTCCATCCATCGCCTCAGTCAAAATATTTGGTGGAGCTAATGAAGGTACTCCGCCTATAGCCATTGCCGGCTCTGGTCCAATAGTGTCAAAAAAGGTCGAAGGGTCCGGCAGGCTGGTCGCAGGCAGCGCCGAAGCGGTGCTAACAGTCGGAACAACACTAGCGAACTTCATGTCTTCAACCGCTTTGTGCTGGGTAAATGACGCCGTCATGCTCGATGGAAAAAGATTAGACGTCGTAGTTTGACTACCTGAAAACAAAGTAAGGTTTAAGTTTACTGTTGCGTAAATAATACATGCTTATTTAAACTATAATAACTGTAAAATAGCTCTCAAATGCTACCTTCACTTTCGCCCAAGTAAACACTCTGTATCATGTCAGAGGGCGATGTCGTAATTTCGTCGAAGAATTGCGAAGCGGGCGGTACTTCTGTCTCACCAAAATATTGGCTCAATGACGGTTTATTGTCCATTTTTATATTTATTTTGCTTATCTCCCCTTATCTTAAATTATTTGACAATTCGTCTGTTTGTCATCATCTCTCA
This sequence comes from Acleris literana, assembly GCA_946894065.1. NCBI lineage: Eukaryota > Metazoa > Arthropoda > Insecta > Lepidoptera > Tortricidae > Acleris > Acleris literana. The sequence continues at coordinate 605,374 of OX335688.1, read as the reverse complement.
ATGACAGCGAAGAGAAGTATTTTTGGTTGAAAGAAAAGCCTTGTTCGTGCCCCTTAAATTTATATCGTGCGTGCCGTCCGTGAGTTATCCAGCCCTGAAAAACGATTCTGCACTGTGTTACTATACATAAAAATAATCATTTAAAGTAGCAAGTAGATTTTTCATAAAAGTCAATGTTAAATCATTTTAACATGGATTTAACCTTCTAAAAGTAAGCTTTGTACGGTGGCTTTAGCTTTTTGTTTATAATCTTGGTACTGTTTAAAAAAAGTAACAATTCAAAGGTTTTAATTTTTACATAGGTCACCCTTAAACTTAGCCGCTGTCAATCTAATAAAAAGTCAACAACACCCACAAGAATTCTCACCAAGAATTTCTTATCAGCGCTTTTTATTTTCATATTTGCTGTTACTACACATTGCAGGTGCGTTAGTAATGCTTATATCTTGCGCTTCAAGCCAGATGATCGCATATGGAGCCTATAACTAACCCGTTTTCGTACATTTGGTCGAATGTTAGTTTACGTTGCTGTAAGGATGTAATAACTGTTTCTTTTTTGTTCGATTTAAATTTTTCCGTTTGTTATTGTACAGGCACAAATGACGAACCAGGCTTCTCCCGTCGAGGAGCAGGAAAAACTTCTCGACGAGGCCCTAAATGTCGTTAAAGTCCAGGTAATTGATTTGACAACTGCTTTGATTCTGGATCCTAATCGGCTTGTTTTATGGGCGTTTTTGTCTAACAAAATGTTAGTGACCATTTTTGGCCATCAGGTCGGAGAAATATTTTTGTTGGTTAAAATTTGAGATATAGTCAAAAACAAGTGTAGGAACGGTGTATGTTACATTGTTGCGATCTGGGATATTCATGTCGTAAATTAAGGTGTTCATTCACAATTTAACTTGCACTGCTTAGAACACATAATCCCTTAATCCACTTGTGTCTTTAATCCTAACCATGACTGTGTTTTGCTGCTGGGCAAAGATCTTGCAATGACAATTCCTATGATAACATTCTGCACTTTTAGTTTCCTTTAATGTATACTAAAACACCTTGATATTATGTTTACAGGCATTCCAGATGAAGCGATGCTTGGACAAGTCTAAGTTGATGGATGCACTAAAACATGCATCCACCATGCTTGGGGAGCTGCGCACGTCGCTGCTGTCACCTAAAAGCTATTACGAGCTTTGTATCCTTTATTACTATTGCTATTAAATAGATAAAACCTCCAGAAATTATTGCGACCCTACTGCACGTTAGCTACCATACTTAACCCTACATGTAAATGGCCATGTTTGCCAAATATGGATCTTACTTATTTTACATTTGACATTCTGAATGAAAGAAATGCAATGAAAACATTTGGTAAACATGGCCAAATGCGGTGCTACAACTCTGCATAATGATGTTTGTTCTAAGGTGTTTCAATAAAATAATAGGTAACCATGTCAATAGTTATTAACACATTCACTGCCAGGGGGCATGGCCTAGGGACAAACTTATATGCATATATGCATCGGTGGCAGTGAATGCGTTGACCAATAATAAATATTTTAGCAGTCTAAGGAACATTAACCTCGTAAGGCCCAATGTGCAAAAGGATGTACGTAATCAAGGCAATTTAATTTGAACTGTGTGTCAATAAGAATAAGGTTTATTTTCCTATATTCATAAACTGAAAATGGCATAATCGAACAAACGTAATTGACCTTTATTGCCTTGATGGTAGATTCAAAGGCCCACTTACAAAGAGCTCCCTGTTTGTAGTATGGTGGGCCTTACGAGGTTAAACTGAAATCTGAGTTATTAGCAGGGATCGGAATAGGTAGAGTATATTTACCTTAAGTTTCCAAAAGGACATAATATAGAGTGGTTACAACTGGGTGAAATATTAATTTATTTTTATTGAATTCCTGATTTCTGGTATTTTTCTGGTACTAGTAAATGTCAAGGAAGCAAGGAAGGAAGTGCAAGGAAGTCTCTGTTCAAGTTTATGTCTCTGTTCTACGAAGTTCAGGTAAATATACTCCACCTATTAATTAGATTACTTAAAAGAAATGAGTTACAGGCCCCTTTTATCACAAACTAACATAAAATATCCCATACCGTAAGTAAATATTATGTATATTTAGCATTAAAAATACCGCAAATCCGGATTTCAATAAAAATAAATTAATATTTCACCCGGTTGTAACCACTCTATATTATGTCCTTTTGCGAACTTTAGGTAAATATACTCTACCTATTCCGATCACTGGTTATTAGAAAAAAAAAAACAATGGTTCTTATTTAAAAATCACCATGTTATATTTGACAAAGTTGTGATACCTTGCACATACTGACACCTGGATCAACATCCACCATATGTGGCCATTTGCCTAAATTAATTATTTGAATGTAGTTTTTGAACATCATGTAAATAATAAAAAATAGTTCAACAAGCCCACAGCAAAACCAGGCTTCATATCTCATACTCCTTACTTACAAGTATGTCATACCACCCTATCACATTATATTAAGCTATATCCAACCCAAGTATACTGGTAACCTTAGCCCACCCCAGACATGGCAATAACGGACGAGCTGCGGCACCTGGAGATCTATCTCCTGGAGGAGTTCCGGCGCGGGCGCAAGGTGGCCGACCTGTACGAGCTGGTGCAGTACGCGGGCAACATCGTGCCGCGGCTCTACCTGCTCATCACCGTGGGGCTCGTCTACATCAACACCAACACCAGTCTGCGCAGGGACTTGCTCAAGGTCAGATTGATGTACGGTGGATATCTTTTAGATGGCATGATGATAAAGGATAAGAAATGCACATTGCCAAGGTGTGCCACCGGCGAGACGAGGCGGCGCGAGAATTTCATTTTGTAATAAAACAACCATTTCTACTGAAGAAGCGTGAGGAGTAATTGAAATTTGTAAGATACCACTTTAAAACTTATTAAACAAAACATGAAATTAATGATTTTTCATGACATGGACGTAAGGGAAAATTACAAAATTAACATTAAAATGCTCAATATCTCCGAAACTAGTAAAAATCATTGCATAGGGGTTAAATCGATAGCTTTTTAGCTGCTCTATCGGCCCTAGGCGGATTGACGTCTGTTTCTGGGACACCCTGTATAGTATAGATAAGATTCCTAAACGTCCTCCTAATTGTTTCAGGACCTGGTGGAGATGTGCCGCGGCGTGCAGCACCCGCTGCGCGGGCTGTTCCTGCGCAACTACCTGCTGCAGTGCACGCGCAACGTGCTGCCCGACTCGCACTCGCCGGACAACGACAACGAGGGCAGCGTGAGTACCCGGGGGACGGCAGGCCATCTTACTGCTCAGGATTGGTTTACCCAATCGCCGACACTCATTTCACAGAATTTACTTCTGCGAATTTTCATTTCATCGACTGGCATTTACACGTAAGTAACCCATGCTTAGGATAACCTAAAAATAATAAAGTTTCGGCAGAAATTAGCTTTCGATGAAATGAGTCTCGGTGATTCAAGGGGTTCCCGCTCAGGGTTAGCATTTGTAGTGATGATTGCAAATGTATGTCTTAAAGCCCACATACTATCAGGTGGCCTGCATGCTGGTTTTTCTTCTCCATTCCAAAACACAGACATTACGCCATCGGGCAATTTAAAACTTAATATTATAACAATGTAATAGGAAATTATCTTAAAATTGACGTTTTAAATTATGTCAAGGCGAAATGATAATGGAATATGTGAATGGTATGAACATTCAGCCATCAAAATCGATAATCGATACAATACCGATTTATATATAAAAAGATTTAACAAGGGCTGCAGGTTAGAAATAAATACGTAACAAAACGATTGTAAAATAATTTATATTAAGTATAATGTAAACAATAATAATATTTATTATAATAGTAGGATGTGTCATACATAGTGACAATGATGTGTAAAATAATCTTATTTTATCTATAAATGTCTCATTCTTTCTCATTCTCTCTACTATTACTTCTTCTCTTTCTATTATTTCAAGGAATAGATGGAAAAAAAACTGCATCTGTAATCTACTCTATGATGTTTAAATAGTGTCTTTGTTCAAAGGTACGGGATGCCATCGACTTCATTCTAATGAACTTCGCGGAGATGAACAAGTTGTGGGTTAGGATGCAGCATCAGGGACACTCCAGGTGAGAGGATTTAGTAGTTATTTGGTAGAAGTTTTAGATTAGTTTAAAACTGGCGATTAAACACGTGTAAAGAAGGTAAAATATGCGACAGGTAAACCAAAACTGAAGCAGGACTTCATTTTAAACTTTTGTCATTTTGTTAGTTTTAAATATAACTTAATTGTGGACCTTGTTGGGCGCAGCAAAGAAGAGCAGAGTACCACTCACTCTTGGTGACAGCAGTGAAGTGTTTTTTGGGAGATTTGCCGTCACAACATAACAAAAATTTGAGTTCGTACCCTTGTTCATAGGGATAAGGAACGCCGCGAGCGCGAACGCTCGGAGCTCCGAATCCTGGTGGGAACCAACTTGGTCCGTCTCTCGCAGCTGGAGTGCATCAGCGTGGCGGAGTACAAGCGAGCCGTGCTGCCCGCCATCCTCGAGCAGGTGGTCAGCTGCCGCGACGCCATCGCCCAGGAATACCTGCAGGAGTGCTGCATACAGGTGGGGACTTGTTAAAAGAGTGATATATTATGTGTCTGCAGTGTGGTCTGATAAAATGGTAGCACTGCCAAATCGTGCACTCGATTTCTTTTAGCTCTAGCACCAACCATCATTGATGCCCTGTGACTGATTTTTGCGGGGAGATCAGGTTATTGAACAGCCCCATGTTTTGCAGGTGTTTCCGGACGAGTTCCACCTGGCCACGCTGCAGCCGTTCCTGAAGTCCTGCGCGGAGCTGCAGCCCGGAGTCAACATCAAGAACATCATCATCGCGCTCATCGAGCGGCTCGCGGCCTACAGCCAGGTATAGATCACTCTGTGCCCCAGGTTTTGCCGGACCAGTTCCACCTGGTGACACTGCAGCCATTCCTGAAGTTCTGCGCGGAGCTGCAGCCCGGAGTCAACATGAAGAACATCATCATCGCGCTCATCGAGCGGCTCGCGGCCTACAGCCAGGTATAGATCACTCTGTGCCCCAGGTGTGGTTGGACCAGTTCCACCTGGTGACACTACAGCCGTTCCTGAAGTTCTGTGCGGAGCTGCTGTCCAGAGTCAACATCAAGAACATCATCATCGCGCTCATCGAGCGGCTCGCGGCCTACAGCCAACACTACCAACTGCTGTAGGCCGAGATGATGATGATATTGATGATGCTATTTTTCATTTTATTATGTCCCAATTTTTTAAATATTTTTTATGGGTTTGCTCTTGAATTACTCTTAACCTTGGAGGACGAAGATTTTGTCGACGATGAAGCGAGCTCACCCAGAAGATGCTTATTCACCCTAGCTTTAAATTAGTTCAGATTGTATGCACTCGGAAATACAGACTCTTTGCAGTATGCATTACGAGGGATGATGTTATAAACCATATAGAAATGTTAATGTAATTCATCACTTACCATTAGCCAGAGATTTGAAATATTGAAACGACACCGTAATAGTAATTCAATTATCTACAGCGGAACGAGAACGGTGTAAACTTCGTGGTAACAGAAGACGGTCAGGAGCAAGAGGTTCAACTGTTTGAGGTGTTCTCTGATCAGGTGGCCGCCATCACACAGGTGGGTCTAAAATTAAATTTCTGATTTCTCTTAACATTGCCATGAGAATGATACTACTGTTTTTAACATCTTCACTAAATGTACACAAAGTTACTAATGAAAACGGACCATTGTTCATTAAAATAATGTTTTTGGTCGAGGAGTGTCCGGAATATCACATTGCATAATATGCATGCATGTTCGGCTAAACATGCAGTATGTTACTTATCTGTTACAATATTTACCGTTCCAGAGTCGCACTGATATGCCCCCTGAAGATACTCTAGCCTTGCAACTTGCTTTGCTCCGGCTGGCGCAAAGATGCCACCCTGACAGACTCAACTACGTAGACCGAGTGCTGGCGCATACTGACAACATCTGCAAGGACATTCTGCAGAACAGGTCAGTGCGGCGTGTAGCCGATCTAAACTAAATATACTAGCCTCGCAACTGGCTCTCCAGCCGGAGTAGAGATGCCACCCCGACAGACTCAACGACGTGGACTGAGTGCTGGCGCACACCGACAACGTCTTCAAGGAAATTCTGCAGAACAAGTCAGTGCGGCGACTGGACGATCTAAACTAAACTTAACTAAAGACACTAGCTTCGCAACTGGCTCTGCTCCTGCTGGCACAGAGATGCCACCTAACAGAGTCGACTACGTGGACTGATAGTGCAGAACAGGTCAGTGTAGTAAATAGGTAATCTGAACTAAACTAAAAACAGTCTAAATTTGTGTTCCCAGCGGCAAGACCCACCTGGAACAGAACACGGCCGTGTTCAAGGAGCTGATGAAGATCCTGAAGCTGCCCGGCGAGCAGTACAAGGACGTGTTGACGCTCACGCGGCTGGCGCACTACCGGCCGCTGATCGCGCACCTGCCGCACGCCGGGCGCGCGGGGCTGGCCGCGCATCTCGCCGCGCTACTCATTGACGCGGGGACCGTCGTGTCCACTCCGGAGGACGTGAGTATGCTGCAGCACCAGGACGTGTTGACGCTCACGCGGCTGGCGCACTACCGGCCGCTGATCGCGCACCTGCCGCACGCCGGGCGCGCGGGGCTGGCCGCGCATCTCGCCGCGCTACTCATTGACGCGGGGACCGTCGTGTCCACTCCGGAGGACGTGAGTATGCTGCAGCACCAGGACGTGTTGACGCTCACGCGGCTGGCGCACTACCGGCCGCTGATCGCGCACCTGCCGCACGCCGGGCGCGCGGGGCTGGCCGCGCATCTCGCCGCGCTACTCATTGACGCGGGGACCGTCGTGTCCACTCCGGAGGACGTGAGTATGCTGCAGCACCAGGACGTGTTGACGCTCACGCGGCTGGCGCACTACCGGCCGCTGATCGCGCACCTGCCGCACGCCGGGCGCGCGGGGCTGGCCGCGCATCTCGCCGCGCTACTCATTGACGCGGGGACCGTCGTGTCCACTCCGGAGGACGTGAGTATGCTGCAGCACCAGGACGTGTTGACGCTCACGCGGCTGGCGCACTACCGGCCGCTGATCGCGCACCTGCCGCACGCCGGGCGCGCGGGGCTGGCCGCGCATCTCGCCGCGCTACTCATTGACGCGGGGACCGTCGTGTCCACTCCGGAGGACGTGAGTATGCTGCAGCACCAGGACGTGTTGACGCTCACGCGGCTGGCGCACTACCGGCCGCTGATCGCGCACCTGCCGCACGCCGGGCGCGCGGGGCTGGCCGCGCATCTCGCCGCGCTACTCATTGACGCGGGGACCGTCGTGTCCACTCCGGAGGACGTGAGTATGCTGCAGCACCAGGACGTGTTGACGCTCACGCGGCTGGCGCACTACCGGCCGCTGATCGCGCACCTGCCGCACGCCGGGCGCGCGGGGCTGGCCGCGCATCTCGCCGCGCTACTCATTGACGCGGGGACCGTCGTGTCCACTCCGGAGGACGTGAGTATGCTGCAGCACCAGGACGTGTTGACGCTCACGCGGCTGGCGCACTACCGGCCGCTGATCGCGCACCTGCCGCACGCCGGGCGCGCGGGGCTGGCCGCGCATCTCGCCGCGCTACTCATTGACGCGGGGACCGTCGTGTCCACTCCGGAGGACGTGAGTATGCTGCAGCACCAGGACGTGTTGACGCTCACGCGGCTGGCGCACTACCGGCCGCTGATCGCGCACCTGCCGCACGCCGGGCGCGCGGGGCTGGCCGCGCATCTCGCCGCGCTACTCATTGACGCGGGGACCGTCGTGTCCACTCCGGAGGACGTGAGTATGCTGCAGCACCAGGACGTGTTGACGCTCACGCGGCTGGCGCACTACCGGCCGCTGATCGCGCACCTGCCGCACGCCGGGCGCGCGGGGCTGGCCGCGCATCTCGCCGCGCTACTCATTGACGCGGGGACCGTCGTGTCCACTCCGGAGGACGTGAGTATGCTGCAGCACCAGGACGTGTTGACGCTCACGCGGCTGGCGCGCTACCGGCACGAGGGATATGGTGTCATCTTCGGAATACATGATATAGTAAAACCATGTGCAGTTGGATTTTTAAGAACTGAATTTTTAGTAGACCTATTGTTAAGAGTTTGTGCTTCAGTAAATATGTGAATGTATTTTTCTCAGGTGGAGTCAGTGCTATCGTTACTGGATGTCTTGGTGCGGGAACAGCCCGATCAGCCCGCGTCGCCCGACCCTGATGATTTCGCCGAGGAACAGTGGCTCTTGGCCAGGTAAATAATTAGTCAACAATGGAGTAGGGGAATTTTGAAACACATATATTCCATCTTTTCAAATAATTTGTTGTCTCCAGACTCATCCACCAGTTCAAGTCGCCATCGGCGGACCAGCAGTACCTGATCCTCAGCGCGTGCCGCAAGGCTCTGCAGGGAGGGGGCGCGGCGCGCATACAGCACACCTTCCCGCCGCTCCTGTTCCACGCGTACCGCCTCGCGGAGCAGTACAAGGACGAGCAGGACCAGGTGCGAACACTCGTCTCAGGCTCGTCCAGGTCTAGTCACTAGCGGACTAGTAGGACCTGTTCGTCAGCTAGTGCCGCAAGGCTCTGCAAAGTGGAGGATTCAGTGAGAGGATTGTCATTTTAATTACAGGACGAGATGTGGGAGAAGAAGTGCCAGAAGATCTTCCAGTTCTGCCACCAGACCATCAGCATGCTCGTCAAGGCGGAACTCGCGGAGTTGCCGCTCAGGTTAGTCACCGGCCTAGCCGTGTTGGGTGTAAGCAATATCTCCTGATTGAGATCCGATTTTTCCTTCACTGCGCGTAAGGGTGGTATTCCACTTGTCCAAGATCTTGGTCCAATGTGCATTGCGTCTCACATTTTTTTAGGCAAACTGTGAAACGAAAATACACATTCGACAAAGATCTTGGACAAGTGGAATACCACCCTAATTAAAAGAAGGGTAACGAGTTTGATAGCCTCCGTATGAATGTATGTGATCAACAATCAAATCGGATGATCAACTATTGCTCCCAAAATGTGATCAAAAATGTTATGGTCAACTCTAGCCTTCAAAATGTAATTCAAATGATTTGTTCTACTCTATATAGTCCCTAAAATGAGATCAAAAATCGGATGTTCAATTCTAGCCCCCAAAATGTAATAAAAAATCGGATAATCAATTCTAGCCCAAAGAATATGATCAAAAAGCAGTCATAAACTCTAGCCTCCATGATGTGATCAACAAAAAGATTATCTACTCTAGCCTCCAAAATGTGATCAAAAACCGGATGATCATCTCTAGCCCCCAAAATGTGTTATAAAATCGGATGATCAACTCTAGCCACCAAATATGTAATCAAAATTCAGATAACCAACTCCAGCTCCCAATTGTTATTAAAACTCTGATTTCTATTTTAGTCCCCAAAATGTGATCAAAAATCGGATGATCAACTTTAGCCCTCAAAATGTAATCAACAATCGAAAGATCATCAATCTCTACTGGTTATAACCGGTTTTAACCGGTTATTTTCATACAAAAACTTTTAATAACGGGTTAAATTGCATTCCCTAACAAAAACAATGGACAGCTGGGGATTTGTAATAGGGTCTCGTTGGCACCCTTTGGGTCCTGTAGGACCCTAAATAGTCGAAAACAAAAACTTGTTTCTATTTTTTTTGTTGTCCCCTTGCTAACTTTCGAATGACTCCAGGTTGTACCTCCAAGGCGCGCTGGCCATCAGCGAGATCGGGTTCGCGAACCACGAGACGCTCGCGTACGAGTTCATCGCGCAGGCGTTCTCGCTGTACGAGGACGAGATCCCCGACTCGCGCGCGCAGCTGCAGGCGCTCACGCTCATCGTCGCCACCGCCGAGCAGGCGCGCTGTCTGGGTGAGTTGGGACATGGAACATGTGTACAGTTCATCGCGCAGGCGTTCTCGCTGTACGAGGACGAGATCCCCGACTCGCGCGCGCAGCTGCAGGCGCTCACGCTCATCGTCGCCACCGCCGAGCAGGCGCGCTGTCTGGGTGAGTTGGGACATGGAACATGTGTACAGTTCATCGCGCAGGCGTTCTCGCTGTACGAGGACGAGATCCCCGACTCGCGCGCGCAGCTGCAGGCGCTCACGCTCATCGTCGCCACCGCCGAGCAGGCGCGCTGTCTGGGTGAGTTGGGACATGGAACATGTGTACAGTTCATCGCGCAGGCGTTCTCGCTGTACGAGGACGAGATCCCCGACTCGCGCGCGCAGCTGCAGGCGCTCACGCTCATCGTCGCCACCGCCGAGCAGGCGCGCTGTCTGGGTGAGTTGGGACATGGAACATGTGTACAGTTCATCGCGCAGGCGTTCTCGCTGTACGAGGACGAGATCCCCGACTCGCGCGCGCAGCTGCAGGCGCTCACGCTCATCGTCGCCACCGCCGAGCAGGCGCGCTGTCTGGGTGAGTTGGGACATGGAACATGTGTACAGTTCATCGCGCAGGCGTTCTCGCTGTACGAGGACGAGATCCCCGACTCGCGCGCGCAGCTGCAGGCGCTCACGCTCATCGTCGCCACCGCCGAGCAGGCGCGCTGTCTGGGTGAGTTGGGACATGGAACATGTGTACAGTTCATCGCGCAGGCGTTCTCGCTGTACGAGGACGAGATCCCCGACTCGCGCGCGCAGCTGCAGGCGCTCACGCTCATCGTCGCCACCGCCGAGCAGGCGCGCTGTCTGGGTGAGTTGGGACATGGAACATGTGTACAGTTCATCGCGCAGGCGTTCTCGCTGTACGAGGACGAGATCCCCGACTCGCGCGCGCAGCTGCAGGCGCTCACGCTCATCGTCGCCACCGCCGAGCAGGCGCGCTGTCTGGGTGAGTTGGGACATGGAACATGTGTACAGTTCATCGCGCAGGCGTTCTCGCTGTACGAGGACGAGATCCCCGACTCGCGCGCGCAGCTGCAGGCGCTCACGCTCATCGTCGCCACCGCCGAGCAGGCGCGCTGTCTGGGTGAGTTGGGACATGGAACATGTGTACAGTTCATCGCGCAGGCGTTCTCGCTGTACGAGGACGAGATCCCCGACTCGCGCGCGCAGCTGCAGGCGCTCACGCTCATCGTCGCCACCGCCGAGCAGGCGCGCTGTCTGGGTGAGTTGGGACATGGAACATGTGTACAGTTCATCGCGCCAGGCGTTCTCGCTGTACGAGGACGAGATCCCCGACACAATTCAATATTGGTACACGGTACTAATGAGGTTTTCTAACTTTGTGACATTACTGGAGTGTTGTACAGTCAACAGCATAAATAAGTGATCATTTATGTTCTTTGTCACTTTAACGTCATGTTTGAAATGTCATACAAAATTGTGAAACGATTGAAAGCGACAAGGTACATAAATGATTACTTATTTATGCTGTTGACTGTACATTAACGTTGACCCATCAAAAGATAAAAATACTTATTTTTAAACTTTCGTGTTTTCAATGTATTATAGTAGTTTATTCATCTGATACATAATGAGAGGCCTTAAAATACGAGTGTGGTTTTATGAAACGAGCGTCAGCGAGTTTCATAATAGGATCACACGAGTGTTTTAAGGCCTAATTATGTACAGTTGCATACACTACTTTATCTACCCACATATCATAAGCCTCCATGATGCATTCAGGAGCCGCATATTAAATTTTAATCGGTAATGGCAGTATGAAAAGTTTGAATAGTTTTCTGGCAGCTTTCATAGTATTTTTTTTAATTCAGAGACAAACTAAAGTCGGCTCCAACTATCATATCGTTCGATATCTTACTTACGTGCGACATTTGTCAAATTTGTATGCAAATTGACAATTCATTTCGAACTAAACGTCATCTCGACTGATATTAGAATAGAGGTCAATCAAAAAATATATATACAGGGTGTCTGGAAAACCTTTGGAGATATTTGGCGCGGTAATAGTTCGCACGATTCTGATCACGGGGGTATGGTTCATTTTTGTTTCTGTTAATGTAAAAAAAAAAGAAGGTTTAATTATATTCATTTTGTTACTTGATGTATCGCAGCCGATATCTTGACCTTGACATTTTGATGTTGATACTATAATACTCCAAACGTTCGTAGTAACTAACGTCAAAATTCCAAGTTCAAGGTCAATGACCTGAGATCATACGTTGTTTACATGGTATGTAAACAAACAGTTCGCCCCATGTAAACAAAAATCAAGTTAACGTTATAAAAAATGATTACTTTTAATGCAACTTACTGTATTTTCGTTTTGCAATTGAACATTTTAGCGCGTTTTGAAATATTTACCAGATTTCTTGGAACACGCACTGCCGAGACCCGATCATACCGTCCGTTTTATTATTAATGTCGAGATCTAAACATTTACCATTGTTTTCTGCTCTAAAATAGCCCATAAAAGTTGTTTTCTAGTAAAAATTAAATTCATATTTGAAAATCTGAAATTTAATTTAACATGACATTTAATGACAACCATAATTCATAGACTTCTAAAAGTTCGGATGAATATGAAATAGACGATCCGTTTATTGCTGTCCGTATTGGTCTGTATGGTATTGTATTCGTGGCGGTTTAGCTAATAAAGGCCGTCGCATAATTGATTATAATTTGTATGATGATATCGCACTTGTCATAGAGAAATAAATAAATGACCGACCTTTCCGGCATTGGAATCGATATACGTACGTAGCACATATTCATTTCATGTTCGAGGCTTAGAGCATTTAATAACCGTTACTGGAGTCGTCTTAGGCTTCTTACAGACGAGCGACATTTTGCCAACGGCAGAGGCTACTGCAGCCGTCGCTACCTGACGGCCAAAATGCCGCTCGTCTGTAAGAAGCCTTACAGAAACTTTCCCCTGTACCGGAGTATAAGATCAAAATTAAATTATTCTACACGATAACAAATAAAATCCTCATAAGTCAATAAAATAACCTGACATTATTCTTACTCATATTCGTAACATTAGAAGCTTCAAGAAACTGCCCTGCTACAGCAATAGCCGTGTGAGAGTGTAATTTTTAATTGTATTAATGTTGAATTCTGTACTTAGAAAAAAAAACGACAAAAAATCACGTTTGTTGTACGGGAGCCCCCCTTAAATATTTATTTTATTTTAATTAAATTATTTCTTTTTAAAGTGAATATACAAATAAATATTCTGTGAATATTTCAAGTGGCTTCCTGTTGCCGTTATATCGAGCAAAAAACGGCAAACAAATCACGTTTGTTGTATGGGAGCCCCCCTTAAGTAATTAATTTAATATGTTTGTAGTATTTGTTGTTATAGCGGCAACAGAAATACATCTTCTGTGAAAATTTCACATGTCTAGCTATCACGGTTCATCAGATACAGCCTGCTGACAGACAGACGGACAGACAGACAGACAGCTGGACAGACAGACAGACAGACGGACAGCGGAGTCTTAGTAATAAGATCCCGTTTCTACCCTTTGGGTACGGGACCCTAAAAATGAATTTGATGTGTTGTGTTTATGATATCAAAGACTTCCATTGACAAATGTTACTTTTCTGATAGACCTTAATCAACGTGGTACATAGAATTAGTACTGACATAGAACCCGGACTATAAGTTGAACTTCGCAACAGGTATACTTCTCTAACCGCCTGTTTAACAGCAGTAATAATAGACAAGGAGGAAGCCAACTTTAAATGGCAGATAAATTTACTTGTCGATTGTGAAACAGAGGGCTCAGACAAAATGCATTACGCTAACTAACGTTTCTATTCGATTCATTTTTAAACCAATCGCGTCACTGGAAGATGACGTGATACGAAAAGCCACGTGGTCTACCAGTGACGCGATTGGTTTAAAAACGAATCGAATAGAAACGTTAGCGTAGTGCATCTTGTCTGAGCCCTCAGGCCCTTTGTTTTAGATTACGTATTTCTTAAGAGGAAATGAAACAAAAACTAGGCGGTTTTCTCTCCTTCGAATGTCTCGGTCACAACGTCGAATTCCACGTGTACTGTGAGAATGGACCTCTTGTACGTCTTCGGGCTTTACAGACAGACCAGACAGATAAGGATCTATTCAAACCTTGTGACGTCTTACGTGACGTAATAACGAAAGCATGTATGGACAAGGACATCTCTTTCTAACTAATTATGAATGCCATAAATAAAAAGGTCAAACATACGTCTAACAGTGTTATAGCCTGGTTTCTATGCTAGTACCTACTTATTCTGTTGCACCTTGTCTTCTGATCTGCGGTCTGGATACTCACAAAAAATATGCCTTAAGCACACCTCTTGCACATGCGATTGAAAGAGAAGTTTTCTCGTGATCCTGCCATATTTGTCCTATTGCACAAAAAGTACACCTAGATTTGATCACCAAATACTAATTGTGTTTGTAAAAGTAGGTAGGTTAGGTTTGTTAGTTACCTTCAGATGCCCGAAGGGCAAACCACCCAGAAACAGGACGGCAGCAGAATTGAGTAGGACAAATATAGTAGGACCACAAGAAAACGGCCATTGAAAGTAATAAATAAATAAACAAGTAAATAATTTATTTGAAAAAACCGGTATAAGGACCATGACAATGCTCCGCAAAATTCCACAAACAGTTTGAAAATTGTACGCAGTCCCTTGGCAAACCAGAGTTTACATGGTGAATTGACTGACGGAACAAAAATATTCTCATGTAGCAACCACCATATCAAGCATCAGATTTTGGTTAAAAATAGCTCAACTGTTTACTTGACAGTATAATGGCGGCAGAGTTAAAACAGCCACAGCAACAGCGTTGGGATAAACTACCCCGAAATTATTTTCCCTCAAAATTTGTATTGCCATGCCATTCGCTATAAATTTTTTCCCAGTCTATCGTTATTCTTCTCCTTTTCCATTCGCGGATTTCCCCATTTGTTAATTTTACTAGAGGCGTAGGTAGGTTTAGGTTAATTATGTTCGTTTTGCAGCAGCGCTTACAAATAGGAAATCCGCGTCGACTTTGTGGAATTGATATTTGAAACATGCCAATCGGAAAAAGCTACAATGTAAATGAAATGTGTGTGGTTAAATTATTAATTAGGAAAAATGCGAATGGACAAAGAAGGAAAAGAATAAACGACCGGGAAGTAAAAAATATGGGGAAATACGCGAATGGAAATACAAATATTGGGGATAAATAATACAGTCGTTTTATCCACATCGATAAACACGACTATACCTATCAAGGTCCTTCACGGTAAAACCATATCGACTTTGGCATGTTATCGTTTTGTCAACGTTACTATACTTAGCTCTTTTTTCCTTGACAGTAATAGCGGCCGAGTATACAGAGTAGTTGAATAGAGTAAAAATTTGTAGGAGCGAGACGACGAATGGACTCGTTTGTCAATGTCGATAGAAATTTATGAACAACTAGCTTATGTTCACTAGTTTGCGACTCCCTCCGCATACAAGTCGTTTATCGCTATTCCCTATACTAACTATCTATCTGGGTACCTACCGAAGAATTTTACGTCGCGTGATCACCAGCCAAAGACCGGCCGCTTATGCGCGTTCGCTGCGTGTTCAGACGTCGAATTAACTTGGTACGTAGTTACTATTATTTAATCTGTGGTACGTAGAACTCACAGATAACCTTACTTTTGTGCGACCTCGTAAAGCCCGACGTCCTAAAATTAGGACATTTGTCAAAGTGACTTTTGTCTTTAGATGACCGACACAAGATCCTTTTTCGAACTAACGGAATTTGACGTGGGCCTTACGAGGCTAAAGGGGCTTGACATCATGCTATTTACAGCATGCAATTTGAAACGTACGAGAAAAAATGCATAAAGGCAACTGATTTATGCAGAAAGACGGATTGTGAACATGTATACATTTCCAATGGTAGAGTCCGTTTGTTACATACACTGACGAAGCTGGCTGGAACAGAAACAATATAAATAAGGATCAAACTAGGAAACAAATTATAAACCTATCTGCTTGCTTATTAGTACTTAGGCTAAGCTTATAGAAGTTATGATGGATTAAAGCAACAGACGAACATACATACTGGAATACTTAAAAGAAGTTCAAACTACTTCAAACTCTGTGAGACTATACATTAGGTACACTGGATATTCTGCACCCACCTTCCGACTCCATCATCAGATTAACCTCAATATTTATTAATAATTATTGTATTGTAAACAGGTTAATATAAAATACATGAACACTGCCCTCGTCCCTACCCATCATCAGCATCATCATCATCATCACATTATACCACTGACTTAACGTTTGCCTATTACGATTTATGAGAAACATCCGCTGACAGACATATGGACGGACGTAGTAGGTAAATAGGATCTAATCTAACTGAAAAAACATGACCGCATTGTGAATTAGAGTGAAGTTCTAATAATGAAAACCCAGAGTCATATTCCTAACAGGTTTCTGATTTCCTAGTACTTAAATTGAACGTAGCAACCCATCCGATACTTTTTATTTTGCATATTGCATATTTTCCTCGCGGGCTGGGTAAAAAACCCTTTCGTATCCCTTACTTGTTTATGATCTCCTGGTACTTGGCTAGTTTTATTACTGACCTAAGTAATCTGTAAAAAAAACAGGTTCCTAGCTGTACTAGGAAAAAGTTACGAGGGTGGGAAAAAGGGCTGAATGAGTTCGTGTAAATATTAGACACTGCAGTAGGTACCGCTCGGTTTTTTTCTTCGAACTTGGCCGGACATACTGCCGTTTGTCTTAATCATTCTTGAGGCAAGCTTTTGTTGTTGACTGTACTTTTTCTTTTGCAAAATCGTTATCTGCTTATCAAGACCAAACTAAGGAGTCTCTACCCGTTAGGTCTACGTTAAATATAGCGGAGATCCTGTCGCCGTCGCCACCTTCCGACTCCATCATCAGGTCAGCTCTTAGATATCATCGGGTTTACGTATGTGGTCCAAATTTCAGCCCATTCCATTAAGGGAACTGGTTCAAAATATACTTGCTTGTTTTAACGGACAACTTACATACATACGAACAATGCATGTGAAATAAAAGCTTGAAAAAAAGCAATCTTTCGCATTTTGACCTACGTATTTATAATAATAGTACTTATTAAAAATTTAAGGTTACTATTCATCGGTCTTCTCTTGAACTTTCATTTTTAGCTCCGTTTTCCTTTAATAATTGTTTTCTTTCTTCTGTTTCTTTTTTAAAATGTAAAAGTCATAGTGTTGCTCGCCTTTATTAACCTAAAATCAGACTCTATTATTAGTATCTACATCTGTATTTATTTATTTATAAAATGCAACAACGTACGTAATATTGGCCACGTTTCGAGTTCATCATCAGATCAGCTCTTAAACGTCAATAAAAATACATTGAGAATATTAGATATCATTTATTAGTGTTTACGCTAGGTATTTTATTCGTGCTTTTATGAATTTCTTCATTTATACACACAAACTTTGTTAAACCGTTCTCAAGTATGATACATGAGGCAAGTGATTTTTATCTAATAGAAGATTAATTTGTTTTTCACTATTCCCTTGAAAACTACGATTTTTGGGGCATAATAAAAACAACATCAGTACTAAATACCTAAGACCGTTTTTTTTCGATTCGTTAAGATCTTCTTTCGTAATGACAAAACGAATAAGGAAAATTCTACGACCGGTACACAGTCATTATACGCTTATCGAACCCAAACTAACAAATCCAAACTTGGTGAGCCTGTAATGTAATCGCTATATGTATGCCTATAATATTTGAGGAGTTCCCTCAATTCCTCATGGATCCCCTCATCAGATTCTGATTTGGTGACAATGGGACCACCTCGGAAGTATATTCTATCAAACTAAAAAATATTTTTTGAAATCGGTCCATAATAGAGGGATAAATCGGTGAACATACATAAAATATTAATACAGTGGAACAAAGAACCTCCTCCTTTTTTGAAGTCGGTTAAAAAGAAACCTTTACGTACCAAATTTTCAAAATCTTGTACAGCTATTGCTATGACTTCTGATGTATTGACACGATAATACTGGCGTTCTGTTTTTAGTATTTGCTGTTATAGCGGCAGTAAAAATAAAAATAAAATCAACAGTCTAGCTATCACGGTTCATGAGACCGAGACAGACATACAGACAGACAGACAGACAGACAGACAGACAGACAGACAGACAGACAGACAGACAGGCAGACGGACATACGGACAGACGGACAGACGGACAGACAGACAGACAGACAGACAGACAGACAGACGGACAGACGGACGGACGGACGGACGGATGGACGGACGGACGGACGGACGGGCGGGCTGGCGGACGGACGGACGGACGGACGGACGGACGAACGGACGGACGGACTGACAGACAGATAGACAGACAGATAGATAGATGGACAGAGGAATCTTAGTGATAGGGTCCCGTTTTTACCCTTTGGGTAACATACCCTAATAAGGCTGCGGCTCCACTGAAGCGGAGACGAGCGGAGCGGCGCGGAGCTGTGCCAATATTAACCAATAGAATCTAAACCAACGTGCGCAAGGCGCGCTTGACGTGACCGCATGTGCCGTCTATTGGTTAATATTGGCACCCTAAAAAACCGCCTTCAAAAACGCAAAAGATTACTTTATTTTAAAAGTGTAGGTACCTAATAGGTTAGTCCAACTGATGTCGGGTTTTTTGTTGAAAATGTTGTGGTCGCCGACTTCAGTTGGACTAACCTATTAGGTACCTACAATTTTAAAAGAAGGTATTTTTTGCGTTTTTGAAGACGGTACTTTGTTTCCAAATACTTTTATTTTATTTTATACTTTTTAGTGATCATAATACGCTGTTACGTACTCCCACTTCTTGGTTGATATGAAACTTTAAGTTATTTCAAGCGCGCCGCAAGCAACGCCGCGGGAAAGTCATAGTCATATTTCAACAAGTAAATATTCTTCGTTGTAGTCACTCGACTATCTTAATCGAGATATCTTATCGCCACCCTTGAAATCAGTACCGTTGAGGAGTTCGGGTGGCCATCCGTGGTCTTCATCATCAGTTCCAGTTCACCAAATGATACTTTCTGAATGCAAATGCTGGACTTGTTACTAAAAATACTAAAATCGCTATATGTTTTCCTACAATATTTGAGGAGATATTATCCTTTTCCCCCGGGACTCAAACACAATTGGATCATCGCTATATCTCTAAAGAAAAATTAGTCGTACAACCAGGCAGAAATACTTACTAGTTTTGAGATCTGGGTTAAAATAGCTCCACTTTTTTTGCCCCATACATATCTTTCAATATCTTTTACGTTTATTACGATGTCTTTCAGATTTTTCAAAATTATTTCTGACATCTGATAGTTTGACATAAGTTTGATACTTGTCAAAGACATTATAGCACTTGATAGCACTACTACTTGTAGACGCCATTAAAATAAAAAATAAAATAAATAGCACTACCGAGTCATTGTTCGAAAAAGGTTAATTAAAACCGTTTTACATAATAAATCGCAGCTTGGAGTGAAATTGGCAGCATGACCCAATTTTTACTCAAAACGACCAAAAATAAATAATTTGAATCTTTCCTCTGGAAGGTAAGTATGTTCTGTATAATTAAACAGGTTTTTCAGATCGCAATGAAAGCCTCTAAAGCCGAATGATATACGGTTGTTGGTATCAGTCAAGCTTTAGAACTTATAGCTGACATAAAGTAAATAAAATATAAATATAAATGTATATCACGAAAACGAATTCTAAATACCAAAATATCTTAAATATCTTCACATTATTGCTTCCAATTAGATCCTTACAAAAGACTGTAGACCGGGAGATACTGACACAAAATTTCCGGTCATTTGTACCAGTATGGCGACCCTTCAAGGGTCTAATTACGTAATGACGAAAAGGAAAATGATGGTCATAGCGCTGGTACCGGTGGCCCAAACGCGTGGACTTCGACTACGTCTCGCCACTACACTGTTTACGTATATTGATCTTTCCATACATAATTATTATAAATATTTTTCGCATTAGTTCCCTAAATGTGTAAGTAATAAAATACTGAATTTAAATCTCCTTAGTATCCGCGGCCTTTTTTTAAAGTGTTTTTAGCCAGGATCTGGCATTGTTCTTTGGTAACATGATTCAATTTTGGCCAAAAACCTTCTGATTAATAAACTATTACTTCCAACTAAATAACCACCATTTACTGCCGCACTCAGAAGCGTCATTTAAGTTTAATGCTTGTTTAGTGAAGTGTTGTCTTACTGCCGCACTCAGAGACGTCAATTAAGTTTAATGCTAGTTTAGTGATGTGTTGTCTTATTCTATTACTATAGCAAAGAAAGTGACGGACGCAACTTTAATCAAGCATTAAAATTAATTGACGTCTCTGAGTGCGGCAGTTATTCTTATTGCTATAGCAAAGAAAGTGACAGCAGCAATTTGAATCAAGCATTAAATTTAATTGACGCCTCTGAGTAAATAATGGTTGCTACTTAAGAATACTGTAGTGTCACCACAGAGTTTCACCACGTTGATCGCTTCTTAGGGCCGTATTAATAAACTAATCTCGACTGCAATACCCGTCTCAAGATGCGTCAAACATGACAGTATTCTATGGCTTGACAGTTACTTTGACGTATCTTGTGACGAGCATCTTAGCTGAAATGAGTTTATTAATACGGCCCTTAGATTACGAAGCTAGCCTATGTTTTTCTAGGATACGAATATCTTTCAACCACGTGTATGATGCCAGCTTTAAATGTAATTCTGATAAAACGTAACGTGTAGGGACGATTTTATTTTCACAAATAAACCTAAAACTCTTTTTATAAAGAGTTTTAATGGCACAAGATTTAAAAAGATACTAATGTCAAATTGTCAAAGCACAATCACAACTTTACTTAATGATTCATTTTAATTATGGTTTTTTTTCGTAGTAATCCCCGATAGTGGTACAAATCAATAAAGTAAATCCATGATTCATGATCTCGTAAAAGAAGTTGAATGTACCTACGAGTACAAGTGCTATTTTAGCTGTGTGAGTGTGAGAAGAGTGGGACATAAAAATCGGAATCGTAAGTTTCAATTTTAAATTATTTCACATAATAGCCCTTAACAGAGACCGTCTTTTCATTTCAGAATAATGTGTCAGTTTTCTAAACACCATGGAGCTTTTAACCATGATTAGAAACATAGTTCAATATAAGGCACAACTTGTTTATTTACATTACGTTGTGACACATGTATTGAATGAATTAGTTAAGATGGGGCACACTGAGATCATCATCAGGAAAGGCGATGATAAATCAGCCTGTAACTCAGTCAAATATTAACTTAAAAAAAAGTTACCAATATAGGGATGATCCAAATCACCCACCCTATCTACTGTTAAAATTTCTCCAAAGGTTTTCCAGACACCCTGTATATATATTTGTTTTTCAGATGTTCGAAATTTGAATGTCATAAGAACATCGAAATTGATGTTCTTAAGAATCCATAAGATTACTGCCGCAGATAAAAAAATTACTCTAACAACAGAGTTGATTATTATTCTGGTCATAATTTGCGGTTTCTGAACGCATCATAGAGGGTTTATGATATGAGTGTAGATAAAATATTTAAAGGTTAAATCGGTTTTAACAAGGAAACAAGCACGAAAAGGCAAATAAAAAGAGGTTTTCATACGTCAAAAATAGCAAAGAATACATTTATTATTTATTTATTTATTTAAGAACACATACAGTCGTACGTTAAATATGTATACAGGTAATCAAGTAACACTATAAAGACCTAGAGGTTCATAAAAAGTACAGAAATAGGTACTAATGTTTATATAAAACTAATGTTAGGTACGGAAATTAAAAATGAACAATACTACTATTTGGTACAACAATTGCACAAAAACTGCTATAGTAAAGTCATTGCACGAATTATACAGGAAGAAGATAAAAGAGGGTTCAGAGTTAATTATCTATAAAATGTTGCTTGACATTTTTTTTCAGGGTACTAAGTGAACTAATAAATGGGTCAATATCATATAAATGCTCATTAAATAAACGAGGAACTCGTCTGAAGAAAGTGTGTTTGGTGTAGTTAGTACGAGCAAAACTGACATGAAATAATTTACGAGGACGTAAGGAGGGACGTGGAATATTAAAAGTTATGCTTTGTAAGAGATCTGGACACCTAATTTCATTTTTTAAGATTTTGAAAAAGAAAATCGTATCTAGATAAAGACGTCTGTTCCTGAGTGAAAGAAAGTTAAAGTATTTCGAAGAATCTTTTGAATTATTAAAAATTTTCCCAGTCTTATAGCAGAGTGATTTCAGGAAAATATTCTGAATACGCTCTAACCGATCTATATGAATTTGGTAAAGAGGAGTCCAAACCACGGAAGCGAATTCTAAAATACTTCTAACAAAAGAATAAAATAAAATCTTATGGGTCTCTGGACGTTTGAATGGTTTACCTATTCTAAGTATCATTCCCAGATTTTTGTAAGCTCGTTTACATATATTATCAATATGAGTAATAAAATTCAATTGGGAGTCCATAGTGACACCTAAATCTCTGATGGAGGACACACGGGCTAAAGATTTACCGTTGACAACATAATCAAATATAACGGGATCGGTTTTACGGGCAAAACTAATAACAGAGCATTTATTAGTATTTAAATAGAGGTGACTATTTGAGCAATAATTATAGAAGTTGTCGAGATCCCTCTGCAAATAAAGACAGTCAGCATTAGTGGCGACGGCTTTATAAATTTTGGTATCGTCTGCGTAAATTATATGCTCTGAGCTTTGGAAACATGTTGCTATGTCGTTAATATAAAGGACAAAAAGAAGTGGACCCAGGTGAGACCCCTGGGGGACTCCAGAAGGGATAGGCAGGAAGCCTGATGTAAAACCCTTGAGAGCAACCGCCTGACTTCGATTACTTAAATAGGATTGGACCCATCTTAGGAGGTCTCCGTGAATACCGAGTTTCTGAAGTTTCGTAATCAAACAATTATGGTTAATTTTATCGAAACATTTAGAAAAGTCTGTATACACTACATCCACCTGCCAACCAGAAGAAAACGCATCCAAAATAAAGTCAGTAAAACAAAGTAGATTAGTGTCCACACTCCTACCTTGACAAAAACCATGCTGATATT
The DNA here is from genome assembly GCA_946894065.1 of Acleris literana. Classification (NCBI taxonomy): domain Eukaryota; kingdom Metazoa; phylum Arthropoda; class Insecta; order Lepidoptera; family Tortricidae; genus Acleris; species Acleris literana. Next base: position 582,117 of record OX335688.1, on the reverse strand, counting down.
GAGATATATGTTGACAAAATGTTGCACTAATTTGTTGAGTTACGAGCTTTTCCAGCAATTTCCCGAATATATTAAGCTTACTAATACCCCTATAGTTTGTAACAAAATGTGCATCACCACTTTTAAAAATAGGTGTAATTAAAGCATTTTTCCAAAGAATAGGAAAGTTACCACTTGAGATAGATTTTTGAAAAATTATTGTTAACGGAATTGTTAGCTGACGGGCACAAGATTTAATAAATATTGGGTGAATTCTATCAGTACCACTCCCCTTATTAACATTCACCCCATTCAACAATTTAAAAACGATGTCTTCTGTGATGTTGATTGAGCACAAATCAATAATTGTATCATGTGGGGCAGATGGATCAACATCACTGGAGGGATCCTCAACAAAAACCGAATTAAAATAATCATTAAAAAAGTTACTTATAACATTACCATCATTAGAAGTTTCCTGGTTATAAGACATACTATCAGGTATACTATTGGAAGGGAACTTTGATTTCATGAATGACCAGAAATGGGTGGGACAACTATGAATTCTTTCTTCGGCAAGAGAGATAAAATTATTATAACATTCGATCTCCAGCTTATGCTCTCTCTTCCTCAAGAACACAAACTCTAAGCGATCCAGAGGATTACCATACATTTTCAATCTCTTATGAACCATTCGTTTTTGCTTTCTAAGTCTTATCAACGCACGAGAGAACCATGGCGGGTGATTAGAATTGCTATTTAAACGTTTATGAGGAACATATTTCGATATTAAATTGTTAATGACGGAGTATAGAAAGCTAACAGAGTTATCTGTGTCTAAATTATATAAGAGGGTCCAATCAGTGTCAAATAGTTCTCCACGGATTTTCTCATAGTCTCCAAGAAAGAATAAGGGCTTTAACGACTGATTAGGTGTAAGTTGTAGAAAACATGAACTTAGCGACAAAGTCAAGGAGATATCTAACGCCTTGTGCTGAGGATCCTCAGTAGTGAGAGGAGCGGTACAAGCGGCCACAGTACACTGCGCGTTAGTCAGAACTAAGTCCAAACATCGCCCATTAATATTAGCACACGCATTATACTGCCGCGCGCCAGTCAACGCCTGAAAATCAGAGAGAAGAGCAACTATTCTATCATCACTAACATCAATATTGAGGCGGTTCGAGTCAGGATTAGATAACCAAGATGCATGGGAAATATTGAAATCACCAAGTAAAACAAATATATCATCCGGATTATTTTGCATAATGATAGCAGTGAGCAGTGAGTGTGTGCAGTGTACATGTGCGCAACTCTAATATTATTGCCCTGCACCGAAGTTTTTTGTGTAGTGCTTTTGTTTTCTCCATCATAAAAAACCAGAACATGCTTGACGTGTTTAGCCTACGTGTAAAGTTATTGGTCCCGGGTTATACCGGTATATAAGTATGTATTTCTCTTTATAAGAGAATATAACCCCATAGAACAAGCCTAGAGCTTAGTAATTATGTATGCCCCCCTCCCTCCTCGGCAGGCTCGGAGAACATGGAGCCGCTTCGCACGTCGTGCGCGCTGGCCGCGGGCAAGCTGCTGAAGAAGCCCGACCAGGCGCGCGCCGCCGCGCTCTGCGCGCACCTCTACTGGAAGATCGACAAGGACGGGAACCCGGTCAGTCACGCGATTATTACAGTCAGGGAGCCCCGGAACCCTACCGTATACTATAAATACAAGATTTGTTTCCAGCTCTTTAGAAGTTTCTGTCACCTATCGCTGCTCGGTCGTTCGGTTTGCATCGATGCGACGTTCGATAGTACAGTCACAATCTTAATGAGCCCCTTTGGAGTTCTGTAATTCTGCCGCATGTGTGAAATTGCATCTAGTTTCATTCGTTTGCGCCCTTTATTCAGGGACGCACCGTGTTTAAAGTACAATATTAACACGTACGTTGATTCCGCAGTGGGCCCTGAGCGAGCCGGGGCGCGCGCTGGAGTGCCTGCGCAAGGCGGCGCGCGTGGCGGCGCAGTGCATGGACGGCGCCGTGCAGGCGCAGCTGCTGGCCGAGCTGCTCGGCCGGTACGCGCTGCTGCGGGCCAGGAGGCATCCCGGCATCACGCAGGCGCTCATACAGGCCGTAACTACATTATTTTTGCCATTTCAACTTTACACGTCTTATTTCATCATCGGTATGACTAGGTAGATTGAACGTTGTACGCGAGAAACACTATGTCCGATATTCGCCCATCATACGTCTTATGCGAGCAACACTTTGCCCGACTCTCGTCCGTAACACGTCGTATGCGAGCAACCCTATGTCCGAGATTCGTCCATCATACGTCGTATGCCAGCAACCCTATGTCCGAGATTCGTCCATCATACGTCGTATGTGAGCAACACTATGCCCGACTCTCGTCCACCATACGTCGTATGCGAGCAACATTGTGTTTGTGTCCGACAGTCGTCTATTATACGTCGTACGCGAGCTACACTATGTTCGACTCTCGTCCATAATACGTCGTATGCGAGCTACACTATGTCCGAAACTCGTCCATCATACGTCGTATGCGAGCAACATTATGTCCGACACTCGTCCATCATACGCCGTATGCGAGCAACCCTGTTCGACACTCGTCCATCATACGTCGTATTCGGCCATCAGTATCTATGACACACGATCATCATACGTCGTATTTGATCATCACCAAGGGTCGCATTTTAGGTGCCAATAACGACAAAATGACGTTTCCCTAAAGGGTACTTTATTGTAGCAGCTGTTTCGATATGAATTGGTACAAATAAATAATAAAATAAAAAATTAATTTATCAGAATTAAATACAGCTTAATCGCAATCAACATACGGATCACAGCAGTAACATTATTTCTTCACCATTTATTACTAAAAATGGCAAATTGAGTCAACTCATGTCATGTTGCCATTTCTCTTAAGAGAGTATTGTTCAAAATAATTATAGTACAAGAATAATATTTATTTATATAATTAGATGTCACAACATAACAATAGTTTCTTTTAAAATTATAATGTTGTTTTGATGATTTTGCTACCGTCTATCTGAATATCATTATCCATGAACTCGAAAAGTTTAATAAGTTATGCAGAATCGGTTCGGCGATACTCGGATAAAATTTCAAATTTTAATTACTTGTCTTTAATTTTTAATCAATCTATATGCAAATTGACGTCATCGGCACCAAAAGTGCGATCCCAGGGGCCCGTTTCTCAAAAAGTATTAGTCTAATAATATTAGTGTTTTGTCTCGTAAATAAAACTAAAAAACGAGACAAAACACTAATATTATTAGACTGATACTTTTGAGAAACGGTTCCCTGATCATCACTATGTTTGGCACCCGACCATCATACGTCGTATTCGGCCATCATAATATCTAGGGCCCGACTTTCGGACGTATTCGGCCATCTTTTGTCTGGCATCCAAATATTGTATTTCGAATTCATCTATCACTTCGTCTAGCATCCAACCACCGCGCGTCCTAATTTAGCATCAGTATATTTTCCATGACTTGTATGAACTCGAACGCCAAGTCGAATGTTTCCAGGTGGTAGTGAAGATCCGCGAAGAGCTGGGCAACGTGGAGGCGAGCGAGGAGGCGGAGCAGATCACGCGGCACTTCCACAACACGCTGCGCCACCTGCGCCGCCCCGGCGACCTGCCGGCGCTCGACGCCGCGCTGCTGGGCTAGCGCCGCCGGGACGCTGGCCAGCGTGGAGGCGAGCGAGGAGGCGGAGCAGATCACGCGGCACTTCCACAACACGCTGCGCCACCTGCGCCGCCCCGGCGACCTGCCGGCGCTCGACGCCGCGCTGCTGGGCTAGCGCCGCCGGGACGCTGGCCAGCGTGGAGGCGAGCGAGGAGGCGGAGCAGATCACGCGGCACTTCCACAACACGCTGCGCCACCTGCGCCGCCCCGGCGACCTGCCGGCGCTCGACGCCGCGCTGCTGGGCTAGCGCCGCCGGGACGCTGGCCAGCGTGGAGGCGAGCGAGGAGGCGGAGCAGATCACGCGGCACTTCCACAACACGCTGCGCCACCTGCGCCGCCCCGGCGACCTGCCGGCGCTCGACGCCGCGCTGCTGGGCTAGCGCCGCCGGGACGCTGGCCAGCGTGGAGGCGAGCGAGGAGGCGGAGCAGATCACGCGGCACTTCCACAACACGCTGCGCCACCTGCGCCGCCCCGGCGACCTGCCGGCGCTCGACGCCGCGCTGCTGGGCTAGCGCCGCCGGGACGCTGGACGGTGTGGAAATATCTCAATTGCTGTGAAAATACAACTACAATACGCGTGTCCTAAAAAATTATAATTAGTCCGTCATTTCCATTATCAAAAAATATTGAACACGTATTGCTATTTTTTGTCAATTAAACAATAAATGACTAAGATAAAGTGCGTTGAAGTTTCGCGTGACGTCACGCAATGGCACACTTTATACCGCGTTGTGACGTCACGAGCCCCCCCCTCCCGAACTTTGATTCGCGTTATATTTGTAAATTTTCATTGATTTGATAAAGCAAAAAATACGAGTTCAATATTTTTTGATTATTTTACTGATGGACTAATTCGTTTTTTTTTTACCCAGGACACATCCCTATTAATCTTTCGATAATAAAGGCTGTATGTATATGAAGTTTGTAATCTAACAGCGCTTTCACGTTTTGCGATTTGGTCCGGCACAGCTGTCGCGCTGTACAGTCAAAGGTAAATAGTACATTGTTGCCTAGGCGCGGAAAGTAAGGGATTTCCTGACGAGGTGGTTAGCAGGCCGAGCAACAGCGAGGCCTGCTAAAATACGAGTCAGGAAATCCTCGTTTCCGCCGAGGCACACATAATGCTTTTCTCAAACAATGCGAGGAAATTATACAAATACATGATTATATGTATTTTTAATAACCTTTGACAAATTCGGAGAGAATGTTTGTTTGCGTCATACGAGTATTAGTAGCGATAGTTTGACGCACAACGAGCCGCCGCCCGCCGCCGCCGCTCCGCAGAGCCCCGCCGCGCCGCCGCCCCTCACTGCGCCCCCACAAGTTGGGTGTACGGGATTTTTTTCAGGGTCCTTTCGATTTTATACGCAATAGAGAGCACTTTTGAAAAAACAATATGGACATGGACGGAAAGTGTTTTCATATGCCTTTTTTTACTCCGAGTAAAAAAAGGCATTTTCTCAAACATGCTCGGAAATAACGGTTTTCCGATTGAAAAACATGGACGGAAAATGTTTTTTTTTACTCCTAGGAGTAAAAAAACCATATGAAAACACTTTCCGTCCATGTCCATATTGTTCATGCATAAGTGCTCTCTATTGCATATAAAATCGAAAGGCCCATGATAAAAATCCCGTACACCCAACTTGTGGGGGCGCAGTGAGGGGCGGCGGCGCGGCGGGGCTCTGCGGAGCGGCGGCGGCGGGCGGCGGCTCGTTGTGCGTCAAACTATCGCTACTAATACTCGTATGACGCAAACAAACATTCTCTCCGAATTTGTCAAAGGTTTTCAAAAATACTTATAATCATGTATTTGTGTAATTTCCTCGCATTGTTTGAGAAAAGCATTATGTGTGCCTCGGCGGAAACGAGGATTTCCTGACTAGTATTTAAGCAGGCCTCGCTGTTGCTCGGCCTGCTAACCACCTCGTCAGGAAATCCCTTACTTTCCGCGCCTAGGCAACAATGTACTATTTCCGTCCATGTGTTTCAGTCGGAAAACCGTTATTTCCGAGCATGTTTGAGAAAAGTAAATATCCGCTCATAGTTACAAAAATATGTACACATAAAGCTTATTTTCATAATAATAACTAATAAGATGTGTATATTTTCGACACTTTGTGGTGTATACATAATTAGTACCCTTGACTGTAGCTAGTCTATAACGAAGTGTCCTTCGTAAGCGACATGCAAAGCGACGCGTAAAAATCAAAATGTTCTCCTACGCGAAGACGCGTGCGAATCGCTATCTAAGACCACTAGGTAAAAAAAAAAGGCATTCGCTAAGTAGGATGGAAAAGTACTAAGTATAATGCAGCTGCCGCGAAACTAAACCGTCTAATATGAAAGCACTCTTATAATGACTTCTATCTTCAAAACCAACGAATGACTTTTCAAAGTCGCTAGTATCAAATACTTTATTATCAAGGATATAAAGACGTAAATACTTTTAAGACCTTACAACTCTATTTACCATCAAGTGGGTTGTGTATTAAAATGTTGATAATTATAAAATAACTTAGTATTGATTATTCCACTACGCCTGTTGGTTTTGTGAATACTAATCTCCTTGCATTTTCCCTATATCAAGTTGACGGACGTAATATTATTTCTACCTAAGTTGTGATGGAGAATTTTTTTTTGTTTGTAAATTTGTTAACATTTTCTGGCTGCACGAAATGAGCAATAATAGTCTCCACAACTTTATTGCCCTTGGTAAAAAAATAACTTTTTCATTTTACACAGTAAATAATGAAATCGCCATAGCAAGGATATTTCATATTTTTTATTACTTATAGTATGGACAAACGAAGAATGCACTGATTATGAATTAAATAATCATAATATTTAATATTTATACAGTATTTTATACCTTTTTGTTATTATCTAAGATCAAGTTGACTTTACGGTCGAAACTAAGGCAATATTAGTCTAAAGGACTGCAATTGTTTGAAATTAATTTAGAGTATGGATTAGTAAGAGCAATATGTAATGTTATTGTAATAAATGCAAGTTATTTAAGTGTTTGTGGTTTGTTTTCTCCCCCGAAAATTTATTACAGCCTACATAGGTTTCCTCCTAGTAGTATTATCAATGCGAAAGTTTGTGTTTTTTTGTTACTCCTTCACGCTGCAACAGCTGGACGGATTTGGATGAAATTTGAAATGATGTACTTTTTGATTTATAGCCAAAAATTTACAAGAAATGACCGGTCCCTCCGTTATTTCAGAAGTTTATGGACCAAAAAAATCAGAAAAAGTCCTTATATATAGATAAATATTTAAATATTACGCGAAAAATAAAATGAAGTTGTCAAACTTTACAGTTTTGGAAGAAATATCAAAAAACCTTAAAAATCTGTAATAAGACTAGTCAAAATCGACCTTATTGCATAGAAAATAAAGTTCATAACAAAATTAGTATCTTTTGCATTTGCGAACCATATCTTAAAAACGCAATTTAACCCTTCTTGGGGCGCGAGTCCGACCCGCGCTTGACCGGTTTTTATTAAATTGTAAATCGTATAGGATTACGGTTAAATTAACCTATTTATTTTATCTGGCAACCGCAACTTATTGGAGATACCCGATTGCCTTTCTTCACTAGACCTATCGAGATACGTCCACTCAATGCCACTCATGTTCCTAAGGTTAAGAGGAACAAGTGGACAACCAAACACCCCCATTGCTTTCGTATTGCTTATTTTGCGTTGCTGTTAGGTCGAGTACCCCATCTCCCAGAATAAGTAGACTTAGACTTAAGATGTTAAATAAATAAAACAAGTTTAACTTATACACAAATATATAACCTTATACTACAATATCTTATTGCCTTGCACATTATTTCTGTTGTTCAACATAATCTTCTCTTGCCTCTTCTTCTCTTCTTTGAACGCCTCCTTGTTCGCTTTCTTCTCGACTCTTCTCTCTTTCCGGTACTCTTTAAGGAGGCGTTTTCTTTCTTTCTTTTCTTCTGCATTTTCTTCTTTAGGTCTGGAATTAATAAAATCGTTTTGAAATGTTGTATAATGAGCCAAAGTTCCTAAAATCCCAGATCAGAGTGTGACGTATACCATACAAACAGTGAGGAAAGATGAGATAAGGCAGTAAGGGCAGCCACTGGAACCCTTGCCGCCACGCGGAAATTGCCTTAATGGTATTCGTATAAAAAATAACTGCGCTAAAAAAATACTTTCTAAATGCTGGATTTGTTACTGAAAACAACAAAATCTCTCTCTCTCTATGCCTATAATATTTGGGCAGTTTCCTCAATTTGTCACGGATGTGGATCAGATACTGACTTGGTGACAATGGTACTTCCTATACTCGACTCTTCAAGGAGTAAGGGGACTATTTGTAGCTTCCAGGTTAAGGCGGCGTCGTAGGTGAGCGAATTCCATGCGAATGCCATGCGGAGCGACGCGGCGCGAAAGTAACAAACAGTCGACAGCTATGGAAGTGTTCTACGTGACCAATACAGGCGCGGAGTGCGGGGGGCGCGGCGCGAAACAAAGCGAGCACGTAGGACAAGGCCCCGCGTCGCACCGCTTCGCATTGAAATCGCGTGTCACCGCATCGGATCGCTTCGCCTGTTCGCTTTGAATCGCCCATGTAGGACGTAGCCCAAGTTGCTGTCAAGAAGAGCGCCAATTCCATTTCGTAGCATGTGTAAGCTCAAGAAAATCCTACCTCGGGAAGTGAGGTTGTCAGAGTCTGCTTAGGGTGGAGCTGAGTTTGATTTAAAAAATTGACCCACCTTAGCGACAGCACGCTCAGCGTGGACAGCAACGTGTCTGCGTTAGTCGCAGCATCGTCATCATCACTGGCGCTGTGCTGCAGCGCGTTGAACTGGGCCAGCGCCTTCACGGTGAGCTTGCCGCCGTCGCCGAGCACGTCCGCCGGGATGCCCGTCTTAGGGTTGATGCGGATCTTCTGGGACTTCTGGGAGGAGAGATAGGGTTTTAAAGACAATGAACCGTCTGCAAATTGTATGAGAAGAGCCTGAAGGCCGTATAAAAAAACGAGCATCATGTCGGTTCACGATCGGCGGAGTTACAGCGTATCAAACACATTCAACGAATTAAAATATTTTTTAGAAACATGCTATTCTTTCATGGAATATATTTCATTTGGGGATGGGTCAAAGTTTTATATTTTAGCTGTTGCTCACGACTCCGTCCGCTTCGAAGTTTTTCGCTGTCATTTCTCGGGATTCAAGCCATCGCCATACAAAATTTCATCGAAATTGGTTCATTAGGTCGAATTTCGATCACACCGTGAAAGTGTAACAAACAGACAGCATACTCTCACATTAATAATATTAGTATAGATCGCCACTAGAGCCTTTACTTTATCTTAAATCACATCGTAATAGGAACTAATATACTCACTTGACAGTTAAGTCAACCGCGTCAAAAGAAGCAATATAAATATAAATAAAAGTGGAATAAAATTCATGGTTTATCAAAACTAACCCGGGAATAAATACTCCCACATAGGGCCGAACCTTAAGTACCGTAAAACGGGGTGAGTAGGGATTAAGGGGTGAGTAGGGACACAACCTAAAATAAAGCATATGCTACTAATTATAAGCCTGAAATTATTTCGAATAGACGTAACGTTATTGTCTATTTAATAATTGTTCTTATTTGTAACAAGTTATGAGTTATTTTAGGTTGTGTCCCTACTCACCCCTTAATCCCTACTCACCCCGTTTTACGGTACCCGAAACCGACGTGCATGCATGATCCGATGTAATACTACACGGAGTAATTATTAAGAAAATAAACAGATAGATATATAGGTAAATAGAAAAATGGAAATATTTAATATTGATTAATTATTAATTGGATAGTCCTCCTCTCTCTTATATTGCTGCGCCCAACAGGGTTCATAGTGTACGAATATCACCTATGTAAGTGTATTATGTATTATTATGAGTGCAATAAATAAATAAATAAATAAAATTTCTATAGGAGTCCCACAAGGCTCAATACTTGGTCCGTTTCTTTTCTTGGCCTATATTAACGATTTGCCCTATCACGTGCAGAACAAACACGATATTGTGTTATTTGCGCATGACACATCGTTAATATTTAAACTTGGCAGAAAGGAAACCAACTTGGATAAAGTGAATACAGCACTAGACTCGGTTGCGGGATGGTTCACCGCAAACAATTTACTTCTAAATAGTAAGAAAACAAAATGTATTAAATTCAGTCTTTCCAAAGTCAATACCAGTAAGAACCAACAGGTTAAACTAGATGATGAGTTCATTGAATTTGCTCATAACACTGTTTTTCTCGGTATTACACTGGATGGTAAACTACAATGGGGATCACATATTTCTTCGTTAGGTAATAGCTTAGTTCGGCAGCATATGCAGTAAAAAGAATAAGGCAACTCACCGATATTGAGACAGCTAGGCTTGTTTACTTTTCTTACTTTCACAGCATAATGACTTATGGTATTTTGCTCTGGGGTAAAGCCGCTGATATCCAAACAATTTTTGTATTACAAAAAAGAGCGATTCGCGCTATTTATCAGTTAGGATCTCGCATTTTATTACGAGAAAAATTCAAGCAAATCAACATTCACACAATATGCTTCGCTTCTCAATATATTTTTGAAATTGTTATGTATGTAAAACGAAATCAACATATATTTAAACTAAATAGTGACTGTCACTCGCGTCATACTAGAAATAAGGATACACTTGCCGTGCCTCGTTATCGTCTGCGAAAAGTGAGTTCATCTTTTATGGGCAATTGTGTGCGTTTTTATAACAAAATTCCCAAAAATGTACAAGTTTTGTCATTAAATAAATTTAAGTTGTTTATAAAAAACCATTTAGTTCGCAAGGCCTACTACACGATTAACGATTTTATAAATGACAAAGATGGCTTTAAATGATTTTTTATTTATATAATAATATATATATTTTTTTCTCTCTCTGTGTACTGACATACTCTGATTTTGAATTTGTTTTATATAATCCTGACATTTTTTTTTTTTCCTAGTTCTAATATTATTATTATTTTTGACTTAGTGATAACAGAATTTCTGTTTGTCAGTTAACATGTGCCTAATTGTAAATTGTAAATGATCTTCGACATTTAAAAAGTGTTCTGTATGAATCTATATTGAAATCTGAATCTGAATCTAAGAATGTGGAAGAAGCGAAGAGATCTGTCAGGATCGTAGCAGGTGAAAAGATGTCTCTGCCTACCCCTCTGGGAAACCGGCGTGATTTAATGTATGTCTGTATAAAAACTATATTCTGCTATCACGCTATCAGAAAAATCTTCCGTTACCTTCGGCTCCTCGATGAGCTTGGGATGATTGTAGAGGTTGGAGTACGTGGACAGGATGGACTCGCAGTCCCACTTCTGCTGCGGCTCCGCCGGGACCGTCTCCAGCTCGTCTTCCGACTCCTCGCTGATCTCTTGCAGGCGCCGCATTCTGGGGACATCACAAATTTCTTTTTTGTAAATTTCACTTTTGTTAGCGACTGTTACTTCTAACTTTTGGCCACCTTCCGTCTCCGTCATCATACCAACTCAATGATACCATATTAATATTGTAGTCTTTGGAATGGCATAAGTTTTACCTAATGCGGTCGCCTAGCCTGTTTCAAACTACTTCAGCCAACGAACATCGTCTTCACATTAGTCTGTAAGTGGGATCTGAGACCCATAGACATTTGAAATCACAAAACTGCAAATCTAAGACTTCAAATGCGTTGCCAACCCTGAGGACTAAGATGGAATGCCTGTATTTTAGTAATTTCACCGGTTGTCCTATCCCCACACTGGAACACAGCAATGCGAACACTGCTGCTTGGCGGTGGGTTAATGGATAAGATGGTGGTAGCGATCCGGACTGACCCTGCACAAGGTCCTACCACCTGATGTTGAGTGTACCTAATTAGGCGGTTGCAGCTGTCGCTCACCGAACGCGGCCGACTAGCATGTTCTTTACACTGTTGCGGTAGCCATACATGCGGTGGAGGACTCAATGTAATTGCCGCTTTAGTACATTTTCCACACGGCAAGTAAATCTTGTTGATGTAGGTACCTGGCGACCTCGCGCTCCTTGTCGAGCTGGCGGCGTCTCTTGGACTCCTCGAACTCCTCAGCAGCCTGCAGCAGCATGGCGTGCGACTCCGGCATGAACCCCTCGATCTCCTCGCAGTCCAGGGCGCCCAGCTCCGTGTCGTCGTATTCCGCGTACATCTAGATCATCGTAGATATATAGTGAGTTAGCAAAATTATGGGTCAACTATCGCTTCCTGCCGCCTTCGCTAAGATCTTTCAAACTACGCAATGAATATTAATGCGGTCGTCTGCCTCCTTTTTCAAATAAGAAAAACAAGAGGAATATTTTTATGTTTAAGAAATACTGGTATCTTACATAGTTCGAACCATTACGAATCAGCGAAGTTTTTAAACTATTTTTGCTTGTTTTTTTTATAATCAACTTATTAAGTAAAGACATAGAGTTTGTTTCTCCATACTAGATGTTTTAGTGTTTGTTTTTCTCTTTGTATGGAAAAAAAACTTATGTCATTACTTAAAAAGATGTTTAAAAAAAACGAGAATATTGTAAGATACCACTGAAAATCTTCTGAAATAAAACATGAAATTAAGGATTTGACGTGACAAGGACATAACACAAAATTACAAAAATTCAAAATATAATGATCAATATCTCCGAAACTAGTAAAAATCGCTGATCATACATGGGAATAAATCGATAGCTTTTTAGCTGCTCTATCAGCCCTAGGCGGGTTGACGTCGATATATGGGACACCTGTATTTATAAGCAGCAGCACCCACCTGTTCGAACCGGTCGTCGAGCAGCGTGAGCCCCTGGTTGCGGCGGACGACACTGGACGACATGGAGTACTGCGAGAAGCGGGACTTCGTGTCGTCGCTGCTGCGCGGCCACGCAGGCATGCGGCCGCCTTCCTGGAAATTAATGTAATGCTTAGGTATTATCATAGTCATGAAACTAGTCAAGCCTCTGTTTGCTAGCAAACGTAGGAGACGCTTCTTGTCAAATTACGTGGTGAACACTTTACCAGAAACTGTTATTAGTGCAACCTCAGTGAACTTCCTCAAAGTAGACTTGATGTGATACACGCATCAACTCAAAGAGCTGCTAGTGTATTAAAATAAATAGCAAAGTATAAACAGAAAACTAGGTCGTCTCCGGCCCTTTAGGAGTTAGTGCTACCGCTCTGGACTGTTCATATATCGTCGGTGATACAGCTAAACCGCGTAACTAACAAATTTATGATAGAGCAAAAAGGTGCATTTTGCTTCTTATTAAAAATGTTACAGATGTAGTGAAATATCCTTTCATATCGTATTTTCTCGGAAATGTTCGTATTTGTCATGCTACTTCAGTCTGACTCAGTACCCATCAAGACAACGTGGGGGAATATCGCGAGAGTGATAATCGATATAGAGTGGTTAATACCATAGTATTTTTTTTGTCTATATCGTGGTGGTTTTAACATCTCGGTGTGATATACTTCAAACTCGTGGTTTGACATTTGACACTGATAACTAAAGTACTCTATTTATTTAATTCAAACATGTCACTTAAAAATTCAATAATTTATAGACACGTCGGCATCACTCGGAAGTAGACGTGAGTTCCGAGTTTTCACTATGTGAAAGGATTATTCACTAGATCTGTACTGACGTGGTTTTGTCCTAAAATACTGTGCACGAGGAAAACGCGACGACGGCACGGCCTCGACTAAACCGGCTCGATACGTCCTGTTGAGTTTGCTTGTAGAGGCACGCACGCATGCAAGCAAGCGATATACCTAAGTTTGGTATTATTTATCTACAGGGTGGAATATGGGTCAGTATGGGTCATTGACATCACTGGAATGCTTGCCGCCTTGTTCTTTTGGCAAAAATCTGTGATTGTATGTATGTATACTCTTTATTGTACAAGAATAAAATAAGAAATACCAAAATACACTTAAATAAATTGGGATGGTCCTCTAAGGGCATCGCGTGGCGGTAAGAATGCTATTAGGTGCCCTTAAAAATTATAATATCGCCTGAGCTTCCATACCATAAAAAGTCCGTCATTTGATTTGAAACTTTAAAAAGTAAAACATCTAAATTTATTTTACCTTTGCATTGCTTTCATCATCAGAATCCAAGTCGGAAGCAAAAGCTTGGTCGGAGTCATTGTCCATGCTGTCTTCACCGTCCTCCTCAGACTCAATGTCGGAACCTGACAAAGTGACAACGATCTTTAGCTCACTTTCTATGGCATGTTACACTAGTCCATCAGTGTAGTAAGTATAAAGGATTGACATTTATTGTGACGAAAATAGTCCCCAAAAAAAGCATTTCAACAAAGTAAAATCAAATCTGTTCTTTGAGGTCTATGGCAAGCACTTTCTATTTAAAGTCATATATGAAAGTTTTCATGGAAGTGTGTGGTTCAATGACGTCTAAACAGCTGAACCTTTTTAAATGGGGTCTATATGGTTTCCCATAGTTATTACTGACTCTGAGTGTTGCCTAGCTAGATAGACGGGTCACAAGTGATACATTTTATCCTGAAAAATTCAATAGTTTAGAAAAGGTGATAGGACTTCTAAGCAGTTCAAGTTGCAGGCAAAAAATGAAATACATTTGGATGATAGAAATAGTATCATTTGTTTGTTCTTACCTTCTCCTTCCCCCATGGCCAGCTCAATGAAATTATCTTCCAATTCATTGTCAGGGTCTTCAAAGTCAAAATCCTCATCTAGGGCTGCCACCACTTCAGGGTCTAAGTCCAGGCATAACCCTGAAATAAACAAAGAAGTGGTATTTTTATTTTACTGCTGTAACAGGTTTAACTTATATTTTATGAATAAAACACATGACCTAATATTATATATAATATAATATTCCCAGTTCTTATAAAAACGTTTATGAGATGACATCTGAACCAGTAGGATAACCTACAATTTTTTTCGCTGTTTGCATTTGAAGTTAACTTTATTTCATAATAATATACTTATCAAAAATGTCTAGAAACAAAAGATATGAAAATAAACTAGTAATGTTTTAATTTATGTTAAAGTATACTTCGTCTCTTTCTGTGAAACTCAAATGAAGGATAAGTACAATGCATATGGGTGATTCCAAGGGAGTTTCAACCGCTGTCAATCCGCTGTCCTAAGTATTTACGAAATAGGCGATAATATACTTAAAATTCGTTCAATTGTAGCAAGAATTACGATAACAGTATAGCTCTGTGTGAATGTTAGCTGCTTGGGGTAGTTCATTCTTTCAATATTTATGACAGCGGGCTGACGGCGGTTGAAACGCCCGAGAATCACCCATATGTTAAGTATACTTTAGCTACCATATTTTCTTGAATAAGAGGGTTAGGCTCCAGCCATGACATTTTGTTTGACAATTCAATTTTAAGCCATCAGATCAAAAACATTCCACTATAAATGTTTTACCTTGTGTAGCAGCCTTATTGAGCAGCCCAACATCTTCCTCCACCTCAGACGCAAACACTGAACTCGGTAGATTTAGGTTATCAAGCACCGGGATCTCTCTCGGCTCACTGTCATCTTCAGGCTGAGATTTCTCTTTCCTTTTGTGTGTTGCTTTCTGGAAACAGAAAATGACAAAATAATTACTTATATTGAAATTACACATTGAAAAGAAAGTGGACTTTGCCTAACTTACAGGCTGCAACAGAAGTGTGACCTCCTTGGTGTCCTTAAGGTGTTGCAAGTAGTTGTAGTCATCGTCAAAGTAGACACCATATTTACGCTGTTCTTCTCTACGTTGCTCTATGGTCAGTTCCTGGTACAAAAAAACTTCATCACCATGGATGTATTTATGACATAAAATATAACAAACGTTCTTCAATTATTTAAAATCACTGGGATCACTTATGAATGCCTAACTCAGCAACAAAATGAAATTAGCTGATGGAGTATGTATCTAGGTTACAGAATTACTTACTGGTTCCTTCTCTTTTCTAGGTGGTACGTTAGCATTAACCGGCACTAAGACCCGCTGTGGTGCGCTCTCGTCCGCCGCTAAAGGATCCCGCTGAGACCGGTGCACTAAATTAAAAGTTACAGCCTTCTTCCGATCTATAAACTTCTTCTTGGTTTTAGGCTGAAAAGGTTATGATTTGTTAGTTAGTCAGCAAGTTTATACGGAAAATGTGCGGCCAATGTAATTAAGAAAGGAGCTTTACCATTTTAGTCGGTTATATTCAATTGTTAAACACGGAAATAAGAATTATTGTACGATAATGCGCAAAACATGTGTTGTTTTGGCAAACGTCAATGACAAAGAAGGAGCGTTCTGAAGGCAAAACATTTATGAGAGGTTACGACCATAGACGTATAATGTTACGACTGAAAGTGAATAAAAAATTAGTTGTAAGTCTTAACTTTTAGAATTGAATTTCACAAAAATGGATTTGTATTTACAAATTTTATTGATTATATTAAATTAAAACATTCATTTACTTTCTAATAAATTGAGTATTTAGGTGATAAGGTTTTAGAACGATTTCGTAGTGATGTTCAACCCTTTTTTTTACAGGTTTTTGTTTCAACCAAGGCTAGCCAACATCTCATGCGTAACTGTCAATGTCATGTCTTAAGTGTAAATTGCAAAACATAACCTAAACTATGCTATGTATCAGAAAATTTAGAGTTTTTCACACAAACTACAAGAAAATTGTAACAAAATGCGTTTCTGTAGCACTCATACGATCGAAAACTTCTGCAAAGCCCAAAACTAACCTTTATTCTCACACAATTATATTCCCAAAAACAGATTTTCCGACACGGCCTAAAAAGACGAGTAAAGATGAAATTCAAAAGGTGAATAAAAGCACAAATAAATGTAGAAAAAAATGTATTTATACTTCACGTACCTTAGCGTACATACTTGATTTAACTTTCTACCAGTTACATTGATTTATGCCTTAAAATGTTATCTGTAACGTAGACGTATAATTTTAGAGTGCGAGGTTTTCTGAACTCTACAACTGGCAAAGAGAAAATCTCAAAAACGAAGAGTTCGTGCTCCACGATGGCCCGCCGTATGCTAATGGGGAATTGCACATGGGGCATGCTGTCAACAAGGTATTTGTATATTAAAAAAAGGAAACAATCCAAACTATTGTTATAAATGGGAAAGTAAGTTTTGGCTGTCTGTTTGTTACGTTTTCACGGCTAAACCGCTGAAGCAATTTAGATGAAATTTGGTATGGAGATAGTTAAAACCCCGAGGAAGGACATTACCCACAATAAACGAAACAACTTCTTTGTGGATGGAGTCACGGGCAAAAACTGGTCAAGAATTACAATAATAAAAATAAGATTATTTACTTATTAGAAAATCAAGTATGATATGCCTAGTAATATTATATTTAAAGGTAACATAGATTGTACAAAGTTGTATTTGTTGTTGGCTTTACTGCCAGTCTAACCATTAAACCATAAACCATTTCGCGAAAGCAGGTATTTCGTCTATGTCAGTATTTTGTTATGTTTTGTTGTCTGTTTGTCATGAATAAATGTCTTTTATTTTCTTTTTTTATTTAGTAGTTAATATCCCACCAATACATAAATGTAAAAACAGGCCAAGTTCTTATACTAGCTAGGAGTTATGTGTTTAATTTTTTATACATTATAATGAGGGATAATAATTTGATTATTTTCTGACTAACGGAAATTTTTGTACTTTTTGTTTATTTTTTCAAATAATGATTATATCTGTACTTGCCAGGCATTTTATGGGTATTTTCCTTTCAGGAATTCTATATCAATATTTAGATATAATGTAGGAAATGAAATAAATAAAATGTTTATGTCAAAAAACTTTTGGTTTTCTTATTTATTTATTTATTTATTTATTAAGGATTTCCAACAGATAATACATCCAACTTATGCTTATATCTATTTTAAATATCTAACTCGATGCTTACCCAATTATAGGAAACCACATCTTACGAACTTATAATATAATTGAAATATTACAGATAATAAAAGACATCAACAATAGAGGTTGGGTGCTCCGAGGCAACAAGGTCCACTATGTTCCAGGTTGGGATTGCCACGGACTCCCTATTGAGCTTAAGGCCCTCCAGCATGCCACTAAATTAACTTCTTTCGAAGTCTCAGACCCTCTAGAAATACGGAAGATTGCCCGAGAATTTGCACTAGAAACGATTAAGCAACAGAAAGAGAAATTCATAAGCTGGGGTATCATGGCCGATTGGGACAAGCAATGTTATAAGACGATGGATAATTATTATGTGATGAGGCAGCTTGATACGTTCTATGATATGTATGAGGCAGGATTAATTTACAGAGCTTTAAAGCCGGTGTATTGGTCGCCTTCTTCAAAGTGAGTTAAATATTGCATTGTGACATACATGAAATTTTTATTGAAGAATTTATGTATGGTAATATTATTTGCAACATATGAACGTGTTGACTGCTACCATTTTTAGGGTTCCGTACCCAAGGGGTAAAAGCGGGACCCTAATTACTAAGACTCCACTGTCCGTCTGTCACCAGGCTGTATCTCATGAACCGTGATAGTTAGACAGTTGAAATTTTCACAGATGATGTATTTCTGCTGCCGCTATAACAACAAATACTAAAAACAGAATACAATAATACAACAAACATAATTACAACAAACGTGATTTTTTCGCCGTTTTTTGCTCGATAATAATAACGGCAACTGGTATAGTGTCTAATGTTGTATAGATGGTACGGAACCCTTTTTGCGCGAGCCTGACTCGCACTTGGAGGGTTTTTTATTTTAACCTTATTTCTTTCATAATTGTCTTATGATACTCTGATGGTGCTCATGGCATCCAATGGGTTGATTACATCAAAATGAGCCTGTATTTATTTTTTGTTTAATTTTCAGGACAGCTCTAGCCGAGGCAGAGTTAGAATATGATGCACACTTTGTAAGCACTGCAGTTCACGCGAGCTTCCCCTTAGAAGAAGTGCCGGACTCTATGAAAACTACTGCCAATGGGTAAATAAACAAGTGAACTAAACGAAATTTCAGAATGTAGACCGAAGTAAATACAGTTCAGTTCTCCATCATTTCACTCTTAAACCCAACTCCATGTTCCTACATAAATCCTGTGTCAAAAAAATCAAATTCAAATATCTTATTATCTTATAATTGCGTGTGGTCTGCTCCAGCGAGCCCCTCTCCGCGATAGTGTGGACGACGACGCCGTGGACGCTGGCCGCCAACCGCGCTATCTGCTTCAACCCGTCGCTGACCTACAGCATCGTGCGCCTGGAGGCGGTGCCCGGCCTGTTCCTGGTGGCCGCCGCGCTCGTCGAGGACCTGGCGCGCACGCTGGGCCAACGGGTGACCAAGATAGCTGACTTTGAAGGTACCGAGTTCGAACCCCCGCGGTCACCATGTCCCAATGAGTTTTTTAACTTCGGTTCATTACCCGATGCTCTTACGGTGAAGGAAAAACATTCGAACAACCGAGTGTGTAAGAGGGTATGCACAAAAGATCCTAGAGAGGTCGAAGTTTATCAGAAAGGAGCCATCTGCAAGATAAAGATAAGATAAGGAAGGTTCTCCTAGGTCGCTCAGGTTCACTTTGTCCATATTCCCATCTCGTCCACATTCTCATCTCGGCCACCTTCCCATGTCGTCTACATTCCCATTTCGTCCACATTCCCATTTTGTTCACATTTCCATCTCGTGCACATTCCCATCTTTTCCACATTCTTATCTCATCCACATTCCCAACAAATAGTGAACAACCGAGTGATCGAATTGATATCGAACAGCCCTACAGTCCTAAGTTAGGTTTTAGACGAGTTAGGAATGAGGACGAGTTCGGAATGTGGACTAATTGGGAATGCGGACGAGTTGGGAATGAGGACAAGTCGGGAATATGGACGAGACAGGAAGTGGACAATTTGGGATTGGTATGTGGACGAGTTGGGAATGTGGCCGAGATGAGAATGTGGACGAATATGGACAAAGTGAACCTGAGCGTATGTTGCTACTTGAACCAGCAAACTCCAACATCTCTTTCAAGGTAAGTACTTTAGTTAGTACAGTCATCATATCTGCATCACGAAACCAGAGTAGGGAGCCCGAACTCGGTTGTCTACGATATTGCCACTTTCCGACTGCATCATCAAATCAGTTTTCCACTATTGCCCTCGGGTTTTTTTGTGGCATATTGATGGCAAACAGGTGCACAGATCACTTGATGGTGAGTGGGATGTGAGACCCATAGACATTTCCAATTTCCGATCTACAATTTTAAGACTGAAATCCACCTGAATTCCAGTTAATTCAGATCGATCGGAACGATATACATACATAGAAACGAAGCAACTTAAATGAAATGTTGTAAAATTACCAATCGGTAGATTCCAACAGCTAGGGTTTGAACTCAGTATACTACCCTAAGCCACAAGGCCACCTACGCGTTATAGTTATCAACCTTATTAAACGCGAAGAAAGAGGAAAAGTAACTGGTACTGTGTCCTTTTTAGTGAGGTTTTCCCGAGAAATTTTGGAAACGATGCGTATTTTGTAAGGTGTTAAGAACGGCGGATCGGTAGTCCTTGGAGTGTCGTGATTAGTGACTGCAGCGTGGTCCCCAGGCGAGGAGCTGCGCGGCGCGCGCTACCACCACGAGCTGCTGGACCAGTCGTTCCCGCTCCTGCCCGGCAAGCACGTCACCGCCGCCAAGGGCACCGGCCTGGTGCACACCGCGCCCGCGCACGGGCCCGAGGACTTCCTCGTGGGGATCGACAACAATATCCCGGTGGTGAGTGGCCGGTATAACGACATGAAATTCTTCCGTCACTGACACGCAGTCATTGGGGTGAGTGTGGCTATTGAAAAACTTTTTTGAATATCCAGGAATGTAATGTGGACGAGAGAGGCTTCTACGTCAACCTGCATCCCGCTCTGGACGGGCTCTACGTGCTCGGGGAGGGCCAGGAGGCCGTCATCGCGGAGATGGGCGCGCACGTGCTCCACCGGGGCACGCACACGCACTCCTACCCGCTGGACTGGCGGACCAAGGGGCCGGTCATCCTGCGCGCCTCCCACCAGTGGTTCATCAACACGGATGCGCTCAAGGAGAAGGCGTTGGTAAGTGTTTTGCGGAGCTATCAGTTCATACTGACTTTTGCGTCTGTTTAATTTCTCAAGACAATGTAACTTTGGCCGGAGATACAGGTATATTTGTGCAAAAAATCACGTTGTTCTATTGCCTGTCAGAAGTTCGAACCGAGCAACAACTAATCAGCCAAGTAGAGAGAATAGAATGGTGTTGGGAAAGGCGATCCTGACCGACCTTCTAGGTTTAGCAGTGTATGCTTCTTTGGGTTTGATGTGGAGGTACGGCAGTCGGTAGACTGGCGCACCAAGGGGCCTGTTATACTGCGCGCTTGCCATTAGTGGTTCACCTCTGCTGTTCAAGGAGAAGGCGTTGGTGAGTGGTTTATGGAAGAGACGGTCACATAACATAGTTCGACTGTCTTGGGCGGTCTTGCTTGACCAAACAGTTTAGGTTAAAGTAAGAGACATAAATGCGACTGGGTTGTCCCCAGAAAGCGTTGGATAAGGTGACGCTGCTGCCGGCGGGAACGGCTGCGGCATCGCGCGCAGGGTTCCGCTCGCGCGTGGGGTCGCGGGCCTACTGGTGCGTGTCGCGCCAGCGCGCCTGGGGCGTGCCGCTGCCTGCGCTCTACCACGCGGGCCGGCCCATCCTGCACAAGTCAGTACTGCACACTACTGCTGGTTCCGGTACCGCTCTACCACGCCGGCCGGCCCGGAGGTGGTAATTTTGAGACTCGGACATCTTGAGATGTAACTGGGCTACAAGCGTTGTGGTCATTTTGCGACTTTTTAGTTATTCTACTACTACCCGGTAGGCCCGGTACTACTATCGTGTAAATTGATTTCCAGTGAGTATAGAGCCGACGCTGATGCAGTGCCGACTTTATTATTACGACGCGATAGTTTTTTAAGTAAATATGTCAGCGGCCTTCGCCTCTGAATTAACCTAGTGCGAAGTCTTGTTGGCCAGTCACCGATTTGTAGGGATTGGGACGCTTTGATTAAACAATAAAGAAAGTTTGGCGCCTGTGGGGGAGACTACGGCCGAGGCACGGCAACTGCTAACACGTCCTCTCCTTCCCCGCCTCACCGCCGCCCCCCGCTCCAGGTGCCTCGTCTCCTCCATCGTCTCTCGCCGCGGGAAAGTCTATAAAATCTGCTCGTGCTACTTTTTAACCAACAATTGCTTTTTTCCATTACACTACAGACGTATTCTCGAACGTTTCTACGAGTTGTTGGAATCCGAAGGCCCCGACGCGTGGTGGACCTGCTCGGTCCGGGACCTCTTGCCGGAAGACCTGGCCGCGGAGCTGAAGGTCGACATCGACGAGGTCACCAAGGGGCAGGTCAGTGCGAACCTAAACTACCGACTGACGTTAGACGTTAGAGTTGACGTGACGACCCGACGGATGGTGGACTCTGTTTAGGACTTGTTGCGAGGAGCTGAATGTCATCATCAATAAGGTTACTAAGGCGTAGGTACCTGTAATAAACTGCTAACTTAATTCTTACGACATACCTTATGCTACTGATAGACTAAAACATTCACTCGCGTTCGCTAGAATGATCGACGAAATATGCTTACTGATGGTTGTTCAGTTTGAACTGTTGGAAGAATCAATCAGTCCCCACATTTTCCTGATCAGTCTCGACGAAAACTCGCGTAAATGCTGGTCTTACACATCGGTATCAACGTTCAACTTTCATGGCCGAGTACGGTTTGTAGAAAAACAAATACAAACAAATACATCTAGTATTTGAACCTCTATTTTTTATAAACAAAAAGAAAGACGCTAAAAATGTATTAACGGTTTGAATAAATTACTAAAATTTGGTTGATGGATTTTGCAGTCAACCTTTGACGTCTGTTAGAATATATCCATTTTAAATGACTGAATGACCTTTCCACACTGACTAATATTTATTTGGTGTGACAATAAAATATATATTTTTTACCTATTGGGCATATATTATTATTCGAATGCAAAATGAGTATTGAGTAAATTAAGGTTCTATGACATTATTTAGAATATAAACCTCTTTAAGTATAAGTGCAGTTTACCGGAAGTATCCATGTTGATGGGGGGTGAGAGAGTAACCACTTTGTCAGTCAGTTTCAATCTAATTTAATTACAATTACACATGCGTATATATACAATGTTAACTTACTACAGTACTAACTAATGTGCACTAGATACACGTACAGATAATATCTAATCTAAATGCAATTCATCAATACGTGAATTTATAACAATTACGAAACATGCCTACCGGCACATGCAGTATAAATACAGGTACAGTAAGCTGCAGCATAATTAAATTTAATAATAACACAGAAAATAAACGTTATTATTCATTAAATATTCGAGAGTGTATTTCTTTTTTGCTACCCTTACCGGGTGCCATGAAAGTTGAACGTTGGTACCGATGTGTATCTCTCAGCACCTTTAAAGCTAACCTCTTGCTGCTGAATCAGACCAGAGAGCTGAAGGTCAACATGTCAAGGTGCTGCCGTCTATTTCAGGACATCATGGACATCTGGCTGGATTCAGGCACGTCCTGGCGCGCCCTGGAGACGGCGCCGGCCTCCCTGTACAGCGAGGGGCTGGACCAGCTGACGGGCTGGTTCCAGAGCTCGCTGCTCACCGCTGTGGCCGTCGCCGACCGGGCGCCTTTCGAGTAAAACTTCATCATCACCCTATACTAGTCTAGTCATCATCATGATGATGACTAGTCGTGCTGGAAAGACATGAGAAAGAATTACCGTTCCCAAAAAATGTTTCTTGTTGTCTCTGTCATTGCCAATATCTAATAGAACATATTTTATGTCTAAAACGTTTCTCAAATATAAAAAAAGAAAATTAGTCCTTCTTTTAAAACTCTGCAAATACAGATGAAAGAAGAACATAATCTACAGGGTTCCGTAATATTTTAACGAAACATCTTTCAACGAAGGTCTCGTTCCGCAGAATTTTCATTTCATCGAAAAGCATTTCTCGCCGGATGAGTTTTTTTTTTGGCTGTCACAAATCTAACTTAACCTACTCTACGTATTTAATATTTTATACAGGTGTTATCGTTAAGTGTGTCCAGGCGATTATTCCGTAAATATAACAGATATCAGAAAACTTTATCGAAAGTACGTTACCCAATGAGTAAAATCACATCACTAACTTTTTTGAATAAAACCAGAAATATCCCAAATATTAACTTAAAACCCTCCCATACATCCAAAAAACATCATAGTTTCAGCAGAAAATAGCGTTCGATGAAATCAAATTCGATGAAATAGGTTACCAATCCCCAGTGACAAGTCACTGCGGCCCCTCTTTGTCTCCCCACTTTAGGTACTCTCATACAAAATCCTCTGCTCCGTTTGCTTAGATGCATCTTCGTGCATGGGTTCGTGGTGGATAAGGACAAGAGGAAGATGTCCAAGTCCCTCGGCAACGTGATCTCGCCCGACACCATCATCCATGGAGACAAGAGGCACCCCGCTTATGGGGTTGATACTTTGAGGTAATGTAACGAGTTTATAAAAATTTTCTCTAGTATTTTCAAAATTTTGAGGTGTAAAGTGCGTCATTGGTTAATATCATTTCGATTATTGCTTGGTATTCATCATTATCGGTTGTACGTTATTTTACAGACAGAAGTTGTTTAGAATTTCATTTCATATAATTTTTTTTTCGTATTATCATTTCATAGAATAATCAATATGTAGAATAATTACTTTGAAGACATTTAAATCATCGTTTTTTATTTCAAATAAAAATCAATGTTTCTTTTTTCATATCATAGAATAGCAAATTAAATATTCTTTGTTCTCATATTATTTATTTAAAATATAACTTAATAACAATAAAATCATCTTATAGAATTGGTAGCAGTTTGTGAAGGTGTGTGAAATGAAACGTTTGAAAAAAAGCATACCTACATACATTTGCAGACAGCAAGTTCATCTTACGTATAATATAAACGCATATAACGATTTTAATTTACAATCAAATTGTATCGCATAGCTTATTCAAGGGATATAAAAAAAATAACCTCGAAGGCTAAGGCGGGAGCTTGCTTCGCTTCGCTCCCGCCATAGCCTTCTAACCTAACCTATTCAAGTCGGTTCTGCCCAGAGAGGTCTTGGTCGCTCGCTTCGCTCGCTCGCTCACTCATATTTATATCACAAAAATTATTCACAGAATATTGGGTTTCCCACGACTTTGAATACTGTTGTCGTTAAAATGAAATGCTATGAAAAAATACACTGACCAAACAATATTCGTTAAAAAATAATTATATTGTTTGATAAGTTTGTGTAATGAAAAAATAAAATTACAAAATTGATTGAATTGATTTTCTGTGGAATTTGTTTCTTTCAAGTAAATAGTTTAAAAAATAATAATATTCGAAGCAAAAATACAAGGACCAAATAGTATATGAAACATTTTCTGTGAAACAAAATTCTGTAATTTTTCTGTCTGTAAAACAAGGGGACACCATCATTATCATCATTAATATGTCAGCACACGGCCTGTTCTGGGCCTATGCCTTCTCTAAGAATTTCCTCCGTATTGGTCCTGTGCTCCTCGCCTACAGCTGTTCCACCAATCTTTATCAGGTCGTCGCTCCATCCTGTGGAAAGCCATCGTTTACACCCCTTTTCTTTATCATCACCATAATTATATTCTGTCCTGCTGGGATGTAGGATCTTTCTATCTGGAAAGATCTTGCTTGCTTTAGAATTCCTTAACAGTTTTTCCAGATGTTTAAATAACATTGATCGTTCGTGAGTGTTGACTCGCTTGTTACGTGGACGACCTTATATTTTGTAGATGGTGGGTAGCCAGCCATGGCACGCAGCACTCGCAGATCGTGGTGAGCCCGGCGCTGCTTGATGACTGCCGCGCGGAGGTGGCGCGGCTGCGCGGCGTGCTGAAGTACCTGCTCGGCATCCTGCACCAGCCGCCCGAGGACTTCTCTTCCGCGCCACCTCTCAACTACCTGGACCGGTATGTGGCCACCTAGCGACATCTAGCGACAACCAACCAACTCGCCAGCGCCACCAGCGTCAGACAGCGCAACTAAATTGTTCTACATCGCGCTAACGAAGTTTCCCCAGTCAGTTGATATATACAACTTCCAACTTCATCCCAATGGACTTCGCCCCCAGGCATAACACCCGCCTGGAGAGAGATCTCTCTATTGTCCACTCTCTTCCTACAGGTACATGGTGGCCGAGACCTACCGGTTCCTCCGGGAGGTCACGGACTCGATGAAGCAGCTCAAGTTCAACAACGCCGTGCACTCCATCCTGTACTTCGTCAGCAATAAAGTCTCCGCTTTGTACTGTCACTGTGTCAAAGATAGGTTGTATTGCGCTCCAAAAGATTCCAAAGCGAGGACCTCGGCTCAGCTGGTGGCGCATACCGTTTTGATAGCTCTCTGCGAGACGATCGGCCCTATCTTGCCGCATTTGATCG
This sequence comes from Acleris literana, assembly GCA_946894065.1. Classification (NCBI taxonomy): domain Eukaryota; kingdom Metazoa; phylum Arthropoda; class Insecta; order Lepidoptera; family Tortricidae; genus Acleris; species Acleris literana. Next base: position 555,778 of record OX335688.1, on the reverse strand, counting down.
AGGAAGTATGGCAGCACCACCCGTTGTATCGAGATCCATATTTTTTTACGCGTGACATTCCAGTTTTAGCCGAGGAGAAGGTCGACGTTAATAAAATGGATGTCATTCTGGATTTGAAGAAGGACGTTTGCGCGATGACTAATAATGAAAATTTGAAACGGTACACGGTTGACGTTCGGTTGAACTCCCACCTGTTTAATACTTTGAACGAGTTTAATACTGGGGACGATCTGAACGAGAGCGTGCTGTGTGAGATCCTGGAGGTGTCGGGCGTGGCCCTGCGCGTGGACGAGAGCGTGGGCAAGTGGCAGGTCACCGTGGCCGAGAGCGCGCGCGGCCAGTGCCTGCGCTGCCGCAAGTACAACGCGGTTCAGAAACGCGACAAGTGCCTGAGATGCGAACAAGCCCTTAGTTATCTAGCTATCAAGACGTAATTAAAAGTTTCACTTGTTTAAATTGTTGTTTTATGTTATTCGAAGACTTTAAACTGGTCTGTGCATTATTTATTTTCTAAGAAGTTACATGGTAAAAACAGTGAAGTGATCTTTGTTAAACAATGAAATTTTTAAAATAAGAACGAACACAAAAAAACGGTAGAAACGTTTCTCGGATGGGGACTCCGCTTCTTTTCGGAAATCCACCGTTTAACACATATTCTGTATAAAAATCAACCGATTTTCTATTACGGTTTAAATAATACAGCTCTGTTAAGGTAGGACATACGGACAGACGTACGAAACAGTTTAGTAATATAGGGTTCCGTTTTACGGAACCCTAAAAAGCATGAAGATCGAAATGCGTTTGTAAATGTTTGAAAAATGGGGCAGTTTAGTTTCCCCGGGAGGGTTAGAGAGATGGATTGTGTGAATGTTCTGCGACAGTCGCTCGGTCACAAAGCATAACCGTGAAACCCCAAATGTTCAAATATTTATTTTAAAATGTTACCAAAGGCTATTTTTATTACACTTATTCAAATTTTCCTGTTTAAGAAAGTTTTAGGAATTGGCCATAAATAAATTATTTTAAAATGCGTTGTTCTTTTATTTACACCTTCCTTAATATTTGCGAAATTATTCTGATCTTCTCTTTTCATTGTTTACCTTTACTTGGCGGTATTTGCCAAGTACGTAACAAAATCAAAAAATCAAAATCAAAATCAAAATATTTATTCAGTAAATTGGCCACATACGGGCTCTTTTACACGTCGGTAATATACCGTGAATCTACTAGCGCTTCGGACAAGACCATCATTGCGGAGAAGAAGCGCCGCAAGAAACTCCAGCAGAAGGTCATTTTTTCAAACAAAATACAATAATACTTAAAAGTAAGTTACATTACAAGGTAATAAAGCAACAAGTATAAATTATTAGAACTATCACATATAAAAAAAATACTAATTCAAAATTCAAAACATTACAAATAAATTTAAAAATTAAAAAGATTCCATGTCAAATACATGATACTAAAAATAATGACTAGGAGAACAACACGACGAGGTCTCTACGTCAAAAGCCATCACTGGAATCATTAACTGAGCAACAAGTCCTTGCAGACGTGAACAGACCGGACCCCACAAACAGCACCCGTTCACGAGTATGACGCATATCTCAGCCATCGCCTCCCTCAACCATGTGTTCGGGAAGGTGGCGACCCGATCAACGACGCCGCCGTAAGCAAAGACCTTTGAGCGAGCATGACGTGCTCATGCTGCCGGACAACATAAAAGTAATATTGTGTGATATAGCTGTCCGGCGAGAAACATCACAGTGTGGTCTCATTTAAAAGCGTCTTGTACACACAAGAACTAATAAAGATAAAGTACAAAAGTAAACATACAATTTCGTGTTTGAATACACAGTTTGCTTAAAGGCATTTTTATCAAGATAAAAATATCAGAAATAAACTAGACTTAAGAAATTGCGTTAAATAAGTAATAGCCTAGACACTACTTAAATACATCTTGGTCACCAATTAAGTCATTCATAGTATAGTATGCCCTACCCAACAAGCAGCGCTTGATGTGAGACTTAAATTTATTGAACGGCATATTGACGATATCAGATGGTATCTTATTGTAGAATCGTATACAGTTCCCCGCAAACGAAGTGCTTACCTTACGGAGACGGTGACCTGAAAGAGCGAGCTTATCCCTATTTCTAGTATTTAAATTATGAACGTCGCGGTTATGCCTAAACTCGTGTATGTGTTTGCGTACGTACATGATATTCTCAAAGATATACTGCGACGCGACTGTAAGAATATTGATTTCTTTAAATTTATCCCTAAGCGAAACACGAGACCCCAATTGATATATAGCACGTACAGCCCGCTACACACAAAGATGGTCTGGATGTCAGCCGCTCTTCCCCACAGTAAAATTCCATAACTCATAACACTATGAAAATAACTATAGTATACAAGTCTCGCCGTCTCGACGTCGGTAAGATGTCGGATTCGCTTTACCGCATAAGCCGCTGAACTTAGTTTACCTGCAAGTGTGGATATATGCGCACTCCATTGCAGTTTTGAGTCCAAGGGTGACACCTAGAAATACTGTTCTATCCTCGAATTCCAGTGTCTCATCCTTCAGTCTTATTCTAGCCGCATTCACTCGCTTCACATTGGACAATGAAAATTTAATGCACTTGGTTTTTTTGGCATTTAAAAGTAAGTTGTTGGCCGTAAACCAGTCAACAATTGCGGATAATGCATCATTAATGTCATTAAAATTATCCTGTTTCCTATCCGCTTTAAATATAAGTGAAGTATCGTCAGCAAACAAGACTATTTCATGTTTATCGCGCACTACATATGGGAGATGGTTAATATAGATTAAAAACAAGAACGGACCTAGAATAGAGCCTTGAGGCACTCCCATAGCAACAGATGACCCAGAAGATTGTGTTTTGTTAATGTCTACCCGCTGAGTTCTGTGAGCAAGGTAAGATGTAATAAGATCTAGTGCAATGTTTTTGATGCCATAGTAGCTTAACTTCCGCACTACCGTAACGTGATCAACACAATCAAAAGCTTTGGAAAGATCACAAAAAACTCCAATTACATCCAGTGATCTTTCCCAGGCATGAAAGATATGTTTCACTAAAGTAGAACCGGCATCAGCTCGTAGCTTGTATTGATTAAAGTGTGAGGATATTTGATTAAGAATTAATTTCTCAAAAACTTTACTTAATGCTGGTAGTATCGAAATGGGTCTAAAATTTGTGGGGTCTGATTTTGCTCCTGACTTAAACAAGGGACTATCACTTGTTCATTACATTTCACGAACCCAACCAGGTTCACTTTGTCCACATTCCCATTTCGTCCACATTCCCATTTCGTTCACATTTCCATCTCGTCCACATTCCCATCTCGTCCACATTCTTATCTCGTTCACATTCACATTTCGTTCACATTCCCAATAACTAGTGAACAATCGAGTGATCGAAATGATATCGAGCAGTCCTAAGTTACGTTGTAGAAGAGTTAAGAATGAGGACGAGTTGGGAATATGCGAGACAGGAAATGGACAATTTGGGATTGGTATGCGAACGAGTTGGGAATGTGGCCGAGATGAGAAAGTGGACGAAATGGGAATATGCACAAAATGAACCTGCGCCATAAAAGGGATGCAACTACAATACTTGACAAATAAAAGCTAATTAAAGTGCCGCCATAACATTATAATTGAAAGAGGATATTTCCCAAACAACATTCGTGCACAAACAAGTCCAGAAACCGACAGAAACACCGTAAACATTAAGTGGATTATCCTGTTCGGACGCTTTTGACGCGCGTCAGGACTCGCCTGTCAAAACTAAAACTAGAAAATCAAACAGTCTAGTTTTAACTTTTGTTCGTGCTTGCATACAAAATTGGGTGGCGCAACTTTAGTACCAACACGACTGTGTCTTTTGCGTTAAGGTGCGATCAACTTTACGTCAATTTATGATTAAACTGTTTCTTCTAACTGATTCTTTTAACTGTTTCAATTGAAACAGTTTAAAGGAATCGTAGAGTATAGCGAAAGTTTTATAAAAAGCTAGGTCGCTCTCGCTTCGCTTCGGTTTATGTGAGTTTTCTGTACCTACCACCTCAGTGTATACCTAGTTAGGTAGGTATATAAAAGCCTTCCGTGAAATAATATACAACTGATGATGAAAACCGCATCAAAATCTGTTGCGTGGTTTAGGAGGAGTTAGCGGATATACAGACAGACAGAAAGACAGACGCAGAAATATTATTTTATTAGGGGGTCCTTGCCCCCCCCCGTCCCCCGTCCCCCGTCTGCCTTAATCCTTACTCTCGGCTAAAATCCGTCCAAATCTCAGCATCGAAGGTTTGTTCGATTGGTCGACTGCGCACGGACAATGCTCAGCCTGCGGCGGAAATTAGGGCTCGCCTCGTGGAATACCGATTCGCCTGTCGTCCGAGCCGATTGGGAGGGGATTCTGGTGGTTAAAAGGGGAATTGATGTGATTATGACGTTTAGTTTGTAGTAGAGGAAAAGTTTGTGTTGTAGCTCGTGTGTGTATGTACGGTCGACCGTATAAGTAGCACACTTTAGTGCTTTGTGATTTTAACGTCATGTTTGAACTGTTGTAATATTCTGTCAAAGGCTTTAAAGCGACATGGTACGAAAGTGTGCAGCTACTTATAAGGCCGGCTTGATATTGTTGTTATATGTTTTCAAGATTGAAAAAATGACCTTCTGCTGGAGTTTCTTGCGGCGCTTCTCCGCAATGATGGTCTTGTCCGAAGCGCTGGTAGATTCACTCTAAATTACCGACGTGTAAAAGAGCCCTCATGTGGCCTATTTGCTGAATAAATATGTATTTTGAATTTTTTTAATTTTGACTGTACCACCAATACATTAAAAGCCAGTTTAGAAGCCTGGCATAATAGCAACGTCAAGTTACGAAAAAAAAAATTGATATTAATTTCAACTTGATACCTCCACGTTTAGTTGTTAATTATTTAACCACATACCACGTTTGTGCAAATTGTGGCTACATAATTAACAACAAGGTTTTAGAGTTGTTGGTAATCTGTAGCTCGGCCTACCCCACTCTGGGAATGAAGGTGTGAGTGTATGTAGGTACTGTAATGTGATAAGGTTCTATTGCTGAAAGTAGACCTTATCGCATTAAACTATTTGTACAAAGTGTCGTATTTGATTTTAAATTTATAAATTTAAAATCAAATTGTTTCGATGGAACAGCGGTGTCTGCCAATTTTTCAATAAAACAAAGCACCGCTGTTCCATCGAACCAATTTGATTTTAAATTTATAAATTTAAAATCAAATTGGACACTTTGTATAAATAGTTTAATGCGATAAGGTCTACTTTCAGCAATAGAACCTTATCACATTACAGTACCTCCACGCGTTCCTGAGGAGAACGGTCTTGATAAACAGACGGACCAAGTGTTTGAACGAGCCGTCTCAGGGATCATCCTGGATTAACACGACTATAGTTCATACAAATACGAACCACTATTTCCTAAACTTTTAGGGCCTGTTGTTTGATCAGTAGTTAAACTAACTAATTGTTAAAATTCGAAAAAGGAATGGAAAATTTGACACATTTCCTTGAGATTTTAACCATTAGTAACGTTTTTTGACCATTAGTTAGTTTAACTACCGATCAAACAACAGGCCATTAATATCGCTTCAGATACGCAGAATCTAGAGATGAGCTCCAGAATAAGAACTACTATATTATCCGTAGCCGTGGAGTTAGCGTCCCCGCCCAATATGCAATAGGCATCGTTGCACAGCTAGCTGCACGAGTAGGTACTATAGGTGGAGCGAGGTATCGGGATGGGATTCATTTAGGTTTAACTGGCCATTATTGGTATGGTAGAGCGACTAACTGGGTCTGTATTTTACATTGTTTTAGTCTTCTTGATTCTATATCGTACGCAGTAGGTCTGATAAAATAGGAATATGACGGATCAAGAACAAATAGACTATAGCGTAACGTCAACATAGGTAGGTACAGTCGAGTTCATAAATATGTATACACTTTAGTACCTTGTCTATTTAATGTCATGTTCAAACTGCCATATACGAATCATCACAGCGATTAAAGTCACAAGGTACTAAAGTGTTTATGAACTCGACTGTACGTGTTACCAAATGTTACCATACCAGTAATATTTGGAGATTCTATAGAATGTCTATATTCAAATACCGTAAAACGGGGTGAGTAGGAATTAAGGGGTGAGTAGGGACACAACCTAAAATAAGTCATAACTTATTACAAATAAGGACAATTATTCAATAGTCAATAACGTTACGTAACGTACCTATGCTTCATTTTGGGTTGTGTCCCTACTCACCCCTTAATCCCTACTCACCCCGTTTTACGGTATTTGAATATTGACATTCTATAGAATCTCCAAATATTACTTGTATGCTAACATTTGGTAACACGTACCTACCTATGTTGACGTTTCGCTACAGTCGATTTGTTCTTGATTCGCCATATTCCTATTTCGTCAGACCTACTGCGTTCGATATAGATATAGTTATATAGTTTTACGGTAAGTAGAGTTTATGTTTTATGCCGCCATAATAAGGTAAGTGTTGAAGTAATTTTAACAACTTTTTTTAGCAATTGTTGACACATAAATAAGCACAATTGGGGAAATCCTGGACTAGAATATACATTCTTATTTGTTTAGAATGTATTTGCTTGTGTGAAGGGAAGTTATCATTGTCGTAGTTACCTAAAATGATATGTATACCAGTGTGTGTACGATTATAAAATCAACTATTTACTGACTATGCGACGATGATAAGGGTTCACGTGTAAATATTATAATAAAGAGCCAAGAAATACATCGGATTCTTTGTTTACAGTTCGGAATGTTAGTATTAATGGTTCCTAAGTTGCTCATATTTTATGAGGATTATTAGCCATTTATAACAAAAATTAAATCGGTCCATATTTTCTAAAATTATGCGTGGACATACATAAAAAAGTAAAAAGGACAAACCTGACGTACCTATAGCTGTTGAATATCTCCTGCTTTTTTTAAGTTGGAAGGATGAACCCAATCTATGGCTCTTAGCCAAGATCCGTTACGCTAACTAGCGTTTCTATTCGTTTTGTTTTTAAACCAATCGCGTCACTGGTAGATCACGTGAATTTTCGTATCACGTAATCGAACGTACCGTATCGAATAGAAACGCTATTTAGCGTAATGCATCTTGATGGCTAGGGCCTCTGGACGTTAATGTTTTCAAATAATAAAAAAAAACAATTTGGACATGAGAACCTTTTTTGGGATCAGTTAAAAAAATGTGCGGAACCCTCTGGTTGCTTTTACAATTATTACAAGCCTATATAAAGTGTACTAGAATGCACTGTATTTGTCCACCATGCTGCACTTCGTCACACTTTGCCTCGCGGCGGGGTTCGCCTCGGCTTCTGGAGGTAGGTATGCCTCCATCCTCTATTGTGTTGAATAGGGGAGCTCGTTATTTCCCTTTTATTGGTCATAATTACTTGGTAGAGATAATTATTGGTAGTCATAATTTTTATATCGCGTCTACATGATTATCAATAATTATGTCAACAGTGACCATTACGACCAAAAAAAAATATGGGCATCGGGCTCCCATGAAAAGTCTAGTCAGCAAGAAAGACAACAATTATAGGTACATTCGTTTTTTTTAGGTGCTCCACCAAAATTTAGCAATGTGTTCTCAGTAGGAGTTGACTTCACGGTGCTGGACAGGAAAGTCCTGGTACCACAGCACGTGTGGTAAGTCTCAAGACATAATTCTGGGGCCCTAATGAAAAAGGGTATAAGTTTTCTGAAGATCGAGTGAAAAAGGGTTTAATTCTAGTATACTCCGTTCATGTATATAATTTTTTTTATTAATAAAGTTAAGTCGACTTGTACACTTTTTCACTAGGACCCCAGAATTTGTTGAACGTTATTCCCTAGAATTTGCATATAATTAAGGGTCACACCTTAGGCTCGATTTAGACCAAGCGAACGAACAAGAATTCTATGCATTATCTCTTACGTTTTCTTTTTAAAAATAAAGACAAAACTTGTTCGCTAGGTCTAAACGCACCTTTACACTAACAGTTGCCCTTGGCGGGGATCATCCCCGGAATCACTAACTTCGTCGGCAAGTCCATTTTTACTGGTTGCACAGGACCTTGTGCAGGGTCCGTCCAGATGGCCACCACCATCTTGTCCATTATAAAAAATATAAAAAAATAATATAAAATCCTTTATTTACCAAAAGAGTTATAAACAAACATTTACAATTAAACGGTGGCTCCCACACTAGGCTGGGCCTGTATCGTGGGAGACGGAACACACGACAAGTAACTGTAATGTAGGTATGCGGCTAAAGAAAACCAGGAATGCAAATAGCAGTAACAAGTGTCACATAGGCTTAAAATAAAGATGAAGATAAAAAATATAGTAATATTAGGTGTCATGTAGTGTGTAATGTTGTATGATGTGTAAGGATGTGGTGTGTGTTGGTGAATGGCGAGGAAAAAGGGGTATTGAACATGAGGAGTGCAACAGCTCTTGGGATCGATCGGTAACCGTGGCTACCGACCACTAAACTTAGATAAGTATTTTCTCAGACTCATCGTAAGACATAGACAGTAAAAGCTGTCTAATATCTTTTTTGACCTCAGATATCCGGCAGAGTTTCAAGTCACATTTCTTTTTCAGTACAGAATTGTAGACGAACGGAAAGATAAACGATTTAAACCGCCTAGCGAACCCAGACCTAACTTTAGGTATAGGGACCCTAAAGACACGTCTCTTTAGCAAGTCAGGGTAGCATGCCGAACTTATAGTTTGTGTATGCATATAACGCATTAAAAACAGTTTACGGACGCTAAAAACACCCGCTTCCCGAAACAGGTCCACTGTAGAGTAGCGCCTAGGTCTTCGCAAGGACACCTTTAGTACAGCTCTTTGAGCCCTCTCCAGCACTATCAAAGATTATCCTACCACCAAGCAGCAATGTTTGCGTAGTTGTGTTGAAACGGTCACCCGGTAAAATGAATTAAGGAATTAGAGTATTAGCATACAGGTGGCATTGTCCTCCTCGCTCACATCGTAGACGAGTGCCCTAGGAGACGCTTTGCGGGGGCATTTGGCGAATTTTGTGCGCTTACGCTGGATGCCAGAAATTTGCTATCAAAATTAGACATAAGACTGAACAGAATGTACAGCCCTACGATTATATATTGTAGTCCTTAAGCCTGGCAACGTATTTGCAGTCTAAGGATTGTAATCTTAAAATTGTAAATATCTATGGGTCTCAAACCCGACGAGCACATACGTCATCAGATGGCCTGTGTACGCGTTCGCCTTCTCAACGCCAATAAAAAGGCTAACCACGCCATCCATGTAAAAGTATCCAGCGATAACCAGCGCTTTAACTTTTTGAACGCGACAGATGGGTCTGACCGTCAACCGAAATTCGTCACGACACTCACGACCTCCGTCACCGTGTCGGCCACAAGTTGAAGATTAAGAGAGATTATTTCGTATGAATTAAGTTGTAATTTTCACAGCAAACATGTTTGGCGTGTAGTTGATACATATTGTACTTTGAAATGGAGTTCAAAAGGTTAACATTCCATGTGTTCAGGCTTGACGGGACCCTCGGCAAGATCCGGCTCGACCACTACGGCACAATGACGCAGCAGTCCATATCCATCGGTTCCAAGACTAACCCCAACACCGAGTACGTTAAGGTGAATTTGATATCATGTGAATAAGGGAGAAAATTTACTTAAGTACATAGATAAAGTCACGCCTTTATTCCCAGAATGGGGTTGGCAGAGCTACAGAATTACCAACAAGTCTAAAAATTTGTTGGTAATTCTGTAACCACAAATTCTGTTATTTTAATGTTTTTTTATTATAATTTTTACTTAACATATTATAATTGCCATACATTATACCTAGGTACTATTATTTTAACGCAGTTTTTCACGACCAAAATTACAAATTAGTTACTTGTTTTTACCATCAATTAAAAGTATTGTATTTAGCAAGTTGTGACGGCATAGTTTGCTATCAATTTGTATGTGACGTTTTCAACGCTAAAGTAGGAATGTCGGACTTTTGTAGTGCTCTGGTTAACTACAAAAAACCGGAGTGATTGGCAAAAAAATGTCATTAAAACTCGAAGCAAAGTAACTTGTCCACAATACCGGCTGAATTGTACATTGCAGGTATACTCAATGACTACGGAAGAAGAGGTCAACAAGCGGGTGTGTTTATTTGATTACTTTAATGACCCCCGAGGCGTCTACATGGAAAACATGCTGCCTGACCTGACGAGACATTACAAGTTCATAGGTAGGTGTTACAACCGATTTACATAGTTTAATATAAAGTGGCTTTCCGCGTCTGTACCTATATCTACAAACCCCGTCACGTAAAAAGACCGCTGAGCGACAATGGAAGGGATGTGTTTGCGGTCGCCAACCAATAGCTGCGCGCAAGCATAGCGGCGGAGTGTTGCCCCTTCCCACCACCTTCATACCACCAATTTCGTCGATAAATGCACGACTGCGCGATACATCGCCAGCGGCCTTTTTACGTGGCGGGAACTATATTCGCTAATTCCTTCTAAACTACTCAGCGGATTTGGACACGATTTTCACCATTAGCTTTTTTTTACGGAAGGTGTGTTACAGAAAACTACATAAGCCGAAGCAAAGCAAGGTTGGGGTGGGTCGCTTGTTTATAATACTTTTTCTTTATCATCTGATAAGTCTTGAACGGTGCTCTCAATTTCCATCAAACCATCTAAAAGCTACAACGTTTCTCATTTAAAACATAAGCAAGCAATTGGTCCATCTATTTGAAAACTACGGAGGCGCACAGTCAATAAGCATGGAAATTCTTTCTTTTTTGGTTAGAGGTTATAAATGAAATGCTTCCTGCTTAATATTTAGTCAAGAAAGCAACCATAAGTACGATTTTTAGTGCAGGCTTTCGTATTACATTTTGTTAGTCTATCTCGCTTCTGTATGTTAGTTCATATTGTCGACAGTATGGTGGCTCTAAGTCACTTAACGATAAGACAGCTGAGCTAGTTTATTTCAACTCGATTTAGAACATTTTGCATCTGACCTTCATCCCTTATCTACCAGATGGTTGTGATGACCTAAAACCTCTTTGCATTAGATAACAGATAATGGACGTTTTCATGTGTAAAAACATAGTACAGTTTGATGCAAGCGCGGAAAGTATATAATTTTAGACAAGTCCCGATGCGTCTTAGCCCGACCAGCAAGCGAGAAATACATTTGCGAAAAAATGATAACGAAACAAAATAAAACAGTAATCAATTTTACTTAGTTCATAGACTGATAACAATGTACAGCGCAATTTTACAAATTAAGGGTTAAAAAATGGACAAATAAAAAACACTAGTTTTAAAAATTCGACTACAGCTACAAAAAGGACCACTTTTTGAGCAACTATCCGTATTAAAAAAAAAATGTTTTAAAAAACAAAAAACCGCCTTCAAAAACGCAAAAAATAACTTCTTTAAAATTGCGTTTTTGAATGCGGTTTTTTGTTTTTTAAAACATTTATTTTATTTTATACTTTTAGTGATCATAATACGCTGTTACGTAGTCACTTCTTAGTTAAAATGAAACTTTAACTTATATCAAGCACGCCGCAAGCAACGCCGCGGGAAAGTCATAGTCATATTTGAACAAGTAAATATTATTCGTTGTTCGCTCAACTATCTTAATCGAGATATATCTTATCGCCACCCTTGAAATCGGTACCATTGAGGAGTTCCGGTGGCCATCTGTGGTCTTTATCATCAGTTCCACTACACCAAATGATACTTTCTGAATGCAAATGCTGGACTTGTTACTAAAAATACTAAAATCGCTATATGTTTGCCTACAATATTTGAGGAGTTCCCTCAATTCCTCACTGATCCCCTCATCAGATACAGATTTAGTGACAATGGGACCACCTCGAAAGTATACTCTATCAAACCAAAAAATATTTTTTAAAATCGGTCCACAATTGACGGAGTAACCGGTGAACATACATAGAAAAAAAAAAGATACATACAGTGGAACGTATAAACTCCTCCTTTTTTGAAGTCGGTTAAAAAAGTATTATTATTTTATTCAGGAAAAGACAGAATTCACGGCGAAGAAGCGGAACAATGGCAACAAACCAACCTCGGGTTAAAGTATACCGTTTGGATCACTTACAAGGAGCTGCAAAGGACAAGACAGCCCGTACCGCTCAGGTACAGTACTCCGAAGCACTTAGCGCTCGGTTGTTTTATGCGATAAACGCTACGTTAACCGCGATGCAAATGACGCACATCATTTTACATTTTCAGCTATCGTCATAGTTAGACCCCGTCATCTTGTCGCAGTGACGTTTTGCCTTTTAAATCTCTGCTCACTCTCATTATAGCGTAGGTTTTAAAACTTCTTGATTAAAAATAAGTAGATAACCTCATTAGTCTTACGAGATGCGATAACCTTATAAAAATAATTCACTTATGCAGCAGGATTCATAGTTGCGGCCCAATTTGAAACTTGTGATCACCAAAACCCCTATACATCCCTTAATTACACTTCAGATGTAGAATTGTATACCTACTCGTTTATTGGTCCCATACGTGACATACAGGGTGGAAAGTTCGAATGCCACATGGAAGGCAACTACCTTAAATATTGGAAACATTCTGTATAAAGGAGACTTTCCTTTATTTTTAAAAACTATAAACTCTGCATTTATGGAATTTAGAAAAATCGTCTGTCTCAACCGGGACTCGCACCGTTCGGTCAAATGCGGTAAAATAACATGCCGTATTTTATTATGCAGATCGAAAGGGTTACCGATATGGTTCATTTATCTCTAAATAACAAACACAATCAAAATAACGGAAGGCCATGAATACCAACAATTACCATTTAACTTTGTTTCACCCGTCACAGGAAATGTACCGCAGCTACCTTAAATATTGGAAATATAAATCCCTACAAAAAAGCGACGTTAGCGCGATAACGGGGTTTAGTCATTGTCATAGTCATAGGCATATTCATTTATTACACACGTATTACGTATCATAAGTGCGGGTACGTCGGACTACAAGACCCGGAAAATCGTCCCGTAGCAGGAAGAAATAGGACGAGATACGGAAAACTAATTCTACGCCTACTAAGTCGCAAGCTTCTTCTAGTCCGACGTGCCCGCACTAATGATTACTCTTGAATCACTGAAACTCATTTCTTCGCCGAATTTTCATTTCACCGACAGGCAGTTACATGTGCAGGAGTTATAATTTGGTGGTCACAGGTCTAACCGAACCCAACCTACGTAACCCATGCTAAAGATAACCTAAAAACAATCGGTTTTTCTTTCTCTGTTTCAGATTCGAGAAAATATTGTACTCCCCGCAATTCGGCACTATATACATCCACCACGTCCGAGACTACTATAATTACAGCACATCAGCAATCGATCCCGAAATCTTTTACATTCACAAAGGTAAAGTGGTGACGGGAACTAGTAGTGGTGAGGTCACGGAATGATCCCTTTTGAAGACCAGTGCTGGTTTTACTACCAGCAACATGCGGGCCCATTTCACGTCCTGGCATTATGTCAGCCACATGTATTTTATTTATTTATTTATGGCACAGTAACAAATCAAAAGCGGTAAAATAACAATAAAATCACATAACACAACATAGTCGAAAGCTTGCAACTCGACGACAACCGTGCACAGCATTCGACTAGTAAATTACCTCTTTGGTTTAGTTAGTTGTTTTGTTCTTGTTTCAGATGTCTGATTTTTTTTTTCTTTCTTTCCTTCTTTCTTTGATGTACTTTTTTGTGGCATAGAGAAGGCAAATAAGCACTTAGGCCACCTGATGGTACAGTCGAGTTCATAAATATATGAGCATTTCCAAGGCTTCAAAAATAAACGTACATAGAGAGGTACATATACTTCTGAACAGACTTGTCGATCAAATCTATGTACACATATCACCTGTCATATTAATCTGAACATGCATATCAATAATATCTTAGTAACGGAAAACTAATAAATATCTGTACTAATTATTTTTCAAAATTATTTAACCAAGTGAAAGTACATAAATATCTAAGCAAGTTTTTTTTTTCGAATATTTATAAACATATAGTGGCACAAAAAAATATTTTATACAGTCGAGTTCATAAATATGTGTACACTCTGGTACCTTGTCTATTTAATGTCATGTTTAAACTGCCATATATGAATTGTCACAGTGCAGCGATTAAAGTGACAAGGTACTGAAATATACACATATTTATGAACTCGACTGTACTAAAGTGTACACATATTTATGAACTTTTTATCAGTGAACCATTAAAATAATGAAACGAAGACGTACAATAAGAATGCATGGAAGAAGTTACGTCGCGTTCATAAATATGTGTACAGTCGAGTTCATAAATATGTGTACACTTTAGTACCTTGTCACTTTAATCGCTGTGACAGTTCATATATGGCTGTTTAAACGTGACATTTAATAGACAACGTACCAGAGTGTACACATATTTATGAACTCGATTGTATAAAACATTTTTGTGCCACTATATGTTTATAAATAATTGAAAAAAAACTTGCTTAGATATTTATGTACTTTCACTTGGTTAAATAATTTTGAAAAATAATTAGTACACGATTTGTGTATGTGATTGATAATTTGAACATTGACTAAACTTCTAGAAAAGCTTATGATTTAAAAGTTTTGATAACAACCTCTTTTAAGTCGATTGTAAATCGAAAGTATCGGTAAGAAGCTGCAAGCAAACACTAATGGCACTTCTATGACGTCACATTCAAAGTGAAAGAGACAAATGTATCATTTGACAGTACGGTACTCTTTTGAAAATGAAAATGAAAATGAAAATATTTAATCGATCTCACACACAGCACCATCACCAACTTAAACATATAATTTAATTACTACTTAATCTTAACATTTAGGGTGCGGTAGTGTGACATCAATATGGGTCTTCACTCAGCATTGTGTTGCGGTGATTGACATTTTTCTAAACTCGGAGTGTTATGTTTGTTTAGCTATTTATGAACTTCTACTTGTTCACGTAAAATTGGAATACGTTAGTACAGATATTTTTGAGCCACTAAATGCTTATAAATATTTGAAAAAACACTTGTTTAGATATTTATGCACTTTCACTTGGTTAAATAATTTTGAAAAATATTAGTACAGATATTTATTAGTTTTCCGTTACTTAGATATTATTGAGAGGCTTGTTCAGATTAATATGATAGGTGGTATGTGTACACATATTCGATCGACAAGTCTGTTCAGATGTTTATGTACATTTCTATGTACATTTATTTTTGAAGCCTTGGAAATGCTCATATATTTATGAAGTCGACTTTACGAGTAAGTGGGATCTGATAAAGACTCATAGATATTTTAATTTTCAAGACAAATGCCCACTCTTGATTCTTCTTATATTGAGTCATTTATTGCCTAGAAAAAATGAGTATCGTGTGTGGTCTTCATCATCAGATTAGGGACTGAGACCCAAGTTAAAGTTAATGATTTCTGTAAGGCGGCCTTTACACTTTAACTTACGACTTACGTAAGTAGGGACGCAGCTATTGGTTAGAAGTAGATATAAATATTTTTTTCTCATTGTAACAGATAGCTGCGTCCCTAAGACTCAATACAAAAATCACAGTCTTTCATTCCTACAAAAAAGGTGTATACCTACTTAAAAGAGGGAGAAATTGTAAACTAAAAGATTTTTTTTCAGGATTGAATTGCGAGAAACCTAAACCTGATCCGCAGCCTGATGTCACATGGCTCGAGAATGACGAATCGCTCAACTCTCACGACGAGTTCGCCCTCTTCAAGGCCAGTTACAGCAGACAGTACGAGAGCCAGGAGGAGCATGACATGAGGCAACAGATCTTCGCGAAGAACCTAAAGTTAGTATAATTAAATTAAATTTCTAGAATGAACTACGCGAGAGAATTGTCCAAAGACCACCAGAGCTGAGTGTTAGGTCATTATCAAGTCTAACCAGAAACCAGCTTTGAAAACCCGACTGCTCCTAGCGTCAGGGCTAAAGAGGTTCTACTATTATGATCAATGATACTTGGGAAAAAACCAATCTAACGATACCCCGCACTTTATAATCCGGCAAGGCGTTTAGCCTACAGGAAGTGTAAAAAAAAACAAAAATATAGTGTAGATATATATATACATACACACCTTTAAATGTACATTACCCTCCTTTTTGGGTAGTCGGAGAAAAAGGTCTCTCTGTGCATTTACTCGAACCATCCAATTGTCCGATGAATCTAAAATATGACTGTATCGGCAATGGAATTTGACATGTGGGCGTGTTTAGGCTGGCATGATGGTTATGACCATTTTGTTAAAATAAGTTCATGATAATTGTTGTTAGTTTTAATGTGGCTTTAGTTGTTTTTTAACCGTAGCGTATTTCAGGATCATTACTGAACACAACCGCGCCGGGCATGGGTTCCAGCTCGGCGTTAACCACTTCACGGACCGCACTGAAACGGAGCTGGCGATGCTGCGTGGGCGCAAGGTCTCCGATGCACCGATCCAAGGCGAGTCAACGTATAAGTACTAACTATAATCCAAACTCTTTTTTTTTTACTTACTATAACTAACATTTTCTAACGCGTATAATAATAAAAATTCCGTATAATTTACGAAAACGCCGCGTGTTACTATTGGGGTATTGTGGAAAGGTTTGCAATACATGATGCCGACGGTCAATATCCCTGTGCAAGCGTGACGGCAATATCATTGTGCGCAAGTGACAGAGACAAATAATGGTGAGTCATCAGAGTCACTGTACTAAATTCTTCGTGTTCGGTGCCCGCGCTTTATGACGTGACCTGTGAGCTCGTCTACCCGTCTTGCTTGCAAAATCAATAGGTTTTAGAACCCATTTATAATCAGTTGGACTTTGAACTTGTTAACCGTTCCCGGCCATGAAAATATAATTATATAGCAATAAATATCCAGGTCTGCCGTTCCCGTACAGCGATGAGGAAATCGAGGCGCTGAGTGCGGAGCTGCCGGAGCAGTTCGACTGGAGGCACTACGGAGCCGTCACGCCTGCCAAAAGTAACAAAATCTTCGTGCACTTGATTTATATCTCCAGAAACAACAGTCAAAAATACACTGCTGATTGAAGTTCATGCCACAAGAATAAGTATTTTGTCAGCAGTAGTTTCCTCTCGCTGGCGGTGATACACAATGACAAGTAAAAGTGCTCACAGGAACAACTTGCGGAAAGTAGTGTCTTTCGTTTACACCTTCAAATGGACAGTCAAACAAGTGGATCTCTGGGTCACTGTGGAACTATATCAAAGTGATGTAATCAATTTCACTTACTGCATCACTTTGATTCTACGTCTCAATCGCCCAGACACTACTTTGGTGAGAATTAATTACTATTAGCAGTCAGTTTAGCAGTACTAGTTCCATTCCTAAAACAAATGAGGAACGCCATAGAACTGGGTGCCTATTCCGGGGCCTTTATTCTACTTTGTTTCTTGGTATGGTTTGTAACTGGAACGCCATTACGGCCGATTAATTAAGCGCTATCATAACGATGAAAATACGATACTAATAGATGTAAAATCCTTAAAGACCTTAATTCTTTTTTCGAGAAGCAAAGCTGATTATGGTAAAAAAAACAAATAAAAAAATACAAACTTTAATACTTATGGCCTGTTGTTTGATCGATAGTTAAACTAACCAATGGTCAATAAACGTTACTAATGGTTAAAATCACTAGGAAACGTGTCAAATTTTCCATTCCTTTTTCGAATTTTATCAATGAGTTAGTTTAACTACTGATCAAACAACAGGGCCTAAGGCCATTAGTCACATTCATGTGTCTGAAGATATAATTATCAGCCAAGTTCACAAAGGCGTAAAACGCTTTTCATTTTTATGCTACAACTATTGTCGATTTAGGCTTATTAAAAAAACATAACAATACAAAGTAACCACCACAGAATATTAAGAAAGAGCGATAGAAGACTTAATAATCGGATTTGCATCATCAGACCAGGCCTCATGCGGCTCATGCTGGGCGTTCGGATCGGTGGGCGCGGTGGAGGGTGCCCTGTTCCTGCACAGCAACAGGACCAGCCTCGTGGAGCTGAGCGAGCAGGCGCTCGTAGACTGCTCCTGGGGGTGAGTGAGACGAATTACTAATCCAACCTGAGACTGCTTTGGAAGATCTCAGTTTCATTCTTGCATGTAAAATTGTATAAGGGAAAATTTTCGAAGAAGTCGTGTAAATTTAATCAAATCCAACGAAACTTGGTAATCTAGCCATTGCATTGCCAGGTTTGGCCAAAGCACAGCGCGTAGGTTGCCTATTGCCTAATGCCATAGTGGCGATTCAGAACACAAAATACAGTCAGCTCATCTAATATATTAATATATAATAACATATCATATCCGTAAAAAGTTATCTACTGCTCGGTTTGTTGGTGTCAAACCTTTTATAGTCAGGACAGACCGAATTATTCGTCCGATTTTCACGTTTTCCCCCTAAACTCAATTTTCCTATGGTTGATCCTTTTAGGTTAGCCATAAACTGCTTGGAGGAACAGGCCATAGCCAATATCACTCCCTTTATATTATACCGTTTCATGGATATTTTTAAATCAGATATTTTCAAAAACATACGTTTTTTTGACATTACTTACCATTCCAGTTTCAATAACACGGGATGCGACGGAGGATGGGAAGAGAGCGCTTTCGGCTGGATCAAGAAGCACGGGATACCGACCTTTGCCGACTACGGAGACTATTTAGCTGAGGTACAGTCACGAACTTAAATTTGGGACCAACCTTAGGTCCAAAGTCATTCTGACATTATACAACAATAAGGTTGAGTCTCCTATAAGTTACAAATGATTTGGCATCTCTAATGACGTTGACGACTTCAAGCCTATTTTTCTTGAAATGGGTCACAAATTAACGATCGCGATAGTATAGAGCATGACATGGGCTTGCAATCCCGAACTGCATGCATGCCCTAAGTATAAATGATGACCTAGATTTTGCAGCTGAAGTCTGTCGTTTGGGACACAGTTTTTAGTTATACATGCTATTTTATTTTATTTACATTTTCCAAGATGGCTTCCTGGCGCAGTAGTTTAAATTTTATTGCTGTCATAAGTGTAATCTTCCCTTTCAAACCTAACCAACGTTACACGGGATAAAAAAAACCATGCTAAAACTCAGTTCTGCTACCAAATAGCGCAGAAGTGCTCGTGATTCTTCAGAACTAATGAGGCGCCAGCCTGACCTGGATGCTTGTTCAGCAATTCCCCTCGGTTAACAATCGAACATCTTGTCTCGAAATCGTGGTATTGAAACATGACATTGGTCCAAATTCACGTAAACACTGACATAGTCTTTTTTTTATTACAAATTAAGCGTAAGAATATACGAGCTAGAGTTTAAAAACGCTGCGCCATGTCTCTTTGCACTATCAAAGGAAACCAACAATGACAACTAATTTAAATTTAACACGTTTTTTTTATACTACCAACTCGTACACCATGAGTGACTAATAGTATAAGAAATATAATAATCACGATTTTAATTTCTATGTTTGTGTCCAGAATGGGTATTGTCGCATGGCCAACTTGTCGACTGCGACCCGCATTAGCTCTTTTACCAAGATCAAACAGGATGAAAAAGCTCTCAAGGTTCGTAGTTTTTCATTACAACATGAAATTGGCACTGTTCGCATTTTAGCCGTGTTCTGTTCTGTTTAGTAAAAATCAGCTTTAATCGTTTATACTTGTATATCCAGTATGTATTACTCGGCTAAATTATGAAGAGTAGCAAGTGGCTTAGAATTCCCGTGTTGTGACTCGCAATGGATAGTTTTTTACCAAATTCTGCTATGGATAAATACGGAAAACTTTTCGAATATTAAAGGCGATTTGAGAACGTGACGTATTATTAAAACGATTTCCCTATTAACTAACAGTTTGTTGACAGCTGGCTATCGTCAAGCACGGCCCGATCAGCGTCTCCATATGCGCGAACCCCATCATCGGCATGTACAGGAGCGGAGTGTTTCGGGACCCATCATGGTAATGAAGAGATTTAGGGGATCTACAGACTGACAGCATAACGTCTCAAGTCTGTCCAACCAACAGTCCAGTGGCATAACAATAGTACAGTATTGCCTAGGCGCGGAAAGTAAGGGATTTCCTGACGAGGTGGTTAGCAGGCCGAGCAACAGCGAGGCCTGCTAAAATACAAGACAGGAAATCTTCGTTTCCGCCGAGGTATATATAATGCTTTTCTCAAACGATGCGAGGAAACGATACAAATACATGATTATAAGTATTTTTAAAAATATTTTGACAAATTATTATATTTTGACAATTCGGAGAGAATGTTTTTTGAAAACTACGAGTATTAGTTGAGATAGTTTCGCGCACAACGAAATAGTCTCCGCCACCGCCGCCCCACACTGCACCCACAAGTTGAGTGTACGGGTTTTTTTCATGGTCCTTTCGAATTTATATGCAATAGAGAGCACTTTTAAAAAACAATATGGGCATGGACGGAAAGTATTTTTATACGTTTATTTTACTTCTAGGAGGAAACTGAGGCACTTCGCGACTTCGTTTTTCAATAGGAAGGCAATCCTTTCCGAGCATGTTTGAGAAAATAAAATAGATGCCAGATTTTACCTTGTGTCCGTTTTCTTATATTTGTGTGTTCTGTTCAGCTCTCAAGACCACCTCAACCACGCGGTCCTGGTGGTGGGCTACGGCGTCCTGGACGGCCAGCAGTACTGGCTGGTCAAGAACTCCTGGGGGGAGGCGTGGGGCATGGGGGGGTACATCATGATGGCCACCGAAGGCAACATGTGCGGCGTTCAGACCAACGCGCATTACGTTTCTATATAAGTTATAAATATATGTATAATTGAATATGTTTGAAGTATATTTATTTTTTACTGTTCCTAAGTGGGTTTTTATGACAAGGTTCTATAGTAGCTCAACAGGGTTACCTTTGTTTTGGCGAAATATGTTTGCCAAATGTATCGTTTCCCAACCGTTTCATTTGCCAACCCACTTTGTTGTTTGTAACCGTAAATATTCCAGGATTTTATAAAAACTAACCTAACCTATCCTGTAGGGTTACCAAAAAAAACCTATAGGGTTCTACACGATGGTACTGAAATAAATCCTGAAAAAAAAAATATAACATTGGGTTGGCAAATGAAGAAGATGGGAAACGATACATTTAGCAAACATATTTTTGCCAAACGGCAGGCTGTCAGCTCAACAATTTATGAACGTGACTGTTATATTTATCTATCTGCGAAAGTTGATGCACTCAATCTGAGATTTTGGATTGGATTGTTTTTTTTTTAAATTCTCGGATCAAAAATTTTAACAGATTTGGGTTGAAAGCGGTACGGTAAGTCTATACTCTCTGTTGCGGGCAAGCTTGTTTTAAGAATAGGTTTCATGAACGTTCGCAATTTTCACACATATGTATGTATGTACCTACATACCTAACTGGGACTCGTAGTACTGTAAACAATTAAATAAGTTTAAAGCGCGAAATAGACTGTCAATAAAAATTGCAGAAATTGATTGCTGCGTTACTTTAACTTTAATTTTAGAGCAAGAATTAGGTATAATTTCGCTGTCTTTTTCTAACTTTAAAGTTAGAGTAAGACAGTAGTCAACTTCTTCAATTTTTATTGCTGATTGCCTAAACATGCCTAAACCTCGCTTAACATGCAAGGATCGAGGCGATCGACGCGGGTTGACGGGTGCGCGGGAGACGGATGGTCCGCGCGAACAGTAAATCTACCGAGGGGTCTACAGCGGGCTCGTTCGCGCGATTTGTGGGGTTAGCCCTCGATTTATATCTATAATTAACAGGCTGTTTGAACTTAACTACGTGTTTTATAAAATAGATGGGTTATCCGTGTTATATCGGTACTCATTGGCATATAATGTATCAATTTGTAGATTTTTTATTTCATCGATATATAAATAAACCTATATGTATCGATTTTTTTGCGATTGCTCGCTGTACAAAACGTCCAGGCAACCCCGTACTATAAGACGTACC
The DNA here is from genome assembly GCA_946894065.1 of Acleris literana. NCBI lineage: Eukaryota > Metazoa > Arthropoda > Insecta > Lepidoptera > Tortricidae > Acleris > Acleris literana. The sequence continues at coordinate 533,580 of OX335688.1, read as the reverse complement.
ATTTCGATATGCAATACTCTAAATTGGTCGTATCTTGCTAGTCGATGAGGTAGGGCAGTTAAGTGTTTGTTGAGATGCTCGCTTTTTCATTTAAAACGTTTTTATTTCCATTGCTGTGGCTAAAATAAAATAAATGTTTTAAAAAACAAAAAACCGCCTTCAAAAACGCAAAAAATAACTTCTTTAAAATTATAGGCACCTAATAGGTTAGTCCAACTGATGTCGGCTTTTTGTTGAAAATGTTGTGGTCGCCGACTTCAGTTGGACTAACCTATTAGGTGCCTATAATTTTAAAGAAGTTATTTTTTGCGTTTTTGAAGGCGGTTTTTTGTTTTTTAAAACATTTATTTTATTTTATACTTTTTAGTTATCATAATACGCTGTTACGTAGTCCCACTTCTTAGTTGAAATGAAACTTTAACTTATATCAAGCGCGCCGCAAGCAACGCCGCGGGAAAGTCATAGTCATATTTCAACAAGTAAAATAATATTATTCGTTGTAGGTAGTCGCTCAACTATCTTAATCGAGATATCTTATCGCCACCCTTGAAATCGGTACCATTGAGGAGTTCCGGTGGCCATCTGTGGTCTTCATCATCAGTTCCACTACACCAAATGATACTTTCTGAATGCAAATGCTAGACTTGTTACTAAAAATACTAAAATCGCTATATGTTTGCCTACAATATTTGAGGAGTTCCCTCAATTCCTCACTGATCCCCTTATTAGATACAGATTTGGTGACAATGGGACCACCTCGGAAGTATACTCTATCAAACCAAAAAAAAATTTTTGAAATCGGTCGACAATTGACGGAGTAATCGGTGAACATACATAAAAAAAAAAAATACATACAGTGGAACGTATAACCTCCTCCTTTTTTGAAGTCGGTTAAAAATTATGTGCCACTTAAAACAACTATGTATGTAATAGCGAACGTGTGTGGCCGGTTATCGGCTTTTAACTATGAGTATGTTAAGATTTATTAATAGCAGTAGCAGTTGTAATATCTATTAGCTTTTTAAATAAATAAAAACATGATAAATTCCTAAACAAAATTCCCTAACGTGTGTGCGTTTTTCAATGCGGTGTAAAATGTTATTAAATAATAGCGCGTATTCAAAGGCACCTTTTGCACCTTATTCAATTTAAATAAGATGCAAAAATGTATACATAGCTACTTGACTGTACAAATATTCATACTCATACTACAATGTTAGCCCAAAACAGGATTTGAACCCATTACCCTCAGCTCACCAAGTCTGTTTGTTTATAGTCTGTAAGAACCAGAGATGGGCAAAATTTATTCGAATGACGAATAACGAATAAGAATAGCCAAATTATTCACGAATAACGAATGAAATTCTCGAATGATTATTCTTATTCGAATAAATCATTCGCAAATAAATTATTCGACGAATAAGTTATTCGCGAATAAAAATATTACGAAGTATTTTTTATTCGAATGATTATTCAAATTCAAATTCATTTATTCTGTTAGTAGGCCCTGTAGGCACTTTTACATGTCTGAGTCTACCAGCGCTTCCAAGGGACTCTGTTGAGAAGAAACGCCGCAAGAAACTCAACAGGAAGTCTTTTTTTTTTATATGAGTAACTTATTACTATGATAAACTTAAGCTAACTAATTTAAATGTCACAGGGATGTACAGGTCCCAGGAGCAATTATGAGACTTAAAGTATATTCAATTTAAATTGGAAATGTAAAGTCTCCAAATTTCAGATAAAAATTAAAAATAGACATAGGTAAGTAGATGTAGAAAGTCTCCACGGTCAATAATACAATTATGGAGATGTAAAGAGCATTATTCGAATAAATAATTATTCGAATAATGCCCATCTCTGGTAAGAACACACCCCGTCATACTGGCAACCCTAGTGTTATTTGCCCCGTGCGTGCACAATCGCCGCAGTCGCCACAATCGCGATGAAACGACAACACTCGCCAATTGGCGAGCGCTGCAGCGGATTAGCAGCTTCAGGGCCCAGAACTATAAACTACGTCAATTTTGTGTAGGAAATGGAGTTAGTTGGCACTCAATTGGCAAACTCTGTATTGCAGTGAGATGAGGAACGAAATTAAATATTAAAGTTTACACTCAAAAAAATGTGTGCCAACAAAGAGAGTTTTTCACTTAGTTGACATAAAATGAATACAATAGTTAAGATATTAGTTATATAAACCAAAACTGATAGTAACAAACAGCAATTTCTTTAGTGATTCAACTAACATCTTAGTTGATGTATCTAACGTCTTAGTTGGTGTATCTATCGTCTTGTCAGGCTCGTATGGGATCAAGACGCTTATGCACAACAATCACAATCTTGTTACAAGCGACCAATTATTTTTTTCAGTCTAATGAAGCCGTTAAGAAGGATGATAGAATAGTACGGGTAGTGTTCTGCGATGAAACAAATATTTCGTCTTGATTCTTATGGCTTCAAAAAAGCAAACTGCAAATGCTTACTTATGGGAGTGTGGCAACACCCAAACCCAAGAGGACTGAGGTGGCAATGCTAGCCATTTAACCTGTTGCCACACTCCCATACCAGAAATCACAACAACGCGAACACTGCTGCTTAACGGTATGATTAGGCACGGATCCGTGCTTAAAGTTTGGATATCTTTTGTGATTTTCTATGCTATTTGATCCCAAGTTTTAGTAATAATTCTAAATACACTGGCCGCAAAACTAAATACACATATCTATTTAATAGAAAACTTAATTCGATTTAAAATTTTGTTATAATTTTGCGGTGAGAGGGTAACTCCGATATTACATTTAAAAAATGGTAAATATGGGCGGGCATTCTGACAGATGAAGTTTGTGTAATAATTAGAACTAACAAAAGTTTTGTTCACTTGACAGAAGCGCGTGGAGCTAACCCCAGGTGCTTCTGTTTACTCCATTTGAGATAATTCTCTTTTACCGAACAATTAATTGTCTTCGCGTGTGATATCCATGGACTTATTTCTCTAATAAGTCCATGGGAGTGTCTATAAATAACTCGGCATTGGCGAAATACACCTTAACAGGAGTGAAAGCCATTAATTAAGAAAAAAAGAAAAAAGTTTTGTTTTATTTAGTACCAAATGTATTTGTAAACAATACTTAAACACCTCCACAAAGTATTTAATAGATCTTTTATTTAAGAAACCCGAAAATACAAGGTACCACTAGTTGTGTAACCGGGAATACCTTATTTTTTCGTTTTTTTCTTATTATTAATTTGACAGGTTAGGTTAAATGATATCAAAAAATAAAGTCCTAGTAGTATATTATTGGGCGTTTCAAAACACATTTCATGTGTTTCGTGTTTTGAAACTCCCAATCGGTTTTGAGGTGTTCTGAAACTCCCAATCGGTTTTGAGGTGTTTTGAAACTCCCAATCGGTTTTGAGGTGTTCTGAAACTCCCAATCGGTTTTGAGGTGTTTTGAAACGCTCAATCGGTTTCTCTGAAACTCATAGCAGTTATTTTATTAAGTTGTAATTGATTCGAAACGCCTTTGCGTTCTTTGATATATTTGGTTCATAACGTTCAATCGGGTTTACGTGTCGCCTCACGATGTGCCCGTAACACATCATACAAAATTGAATGCGTTTTCACCATGCTAAGTCGTAACTTACTTTACATTTGTATTATTAAGTAAAATAACAAAAGCTTAACACAACACACACACTAAGTTGATCAGGCTCAGCATGTATGCAAGGGTCCAGGACCCTCATAGCGCACCGCACCGCTACGGACGGACTTGGTTTGCTAAGGTGTTTTCACAACTTGCTGCGAAGGTGATCAATCTCCACAACAAGGACGAGCCACCCGGGATGCTATAGGTTCCCAGTGGTCTTATGGCTGCATTTTACATGAAGGTGGATTTGGGGGCCTTCCACCAAGGCGTGGGTCATCTGTACCTACCACCGCATAGGCACAGAATCTCCTCAAGTTCAAGGATAACAAATTCAGCGGTTAGTAGCAAGGGTGATCAGGCCGAGCCACAGGTTGCTGGTGCACCCTACCATTCCGCCGGTCGGTCACGGAAGGTGGGAGCACGTCGGTTACATATTTTGTGTTTTATTTATATCAACCAAGTATAAAAACTTCGTTAGCGCGATGTAGACCTGAGCCTGCGATTGGTTAGTTTCTGTGACGTAGTTGTGACGCTAAACATACAATTATCAATGGCAAAAAGTTACTTGAAATTTAAATAAGTTATTACTCTACAAATTACTCAACCTGATTTTGTTTCTTTAACTGTACAAGTAAAGTTTACAATCAGTTGAAGTGTCATTTGATATGTTGCCTTAATAAATTTTTGCATATTCACAATTTGCTTATCTATCACTATGCGACACGGCTATTAAATAATTAATTGTTTTGATGAAGACGACAAAATAATGTACTTAAGCAGTGTTTACATGGTACACAAAATATAATTATAATGGTTTTGAATAGAAAGAAACAATTTATTTTAAACAAATTAAGATAACAATATCAAAATGTATGTATGTAAACTCTTTATTGCACATAAACAATTACAAGACAATAATTGTAGTAATTTTATGGTTTTGAATAATATCGAGAATCAAAAGTTGCATAACGAAATTTATTAAAAAATTGATTATTTTAAATGTAGTATATATGTATGTAAACTCTTTATAGCACATAAACAATTACAAGACATAATAATTATACTTAGTAATTTTGTTCAAGGTAAGTATTAAAATATGAACTTAATAAAATCTAATAGCTAACGTCACTTAGTCTTTTCACAATTCGGCTAACTAACTCTTCCGTAGCACTTAACAATTCATCGTAGTTATCTTGGACGACATACTGCACCGTCGTCGTCAAATCCTCACCTTGTTTCGACTCGAGGTTCGCAATAGTAATCTTTATTACTTGCTTCCCCTTGTTAGCTTTTCTAATTACATGCGAGTTTAACCCAATATCTGATGTTCGAGTCCTTCTTTGCAGTGTTTTCTTCTTCAATGTTCGTTTTGATTTTTTCGGAGAATTTGCTAAAGATGTATCCTGATTTTGATTTATACATCTTTCCTGGTACTTCAAATAGGAATCCATGTCTTGGCAATAGGAAAATGGTTCGTCGAATGATGCAATAGTCTGAGATGAAAAAAGTGGGAACTGTTCATCGATTTCTTTCACGCAGTCAATGGGTTGAGAACTCGTCATACTCTGCAAAATAAATGAATAGAATTAGATTTATAACTACCTAACCATTTTTTATTTTTTTTTTTTTATTAAAAAGTAGTTCATAATTGAGATAGCTGTACTTACTTATTTTGTAGATACAGGAACTGAAATTAAACTACGCCTGTCTAAATTGACGTTCAAAGAAGAACTACACTTATTTTTTAGATACAGGAAATGAAATAAAACTGCGACCGTCTAAATTGACGTTCAAAAAAGAACTAAAATACGAGTATTAAATTGTTGCAGTAACATTTTTCCTATGCTAAATAAGTACACACTTCAAATACAAGTTTAAACAAGTCTTAATTCATGCAGTGTAAAATGAGCCTTAGCGAAGTTCGCGACTACTTTGTAAAACGGCGGCTTCTTTGATTGCAACATAATTAACATGATACTTTTGTTTGTTACACATTTGCTTATTTTGCAAATTGACGCCTGAGGTATTAAACCTTTATAAAAACCATTATTGTTCGTATTTTGTAGTAGCACTGTTAATACAAATCGAGTGTAATAAATATTGAAATGTTGAGAACTTCTGTATTGTGGTGTAGGTACCGATAAATTTATTTTTTATGTTGTAACGCATAACTTTATTAGACACCGTTGCAGTCAATCGTTCTACAGTGAATCAATCATCTTTACTCTACCTACACTGCACTAAAACAATGTTCGTAAGTTTTTAATACATTTAATTACATTGTTATTAACTTTTTTTACACAATATTAATGTTATACTTTGTTTGCAGGTCTGATACGGAATACTGTCAAGTTGAGCTCTCCAAAAAGACTCCCTCAAAAAAGAAAATCGCGCTTCCTGAATCTGAGGACGAAGTTTCTATACCGCGGTAATTATATTTTAAACAAGTATAATGATATTAAAATCTTCTAATGTGTTTTATAAAACGTATAATTTGTTTTTTATAGGTCTAAGAAGCTTAAACTCTCCAAAAAGGCTCCCTCAAAAAAGAAAATCTCGCTGCCTGAATCTGAGGACGAAGTCTCTACACCTCGGTAATTATATTTTAAACAAATGAAACATTGAAACCTTCTAATGTGCTTTTAAAAATGTAAAATTAATTTTTTATAGGTCTAAGAAGTTGAAATTATCGAAAACCCTGCTTCCCGAATCTGAAGAAGAGGTTCCAACTTCATGGTGAGTAATTAAATTACCGTTTTTGAAACTGAATTAAAATAATTAGCTCAGTATGTACCTACCTATGTTCGTATTATTAATTTTTGGTTTCGATTTACAGCACAAAAAAGTTGTCGCAGACGTGTCAACAAAAATATCCGCCTGCAGGCTGGAAAATTGACTCCGATAGCGAAGACGAAGACTTGCGTGTTCAGCAAAAGGAAACGGTGTTCCCGTCTGTTTTGATACGGCAAGTTCCTGGCGGCAGGGTGCGGCGAACTGCACAATTGTCTGGTAATCTTTTTATTGAGTTAAAATTGTATAATGTTGCTGACATAAAAACTGTTGCGGTAGAAGATCGATGGAAGAAGGCTTTAATTAACTTAAAACTTCAGGTAGATGCGGATTCGCAAGAGGTATCAAATATTAATAAAGTTTTAAAATTAAGTAAGGAGCACTTCATCGATGATGGAGTGTTCTATCGCGATTTAAAATAATTAGAATTGATGTGATAGGTACCTTTGTTTGTAATATTCACCGTAATTTTTCTTTTTAAAAATGAGTCTTAACTCAATATTTTGTTCTGTTTGCGAAACATCTGTTGCAAGTCGAGCTTTTTCTGCCCATTTACGAAGTACCGTGCATAAAAATAATATATCTATAGATAACGGTGATGGTGTTGAAAAAATAGCTAGCGCCTTTCGAAGTAGGATAGCGTCTTACCGCGTGCGAGGACACGAAGACTGCCCAGAGCAAACTAGTCCTCCTGCCGAGTTTTTACACAGTGTTCGCGCCCGCGTTCGAAAAATTTTAGATGCAAGACAATCAGTCTTTAAGAGTGTTAAAGTTAACTTTGAATTATTTGCAGAATTTTCTTTACTTAAAAACGATACATGCGACGTTAAGTCTTTTGCGACTCAAAATATAGTGATACATCAGACTTATGATTTCAATGAAATATTTTCAAATCTTTTACACTCTATTTGTCGAAAAATTGATGAATTTCAAGACAGGGATAGTGGTTGGGCTTTTATGCGCAATTTATACCTAGAGGTAAACATCAGTAAATACAACCCACTGCGAGCATCGAGATTCATAGATTTGCCTAAAAATATTAAACTTAAGCGTGCGTGCATCAATATTCAAAATAAAGATAATTTTTGCTTTTTGTGGTGTGTGATGGCTGCACTATTCCCCGCTAAAAGTAATGCTCATAGGGTATCTTCATACCCTCATTATGAAGGTGTTCTAAATAGCGCGGACATGACCTTTCCTGTAGGATTATCTGACATCAAAATATTCGAAAAAAACAATCAGAATATAAGTATTAATGTGTATGCACTCAAAAATAAAACTGAAATTGTAGGCCCGCTTTATAAAACCGCATGTCGGAAACAACATCATATTAACCTATTAATGTTAGAAAACGGGCGTCAAACACATTATTGCCTAATAAAAAATTTAAGTCGTCTGCTTAAACTTCAATTAACAAAACATAACGGACAAATATTTTTTTGTGATGAATGTATGATATTTTTTAATAGTGAAAATAAATTAAATGCTCACGTATGCGGGGGCGTTAAGACAATTTTACCTGAACGGGGTGCGCAAATTGAATTTAAAAATTTTGAACGAATGCAAGATATGCCTTTCATAATTTATGCAGACTTTGAATCATTATTGCAGTCAAATACAGACGAAACGCTTAGTTCAAAATGTACTACAACATTACAGGAGCACGTGCCAGCTGCATTTGCGTACTACATTGTTTGTTCATACAATAGCTCGCTAAACAAATTCGTTTCTTATCGTGGAAAAGACTGCGTAGATAAATTTCTCGAATATTTGCAAATAGATGTATGTAGAATTCATAAAATATATTCTAACCAAAAGACAATATCTATTACAAAGGAAGAAGATAATGATTTTTTAAATTCTCAGTATTGTTTTCTTTGTCGCAAGTTATTGCTTGGCGACTCCGTGAGAGATCATTGTCATTTAACGGGACGCTATAGGGGGGCAGCCCATTCTTATTGTAATATTCGATACCGCTTACCATCATTTGTGCCAGTATTTTTTCACAACTTATCTGGATACGACAGTCATTTGTTTATACGTCAGTTGGGCGAACTTCCTGGTCAAATCAAAGTTATTGCAAAAAACAAAGAAAATTACATATCATTCACGAAATTTTTCATTACAGATCAAAACGGATATATGCCTGTTCGTTTTGTAGATTCATTCAAATTTTTATCAGCAAGTTTGGAAGAACTTGTAAGCACCTTAAATAAAGAAGATTTTATTCACCTCTGTCATTTCTTTCCTATAAAACAGCATTTTGATCTATTGAAACGAAAGGGTGTCTATCCATACGAGTATATGACTAGTTGGAGTCGCTATAAAGAGCAATGTTTACCGCAGCAACATTATTTTTACAACTCAATAAAAAATGACAGTATTTCAAAATATGACTATGAGCATGCGCAACTTGTATGGAAATCTTTCGATGTAAAGAGTTTAGGAGAATACACTGACCTGTATCTTAAATCAGATGTATTATTACTAGCTGACATATTTGAAAAGTTTCGTCAAACTTGTAAAATTAATTATAGATTAGATCCTGCTTTTTACCTAACCGCCCCAAGTTTAAGTTTTGATGCTATGTTACTCATAACTGATGTGAAGTTACAACTCATTGATGACCTTGAAATAATTAGAATGATTCAGAAGGGTATTCGTGGAGGTGTATGTTTATGTTCTACTCGGTATGCAAAGGCAAATAATAAATACATGCCGAATTTTGATTCCAGTAATCCATATAGTTTCTTATTGTACATAGACTGTAATAATCTATACGGTTATGCAATGTGTGGTTTTTTACCTTATGCTGATTTCAAATTCTTACCACAGCATGCAATTAATGAACTTGATATTCTAAAAATCTCTGATAATTCGGATTATGGTTATATTTTGGAAGTGGATTTAGAATATCCAGAACATTTGCATGACTTGCATAATGACATTCCATTCTGTCCTCAAAAATTCACACCTCCTGGTTCGAAGCAACCTAAACTTATCCCAAATTTATATGATAAATATGAATATGTCATCCATTACATGCATTTAAAAATATGTCTTAAACACGGTTTGATATTAAAAAGAATACATAGAGTAATCAAGTTTAAACAAGGTCCATTTTTGAAGCAATATATAGACTTAAACACGCAGTTAAGACAGAAAGCTAAATCCGTGTTTGAGCAAAATTCATGCAAACTATTTAACAATGCTATATTTGGAAAAACGTTGGAGGACCCCGAAAAAAGGTTAAATGTCATGTTAGTTAATGCATGGCGAGACACTACAAATAAAACAAAAAAGAAATATACAGCTGAGCAGCTAACAGGGAGACCCAATTTTCATAGTTCAACCATTTTTACTGAAAATTTTGTTGCCATACAAATGAAGCCAGAATCGATAACTCTCGATCGACCAATTTACATTGGATTTACTGTTTTGGAAATATCGAAAACTCATATGTACGATTTTCACTATTCTGTTATGAAACCATTTTATACATCTAATCTGAGTTTGTGTTATACTGATACAGATTCCTTTCTGTATTCCATAAATACAGAAGATTTATATGCAGATTTAAAACTAAAATTTCACCACTATTTTGATACTAGTAATTACTCAGACAGTAACGTATTTGGTATAACTCGTCAACATAAAAAAGTACCAGGTTTGTTTAAGGACGAACTTGGTGGAGAAATAATAAACGAATTTGTAGGTCTTAGGTCTAAATTGTATTGTATAAAAACTGAAAACAATCAAATTAAAAAGGCTAAGGGCACAAAAAAACATGTATTGCGAGGTGTGGATTTTGAGGAGTATAAAAAAGTACTTTTAAATAAAGAGCGGATAAGAAAGAGGAATATTGTATTTAAATCACTAAAACATGTTATTTTTACACAGTCTTTAAATAAAGTAGCATTGTCGTCAAATGATGACAAACGCGTTATACTAAAGAATCAAACCTCGACGTTATCTTGGGGTCATCAATCTTTGTTTTAATGTAAACAAGTTAGATTTAAGGTGTAATATTGTAAATAAAGGTGATCATTACTGAATAAACGTTGTTTTTTAACAATCTTGTTTTATTTTACTTCGTGTATCATAATCATAATATTCGCACGTTAAATATATCAATGTCACTATTGAAATGTTTGATTAAGTATGAAATTTATTTAGTCGTCACGTCACTGTTAGATTTAACGTACGAATATATATGTGTTTGCAATAGGTCCTAAAATAAAAATGCAATGATTTAATAGCAATTATTTATTTATTTATTTATTTTCTACAGAATATGATAAATTATTTTCAGAATACCATTTTTTAATACATATTACATTTTTTAACGCACATGTTTTTTTATGAATCATACAATTATATGTACTGAGATCTTTACAATATTTTTGATGCATAGATTGAAAATTAGGCAAACCTTTTTCTCCTAAATCTATTACTGTACAATTAGAACACAATTCTATTACCCATTTAACTTTTTCTAATCCTTTTACATATATTTTCTTATTTTCTAAGTAACCATGAATCATTCTTTTAAATTCTCTATAGTCAACATATCCTTCACGCCATAAAATTCCGAGGTTTTTCTCAATCCAGTTCACCTGACGTTTTTCATTTTCCGATAAAGTAGAAAATGCATATGGGGGTTTTATTGAAAATATTTGCGTGTATTCATCTGTACTGTATGCAAATTCCTTAACAATAAATTCATTTTTATACGATTTAAATCCCTGAAGATCCACGAACAAACGGTCAGTCATCATGATATTTTCTTTGTAATGTTGCTTAACGGTTTGTATTCTACAATACTATCATTCAGAATTAGACAGTACGCCGCAGTATTATCGGGAATATCCTGTTCACACTCTAATTCTAGCCGTACATCTATGGCACCTGTTTTTAAGGTTTCGTTTTGATGAGAACAGTCGAGGACGAAGAGAGGGGCTTTCTCTTTAAATTTTTGCGGACTTAACAACGGTGCTTGACTACGTCTATAATAAGACTGTTGAAATTTAGCGTACTGTTCGTATAATAAAGCGTACTTTTCGTCTCCAAAACTTACATTTAAACTTTCATATGGAAAATAGTTTGAGTTCAAAAAAACTTTGACGTCTCTCAAATGACAATGATCAAAGCATGTTATATCTTTGTTAATCATATTTTTTCGGTCCGTTTTTAATCCAATTATAACGAATCGTGGCTTTTCAATTTGAGATGAAGTTTTGATTGACCAAGAATGTTTAGAGGTTTTAGGCAAAAGCGGATACTCATAAAGATCCCAGTTCCTAAATGCTATTTGAATAGCGCGATCTTTTTCTAAATGTTTTAATAAAGTTAATCTTTCCCGATCAGAAACTTTAATATGAGGCATACGCCATACTATTTTAGATATAGTAATGTTGTCTATGTATTCATTTGTATTTAATATTACGCTATTTAAATTACTATTGGATCGTAAAAGAATAAGTTCATGTTTGCAATTAATAATTATTTTATTATAATCCTCTGCGAAACCAAGAATTTTATTTAAAGGCACAGATACAGAAAATGATCCATTGGTAATTTTTGTGCCATCAACGTCCCAGCCCCATAATTTTGACATCGAAGATTCGAGTTCATTCATAGATATAAGAGATTTCATAGTAGTCGTAACCCCGGCGTTTTTTATTTTATCTATTTCTATCCCATTCAGTTCATATCGAATATCTTGAAACATATGTAGTATAGGGTTATTAGTAAACAGAACACTGTTCACCTGCGCTTTTGTTTCTCTATTGATTACTTTAATAGTACCCTCTATGTATAAAGTACTCGCTGATGGTAATACGTAAAGATCTTGTTGATTAATAGGTATACGGATTTCATCGTTTAAATTAAAACTGGTTACGTACGGTTTATATGAATGATATTCGAAACTTTCAATCGTGTTATCATAGCTCAATGGATCTATTAAGCTTAGTATACTCATTTTAACAAGCCTATGTTTTTTAAAAATTGTTTATTATCTTTCGTTAGCTTTGTAAATTGCTCTATAGGTCTTCTTTTCTTGATAGCACAGTGATTACTAATACGTTTATCGTGCGAGACTTTGCTTTTATTGAAATCTATCATTTTTCCGAAGATGTAAATATATTTGAATCTCTTCACCTCGTAAATTAAGTAAATTATTATTTGCGTCTAATATTCTTATTTTAAGTGAGCTTAAGCTTTTTTGGGTAACCGGGAAATAGATAACGTTTTTCGGTGTTTCTATAATCCTATATCCTGGAGGCACATTCGGAACAAACTCATGAATAATGTGGCTTGGTCTTCCGTTTACAAATGATCCGCTCACTATGTCACATTCAACTCGCACTATAGTTGTAGACAGAATGGAGACAGGAAAGGGGGACTCTGTTAATATATTAGCTTGTACAGTTTCTTCACCGAAACCTAGTAACTTGCCAATCGAATTTTCTTTATTAAAGTATACATTTTTAGAACATACTATCGAAGTCTTTAAGGTATTATTATTACACGTCAGTGAAAATGTGCATCCTTGCAGATGTCTTTTGAAGTAATCGTCAAGGTCTTGAAGTTCGTATGACCCTTCAGGAATTTGTACTACTTCGTTTTTACCATAATAAAATTTATTGTTTCTGTAGTCTATATTAGGTATAGAGTTAAAAGTTGACATGTATAGCAACCCACATTCATATTCACCATCTAGTTGAAGAGCTGGTGAATGATTCGTAACCAGGGTAGAAGAGGTTCCAGTTATAGACAAAGTGAAAGACATCGTGTGAATGATAAGGTTTTTATTGCACAGAGACATTTAAACGGTCGCTCCAAAATTGTTTTAAATATTTCAAACATAAATGTCCGCAATTTACAGTGTCAAAATTTTGATAAGTGTTGTAGTTATATGAAATTTCATGATTTTTTAAATACCTTATTAATTCTAACGGTGGTTGAAGATCACCATAACTATTAAAATATTCACAATAATTATTATCTTTAACATAGGCTACCCAGTGAGTCCCCTGGTTTTTAGAACTGTCTAAATTAACGATTGCACATTCTACTCTGTTAGGTCGCTTTGGCAAATTATCTCTCATATAAACACCACGAAAATGAGGAATATCTGTTGAGTATTTTAAAAGATCTATATTAGTGAGAGCTCGTCTAGGTAACCTTTTATTTAGTTTTTTGAACTTTTTAAACACAATCCTTTGCCGTTCTTATACGGTTTTATATGTAAACCTTTTCCTAATGCAATAGATTCCATCATTTTGTTATGGCGTTCTGATTCGGTTAAGTTTTTCTTTGCAGCTTTGTAATCAGCAACAGCTTTTGCGATTCCAGCAGCTCCTCCTGCTAACGAGCCTAACGCGGAAAGTCCAGCAAAAATAGGTATCAGTGGTAAAATACCTCCAGTTTTTGGGATCGGTATTAAGCGAGGAACTCGTAATTTACTCGTATTGTTATTACGGAATACTTTAATTGCAGCTGCGAAAGCTTGGCTAATTGCAGTGCCTTTATTTTTAGATTTGTTTTTCTTTAATTCAGCACGTATTTTAGATGTAAACTGTTTAAATGTTTTTATCCCCGCACCGATTTTTATTTTAGATTTCATTAGTTTGCTAACTAACCATGATGCAAGTTTTTCGCCCTTTCCAGCGTTTTTCGAGTTTAATCTTTGTTTAGCCATTTTATAAAGTTCTAAATCTGCACGGTGTCGGTCATCTAGATTAGAATGTTTATCGTAAGCAATGTCGTGCTGCATACACGCTTCGTCCAACTCATTAATTCCCTTATCACCCCTTAGCAACCGTTTGTGCAATTTTGTACCTGGTCCACAATAATTATACCCAGGTAAGTGCAGCTCAAATGGTAAGTGATTAATAGCACTGTTTAAAAGTCCTCTCCCTTTCATATCCAATATAATAATGACAATTTTGAATACAATAAAGTTAATAAATATACTCATACAATGGCATTTCTATCAATCCAGCTATTTTCGCTATCATTAAGCCCTAACCACTTTACATACAATTTTTCTCCCCTCTTTTTGATCACCTTTTCTATGAGGTAAACATCAGGATGCTTTGTTTTCTGAAGTTCTTGTTCGTAAAATGAACCGAGTATTGTATTTTTTCGTTGATCTTCAATAAGGTAAGTAACTGGACGAGTGTGATTTACATGTTTAATAGTAAATATTTCTGTCGACCAATTCGGTGTATAACCTTTATGAAAAGCACTTTTATACTTGCTTATGCGTACATGATCTCCTATATTAAATTTATTTGATTCATAACCTAGATTGGATTGCGCGTTTTCGATGTTTGTCTTTACTTTGGACTCATTATCAAAATTAACATCAAAAGGTTTAAATTTTGTTGTATGATGCATAGTTTGATTATAGGATTTAACTATATCATTCAAAGGTTTTCCAACCCATTTATAATTTCCAATGAAACTAAAATATTTGTATAGTTTATTTTTGAGCGTTTTTATTAACCTTTCAACAATAGATGCTTTTTTAATTGAATACGTGGAATAATGATTTATTTTTAAAAAATGTACATAACGACCAAATTCATTATTATAAAACTCTTTCCCTAAGTCTGTCTGTAAGTTTATCGGTACTCGTTTTGATGATTTAATAATTTGTTCGAAAGAATTTTTAACTTCTATTTTCGTTTTAGATTTTGTTGGAATACACCACGCATACTTTGAAAAGGCGTCAATTACAACCAAAATGTATTTATATCCTCTATTTATCTTATGTAAATTTTGTAAGTCAATCAAATCTGCTTGCCACAAATCATCAATTCCTTTTAATATAACTGCTCGTCGCTTAAAGTTTTTTCGAGCTGATCTGTGTATCTCGTTCACGACTTGCTGCTTTGCCATTGTTTAATTTGTTGAAAATATCGTCTATTTCCCTTTTTGAATAAAAGTTCAATTTCAACTGATTTGCCAACTGATGAATTTGAGAATTTATGTCATCAAACATAGAATCTAGATACTTCTTCTGATAAAGGTTCTGAACGAGCTGATCGACGTACTGCTTATTAACTGCATCATCAGGTGACAATGGATGTGCAAGTCCCTTTAATCTTAATGATTGTAAATCGAAATGTCCATCATCTGATCGGAGCAAAGCATTATTTTTAAGTTCAGAAACTTCAGATACACGCAGGCGTTTATGAAGATGATGACCGAATTTGTCTATATTCATTTTATGTTCTATTTGCACGTCAAAAGTTCTGCCTCGACTAACGATAATAGTAAAGTAACTGTTTTATATATTGACATTGTTAACTAATCCTGCTTCTTGCAGTTCTTCAATAACAGATATGATTTCATTATCCAATCCTGTATTACCAGCTTCACGAGAAGCTATAAGCAATTTTAATCTTTCAACTAATTCGTTTGGGTTATCCCAATATACATATGATACATCGGTTTTAACTTTTTTCATGGTCGATAATCCTTCACCACTTATTAAACGTTCTTTAGCTAATTTAAAAAGCGGTCTTATTACGTATAAATATTTCATGCCTTTGTTGCTTTTAATTGGTTTATTAGGATTAAAATCTCTTCTATGTGCATTAGTTTCTAATAATAAGATTTTATAATTGCGTTTATCATCCTCAGTTACAATATTTAAATCCGGTACTTTCTTATATAGCAATTCGTTTAAACCTGGCGTTAAATAGTAAGTATGGGCATTTACTTTTAATTTTTTATCATGTGTTGTGTATACCGGACAGGATCCCAACATTAGCTTGTCCCGTTCCGTTCGAACACCAAAAGGTATATTTAAGTTGGTAATATAATTCTTTTGAAATTTAGGATCATCACGAGGAGATGCGAAAGAATCTGTCGTCTTAAATGAAATATCATTTATTGAATCCTGATCATTAGTTTGTTCACTTTCCACTCCATCGCTTACATCACTTTCATCGTTGTTTGATGTGTTATCCTCTTGATCTTCATTATCAAGACTCGATTGAGAAGATTTCCTCACAACCGTATAATCATGAATAGATTGCCTCTTTTCTTCACTAGGACTCAATTTTAATCTTTTTACTGACTTTCCCCATCGAAATCCGTCATTTAAATCATCATCATTAGTATTTAAGTAATTATTCTCATTTTTAACTTTAACTATTTCATTAAGTGGTTCTGTTATTGGTTTCAATACTGATTCCAACATCATATCATTATCAGTTTTCATATTACGAATCAGACTAACTTTCTTTTTAACGGCTTCGACAGATTTAAGTACTTTTTCTTTCAAATTTTTCTCGTCATTGATTTTAAGATTCATGTCTGATCTTGATGGTTTTCTATGAAGCAATAAATGTTTCATAATAATGCATCATGTATTATAGTTAATCCATAATGATAAATGTGTCAAAACCCATTCTATAACATCCTGAATTACGAGTAGAATCTTTATTTATAACCAAGTAACTATATGGCAGTTTCCATACTTCAGCACACATTTCTCGAAACTGTGACCAAGACATATCGCTTCCAACGTGCTCATCATAAACATGACGTAAATTAACATCATCTTGCTTAAATAGAATTATTAAGTTAGCATTATCTCTTATTAATTGTTTAGGTATTTTACTATAAGTTTGATTAAGGTAGAAGCTATCAATATTTTTATGACGTCCCATTGCAAAGTAATCCCTTATGTTGTTTTGATTTTCACATGCAACATCATCAAATATAATAATTGAGTTAATGTTAGCTTCATGTGGACTTAGTACTTCATCATTCTCACTATATTTTTTAAATTCGACTGATGGAACCAACATTAGTATTTTTTCTAAATACTGATACATAGGTTGGAAGAGAGTTTTAGAATAAAGATAAAGGTTTTGAAATCGTAGCCCCCGTTCATGCAGCAGAAGACCGACCATTAAATTAGTTTTACCACAGTTAGAAGGACCACAAATGATACTTCGAATTGTGTTCGGTAAAAGCTCTCCATGACGTGAATTGCGATCGTGGCGAACTGGACAAACGACTTCTAATTGCAAGTTTTGAAGTTGTTTCACAAACTTCATATTTCCAAATATAAAAACAATATTACTACCTACGTGTTGTAAGCATGAAATGTCTGTACCCAATGAGAGTAGACCTTCAAGATATTGAGTAGTTATATGTGAATATGTTCAGGTTTTTTAAAACTGTATGAACTTCTTAACCGATTGAGCATTTCAAAACACCTCAAAACCGATTGAGAGTTTCAGAACACCTCAAAACCGATTGAGAGTTTCAGAACACCTCAAAACCGATTGGGAGTTTCAGAACACCTCAAAACCGATTGGGAGTTTCAGAACACCTCAAAACCGATTGGGAGTTTCAAAACACGAAACACATGAAATGTGTTTTGAAACGCCCAATAATATACTACTAGTCCTATATCAAACCACTACATTCGTAATTATGAAAATTCAGGATTTTGATCAAAATTCAAAATATTTATTCAGTAAATAGGCCACATGAGGGCTCTTTTACACGTCGGTACCATGGAGTGAATCTACTAGCGCTTCGGACAAGACCATCATTGCGGTGAAGAAGCGCCGCAAGATACTCCAGCAGAAGGTCATTTATTCAATCATAAAAACTTAATAATTCATAAAAGTAAGTTACAATAAGTAATAATAAGGTAATAAAGTACTAAATAATAAATTATTATAACTAGCAAAATTAAAATTATTTTAATGTAAGGTCAATAAACATTGAACTATAAATAATCACTATCAGAACAACACGACGAGGTCTCTAAGCCAAAAGCCGTAACTAGAATCATTTTGAACCAAGTCCTTGCGAACGTGAACAGACCGGACCCCACAAACAGCACCCGTTCACGAGTACTACGCGTATCTCAGCCATCGCCTCTCTCAACCATGTGTTCGGGAAAGTGGCTCAATTCGGTATTATGACTCTTCGGAATTATGTAGTTATACTCTATGTAATCATATTGCAATTTACATGTACTAACAAAGTAAGCAGGTAAGTAAACTATCCAACATTGATCTGAAATCATTTGAAATTCAAATTGATCTGAAATTGCACCGCAGCGTTCCCGGTCACGCGCGACCGCGCGCGTGCCCCGGACTAGCGCTAGTCCGATGCGCTATAGTTACTAGTTCCGAGTTTACACCTCCGGGCGCTCATTCTGGGAAGAAGTGTATAAATATCTTTGTACTCGACTGTACTCGGCTGTCTATCGCTTTTACACTCTTTCTGGCATCTTCCAAATATATAAAACAGTACCGTAACTGAGTGAGTGACTGATATACAACGCATATCCTAAACCGCTGGACATAGGGACTTGATAGAGGGAGTCTTCCTCGGGTACCATAGGGGTGGACTAAAAAAGGATGCGCGTGCCCCGGACTAGCGCTAGTCCGATGCGCTAGTTACTAGTTCCGAGTTTACACCTCCGGGCGCTCATTCTGGAAACCACTTGGTGGTTTACTCGTCAACGAATCTGAATCTCAATGTCAAAGGCAATGTTCTTTGCACAAATTAAATGAATTGTTTTATACGATTAATAACAAACACTTACCCTCTTACTAATAAACGCTGAGCAACGGTGGTATCACAGAATAAAGACTAAAGGCATAGAAACCGTACTAAATAAGCAGAAAATACATTATGATTCACTTCTTTTTACTTATGGTTTTCATAGTGAGTTGGAAAGGGATGAATCTATAGCTTATCGTCGCGTTATTTGGTACATCGTCACAAGTAAAGCGTGATTTGGACCTATAAGCACCTATGGTATTTGGACCTATAGACAAGGAAAGACAAATCCTTCCTATAGGAAGTACAAAGAAGTCCCTGTGTAAAACCTTGTGACAATGACAGTTAAAGAAGAAAAAACAGCCTACTTTTTGTTTCATTTTTTCTCATGTAATACGTAATCTAAAAGGTAGAGAAAGATAGCTGACGCAAAGTACGTCTTATAGTCCGGTTTCTATGCTGTATGTTCTTATTCTGTGGGTGGTATAGCTAAACAATGTTTTCTCCTTATCTGTCAAATTCAAATATCACAATGACAGGGGGTTAAAGTCTATTCCACCTTACCTGTTTTATTTAAGATGATACAAGTAAGATGTAGGGGATTCTCTTTGGGTTTTCGACAAGATGGCGTCGCTTTCTTAGTTGTAATTATTTTTTTGCATATTTTGTTGTTTAATGGATACTAATGATGTATTAATATGCAGTAAATTAACATTCAAATGTGCAGTATAATGAAGAATTCAAGTTTGAACACGTTTCGCCTTTGGAAGGATTGCTACAAGAAAATCCCATCTGGTCTTCGTAAAGTTACATCGCTTCACGGAGGCTAGAGGATCACCGTACAACGTCGACTTAAGATTTTTTTTGATATCATTTACACCGATCACGTGTAACTTCCAACCTTGACACTGGCAGAATTATCCCACTGGACAGGAGCCATATATCAAAGAATTGAACTTGAAGTAAGATGTAAATGTCTTGAATGTCTTGACGTGTAAAAGTGCCCGTGCGGCCTACTTACTGAATAAATATCTTTTATCTTTTTTTATCTTTTGTACTGGGCTGCAGATACCTACTTATTTTTGAAATATAACGCTTTTTATGAAGGTTGAATCGTAAAAACTTTTCGGTGTACATATAACGATGATTGACTGTTAAATAGTTAAGTGAAAATAACTTCAAAATTTTGGTAAAGCCGTTTTTTTAATATTACTTAGGTACTTAGTTAGTGCTGAAGTGTATCAAGGATTTGTTCAATCGGGTCGCTGAGAGGTGTTGGCGAGTTTGCATATTAATGAGCCACTTATATTGTGTGTGGTGCAGGTAAAATAATGACTAGAACAATATTTCAATTATTACTCGCTGACGAATTGAGAGGCGAGTTGCTCACGAGAATAACGCCCTGACCTGGATAATTGAGTTTGTTTTAGGGAAATCAATTAGGGATGGAGTTGAGTGCAGTGACACACACAGTTAAATGGCCTTTGTTCTGTTGGAGTAGCTTCCTATACTTCATCCCTTTTAACTTGTCTTATTTAGTAAACGCTTTTATAACCTAAAAATGTTCCCTTCGCTTAAAATTACAATTTTGTTATAAAAAAAAACCATTCATGATGTAAAATCAGGTGATAAATTGTGTGCAAAATGTGGTCTCTAGTTGTTTTATTCACCAGAAAACGGCCATTTTAGCCAAAAACTATGCATTTTGAATTTATAAAAGTGTTTACTAAATAAGACAAGTGAGTTGGTATTGACTTTAGTAGAAGATTTTTTTAATGGGTTTTGGTTGTAATTTGGTAGTTGTTCTTGTGTGTACTAACATTAGTCCGTAAGTAAATATGTTTGTTTTACTAACACAAGTAATCGTCCTCGTCGGTCTGAATAAATAATTTTATTATTTAGATATTTATTAAATTTTCTGTAGATACCGTAGAGGCCGTAATACGAGCTGTTAAAACCACCATGGGAAAAAAATACATTCGGAAAAATCTAAAATATTTTTGGAAAAATATCGCCACACTCGTTAAAACCTGCCAAGTTGAGATGAGAATCATATATCGCCGTGTTTTTCTATTCTTTGGGACTTGTTCGTTTGACAGCAGCTGTTAGGAATTCGAAATTTATGTGAAGATATTGGTTTTCCACGGATTAATTAATAAATCAAACAGAGCAGATTGGAAAAAACAATCGATCAGATTGGGATATCCATTTTGAACACTCTGAATGTTTATTTTCTATGCTCTGCTCTGTTTCTTCGCTCTGTTTAGTTTGAGTGGAAACGCACCCTTACTCTCATTCCTCTCCCAATCACATTTGATTCATTGAACTTCCATTCACAAGCATTCGAAGTACTTCACTTCTTTTCCTTATAATTAATAACGAGGGTAATCTCTCTTTGAGCACGGCCCATTACTAAATCAAAGGTAATAATTAGGTATCGGCACAACGATCCATTGAAAGTCGGGCGCTTTTGCAACGTATCCAATTTTGTACAGTTGACTTAGATTCCTGAACCACTATGGGCTATGGCTAAGTGTTTTTTTTTTTAATTTTAAGATGTCATTAACAGAAGTTAGTTTACCAAGGGATGAAAGGCAGCTATCACACACGAGACATTTCTCGCTTTACCCGAGCGCCAGTATTTAGAATGCGAAATAAATGGTGACTTTCACCAGAGTTAAATAAATACTCTACTTTTATGTCTGCAATAAGGAAACTGGATAATAAAACTTATAAAAGTAAGACTTTATGTACCTTACCTATGGTATAGTTTTACCAAAGAGTGGCTGTATAAGCTTTCAGCATGGCTCAGTACAGGCTTAGTGTTTTTTTTAATAATCTTACAACAGACAGGCTGTATAGGTTACTGCTAATGCACAAGTCCATTGACATACCTAGTTCTGTTTTCAAATAAATTTTCTTCCCTAGGGTTGACATGCATTATTTTCAACCCGCTTTTAAAATAAACAATGGCCTACTTCAGAGTGTGAAACATGAAAATTTATTTTCACTCCTTTATTAAGAATCAATATAAAATAGTGATATAATTGCTCTTTTTTCTAATTTCATTGTTTTGTATTGTATTTGACCCGTAAACCGTTGGGTCGGTAATACATGCCGGTTTTTGATAGGTCGTTGATAGCTGCAATTACATTTGAATAAAAAAACGTTTATAAAATCGTTTTTTGTACCTTTTTCTGTCAGGCAATCCGCCATTAACACACATCCAGGGGCCTCTATCCTACGACGTTAAACAATATTACTTTTGACGTTTGTATTGTTTTAAACTCGGCCGCCGTTAATGTCAAGTAAATAAGAACTATTAAAACCTTTGATGATACGATAAGGTTTACTATTGTATCGTATATTTTTTTTACGCCTAATGTATCTTTACGCAAAAAATCGTTTGACTTAAAACGGTTTTTACAATAGAAACGGTTTTATTTTAATTAGTATAAAAACTAACCTAACCTAACCTATTCTAATCTACAAAATAGACGTTTATTAAATTCTGCAATGTAAGCCTGCCAGGGTGTTATGCGAAAAAAATTATGCGAAAAGATAAATATGCGTAAAAAAATTATGCGTTCCAAAGGGATACCAACGATAACCGGTCAAAAGCAATACTATTTTATGTCGTAGACTGTAAAGAACATCAAATTATTTACCTACGGTTCAAAAAGTACAACTAATTATGTTTAGGAGTGACGGACGGACAACAAAGGCCTAGTAATAGAGTACCATTTGGCACTCATTAGATACGGAATCCTAAAATGTTCATCCCAACGACTATCCGCAAAAAACTTTGGTAAAGGCTCTTATTTTTTTTTAATCTTAGAGCTTTAGACTTAAGAGCAAATAAGTGAGTGAGAAAGAGAGAGATACAAACCCGAAGGCCGTTTTAAAAGTTATCACACTGTAGATTAATTTAAATTCGCATTTCGACACCTTCAAAAGTTCTCCATCCGGATCCAAATCGTTGTAAACGGACCAAAACTCCCAATTCATTCCAACTCGAAACAAGCGTCCAATCCGACTCCTGTTTCAATACTCTTCAATTAATGCACCTAATCAAACATTCAAACTTCGAAATTGAATTTGAAAAAGGAACGCCGCCATTTCTTAATTGGAACAAAGTGTTTCAATTGGCCGCAATTTCAACCGTTGTTTTATGCCAGTTTGAATCATAATGAAAGATTCATCCGGTGTGTTGAATACTAAGATTGAACATGATATTAATTATAAGTTATTAAATCACTAGAGGGTTTTACAAACCTGGACAGCAATTGGTTCAGAACGCTTACTCGTCACAGAGTTTACATGAAACTCGTCTTAATATATTTTAAACTGAACATTAAATATTAACAATTATAATGACAGTGACAATGACAAGGTTCCAAGTATGCTTAACGTTTTATTGGCTTACTGTACTATAAGCCTGAAGTTATTTATTATTATTATTATTATTTGGCTATACCTACGTATGTAGCATTATGGTTATAGAGTATACTACACTCAGGAGCACTGAAAACGGATCACTTTCTATGGTAATTGAATGGCAAGTGACCCGTTTTCATAGAAGGTGGACTCTTCGTATTTTGGATATTTAACAAGGATGATATTACTTAGATTAAATTGCAGTTTAAAAATGAAAAATTCTTCAATTCTTCTTTCTTTGCATTTCGGCTAATATAATAGACCCCGCTCGGAGCCACACGTTATGACATTATTTGTTTGTTCATTGAAATAGTTCAAGGGGGTGTACAGCGCTCACTGCAGAACGTGACGGATGTATTTCTTTAATAAGTATGTTTATCTACACTCATATCATAAGTCCTCTATTATGCGTTCAAAACCCGTAGGCAATGACCAGCATTACCTGTGGTAGTAGGTGACAGCGATGACAGCTCTTAATTTTGGGAGATGTTCCAAATTTGGATCTCATTACCTTAAAATATTCGATAACGTAATTTGAAATTACGTTAAAGCTGTCATCGCTGTCACCTACTACCACAGGTAATGCTGGGCATTTGCCTTTCGGCTTCTGAACCCATCTTAGAGTACTTATAATATGTGTGTAGATAAAGTATTGTACGAGACTCTGCGTAATTAGCATTACGCAACCGTCACGTAAACTACTATTATCTTTATCTAGTACCCATAGTGCAAGTCTGGAGCTTCGTTTGGGACCAGCTCAATTTGTGTAATATTTGTCCCGTTCCCTGATATTTATTTATTTATAAGGGTTTCTGATTTGACTACGGCACCTTATAAGTAAGTTAACGGCACCTATTAGCGTGGGAGTTAAGGTAGTTTTCAAATAAGAGCCAGAAATTGAGGGTATCAAGACACCCAAACGACCAAAAGGATTTTTTATAAGAGTGTGGTGATTGAACTTTGTAATTTGCACCTTTTTGGCTTGTTTTAGGTGATTATATGGGATAAATAAATATTAAACACAAAAAGTCGGGTTCTCCTATTACCGAGGTATTGGACGGGCTTCGACCCTATTACCGCGGATGAGGTTCCTATTACCGAGGGTAGAGGATCAAAGTATTTTTGGTTCCGTACATTTAATATTTAACATTATTTGTTTAATACAATATAAAGCCCATCTCTGCTAAATACAATGTCTCTGTTAAAACTATAAAAAGAGCATAGTATTACCGAATTTTTTGAAATACCAAATAAACATACGCCTAGTATTATTATCCCAGTTTTCGACCGACTAATATAAAACCCAGTCTACCAGATTTAGCGTTATACCATCAGTTAGTACAACAGTTTCAAACAGGTAAGTTTTACTATCAAAAAGATCTTAATTTTATTAAGGAATCCGGACTACGGTACCCTAACATTGTTATTTCATTTAATGTCACACGGTAATAGGAGATAGTATGGGATCCTAACTCCGACCCATATAAAACCTAAATACCTCGGAACTAGGTTCCCATACATCCTATTACCGAGGGTTATCTTTTCTTACGCTCAGTAATAGGATAAATTCACGGTACTATAAAACCTACAGGGCCTACTTACAGAATAAATGAATTTGAACCTAATTACGACCCATAATAAATTTTTCGTGACGTTGGTTAAACAAATAAATACTTAACATTTTAACCATCTGATAAAACTAAACTCATAAAACTAATAAGAATATCTTTAAATATATCTTTATATTTAAACGACTCAAACATTTAGGGCTTTCTATGGAAACAAGTAGTATAGTGCACTAGTTTTTAATAAAAAATAAGGCCTTTATTAGTATTTTTTATACCACGGAAATTGCTCTTTAACTGCTTAGATAGATAAAGTTTTTTTATAACATTAAAAAAGTAAATAACCGACAGCAGATATAAAAAATAAAGGCCATTGAACCAAAAGTACAATTTTAGCTATTACCGTGGTAAACCTTGGATTTAGGAGCCATAGCAAAAAACGAAACCAATTACCGCGGTATTTAATATTCTAATTTTAACGTATTTCCAGACAAAACACACAAAAATAGTATTTGGAAGTCGCAAAGAAAACAATAATAAATAATTTAACAATCTTAGCATTAGGTTAGTCATTACAACTATTACGCAAATCACTAAATAAAATGTGAGTTTTCTTACGTGTGGCGTCTCGCGTTTCTATGGCACAACCTGCTCTTGCGCCGGCGTCGCGGATTTTGGCGGTTTGCGAGTTGTTTATTTGATGCATAAACACTAGAGCCAAAAAAACCGGTACTCTACAAACTGAGCTTTGCTCGTGTAAAATAAGTTTCTTAGTGAGTAAATCGACTTGTTCATAAAACGCAGTTTTAAAAATACCGCGGTAATGGGTGCCGATTTTGGGGGGAGCGGTAATAGGTGCCCTTAACTTAATCACCATATTAGCAAGCGGTAATCTGTAACCTACAGTATTTCCAGCTTTTTAATAGCTTTCGGCTGGCTTTCGCTATCACACTTGCACTCGCAACTGACAGCGTATTTACCACAGAGTGTGTCAAAAAAACGAAGATTGCCTATGGCTATCAAGGTGCGTTTAGACTTTAGACCAAGCGAAGGAGTGCTCTACATGTTTTGTCTTTATTTTTACAAAGAAAATGTAAGAGATAATTATTGGGCGGACGACGGATGCAATATGGTGACGAAAGCACAAGACGGATAAGACTTTTATTGAATTTTGAGTACTATTTATGCGTGAAAATATATGCAGATTTTGTAATAAATCAGTACATATTTTGTATATTAAGAAAGTACTGAAGTATCACTTTACGAATACGCCCCTCTTACGGCTGTAGATGGAGAGGTAATTTTCCCTATATAAGTAGATATAGAACTATAAAAGGGATGTAATGAAAATACCTAATAAAGAAAAAAATATGATAATTTACTTCAACAATAAAATTCTATAACTTTTTTGCAGTGATGTTCTTTTTTTTAAATTGTAGTCATATCTATATTACGGATATCGTTCGAAATTATTTTGACGTAATTTGCATGCGTTGTCCGGCCATTAGAGACAATGCATAGAATTCTTGTTCGTTAGCTTGCTCTAAATCGGGCCTTAGGCCGGGATTACACCTCTAAGTTATTACGTAAGTTTTGAGACGCAACTATGGGTAAGAGTGAGTGGCAAATATCTGCATCTCTCTCTTGCATATAGCTTTGTTTCAAAACTTACGTAATAACTTACAGGTGTAATCCCGGCCTTAGGAAAATGGTAGCAGTGTACGGCGACCGAGGCGGGCGGTATGTCGAACATTTCTATATGTCCCCCAGGAGGCGCGTTTGTCAGCGCCGGCGCCGCAATGCCTCTCGGCTACTCCATTACCACTATTACACGTCTTTACAGATATCACTCCCTACGGCACTTTACAAGAATAAGTGTTGACACAAATATTATTGCGATGACTTTGCTAACTAAAGGGTGTCTTGCACAAGTTTAAATTACGCACATCAAAAATGTCAAAGTATCAAAAATATTTCGAAAATATTTTTATACCAAAATAAAAATAAAGACTTTATTTACATCCAACTAAGTACAGAATTCAACATTATTACATTTAAACATTAAAACTAAACGTATTTAAATTAAAATTAAACTAAGCTACTCAAATATTAAAGATATAAATAATAATCACCACTATGAAAAGAACACCGCCTCTAGCAGGTCCGCTCGCGGCATGGTCCCCATGACACTGGCTGCATTACCTCTCTGTATAGCTAATATTTTATACCTATTTATCTCAACGCAGTAGTTACATGCAAAATACCAAATAATTTAGAGTTATTTATGATCATCAGACAATTTTTGATGTGGATGTTATGTGATTTCTAGAAGTTGTTGACAAAAATATCATTGTAAACAAAGTTTTGCTGACAGTGTTTTTGTAATTTTTTTCTTCAAGACTGAATGAAACCAATAAAAACACAGTTTTACCATTAAGTGCAGTTGACAATAAAATAAAACAAAAACGAAACAAAACACAGTTTATTTATATTATGCACAATGAAACAAAAACTAGAAAAGTTGCAGTCGCACATGACTATTTCATATTTCAGTATTGAATGTAGACTGTACAGCTCGCCCCAAGTTGTTCACTTGACGGTGACATAGTGCGCGGAGGTGAGCACCCCGCACATGTTGCCCTCGGCCGCCATCATCATGTACCCCCCCATGCCCCACCAGGTGTTCCAGTCGTTCTTGAGCAGCCAGTACCGCTGGCCCTCGTGCACGCCGTACCCGATCGCCAGCACCAAACGCGTCAGTTGAGCTGCGTCGCTTTTACTAAAAAATAAGTAAGGTCAATTACCCCGAGTGCGTCGTCTATGCATTTACATATCCAAGTTAAATCCATTATTTAAAAAACAAAGTATCACGGAATTCTGCTAGCTAGTGTAAAAGCGGAGCAAAAGCTTGATAATATTTTCGCCGTGTATGTATGTGTCGGGTACCTATTATAATAGGTACCCGACACGTATAATTGCGACCAATCGTTTTAGAGCTGTATCTCTTTAATGACCCTACTGGTTTCCATGAAACCTGGCTAAGATACACCCCGGAAAAACAATATTATTTAAAATAAATTAATTCGGAATCGGTTCCGCTTGGGAGCTACCATGTCATAAACAGATACACACACATACGTTAAACTAATAACACCCCCTGTTGGCGTCGGAAGGGATTTTCCGTGTTGTCACTGTTTACCTTGGGAAATAAGTAGAAAGTGACAGAAGCGGTCCTAATGGGGCATATTAAGCTACTTAATGACGTTTGTGCATCTAGGTGTTAATCTAAGCTAAGTGATAGTTATAATTACTTACCAGTTAGGGTTCTTGTAGACTCCGCTTCTGTACTTGAAGAACAAGCCACTCGGGTCTATGGCCACGCTCACTGGGCCGTGCTTCACAATGGCTAGCTGCGGGGAAAACCGGGCCTGTATTAGGCTCCCTGACCACTGGAGCGGAGCGAGGCAGCGGAGCGGTGAGCGAGGAAAAGATCCACCAATAAATAGGAACACTTTCTTTCCGTAGCCTCGCTCTGCGCAGCACCCCTATTGGTGGATTTTTCCTCGCTCCGCTCCAGTGGACGGGCAGCCTTATGGTCGCCTTTATCGCGGTGTGTAAAGCATCCGTCACTCTCGAACTAGCATAGTAGTCAAAAAGTGACAGATGTTTTATCCATGTTTATCCACATCGATAAGCACGACCTAGGCCCTATAGGGTAATCTCAATAAAAACATTTGTTAATCAGATCATAAAAAGCTTTTAAAACCCGCCTGCATAACATCAAACTCAAAATCAAAAAAGTTATTCAATAAATTGGCCACATGGCTCTTTTTCACGTCGGTAACCATGCAGAGAAGAACGCAAGAAAGACTGAAATTTTCCAGTCGACCTATTATAGATATATTACTTAGAATATTCAATTTGATATAAAATACTTTTTATCGAACTATCAGCTAGGTGAAGGTCGTCTCCTATTCGGATCTTAGACCACTAGGAGAACAACACATCTCTCTACATCAATGTTTTGATAATGTCGTCAATATATTATAATATTAAGTATCATGTACATATTTTTTATGTAGCCATTCCATGCTAAGTTTTAACTCACTCGCGTGTCGAATTTGGGGCATTTATTTAGCTTCCGCCTCTAACATACATACAGATGAAAAAACATTACCCTACTTCTTTGACAGTCGGGTAAAAAGGGGCCAAGTTCGTACGAGTTCTGTGCGATAGTAAGTATTGTGATCTGCCTATGTAATCAATGTTCTTCACTCGGTCTAAAAGTAAACTATTAGGTTTCTTGTTAATGAATTTACTTGCAAAGTTATTATATTAAATAAGAGTAAAAATGCTTGCTTTTGGCAATTTTGAGTTTTGGGATGATTAAAAATCCAAATCCTTTGTCAAACCCAGGGAATACTAACCTTAAGTGCATTTTCATCGAATTGCTTAACTTGGAAGTAGTCACTGACGGTGACCTCCGACCACACGCTGGCGATGTGACAGTACCCGTTCTGGACACAAAACGTACTAAAATCAAGTTAAACCTACAAAAAACTCAGAGTACTAACAAACTGACCTTTTTCATTTATTTTAGGGTAATTCTAAAAAAAGTGGCACCGTAACCTGTCAATGAGTTTTTGAATACAAAGTATGTTAAATGTTCGTTTTACAGAAAAAGTAAAAACATTCATAGATAAGCACAGACCTTTTACATCGAGGCCAAGCCATTTTATTTATTTATTCTCCTAAATTTTGTTAAAAAAAAATGGTAGGTACTATTTTTTACTATAACCTGTCTTGTCCAAATGAGACATGTTTCCGTTTTTTAGAACTTTGAACTATTTGTGTATATTTTATTATATATATTTTAAAATATATTGCAAGAAGAATATTATGACATTCAATTAGTTATGATATGGTTTCAAAAATATATGCTTATATATCAATATTAACACACGACAGTTTGTCCGGTGATGTTTTTACTTTAACCTGTGTGTCCGTGATAGTGTATCTCACTCACATACGGAATATAATAGGCACACCATAATCCTCGATAAACATTCGGCCAGTATGTGGCTCACCACTATACGAAACGGTTGGATACGATCTGTCATACTTTTGTGGAGATTAGTGATCAAATGCAGTAATCTGGAGTTTGTAACGGGTATGTTAACTTTATCTTGTCTCAATTATTTAATGTTAACGGTATGGGACGTAATTAACTAATCATTTGAACGTGGTATTCTGATGTATCTACTTATATTACTAAGAGTGGAACGTTCAAATTATCACCGGTTTAAGAGTAAATGTCTTGTAAATCTACTTTTAACTTTAACCTGTGCAACTTTAACCTGTAACTAGCATAGATTAGGTTAGGCACAGGTTAATGTAACTCTTGGCGGGTTAAAGAGACATATGTGCACTAATGTGCAGGTTAGTGTGACTATTGGCAAGCTAAAGTGAATAACTATTTTAAATAATTTTATTTTAATAACTTGCATATAATTTCCAGGAAAAACTTTACAGATGCTTTATCAAGCAGTACCCATTAATAGTGCTCTACCAAAGTAAATGTAGGGAATTGCTTTTTTAAAGTAATTTGTATTTTAATATAACTCTCTTTAATCTGAAAACTTTTCTCTTCTAACCTGTCTAATGAAACTTTCACCTGCATCTCAATATTTCAACAAGCCATAATTCTTATATTTTCATGTATATTCCGTTCCCTTTTCTAAATATGTAACAATTGGAACACCATGAAGCTTATTTTAAGCAAAGAAGGTAAAAAAACACAACTTTTTTTTTGGAGAAACTTTTACCTGTCCGTGCCACTTTTATTAGAATGACCCTTTAAGGGACTTGGAGTCTCTAAAACAAAATGGATCTTGAATAAGATGCTTTTTTTAAAGCATAGAAAAGGCAAATTAGCACACAGGCCACCCGATGGTAAGGGGGATCTGAGACCCATAGACATTTTCATTCTTAAGACTACAATCAACCCTGAGGACTAAGATGGAATGCCTCTATGCTAGTAATTTTCACCAGTTTTCTTATCCCCAAACCGGAACACACCAATATCACAGATCCTAATTACTCGTACCACCAGATCTGCTCGTTTGTCATCTCCTTGCCATAGTTACAATGAAAATGCTGACCTCTGCTATATACTCTCCGTAGTTCGCGTGCGACGGTAGCCCGTGCTTCTTCATAAACTCATACGCATGCGTCTCGTGCCCCCCGCCACATCCTGAATTATTGAAACTGGAACAAACATATTTAATAAGTTTTTCACAACACTGCTCAGAAATATGGCCATAGATGGTCTTGTTTGGGGTCACAAAACGTCACTTATAAGGACAGACCAAGAATGTTTTTGCTGGCGTGTTTGCTGATTGGTCGAGAACATTGTTGTCCAACTGTAAGAACCAATGAAAATAAATCAATAATTTTTTGTGTCATAGCTCCTTAAAATTAAAAATTAAAATCGACCAAACAGAACACACCATTTTGTGTCGTAAAATATTAGGTGTATTTTTGCTAAAAGATACACAGACTAAAAACTATGTCACTGCTTTTTTTTAAATGTAATTCAAGCTTGACCCCTAATCTTGAACCAGTAGAGATGAAATTACATGGGAGATATGGCGAAACAAATACAATTTTATATGGAGTTGACATCTTCATCTGGCATGTTAGTTTATTAATCTCGAGTGCCACGAGAATAGGGGTCCAGAATTAAAAAAAAAGTTATCTATGGTAAAATTGGCAGTGATGTCAATGAGGTCATATTAACATGAATTAAAATTTGAGTTTTGAATATGATTTTTTATTTTATTTCCTCTCAGTAGTTGTGAAAAGCACTATGTCTGCCTCGGTAGAAAGTACAATTTATGGACTCGTACACTAGAGGGCCTCAACTACGTTTCGGCCCCCTATATGACACGTCCAAAAATCGCGTACTTTCTATCCTCTGCAACAATGTACTATTCTTTTTGTGATTGTTAGCTAATAGTGACAAGAATTTAACAATGAAAGCAACGGACTCACAAACAACAGTATTAGAAAATGATTCTTTAGAAACTAGCTGAGCAGTTCTTCTGACACTAGAACGGTGGAGCGCCGGCCATAGCACAATGCATACAGCATAAGAATTCCGCTTTAGCTATGGTAAAGGATCATGCTAGCGAGCTCTGCGTAACAGAACATTCTCAGAAGTTAAGAAATCTTCTCAATTACTCAGAATATTATTGGAAATATTTGAGAGCATTGAGAACTCTTACCATACAAAATGTAAGAATATTCTTAGAAAATTCCGAGAATTTCTCATTAGAAACTTTCACAATTTGAGAAGTTACTTCTCGGTACAATGCTAGCTCTGCGTTGCAAATCAAACCTTGCGATTGCACGATCTTAAAACGCCCCAAGGATGCCAAATGGCTTGTATTTGCGGTACCTTTTTTTCTATATCATCATCATAATCATTAACAGTCCTTTCTCGAGGCGCGCCTCAGAGGCCCTATGTACGGTCACGAGCGTAATTTGTGACCCATTTCAAAAAAAATATGATTGAAGTCGTCAATTTCATTAGAGATGTCAATTCATTTATAACTTTAAGGAAACTCAACGTTATTGTTGTAGAATTTCCGATTGACTTTGGACCTAAGGTTCATCTCCCAAATTTAAACTCGTGACTGTAGGTCGAAAATTGAAGTTTGAAGTTACGTTAAGCAAAATCAAAATCAAAATCAAAATATTTATTCAGTAAATTGGCCACATACGGGCTCTTTTACACGTCGGTAATATACAGTGAATCTACTAGCGCTTCGGACAAGACCATCATTGCGGAGAAGAAGCGCCGCCGCCGCGTATTTTCAAACATAAAATACAATAATACTTAAAAGTAAGTTACATTACAAGGTAATAAAGCAACAAATATAAATTATTAGAACTATCACATATAAAAAAAATACAAATTCAAAATTAAAAACATTACAAATAAATGTAAAAATTAAAAAGATTACATGTCAAATACATGAAACTAAGAATAATGACTAGGAGAACAACACGACGAGGTCTCTACGTCAAAAGCCATAACTGGAATAATTAACTGAGCAACAAGTCCGTGCAGACGTGAACAGACCGGACCCCACAAACAGCACCCTTTCACGAGTATGACGCATATCTCAGCCATCGCCTCCCTCAACCATGTGTTCGGGAAGGTGGCGACCCGATCAACGACGCCGCCGTAAGCAAAGACCTTTGAGCGAGCATGACGTGCTCATGCTGCCGGACAGCATAGAAGTAATATTGTGTGATATAGCTGTCCGGCGAGAAACATCACAGTGTGCTCTCATTGAAAAGCGTCTTGTATACACAAGAACTAATAAAGATAAAGTACAAAAGTAAACATACAATTTCGTGTTTGAATACACAGTTTGCTTAAAGGCATTTTTATCAAGATTGAAATATCAGAAATAACCCAGACTTAAGAAATTACCTTAAATAAGTAATAGCCTAGACACTACTTAAATACATCTTGGTCACAAATGAAGTCATTTATAGTATAGTATGCACTACCCAACAAGCAGCGCTTGATGTGAGACTTAAATTTATTGAAAGGCATATTGACGATATCAGATGGTATCTTATTGTAGAAACGTATACAGTTCCCTGCAAACGAAGTGCTTACCTTACGGAGACGGTGACCTGGAAGAGCGAGCTTATCCCTATTTCTAGTATTTAAATTATGAACGTTGCGGTTATGCCTAAACTCGTGTATGTGTTTGCGTACATACATGATATTCTCAAAGATATACTGCGACGCAACTGTAAGAATATTGATTTCTTGAAATTTATCCCTAAGCGAAACACGAGACCCCAATTGATATATAGCACGTACAGGCCCGCTTCTGTAATACAAAGATGGTCTGGATGTCAGCCGCTCTTCCCCACAGTAAAATTCCATAACTCATAACACTATGAAAATAACTATAGTACACAAGTCTCGCCGTCTCGACGTCGGTAAGATGTCGGATTCGCTTTACCGCATAAGCCGCTGAACTTAGTTTACCTGCAAGTGTGGATATATGCGCACTCCATTGCAGTTTTGAGTCCAGAGTGACACCTAGAAATACTGTTCTATCCTCGAATTCCAATGTCTCATCCTTCAGTCTTATTCTAGCCGCATTCACTCGCTTCACATTGGACAGTGAAAATTTAATGCACTTGGTTTTTTTGGCATTTAAAAGTAAGTTGTTGGCCGTAAACCAGTCAACAATTGTGGATAATGCATCATTGTCATTAAAATTATCCTGTTTCCTATCCGCTTAAAATATAAGTGAAGTATCGTCAGCAAACAAGACTATTTCATATTTATCGCGCACTACATATGGGAGATGGTTAATATAGATTAAAAACAAGAACGGACCTAGAATAGAGCCTTGAGGCACTCCCATAGCAACAGATGACCCAGAAGATTGTGTTTTGTTAATGTCTACCCGCTGAGTTCTGTGAGCAAGGTAATAAGATCTAGTGCAATGTTTTTGATGCCATAGCTCCGTCCATGTCACTCGTCATTGGAGACTAAATAGAAAGAAAGGGACGAAGCTAAAATAACTCCATACTTCAATTTTCAAAGTAGAACCGTAGAACTCTGTCATATGCTTTGCTTATCCAGTTGCTTTCCGCCCTCCTGAATAGATCGTCTCGCCATCTAGCTGGAGGCCTACCCACATCAAATTACGAAAATTTCCTAAACTACTTCTCAAATTCCATGTAAGTTTAGAACCAAGATATACCACAGCAGTCTCAGGTTGAACAAATATTATGTCCCACTCACCCCCAGGAGCAGTCTATAAGCGCCTGCTCGCTCAGCCGCACGAGGCCGGTCCTGTTGTTGTGCACGAACAGGGCTCCCTCCACTGCGCCCACCGCTCCGAACGCCCAACCCGAAGCACACGTGAAATGGTCTGTTGAATAATTACAAACTCCTATTTTTTTCGAGTATTATGAGATCTTTTTTTACGCTGGGATAAATTCCATGCATACTTGCCCCGACAGGGGCCAGAGCGGGTCACGTCCGACTTGAGCATTCTAAATTCTGCCTATCAAATTCAATTAGATGAATATAGTATGGCAATTGGCCATTTTAAGTATTTAGCAGTAACGTAATATTTTATAGTTAAAGGTGCGACCGTACTGCTGCTTAACGGTGCGTATATTACGGTGCGTCAACAACGGCCCAATGTTGTTACCATGATCCCGTCTTTTGTTTACGCAACGAAACTGTATTTTACGCAGCGTTTGGGGACGCACCTTTACTGCTACATAAACGCATTGCTTGTGTCAGTGACAACCCCATTTTATATAAACTAAGGTTGAACAATATTCTTCTGTACAGCTTCTATTTATTGTACAGCTACTAGTGCTGTTTACGTGGCTCTCCCAACCTAGATGCTGCCTAATAAATAACAAAAAGTTCTTTTTCTTCTTCTTCTTTCTCTTTTTCTTCTTCTTCTATTACTACATGGATATAAATGGTAAGATTTAAAACCTCTGATAGTGGTGACGGCTCCGTAGCGCCTCCAGTCGAATTCTTCCGGGAGATCTTTACTCAGCTCTTTGATCTCTGCGTCGGTGTACGGGAACGGAACACCTGGGCATGGACAAATACCATGTAGCTGACATGGCGGGACTTCACTTGACAATATTTGCCAAATATTTAATGAAAAAGTTGCAACGAAAATAAAATCGGTTATCGACAATGTATGTCTAACTCTGCGGCTCACCGCTTACAATTTCTACTGCTCGGTCACGGACTTTAAATGATGAGCCACTATAGAACCTTGTCGCATAAAACCAACGATTAATTCCTATGTCATTTCTATCTCGTCACTTGGCGCAGTCATTATGACAAGGTTCTATGGTGGATCAACATTTCAAGTCCTTGCTGGTACAAATTAAAGATCATTTTGGGAAGTGTATTTTTCTGTAATATTTACAAGAGAGTTAGATTTGATTGGAAATTTAAAACATTGGAGTTGCCGAATAGTTTTTCTTTATTTAATCAAAGATTTTTCTTACGTAAGTAGCAACCTACTAGTTTGTGCACGCATGTCGTTTTTGGTGAACCTTTGGAACTGTAGTGCGGTCTTTTGAATTATCATGGTTCAGTCAATATAATAATTATTCAGAACGGAATTGACACACACAACTCATTATACAATAATACCTATACTTTGCCTTCATGACACAACTCTTTTACCTTTATTTTGTAACCTTAAAAAAGTTTTTACTATGGTCAACCTTATAAGTGGCTGCACACTTTAGCGCCTTGTCACTTTAACGTCATGTTTGAACTGCTGCACTCATCTGTCACGGGCTTAAAGTGACAAGGTACAAAAGTTTGCACCTAAATAAAAGGCCGACTGTGCCAAGAGAAATCCTCAGTCGTAAGGCAATTCAGTTATAATAATGGTTGGTAGACTCGCCTTGGCTCGGTGCGTCAGTCGGGATGCGTCCGTGCAGCAGAGCGAGCTCTTGCGGGGTGCGGTCGGCGAAATGATTCACGCCGAGCTCGAACCCATGCCCAGCGCGGTTGTGCTCCAATATAGCCCTGAAACGGTGCCCTTGTGGATTGAACAACTATCATGCCAGCCATAACACGTCCACTGCCTTCTCCAAAGGTCTTCATAAAATCGGGCCTGAGTCCTGACCCATACGTGTAAAATGTATAACCATTTTATTTCAACCTATCTGAAACACTAAAAAACGTTTGCCAGCTGTTTCATTTGCCATAACTTTCATTTGTTCGAAAGTCATTTTTCTCTGAAAACTTTCCTGAATTGTTATAAAATAAACCTAACCTAACCTACAGGTTCTGTAAGTATATCTCATTAAACATTTTGAAAAGTTATTGAGAATAAAATTAAAATTATGGGAAATTAAAATTATGGCAAATGAAACAGCTGGCAAACGTTTTTAGTGTTTGCGATAGGATACCTATTTTGACACTTGCAATACATTTAATACTTCCTTTTTAAGACAGTGTAATTAAGATTGCTATTATTAATTGCGTTAAAATCAATACTATCTATCGACTATCTTATGCAATGACTCTTTCAGCACTTCGGTCATGTGGCCAGATGTAAGCCAGATGATTCTGGAAAACTCATAGTCGTTAGACAGTTGGAAGGAAAAAGAACGCAGTGAAAGAAGTCTGCCAAACCAATTTGCAGAGGTCTATGCAAGGGGCCGAAGATAAAGCGGTTTGGAAAGCCTTGGTGAACCAAGCGACAACTGATCGCTGTCGCGATCCTGAGTCATGAGGGATCGAGCAAGAAGAAGAAAATCAATATATTTTTTGTAAAACCCTCACCTCACGTTCCCCGTAAAGATCTGCTGCCTCATTTCCTGCTCCTCCTGGCTCCTATACTGTCTCCCAAAGCTCGACTTGTACTGGGAGAATGCGCCGTTTATAGACATGGCCATTTTTGGCAACACTGACTCAAACTCGCTTTTAATCTCTTTACACTTCAACCCTGTAATAAACGTGTGAAGTTTAACTTTTACTCCACTAATTTAATTGATGCGAAACAAGTAAGATGAAGCAAGTAAGAAGTAGAGGTTGCAAGATTAATTTTGCATGCCAAGTGGTAAAAAAATCCATGATGAATGATGCTTGTGCATGATTGATTAGTGAGAGATATACCACATCTCACATGTCAAATGACACATAATATACACCTACTGACGCATGCACATGCATGGCTAATGACGCATACAAAATAATAAATGACGCATGCCTTGCAATTAATGACCTATGGCACTCCGATTAGTGAGGTATGGCATGTTATGAAAGACGTATGCCATGCGATGAATAATGCACGTCAAGCAATAGGAACCTAAGGCACTCGATGAATGACAGGTACTTTATTAGTATAAGTGACTCATGTTACGTAATAAAAGTCACATGCCACGCAATTATGACACTAGTAACATTACATATACATTTAACGTTACTAAGCGTGTCCATCCTGTTTTTTTAAGTCATTAATTTAAATGAGAAATAAGTACCTTTTTGGATGTTGAAGATTTCTGGATCAATTGGCGCTACACTGAAGTCATAGAAATCCAAGAAGTAGTGTGAAATCACCCAGCCGGAGTACCCGTTCACATTCAGTGAGACTATGTTCTCGTATCTGAAACCGAGAATAGCTTGCTTAGTACCAATTTCACTAAACGATGCTAAATGTTAATCAGCTGTTTAGCCTCTAATCGTCTGTTAAGTTGTTGGTGAAATTCGACATTAATGTCACGAAACTAACATTCACGAATATTATTATTATTTTGTAATCATTTGGTACAGTCAAAGCCATTACGCTTACACGCCCATCTACAGGCTGGGCACGCGCATATAATACTGTATGGTTTACGTTTATTTTACCTTAAACTGTCTTAACTTTATGTCCAGTCATAGTGTGGACCGACCCATCGGGTCTCAATACGAGTATGTACAGGCTCTGCTTAGTTTAGGTCAAACCAAAACATTTTTTAGACAAATAAAACTTCATGTCTACCTGAGAGGTACAGCTTGCTTGGTGCCATTCAGCATTTTGTAATTGAACCAAAAGTTCCGCACCTCGAGCGGGCCCACATACTGCCACTTCTCGGCCTCTTCACCGTGAATAATCTCTTTCTCTGAAACAATACAACACGTTAGCCTTACGAAGATGGTGGCCCTGGGTTTATATCCCGGTAAGGGCAGATGTTTGTGTGATGATAGCTTGTATTTTGTTCCAGAGTCCGTGTCCATGAGTCTTATATCTCAAGATCAGCAGGTGGTCTCTGGTGCTAAGATATCAAAAAACATGGAATTAGAAAAGTATTAGCTTTGACTGGGATGAAGGCTGTCAGGAATTGTCTTTAGCTCACCTAAATAGTTGTATCCGGTTTCATCCAGTTGTGGTAACAAGAAGTCTAAAAATTCCGAATGTACAGCATAGGGAACATCATGTAAGTGTGATGTGCAAGCGCGCTTGTTTAGCTCTTTTTCGGTGGACTTTGGGAAAACCTGGAAAAAGGTTCCACCATCACAAACACTATCATCACCACCACCATCATCATCATCATTATCATCATTATCATCATCATCATCATCATCATCACAATCATCATTATCATTATCATTATCAGTAACATCATCATCATCACAATCATCATATCCAATATTATGAATAAACACCTAGATACAACGGACGGAGAACCACCATAATGGCAATAAAAAATTCTTATAACCAAACTATAAAAAAAAAAATTGGTTTTATTTTATTGTAATAAACTGAAAGATTTCTTTGTTTAATGCTTAACATGAGTCTACATAACTTTTTAGTTCTAAAAAAACACTGAATAAGAACATGGTGACATTGGTACAGCTTTTCAAGACAGGGAGTGAAACAGTGAAAAACCGGTGAAATTACTAGCTTAGAGGCATTCCATCTTCGTTCATAGGGTTGGCAAATCATTTTTGGAGTCTGGAATTGCAGACTATTGAATATCTACGGGTTTCAGATCCCAATCACCATTAGAAGGGCTGTGTGATGTGTCTTCCCCTTGGCATAAAAAACACAGGCACTTTATGGTCGGGGCTTAAAGATAATACGTACCATGATGCGAGCTCCGTTCGGGTGCTCGTTCGTGGTGTCGATGATGAGCCACGAGGACATGTTCCCGTAGTGGTCGGCGCGGACCCGGTGCTGGGATCTGTCAAACCTGTCGACAGTTCACTTCATTGCTAACCTTTATTTCCACTCGGGGAAAAAAAAATCACTAAAATTGGAGAGTTCCCTCAATTTCTACAGAATCCCATCATCAGATCCTTACCTGGTGACAATGGACCACCTGGAAAGTTATTCTCTTTTATTTAATGCTCATTCCTGTCCCGGACACTGGCCACTTACCATACTTGCAAGGGTGTTCTGAGTCCAAAGAACAGATCTGTGCAGTCGATTCTTGCAGAGTAAACTTCACTTAATTTAGGTGCAGACGCTGGAAAAAGCGGGTGTGTAATGATCGGTATAAAAATAATTAATATAATTTCATTTAATATAATAACATTTGATATAATTTTAAAGGATATAATCACTCATTTTATATAATAAACGATTGGTATATTATCAAAATATCTATTTTTATTTACTATAATTATCATTTGGTATATCGTTTATTTATTATAAACATCATTTGGTATAATCATCATTTTGTATAAAAATCATATTGTATAACTATCAATATGGAACAACAAAAAAGAATTAATAACATACTTGATCGAAAAGAGGAATACAAGGAGGATGAATTTTTGCGAGCGATAGCTTCAAATTTAAAGCTCAAATGATTTTCTTACGTTTGGAGTAAAAAATATATATATAAATAGATATATTAATGTGCAAATTGCGTTTTATTTACCTAACCTAAACTACTTTTCTGGTAGTTGTTAAGTATATTTCTTTGGAATAACTTTTTTTGTCGCATGTTTTTTTGGTACAACGCTGACAGTGAGGCAAAGTCGACGGAGCTCCGCTTTGCGGAGCTCCTATTCCGCGTAGTTATGGCGCTTCGCGCCTTGACACAATTCTAACCTAACCTAACCTATACAGGGTGTTTTTTTGGTCAACAACTTCGACAATAGGGGTTACTATATTTTTTTATACCAACTGTACTTTATATGAAATTAGCTTTATATCATAAGTTGATTATAGTAAATATGCATTATACTTAATGCATGTTATATAAAATATTTTTAGAACAAGTGATCGTTATATAAAATGATAATTATATCATATTTAAATATATTAAATGTTGTTATATGATTTAATTATTATATCAAATGAGCGTTATATCGACTGATATTATAGAAAATATTTTTATATCGATCGTTACGCTCCCGGAAAAAGCATTACTCGTTAGTTGAAAAGAAAACACTTTGGAATTTAACTATAAGAAATACAATATGATTAATTACACACACCAAAAAAGTCTTGGGATACTCAGTATCCTTAGACAAATTTGATGTTTTGATTCAATAGTAATATGCCTATATTTCAATGTTCAAAACTATCTAGGGATAAAAATATCCCTAAGCACTTTTGATGTGCGTATAAACGTCTATGGAAGAGGCGTCTATGAGTCGTGATCCCACGGTCTTTATAAAACATTTTAAGTCATTTGATCAGGATCTCTTGACCTCCATCCATGGCCTTATGCCAAAATGAATGTTTAATAATTTAGATAGTTGATTGAAGGGAACTGTCGATAGCAGCTAGGTATGATGTCAAGAAATTTTGAAGTGAACAGGCAACATCGACAGCTGCCTCACCTCCCTTGATACCGAGGCCTTGCTGCCAAGGTTTGAACAGTAAAGTAAACTAAAATAAACACACCTGAAATGGTTGCGACAAAGGATGTTGCAGGTTTACTAAGTAGCGTTGACGCTGGTTTTCAGGGCCATCATGATTTTTTGCATAGTTTTTTGTTTATCGGAACCAAACTAACCAGTCCCAACTTGGTGGATCTACGGTGTCACCTTTTGACTCCATTTTCTATATTTTTCTTCTATAATATTACGCTAAGAAATCTTGACTTACTCTTCTATAGCACACTTCTTGCCTTTTTGATTTTTTAAACTCATGTAAGAAGACGATCAAAAGTAAGATTACTTTTTGTATGTAACTAAAGGACGCTCGCGACTTCGTCCTCGTAGAATTAGTTTCCCTCTATTCCTCCTATTTTAACCCCTTAGGTAATGAATTTC
The DNA here is from genome assembly GCA_946894065.1 of Acleris literana. Classification (NCBI taxonomy): domain Eukaryota; kingdom Metazoa; phylum Arthropoda; class Insecta; order Lepidoptera; family Tortricidae; genus Acleris; species Acleris literana. The sequence goes on along the minus strand of OX335688.1, from coordinate 491,773 downwards.
CAAGAATACCTGTTTACCCCTTGGAATATTCTTCAAAATTTCAAGTCCCTTGGTCTAGTGGTATCAGCGTTGATCGATCAGCCAGTCAGTTTCTTCTTTTATAATATAGAATAATTTATTATTATTTTAAAAATTACCTTCAATGGCCGAAGCCAGCCCTGCGAAGTAAAGTAAGATTAACAACATTTTGGACACTGAATAGGAAATAACACAGAAAAGTAAATAAATGCAAGCGAGTAAGTATGTATATTGATATTGTTAAGAATTTACATTACTTATCTATCCAGCCTTAGCATTTAAACACGTGTGAAGTGACGAAGGGTTCCGTGAAGAAATTTTATTGCAAAATCCAACCACCACCATTATCGGGTAAATACGTAGACCTTTTTGGTACGGAATCCTTGTAAAAGGTATTTAATCACACGATATTTTTTTACGGCTGGGAATATAATTTAGAAAATGCTAAATACTTCGTCATCGACGGCGACATACAGCATCGTAAATAATATGATTTATGTTTGTATAACACGTGTACAGATGTGGTGAATAATCCTTTCCTATCGTTTTTGGTCGGATAAGTTCGTATTTATCTTGCTATAATAAGCCAACAATCAAACATCAATAAGCAAACAAAGCAAGATAAATTCGAACTTATTCGACAAAAAATGATGGGGAAGGATTATTCACTACATCTGTACACGTGTTAGGCTGCGGCTCCACTGAGGCGGAGATGAGCGGAGTGGAGCGGAGCTGTGCTAATATTAACCAATAGAATCTAAAGTAACGTGCGCAAGGCACGCTCGACGTGACCGCATGCGCCTTCTATTGGTTAATAGATTACTTAATATCATAAATGTGAAAGTGTGTATGTTTGTCCGTCTTTCACGCTTCAACCACTGAACGGATCGTGATGAAACTTGGCACACATATTGGTTAAGTCCTGGAATAGGACATAGGTTAGTTTTTATCCTGGAAAATTGGACAGTTCCCGAGAGAGGAGCGATAAACGAATTCTACGCGGACGGAGTCGTGGGCGAAAGCTAGTAAATCATAATTTACGATGCTGTATACATAGATAGAGACGATGGGAAGCGAGTTAGTCTTTATTTAACCCCCGACGCAAGAGGGGTGTTATAAGTTTGACGTGCGTATCTGTGTATCTGTCTGTGGCATCGTAGCTCCTAAACGGATAAACCGATTTGGACGCAGTTTTTTTTAATTTGAAAGCAAGTTTTCTAGCGGTGGTTCCTAGCTAGGTTTCATGAAAATCGGTTCGGCCGTTTAAGAGATATCAACTCTCAAATAGGGGGTCACCATTATATAGGGTATTTTATCTATCTAATACTCATAGTTATAGGTATATAGGTACTCGTACCCCCTTACTAATAAACGTTGAGTAACGGTGGTATAGCAATAGAATAGAATATAAAAGTGGTATAGCAATACAATGTTTCGTCCTTATCTGTCATTGTGACATTTGAATTTGACAGATAAGGACAAAACATTGTATTGCTATACCCCCGTTACTCAACGTTTATTAGTAAGGGGGGTAATATGTAATAGTAGTTTAAGTGACGGTTGCGTAATGACACTCGCCTTGCGGGCGGCGCGTTCATAAACCACACTCATCTTGTAATGCCAATTACGCAGAGTCGCGTACAATACTTTATCTACACACATATTAAAAGTACTCTAAGATGGGTTCAGAAGCCGAAAGGCAAATGACCAGCATTAACCTGTGGTAGTAGATAACAGCGATGACAGCTGTAACGTAAGGTAATGAGATCTAAATTTGCAACATCTTCCAAAATTAACAGCTGTCATAGCTGTCAACTACTACCACAGGTATTGTTCATTGCCTACGGGTTTTGAATAATAGAGGACTTATGATATGTGTGAGGATAAAGAATTTTAATTCACGCAACATTGACTACACAAACCTTGATAATCAGCGTTACGTAGATGTGTGCTATTAGATTAAAACTCATCGTATTCGCAACGGAATTTAAATCTGCATATGTTCCCGGATTAGGGGGCCGGGGGGCGGTCGACGGGGTTGGCGCAGCCAATTCAATATATTCTATTCTATTCTTATCTTAGAAAAGTTCAACAATGTTATTTTGTATTCTTAATTTATCACAGTCCAGCGAATTGCGAACATTAGGTACATTGCTCGTAAAACTGATGGCCGTTGGGGTAGAAAAGTTTTAGAGTGGCGGCCGCGACCCGGAAAGCGAAGTGTTGGCAGGCCTTCCACAAGGTGGACCAACGATCTGGTCAAGATCGGGGGTAGCCGATGGATGCGAGTAGGTACCTAGCACAAAACTGGCCGTCGTTGAGATCCTTGCGGAAGGCCTATGTCCAGCAGTGGACGTCTTTCGGCTGAAATGATCATGATGACTTATTATTTCTTTAATCTGTAAATTGGGTAGTTAAAAAAAATGTATTTTCTTGCGCCTGTTATAATATTTATTTGAAATTGTAACTCTAGTAAAGTTAAACAACATTGTATTTCATTCTTAGACCTTAGAGTTCAACATCATTTATTTTTCTGACCCCTATTTATGTTTATTTTGTGTTAAAATGATTAGTGAATTCATTTGTGACACTATTACTTTAAATACATTGCTTATGATTTTCCAACAGCAACAGTTCCCATTCGTAAATGTATTGTCAGGATTAGGTCTATTTTATCTAAAATAAATATTTTCCTTTTTCATTTCCAAATGCCTAAATAACATAAATGACGAAGCAGCCCTAGAGCTTAATTACGGCTCTGCTCAACAATTAAAACAGCGAGACGATCCTAATGAGCTTGGCGAGGTGTAATTATGATGATAAATTAGCCCAAAACATATACTGTGACTTTTTCACGGCTTTATAAATTGGATAAAACAATGGAAACATTATAGAGGTAGTATCACTTGCGTGACTGTCAAAATTTTCACCAAATGAAGTTACCATAGTACTAAATAACAATGCGATAATGGTCATTAAAGTACTGTTATTACCATGGTAACGCTTATTATAAAGCAGTTATCAGTATCATTATCACTGTTGTACTTTGGTTACATTATGGGTGGGTTTCTGATACCGTTAACGATATCAAAATGAGCAGTTTATAGTACGAGTTCACAAAGTAGGGAGTAAAAATAAAGCATATTTCATTAATCAAGTTTTTATAATTACTTATATTATAAATGCGATCATCATGTTTGTTTCTGCTTCACGCTGAAACGGCTGGACGAATTTGGATACAATTTTAAATGGAGATAGCTTATACCCTGATTTAAAACAATACATAGCTTTTATTTAAAAAAAAGAAACATTAATAAAGGTAAGCGAATTATTAATTCTTCGCAGACGAATTCGCGTCACGGGCAGAAAGATAGAGTACTCGTATAACGAAGAGGATTTAACAAAAATGAAAGAAAGTAAAATGTACGCATCGAGGAAATTACTTAGAAAACGTGGTAGGATTGAAGAATGTGAGGGAATGGAGTGCCGAAGAGTGATAACCTAAAACGTTTAATATAGAGATAACGAAAAAAACATGAATTAATCTTTATCGCATATACGACTTTATTTAAATTAAAATGAAAGGAGAATCTGTAAAGTTAAATGCCGCCCTTTTGCCTGAGCGGGGCAGTTTTGTATGAGTCTAATCAGCTACGTATCTCCTAATTACATGGTAAAGAAAGATCTCAAGTACGAGCATTTAAGTAATTGAGGCACATGATACAAAGACATGCGTATTGGTTTTAGGGTCTTTTGACTCGATGTTTTACAAAAAAATCTACCTGTTGAAAGTCTAATGCATTATAGCTCTTACAACGAGCTTCGGTTTGGTCTTATACGCTCTCATACACTGGACTGAAGGAAATATGACTATAAATTTTTCATACTCAAAGTTACTGCTAAAGGAACAAGTCCTCGTCTAGTTTAATCAAGTGGGTTTCTTAGCTAGGTTAAATTTATATCGATTTGTTCTTTTAAGATTTAAAAAAAATAAAAAAAACCCTTATTCAGTAAGTAGGCCGCACGGGCACTTGTCAAGAATCTACTAGCGCTTCCCAAGAGAAGACCACTGCTGAGGAAAACGCCGCAAGAGACTCAGCAGTCAGTAATTTTTTAACCATATTTCATACTACAATGATACCACTTATTCTAGAAATATATAAAGCTATAAATATTAAATTTAATATAATATCAAATATCATGCGTAGTTCAGCAGGAAAACATCTCAAAAATATTCCGAGAGAGACAGTGGGAGAAAAAGGAAAGAAGAAAACACACAAGACGACCACATAAAAGTTTCGATATGTTTTCCCACATCAACGGTGTCCCCTAGACAAGATACTATTTTTGAATTTGCACAAATTATTAATGAATGAAAAGATATCAGTACTGAAGTTAGGAGTCGCCATTCTGTCGGATTTTTTAATCTACATAATAATATATCAAAAGGTTTACTGACAGTCTCCGTAAACATATTGACGTCATACATGTTCCTCGTCCCGTTCATCCGCATCCCACTTTGTCCCGCTTTGTCCCGGTTTGTCCAGGTTTCAAAGACTAGTTATCTTGCTCGGTAACTAAGCCCGCATGCCGTCAGATCGGCTCAACTGATGACACTGCGCTGCTTGTGTGCGAGTAATTCCTTGAGTGGCACGTCTCACTCACGACATGTTAGGAATACTCAGTTGGAATAGAGATGCCTGGTGAAATTAGCCGGGAGGCTCACTGATTTGAAAACGTACTCGTACAATAAAATGGTTCCGTACCAAAATGCCAAAAAGGACCCTTGTATAATGGTTACCTATCTGAACTCCGAAAAATGTTTGACCGAATTTGGGTTCGATAAATATTATTCGACAATTATGGTTTGGGTTTTTTTTCGTTTGCCCGAAAGATTACTTCGAATATTTTCATTTAGTCATTACTTGTTTAGGTTTTTTACAGATTTTACAAATTATCTATTCCGTAATACTGGTTTCGGCGCACAAACAGTTGTCCAATGTAGTGGTTTGTCAATTTATCTATTTCCCATTTCTGATATTACCTTAGTATCATTTGCCCAATGTAACGGCTCGGTTTATGAATAGTTTACCTATTTTTAAATCGACTATGCTAACCTGTCCGATTCGGTTCTACCCTGCCTTCTAACCTAACCTATCCGTATCGGTTCTGCCCTAATTCGTCTTGCTCGGTGCATTTTCTGAATAGTAACAAATTACAAGCAAGATTTTCTTACCTGAAATGAATATTTGACGTAACGTAGCGAAAACTATATGTAGCATTGATGAAGTGAAAAATGGGTTAAGAAACAAAATACGAAACGATCCCTAGGCTAGTTGTAGCACCGGTGTAATGAAAAATAGGCTTTGAAATAAAATACGTAACAATACATAGGGCAAGTGACTACAAGGAGAAAAGTTGCTCGGACTAAAGATATGTTTACTTAATGTCAAGTGGTGAAATAAAAAAATTACGAATCGTGCCATCGGAGAAACGTTAAAAAACGAAACGTTTTCGGTCAAATGAAATTCGGTCAAAAAAAATTCGAGGTTGCGATAGGTTACCTGTATGATACCTTTGTATGTAACTCAGCGACTACAAAAGCTATCAATTTGAATTTTGGCATACGAGTAGTATAGGTACCTATAGTTAATTACCTACTACGCGTTAATTTAGATTAAAAATGTGGTCTTAAATGGAATTTGATTGTTTCTGAAGTTTTAATTTTTAAAACCAGGTTTTTTCCCTAACATTTTTTTACCCAGTTATCAGCGGCTAATCTAGATTCTAGATCAATCGGAGGAATCAAAACTCGGTGCACCTATGTTAAGTACAGCGGTGTTCTTGTTGCATCATTAAATAATAATATCCTAATCAATGATAATTCGTCGACGATGTGGTTAGCTTACAAAATTAGTGGTCCCGGGTTCGATGCCCGGTGTCAAATTAAATATTTTGTATTATCAGCGGTACTTATCCCTGAGACTTTGTTTACGTATGCGCATTTCTCTATTGGTCATTCTATTCTGTTGTCATTGAGTGGTGGTAGGACCTCATGCAGTGTCCGTCCGGATCGCCACCATCTTACCCGTTAACCTACCTCAAAGCAGCAGTGTTCGTATTGTTGCGTTCCGATGTGTGGATAGGTAAGACAACCCCGGTGAAATTATAGCAAAGAGGCATTCCATCTTTTGCAGTCTTGAGATTGTAGTCTTGATTCAAATGTCTATGGGTCTGAGATCTCAGTTAACATCAGGTGGGCTGTGAGCTCGCGTGCCTTCTCTTTACATAAAAAAAAAAAACAATTGACCATCCACATAACCCTATGGAGATAATTTGCGTATACCAATCCAATTAAGCTAAAGTTGTTTAATTACCCCTTTGTCCCAAAAGCGTTATCTGGGAAACTTCGCTCGCCGCCCGCATGCCTGCATGGTGGTGGGTCCGAAACAGACGACAACTTTAGGATTGGGCGATAACGGAAAAGTTGCATTAGTTGTTTGTTAGAAATCTCCATGGCAAAGAACTTTTGGGAAAATGACTTTGAATGAATTAAGACAAAATAATAAAAGCACAATTAAAGCATTAAGTGCCGGTCGTATATGAAACCGTTTTTGTGACGCGTATATCTATCTATCTATCTAATACCTTTAAACGAGCAATTCTTGTATATATAATCTGAATCTCGAAAACTGCTCCAACGATTTCGATGAAATTTGAAATATAGGGGTTTACGGGGGCGAAAAATCGATCTGCCAAGTTGTCATCTTCGGGAAATTTCGTTTTCAACCCGAGCGACGCTCGGTCTTCTTAAAGTACACCATCAAAACGTTAATGAGAAAAAGTATCGCATAATAATGTGGGGACGACGCGATAGCCTAATTGATAGTGACCCTGCCTACGAAGCTAGTGGTCCCGGTGTCGATTCCCGGCATGGGCACGATTATTTTTTTTAAGTCTTGGATGTTTTCTTTATATTTATTTCTCTATTATATATAAGTATTAAATCGTTGTCTAGTACAGTCACCAGCAATAATATATGATCCAAAATTGGGCGCAAAAATATCTGACACGCTCTTATACCTCAAGTAATAAAGACGCGTAAGATATTTTTGCGCCCAATGTTGGATAATATATTATTGCTGGTGACTGTACCCATTGTACAAGCCTAGAGCTTTGTTTGGGACTAGGTCAATTTGTGTGACATAGTCCCCAATTTTTTTATACTTATGCATTTTTGATGTATGTAAGTTAGGCAGCCATTACACGGTCAATCCAGATCGTGATCCGACCAAGGTCGCCGATCGCAGGAGATTTCAAAAATCTAGATAATATGTAATCCGATGTCGAGATCCGTCAATCTAACACGCGTTACGCAGTCAATCTAGATCGAGATCACCTGATCACGATCACGGTTTGCGATCTAGATTGGCTGTGTAATGGCTGCCTTAGGGGTCTTATTACGCTATTATAGGTAAAAACTTAAGTAAATTACCTCTTGAAATGTATGTAGTTGTAACACAGAGTTGTAACGAGAATTGGATATACGTCAAATACCCGATGCGGGGGCGCAGCTAGTTAGTTCCGTACCCGTAGGCAGCCCAACGGCACTGTACGTCCATCCGTCCTAACCTAAAGCAGCTGTATCTTTGAAACCGTAATATATAGCGGGTTGATTTGTTTTCAGAATATGTTTTAATACAGTGGATATAAGTCATTTTTATGAACGTAAAACAAGAAATTAGGTCCATACGAGAACGTTTTTTTAACGTACTTTTATTTCTATTGATCGTAAAAACGGTAAATTATACAAGCGTCAAATTTGTTATAATTATAGTACAAACTCCGAAGAAAAACGAAAAGATGCTAAAAAATGGTCAAGTGTGAGTTGGGCTCGCGCTGATGCGAAACCCAATTCAAAACGGAATAATCTGTTCATTCTTACTTGTCTTATATAGTAAACAACTTTCTAACCTCAAAATCAACTTTTTTTGGCTAAAACAGCTATTTTAAACAAAATAAAGCAATCATAGACAATACATTAGCCAAGTGATGTCCATAATGTTTATTCAGTTTACTTTATTTTCGATAAAAGAGCTGTTTTAGCCAAAAAAGGTTCATTTTGAGGTTAGAAAGTTGTTTACTATATTAGAGAAGTAAGAATGAACAGACCTTAGGTGAACAACTTAAATAAATGACCTCTTGCATGTAGTTGTGTACAAAACTTATACGGAATTTACAAAAATTCAAATATAGAATATCGAACGGTGTACACAGATGTGTTACTATTACATGCAAGAGGTCATTTATTTAAGTTTTTCACCTGTACCTAGCTACTGTGCTGTGGCAATACTACGGAACCCTCATTGCATAAGTCCGACTCGCATTTGTTAGTGTATGTAGTATGACAAGGATTTACCTTTTAATAAAATTAAAAATGAAAAATATAGTATGTGTCCGCATTTATAACTTTCCGTTTCCGTCATTTCAGCAAACCAACCTATTTTTCAAATACTTGAAAATTGCCACTGTCAAACTGACACACAAAGCTGACAGCACAAAAGAACAATGACTTCTCACCAAAATTCCGTGAAAATTCACACCACATCCGTTAGCCTCAAAATGGTCCGTTAACCCAACAACACCCGTATATTCCAACACCGTCGCCTCCCGGCACCAGCTCCCAAACTGCTGCGTTCCATCCTAATGGGGAAAAAAACCACTAACGTCTACTCCGAGTCCGAGGAAACGGACCACACGGGAGACTCCGGCTCCGTCGAAGGCACCAAGAAGAAGAGGTTCTCGTAAGTTTGCTGCACGTTATTTACTTAGTGGGCCCTCTGCATCTCTGTTGATGGTCGTCTATAATCGGCACGATGATCGTGCAAGCATCCACACTTTCACCCGTAGTAGTTTTCGAACGGCAAGCGTACAAGATGGACGTGGATTGTGTTGCTGCTTTATTATTTGTTTGTCTGACGTGTTGTGTCGTGATGCGTCGGTTTCATACATTTAATAGTGACATTCAAATTTTTCTAACGCAGTGTATTATGATGGCTTGTGTTGTGTCGCATCACTTGAGGTGGGGGGGGGGGGGGGGGGGGCGTCGACGGAGCGACTGCGTCAGAACGGATCAGACTATTTTTTTTTAATTTATGTGGAATATTCTTCGGGTGTTCTCAGGGACCGGAAAACCCCTTCATTTGATTAACACTGTCGATAGGCTAACCCCTTTGAATAAGTTTACTGTATCCGTAGAGCTTACCAAGTTTGTTAGGGTTTCGGTAGTTTAATATTTAAGCACTTAGCATTGACTGGGTACTACCCCATTGATCGCCTCTCTCTTTTTTGCGCATTCGGGCTAATTCTGGCCGTCTCACTAAAGCGGCTGCTACCTTCCGCTACCCTATTAATTGTTGGATCAGCTTGAAACCTTTCGATTAAGTTTGAATAGGGTAACATGCGATGGGGTATTGGGATAGGGTTAGCGCTTAGTCGGATTAACTGTATCGTTTGGTTGCCATTTCATTGAACTAAGTCGACGATAGGCTTAGCGCGTCCTTGGGGTTTGTGAAAACAAGTCTATCAAATACCATATCAAAAACCCCTTTCGCGCTAAGCGGTTCCGCTCTCTGGGTGTCCTAAAGGTTCACTAACAAATATTCTTTAGAAAATCAACCCCCAACTGGTTAAAATAGGGAGAGTAAAGGGAACTAATTGACGATGCGCTGGCCTAAATGGTAAGTGACCCTGCCTATGAAGCCAGCGGTCTCGGGTTCAACTCCCGGTAAAGGCAGATATTTGTGTGATGGATGAGCGAATGTTTTTTCCTGCGTCATGGATGTTTTCTATATATTTAATTTATATCATAAATGCGAAAGTTTGTGTTTGTGTGTGTGTGCGTGTGTGCGTGTGTGTGTGTGTGTGTGTTAGATTGTTTCTCCTTCACGCTGCAACGGCTGGACGGATTTGAATGAAATTTGAAATGGAAATAGCTTATACCCTAAACTAACACATAGGCTACGTTTCATCCCGGAAAATTTAAAAGTTCCCGAGGGAATAACGATAATTGAAATCTACGCAGACTAGTTTCTCTATATAAGTACCTATTTATATCGTTGTCCCCGTAATACAAGCCTAGAGTTTAGTTTGGAACTAGGTCAATTGGTGTGACATTGTCCCCTGATATTTATTTATTATTATTTATTCTACGCGTACGAAGTCACAGGCATCCTCTAGTTCAAAAAAGGTATAATTCCACGTCCAGCCTCAATACCAATCGGCCACCGACACTCTCATACTGACCCTGTACTTTCAAATAATTACCCCTTTACAGCATCCTAAAGTACACCAAGAATTACGGCAAGAAAAAGAAGTGCAAAGTCCATTGCCGCACTGAGATCGAGGAGCCGGATCCAGAACAGATACGGAGCCCGTCTTCTATGCACTCAACCGGCGGCCGCAGGCTTCGAGGGATACTGAAGAACAGCGGCCGCGAGCAGGATATAGGTAGGGAATAAATACTTGTATATGACATCGTTTTTGGTTGGAAGAGTTTGTATTTATCTGTCAGTTTGAGTAGCCATCGATAAATTCATTGAGAACGCAAAACGAATACCTACAATAAAATACAATGTGTGTAACAATTATGTTTCTTCTCAGCAGTGGTTTTTCTGTTTAAATACGCATGATATTTGTATTTTATTTTCATTATTTATAGTATAATGCTAGGTTAAATTAACCATTGCCATCAATAATACCACTGACTGTTGAGTTAATTGCGGCGTTTTTCTCAGCAGCGCTCCTCTCGGGAAACGCTGGTAGATTTTTGGCGTGTAAATGTGTCCGTGCGGCCTACATACCGAATAAACAATCTTTTATATTATCTTTATCTTTGGTTTCTATTAAAAAATCAACTATCTTGTACAGGCTCGTTCTGTCTGTTTCCTAAAATGTCTGCTTCTCAAAATGGCCTTCTTCCAACAAACTTCTCTTTCCTATAATGTCTGCTATTTGTTTCCTATGATGGCACTTTCCTAAAATGTTCTCTTCCTATTATGTCCACTTCCAAAAACAACCTGCTTCCTATGGTTAATGTCTGCTTATTATGATGTCTAATTCCCACGTTGTATGTTTCCTATAATGTCGACTATTTGTGTTCTATAAACCCGTTTCCTACAATGTCTGCATCTAATGCCCTTGTTTTAGTCGCTAAAAATGGCTAAAGATAATATGTGAAAGTGATTGGAAATTGATCTCTAGGAAGCATAACTATACGTATATGAGAAGCAGACATTATAGAAGCAGGCATATTAGGAAACTGAAAAATATGAGAAGCAGACTTTACAGGAACCAGACATAACCAGATAGGAAACTGACAAATATAAGAAATATACATTTGAGTAAATAGACAATGTAAGAAGTAGACATCATAGGAAACTGACAATGTTTGAAGAGGGCCGTTTTGAGAAGCAGACATTACAGAAAGAACGAGCCTCAGCCTCCTGTACATAATTAATTATTTTCAGTATCAATGTCGGACGAACGGACGGAAGACGAGGAAAGCGACCACGACACGGTGGCCCCGGAGCCGCGCTGCCTCTTGGGCACCGTGCCGAGGCCCGCGGGAGCCAAGCCGGGCCGCGGCGGCGGGGTCTGCCTCGTCATTCGGAAGGATACAGGCGTACGTACTGCCTTTCCTTAGTCGGGTAAAGATGAGAGCGACCCGGGCGCAGCGCCCTTGGAGACGCGCTGCCTCGTGGGCAGCGTGCCGAGGCCTGCGGGCGCCAAGGGAACTGCATCGTCATTTGAAAGGACATGAGCGTACAGTACCAACTGCCTACCAGTTACTTTATAGGAATCGGCAATCTTCGTTTGTCTATGAATCCTAAATTACAAATGCATATACTGTGACAAATACATACTTATACAGATCTAGTGAATAATCCTTTCACATCGTGAAAACTCGGAACTCACGTCTGCTTCCGAATGATGCCGACGTGTCTATGAATTATTGAATTATTAAGTGACATGTTTGTATTAAATAAATAGAGTACTTATTTATCAGTGTCAAATGTCAAACCACGAGTTTGAAGTATATCACACTGAGATGTTAAAGCCACCACGATCAAATATATAGAAATTAGGTGTAGGTAAACAAGAAGAAATATAAATAAATGTTGAAATTAATTTCACAAGCTTGTCGATCTAAACAGAACTCAAAATTAAAAAGAACTCAAAACAAACTTAATCTTAATTAATAAAAAAATACTCTGGTATTAACCACTCTATATCGATTATCTATCACTGTCGCGATGCAACGTTCCCCACGTTGTCTTGATGGGTACTGAGTCAGACTGAAGTAGCATGACAAATACGAACATTTCCGAGAAAATACGATGTGAAAAGATATTTCACTACACATCTGTACATATTTAAAAAAAAAGTGAGTTGCTTGCAATGTTGCTGTCTGATATCTTCAAGGTTCAGTTTCATTTCGTGATACATTGCGTCGCTCCAATAGCTCTGGGCTCGAAAATGTTAAAATAACCCGTTAGTGGATTGCTACAGTCAAGGACTTTAATCGTTATGCCAACATGGAATCCTGTCATAATGACAGCGTCAAACCACATGACAGAAATTACGCTTAAATAAATGATTAAAGTTATGCGACAGGGTTCCATAGTGGCATAACAATTAAAATCCTTGACTGTACAAGCATGCCGGCTATCGACCAATGAAACTAACCCTTTACGGTTGTTTATAGAATTCTATTTGGTCGGTTGATATACATAATATTTATAGAAGCATTCCAAATTATCACCAGCCTTCTCCAGTCTGCTCGTGATCACGGTCGTTGCAACATGATCGGAGCGGCGAGTTATATTTAGTTTGCTAATGCAATTGACAACTGGAGATTTTGAAAAGGTATTCTGAAAAAATCATGCTTAGGTTTGCCTCAAAATCATACTTTTTAGGTTCATTATTCACTGAGAAAATATCTTCTCAACGGCTAAAGAACTTAAGGCCTAGCCACACCGCTTGCGTGACGTGCACGTGCACATACGCGTTCGCTTTCCACTGCGTTGTATAGTGACATGTCGTAATGAGAATTCTTACTATACAACGCAGTGGAAAGCGAACGCGCACGTGCACGTGCACGTCACGCATCCGGTGTGGCTCGGCCTTTAAACGCCACATGGTCTTTTCTACGTTACAGCTAGTGCTAGACTTAAAAAACAAAATGCGGTTACAAGCAAAATGACGTCATTCCGACCACTAGTCCAAAGCGGGCGTAAACAAACGCGGTATTTTTTCTCAGTAAATAATAACAATAAAAAATAAATGAAAAATAAAAGACTATGCTTTTCAGATGAACCTCTGTAAAACTGATGTCAATTAAGGCTGCGGCTCCACTGAGGCGGAGACGAGCGGAGCGGTGCGGAGCTGTGCCAATATTAACCAATAGAAGGCGCATGCCGTCACGTGGAGCGCGCCTTGCGCACGTTAGTTTAGATTCTATTGGTTAATATTGGCACAGCTCCGCACCGCTCCGCTCGTCTCCGCCTCAATGGAGCCGCAGCCTTAGTGTTGTTAACCTGCTTCTTCTTATTTAAGAGTTATGCTCTTTTCGGCGTAGCCCAAAGCAAGCTCTCCATTTTGCTCGATCCTAGGCCCCCTCCTTGATGTTTCGATACGATATGACCTTTGCATTATTTTTAATTTGTTCGATGTAGTTTATTCTTGGTCTTCCTCTTCCACGCCTTTCTTCTATTTTTCCTTCAATTATATTTCTTAGAAAGCTGTCATGTCGTATGAGGTGACCTATCATTTCTCCTCTTCTATTCTCTATATTGTCCATCAATTGTCTCTTCTCTTCCACTCTTTCCAGTAATTCCGTGTTTGTTACTTTCTCGGTCCAACTGATCATCTCCATCCACCTCCAACACCACATCTCAAAGGCCTGTTAGTTGTTAACCTTAAGTATAATTATTTAGAGCCGTAGTCGTGTACAGTCTGATTTAATTATAACCAAAGGCACTTAAAGAATTTGTTTGTTTTGCAATCAAATTAGCAAACAATGGGCATTGAGGGACTTTTTTCTTTGTAAATGAAAACATTTTTAAGAGTGTTTATTTTCGTTCCCTTTCACGTTTTTTGCGCCCTTTTGCTGGCACTGTTCTTAAGGTTCTATGTATGTTCTTTTACAGATGAAATTGAACCTAGAGTTTTTAAGAACATTGTTAAATTTTGTATAACTTAGACAAAACAAGGAAACTTCTCATAGTAAAAAATAAACAGATCCTTTTTGTTTCGTATTAGGTTGTAATTTTGATTGTACTGCAAATGTAACTTAAGATGTTTTAGAAGTGTGAAAGAATAGTCGCAGTAGTTTAGAAGTTAGTAAGGCGCGCGTATCGGTCTCCGGGGAGTCACAGGGGGAGGTGGAAGGGGGTTGGAGTCCTGATATTTTGAGAACATTTGAGTATTGTGGTTATCTTTGGAGTATTATGCCTTTACACTGCCCACACACGGCCACCGAACACAAGCACAAAACGCCGCTACCGACATATTTCCCATAGTTTTCATACATTTTATGTGGACTCGTCGCACATGTGACCAGTGGTCGCTACACGGTGTGAAAACTATATGTACTAAATAGGTCGGTGCTGGCGTTTTGTAGTTGTGGTCGGGGCCCGTGTGCGGGCACGGTAAGACAAAAACAATTATGTTGACAATTAGATTTTTGGGACAAACCTCGTATTGACAATTACTTTTTTAACCTCCGACGCAAAAAGAAGGGTGTTATGAGTTTGACAGCTTGTGTGTGTGAATGTGTGTGTCCGTCTTTGGCACCGTAGCTCTTAAACGAGTGAACTGATTTTGATGCGTTTTGTTTTATTTGGAAGCATCAACTTTTAGGCACCATTATATTCCATTTTATTTGTTAGACTAGTTTTGTGATTTTTTTTCCGAGAGAGCAAATTTGGTTTCAAATGGGTACTAGTTCAAAAGTGATTTGTAACATTTTACTCGTATATTAACCCACCAAGCCGTCCGTTTACCTAATTAAACGTTACATTTACTTACGTACTCTTGCAACAAAGATCCAGTCACAAGCAGGTTACATTACGCTGTACCTACGCTTTAACACATTCAGAACTAAGAACTTTATGGAGTGTCTATACAGTATGAGTAGCGTTGAAAATTGCGGGAAAAATCAAATGTTTTTTTCAGAAGTTAATGAATTTTTCGTTTTTTTTCCGTTTTTATCGGGATTTTTAGGAAAAATAACAATTGAATATGACAATATATTCATAGTCAATCACTGTCGCTCTCGCCACCTATTTCAATTGCTTCTGCCTCCATGTCGTCGATGTCGCCCTTTTGTAGGTGCAAATAAGATCGAATATAGAGTAAGATAAGAGCAGAAAATTTAATTGTATTTTTCCATAAAAATCCGAAAAAAACGAGTTATTTGGATAAAAACGGGATTTTTTCCGGACTTTTTCAACGCTAAGTATGACAATCAAGTTGCCCGGCGCTGTACCTATTACACAACGTTCTCGAATAGAACATACAAATTTGCACCGGATTGCAAACGACTCGGCTGATAGCGTTTAGCTGGGAAGAGGCTGTAAACCTAGGGTCGCGGTCGCTGGCGGTGTCACTGGAGCTTGTACACTAGTGTGGACACGACACGGCTCCGACACAACTGCGATACAATCAGTTTCAGTTTTTTTTTTGAATTGTTGTTGTGTTAAATTGTTTTGAGAATTGAATTGTGAATTTTGATTGATTGTATCTTTTCTATGATGTACCCCTGTATTGATGTGTTTGTCGAATAAACGATTTTCTATTCTATTCTATTCTTCTTCTTCATATTCACACCTTCGTGTTTAGGGACACATTATTGTTTCTGGACATTCTTGATTAGGACACATTATGTTTTCAATTCAATATAATTATATTTATTTCGAATAACAAGGTCCATAAGTGTGTTAGTAACAAGTCTTAGGCTGCGGCTCCACTGAGGAGAGAACGAGCGGAGCTGTGCCAATATTAACCAATACGAGTAGAAGGCGCATGCGGTCACGTCGAGCGCGCCTTGTGCACGTTAGTTTAGATTCTATTGGTTGATATTGGCACAGCTCCGCTCCACTCCGCTCATTTCCGCCTCAGTGGAGCCGCAGCCTTAATCTTAGTGTTAGTGTTATCATATCAGAATTATATTTATCATTTACACATGCTAGGCAAAGTCGAAAAACTAAGTGAAATTCAGTAAATATACGTGTTAGTTTTTTTTTAAATAAAAATTGTAATATAAGTCTAAATTAGAATTGGAATTTGATTTTGCCCAGGAATGTTTATTAGAAATGTATTAATTATTAATCATAAGTAATTGATAAACGAAAGGTTTGCTTTACAAGCTTTTATACCCATTATAGACTGGATTGTTTCATTATTTAAATTTATTTTGAATTTTAATGTGTAGAACAATAAGGTACAATTTCTAACTACCACCCCGGTACCAAACGGGCCCGCTAGTCTATAATGCAATGTATGTATGTATGTACGGGTTAAATCTTGCAAGTTAATTTTGACCCACTTTCCGGTTTTCGATGAAGCATGCACCTTTAATTCTGATGACAATACAATAATATGGTACCGTCGAGCTGGTCTGATGTTAGAGACTAAGGATGGCCATAGGAACTCCTAAATTACACATGATAGACCCGTCGTGTTAGGGCTCGTTAGAATCGTATTGACGAGTAGATGACGACTGCGCAAAAAAAGTACAGTCTGCAACAAAGGCTCTCTCCAAAAATGAAATTTTTGACAATCTTATTATTATCTAAGTACAGTCGCCATCAGATATATTGTAGCGGGCGAGGTACTCAAATATTTCGGAGCAGCTAATACTTTTCAATAAATTCGTTACACTAGTTATGGTCAATAACACCAGAACATGCAATTTGTCATAAATATAAGAGCAGCGACTTTTCAATAAATTCGGAACATATAACGAGGTAAAAATATCAGAAAGCACAGAACGTCAAAGGTATCTACGCAGGCAGGGTGATCATAAAGATCGGAACATTTATGGACAATATACCTTAAGTCTGTATCACACAGTTTAAATTCGTTACTATAATTATTATGCATGTCGATCTTTGGCATGACGTATTTATCTTTTGTTTGGAATTCGAATCTACTCGTGACGTGTACACGTGTGTTAGACATGCATAATAATTATAGTAACGAATTTAAACTGTGTGATACAGACTTAAGGTATATTGTCCATAAATGTTCCGATCTTTATGATCACCCTGACTGCGTAGATACCTTTGACGTTCTGTGCTTTCTGATATTTTTACCTCGTTATATGTTCCGAATTTATTGAAAAGTCGCTGCTCTTATATTTATGACAAATTGCATGTTCTGGTGTTATTGACCATAACTAGTGTAACGAATTTATTGAAAAGTAATGCTGCTCCGAAATATTTGAGTACCTCGCCCGCTACAATATATCTGATGGCGACTGTACAGTAGTAGTACCTTCTTTATTCTTTAATAGAACTTTGACAATCCGATGACAACTAAATGTGCCAAACAAGAAGGTGCCAATTGAATTGACAATGTGTCGAAACAAGAATATGAAAATGGAATCCATATGAATTTTGACAAGCAGGTCTAATGCGGCTTTTTCTTATGCAAACGTACAAATGACTGACTTTTTGACTTGAAATTTTCCACCGATTCTGATGACATGAAAATGCTAAAGACAAAGTAGCCAGAGATTCCCCGAGCTTTTTAACTCGTTCGACTTGTCTTTGAAATTAGATTAATTTATTTTATGGTTTCTGGTTAAGTTTATGTTTTTCGTTAATATAGTAAGTTATTTATTCGTAATATAAGTAGGTACAGTTCATAGCATCGCGTACGTCATAAATATAAATACTTTAAAAAAAAACAAGAACTACTTATAGAAATTACTACAAATCGTCCCTTTACTTTATCAACCGCTTATTTAATCAAATAGTTAGATAAATAAAACTCTCATGTTCCAAGGTTTATAAAGACTACTATCCTATCAAAATATTCGATCAGATAAGACGTTGAGAGAGTAAAGGGACGAAATGTCTAATAGCTAGCCGAAACGTTGTCGTCAGGTATAAAAGTGGTTATCTGAGCACGTGTAAATAGCTTTCCTGTGCAAATGACACGGTTTACATTTACTGGGAGGATTCCGTCCCCCGGGTGTAATGGTACCTTGAGGTGTAATAGTACCTTTACGTAACCCTGGTAACACAACGTTGAGATAACAGAAGATTACCCGTTTTTGGGTTTTGAAAATACTTAGGACTTACTTTACTTACTTTATTCGTATGATTATTATATTCGACGTAAAAGCTTTGTAATGATAGGTAAAAAAACATATTTATAAAAAATAATATTTCAAG
This sequence comes from Acleris literana, assembly GCA_946894065.1. NCBI lineage: Eukaryota > Metazoa > Arthropoda > Insecta > Lepidoptera > Tortricidae > Acleris > Acleris literana. The sequence continues at coordinate 473,291 of OX335688.1, read as the reverse complement.
ATCTAATGAGGAGGCTTTTTTTAGACCACTAAATGTCACATAAGTTCTAAATTTAAGGCACATAATAACATAACTTTAGCCGTTTTAGAGAAAAAGGGTCTCGTCAGACAGATGGACGGAAAGACAGACGGACAGATGGATAGGCAGACTGACAATAAAGTTATCTTATAAATTAAGGGTCCCGCTTTTCCTTATTTGGTATAGAACCGTAAAACGTTTATTGGATCACTTTGTTGCCCACCTGTTTGTCTGTAAAGAACGCGTAGAGGTATCAAGTTGAAATTAATATCAAATACTCATCGAAATATAATAAGTATGGAAGAGTAACACCGATTTCCTCTACGCTTGAAACGTTTGAGTAGACGCCATTACTGTAGAGGTTGTATATATTTTCACCCATAAGAAAACTTTGATTACAAACTGCTATGACAAGAGATTTGATTGGTCTATATTTTTCTCGTTATGGCTAATCAAACACGTTAGAAAATGACACATCTGACATTTTGCTGAACTTGGATGGTTTAATGCAGAAGTGATCCGTACTTTAAATAAGTTAAGGTGTATACTTTATTTATACAGCAATAATGTTTTAGTAAATATTTATTCTTAAAAATATAATATTTAGTAGGCAATAAATAACGATATTATACGGATATAATTATCTACATAGAAAATCGACAAAACTCACATTATTATACCTAATAGGTAAATCAAGATTTGTTATGATGAGGCGTGGCGGTATTTGATCGTACCTAATTTAAATAAAACAAGTTGCAGTACCTAAGTATTACCTACTAAAACACATATAATTAATTTTTTTATAAAATTTCGTAAAATGAATGATGAGGTGTGTGAGGCTATTCAACATAGTAAAACTGCACTTTCGGAATATAATATTAATATAGTCGTTTATTCTTAATATCATCTTGTCCAAACGCTAAAAAAACATCACTAAATATATACAAAATACTATCAGAGTATGTCTCCTTAAAGTAAAATGAGCCAACTTAAGGATTTAAGGTAGTTTCCCTCCAGGGCCCGACTTATTTTCCACACAGTACATGAAAAAACGAAATCATCATCTACAACCTTGATCAAACCTTAACTCGGCAGATTCAGGTAAGTTTCATACAAAATTACAGATTAGCTATCAAAATCTCGATACGATGCAGCGTATCCAGCCAAGTTCAAAGAAAAAGAAACTGGCGACGTAGCAGCCGTGTGTTGTTACACGAAACATTTCTATCTATTTTTGACCCCATCACAACTCAAAACTTATTTAACCTACTTACATACAAAATATAGCTGAAAATTTAGAAAAAAATATATGAAAACCTATGTACCGCGAAATATGGTTAATTTGTTTAATTTTTGACGACTGGAATTTAATAAAGAATCTTGTTTTGCGATGTAATGAAGCCTCACTCTTAAAAATTCTTCTATGACCGTTTTCAATAACAGCATGGTATGGTTGCTGTCGAACGGATGGCTGTTTGACAATGCCCTTAAAATATCACCGTTTTCTATTATTAACCTTTGACACTGATTCACAATAACTTGAAGGTTTTTGGCTCTGTACAAAATCTTCTCGTGACTATTGCGTTTTATCATTTCTCTTAGTATTCGCTCTGATTGGGCACATATTTTAAATACTATTACTGACGAATAAACCAAACCGCCAAAATCTTTCAAAGATATGAGCTAATGAAAGTACAATTTCTCATTTGCAAATAGCAATTTGACGCAATCTGGGCAATGTAATTTTGAATGAACTTTATTTGCTACAAATCCTGCAATGTATCCGACAATTTGCTCAATAGTTTCTGGCAGTGGTCGTTCACTATCCAGCATATTGGAAAATATTGAGCAATTTTGCATTTCCGTGTCGACCGTACTAGTTGCAAAAACATCTTCACACTCTAGATCGTTATGTCGATACCCAAGAGTGGACTTATTAATTGTCGATGAGCAGTTCAGGATTGGAAAATCTTGCAAAGGGATGCAATTACCGGTGAATTTGGATCGTAGTTCTAAATGTAAGAGTGTTTTTTTATAAATACCCATAAACTGTTTTGCGTTTGGGTTGTTATTGCAACGGCCGTGGTTCCGAATGACTCCAAAAAATAGCTCAAGGTGATCTTGACTGAATTTATATGGCAGTATGAATTTCAGTTTCTGTCGGTTTTCAACGAGATCTGTAAATAGCGTTTTTAGACTTTCAATGCATACAAGTAGTCCTAAAAAGCCAGTTTTAGATTGGGTTTTTGTTATACATTTTTGGGTTGTACTGTTTACCGTTATTTTTTGACCTTGTATTATTCGCGTTGATTTTGATTGAACGTCAATCTTAAGACCTTTTATATAAGCTTTAGCTTTATCGAGAAATTTAAAATAATAATCTTTTTCTGTAATGGAAAAAGGATGTTTAAAACCATGACTATCTAGTGATCTAGTGTTCAAAATATCAAATAAATCGTTGATTATTTCTATGAAATTAATTGTTCCGTCCGCATTCTTAAAATCGGGAATGTTTAATTCATGAGCACACAACTTAAGAGCGGAAGCAACACTATGACTGAGTGTTTGTGTGGCTAATTTGACATCCATTATGTTGTTTCGAAACTGTAAATGACGTTCCGTCAATTTATTTCCAAAGTGCAGTCCAATATTATCTTGTAGAAGTTTCAAATTTTGCAAGTATTTCCATTCAACTTTTTCCCTGTTTTGATCGATTATGGTTTTTTTCGCTTCAAATGTATTTCTTACAAGTTTGAACATATGGCATGGGTCTAATATAAGAACAACCGGCCTTCCAGTCGAAGGATGATTGAAATGAGTTTTTAAATTGTTTGGATCGTCAAAATTACATCCTAGAAGCTTAGCGGTTCCAATATTAGATGGACACCCATCGAAAGTTAGACTGACGACTTCGGCACCAGCGTCATGACATGTTTTTAAGCACATTTTAATGATATTGGATCTCTGTTCTGCAGCCAACCCATTTACAAAAAAATATCCCAAAGGCAACTTAAATGAATCGTTTAGGGATACAATCATCAACACGTAGGCTTGGCTGGCAATATCTCCTTTAGGACTGAAAGTGACATTACCCACGAAATAATTGCCATTTAAAATCCTTTGCTGTCGTATAGCCATTTCATCTACCATTAAGCAGGCAAGGTTTTTGTCACTTTGCTTATATTTTGATTTAAGTGCCCTGAAACTTTCCTTTGTAAAACCTGGCCCGCCCTCGATAGATTGGTACCATTTTGTTAATGTGGAAGGATGCGGCAGACATAAGTTTAATTGCGTTCTTACATATTTGTAACCAGCTGGGGAGTAATAATTTAATGTCAAAGCAATTTTTTTTATGGCTGGTGTGAACTTAAAACTAGCCCTACTTTTTTGAGATTGTTTTTTTTGTAAGTTAGTAACTAAATCGCCAGAAAATCCCCCTAATGCGGTATGGATGTTTGACTGCCCGTGGCTGTTGAAGGAGAAACTGTCATACTGACCTGCAGAGGGCGCCTCTCGTCGTCTGTGCCTAAATTAACTTTTATTTGTTTTGACATGACATATCTGATCTGTGGTAGAGTAATAAAAAAGTTTTGCATAGTGTTAGCCGTTGTTTTGTTTTCATCTTTAATAATTAAAATAACCGCACAAAGTGGTCCAATCGAACCGAATAGTGATATAAACTGAACTTAGTGACTATTTATAAACAATTTGAGTGAGTGTAGTGCGAGTAGTGAACAAAACAACAATGAGACTTTGGTGATACGAACTGAGAACAATCGAGTGCAAAGTGAACGTATTTTACATAAATAAGACTTATAAACATTAAATAACTCGTGATCGAACATTGTATGAAGTGCAATATTAAATAAAGAGTTTAAATAAGTGATTGAACAAAAACTTTACATTGCATCACGCGCCGGGTGCCGGCATAAATCATAACCTATTTTCGTCGAAAGAAAACTGAACAATTTTTGTTATGGACTTAGTACATGGAAAAAACATATGAATAAAGTGAACTTACACGATTTAAGTGCTGAATTGACGAACTATAGTGTCTATACTACTGTGAATGACTTAAATAATTAGGTACGAGTGCATTATAACCTACGTCAACAAAAAACAAAATGGAGAATTTAATTTCGGAACAAGAAGAGTCGCTTTTATTAATAAAGAATATTGGAGTAAACTTTAAAAAATCACCTAAAACACGCATTACGAAAGGTTATGTACAAACGAAAATAGATACATTAGACGAATATTGGAGAAAATTTAGAGTAAATCATTTTGAAATATTGAAATTAGTCACGTCAGAGGAAAAACAAAAATACGATTACTTTGCGGAAGACACATTTATGAACGGTGAAGAGGAGTACATCAACATTAAAGCAGACTTAGTGGACATATTAGAGAGATTTAGTGGCAATGTTAACCAAGAGCTGCGACCCGCAGCAGAGATGAGTTATACCGATGAGGTTAAGTTACCTAAGGTCAATTTACCACAATTTGCAGGAAATTACCATGAGTGGACTTCATTTAGAGATCTTTATACAACGCTAATACATAATAAAGCGACACTGAGCAATGTACAAAAACTACATTATTTGAAGAGCAGCATAACTGGAGAGGCTGAACAGCTGCTGAGGCACCTGCAAATTACTGACAAAAATTATGAAGTGGCTTGGGAAACACTGAACAAAAGATATAATAATAAGCGTATGATAGTGAACACAATTTTAAATAGATTATTCAATCAAAAGAAAATTGTTCAAGGAACATCTAAATCTATCAAAGAGCTGCTAGACACCACACAAGAATGCTTAAATGGTTTGAAAAACAACGACATAACTGTGGACAACTGGGATATAATTATTATTTACATTATACTAAATAAATTAGATGATGAGACACACAAACAGTGGGAAGAAGAGATCGGTACATTACCTGTGCAAGAGCTACCTAAGTTACAGAAGTTTCAAGAATTTTTGGAGATGCGTTTTCGAGTATTGGAAATGGTTCCACAACCACAACAATCGAAGGACAGAGTTTTAGTGAGACAGAAATCATTTCTAACTAGCCGAGCTTCGGAACAAACTTCTACAAATGTACAGTGTACTTACTGCAAACAACCTCACCTTGTGTTTCTATGCAAAGAGTTTGCAAATTTAGATGTGAACTCAAGAGTACAACATGTTCAAAAAGAGAGATTATGCTTCAACTGTTTATCACCTAAACACAATGTATTTCACTGCAAGAGTAAAGTATCCTGTCATCGTTGCCACAAGAGACATCATTCAATGCTACACTATGTAAATTCAACTAATCAAACAACAGTGCCACCGCAGACTTCAAACTCAGTGACAACTACAGAAACCTGCAACAAAGAGACATTAAAACGTGAAACATCTGAAGTGCCAATAATGAGAAATTACCTAGTAACACAAGGTCATACTGCACTGATGGCCACCGCACTAGTGAACATACAAACTGGAAAAGGTTTACAATTGGTACGAGCTCTACTTGATCCATGCTCACAAGAGTCTTTTATCAGCGAGGCTACAGCACAGAGACTGCAACTACCCAGAAAACCAGCTGATGGACTAGTAACAGGAGTCGGTCAGATGTCTACTAGAATAAAATATGCGACTGACATACAGGTTTATTCGAGATTCAACAACGACTTTAAGAGAGAGTGTACAGCATTCGTTGTCAAACATGTTACTGATATGATGCCTACAGCAGAAGTCAACCGAGAGAAGTGGGCACATTTACAACATTTGTCATTAGCAGACCCGACTTATCATACACCTGGCACTATTGATATGCTGTTGGGAGTAAACATCTACACAGACGTGTTGATGAGTGGAGTTGTTAAAGGAGAATCTGGTTCACCCATAGCACAACAAACACGCTTGGGATGGATTTTATCAGGGGGTTCCATGAGTAATGGCAAAAGAGAGATCAAGACTATGCATCTAAATGTTACATTAGAGAAAATGGTGGAGAGATTTTGGGAGGCTGAGAGTTTAGAGTCAGAGATGAGCAGCACTCTCACACCACATGAAATAAGAGCTGAGAAAATCTACGAGAAAACTTTATCCAGAGAACCAAATGGGAGATATATTGTGACACTTCCATTCACAAGTGAAATGCCTATTTTACCAGAGAATTCACGAGAAATCGCTTTGAGAAGATTTATGAGTACAGAGAGAAGACTGTCAGCGAATCAAGAGTTGAGAGAAGCATACAATGAGGTCATGAGAGAGTACCTTACGTTACATCACATGGAGCTAGTCGATGACAAGAGAGAGAGCGAGCATGAGAGAGCTGTCTATTTACCACATCACGCAGTGGTACGTGAAGACAAAGACACGACTAAAGTGAGAGTAGTTTACGACGCTTCCTGTAAAGGAACTAATGGAGTTGCCCTAAACGATCAGCTGTTAGTCGGACCATCACTGCAAGAGGAGCTAAGAGACATTTTGATGCGGTGGAGAATGTACAAAGTCTGTTTTGTAGCAGATGTGATCAAAATGTACCGACAGATAAATGTAAAGAAGGAAGATGCAGACTACCAAAGAATATTTTGGCGGTTTAGTCCAGATGAAGAGATTAAAGAGTACAGATTACTTACTGTAACTTTCGGAACAGCGTGTGCACCATACTTAGCAATCAAAACGCTAAGACAAATTGCAATTGATGAAGCCAACACCGAAGAGTATGCACATGCACGAGAAATTATAAACAATTCTTTCTATATGGACGATGTATTGTCCGGGGGAGATACAGAAGCAATTGCTCTAGAAGCAAAGAGACAACTAATACAAGTATTGAGAAAAGGAGGCTTCGAGTTACAAAAATGGTCTTCGAATAACAAACAGTTTTTGGATACAGTACAGATAGAGAAGAGAGCCAAGAGCACAGAGATAGATATCAACAGAAAAGAGACTATAAAAACACTTGGTATCACCTGGAATGCAAATGAAGACACACTCTTAGTTGCAAACAAAATTGATACTTTACTCGACAAAAGAGTAACTAAGAGAAATATTCTAACTGTTATAGCATCATTGTTTGATCCAATGGGATGGTTGGCTCCAACTATAGTTAAAGCGAAGATTTTCATGCAAAAATTGTGGGCAAAAGGGTTATCTTGGGATGAAGATTTACCAGAAGACCTGAAAAAGGAGTGGATGACATTCTGTAATGGAATAAAGAGTTTGACAGAAGTGAAACTAGAGAGATGGATTGGGACAGCAATAACGAACCAACTTGTAGAGTTACATGGATTTGCGGATGCCTCTATGGCCGCTTATGCCGCGGTGGTGTACAGCAGAATAATCCAATCCGATGGGCAAGTACATGTGGCTTTGATAATGGCAAAAACTAAGGTTGCACCATTGAAACAACTTACCTTACCTCGTCTTGAGCTTAGTGCTGCAGAGTTGTTAAGCAAACTATTGAAGCACGTCGCTACAGCCATGAGAATTGAGAGTGAGAATACTTACGCGTGGACTGATTCCAAAGTGACATTAGCTTGGATACTTGGAGATCCGTTAAAGTGGACACCATTTGTAAAGAACAGAGTTATAACAATAAACAACACCTTGAAGACAACTTGGTCATATGTGAACACCAAAGAGAACCCGGCAGACCCAGCATCGAGAGGAGTAGCACCTGAAAAACTAAAAGAAAACACTTTATGGTTAAAAGGTCCAACATTTTTACACCAGAGACAATTGAACATACATACCTGTGAAGCAGAAGATACTGACCTGGAAAAGGAAAAACACATTAAATGTTGTAACATTTCAGCAAAAAATGATGAAGAAAAATTTATAGTGAGCTTGACAAAGAGATTTTCATCATTGAAGAGACTTACCGCAGTGGTTGGTTACTGTAGGAGATGGCTGAACCTGAAAAGAAAAGGAATTTATAAAGACAATTTACCTGCATATGTGACACATGATGAACGTGAAGAAGCACTTACCATTTGTATTAAGTTGTCGCAGCAACTGGAACATCCAGATGAATTTGAGGCTATGAAAAATAACAGACCATTAAAAAAAGGGAGTCGTTTGCTTGCGCTTAACCCCTTTCTTGACGATAAAGGTGTATTAAGAGTTGGAGGTAGACTGAGACATGCAGATTTAGAGTTCCTGAAAAAGCATCCTATAATTATGACTAAACATAATGTACTTACACAACTTTTATTAAACGATGCACACAAGAAAACGTTACATGGAGGACCACAATTAATGACAACCTACTTGAGAGGGAAATACTGGTTAATAAATGCTGGAAACACCATCAAGACCTTCGTAAGAAATTGTATACCCTGTTTCAAACAAAAAGCGATGGCGAGAACGCAACTTATGGGTGACTTACCTGAGATACGAGTGAAGCCTTCAAGACCATTTCTCGTCAGTGGAGTGGACTTCGCAGGCCCTATAAATGTACGTATGAGTTCAGGCCGAGGATCAAAATCCACCAAAGCTTACATTAGCATATTCATATGCATGGTGACGAAGGCCATCCACATTGAGTGCGTGAGTAATATGACTATGGAGGCATTTATGGCAGCATTTCGGCGATTTGTGTCGCGAAGAGGATTCGTCAAGGAGATGTGGAGCGACCACGGGACGACGTTCGTCGCAGCTAGTAAAGAACTGCTCAACTCATGGAAAATTGGTAAAGATAGCATACCCGACGAACTAGCCGCACTTCTTGATTCTGAAGGCACCAAATGGCGATTCATTCCGCCTAGATCACCAAATTTCGGAGGATTATGGGAAGCGGGCGTGAAGAGTATTAAATTTCACCTGAAACGGACCATTGGAGATGCAACACCTACCTTTGAAGAGCTGAGTACCCTGCTTGTCCAAATTGAAGCCTGCCTAAACTCACGACCCTTATCACCAATAAGTGATCACCCTGATGATTTAGAACCTTTGACCCCCGCACATTTTTTAGTAAGCGAACCGTTGATCACAATACCAGAGGGAGATTTAACATCACATAAAACAAATTCATTGTCACGTTGGCAGAATATACAGAAAATGTTGCAAGTGTTCTGGAGAAAATGGCAAACAGAGTATCTGACAAGACTACAAGAGAGACCTAAGTGGAAGACCAGGAAATTAGAATTTGATATAGGAGACCTTGTACTCATCAAAGACCAGAGATTCCCACCAAGCAAATGGTTATTGGGACGGATTGTACATAAGTATCCTGGATCAGATAACTTGACTCGTACATATGACGTACGCACTGTGTCAGGAGTATTTACCCGTACCACGTCGAAGCTCTGCCCCTTACCTGATGTGAAAAAGGACAGTCCTGTCCTTTTGGGGGGAGTATGTTGAAGGAGAAACTGTCATACTGACCTGCAGAGGGCGCCTCTCGTCGTCTGTGCCTAAATTAACTTTTATTTGTTTTGACATGACATATCTGATCTGTGGTAGAGTAATAAAAAAGTTTTGCATAGTGTTAGCCGTTGTTTTGTTTTCATCTTTAATAATTAAAATAACCGCACAGTGGCCTTTTTTCTTTAATTCTGTAAGAACATCCTTTAAACTTATGTTTGTTTTCAAGATGGTTCGGTTTCTCCGTTGTAATTTTTTAATTTTCGTAAGTCGCTTTTCTGCTAGATGTGTTTTACGCCTGAGTTGTTCTTTGATTCGAAATGTTTTTGGAGAATTTAAAGTAGATTCTATTTCAGAAGATGAAATTGAATCGAGGTTATCTTGTCTTTTCTTGACTTTGGAAGGACTTTCGTTGTCATCGTCTAAGTTACCTTGCACATTAAACTTGCATTGACAGTGCGGGCATTGAATCGTTGAGCTTGGCTGCAATGAAGAAACTAATTTATATCTAGTCATTTAAGATAGGAAAAAAAATCATCGGCTTAACATTTTTTTTGATTCTCACCAGTTTATGCTTACGTGACCTTACGTGAGGTGGTGTCTTGTTCTTGGTTTCTGCGATAACACCAAGTTCGCGATTTCCGTTTGAGTGAATTTTTCGTGAATTAACCATCTGTAATATTTAAAAGCCGGTTAAGTGGCCCTAAAAGTATTGTTTAGTCCGTATTTCAAAAGTTAGAAGAGAAAAAAGCGAATACGTAAGACCTTTGTGGTTTTACATTACATTTATCTAATAAGCCCTATATAGATGCCCCACCTCCACGCTTGTATTGAATTAGTTTTTTCTTACTTCACTCAGCTTGTTGACATTATATAAGTATCGTAGGATACCTATATGTTGCGGTTTCACATTTAATCTAGTTAGACTGAATAGGTATTTTAGTCTCAGAGAAATAAGCTGTGACATACTGAATGGTTATTACAAATAGAATCGAATAAATAGAATAGAGTGCACGAATGTCCTTCGGCTAAAATGATGATGATGATGATGATGAATGATGATGCATGAATCTAATGTATCCATTGTAAATATATATTTTTAACGTACTGTGCAATTTGGAACCGCTGAGCATTTCAAAAAATGTCTCCCAGTTTTTGAAACTAAAAAGTCAGTTTCTTCAAAATGGATACTGCATATCCTACAATGTTTGCTGGGAAGCCACGTTTCATCGCGTTTTTCTAAACGAACTGCAGCTATCCAAGCAAAACGTTTTTCTTCATTTCTAGGAAAACTAAAAAAAAACATTAATCTTTAATATTATAATTATTTCAGAACTTATATTGCATAACATCGGCCATGTCCATTTTGTAAGGAAATTATTTAATTGTAATTACTTACTAATGGAATGAAATTACATCCTTTTTAGGGTCCGTGCGACTCCTACACCAATTTACGGTGCACGTCGGCATCGTTGTTGCTATAGTTTCTTCTTCTTATCAGTTTTTTATAATTATTTTACAAAACTATGATGACAACCATTTGACATAACAACTCAAAGCCTACTGCAAGCCAGTTGAGCACCAAGTATTAGCTCCGCCCATTTTAGCACTAAGTATGTGGAACACTTTTTGAATGACAATTACTCTTCCATACTTATTATATTTCGATGCAAATACTCAAGTCTGTAATCTCTTGGAGCTTTATGAAACCAAAACTATAACGTCAACGTAATTTAATCAACAAGTTGATCGAAGTTAGCAAGAGAACCAAAACCTACCTACGTCCCTATGACCTAAATAAAATCAGACGATGATGCAAGAAGCAATGTCTTATACAAGGGCAAAAACTGGAACAGCAAATTTGTAGAAGCATTACAAAAAAAATTGCGATAGTAAACCTATTTGCAATTGGTAAACTGATCGGGACCTATGTCGATGTATGAGGAGAATAGTTTTTCAACGGCAAAATTAAGTTTGTCTCTCAATCAATGCAAATGCAATGTTAGGTAAATTCATAGTTTCGATGGACAAACTATTTAAGTACCTACAAGTTTGTAAAGAACCCTTTATGTGCGCGAGTCCGACTCGGACTTGGCCGGTTTTTCACTAGTCTTGTTGTTTCCAGGTCACCCAACCTCAGCAGCGAGATGCCGCCAAGCGTATTTCACGCCGGATTGCATACAACCGTACCTACTTTCAAGATTAACTATAACACCATGTAAGTATACATGACGACGCGTTGGCATAGTTGGAAGTGACACTAGTGACCCTGCCTACGAAGCTAGCGGTACTGGGTTCAAATCCCGGTAAGGGCAAATATTTGTGTGATGAGCACGAATATTTGTTCCCGAGTCATGGATGTTTTCTATGTATTTAAGTATATATTTCTCTATATAAGTATTTATATCTTTGTCTAGTACCCATAGTACAAGCCTTAGTTTGGGACTAGGTCAATTGGTGTGACATTGTCCCCTTGATATTTATTTATTTATTTTCATATTTTATTTTTCTATATTGTGTTGCTTATTTTTAAGTTTTTTATGTACTTCCATATATTTCCGTGTCTGACGCTTATGCATCAAGCTGTTAGTCAGATATGTTCTTTAAATAAATAAATAAATATACAAAGTAACGCAATACGGGTTTTTTCACTTGCACATTGGGAGAGCAACAAGTGAATACATTACTTACAACAAACACAGCGTTCAATTTGATAACGCATAACGCTCACTCAATTACAGGCATCCACAATTAGTTTATATCAATAAGTTAACTAAACTTGCTACATACATTACTGCAGAGACCAGGAAAAAGGACGTTGCGGGATGAGTATGATTTAGCGTGGCCGCGCTTTATACGACTCCAGCAACCGCCCTTCCCGGCTGAGGCTTGTAAATATAGTGCTTTTCCCAAATAATGTGAGAAAATATTATGTTACTTTTTTTTTTTAATATTAAATACGGTCCTAAAATTGCCTCAACAACGAACATTATCGCCGTCATCATCGACAAAACTCATAATTCCATTTGCATTCGAACGCACAGAGTGAAGACTTAGTATAAAACTGAAACATACCATTAAATAGAATCAAATTTTAATAATAATGAATCTAATTCAATATCTAATACAATGGAACAAAAATATTTACGACTAGATTAAAATGAAAAAAATATAAATAAATATTAATGTGTTACGATACTTGTAAATAGTTTGTTATAGCATGACATTGTAAATCTAATCATAAATATCTATACATATAAGTCCTCCTCTCTCGTTGCTGTGCCCGACAGGGTTCATAATGCACATTAAATAACTGTATTCCAACCTGTACACATTATGAATTGCAATAAAGTATTGAGTATTGAGTAATTTGATAGAATTGGGACACTTTAATAATAACATTTATTACGCGTTCAAGTTAAATTAACATTCTTTTTATAAACAAAATTGTTTTTTATGGATCTATTGGATTTGGACCTAAGTTAATTAGCAACTCTACAATGTACTTACAAATTGATTAAGTGTTTTTGATATCTTCAAAAACACTTTGGTTTAAGAATTTACTTTTTAAACAGTTGAAATTATTCGAGAAAAACTTCCATTACATTTAAATTCACCAACAATGATACAGACTTTAATGTTTATCTACACAAAGGGGTTTGGGTAAAAGTGTTGTCATTTGTAAAATTCATACATTTTCAAAGTGAGCGGCCATTCGTAAAAGTAGTAAATTATGATAGAACTATTAAAAATAAACATATTTTGATATGTATTGTAATACTCTTAAGGGCATCGGAGCCGAGATATTGAAATATTCATACTTGGGCGTACTTTTGCACTAAAAACTGAATACTTAGATCTTTAAAATCTCCGCTCCGATATTATTTAACGCCATAAATCATATATATCTATGTGTATTTAGAGGTCCTCTAAATACTATGTACAAATCATCCGCGGCCGCTGAAAAAAAATATGACAATATTCTTCAAACAAATTTATCCAATGCCCTTTAGTCCAATCAATTTTTTTAAATTGTAATCTTCCACAAGTTCCACTTGTCAACGTCATGTGTCTCTAACAACGTTGTAAGCTCGCTTCACAACCACGTAAATTGAACCTGAAATTATTCATGTTACCTTATGCTGAAAAACTACGACTTTGACAGAGCAATCATAGAGAAAAATAACTAAAAAACATTTTGAAACGCATAACAATGTAACTCTAAACTAAAAACAATCCATTTGCAGTTTTATGTGTTGAAGCAGAATGTTGAAAGTTGATCAATGTTTGATTTCGAGTTTGTGTTTTGCTGTTTTCATAAAAAACGTATCTACAGTTTTGTAGTTGAAGCAAATGTAACCTTCCGGTATGGCTGATAAGGTTGTTTTTTGTATAGAAGTTTAAAAACAGATACGTTTTTTGGTCAACATTTTTAGGTACTGAAATATGGATGCTTTGAGAATCAATCACGGCGTCAGAAACATTTTCCATTTTGGGCTCAAAGGCGAGCTGCGCAGCGAGGCGACAGGAAATGAAATGTAGTTCACTCTTTTGTTGGTAGTTCCGGGGTTTTCTGACAATGCTAAACTGAGTTTGTCGGTCTATTATTCTGTGAATATTTAAATGGAGATTACTAACTATTTGTTAATCCTCAACGCAAAAAGATAGGTGTTATTAGGGTGATTCCACGGGCGTTTCAACCGCCGTCAGTCCGCTGTCGTAAGAATTTAAGAAATAGGCGATGATATACTTAAAATTCGATCAATTGAGGCAAGAATTACGGTAACAGTATAGCTCTGTGTGAATGTTAGCTGCTTGGTGAAGCTCATTCATTCAATAAATATGACAGGGGACTACTAATCACCCATTAGTTTAACTTATGTATCGTCTGTGGAATCGCAGCTTCCTATCGGATAGACCGATTTGGACGTGATTTCTTTTAAAGCTAGTTTAATAATATGGTTCTTAAATAGGTTTAATTAAAATAATTTGAGATATTTCAGAGTTATTATCTCTGAAAGTAGGGGACACCTTATATCGGGGTTTCTTTTTAAAGTTAACAAGTTTTCGCTAGAACCGACAACGGCTGGGGTAAACGTGTTCTTGAGTGGAGACCGCGTCTCGGCAAACGTAGTGTAGGACGCCCTCAGGCCAGGTGGGATGACAATCTGCGAAAGACTGCAGGCAGATGCTGGATGCGGCAAGCTGAAGACAGGGCGCTATGGCGCTCATTAGGGGAGGCGTATGTCCAGCAGTGGACTAATAGAAAGAAAGAAAAAAACGTTTATTTGCTTACACCTAACTCAAGAACAGAAAAATAAATTAACATACAAAAACAAAAATACAAAAAATACAAAACAACTGAACCAGTGCCAGACGGAGCAAAGTGGTTCCTGCTCAGCATGTTACTGGTTTTTAGGCCAGAGCTGGTCTTCCGCAGGAACCATTTGGTGACACCACGGCAGGTCACACAGCAAGAAAAACAAGGCCAGAAAACAACAAAATAAAAAGCATAAAACTTACACAAACAGTCATAATAAAAAAATAAAAAAACAAAAACCAAAACCAAATGTTGGCCAACAAAACAAAACAAACCGTCTAATATAGGGTGATGATGATGATGAACCAGTTCTTTATCTAGTGGGAGACCTTAGGTCCCGATTTTTAAGGGGACCTTGCATTTTTGAGACAAAGCAAACTAGTTGGATCAGGACCTGGTGTTCCTGGGGTGATCTGGGCTGATTTAGCCTGGTTGCCACGAGGAACGCCTGTTTCAAGCGATTTGCTTTGTCTTTGGCTCGGACAACTGCGTTTATAAACATACACCGGATTGACGGGAGCAAAAATGTACCAGTGCTAGTGATTCATTAAATATCGACTAAGTTTATCGACAACTTTTTTCGTGACATATGGATCTTACATTTCTTGCAAAAGTAAGACATACCTTTAATTTCTATATCTGAATTAGCTTTCCATGAAGATAAACGGTCTTTTTTGTTTCGGCGCATTTTTAACCGACTTAAAAAACAAAACGGTTCTCAATTCGTCGGAATGCTAAAGAATATTGTTGTACTGAATGAGTTTGTTATTCAATGTAATACCGGTTGTTTATAGTTGCGACAAATATAAATAACAGAGGTTTGCACATAATTAAAAGGTATTCAAACTTGGCCATAACTTATGATAATGATGATAAAAAATTGCTTTTTATCGATGTCGATAAACTTAGTCGATATTTAATGAATCACTAGCACTGGTACATTTTCGCCCTCGTCAATCCGGTGTTTGTTTATAAATCACTAGCGACCCGCTCTCGCTTTGCTTCGGTTTATGTGATTTTTCTGTAACACCAGTCAGCAGTGGTCAGCCAGAGACCGGTAGCCGACCTTATGTGAGTGCGAAGAGTGGGAAATATATCTTTTGTACTATTCCCACTCAAAGTACAGGCAGAGGCTGACTACAGGGTCTCTGGCTAATCACTGGTGACTTTACCCTTATAGAATTTATTACTCTTGAATTATTCTATCTATTAATGAAAGCTTCATTAAAATCCGATGCGTGGTCTAAAGCCGGCACTCATTAGTAGACCCCGTTATCTTGTCGCAGTGACATCGCTTTCTTTTAGGGATTGAATTTTTGTTTTATCGACCGCCTCTATATCGACGTTTGTAGTTTATATTATGCAACAAAGCGATTGATTGTTTGCCTTTTAAATCTGCTCAATTTCAATATTGCGTAGGTATTAAAACTTCTTGGTTAAAAATAAGTAGATAACCTCATTTGTATTACGAGATGCGATAACCTTATGTAATTACTGTGGAAAAACTAAGACAAACAGTTTTAATTAACGAACACCCGCGACATTATTCCCATTCTTTTTTATAACATTTCTAGTAGTTATTGTCTTTGACTCATTGCCAGGGACATAACATATAACTTTAAGGACAATACCATCGACATTTAGATAGTCGATAAAATAAACATTCAATCCCTACAAAAAAACGACATCAGTGCGACAAGATAACGGGGTCTACTCATTAACGAGCCGTAACCGTTACATACGTGATACAGTAACGAGGTTCTAGTGTGTACGTGTGTTACAGTTTAGGCTCACGACGTCGCCGGAACGCTTTCAGCGAGCGTACTCATTGTGCGAGCTGTAACTGTAACCAAACAGAGACAGTATCGATGTTCTAGTGTATTCTTGACGTACACGAGCGCACTGCGAGCGCCCTTTAATTCGCGGCAAAAACGGACAATCGTCGGCTCGCTGCGAGTCACTCGTGTAGCGTTCGTTGTAGGCTCGCAAACCACGTACACGCACTATGTTTTTGGTAACAGTAACGGTTACAGTTACGGGCAACATTACGGGTTCAGAAATGAGTACGTTGTAAACGTCGGCTCGCTGCAAGCCGCACGCGTACCGCTCGCAGCAGGTTTGCGAACCACGTACACACTATGTTTTTGGTAACAGTATCGGTTACAGTTACGGACAACATTACGGATTCAGAAATGAGTACGTTGTAAACGTCGGCTCGCTGCAAGCCGCACGCGTACCGCTCGCAGCAGGTTTGCGAACCACGTACACACTATGTTTTTTAGTTACAGTACATGCAACGGTTACGGTTACAGCTCGCTAATAAGTACCCTGCTTAAGCGTACATACGGCAGAAAGCGAGTTTTTTTTACACTATGTAAAGATGATATGTGTTTCATGGGACAGGGAAATTGTTAAAGCTTGTGTCATTCTTGTTTCAGCTACGTCCAAAGTATCAAGAGCGTTATCACCGCCTGGGACGACGTGTGTGTTAGCCGTCGTTCCCTATTCCTTACCAATGTCGCAATAAACTTACAACCAGAAGGTCTAGTTTTCTTTGTTCATCATCGCCACCATCATCAACAACACATAGTGAAACCATCGACATGAAAAGAAGAAGAACAACATTAACATGACCATCATTAGCATCATCATAATTATTTAAATCATCATCATTATTATCATCATCATTATTATCATCATAATCATTATTATCATCATTGACATCATCATTATCAGACAAAACACGATCATTAAGGTGTTGATCAATGAAATCTACCCGCGTTGATGAGCGGAGCGGACCATCATTTTAAACCATAGATGCGCACATTTTTAAAAATTCTACAGCTTTTGCTCTGTGTGCGTTCTTTTTGAATACATTGTTTTTCTTCTTTCTTCTTCTACAGTGCCGTTTTATCTTGCATTCTTAGATTAAATTGTTGTTAATATTGTAAGAAGAAAATTTTGAACTATAACTTGTTGCATGATGTATCAAAAACGGTAACAAGTGTAATAAAGAAAAAGAAAATTATAACTCTTACAATTTTTTTAAATGTATTTTTCTCTCAAATTAACTCATTTAAACGAAAATATTAAATAATGCATCTACTTAGCTAAAGCACTTGAAAATAGTATAATACAACCTAAGCCGCAAATATCCGATGGATCGGAACATGCCCCGCAAACGCAAAACAGTGCATTGTAAAATGCATTTCGTAAAAACGGATGAACTTCCCTCGCTGCCTCGAGCGCTACGCCGCCGGCCCGTAGACATGCTACGACGCTGCTAACTTGCTACGCCGTAGGTCTGACAGTTCGTAGACATGTCAGTAACTTGGAAGGCAGCAGTTTTTTAGGGTTCCGTTACGAGAGTCTTAATTAAGTTGTAAAGGTTCGATGTAAACTCAAAATATAAATAAAATAAAGATAATAATAGAAAAAATATATCGTTAAATCAATAAACAATAGTCAAAATTTTGTGTCCTCCTAGTAGGTAAATAGATAGCTGTGTCAGGAGGAATCGCTCTTCCTGAGGTGGTAAGTACGTTTTAATTTTATTATCCACTAGTTATTAGTAGGGTGGAATTGCCGGTTCTGGCCCACTGTTTATTTGCGGTTGGTAAAATGTGTTGTGGTGAGTAAATGTATGTGAGTTGTATGGGTGTGGTAGTAAGATAAGGTATTTCCAGCTGCAAATAAAGCGTTATTTTGGTAATTGAAAATAATTTGAGTAGGTATTTAGTATGAAGTAAATATGTGTATGGTCGGGGGGCCCGGCCGCGGCCGCCGCTGCCGCCGCCGCCGCCGCCGCCGCCGCCGCCGCCGCCGCCGCCGCCGCCGCCGCTGTTGTTTGTTGTTGTTGTTAAGTGGTGGTGGTGGTGATGGTGATGGCGATGGTGGATGGTAGGTTATGATGACGTATTGAAACCGTTGGGTGTTTTGTATGAGGAGTTTGACAAATTATTATATTTAATTGAATGAGCGAGGTCGTAGGATATTGTAATCAATGTTTATCAGCGTTGTCGTTTTGCAGTATGACAACGGATGTCCTCTTTATTTAAATGATAACTTTATTAGTTATTACAATTTTGTTACTATTACACTCGCTACAGCGTGCTCACATCGTACTCAACTCAACCAATAAAATAATAAATAAAAAAATGGAACGTCTAGTGGATTTATGTTTAAGCCTATGGATGGAGAATAAGGGGATTGAATATAATTCATCTTTTGGAGGGATGTCCCAAGAAAATGTAATGTTTATCAAAAACCTAGCAGAAAATGAAGACTTAGATGAAGATGCAGCAAAATGGGAGATGGCGCGGGAAAACCTAAAAGTGAAATTAAGTGATGAGTTAGAAACAATTAATTGCTCAGTGCTTCACTCAGGATACTGTGCGGAGGGAATGCTGAGTGATGTCTTACAGGAGGCTGGGTTGAGGACCTTCCTCAGCGTACCGATACAACAAAAAACAATGTTGTATCGGAATGGTGACCTGTGGATATGTGAGTGCACTAATCCTGCACACGGTCTGAGAATGTTTGTTTTCATAGATCTATAAATAATATTACAATTTTGTTACTATTACACTCGCTACAGCGTGCTCACATCGTACTCAACTCAACCAATAAAATAATAAATAAAAAATGGAACGTCTAGTGGATTTATGTTTAAGCCTATGGATGGAGAATAAGGGGATTGAATATAATTCATCTTTTGGAGGGATGTCCCAAGAAAATGTAATGTTTATCAAAAACCTAGCAGAAAATGAAGACTTAGATGAAGATGCAGTAAAATGGGAGATGGCGCGGGAAAACCTAAAAGTGAAATTAAGTGATGAGTTAGAAACAATTAATTGCTCAGTGCTTCACTCAGGATACTGTGCGGAGGGAATGCTGAGTGATGTCTTACAGGAGGCTGGGTTGAGGACCTTCCTCAGCGTACCGATACAACAAAAAACAATGTTGTATCGGAATGGTGACCTGTGGATATGTGAGTGCACTAATCCTGCACACGGTCTGAGAATGTTTGTTTTCATAGATCTATAAATAATAAGTGTGTGTGTGTGTGTGTGTGTGTGAATAAAAAGCAGTTTACTAATATTGTTTTATTCATTAATCAACTAGTAGGTATTTTATAATGACCCCATGTTAGGGTTTCAATGCCATTTTGTAGAATGTATCTCTTTTCATCCTTACCACATAAAATTTTTTTTCTCTTTATTTGAGTGTAAACATTATGCTTATTACTAATTAGGTTGTATAAATCATCATAAAATTTTATATCTAAATCTAAACATTGATAGTATTTATCAAAATTTAGTTTTCGAACTGCAGCCGCATTGACGCCTTTATTCTTCTTAATGCAGGTGCTTTCAGCACCATCACCGTCTAGTATGTAGGCATACATTTTAGACCTTAGTCCTATAAACTCTCTCACAATTCTACCATTATTCTCATCTTTCATCATACCTACAACTTTTTTATTAATTTGAGGTAATCCATATGCATTATTAATGGGGAAATCGGAAGTGTCAAATCTCGCTTCAAGGTCGTGTCTAATGTCCTCATAAAAATTTTCAGTTTTAATATTATAAACAAAGGAATCTGTGTCAGTATATAGCAGGCTCACATTCTCACCATATTTAGGGAGCATATAATTATAGTGAAAATCATACATAACATATTTACTTAATTCTAACACAGTAAATCCAGCATAAATGGGTTTATCATAGATAATTTTTGTTTTATTTAATTGCACAGCAACTAGATCCTCAGAAAATATCGTAGCACTGTGGAAATTTGGCTTTGAAATATAGCGTTCAAGCCCATATTTTGGTTTTGTACATGTCTTTACACTATCCCACTGAGTGCACAACTTAACATCAACCCTTTTTTCCACATTTTCAATTGTTTTTCCAAAGATAGCGTTATTCATCAGTTTATAATGGTTTTTTTCAAATAAATTTTTCGCTTGAACCCTCATTCGTGAGTTCAAATCGATATATGATTTCAACCATGGTGATTGATTGAACGCTAGAATTCTATGAATCTTCTTACACACAACCCCCTTTTCTAAACACTGTTTGAGGTTGACGTAGTGCATAATGTAATTAGTTTTATCATTGAATGTGAGTAATAACTTTTTAATTTTACCGCCCGTTGGTATTTTAGTTTCAGCACAAAATGGATAGTCATTATGAGGGTTATGTATGGGTTGTGGATAGTTCAAATCTAATTCTAATATATATCCCACATTAGAATCTGCCTCTTGCGTTGTTATATCAAAATTTTTAATCTCAGTTTCACTTAACCACCTAAAGTTATTGATTGGGAGAGATCGTCGCATAGCATCACCATACAGATTATTAATATCTAAATAAATGATAAAATTACTGTCCTGTTTTACGTCATAGTCTTTCATAAAACGATTATTCGCTTTAGCGTAACGATTTGACACTTGACTAATACCACCTCTAATACCAGCCTTTACAAATTGTATCATTTCATAATCAGTGAATAGCTCTAGCTCAACTCCACTATACTTTAGCATGGCGTCCCAGCTCAAACCGGGTGCTGTGAAATAATGACAAGGATCCAGCTCATATGTATTTATAGAAGTTTGACGAAAGTTTTCGAAAACTTCCGCTAAGAGTAAGACGTCTGTCTTCAGATATAAGTCGCAGTATTCTCCTAAAGTTTTAATATTAAAGACATCCCAAACATTTTTTGCATGCTGATAGTCTTCTTCGGAGACTTGAGAATCAGTTAGTTTACTGTAAAAATCCTCCCGACTCGGTAGGGAGCTTTCTTCAAGTTTATCCCACCCACTCACATATTCGTAGGGATAAACACCTTTGCGAGTTAATAGCTGCAAAAGTTTCTCTTTCTCAACGTGAAATTGATGTGGAGGTGGTGGTAGAAGTGATGGTAATAAATTGGGTAATATCTTAAATTGTTCACATGATAGATTTTTAACTAGTTTTTCCAAGCTACTCGACATAAATTTATAAGAGTCAATAAATCTTAAAACCATCCCACCATCAAGATGCTTATTGAAAGATATATATTTTTCTTTATTATGAGGAATGCAGTCTAACTTTCCCTCAGATTTGGCTAATTCCCTTATAAATAGGTGGCTATCATATCCGCTCAAGTTATGGAAAATGATAGGTATAAACTGAGGAATTTTATAGTTTAAATTGCAAGAGTTGTGAGTTTTACCTCTTATTTTACCTGTTAGGTGACAGTGATCAATCACGCTGTCTTGGTTATTTTCAATGAGCTTTCCACAAATATGACAGCAGTTAGTGGTAGACTCAAGTGCTAAATTATTATTACAACCAACGCTTTTAGGTGGGACTATATTCTTCAAGATCTTTGTAATATTTTGTGCATCTTGAAAGATGCTTTCAACAAAATTTTGCACACAATCCTCACCGCGGTATTTCACAAGTTTTGATAGTTTCTCATCATATTCACAATTAATATAGTATGCAAAGCTACATGGTATGTGTTCGTGAGTATTGTAAGTGGAAGCAGAATCATTTTTTAAATTTCTGTCTATGGGAATAAGGATGGACTCAAAGTCTGCATAAATAACAAACGGTACTTTCATTTTGTGCGAGAAATTTTTAAATTTTATGAATTTATCATCTTCTTTAGGCAGTTGTATGAGTTTATTCCCACATCCAATCTTATGATGAAGTTTTAGCTTTCGCTCATTGGAGAAATGCTGTAAGCATCCATCACATAACCACATCTGATGGTGATGACGAGAAACTTGTGCGCTTATCAGCCTACTTAAATTTTTAATCCAACAAAAATGTGTTTTTACACCACATTCAAAATACAGTAAATTCACATGACGCATCTCTCCACTACACACTTTCGAAATACGTAAAGGTACAATATTCAAATCCTTCCTATTGTTCCCATCAATTCCATACACATTAACACTTAGATTATTTAACCTCTCAAAACGTTTAATGTCTTTAAAATTCACAGGACACTTAATGTCTTTTAAGTTGAAAATGTCAGTATACCGTGGGTATGACGTCACACGGTCATTGTGTTTATTAGTGGGGTAGAGGGCGCTAGTGACTGCCCAAAAGAAGCAAGCCATATCATCGTTTTTTACATTCACGCATGCTTTTTTCGCTTGCACTATCTTTGGGAGGGGAATGTATGAAGAAGCCTTCAGCGGTTGGTGCTTGTTAATATTAATATCACAAAATTCAATTTTCTCCAACGTCCACCCACTATCACGCTCTTGAAAGTCTTCACTCTTCGCAGTTATAGATGAGGTGAGGACTTCAAAGTAATTGGGGAAGTCTAATGCTCCTTCGTGTAGGTACACATTCTTGGTATTGAATGATTTCAATTCACGAGTCACTTCACCTTCACTAGTGGTTTTCACAAAGGTGCAAAATAATTCTACATTCACTTTTATGTATTTATGAATTTGTAATTCCACATCGAGAATTTTTTTAAGCTTTCCACCAATTTTTTGCATATAAACTTTAGGCTCTAGTATTTGTGAAGTACCATTAATTCGATAACTCATAATTCTACATTTGAATGCACTATTAATAATGTAAACAGCATATTCAGTGTCTTTTTCTTGTGTACATAACAACTTATGACGTTTTGTCCTTGAATGAGCTATCAATCGGTTTGATGGTACACCTTCATTACAATAATTACAATGATACACTGACATTATGACTGTATGAAAATACACACATGAGTGAATGTATTTGAAATATACACCTTGCTTTATATCAAATTTATTGTACGTACCTTTTGTTACTACATTCTTCAGTTGCGGTGAGTGAGGGTTGTGGTAGCGGTTAGTGATAAGAAAAAGTTAAAAATAATTTGTATAATAATTTATTTATACTCATTATGTTAGAAAATAGGTATTACATAAAAATTTTACAGCATAACACTTAATTTCACTATCTACAATATCATCCTCATCACACAATCTATTGAGAATATGGTGAGCCTCATGCAGGTTGGTGGGGCGATATGCTTTGAAATATTTCTTGAAAAAGTTGAGGCGGTTTTCATAGGTAGACTTTTTCTTATTTAGGTACTTAATACGTGCGTTAATACACTCCATAATACATTCTATGTTACCCCATTCAAGATGATTTATCACCATAAGGATATTACAAGGATACTTCTCAAGGTCTTCTTTGGTGGTAGTAATGGTGGCAGCAGCGGTGGTGGTTGGGGGAAGAAGAAGAAGTAGTTGTGAGGAAGGCTCTGGAGTCATATGCACATGGAGGCGGTCACAGGCGATCTTCAATGGTGTAGAGTTTGATGGGTTGTGAAAAAAGTTTCTAATGTAATCGGCCTTCTCTACAAACATTGTATGCCATTCCTCCCAAGTGAGTTCATGTTTCCCATCAAAACTTACGTATGTATGCAACTTGATGTTTGCTTCAACTAATTGCAACTTCAAATACACGTAGACATTCTTAATAAGGGCGGGGTAGCAGTTGATTTCCAGATTGTATATGTTTTTACTCAACACACACTCCCTCCTACTACCATCATCACCCCAATCCACTGATGGTGTGTAAGAAGGTAAAAAAGTATTTAAATAATTCATTTTTTAATTTATCCAACACGTTTGATCTCGAAGGTAGTTGAAGTCGGACTAATTAGCGTGTGGTTTTACTGAATAATTTTACGTGTGGTACTAGTCATGACATTGTACTCAAACAGTGAGTCATTAATGACTAGACAGTATGCGGCGGTGTTGTTAGGCACATTCTTTTTAAATTCCATTTCAACTTTAATGTCAACAGCACCACCTCCTGAGTTGTAACTATCACATTGTCTTGATGTATCAATGACAATTAAGGGTGTGTGAGTTTTATAGTGAGGGTGATTTACTTGAGGACTAGCCTGCTCACGTTCATAGTATATCCGTTGAAAATTTGAAAAATTATCATACAATAATGCATAGTTGTTACTCTCAAAGTCTGCTGAAAATGAATCGTAGGGATAATACTGAGCATTCAAATACACCCTACAATTGGTGAGGTTGCAATGGTCGAATAAGCTCATATCTTTGGCTTTCTCATTTCTCCGTGCTGTTTGAAAACCAATAATAATAAAGCGTGGCTTTTCTAACTGTACTGCAGTTTTTATACTCCAAATATGCCGTTGAGTGGTGGGTAACAGTGGATATTCAAACAGCTCCCACGTACGGAATGATATTGGAATAGGTATATTGCTTTCAGCGTATGTCATCAAACGCAGCTTCTCCTTATCAGACACTTTTAAAACAGGCATTCGCCATACAATACGAGTTACTTCAACATCCACCTCCTTTGTAGCGTCCTTGACCTCTATACAATTGATATCAGTGCTGGCGCGGTTAAGTATCAACTCATGTTTGGCATTCATTATAATTTTCTTATAGTCCTCCGCGAATCCCAATAAATGTGAGAGGGGTATGGCATAGCTAAAGTCAGCATGATCCTTTTTAACACCTACATTCCAGCCAGCATTCTCCAAAGCAAAGGCCATTTCCTTACCATAGGAAACGGTGCCCTTCATGGTGGAGGTAATACCGCAATTTTTTATTCGATCAATCTCCACACCATTCAATTCATAACGAATTTCTTGAAATAAAAATGCCGGTCCATTATTAACTATGCTACAATTAGTTAGCTTACCCTCAACCAGTATATGACTTTGACTCGGTAATACAATCAAATCTTGACGGTTGATACAAATGTGGATACTATCATTGTTTTTGAAGGAGTCATTATATGGGGTGTAAGGATGGACTTCTATACTCTCTATGCTATCATCAAACACCACCTTTTCACCAATATCTAAGACAGATGATGTGGACATATTTTAAAGCCAATACCTTGTAAGAAATTAATATTTTCTCTAGTCAATTTCTTCGAATGCTGCTGCTGCTGCTGCTGCTGCTGAGTACTTTGCTCTACGAGATCAACACCCCGACTAATAGCTGGAGTGCTATTACTTCTGTTTTTATTATGATGTATAATCATTTTATTTTTCGAATATGAAGTCGAAGAGAAATGTTTTCACCTCGGAAATTCACTAAATTACCGTGTTCATTTACAATGCGCACTTGAACGTGTTGTATGTTGCTACACTTCTTAATGGGTAAATAAATAATGTTGGAGGGGCGCTCGATTATTTGATAACCCGGTGGAACATCAGGTGAAAATTCATGTATTATATGCGACGGCCTATTGTTTATGAATGAGCCCTCAACAATATTGCATTCTATTCTTATAGTATTTGTTATTAGTATATTCACCGCTTGATCTGACCAATGCGCCGTCCCTGCATTCAGTGTATTTGGTGAAAAACCAAAGAGAGACCCGATGGTGTTCTCCCGATTAAAGTGAATCGCAAGCTTTGGTGTGAACATCATACATTTGGAGGTGTTGGTGTTTAGTATAATATCAATCAAACTGTCTCCATCACCATTCGCCAGCTTTAGCATTTCCCGATTTAAGTAATTTATAATATCATTGAGCTCATATGAGCCTTCTGGAATCTCAATTATCTTATCCCCATAATGAAACAGATTATTGCTCTTATCCACATTAGGAATAGAGTTGAAAGTTTTAAAATATACGAGAGCACACTCATATTCAGCATCATCATCCAACTCTAGAGGTGGTAAAAAATCCACATTTAATGCAGGCTCGTTATCATTTAAGCTTAATGTGAATGTTGATAGCGTCATGATGGTAAAAGGGTATCCGTGTGAATGAAACCAATTATATGATGCATGTTATATTTATTTAAAACAAAACATGTTTAATAGTGTTACATAGGAAATCTAAACATAAATGTCCGCAGTTTACGGTGTTAAATTTCTGTAAACGATTATAGTTATACTCTACATCTATTCCACACATATACTTGAGAAACTCTTGAGGTGGTCTCAAGTCACCGAAACTATCGAAATACAAACAAAAGTTTCCTTTTTTAGCGTACGCACACCAATGCGTGCCGTCTCCTTGTTGATTGTCTAGATTAATAATACCAGTTTCATAGTAGTGGGGTGGTGTAGAGGGTAGATTATCTCGCATAAAAACACCACGAAAGAAGGGGATTTTCTGTCTCTGCACACATTTCAGAATGTCTTTATCTGTGAGAGCTTTCCCTTTCGGTAATCCTAGTTTTTTTTTTTTCCATAAGGTGTTAAATAAAGACCCATACCGCGTTTGTAGGGTGCTAAATACAGTCCTTTACCAATTACTTTAGCACTGCTGCTGCTGCCTGTATTATTATTTTTATTCTTTACCATTTCATAAATGTTTTTAGCAGCCGTTGTCACCCCTCCTGCGAGCGAACCGGCCGCACCCAACGCGGCGAGTAGCGGTATTAGGGGTAAAAACCCCCCTTTTTTAGGTACTGGTATAACTCGTGGTGATGGTTTTACAACTCTTCCTTGAAGGTAACGCTTTGCGGCCTTCACACCCACCTTGAGCAATGCATTAGCAGACATTGGTTTCTTACCCCCATTTTTTTTTGTTTTACTTTTGTGGTGTACAACCGCTTTACGGGTTGCTTTAATCACCCTAGATAGGGGGACACCCATACCACGCTTAGTTTTGTACTTCATCACCTTATCGACTGCGAAGGCAGTTATTCGTTCACCAAATGGAGTAGATGAATTACGCCAACGCTCCTCCGCTGCTTGCGCCAATTGTAAATCAGCTTTATGTCGTCCTTCT
Organism: Acleris literana; assembly: GCA_946894065.1. Lineage (NCBI taxonomy): Eukaryota > Metazoa > Arthropoda > Insecta > Lepidoptera > Tortricidae > Acleris > Acleris literana. The sequence continues at coordinate 445,842 of OX335688.1, read as the reverse complement.
AGGGTGCTGTCTCGTGAATAAGCTATATCGTGTAATTTACAAGATTCATCCAAAGGGTTGACTCCCTTGTCGCCACGTTCTAAACGTTTTTTTAATTTTGTTCCTGGACCGCAATAGTTATATCCAGGTACGTGCAGTTCGAAGGGTAACTTATTAATGAGGTTATTTACAAATCCTCCACCACTTGTTTTCCTCTCAGGTTTATATCCACTTGTTTTCCTTTTGGGTTTACGTTTAACACTAACATGACCAGTACGTGTAATCATCTTAAGTATGTTTTCGGAATGAAGAAGGAAAAGTGGTGACCTGGGAATTTAAAGCTGCAATTGCAATCGCAATCGCAATCACCATTACAACTGTCATCATCATCATCATCATCATCACCATTAGAAGCTATATTCATATCACTATTATTTCCGTCCTCCTCCATACCTTTCTCATCCTTCTCCCCCTCACCTTCCCCTTCCTCCATATCCTCATCCTCAATATTTTCTTCCTCCATCTTTTCTCCCCCCTTCCCTCCCACCTTTTTCTCTTCTTTATCTCCCTCCACTTTTATTTCCTCATCCTCTTCTATACTCAAATCTAATTCATATTTTAATTGTGAAGGTAGTATAAATAGTTCAAAAGACATGATAGATTTTTGTATAAAATACACGACTGCACCCCTCACTCTTTCACAATAAAATGAAGCTTAAAAAACAAAACACGTCTCTTACAGTCAGCGATTGGAGTGTGTTGGATAATACAACCCGTCAAAGTTATTTGAAACATGGTGCTTTGTTGGCAAACAACATTAGATGTCTAATCTGTGGTCCTTCCAACTGTGGTAAGACTAATGTGCTGTTGTCCCTACTCCTCAACCCAAATGGTGTAAAGTTCCAAAATGTCTACCTGTATTCCAAATCTTTAAACCAGCCGAAATATAAGTTTCTAGGTGAAATTCTAGAGCAGGCGGGTGATTTACCATTTCACACCTATAACGATAAGAGTGAGGTGCTACCACCGGAAGAAGCTGCGGAGGACAGCGTTGTTGTGTTTGATGATGTGGCTTTGGAGGATCAAGATGCGATACGTCAGTATTTTGCTATGGGACGTCATCGGTGGTTAGATTGCTTCTATTTATGTCAAACATATAGTAAAATACCTAAACAATTGGTGCGAGATAACGCCAATCTAATATTACTCTTTAAACAGGATGAGTTGAATTTAAAACATGCTTACGACGATCACGTAAACACTGATATGTCTTGGGAGCAGTTCAAGGACATTTGCCGCAAATGTTGGGAGAAAAAGTATACTTTTTTAACGATTGATAAAGAGAGAGAGATAGATAAAGGGCGGTATCGTAAAGGTTTTGACGCTTTCATCATTGTATAATGATATAAATTCAGTAGGTAACATCAGATTAATATTAGTTACACAATGTCAGCTGTTGGGGAACAAACCCTTTTTGGTGATAAAGAATTAAAACGGAAGCTCATCGATTCCGTTGAAAGTGTGAAGAAAAAAGTGAAGGCGTTACGAGCGGATAAAACATTACTCACTACTTCACTAGCGGAAACATTTAAACCAATTACACAACCGCTTAATGTTTTAGTTTCTGAAGCATTAAAATCTAAAGACAGCGTAAAACCAACTGTCAAGTTTGAAACACCTATTAAAACCTCTACACCGACGACATATTTAAGCAGTAAGAAACAACGTCAATTTAATAAAAATGAGGCTGTTAGTGAACACATGTGGAATCAGGAGGAGGATGGTGAGGGGGAGGATAGTGATGGGGAAACAATGGCGTCAGCTCTTGAAACAGATGGTGATGGTGATGATGATGATAATGCTGTAACCATTGACGATGTGGTTGGTGAAGAGGTGCAAAGTAGTGTAGATGCTGGTGGTCATCAAAAATACATCAATTACCTATTCAAAGCTATGAAAATACCATTTGGCGTTTACCTTAAGGAAGGTGAGATGTATATTGGTAGTAGTCGAGTTAGAATTATAAATGATAAGGTTCATATTAAAGATACCATCTTCAATAGAACACCCGGACTGCTTGAACTCATATTTAAAAAGGTACCAGACAAGAGTGTGATTAAGCCTAAAGATATAGCAGATTATAATAAAATTTTAGATATTACAAACGCTCATCGTAGGGGGTATTTACCTAACGGCCAAGTGAATGGGGACAAAAGCGTAAAGTATCAACTTTACATTAAACGCATGCAAGACAGCAATAAAATTAAAGGAGGTGGTTGTCTTAACCGTGAAACGTCTTTAACAACCAAAAACTTTTACCCAAACACTGATTATGTGTATTGGGATGATCCGAACGAACTTGTGGATCGTTTACGGCTCTTAATATCATCTCAAGCTGTTGGTAACACGTCGCATTCCAACGAAATCAATGCTATCGTGGAAGAACTAACCGAAAGTGGTATAATCTTAAGGTGATCCGAAGCGGTTGTAAGTAAGTGAAACGGGGCTGTTGAACTGAACCGAGCTGTTGAATTGAACCGGGCTGTTGAACTGAACTGGACTGTTGAACTGAACTGGGCTGTTGAATCGGACTGTTCAAGTGAACTGGGCTGTTGAAGTGAATCTACCCCACCTGTTCTCAATAAAAGAGGCTGATGATTCTATACATTAATCACTTTCGTCATGCCTCTTAACAAGTTTGGTCAACACTTAAATAGCTCCCCAACCCGCAGTGCGCTAGCTAATAATATTAAAGTGGAAAAAGAGTCAATTAACTTTGAAAATAAACGTTTAATCGGAGTGCAGAGGGGCATTCTCAAAGGTGATGCAATCAATAAAGCGCAATTAGATGAGTTACACAATTTTATACTTGGAAAGTTTAAGACGTATTCGAAGGATATAAAAGTGTTGCGAAATCAACTTGAGGAATTGATGGTTAGAATTCAAACGCGTTCGGAAGCCCCACCTCAACCACCACCGGCATTGATAAAACGTATTACTCCAACTCCAATGAGAAAACCCTGATGGGTAAAGCACAGGTGGTGAAGGAGATACATAGGTATGTGAGAAAGACTTTTCCACGTAGACGCTTCATACAGAGGGGGTTTGATGATACTTGGCAAATCGATTTGATTGATATGCAAAAGTACTCCAAAGATAATAAAAACTTTAAATACATTTTAGTGTGTATTGATACCTTTTCGAAATACGCTTGGATGCAAGCGCTAAAGACTAAGAATGCTGATGATGTTACGAAAGCAATGGATAAAATTCTGAGAAATGAAAATGAGAGAATCCCCAAAAATATCCAATCAGACGATGGAAAAGAGTTTTTCAATGTTAAGTTTGAATCACTTATGACGCGCTACAATATTAATCACTACTCTACATATAGCGTTATGAAAGCATCCATCGTTGAAAGACTAATTAGAACTCTAAAGCATTGGCTATGGCAAGAATTTAGCTTGAATGGATCATACAACTGGATACGACTGATAAGGGATGTGGAGCATCGTTACAATACTAAAATACATCGTACTATAAATACATCACCAGCGAGTGTGAATAAGAACAACTCCAAAGAGATTCTACATAAGGTCTATAATCACATCAAGATTAAGCCTCATGCTAAGTTTAAGATTGGTGATCATGTGAGAATAAGTAAATATAAGTCAACATTCTCCAAAGGCTACACTGGTAACTGGACTACGGAAATATTTAAAATTTTTAAGGTGCAGAATACCAATCCGGTGACATATTTACTTCAAGATATAAATCACCAACCCATCATTGGATGCTTTTATGAGCAAGAATTACAGAGAACTAAACATCATGATATATACCTCGTGGAAAAGGTTTTGAAGCGTAAGGGAAATAAAGTATATGTAAAGTGGCTCGGTTTAGATGAAAAAAGTTGGATTGATAAAAATAATATTATGTAACTTATTATAATGTAATTTGATATGTAAACAGCTGTTTAATTAATTAAAACATGTTTTAAAAAATTGGGTTTTATTAAATAAAACAATAATTTCAAAGCATAGTTATGTATATGTATTATGGATAAAAAATCTTATGAAATAGGTATACATTTTGATTATAATAGTATATAAAACATATGAAAGAGACACACACATTCGCAATATGAAATAGACATACCTTCGATTACAATAATATATGAAAAACTTAATAAACATACACTCGCGTATGCATACACAAAGACGATTATATTTATTTGATATACAATTGATTATAATAAATTTAAAAACTTAGTAGTAGCAACAGCAGCATAACAACAATAAATTTAAGAACGTGAAAATAAAATATTATTACCCACAACACAAAATATGACATTGATTAAATAGTTAAAAGATTTATAGTTGAATACAACACGTGAGAATAATTCTGAATTTACTCCAGCTAATAAAACTATCCAGTCTTGATAGTTTACATTAGCATCCCCAACTAACTCTTCAATTTCAGCATTTAATTCATCCCACATAACTATAAGTAGGTAAATGTTATCATCATTATGAAATCCTTCAATATATAATCGCCTGAGCAGTTTACTCACATCTTGGGTGAATATGTGTAGCGGCATTGAAAGCTTCCATCTTTTAATTAGTGTGTTGTGTTGGAACTCATTAATCCACTTATTTTTACATCGTTCATGGAATGATTTTAAATAGGTATTTGAGTCATCACTCTCATAAGCTTGCTCTTCACATATGAGTATATTTTCCTTATTCTCATCTCGCACCTGCGCCTCTAGTTGCTGTTGTAGTTGTTGTAGTGGGGTCTGAGTTGTTGTAGGAGTAGCTATAATAGCGCTACTGCTACTGCTGCTGGCACCACCATCATCATTGTTGTTATTACCTGTAAAACAATTTAAACCGTTTTAAATATTCATCTTTATATCGTATAAACAAAGTCGCTCTCGCTGTCTATTCGCTTAGATCTTTTAAACTATGTAATGGATTTTAATGTAGTTTTCAGTACTACATACAGTGATTCAAGAGGATGCGGAGGTTTTTTTTGTAAGTATAATAAATTGGTATGGGTGTTACAGAAAGCTTAAATAAACCGAAGCGAAGTTTATGCTGGTTCTAATTCAAAATTGTGGTGCTTCTGTGGTGCCATCCTGAGCAACGGCTCAAGATGGCACCGCAGAAGCACCACAATTTTGAATTAGAACCGGTATACTAGGTAGGGAGAAAACTACACTACTAATAAAAAAAGTTAAAAAAAGAAGCTTACATTTACAAGCTGTAGTAGAATCCATAGTTCTGTAGAGATAAAAAATAATAATTAGTCAAACACTTACATACTTTTACATCGACTTGCTGATGGTAGTGGTGGGAGTCGGGGAAAACTCAAAGACCCAGCTGTTGTGTTTAGGACCGTGGCAGATGATGGTCACCCCCTGTTTTAAACTTTCAATGACCTCATCATCCAAATCACTAAATCTACTAGGTAAAGTTAACATCCCCTCAGACAATACTACAATTGTCTGTAGTTTATCGTTAAATTTTGATCCTTTTTTAAATGAGTCTAAAATTGGATATGGGTGATTAAGTTTCAAATCTTGGGGCTTTAACCAGGTCGTTGGATTTAAACCCACTGCGTTGAGATGTTCAATCGTAGATAATTGTTTTGTTCCTGACATTATATTAATGAATTAATTAATTTAATTAATTATATAATTAAACAAACTCACTAACACTGTAAATCAAATGTTGCTATTCACTACTGTAGTGGGGTGATATAATGTCTACTCAAACAGCTCGCATTCTTATATACCCTATAAAATCGAGTGCAAATTTTCGTTCTCACACGGTTCTCGCTCGTGTATGTGGTTACTAGCGGAAACGTTACATTTGATAAGAGAATGTGGGAATAAACAACTTACCTCAACTTTTGATAGGAACTTTTCACTTATCACCATCCTCTTATATGCTTGATTTCCGTGTAAGTCTCCTCGAAGCGGGGAGACGTGTTATACAAAATTCATCGACATTCGGATTAATTTCCAACTCATCCAACTCCTCACTAGCCCATTGAATAACTTGCTCTAACATATATTTATATTGTTCACAGCTAGCGCTCAATATCTTTGCTTCCCTTATAGGTAGAATAAATGCAGTGGTGGTGGTTGTGGAATCAGTAGTAGGCTGATAGTGATATCCTTAACCTACGAACTAACTATATCCTACGACCTCGCTCATTCAATTAAATATAATAATTTGTCAAACTCCTCATACAAAACACCCAACGGTTTCAATACGTCATCATAACCTACCATCCACCATCGCCATCACCATCACCACCACCACCACTTAACAACAACAACAAACAACAGCGGCGGCGGCGGCGGCGGCGGCGGCGGCGGCGGCGGCGGCGGCGGCGGCAGCGGCGGCCGCGGCCGGGCCCCCCGACCATACACATATTTACTTCATACTAAATACCTACTCAAATTATTTTCAATTACCAAAATAACGCTTTATTTGCAGCTGGAAATACCTTATCTTACTACCACACCCATACAACTCACATACATTTACTCACCACAACACATTTTACCAACCGCAAATAAACAGTGGGCCAGAACCGGCAATTCCACCCTACTGTTATTAATACAATTTATATTCGTGTGGTGTGTGTGTCATAGCCATAAATGTTTAAAAAATGACCGTTTTCCCCCCCCTCATTATCTCCGAGGTTTATTTATCAAAAAATCTGAAAAAATCCTGACGCATAGATAATTACAAATATTTATGGGAAAAATAAAATGAATTGACCATTATTTACAGTTTTTGAGGAATAACAAATGTAAAAGAGGAAAAACCGGTGTGAAATTTAGGCTAGTCAAAATGGACCTTATAGCATAGAAAATAAAGTTCATATAAAAGTGAATATTTTCTTTTGGGTAACAAGCATATTTTCTTAAATAAAGGACCCTCGGTGCGCGAGTCAAACTCGCGCTTGACCGGGTTTTATTATTTAATAATGATAAAGGCTATGGAATCACTGCCAGCTGTATTCTGTTCAGCTTGGTAGAGTAACCGCGGTTTCCGGGTCTGCGCTCATTACCGCGGAAACGATCTTGTAATCAGAGCAGCCCGAGACACGAGCGGGAGCGGGAGCGGGCTTCCCTTTTCTGCGTTATTTCACGTTAGTTGCGTATATGTAACTATTAAAGACGACATTTTAAGGATCAGTAGTAGGTATAATATGTAAATGGGTCATGTACACATATTTAAGTAGGTAGTCTTATTTCGAAGTTAACGTTTTCAAGGCCAAAGTTTCTGGCTTGTCTATTTTAGTTCTATCACATAGAAACGTAACATATATGCATATGCCTTTAACTATGGACCACAGAAAAGAAAACTTTTGTTTTTTCAATACCCGACCCGGATCTTAGAGCGGGTTCCCACTTGTCGGGTGCCGTATCCGTCAAAATATCGGGTGTTCCGGCGGCAATACATTTTATATTAGATGGTTATCTATCCTACACCGATAGCGGTTTATAAAAAAAATAATTATACGCTGCTCTATTTTTTGCATTTGCGGGATTTGTACCAGAACACCTGACTCGCTCTCAGATGTTGATTTCATAGATTTCTTTAAATAGTGATTTAATAGATAGATTAGATATTAGCGGTGGCCTTTGGAGGGTCCGCCCGCATTGCTACCACCCTCTTATCCCTTTAACCTACCACAAAGCAACAGTGTTCGCATTGTTGTGTTCCGGTATGGGGATAAGACAACTGGAAATCGAATTCGAGATCAAAAATGTAAACAAACGGATTGCCATAATAAAAAAACATATCCAAGTAATGGTTAGTTTAAAATCACTGAAATAAAAATAAAAATAATAATAATCAGAGTTATATAATATGGTGTGAAGAGTTAAAAATATTACACTTAGGTAAACAGTAAATATACTTTTTTTTATTCCGAATTTGTTTTTTGAATAAAATTATATGGAGTTTTAATTTATGCTTCTGGCAATGGTAAGAAGTTTTAAACATTTGGTTCGTAATTATAATAATCGTAATGTTATTTGTTGTTGTCTAATATTCAGAGTCGTTGATAGTTTTTTATATTTCTCAGATGCAATACGGACATACGGCATTCGTTTTCTGACATCTGTCGAATGAATGTGCTTCTTTTCGTTTATCCTTTGGTATCGTTGCTTTCTGTTGCTAAGCTTTTGTTTCTTATTGTTACAGATAGATTTATAATAATGACACTACAACAGCGTCGTCAACAGTCGTGCTGATTAAAATTCATACATTTAAAAAAATACATTTTATAAACAAGATTGTATGCCCCTGGAATGTCACTTTGACATGGACAATTGAATGTTTACATTTTTGATCTCGAATTCGATCACCGACTGTAGAGGATTTCATCGAAATTGGTTAAGTGGTTTAGTTGTGAAAGAGCAACAAACAGACAGAGAAAGTTGCTTTCACATTTATAGTATTCATATAGATAAAAAAACATTGCTGAGTTTACAGAAGAGGAACCAAAAACGGTTAACGCAGTTTCTCACGTTTTGCAACCCTCCAATCGGAAGGACTATTACTTAATCCGATCAATCCTTCTGAGGGACGAGCCCGGGGGGGGGGTGGGGAAGTGATTGCCCTTTGGTATAATGTGTGCTAATAGGGCACAGGGTATCAAGGGTATAAAGGGGACCCATAATAGTATCGTTTAATACATGCTAGCTGCTGCCCGCGACTTCGGCCGCGTAGGAATTGTTTATCACTTTTCCCTGGGGAACTATTTAATTTTCCGGAATCAAAAGTATCGGGGCTCAAGCTACCTATTAAAACCTATAGCTACCTATTACCTTAATAAAAAAAAATTGGACTTGGCAATCATACAACACTAAAAATTAAATGCAGTCCTATACTTCATATACAGGGTGGAATCTAAGTCGTGATCACAATGATCACCTGTGGTCTACCCACGAATATGAACAAGTTTCACTATGGCACCAACTCTGAAATCAAGAAAAAAAAAACAGCTGCTTCATACATTTTGGTCGAGTAAGTATTGAACTTTTCTATGAAACAGCTGATTATTTTTTCGGGATTTCAGAGTTGGTCCATAGTGAAAGTTGTTCATATTCGTGGGTAGACCACAGAGGTGATCATTGTGATCACGACTTAGATTCCACCCAGTATTATCATAAAAGTCCGAAGATTCAGTAAAATAAATTACTAAAATGTAGTAAAACCGGTCAAGTGCGAGTCGGACTCGCGCACCGAGGGTTCCGTATTTAAGATAATATGGTTAGAAAACGCAAAAGAAAATACTTATTTTGTTATGAACTTTATTATATATGCAATAAGGTCCATTTTGACTAGCCTAAATTTGAATACAGATTTTTAAAGTTTTTTGATAATTTTTCCAAAACTAAAAAGTTTGACAACTTCATTTTATTTTTCCCCTAAAATATAAGTAATTATTTTTAAATCAGGAATTTTTCAGATTTTTTGGTCCGTAAACTTCGGAGATAAGGGGGGAACGGTCATCTTTGTACATTTTTGGCTATAAATCAAAAAGTACGTCCCGAAAAATTATAAAAAAAACAGTTTCCAAATGTGCAGACTGAGTCCTTTCATATGACACCCCGTTCGCTATAATCAAACAACTTTCATTTTTCAACCCCCCATTCTAGACCCCTTAACAAATATTTAAAAACATAATTTCATTTCATTTTTTTTTACTAAAAACAGATGTTATACAACTATGCCAAATTTCAAGTTAATAGCTTCTTTAGTTTCTGAGAGAAACTGCTGTGTCATACAGACAGACAGATAGACAGACAGACAGACAGACAGACAGACAGACCGACAACGAAGTCTCACCATAAGGGTTCCTTTTTTTTTGGTACGGAACCCTAGAAAAATACCCTTACACATTGTTGATATAAATTATATGAATTGAACTTTTTTGATTTGGCATCGCATAAGTGATAACCGAGTCCAAAGTAGTTACTTTATACATAACTGCAAAATAATTATTATAGAATAAACTTTACAATATCAAATTACCTAAGAAAACCTAAAGAGCGTTTGCCAGACTTGGCTCAGCATTAATATCAAAGATTTACGGTACCGACTTGGCCTCATGTTCACATGAAATGTTTTTGATAGCATGGAGTTTACATTTTAAAAGCTAATTTATCACACGTACATTGAATATCCTCCGGCCCAGCGCAGGCGCCCGTTTATTAAAGAAAAACACCCCCGATATGTTACCGGCTAATATCGCGATAGAGCACCACCTCACACGGTCGCGTATTGTATAATGTTTCCTTGTACAGTCGAGTTCATAAATATGTGTACACTTCGTAACCTTCTCACTCTCTCTCTCTCTCTCTTCTCACTTTAATTTAAAAAAAACTGTTTTCGAACGTACATACCTGTTCAAAAGCGAGAGAAGGAAAGATGAGATGCAAATGGTTATAGATTTCACAGTCAATTACCATCAACAGGCCTGAATTCTCATCGGCAAGATACCGACATTGCTCGTTTTCATTTTATACGTATGATACGGAGGTACGTAATAATCTTGTACCTATACTCATGCAATAATGAATTTGAATTCGAATTTTGTTCGAGCGTTCGTAAAAAGGAACATCGAGTGGTGTGTAAGCTTTGTAACACTCGGCTCATCGTCCACACCCCTCGAATATTCAAGTTAATGCTCTCAGTGGGGACTCGTAAAGAGAAACGTGAACAAAAAATTATTGCTTGTTAATGAGCCAAGCATTTGTCGCTCGTAATAAAACATAACGTTATTAAAATCTGGTTATAAAAACAAAATTTTCTTACACATTTAATTATTTTTGAAAAAACTGCGCGAAGCCAAAATAAATGTAGTGCGTATGTGTGTATGAATGGATCAGATGTTTCTCTCTAGCTCCAAAACTATCACACAGATTTTTTAAATTAAATATTCCGATAAAAATTAGAAAGTTGGTTGTTACGCGACGGTGTGAGCGCAGGCCGTTATCAGTTCACCCACGAGCGAGCGAGAAAAATTACATTCTGCAGGTGACACACTTCTATAATATGGATGGTAATACTCCGCGGTTAATCTTAAACCAGTCTCATATAGGGTTTGGATGCGAGCTTCATTTCTACACGAATATTTTTAAGCGGGAATTTCAATGAGGCGCACAATACGCGCGCGTACGCTGCGTACGCGCACGGTACACACGTGAGCCGCGTGGATCAATTGTTCTAGGCGTGTGTCGTTGACGTCATTTTGTGCGTATGCCGCTGTAGGAGTATCTATAGTCTATCTCAATTGAAATTGGAAAAGATGTAAACACAACCAAATGAACCAATTTCCAGATATTTGTGTGATGAGCGAGAATATTTAAGTATATATTTCTCTATATTATAGGTAAGTATTGATATCGTTGTCTACCCATAGTACAAGCTTAAAGCTTAGTTTGGGACTAGGTAAATTGGTGCGACATTGTCCCCCTGATATTTATGTATTTAATTATTTAATTATTACTCGATAATCACGTGCTTTTAAAATATTTAAAGAGAAAAAAGAAATTAATTATACGATATTTTAAATAAAAATACGCTTGATAAATAAATAGATCAAGGGACGATCTCACACAAATTGACCTAGTCCTAAACTAAGCTCTCAGCTTGTACTATGTGTACTCGTACTAGACAACGATATAAATACTTATATAGAGAAATATATACTTAAATACATAGAAAACATCCACGACTCAGAAATAAATACTCGTGCTCATCACACAAATATCTGCCCTTACCGGGATTTGAACCCAGGACCGCTAGCTTCGTAGGCAGGGTCACTACCAACTAGGCTAGCACGTCGTCGTCGTCGTCGTCGTCGTCATATTTGAGGTTATGAGTCAAACAGTACTAATTTGTTTACATCTATGGCAATTTCAATTGACACAGACTATAGATACGTTTTGATGCGAAGTGTTTATACCCGCGTAGGTATGCGTAGAAGACAGAAGGCCAAGGAGGTGACAAACTGGCAGAAAAGTGGCAATTACTGTACCGACAAGTAAGAGCCTAGCTTTAAAGTTAAATGATGAATGGTGGCGTGCACCGCTGTATTCTCGCTCTAAGTTGTATCTTTTTTACCAAGACAAGAAAAAGAGAAACATTAGCGGTATAGAAACTAAAAGTTACTTCAGCGTTGAGGTCAGTATTTAAGCTTTTCAATACCAAAACAAAACATTGAAAACACTGTCGCTGAAATAGAGATATTGTGGTAGTAATCAAGAAAGATCCTGCGCAAGATAATAAATGCCGAAGAATTTAATAGACGCATAACATCCACGACGCGGTTCATGGAGCTAGCGTTCCAGAGAGCCCTGCCAAGATGCATTACGCTAACTAGCGTTTCTATTCGATTCCTTTTTAAACCAATCGCGTCACTGGTAGATGACGTGATACGAAAAGTCACGTGATCTACCAGTGACGCGATTGGTTTAAAAACGAAGCGAATAGAAACGTTAGTTAGCGCAATGCATCTTGGCAGGGCCCTCAGGTTCGATTCCTGGTATGGCCAAACATTTGCGTAATAAGCGCAAGTATTTGTTCCGAAGTTTTGTAAGTTTTTTAGATATATAAGTTTGTTCCTTATGTGTATATATAAGTATGTTTATCATTGTCTAATACTCATAGCACATGACTAGAGCTTTGGGGCTAGGTCAACTCCATTGACATTTAAAAAAATATTAGTTAACCAACCCTGTCATAATTTAATAATGGCTCAATAAACTCTAAACTTTTGTGACGGCGTTGTAACCGGGTTGTTTACAAAGTCCATTGCAGTATTAAAAATATGGCTACGTCGGTGATTTCCTCGCGGACCCCGCCCCCCCGAGTGCTCCGCCGAACCTGCTAAAAATAATGTAAGGTAGTAAACACTTGAACTTAGATGGAAGGGAAGGGATTCTGGCTTGACGGCTTACGCCTATTCAAAAGTTCGTTAAATTTAACGTTGTGTAAAATTGCATGCTGTCTCTTTGTTATTTGGTACATTAGAATTTTATGTGCACGTCATTGGTCTGCTAATATTTAATAAAATACCGGTCCAAATTATTGCACGTCCATACCTTGTTTTGACCGGAGAAACTTAAAAACTGGCTAATGCAGAATGCTTACTATTCCGTGAGTACCTTGACGACATTGACCTTTAATTATTTTATTTTGACACATTATTTATTAACTTTAATTTGAGTGATTTTATTTATGTTGTAATTATTGATATAATAATTTGAATAATTTATTTTTAATGCAATTGTGTACTGAACATAAATTACAATGTTCACCTTCGGCCGCGTACGAAACCGCAAGTTCGTAACCAGTTACGATAGAAGAATATTTATTCTTTGTACGAAACTAGTTACGATCGAAGAATTAATCTTCCTTGTTGGAAACCTGTTACGATCGCAAAACTCTAGGTAGGTTAGGTTCGTTAGTTATCTTCAGATGCCCGAAGGGCAAACAGACCAGAAATAGGAGCGGGGCTCCGTCGAAACTGCTGAATTACGAAAAAAAATCGCAATTTGTTTCGTACACAGAATAAAAAATCATCGATCGCAACTGGTTTCGTACAACGAATAAAAATTCTTCTATCGTAACTGGTTACGAACTTGCGGTTTCGTACGCGGCCGAAGGGGTATAATCATTACTGAATAAAGAATTCTGAATTATGATGCCTAAAACTGCAGCGTCCATGGGTTCATGAGCTGTTTAAATAATGAATTCAATTATTTGACTGAGACCTCTGTAACATTATGATGTTTCCATAAATTATTGAGTATTGAGCTTTATCCTGGAAAATACGAAAGTTTCCGGGGTAAATTGCACGATTAGCACTTTCAAATATAATTTTAAAAACGACACTACAAATTCAAAAGGAAAGTCCTTGACATTCCGAACAGTGGCAATATGCTTTTAAAAATATTTATCATGTTGAATACATAACATTTATTGATATATTTATGCAAAATTATTTATTTGTATTAATTATGCAAAAATTGAGGAATTTAGATTAAGACTGTAGTATAATAGTGGTAAGATCCTATTAAATAATAATGAAATTGTAAGTTTAAGTTGCTGATGGTGCTGTGTGTGTCATTGATTAAATATGTTTCATTTCATTTCATATACATACTTCAACGCAAACGAAAATTGGTTAAAGAAATCGGTATATTTCTAATTGAATAAATACTAATAACCTTTTTGTCCTCGCAATAAAGGCAAATAAGGCATTATATTTGGGTCAGCTAACCAAGTACCTACAAAGGTTTTTCTAATCGCCTAAAGCTGATTCCGCATCGATGGAAGTGGAGAGCCCCGAAACCACTCGCTTTCATCGGTCAATTTATAATACAGTGTGTTTCACTCCACTAGACGCGCCGCACCAGTGGTCACCACTCACATTTGATGTTGCACGGTTGCGGCAATGATGTTGGGCGGAAATTCATGAATTTAAGACACTCTTATTTATATGACGCTGTCACCAAATACCGAATGCTGTTGGTATTGGATAGCGTCGCCTTCCATAAATAAGTTTATTCAGTAAGTAGGTCAAACGGGCCCCAGTGATCTATCTACCAGTGCTTCCCAAGAGCAGACCACTGCTGAGAAACAACGCCGTGAGGAACTGAACTGTATTTTAAATAAGAAGAAACTGACTGAGTGACTGACATATTAACGCACAGCCCAAACCACTGGACCTTGAAATTTGGAGGGAATATTTTGTGGATATCTTAGGGGTGCACTTAGAATTTTGGGAGTTCATCCCTTAATGGGCTTAATGGGATAAAATAGGGGGATTAGCGGGAAACTAATTCTACGCATATGAAGTCGCGGGCGTCCTCTAGTGACAAATATAAATACAACGAGGAAACGACCTAGATCGATTGTATACTATTTAAGAAAATTACTTAGTAAATATCAAGAGATAATCTCACACAAATATATGAAGTTATGTTATAAGGTAATGTCCATAAGGTTTGAAATGGTTTGAGTTGGTAAGCAATAAGGAAAAAAATGGCAATTGATATAGGATAGAAAATAATAATAAAGACTGCAAATATTATTATGATGAGAGGTTGTTTATTTTACCAATATTGCATTTGAAGATTGAAAAAATATGAGAACGGAATTGATCAAGCTTTACTATTTTTTTGACGCATATACCAACGATTCTATAGTAATTTAATAGTTTTATAGTTTCATAATAATAATATAATTAAATCATATAATGAGTGAATAGTTGAATAACTTAAATACTTTAATACAAAATTTTATATTTTTAAATTGTCTTGAAATAAGAAATAATAAGAAAAAAGAAATAATGTTCAAACTATCTTAGTGTAATTGTTTCATCATTATTTATGCCTGTTGTTTAACTATTATTATGTGTTTATTAGCTGTATAGAATTATAATAGGTACCTATATCTAAATAGCATGTCGGTCTGTCAACATGTGCCCTAGATTCCACAGGACAGGCCTCGCCCAGTGGTCACTTCACAGGATACCGACGTGAAGTAGCAGTGCCCCTGCTGCGTTTCGTCTGGTGAAGTCATAGTACCGGTCCCAATTTCCCCTCTCTTTTCAACTCAGCGGCCATGATTGCCAAATAAATAAGGGTAAAGCCCTTACTTAAATTGCTAAAACCAATAATTATTTAAAAGATAAAAACATCCCATATTGGCACGTATATTGGCAGTGACTTTTTTAAGAGTTGATACCTCTTCAGCGGGCCGACCGAACCTTCAAATCAATCCATCTTTTTAAAAAAAATCCATCCAAATCATTTCATCCGTTTGGGAGCTACGATGCCACAGATAAACGCAAATACACAATTTTAACCTATGACACCTCTTTTTTTCAGGGCTTAAAAAAACAAATAAGGACTCTGTAAGGTGGCTGTAACATCTGTTAAACAGTGCATGCTTCGCCACATGTTATTTCGAGTAACGGAAATAAATGTGTCAAAATTCCCTCGTAAAAGTCCCACGGGGGAATTTATCGTTAGAAACTTTGTCAAACATTCTAGTTTGAGGCAAACTTGTCGTAGGACGCCTACGGCGTAGCACGTCTACGGCGTAGTAATGTTACGAAACTACAGTTATCGGCCATTTTGGTTCGTGTTTAGAAAGTGGAATAAAAAGTTTGGATATTATACTTGGACTTAAAACGGTTATTTTAACTAGCTTATATTAGCCTAACTTGTAACTATGTAATAAAATTCTTTGACCTTGGTTGAAACTCGATTTTAACCTATTTTAACTTACTTTAAATTTTGCGTAACTCTAAAATACTCTAAATTACTAATTTGCACCGACGTCTTATATGATTATTTTATTTGTGAGAATTACATGACATTTTACAGAACTATGCGTGAAATTATAATTATTTTTTAATCAAATATTCCTTTGTAAAATATTAATATTGTAAAGTAGTTGAAACAAAGCATACTTTGAAAACCCAACTGCTGTTTGAATATTGTCGTCAACATAATGTTAGATGTCGTGCAATTTGGCGCCATAAATCCGCCATTTTGAGTTTCAATAATTTTATAATAGCCTATGACACTCTAGTGGTTAAGACGAATCTAACCACGTATAATTCATTAAAATCGGTTTAGTCGTTTAGTAGTTACGAGGGAACATAGAGTCGGACATACATACAGGTCAAACACATAATCCTCCTTTTGGGCTTTGCCGCAGTCGGGTAAAAAGGCTGCCTGTCAGCATTATATGGGGAGTTTGAATTTACTTAATGGTTACAGTTATTTTATCTCACGAAAGCCGGTGGGCCATACTTGTGTGTACTGAGTAGATGCACGTGCACGTTGTCTCTGTGTGCGTAGCTGTCGTTGCTAAGCGCCGCCGTAGTGTGAGTGTCTATACGTGTTACAACTACAAGCATGGCAAGCCCTTTTTTTGAGATAAAACAACAGTTCCGCTATGTATTCATCATATCATATCAGCCTGTTGCAGTCCACTGCTGGACATAGGCCTCCCCCAAGGAGCGCCACAGCGCGCGATCTCCTGCCCTTTGCATCCAGTCACTGCCAGCTGCCTTCTTCAGGTCATCGGTCCATCTAGCCGGGGGGCGTCCTACACTACGTTTGCCTAAGCGTGGTCTCCACTCACCTCTCATCGGTTTTGCGACAGACATGGCCAGCCCACTGCCACTTCAGCTTGCTACGTTTTTGCTATGTATTGGTTTATAAATAATTTTAGTGTTTCTTTGTACCGCTTCAGTCACGAAGAACGTCGTTAGCTGCCTTGTCGCTGGTAATGGAGAGACACACTGACAAGAGGCTTAGTTACCTTTGCCCGGTGAAAGGCTGCTCAGGGTCGTTAAACAAGGATTTATGCAGCGAAGCGCATTCAACACAAAACGATGGAGATATAACATCTAATATAATAACTAGCTACTATTCCCAGTTTCACTTAAGAACGTAGAATCGGCTTATTTTTTATAGGGAAACTGATTCTCTTAAAAAAAAAAAATGTTTATTCAATACGTAGGCTGGGCAATGATTTTGGCAAATAGTTTAGATTCATAGGTTATTATTCATCAATTGGCAAATGGCCAGCCAATAATTTTTACTTAGACATAAGTAATATACTATCACGAACGTCAAATTGTAACCCATTTCAAGAAAAATAGGCTTCAAGTCGTCAATGTCATTAGAGATGCCAAATCATTTGTAACTTATTGTTGTAGAATGCTAGAATGACTTTGGACCTAAGGTGGGTCCCAAATTTATGTTCGTGACTACATTAGGAGACTCTATACAACTTCATACAAATCTGACATTCACCATAGATGCACTTTACACCTCCTTCGTATGTGAGTACTTTGAATATTATTGTTTATTAAAAATATGCCCTTTTCAAAGATCACCCCCGAGACCACTAGCCTAGTAGGCAGGCCCACTAACTACCTAACCTCGCCGTCATATTGTTATGAATTTTATCAATAAACTTTTCACGCGACCATAGCCGTTGCCAAAAACGGCGAAAACCGCGAAGTTTATATTTTGTCGGAATATTCCGCTCGGGGCGGGAACTTTTCCAATCTTGCCTGAAACGTACTATCGTAAATTTGGGATAACGGAATTTACCGTTTTTCTAATGGAAAGTGGTTGGTGTAGGCGCAGTTGTTTAAGGAGTGTGGGTTCGGAAACAGGGATAGTTTTTTTGATGATCGGGAGTATAAAATATAATATAATAGTAAAAATAGAAAAATACCGGTGGCTCTAACCGTGCTCCTTAGAGTAATGTAGTTTATTTAGCTGTCACGACTAGATAACTGTGGCGGTCAAAAGGTTAAAAATATGCTTTGTCTGTCATTATGAACTTTAAATTTGACAGAAAGTGACACAGAATTCTTTAACTAAAAAAGGTTTATTGTGCGTTTATAAATAAGAGGGTTAATTTATGCACTGTGCTTTAAAATCACAGGTACAGTGGTACAGTTTATAATTAGCCTTCTCACGTGTAGTTTTTAACTTATTAAAAAATTCTGACAATTCGCAGCTCAACTTTGGACATATCCCTACCTTGTCTCCCCAGTTTCTTTGAAATAAACGTGGCATACTGATTTTTCACATTAACCTCGGCCTGAGGCTCCCCCGGGCTCCCTGGAGCTCCAGGTAAATCAAATAGTTCGCTATTTACATGACAAGCGTCTCGAACATTCGATAAAACTAACTTATATTAGTTTTCAACACAAATAAGATCAAGTTATATCGGACGAGAACAGTTTTTGCCATTAAAATGAGGTTTAGCTCGAGTTCAGGGTCGTATCAGTAGGCTGATATTAAGTGGGTTGTACATCTCAAAAATCGCTGAAGTAAACATTAAGTCACAGATAACTGTCATTTCTGATGCATCTTGAGATGGGCATCTAACGGATAATCAATTTTGCGTACGTAATGATAGGAAGTTACGTTCATTAAGAGTTGTTTCGATAAAATAATATGCAGGTACCCGTTATTTATAGGGTTCTAAGACGTAAATAGCAAAACAGACATGTGGTTGAATTTTAGTGGCTAAATAAGACTTTTTAAAATTACGTTAGGCATCTTAAAAAGTCTTAAATTAAAGTAATTTTTTGGTATGTTTTCCGTAAAGCCTAGAGAAACCCGCCGCCACTTTTTCGCGTACTCCGATCAATTGAAATACAGGAAAATTTTAGTCAGTGGTGGTAGGACCTTGTGCAGGGTCCGTCCGGATAGCTACCACCATCTTATCCATTAACCCACCGCCAAGCAGCAGTGTTTGCATTGCTGTGTTCCGGTGTGAGGATAAGACAACCGGTGAGATTACTAGCATACAGGCATTCCATCTTAATCCTCAGGGTTGGCAACGCATTTGAAGTCTTAGGATTGCAGTTTTGAGATTGTAGTCTTGAGATTTCAAATGTCTATGGGTCTCAGATCCCACTTACCATCAGGTGGCCTGAGTTCTCGCGTGCCTTCTCCTTGCCATAAAAACAAAAGTAAATAATTTTAGTGGCTAAATAAGACTATTTAAAATTACGTTAGGTATATTAAAAAGTCTTAAATTAAAGTTATTTTTTCGTATATTTTCAGTAAAGTCTAGAGAAACCCGCCGCCACTTTTTCGCGTACTCCGACCATTCGAACTACAGGGAAATATTAGTCGTCATCGTTTGACCGGTCAAACTACGAAATTTATTTGTAGTTCGATATTTTTTTATTAATCGGACCAAGAGAATTCAAAATTCTTAGTACGAGTTCGTGAAAAAAGTGGGTCTCTAGACTCTTCGCAAAATATAACAAAGATTTTTTTTCATGTAATGTAATATTCTGTACCATTAGTAATATTACTCCTTCTAGCAGTAATTTGAGTACTAACTTCTAGACCACGCAGTATTTTTATAAGGTCCTATTTAGCTACTGGAATTGAAGACATTATTCGTGCTCATAGCTATTCCACGAAGACTAGAGAGATCGTTAAATGTATACGAGTTTCCAAACTACTTTACATTGTTATAACTTCTGCCGGATTAGATTTGTAGCAATATACATAGTAGGGTTCCCTTAGGTAATAAATTCATGTTAGTTCTAATAATGTTTAGTTTTTGACCACATTGTCACTAGGTGACAATGTTTATATGTGACGTTACCTATGAAAAAGGACCTTATTGTCGATGGCGCTTCCGCCATTATTAAAGATGCTCCGATATGAATACAACGTCGCGTGACGCAGTGCGGCGTAAGCGCCATCGACAATAAGGTCCCTTTAACTATATAGATAATGCCGCATATTTTGTCTACTTGCGTAAGACTACCTACAGTCAAATTAACGGGCCAATATAAAACTATTCAGGCCCTAGACAAGGTGTACCGTAAACGCTAACGTAAACAGTTCCAAAAGCTATCTAAACGGAATCCCTTTGAAACATTTTTTTTGTCCTGATGTTGTTCTAAAATCTTTTCGAAATATCTAGTAGGTATATTATTTAAGTAATGCTAGGTTTTTTTAATAACTAAATAAAACCGTTCTAATAGTAAAAACCGTTTTCGCCCAAATTATTTTTGACCACACACAAAAATCCATAAATATCTAACGTGTTTTTTATGAATCCATAAATAACTAAATATATAAAGCACCCGCAACAAATGTAAGCCAGCAGCGAAGCTGTTTGGTTTCGATGATGGTGCTGCCCTGCCACACTCTGACTGACAGACTGAGTTGTCAACTTTATCATTGTCATAGTTGTGTTTGTTTTATCTGATATTTGTTTATTTAATTTCATAATAGATTATTTTTTAATTGTATGTACATTCAATTTGAACTGTATTGCAATGGTTATTTAAATAAACTGACTAAAGTAAAAAACTATAAAGCTAAAAAGCCTTGCGATAATTATGACCTAAAACACATTGCGACCAAAAAAAATATTCCAGACAGTAAAGACCCACGAGAAAGATATTTTATGTCCAAATAAATCGTTAGCTTTCTCTGACAGAGTTCTATAGTGTCTCAACAACCAAGGTGTGTGATCGTATCTAAGTATATGAGCTGCATATCTTATACTCCGTTTGTTTAAGTACTTAAACAAAATGTAAACAAGACAACCACGTGATATAATTCGTCAGCCAATAGAAGCAGAACACTGATACGTCAAGTTCTATGAAACAGTTTTGATTGGCTATTTAACAACGCCACGTGGTTTGGATTGTTTACATTTTTTTAAGTACCTAAACAAACGGAGTATAGAGCATTCTACATGCCTGTGACCCTGGCTCGTGAGTACGTCGCTAGCTTCACGCGTCGTCCCTAATTGCCGAGCTGACGTGTCGCTCAGATACGTCGTACTCGTAAATAATGCACCATATTTATTAGTGAATCCGTCTGCCGTCTGTTTGTTCATTTACTCCGCTCATTAGACGGCGCAAGGTACCGGGGAACAGAGGCTGCGGGGCTTTTAACATAAATTGTAAAATTATTTTTCACCAAACTTCAACTTAATTATGACGGAAGGTTATAATTTAACATACAACTCTTTAATGAAGAAATTGGCTGCATACTAGCCACTTGATGCTCAGTAGGCTTTGAGACGGAAGCCTAGTTGTTCGCATATTGATTTGGTCATAAAGTCCTGTTTACATACATTACCAGCTTATAAAGGGCATTGGGTAAATTTGTTTGAAGAATATTGTCATATTTTTTTTCAGCGGCCATGAATGATTTTTACATAGTTATTTAGAGGACTTCTAAATACACATAGATATATATAATTTGTGGTGTTAAAAAATATCGGAGCGGAGATTTTGTAGATTTAAGTATTCAGTTTTTAGTACAAAAGTACGCCCAAGTATGAATATTTAAATATCTCGGCTCCGATTCACTTACATAACAAAATATGTTTATTTTTAATAATTCTATCATAAATTACCACTTTTACGAATGGCCGCTCACCTTGAAAATGTATGAATTCTACAAATGACAACACTTTTACCCAAACCCCTTTAGAGAATTTCTTAAATGTATTACTTACGTGCCGATAAAAAAACCTGAAAAAGTAAATTTCTAAAACAAAATCGGTGTGACTTGCGATAATTATGACCTAAAACACATTATGACTAGAAATAATTATGGCAGACAATATTAACTACACTAAGGAACAAGTATTTTTTACATAGGTATGCCTACTATAATATCCAACTGCGGTCAATACTTAACCTCTTTTTCGCCATTCATTTTTACATTAACGTTCTCACCATGTCATCCCGCCACTTCCAATCTACCTGTAAAAAAAACAAAAACCCGCCTACAAAAATGCAAAAAATAACTTCTTTTA
The DNA here is from genome assembly GCA_946894065.1 of Acleris literana. Classification (NCBI taxonomy): domain Eukaryota; kingdom Metazoa; phylum Arthropoda; class Insecta; order Lepidoptera; family Tortricidae; genus Acleris; species Acleris literana. Next base: position 423,472 of record OX335688.1, on the reverse strand, counting down.
AAATGGTAGGTCAGTCCAACTGCATTCGGCTTTTGGTTTAAAATATTGTGGGACGCCGACTTCAGTTGGACTGACCTACCATTTTAAAAGAAGTTATTTTTTGCATTTTTGAAGGCGGGTTTTTGTATTTTTACACATTTATTTTATTTTATACTTTTTAGTGATCCTATTTATGCTGTTACGTAGCTCCACTTCTAAATATAAATGAGAAACTATAGAACATTTCAAGCTCGCCGCAGACAACGCCGCGGGAATGTCATAGTCATATTTAAACCTAAATGTGCTTCGTCATAGTCGCTCTACTACCTTAATTGAAATATCTTATCGCCACCCTTGAAATAGGTACCGTTAAGGAGTTCCGGTGGCCATCCGTGGTCTTCATCATCAGTTCCACTTCACCATATAGTACTTTTCAAAAGCAAATGCACGAGTTACAGTGAAAAATACCAAAATCGCTATAGGTGTGCCTATAATATTTGAGGAGTTCTCTTGATTTCTCCAAGATTCCACCATCAGATCCTGACATGCTGACAATGGGACCAACTAGAAAGTATACCCATTCAAACAACGAAAAAAATTTTCATATTGGTCCAGTGGTCTTCGAGTAATCGGGGAACATACATAAAAAAAAAAAATATCCCGACGAATTGAGAACCTCCTCCTTTTTTTGAAGTCGGTTAAAAATAGGCTATAATCGGTGCTAATAGTTCTCGGTAAACATGGATCAACTCTACTCCGGTTTGATTAATTAATTTTACTTATTTTAAGCAGCCTCTGCTCTTCATTGATCTGTCGACTGCATTATTAACGGCGCTCCGTCCGTCTTGACTCGCACCCTTTGAAGCTCGCCCGGTGCCCGGCGCCAGGCTTCATAATTTTGGAAATATACACCAAGGTGAAACAAGCCCTGGGTCTCTATTCTAGGCGGTAAATCAATATTGCCGATCTCATGTTATGGTATTGTTTTTAATTCGGCTGCCAATACTGTCAAGTCAAGTAAATAAGAGCCATTGTGGTTTTACCCGGGCGTCAAAAATACTGTTATGAGGTTTTATGAAGGTTGATGAGGCAGGAGGTTTCAAAATTCAAAATACAAAAATAAAGATAAAGACATGATAGTTCTAAGATTAATTATAAACTTAATTCTACACATCTACTAATACGACAGTAAGGGAATCACGCATGACTGCAGAAGTCAAAGGGACTTGAATGAAATTTGTGACCTAACTACTAGAACTAGAGGACTCCCGCGACTTCGTACGCCTAGAATTAGTTTCCCGCTACTCCCCCTATTTTAACACCTTAGGGGATGAATTTTCAAAAATCCTTTCTTAGTGCTCACTTATATCATGAAAGGAACCCCTGTACCAAATGTTCAAGTTTCTAGGTACAGTAGTTTCGGCTGTGCGTTGATATATAAGTCAGTGAGTCAGGTTTGTCTTTTATATATATAGATTAAGACTTTAAGTAACATAATAATATTAATGAGGGTGGTACTGGATGCTTGGTGTCTTAAACAAAGGCAAATTGGTCACAAATCAGGGTTCCGATTCTTCTTTCCCGTCTAAATATTTGTTCTCCGCAAATCCAAGAGCAAAGTCATGTATAAGCCATAAACAAGAAAGCTAATTCAATGCGCCGCGGAAACCTCGCACCTTATCACTGAGATTTACATACGAGCCTCGCAGCCCTAGGGATTTGTTATCAATTTACGAGACATGCGTTAGCACTGGAGCCCGGCGAGGGCAACGGCTGTCGGGAAGATTGACATTCAAAATTGGATCGATTGAATTATGGGTGGGAGAAAATAACAAGTTTTGTTACGGTGTGTTTATGATGTGAAGGTGGTTGGAGGGGGTGGTCGGTTTCAATTTAGAGGAATGCTGCGAAACGAGTATGCTGTCGCAGATATAAACAATTCTTACACAAATCGCAATGACATTGGTGAAACTATAAGAGTTCCTACTTAAAAAAAGATAAAATATAAAAGATGTTTATTCAGTAAGTAGGCCGCACGGGCACTTTTACACGTCAAAAATCTACCAGCGCTTCGCAAGAGACCACTGCTGAGAAGAAACGCCGCAAGAAACTCAACAGTCAGTCGTTTTTTAAAAATTACTTATACAATTTATAGAACTTAACCTAGCATTATATAAAACAATGAATTTAACATTAAAATATATAAATATATCATGCGTAGTTGAGCAGGAAAATGTGTCAAAACTCAGTATGTTCAGATGAACTCATAAATAGTAATAATAATAATAATTAAATATATATATATATGCATATACTTACCCATGACGGTGCAAAACAACCACATAGTTTTGATACATTCTCCTACAGAAACCGTGTCCCCTAGACAATAATTATACCTACAATGTTTACATATTTTTCTGATTAAGCCATTACTAAGTTATTTAGGTGTTTAATTTAGGCCAAGCATTTTTATCTGTTAGATAGTCCTCGACCCTATAATAAGCTTTCGACATCAACGACTTTTTCAAGTAATTTTTAAGTGCTGGAAATGATAACTTTAAACTTTGACTTCGGATCCATTATTAAGATGACTTTCTCTTCCGTCCGTCCGTCTGTCCATCTGTCAGTGAGGTATCATACTGAATTTTAAAATATTTTTAGTATTACTGTAGTGTAAACAAAACCTCCATTGGAAATTTTAAATAAATAATTATTTATTTTTACAGCGAAAAAAACCGAGTCACCCAAAAAAAATACGTAACCCTCGGTGCTCGAGTCCGACTCGCACATGGCGTTAAATGGTTCAATACGAAACAAACAAACACGCTGTTATATTTATAATATTAGTGAGTATTATTCGTATATTATTGTTGATAACGTTAGTCTTGTCTCATAAATTATAAGAAATAGGTAGGTCGTATAAAACCATTTGTTTTAAAATATTGAAAATTATAAGTATTATTTTATGTTACAAAAAATACGAAACACTATTTGCACACCAAACAAAAACACAGCAGAGACATAACAATTAAACATAATAGAGGTAAATAGCAGGCGGTCTTATCGCTGATTAGCGATCTCTTCCAGACAACCTTAGTAGGGACATGGTGTCAAATTAAAATATGAAATATGTTACATAATCATACTTAATGAATTTAGCATTCGAATAATACTAAGTAATAAAAATACTGCCACTCTCAACACAATATTGATAAAATCCTCATGTCATATTAAAATGATAAGTTTAAGTTAAAATTAGCAAAGTAAAAATATCCTCTAACGGCACTCAAAATTAAAAGAAATCTACGCAACAATACTCAACCGATACACACATCCATGGCTTCCTTGTGATTTCTTAAGGCTGCGGCTCCACTGAGGCGGAGATGAGCGGAGTAGAGCGGAGTGGAGCGGAGTGGAGCGGAGCTATGTCAATATTAACCAATAGAATCTAAACTAACGTTCGCAAGTCACGCTCGACGTGACCGCATGCGCCTTCTATTGGTTAATATTGGCACAGCTCCGCTCGGCTCCGCTCGTCTCCGCGTCAGTGGAGCCGCAGCCTAACACTCGTATCTTATAAAAATAATATAACAGAATTGATCGTGAACTAATACCAACTTGCCCCTATATTGCCTCCCTGCCCCTAAAAAAACCCCTACAGTTAATAGGTTAGAAACGTGCCGTGGGTCGTCCAACACCCTCGGGTATTAAGGGATACCAGCGCTATATTGGAAGGTTGTGTACCTACTGTGTAACTTATAGTCTATCCTGTTATTTAAGTTGAATCGTTTCACTACGAGAAAGGGTGCAGGTTTGAACGTAAATACAGTTCAATAGCACATAAAATATCATTTGGATTTATACTTCTAAGTGAGTCATAGGGTTTACTAATGTTTCGTCAAAAAATATTTAGCAAATTCTTAACTCCCCAAACTACGTATCCCATAGTTTTATTTGGTAAAATTTTTATTTCCCAACTCAACGTTTCGCACTGATATAATTTCCCAACTAATCATTTGATAAATTATTGTTAGACAAATTGTTACCTTGGATTCTTTTAAGATGTCTTACGTTTATGTTACATCTTCAGAGGGCCCGAAGGGCCACAATAACCAAGAAGTAAGAGCTGCGTTGACTTAGTTAAGGCCGATAAAACATGCTATAATGCCCAGGTGAACAAATCAGGTGGACTAGGCAATAACTCAAAGCAACGTGTAATGAATAAGTAAAATGTAAATTACATACATTGGAAACATACTAATTTAGCGGGTGGCCTACTGGCACGGATGCAGCCGTGGTGCACTTGATGCAGCCGTCCATTGGACGCGAGTGCGCCGATATTGCGGATATTCGAACGTATTTGCGAATTGCAGCCGCAGGAGACATAGGAGACACAGTAAGAAACTCATATGTTATGTTTTTAAAAATAAAAGTTAATAATTAATAGTTAGGTAAACATATAAAAGTTAAAAGTTAGGTAAACATATAAAGTTTAATAAAAGTTTGTTATAAATTATCAGTTGGTGTGAAATAAAATGCTGACTATACTTTTTACTGCACAGTCAATTGTTTTTATCAATCAACGCTAATCGAGATTAATTAAACAAATCTAAACTTAGTGCGCTTCCTCCCAACTCCATCATAAGCACAGCTATGGGATTCCTTAAAGTTGTATTGCCATCAATTTAATTTTATTGTTAGCCTTAAGTATCCCATTGCTGGGCAAAGGCCTTCCTCTCGTCCTTCCACGCATAACTGTCCTGCCAGTCCCTTCTGAAAGCGTCAAGCTGATCTCGCCATCTGCGCCTTGGTCTGCCGCGACGCCGAATTCTGTCGTGTGGGATCCAGTTTGTGAATGTTTTTGCCCAATTGGTATCCGGTAATACATAAAAATAATGTATTCCAAATTTAGCCCAATCCAATAACAAGAAGTGGTAGCTTGTAAGCTGTTAAAAAAACAACTTATTTTTTTTTAAATTCAAAATGTCTATTAGAGCCAACGAGAGTTATTCCCATGCTGAGAAGCTAGACAAGTTGCCTTCGGAAAACTAAATAATACATACGTACATACATACCTTCACGCCTGTCTCTTAATGTGGTTAGCAGAGACTACGGAACTCTAGGTGCCCCGGCCTAAACATACCACTTTCGCTTCCTCTATATTCATCAACCTCTTCATGCACGTATGTCAGTTTCAGGGTGGTGATTCTCTCAACAAGCAAAGGTGATCGTTCGCTCGAGTGAAGGTCCAAGCGGCGAATTTAAGTAGTCCCGTCCGACCGAACAAAACACATTTTAGCGCGTGCAGTGTCAATTAGGGAGCCTTATACGTTCGAGAAGTCATGCTGCCAAATTGAATACACGCGCTAAAATGTGTTTTGTTCGCTCTGTCGGGAATACTTAAACTCGCCGCTTGGACCTTCACTCGAGCGAACGATCACCTTTGCTTGTTAAGAGAATCACCAACCAGGTTTTTGGCCCTTATTCAGTACATCGGGAATCTGATCACCGTACGTTCGTCTAGGAAGTCCCCTACCGCCATCTCCACTCTACCAAATAATCTTTACATAGTATAAAACAAAATCGCTTCCTCCGTCTGTTCGCTTAGATCTTCTAAAGTGCGCAATGGATTTCAATACGGTTTTTATCGATAGATAGAGTGATTCAAGAGAAAGGTTTTTATGTATAATACATTCTGGTTTATGTGCGGGAGTTACAGAAAACTGTCATAAACCGAAGCGAAGCGGGGGAGGGTCGCTAGTATGTAAAAGATTAAAATTATCTATCGTGCATACTTCGCAGTATTTAATTACGTAGCATTTTATCTTCCCTTACTGTTTTCCAAGCGCCACTGCGACCGCCGCGGGCGCCGCGGCCGTTGCCAACCACGTCCAACTTTTATCTGATCCCAATTTTGCACTGACATGGCTGTTTACCGCCTGTCACATAAAACCGGCTCGTGTTACCTGTCTATTAAGGTACAAAATAGTATTGTGCAGGTTATAGAGTCCCTAGGATTTAAATACAAAAGAGGTTGTTTGATTTGTTTTTTTTTTGAATTTTGATATTGGGACTACATCATATTATACTATGATCACTAAAATGTATAACATAAAAAGAAAAAGTTAGAAATAAAAACACGGCCGTAAATTAGGAGATGTTGTTGGTTTGACGCACTAACGCCGTAGACGCACTTTCCCCACCTGACATAATATCAGCTCGTCTGCCCGTAGTATCGACGAAGCGCTGGCCTAGTTGGTAGTGACCCTGCCTACGAAGCGGTCCTGGGTTCAAATCCCGGTAAGGGCAGATATTTGAGAGCACGAATATTTGTTCTTGAGTCATGGATGTTTTCTATGTATATAAGTATATATTTCTCTATATAAGTATTTATATCGTTGTCTAGTACCCACTAGGATCCCATAGTACAATCCTAGAGCTTAGTTTGGGACTAGGTCAATTGGTGTGACATTGTCCTCTGATATATTTATATTTATAGTAATGAAAAAACTTTTTTTCTGTTCTTTATTTTAATGAACTATTTACTCGGTTCAAACTGATCCGTTATTAAATAAGTAACTTAGGTCGTATAATTAATTTCGATGAACTTAGACAATACCGGAGCATCTTCGCTAAGTTCTCGCATTAAACCGGCTGTCTGTCTGTTTGTTTTTACGTCCGCTAGCGACACGAGCGCACGTTATGAAATTATTTATTTGCTCGCCCCGGGACGACTTTGAAACTCGCGCGCAACTGAGATTGAAACAGTAGGGCGTACATAATATGAATATCAGAAGACAATATCGCACAAAGTTACCTAACCCCGACGACGGTAAATATACATTTTCAGAGTAATAGATTCTTATAGAGATTATATCTTTAATATTTAAGTAGCTTAGTTTAATTTTAATTTTTAATTGTATTAATGTTGAATTCTGTACTTAATTGGATGTTAATTATAGATTCTTTAAAACATAATAACTATTAAAAACTTAGCAGGTGGAAAGAAGTGGTCTCTGCCTACCCCTCTGGGAAACAGGCGTGATTTAATGTATGTATGTAAAAACATAACTAGAGTATCCGACTATCGGTAAAAGCAATTGAGGAGGTGTGTCTTAGAATAAAATGTCTGATATTGTGAGTGTTGTGATCGCTAGGTATAATGACATTTTGAATAAAAAAAAACAAGTCCAAGTGTGGGTAGGTCGGGAAAATGGTACGACAAGCAGTCTGCCGCTGCCAAAGTATTATCATCTTTAGACGTGTTGAAATAAGATCGAAATTAACTAATACACATGCTCAGCCGTCGCTTGCGGAGATTCTTTGTGGTGTTAATTAATTTCGATATTATTTCAACACATTCAAAGGCGATAATGCTTCGGCAGTGAAAAAGACTGAGCTGCGCTTCGCTGTGTGTGCGACGGCCCTAATCAAATATAATTGTGACATTAAAAGGCAAATTTGACAACGCGTTGGCCTAGTTAGGTACCCTGCCCTCAAAGCTAGCTGTCCCGGGGTCTATTCCCGGTATGGGCAAATATTTGTGTGATGAGCGCGAGTATTTGATTCCGAGTCTTAGATAATTTTCTATGTATTTATTATTTAAGCACGGACCTAAAAAAAATACGGATGTAACGTTACACTAGAAAGGTGTGAAGTATGCAAGGTCGGTTATTTCGTTCCGTCATACACGAACTACCGTCTCACAAATGCACTAGGTCTGTTAACCCGCCGCCATTAGGCGTCGAATCACAGCGCGAGTGACATTCAATTTTACACCGAAGAAAATGTCGCATTGTGTTGTAAAAACGTGTATAAACTACATTTGTAAATATAAAAAAGCCACACGGTATCACTTATCACTTGTAAGTTATGATTATTCGTGTTATTTTTCTTAAATATGTGTTTATTTACTTTGACGCAAATTACACACAAAAATGACAATTTGTGTTGCCAATTTTTTCTCGGATTTTTTTCCTAAAAGTTTAAGTTTTTAAGTAGGTATATAATAAATTGCTTTATTTTTTAAATGTATTTTAATCACTATGTTCATAAAAAATTTGTTTGATATTTCAACATTATTAATATTATTCTGTCGTGCAACCGTTGAAATTTTCTCATCTCTAGGTCCCATTATTTTTTAGTTAAAATTGGTTTTGTCATTACAAAATGAGAAAACCCAATTTCAATTAAATTAAAACGGTTGCATGACACAATCGAACCTAATGCTGAAGTAGAACATAAATGATAACACGATTTAATTGTAGTTTTTGCAGCGATACAATCGCGATTCAGTCTCGATACAGTCACAAATCGTCTAGGTTTAGTCGCGATACAGTGCTGCGGCTGTCGCATGCGCATTTGTATCGCTGCAAAAAAATAGGAAAATTGACGATTTATATGGCAACTTTCAAAGCGCGCACACTCGTTAACGGACGGCCATTTTGTGGGCTTCACTCATGATTAGACTAGGTTACGTCCGTATTTTTTTTAGGTCCGTGTATTTAAGTAATTATTTCTCTATATGTATAAGTACTGCAATCGTTGTCTGGTACCCATATTACAAGCATACAGCTTAGTTTGGGACTAGGTCAATTGGTTTGAGATCGTCCCTTGATATTTATTATTATTCATTCAAATTTTGCTTGAAATGAAATTACCCGAAGCTTCAACTGGCCTGCTGTGTCCCTCTCCGCTACGTCGAAACTTTCCACTGTAGATGTGGGGGAGCTTGGAAGTTCCCCCTCCCCGTCGCTAAGTGTCCCGGATACGTAATAAACACAAAAATAACATTATTAGCGAACGAGAACGGGGTTCTTTTAACGAAGTAATTCAGATGCCATTTAATGCGGAATTCTGAAGATAGGGTCTAATTATGATTTGAAAATCTTCAAGGTCGCATTCGATACTCGTGTAGCAAACAAAGTACGTACAGCTCGACGATGTTATTAGGATTGAAAGATCTTTAGTAATATTTGAAGGGTACTACAGACACCAAAAGAACAGTTTTTAAAAATTGAGGTCTTAACTCAAAATGTAGAGTTTGCAAAGAGCTATTTTTACCACTCGGTTACCTTATTGTACTATTGTGTCTATTATATATTGTGTACCTCCCGAAGGAGGGTTACGTTTTTCGAGCTTATTATGTATGTACAGTCAAGGAATTTAATGTGTGACCCACCTTAGGTCCAAAGTCAATCTGACATTCTACAGCAATAAGGTTGAGTTTCCCATCAATTACAAATGACTTGGCATCTCTATTGACAATGACATCTTCAAGCAAATTTTCTTTGAAATGGGTAGCAAATTAACTTCCGTGACCGTAAGTGGCACGCTCTGCAGCCTAAACAGTTAGGATAAAATACATGAAAATAACGTACAAAATAATAGAGTTCATAACTTTCAAATCGTGATAACTCAAAAAGTTACTATGGTGCCTAGACAATTTTTTTTCCGCGTACCCTTCATATATTAGTTTTTTCCATCTTCATGGTTCAACATTTCAATGGATCGACGGGTTATTTGGGGTAGACACAATTAGTCTAGACAAGCACAGTCGACGTCAAAGATATGTTTACACTTTATTACCTTGTCACTTTATCCGCTATGACAATTTCATATGGCAGTTAGAACATGACGTTAAATAGACAAGGTACTAAAGTGTAAACCTATTTATCGACGCCGACTGTACATAGGGTAGGTACTTCTCATTCCGGGAAATCAGTCACTCGAGAGATACTAATAAACGCTTCGCGGACGGACCACTGTCTAAAAATGAACCAAATTACGTGTTGGTTTTCGGTATTTACCTATCACGTAGGTTGTTCTGCATAATATAAAATTGACCCATGATAAAACTACATTTAGTTTGAAATTTCTTACGATAATAATTAACATTATTTATGTCACTGTGATACAGTTCTATGGTCAGCGTTACATATTGCCGATTGTTTTTGCATGTCTTTATACAATAATTATGCTGCTGTTCTGATGATAGAGTTGGTTGGCGGCAACAGGGTATTCGCTCATCTTAAAGAAGATCCACTGAGCTTAGACTCATTAGATTATGACTAAAAAATGTTTAAAAAAACAAAAACCCGCCGTCAAAAATGCAAAAAATTACTTTTTTTAAAATGGTTGGTCAGTCCAACTGCATTCGGCTTTTGGTTTAAAATATTGTGGGACGCCGAAGTTTTTGAAGGCGGGTTTTTGTTTTTTTAAACATTTATTTTATTTTATAGCTCCACTACAAAATATTAATGAGAAACTATAGAACATTTCAAGGTCGCCACAGACAACGCCGCGGGAATGTCATAGTCATATTTAAACCTAAATGTGCTTCGTCATAGTCGCTCAACTACCTTAATCGAAATATCATCTGTGGTCTTCATCATCAGTTCCACTTCAACATATAGTATTTTTCAAAAGCAAATGCACGAGTTACAGTGAAAAATACCAAAATCGCTATAGGTGTGCCTATAATATTTGAGGAGTGGAGGTGTGGATTTATCCAAGATCCCATCATCAGATCCTGAAGTGTCGACAATGGAACCAACTAGAAAGTATACCCATTCAAACAACGAAAAAAAATTTCAAATCGGTCCAGTGGTCTTCGTGTAATCCGGGAACATACATAAAAAAAAACCCGAAGAATTGAGAACCTCCTCCTTTTTTTGAAGTCGGTTAATAAATAGCGGCAAAGTGGCAAGAAAATCTTTATAGTTTATTTAATTTAAAAAGAAGAAAATCTAGCCTATAAATGATCTTTCCTATAGGAATACGTTCCAACGTAAAACTCAACATCAAACTTCCGGAGTTTACGCTGAGAATATACAGTAGAATCATCAAGCTAACATAACTAAACCAAACCATAATGTTTAGGGTAAATACAACCATAATTGGATGCCTAAACAAGTAAGTATCAAATACTCGCTGTGTATTATACCGTCAACGTACCGCCTCATCTCCTCAACTAGCGGATATACCGTCTTTGTCAACCACACCAATTATTGTGTGTACAAACAGTCCCTGGTTTATTAGTTACGTGTGTATATTCGTAGATTAAGGAACGGCTCGGCTGTTTATCAAACTTAAGAGGCTCTATTCTAGTCGGCAGAATCATAATGCTTTTGACATCTTATTGAATTATCAACGTTATGATAGCGGGTAATATCTACTTTATAATTGAATTGATTTAATATTAATAATAATTAAAATGTAAACTTATTTTGAAGTGTAATTTGACAATGTCAATTAAGAGTATCTTATTGACTTGAAAATAATCTATAGGCAGTGCTGGGAAAAGGTGAGCTATTCTTATGCCATTAATGTCATGTTTAGATAAATATCAATATTGTAAAACCTCTTAAATAAAATATTAAAACAGTTCATTATGATTAAACTAACTCGAATCCACCAAAAACGTTAGTTATGTTGTTTTCGTAAACATCCCTTCAATTGATTATTGTATAAGAGACTTGAGTGATACTGACTTTGAGGTACTTATATAGGGTGTCCCAAAACTCAACGTTAATCCGTCTAGGGCTGATGAACAGGACAGAGCTACAATTTATCTGACAGATAGTGTTATCAGAAGCTTAAATATAAACCTTTAAATACATACATACTATAATAATAATAATAAATGATTCTTTATTTAGGTATCAACCCATCAAATATTTAACTAATCTTACTTAAAATCTAACATGCAGACATTTAATTTTTCATTTATTAATTTATAATAATAATTTGTATGCACTCCGCTCCCAAGATAATAATAATTAAAATTCGTGCTCGCCTTAACAATACTGAGGGCTCTGACAAGATGCACTACGCTAACTAACGTTTCTATTCGATTCGTTTTTAAACCAATCGCGTCACTGGTAGACCACGTGACTTTTCGTATCACGTCATCTCCCAGTGACGCGATTGGTTTAAAAACGAATCGAATAGAAACGTTAGTTAGCGTAGTGCATCTTGTCAGAACCCTCTGTTGGCCGACCTGCACAGCCTCGTACCAAATGACCATCGTCTTTTCCAAATGACTATCCATACTAAATATTGTAAATGTAACTTAATAAGGAAAGACTTCGTTAATCAGTTCAAAATTTTCGAAAAGAAAGCTGATTCAAGTTTAATTAAAACTTAAAACCCGGACGAACATTGTTCCGTTAAGTTTTATATTGCAAACTAGGTAGGAGCAGAAAGTAAGGTAAAGTTAGCTTGAATACGTAACTAGGAATGCAAAATTATAAATTTATAAAGAATAAAGCTAATAGAATGACTTTTTATTAATGCAAACTGAAAGAATATTATTTATAGAAAATAAATTCTTCTCCGACCCTTTAGGAGTTGAGTCCCTATTGCGCTCGAGTGCTAGGGTTGCGTCGCTGCGCGTGAGTCGATTCGTGCGTAACCAAACGCGGCGGCGTAGCGTGGAGGCATTTAATTTAGTCCTCAGGGTTGACAACGCATTTGCACTCTATGGTTTTCAGATGTCATTTCGTTCACTCGTTTACAGCCCTACCTTTTTAACCGACTTCAAAAAAAGGAGGAGGTTCTCAATTCGTCTGTATTTTTTTTTAAAATTATTTTTAATGTTGTTACCTCAGAACTTTCGACTGGGTGATCCGATTTTGATGATTCTTTTTTTATTGGAAAGCTGGTGCTTCCCGATTGGTCCCATTTTTATCAAAATGAAGATCTGATGGTGGAATCCATGAGGAATCGACGGAACTCTTCAAAATTTATAGGCACACCTATCGCGATTTTGGTATTTTTCATTGTAACTCGTGTGTTTGGTCTTGGAAAGCACTATTTAGTGAAGTGGAACTGATGATGAAGACCACAGATGGCCACCGGAACTCCTAAACGGTATATATTTCGAGGGTGGCGACAAGATATTTCGATTAAGATAGTTGAGCGACTATGACGAAGCATATTTAGGTTTAAATATATGACTATGACTTTCCCACGGCGTTGCTTGTGGCAAGATTGAAAAGTTCTATTTTTCTTATTAATTGAGAAGTGGGAGAATAACAGCATAATTATGATCACTAAAAAGTATAAAATAAAATAAAAGTTTAAAAAAACAAAAACCCGCATTCAAAAAGCAAAAAATAACTTCTTTAAAATGGTAGGTAAATAGGTCAGTCCAACTGAAGTCGGCGTCCAACAATATTTTAACCAAAAGCAGACTTCAGTTGGACTGACCTATTTACCTACCATTTTAAAGAAGTTATTTTTTGCTTTTTGAAGGCGGGTTTTTGTTTTTTTATGATTGGCATGAAAAAACTAAAGACCGCACCTCTCAACTTTTACGTAAAGGTACGTGAAACGTACGTGAATATTTGACAATACTCTTATACAGTACTCCCAGCTTCTTAATGGGTTTCGACAAGTTATATTACCCTTGCTGACACACTGACAGTATATTTGTCACGTGCGAGTCGGACTCGCACACGAAGGGTTCCGTATTATTATCTTTACAACATTAGCAAAAAACGGCAAAAAAATCACGTTTGTTGTATGGGAGCCCCCCTTAAATATATATTTTATTCTGTTTTTAGTATTTGTAGTTGAGCGGTAACAGAAATACATCATCTGTAAAAAATTCAACTGTCTAGCTGTCACGGTTCCTGAGACAGCCTGGTGACAGACAGACAGACGAGCAGACGGATGAATGGACAGTGAAGTCTTAGTAATAGGGTCCCGTTTGTACCCTTTGGAGACGGAACCCCTAAAAACGAAGATTGCCGATCGCCATTAAGAAACTGGTTGTACTGTACTTCTATTGCCGACTAAAGCAGTATGCGAATTAAGATTTGATATTCGTTCTCTTTCGCTTTACTTAAAGACATTTTTAAGACAACTAACTCGTTCCTTGTGTATGAAAAGTCGTCACTAAAGAACTACATCGTCATTAACTCTCTCTCAATGCGACCCTTATACTACCTTTCCTTTTCAGCAGTACCTCTTCTGAACCCCTTACCCCTACTTAATCCTTAAAAAACATTTGACATTTATTTTCGCATAAATTTAAAGCAAAAAAAACAAGCTTCAGACCTTTTTCCTTCGAATTAAAAAGTAATTCGTCCGTCTTTTTGTGAATTTGTAAGAAAAATGGGGAAGGATTGTCCTTTACTTTATTTCAACGCTTTGTTGTTAAAAATAAAATAACAAAGTGGAATCACTTTTCATCGTAAGCCTTTGAATCGCTAAATAGACCGAGAGAACTAGGTTTTCTTTAAGATTGGATCTGTTTTAATTCCACAAGAGCCTTTGTAATTTGATACCTATTTTAAACTCGACATTTTGGTATAAAATGTTAGGTCGGATTTACCATGAACGCTATGTAGACGATGTGTCTTTTTGGTTTAGGCCCGTGAGACTTTTAAGTGTGTTATAGTAGATTGTTCAACAAGAGATTAAAACAAGCCATAATGAAATGAGATAGTGGCTATAGTTCGAGTGTCACTATGGTTGTTTAGCCCGCGTTAAACACTCTTCTTTTCACTTTGAATGCGAGGAAAAAAAACGACGTTCTTTACAAAATTACAATATATAACAAATATTTTACAAAGTTTCTGACAAATTTGTTTCGTGGTTGTTAGTTTTTGTAAAGTGACACTTTACAAAGTGACACAAATTCTTGCATATTTAGCCAACAGATACAAACTTGTAAACTATTTGGACCATGCCTAATAAAATAAAATTACCCTTAATATATTTAAATAGATTCATATTCGTAATCATTCATCGTGTTTTACAAAATTAAATCGTATTTTTTAATATTTTTGCACAGTTGTCATTGTGAGGTTATTTCCACGGCCTAAAAATGGTCCATACACAATCACTGAAAATGGCGATAATCCTCCATTCACCAGCACCTTGATTGTTTAGGGGTTTCCGAAGTAAATTAAAAAAAAAACTTTAATCCCTAGAGATTAATAAGGAGCTTTAGTCCCGATGTGCAGAGACTAAAGTAACATTTTAAGAGCAAAAGTTTAGGCCTATAAAAGTGCAGGCATCAAGGACAGCTAATCCAATCATCAATCAACAGGGATAATTTTAGCATTATCAGTATGTTTATCTGTTTTCTTGTAGCTCCTAGTCACGCCATTTGTTTTAACGTGATCAGTAAGTAGTCCTACCGAATAGTTTCTTAACTGTTATCTTGCTTTATTTAATTTAATAATTAAACAACAAAATTATCATCAATTCAGACTACATGTAATAAGGTACATTAATCAATCGTTGTCAAACATGCATTACATACGCTATACAACGTCAACTGAGCTCTATCGGTTTCTAATTTGATTAATTAATTATATAATTATCCGGCGGCAATCACGCGTTAGTGTGCGTTAATCACGGGCGTTAGCTCTCAAATCCTGTTTATATAATAATCATTATGTACAGTCAAACAAATAGAATTCAAGCCACTATGGAACTACGTCAAAGTGACGCATTACGTCAAATCCTATAAAGTTGGTTGGATTTGATTGTACTTCACTTTTACATAGTTCGATAGTGGCCCTTTATCTCTTGCTTTACACATAAATAAATAAATATCAGGGAACAATGTCACACCAATTGACCTAGTCCTAAACTAAGCTCTAGGCTTGTACTATGGGTACTGGACAACGATATAAATCCTTATATAGAGAAATATATACTTAAATAGATAGAAACCATCCATGACTCAGGAACAAATCGCGCTCATAACACAAATATCTGCCTTACCGGGATTTGAACCAGGGTTCGCTAGCTTCGTAGGCAGGGTCACTACAAACTAGGCCAGCACGTCGTCAAGCATACATATTATTGCAAAGTGACCAGTTACTGGAGGGTGGCCAGTAATAGGCGATTTACCCTACTTGGCCATTTTAACAAAGGAACTTGGTCAAAACAAACGTAACGTTAAGTAAAAGTTAGTAAAAAAGGTAATTTACCTAGACTTTATAGTCTTTTACGTAATAAAATGTTGAATGAGAGCTTGTTAGCAAGTCCCGTTGCCCACGACTCCGACACGAGGGCGACACGAACGCCGCGTCGGAAT
Organism: Acleris literana; assembly: GCA_946894065.1. Taxonomy (NCBI): domain Eukaryota; kingdom Metazoa; phylum Arthropoda; class Insecta; order Lepidoptera; family Tortricidae; genus Acleris; species Acleris literana. The sequence continues at coordinate 407,433 of OX335688.1, read as the reverse complement.
TACGTTCTGTATTATTTACTAAGCCACTCTAACTTGCGTCCTGTGACGCAGTCTGCAAGGCACAAGCTTCTAGCAAGTCAGTTATTTATGGAATAAATTATGGACCTTCATTCGCTTGGATGAAAACCGTTAAAAAAAATATATTTGCGCTATATCAATAATAGTTAGGGACTTTTTTGATATTTTAAAAGTAATCAAATCATCTGAAACGGCCGAAACAGGAAATTACATTTATGTATTGATCATCGATCTTTGCCAGATTTAGATGTCAAGCGTGAGCCGGGGGCTCTATTCCACTCGATAAATCGAATCAAATCAAATCAATTTTATTTCAGACAATGTACAGTCCATACTTACACTAACAACAACATTACACTAAACATAACATAAACTAAACTAAAATTGAAATTATACATTGCAATGAGAATGATGAATGACGAAGAATGAAAGATAAAACAATATTGCTTTTGATATGTTATCGTACCTATTGTTTTTAACTCGGCCGCCATTACTGTCAAGTAAATAAGAGCTATCAAAACTTTGACAATACGATAACAGATCAAAGGTAATATTGTTTTAGGAAGTGGAATAAAGCCACATAGGTATAGTATGTATATCATATTCTAACTATTATGTATGTATTTTTAGTAAAATTATTTTACACGTATATTACAATTCCAGAAATTAAAGTCGTACAAAGGCCAACTTATCTCTTTAAAGGATATCTTCCAGTTAAGTACGTTCTTAGACTCGAAATAAATATTTTAGTATAGCATAAAAAAAATAACCTCACCTCACAATCTAAAAATCGCCATCGCTCATAACTCGCTTAACTCAAATAAATCTATAATAAACCAGGCGAGTAAGCCCTAACGGCAGTTGGCGGAATTTTGACAGATCCTCCATTATGCAGCCAACACCTCGCTCACCGCGTGGTCTCCGCGGACTGACCTAGGCCACGCCGCTCCTCAATCAAAATAAATCAAGATAAACATATTACACTCAGATACATGAAACACCAGAGGGACAAATACTCGCTCCTCATCATACGTATAATTTGCTCCTACCAAGAATCGAACCAAGGACAGCTAGTTTCGTAAGAGGGGTCTAATTTTGACAGACCCTCTATAATGCAACCAACACCTCGCTCGAATGGTCTCCGCGGACTGACCTAGGCCACGGGGCGCTGACCCTGTTGGCCTTCACACTTCTGTACAGGCCTTTATGTGGGTGTTAGATAGTCGGTGTAAAAATAAATAAATATTATGGAAAAATGACACAAATTCACGAAGCCACAGGATTGTACTATGGGTACTAGACAACGATAATACATAATTATATGTAAAAAACACATCCAAGACTCCTAAGGAACAAACTTCCTCTCATCACACAAATATGTGCTCCTACAAATCGAACCCGGGGCCGCTAGCTTCGGAGGCAGGGTCTAGGTTAGGTCTCATTTTGACAAAACCTTCTACAACGTAGCCAACAGCTCTCTCACGGCGGTCTCCGCGGACTGACCTAGGCCACGGGCGCTGATTATGTTGGCCGTCGCACTTCTGTACAGTCCTTTATGTGAGTCTAAGATAGCCGGTGAATAAATAAATTAATATTAATCAAGAAGAAAATCTCATAAATTGACATAGTTCCATACTTCAGGCTTGTGCCATGGGTACTAAACCACGATAATAATTCATGCTCACATACACAAAACACCCAAAACTCAGGAACAATACTCACTCAAATATTTGCACCTACGAATCGACACAAGGACCGCTAGCTTCGGCGGCAGGGTCTAATTTTGACAGACCTTCCATAATGCAGCCAACACCTCGCTCACTGAATGGTCTCCGCGGACTGCTCTAGGCCACGGTGCGCTGACCCTGTTGACCTTCACACTTCGGTACAGTCCATTATATGGGTGTATGACAGCCCATGTTATGAGTAACATAAAGAAATAAGTTATAATAAGAGTAGTTATTACATCACCGTTGTTAACGAGTTTGTAATATTAAGAGCCGCCAGTACGCTAACGTGCCCATACAAAGTTACAGCTTGGCTGGCTATTGCTGGCTATAAAACTGGCTGGTAGGACGGTTATTTAGCAATATTCAAACTAATAATCCACCCAAAAAAATAACTAGTTATAAATTAAACGGATTTTAAGTTTTGTTTTAACATTTGAAAATGCACGTTAAATTTCAAATGATACAAGGGTTTTTTTTTATTTATTGAAGAAAACCAACAATCACAGCAAAGAAGAATACTAACATTTTTAACAATAATAGGTTAGTAGTTTTGCTCTTAACAGTATGTGAACCTGATGTGAACCCCCGCACGATCGACACGCCAGGGAAGCTTGGATGAAAATACTGAAACTCTATGATAATACTGTTACTCCATACAATCCAAGCTGATTTTCATGAAACTTTTTTAAAAATCACCTCTGTCAGCGATGACAGACGTTCAAGCCAAGACAGGCTACGAGCAAAATTCAAACATGTGGGATCGCTGACAAACATAGGTAGCCATTAGACAGCCAATCTAGATCGCAATCCGTGATCGTGATCAGTTGATCTCGATCCAGATTGACTGTGTAACGTGTTAGATTGGCGGATCACGACATCGGATTACATATTAACTAGATTTTTGAAATCTCCTGCGATCCGTGACCTTGGTCGGATCACGATCTGGATTGACCGTGTAATGGCTGCCTTACTCAGCGGTTTTTAAGTACGCGTACTGCGGATGACACCCGGTCGAGTAAGCGCGAGCCTATGTAATTAAGTATTACTTGAAAAAATCATTAAAGAGTCACGGGTCTGTATTCCACTTGACAGGGTTTTTATATCAAAACACACACAGGGTGTACAGGGTTAAAAAAATAGTAAATAGTAACTATTTAATACGGCAACGCTCAAGTGATCTCCACGATAAATAAACCCATACCGTTCCGCAGACGGCGGGCGCTACTTAAATGCGTATAATTCAATAGAATTATTCCCGCGAGTGTGGAGGCACTTCCCGCCTGCCTGAGAGCTAGGGGCGCGTCCACACGTCGGAACCCCTATTCCTTGTAAATAACCAGGTTTGATACCTATATATATGAGGAAATAAATATCTTGTAACCCGGTTATCAACTGGAATTTTATTTTTCTCATAAAAAACCAGAATAATATTTGGTTTTCTACGAGGAAGAAATATTTCTTCGTAGCCAACCCGGTTATAAAATAGAATTTTACGTTCACCGTAGAAAACTCATCGCTATAGATGAACGTTAGGAGCTTATTATTCCGTACTGTTATTTATTTAAAGCATAATTTACGCAATGAAGTTCTGTTTTAAATTTATTACAGTACCTTTGTATGAATATCGCGAAAAATAAATCACACATGATTGTTCTTGTGATTTATGAGGATTATAAAATCCCATTTCATAGCCGGGTTAGCCACAATGCTGCAAACATGCTTTCCTCATACGTAACCAATTATCAACCTCGGTTATTTACAAGGAACAAGTTGTCCGGAAACCCGCCGAATTGTTAACCTGGAGCAGATATGATGCATCAATCCTGATTGGCAAACCAGCAGAGATGTGACTTATTTAAGATACAAGTATCTGAAATACAGATTCAAGATACAAAATACGTATTTTCATCTTGTATCTAAAATACTTTTTTTAATTCATTTTGTATCTTGAACCTTTTGTTTGGTATCTTAGTATTTTGTAAATACTATGTTTGTTAAAATACTTTTAGTATAGTTACACTGTGGATCCAACCTAGGCCCGCTAACGTCGTTGACAGGCTGCCAACCAGACTGACCGCGTGATCGAACAGATCACGGTTGGACGGGCCTGATGGACGCGGCCCTACGCGCTCGTAACATATCACGCGTACGCCCACACTGATTGCCTGCGCCGAGGAATATCCATCCACAGCGCTGTCGGTTACAATACAATGTATCGGGCGTCGGTTTACTAGGGTTTATGAGCTCGACGGTCAACAATTAACCAAGAAGGCCTCTATTCTAGGCGGTAAAAACCACATCGTCTTTGACCTGGGCCGAGATTATTAAGTAACTAAGTAGTAGTAAAAATAACCCGATCAAGGCACAGTAGATATTATTATATTCTGATTTGAATTCGATTTGGAATCGAATCAGCGCGAGTCCAAGTCACACTTGACCATTTTTAGTATTTGTTTTTTTTTTCAGGGTTTTATCTATAATTATACCAAATTTGACGCTTGTATGTTTTTCCGTTTTTACGATAAATCGAAAATAAAAACTTGTTGAATAAGAAAATATATTTTAGGGATACCCCTTTAGTATTCCACTTTTCTTAATTTTTTAGTAAGTCCGCCGCAATATAACATATTCTAAAAAAAAACAACCAGCTATCTAAATATTATAGTTTAAAAGATACAGCTGTTTAAACTTAGGACGGACTGACGGACAGACGGATAGCGGAGGCATATTAATAGGGTTCCGTTGTGCTCCCTTCGGACACGGAACCCTAAAAACTACGTTTAAGGACATAGTTGCTATATAATTACTTGTTTATTAAAAGGCAAGGGTTCTGATAGTATCATTTGATTTACAGCTGGATAAAAAAATACAATCGAAATTTTGTTGTTTCATGTTCATAACTTTTGTTTTTTTTTCTCCATTTTCACTTTGTTATAATAATTTCTACATTTTGAAACCATATAACTATAGTATTACCTATGATAAAGTACAATATGATATGAGTCATAATTTAACGGACATTCAACGGACCCTGCACAAGGTATCCTACCACCACTAATAATTGTAATTGTAATTATTTACATTTAAATAAAAGCAAGTGAACTATCTGTTTTCACTGCTCTGTGTGCCGCTCCCACTCAAAATCTAAATGTTACATTAATTAAGTGTTTGCACGAATCACGCTTCTCCCTCCCGCTAATATCACCGTCTCTTTCTCCCCACATCAATCATGATTTTAACTTATAGGGTGCTTGTAAGCAGGAAGTACCCAATATTCATATAGTGGGAGCGCATGATTTAATTCTATATACCTACTTAGTGAAGTAAAATTCGAGTAAATAAGGAAAATTGTAATAAGTTTCTCAGATTTGTGTTAATTATCACTCTCATCAACATCGCTTCAGTTAGACAACATCTACTGCTATACTCGTAGTTTATACTAGCGTCCCGTTCTTCGGTTTATGTGAGTCTTCTGTAACACTCGTCCATAACCTGGAATTAATTATACATTAATAAAAAAAAAGTTAAAAAAAGCAACACACAGAAATTATTTTTTGCTTTTTGAAGGCGGGTTTTTGTTTTTTTAAACTTTTTATTTATTTTATTCTTTTTAGTGATCATAATTATGCTGTTATTCTCCCACTTCTCAATTAATAAGAAACAATAGAACATTTCAATCTCGCCGCAAGCAACGCCGTGGGAAAGTTATAGTCATATATTTAAACCTAAATATGCTTCGTCATAGTCGCTCAACTATCTTAATCGAAATATCTTGTCGCCACCCTCGAAATATATACCGTTTAGGAGTTCCGGTGTCCATCTGTGGTCTTCATCATCAGTTCCACTTCACCAAATAGTGCTGTCCAAGACCAAATACACGAGTTACAATGAAAAATACCAAAATCGCTATAGGTGTGCCTATAAATTTTGAAGAGTTCCGTCGATTCCTCATGGATTCCACCATCAGATCTTCATATTGATAAGAATGGGACCAATCGGAAACCACCAGCTTTCAAATAAAAAAAGAATCATCAAAATCGGTTCACCCAGTCGAAAGTTCTGAGGTAACAAACATTAAAAATAAAAAAATAAAATAAAAAAAACAGACGAATTGAGAACCTCCTCCTTTTTTTGAAGTCGGTTAAAAACCTTCCTCTTGAATCACTCTATCTACTGATTAAAACCGCATTAAAACCTGTTGCGTAGTTTGAAAGATCGAAGCGTAGGTACATACAGAGGGACAGACGGCGGTACTCGTAGGCGACTTTATTTTATACTCTGTACGTAGATATGATATACTTGTTAAATAAATTATATTTTTTTTTATCAATTAATTAAATTATATTACTAGTTCCTTACTTGCGTCACATGACAATAAAATGTCTTTATTTAAACCTGAACGTATGATGCTAATGTTGAGTTCAGTTTGTTGAATTGCAGGCTTTGAGTTTTGCTTTTAAGTTTACATTTATGTTGTTATACTTTTTATGTCTGTAATTTATTAATGTACCATTTCAAAAAAAAAATACACGCTATTTTAATTTTAGTTATAGATATTTCATCCTTCGTTAATACAACACCGCAAACTATTATTCCTCTAACCGTCCTGTGATATTGCTAAACTCCTACAAAGCGTTAAAAAGCGAGTAATTCTAGTACCTATAAAGTATCAAACAATTTTGAATAGCGACCGTTTTCCACTGGCTGGCCTTTCAATGTGCCTTACACCTGAGGAGGCTTCACAGCGCTTTGTGAATGGATACCTTATTAGCATTGAGATTTAGCAGCGACTCGACGTTATTTGTCAATGTACATTGACTGCCGCCAACTATATTATGTTTGTAGTTTCATTACAACAGAAGTGTGACGGGCACTGAACATATGGGGCTATTTTTATAATGAAGCTAAGTTAAATGCAGTGGGTTTACTTCATACACACATACAATCATGCCTCCATGCCTCTTTCTCGGGTAGGCAGAGACCACTTCCTTCCACTTACTAATCTCCAGGGGGATGATTCTCTCAACAACGGCGGTCGGACGGACGAAGGAGTGATTGTCCAAGCGGCGAGTTTAAGTAGTCCCGTCAGAGTGAACAAAACACATTTTAGCACGTGTATTCAATTTGGCAGTAAGACTTTTCAAACGTATAAGGCTGCCTAATTGACAATGCACGCGCTAAAATGTGTTTTGTTCGCTCGGATGGGACTACTTAAACTCGCCGCTTCGATTCGCTCGTCCGTCCGACCGACCGCCGTTCTTTGAGAGAATAACACCCCAGACAAATTTCTCTCGCTTCCTCCACACTCAGCTGCTGGTAGATTTTTAACATGTAAGTACCCGTGCGGCCTACGTACTGAATAAATGTCTTTTATTTTTTTTATCTCATAAGTCTCTTCATACACGTGCGACGGTTTAGGGTACTCCTGACCTGACCCTTTTTTAATACGTCCCTGATCTGATCGTGGAACTTTCGCGTTGGCGTGGGTTTACTACAACAGTATAATACAAAAACAAAATACCTGAGTTCTACTAGGAAAGATACCTACCTACTTAATTAATTTTACGGTCTCTTTCGGTCACATCGAGAAATATACCTTTTCCAAAAAGATTAGGCTAAATTAAGGTGAAAATAATAGACAGTGACTTAGTGTTACTTCACTTTTAGTCGCAAACGTTGCATGATCTCGTTACCAGAAAAAAAAGGCTATTAACAAAAATCAGTAAGCAAAATACTCAAATTGACAAATACACAAAGTCGTAAATATTGTATAACAGTTGATGCAGCGCCGCGTCAGCCTTCGTTAGCAGTAACGAGGCGCCAACACTGCCCGCAAACACCCGTAATTGGGCGGTCGCTGATTCGCAGCTCCGTCAAGCTAAAGGTCATTCAAAATGTGTACACTAACCTGCAACCCATTCAAATGCATAAGGGGGGTATCATCCGCAATGCCTAAAAACGTTTATCCTAACACTAACACATCGTTTGTCTGAAATTGTTTGTCAGCTCAGTCAGACCGGTTTTAAGTTTTTCAAATTTAACCTGCGGTTAGGTTTGGTAAGAATTTTATTATAATAACACTAAAAAGTTTTAAAAGTAGGACGGAAATGGCTTTAGAATAACCGAAAATTCGGACAAACAATGTATTAGGACAAATGACAATTAGGAATTCCAAAATAGATCCGACTATAGGTTCTAAAGGTCACAATAATTGATTGACAATAACAATTTTGAACGATTTTGGTTGTTGTCTCATAAACGAAATATAAGATTTAAAAACCGTAATTCTTACTATTTTTAGCTGATATTTAATACTAGCTACCCGCTCTCGCCTCACTTCGGTTTATGTGAGTTTCCTGTAACACCCGTAAATAAAGTAGAATTTATTATACTCTCTCTACTATAGATGAAGACCGCATTAAAATCCGTTGTGTAGTTTGAAAGATGAAAGCGTACCTACGGACGGACAGACGGCGGGGAGCAATTTTGTTTTACACTATGTAGAGATTAACAACAGGACAGTATCCCTAGATAGGTGGCAAAAACCCAAACAAAGGAATATTTAAGCCGGAATTCTACCACGGAGCGCTACACACGTGAGCCACGTGCACCCATTGATGTGTGTGTCTCTGACGTCATCATGCGATGTAGGATTATCTATAGTAAAGAGCAATGAAAAGCGGTCACTGTGTATTGAATTAACATAGAAAGTGACCCGTTTTCATTAATCCTAAGTATAAATATGTTTTGATACGAAGTGAATGTACATTATGTATACCCGCGGGCGTAGCTCGACCAAGCGCCGAAATGTAATTTATAAAATTAACAAGATGCTCTGAAAATATCATGCTTATAGAGAAAACGATTTTTTAAATTATTTACTGAGAAAAAATAAACAAATTTCTAGTATGGCTAAAGAGCTTAAACGTCAGATGGTTTTGTCTACGTCACAGCTAGTATTAGACTTAAAAAAAGAACCGGTTACACACAAAGTAACGTAATTTTTTTTTTTCTCATTAAATAATAATAAAAAAATGTAAAAAAAATTGTATGCTCTTGAGACCTTCGATGAATAATACCAACTTTTAGAAAAATCTCTGATTTTTATCCGAAGACTTTTTGACAATTCCGGCTAAACGGCTGCAGAAAGAGAAATGTAGAGAATGGACTTGAGCTGTCGCGCGCACCGTACACTTTGACAGATCTCCCCAAGCTTTCGTAAAATGTAATTTAGCTAGGGCTTCTTTGGGTATGGTCATGTCAACTTCAGAATAAATGGTATCAGGTACCGCCTCTTCAATGAAGGCTTCGCGTACCAAAGGCCTTTTCTTCGCGGCCTCGTCGGCTTGTAGCTAAAAATTACACTGTGTGCAAGATAAATACGAACTTTTTCGATCAAAAACGATGTCAATTTACTACATCAATCTGTATACTTAATGCAGCATCGAATAACTCGATTCAAACATCGTTTTACCTGTCAATCCTTTCCGCCGTTGTTATCCTCCAAAACAGACTGCACGGCGAAAGGGACGCTGCATTATTAAAGTCCTCCATTACGGCTTTTGTCTGAGCTCCCCCCGGCACCGATCGATCTGCCGTCTGTTGGGCCTTCACGTAGGCTTCACGTCAATTTCAAACGCCGCGGGTAGCAATAAAATAGTAACGAAGGAGTATGTAGATAAAAAATGATTTTCATTATTTTAAAAGTAGTAAGTAGGTACCATAGATAAAAACACTCACAATTTTAATTTACTATACAATACCATTACATAATGTCCTTTAAGGAAGCGCGGTGTCTCTTACTAAAAACACTTCTTTTATAATGAATTATAAGATAATAAATGGTCATGTGCAATCTCAAGACTCAAGACTGCATGATAAAAGGTTTGTTACAAAACTATGTTGCCAACCCTCAACGGTGCGTGAAGACAATAGGGCTCCAAAGGGTCGCACTATGGGGCAAATCTACAGAACTACTTACACTAACTGTAACAGTGTAAATTATGCGCTCGGGATGGGTTACATCACGATACTACTACGTAACATGACAAATACCGTCCTCATAAACTGTACTGATACGAGTCACTGACACGATCAAGGAACCATGTTACAATGAAAAGTCACAAATGAGGACCCACCTTAAGAATAAGATGAATGCCTCAATGCTAATCAATTTTAGAGATCTTACCTGCAGCTTGGTGGCTGGTTAAAGAGAAAAAATATGATGGTGTAGGAATTAGCTAGAGTAGTGCTATGCTATTAAACCCTCACACAAAATAAGCGCATAAACACTTACCCCCTTACTAATAAACGCTGAGTAACGGTGGTATTGCTATACAATGTTTTGTCCTTATCTGTCATTATGACATTTGAATTTGACAGATAAGGACAAAGCATTGTATAGCTATACGACGTTTACTCAACGTTTATTAGTAAGGGGGTTAATATACATATACATATACACTTTATTGTACTAAACCAGCTACAATACAAAAGTATTTAAATAACAAAAAAAATACCAGCGCAAGTTAGAATATTAATAATTTGTCTATATAAGTAGTTGCAGAAAATTAGTTCGCTCTAACGTATACCTTTACGTGTAGGTATTCATCAGTTTAAACCCATTAACGCTATTAAGATTCCTTCTAGGAAGTTCTAGAAGGAATCCAGGAAGCTATTATCGTCGCTAGCACCCGGGCGTCGGACCGCTGTTCCGCACTCGGAACCGTAACTTAATTTAAGTTTTAAGCGCTTCCGATGCGTGCGAGCGGCGATCATCGGGGGATCGGGGAGGATGGGAAACGCCCGGGAAATTGTTTTATCATCATCATTTAACTTAATTTATACGTATTTTTTGACTACACCATACACATTTCACACGCTACCTATATTATGTAACGGGTTGGCTTAAAGTAATGAGAAGGTATTCAATTGATAATAGAAGGCAATAAAAAAAATACAAAAATAATTTTGACAGCTATAATAAATAGAAAATATGTCAATATTGTTAAAAAGGAAAAAAAAAGATTAGCTGATTTAATAAAAAAAAACCGCGAGGAAGTTATTACGTAAACGTGTCTAGCGCCGGTTTGGACAGCGTGAAAAATCTGAAGTGGTCTCTCACTTCAAAGCTGAAAATGTACCTCCATTTGCAATTTAATGTCTGATCTAGCGGTGGAACTTGAAATCAGGAATAAAGATTTACCAAAAACGGGAAGACCACCCATTCTTAATGATCGAGGCCGGAGGAAAGTGGCAAAGTTTGCACAAAACAAAGTGGGTGAGTCCCAGATAAGTTAGCTGTAAAATATGATGTTTCCCTTGGCTGAGTAAGGAATATTTTAAAGAAATACAATGTTCAACACTTAAAGCGTCAAAAAGCACCCAAATATTCCGACAAACAGCTTGAAGAAATTCCAAAGAAGTGCAGGAAGTTGCGAAGAAAGTATCACTATGCAGGGAGCACCCAGAATTGACTAAAAGAGCGTGACGTTCACTTCATACCGAAGGATTCAAAACCTCCGAACGTCCCTATAGCTCATCCAATGGAGGATTTTTTGGTAATTCTCAGTAGACTAGTTTACAGTGTGGGGCGGGAAGCGAAATCACGGACTCGGTTGAAGCGCACGGTACAAAAACAACTAATTAACTAAGAAATGAAAAAATATATGTTGTCCAACGTAATATGATGAAAACGGTAAGAAGAAAGCTACGAAAAATTGAAGATGGGGGGACCTTTCGCTATATTGTAATGATTGATTATCATACTGAATTTAGTTTATTTTGATATAATAAAAAGCTATATAACCCTAACAAGTGATTTAATAAAACAATAAAACAAAATTGTAATTCTCATTACTTTAAGCCGACCCGTTATTTATGCATTTTATTATCTTTTCTTTAATCTCGTGTTCGAGAACTAGGTAGGTAAACACCAGGGTTTGGCTGAAAACCAGCGCGGTGGATCCGGCTGCAGCACATGCTGAACTGAGTCCTATTTGACCTCACACTACAGCGCGACGTCTCTAAATTCACTACTAGTATATAAATGTTTTTATGTTCTATCCTTTAACTTTATAGTTGTATCGATTAAAATGTTCGATTATGTTTGTTGTGTTGCAGTGTGTTTTTGTCAAATAAATGTTGTTAGTTTGAGTTTGAGTTTGTTAATAGAATTGTGAGGTCACGCTTAAATCGTGTAGATGTCAAAAAAAAAACATACAAATTTAGCTCCGGGCCTTAACTTTCTTTTTGTATATTTGTATGAACATGTTTATTTCGAATAATCTCTTAAGACTCTGTTCTCTGCCAGCTTTTTCACCTCCTGATACGACACGACATTGGCTTTCTGTCTTATTTGGCTGAAGTAAGTAAGCTTAGGTCGATTTGATTTGTTGTAAGTATAACTCTTATTTATTTTATGAAGGATGTATGTAAACACATTATAAAAAAAAATTAAAGAGATAGAATCTGTTAAATGCATTTGGGTCTATCCCTATCTTTTATATTATTATGACAAATAAAAAGCGATTATAGAACATACAATAAAAGCCACTCAGTTTATAACTCGGACACGCGCATTGGGTATCGGGCGGTTCGCGATCAAAGCTCGATCTTACTTTAGTGAATTCGAAGAAATCCTGTAGATGTGGGCAGAGCTGTGCTGACCTTTATAGTAATCCGAAGCCGATATCCGAATGGTGGTGGAGAATTTAAACCTGTAAATTCTACGACACTCTAACTTGACTTTTGCATAACTTAACAAAAACAAGATTAAGTAGGTAATATTCTATGAATGATTTGATAATCTTTGACAAGTAAGTAATATTCAGTACTTTGTAAGTCATCGAGCGAGACACGGCGGAACACGCTAGACACAGTGACGACACCGTGCTTGGAGAGGTCTGCGCCCCACTACCACAATAAATCAATTTTTCCGCGGTCAAACGATCACATACCACTACGCTGTTTACGTACTTACTAATAATTCAGCTCATTAATATAATAGTAACATAAAATTACAGTATTTGGCATTTATTACGATCACCCTAAGCCCCAGTAGAAGCAGCACAAACAGTAAGTAAATATGTCTCATAAAATGTAGTAGGTATGCCTTGGCCAGTATTGAAAAAGTCCAATTTGGTCTCTTCCCGCGGCATGCATCAGGTATGCCGGTAACGACGCAACTTATCTCGTTACCCGCTAGATGGCGCTTTAGCACCAAATTTGGGTTAACTACCGCCTTTAATCGATAACACTAGCTTTTGTAGTTAAATCCCGTTTACGGCGTTCGATAACGTGTGAGTAACCGCGTACCTACAATAAGATGACAATCGCAACTGACTTACAATCTCACCAAACACCGAAAGGTGTTCGAGTCGATGTTGTTCTGCATCATGATCATGATGACAGTGTTGTGTTGGCTCCACCACTTGACTTTTATATACAAAGAGTTCTTTTTACATACCACGATGGTGGCAAACAGCGTAGGATGACGGCACCAATGATGGACACTTTTAGCTGACAGGCACCAGTAATGGACACTTCACTCTTATTCAAATTTCATACGGTCCTAAATTGATTGATTCAAAACAAATGAATTACCCTTATCTTCTGTTAAATAAGAATCAAGTGTCCATTATTGGTGAATTGTCCATTATCTTATCTTATCTTAGTTGGTGGGGTCCTTACGGATACACTACGACCCTATGGGATCTTTTGTGTAATTACCCCTCAAAGTCTTGTCCATCACTGGCTCCATCACCCCACGGCCTGCCTGATGGTAAGCGGTTACCGTAGTCTCTTGACGCCTGCAATACCAAAAGTATAGCATGCGCGTTGCCGACCCTTTAAAAACCTATTTACTCCCCTCTTGAAGATCTCTATACTATAGTCCCCTGGGAAAACCTCGGTAAAGAGCTCATTCCACAATCGGAGCGCTCGCGGAAGGATGTTCCTTTGGAATCGCACAGAGCGCGACCATTTGGGTTCCAACATATGAGGATGAACTCCCCGCCGATGGCGAGCGGTGCGATGGTAAAAAATGCAATACTTTCTACAAAAAATCTAATAAATCTATCAAAATAAATGTCAAAATCAATTCCAAATAATTCGTTCAATTCAATAGAAAAAAATATCATGGTAAAATTTCACACAAATTGACCTACTCCAAAACTAAGCTCTAGTAATGGGTAGAATGATAATCTTTTGTAGACAAAATACTTAAACACATAAGCAATAGATACTTCCAGTTTTTTTTTTGCAGCTGGCTGAATTTTTTACTCAATTGACATCAGACTCTGCTTATCGACACCACACTTCCGAATCCCAACTCATTAGTTTCGTCTTCGTTAAGCACAGCGGAACCTGTTGCCACTATCCAACGCCATCATCAAATAAACGTTCACCATAATTTTGCATTCTCTTGGTTTACATTTATTCCAAATTTGAACCTATCTAAAAGGGAAATACTTAGTTTAAAATTGACGAACAAAGATACATTATAAAATACGCGAGCAAAGTATCTCCGTCTCACATTCTTCGCGCGGAAGTACATAAAGCCATCCTTTTTTATTCTTGTATGAGCGTGTCACTGTACGTAGCCATTTAAGTATCACAACCATCTTTCTACGCTGAAGGCAATACAATAGTGTAAATTTAAAAGGGACAACACGCTCGCTGGCTTTGAATTCCTAAGTCTCAGCTCAAGTCCACCCTCAAGGGTACATTTTATCGGTCCTTTTCCCTTATTTACTGCACTATCTTGAATTAAACTGCTCACAAGCACTTGAAACAACTTGAGCCAAAACAGTCGTAAAAACTTTTTTAGTTGGCGGCCATGTTTGCCACTGATAGACGTAAACAGGAGGGTGGCGACGTAGTTAAAACGTAAAAAACACCAGAACCTGTCTACCTAGAATGTTATGGTTACTAACTTTGAGATTCATTAAAACATTAAATAATAATTATTCTATCTATACATCCCGGACTCCGTGATTGAATAACTAACTGACACAAAACGCACAACCCAAACCCCCCTCCTAAATTTAGAGGGAATATTCGTTGAGTACTCCAGGGCTGCACGTTTTTTTTAGAAAATTTATCCCAAAAAGCGAAGAGAGAAATTGGAGTAGCGGGAAACTAATTCTACGAGTACCTACGAAGTCGCGGGCGTCTCTCGGTAGAATTTTCATGGTGTTATTTTAGACCTTAAAAATAAGTACGTGTTAAACCGAATGACTTCTTTATTAATTGTGAATAGTGCTAATAAGCTTTATAAGGAGCTTTTAAGCCGTTCGGCCATCGTAACAGGTGACCAAAGTGCTGGCCGTCCTCACTCAACCTATATTAGCACTGTTATTACAGCGGGAAAATGCTACTAGCATCTTTGGCACTATGCCACAAGGGCCTTTTATAAATATATTTGTTATTTTAACATAATTATTATAGTGATGAGTTTTTAAATTAATTTTAAAACCATTATGTATAAAAAACCAATACAAAATAATCCGTAGTGACAAAAACTAACAAATATAGCTTTTTGTCTGATTTAATAAACGTGCCAGGCCACGTCGTTAGCAAATACATATATGTATAGTTTTTCTAATAACATTTAACTTGTGAAACATGCCGAAAAATGAAGAGTGCCTTAAAAATTGATTCACCCAAATAACCCCTCGAGTGTAGTTACGGTTTTAGCGTACAATACGTTTTACTATGTTTCAAAATCACACGGCGTTCAAAAGTTAGAACCCATACCGCAACCCCGACCGAGCCCAGACGCCCGCTTGTATCCAACAACCCTTCTTAAATATTAAGAGCCCCGAAACCCCCAAAAAGGTTCGATGGCCAACCTTTTTAAACGATTGATAAATAATTAAAAAACTAATTAATTATTTCATAAGCAATATGTATATTGAATTCCGAGTGGTTACCTGGTAACATTTACATTTCCACACGCGTGTAGAAACCAATTCAACCCAATCCGAATACAATTTTACCGCTTTAAACTTAGGATACACATTTGAAGTTTCATTCCCTGTACATAGACTGTTCTGTTTTCAGAAGAAATTGAATGAAGCCGTTCGTTTTCTCTCCTGAAGGCAGTAGGCTCCCGGCTACGCGAGCGGTCGGACGTCCCTTCAGGCAGGTTTCACCGCGCGTTCAGTGTTATTTACGATATTTACGTTGTGAGTGTTGTGCTGTGAAATATTTGCGTGAGTTTGAAGAGTTGTTAAGGTAAATATAGTTTTAATATGCAGGAGGTGAAGTTAAATTCGAGTCGGGAATAATTAAAAACTATTTATTTGCCTGCTTCGTTCGCGTATATGTTACATTTCAGGATTTAAAATTGCTGTAGCCTTTTTGGTCACAGGAAAAACGTTTTGGGCTCACTTCAGGAAAGATTTAGAAAAAAATAGCAATAACAGAAAAATATAAAGCTCAGCGTGAGTTTTGTCGGATACAGTCATTACAATAGTACTTATATAATATATTTTTTTAATCCATGGTACATAGTTAAATTATAGTTTAAGTGAATGGATTAATCTCAGTTTCGGTCAGCGAGTATCATCTTGTTTGTATTATGGTTTATATATAGTTTTTCCAAGTAGGTACATCAATGTGAGAAATATAGTTTTGTTATTATTTTTCCATATACTTACTTGTTTAATTGCAATGTTTTTGGTATTGCCAACGTGGAAACGGCAGCGCTGGATACCTTCCTCTAACTTCTTTCTGTAAACTGTTGCTACGAATTATTCAATACATTTATTCTCTTCACATGTATGTTCAAATAAAATAAAACACGATAAAAGCAATATACTTTCAATCCTTTAAAAAATAATCAAAATCCAAATCAGAATTGCAATCAGTAGGTATTAAAATAAAAAGTTCAATGAAAATTATAATTGAAATAAGACATGGGTACATAATAATTATAATTATGGTAATGCTTTTTGACATTCGTAGGTGCGGGTGCGGCTCCACTGAGGCGGAGACGAGCGGAGCAGAGCGGAGCTGTGCCAATATTAACCAATAGAAAGCGCATGCGGTCTCGTCAAGCGCGCCTTGCGCACGTTAGTTTAGATTCTATTGGTTAATATTGGCACAGTTCCGCTCCGCTCCGCTCGTCTCCGCCTCAGTGGAGCCGCACCCTTATATTATGTCTAAATTAAAGAATTAAGAACTTTGACTTTGAATATTTATATTTCACCAACCAATTTAACAGACGGTTAAGTCTTAATCAGCTGTTAGTCAATACATTTGACAACCGTCAAACCGCGATCCGTTCGCTTAATTTTATTGTTGGTGAACTGAACACTGTACTAAGTCTAGTTTGTGCGGAGGACGGTTTAGCCCCTTTTCCACTTGGAGTTGCATCCTGTGTACTTGAATGGGGCAGTTCACCCTGCAGACCACATCGGCTTGGATGCTGTTGGTGCTAATACTACCAATATTATTAACTAACGGGCGCTCGTGACTTCGCACGCATAGAAAATTGTTTCCCGCATCTCCCTCTATTTTTTCCGTGAAAAATCGTTTTATGAAAAATCTTTTCTTAGTGCAACTTTTTTTTCACGCTGGGAAAATGTTTTTACGCTTACCACCTGAGCCCGGGAGGGGCCATGGTGGTTCTGTGGGACTCATCAACCGAGAGAGGCAGGAAGACCCAGTAAAAACCCAGCAACACCCTCCACGCCGTTGTTGGCGAGGGCCTCAGAGGGCCTGCCAAGATTCTTTGCGCTAACTAGCGTTTCTATTCGTCTCGTTTTTAAACCAATCGCGTCACTGGTAGATCACGTGATACGAAGAGTCACCTACCAGTGACGCGATTGGTTTAAAAACGAATCTAATAGAAACGTTAGCGCAATGCATCTTGGCAGGGCCCTCAGGTTCTGCTAGCGCATTCGACTACGACCATCATTGAACCATGACGCCAATTTCGGCAAAACAGGACCACACTGTTCTATTGTTATGTATGTTAGTCTATAATGTAATTGTAATTATGGGCCTCGTTGCTCGAGATAAAAATTCTTATTATTATAATATTATTATTTGGGAAATTGCGTCATATCTCACGTCGACACTGCTGCAGTGCCTGAAAAGCCGGGTGTTTAACCAATGCGTCCTCCAGTTTTAACCTACGGAGCCGAAACGTGGAACATGACAGTCAAGTTGGCCCTCCGACTGCGCGTCACTCAGCGTGCTATGGAAAGGTCTATGTTGGGGATCTCATTAAGGCATAAGATCCGGGACGAGGTCATACGACATAAGACTAAGGTGACTGATATTATCCAAAAATGTAGCAAGCGGAAGTGGCAGTGGGCTGGCCATTTCTGTCGCAGAACCGACGAGAGGTGGAGCAGGAAGGTTCTCGAATGGAGACCACGCTTAGGCAAACGTAGTGTAAGACGCCCCCCGACTAGATGGACCGATGACCTGAAGAAGGCAGCTGGCAGTGACTGGGTGCAAAGAGCGAGAGATCGCGCGCTGTGGCGCTCCTTGGGGAGGCCTATGTCCAGCAGTGGACTGCAACAGGCTGATATGATGATATGATGATTATTTATTGAAAGAGTACTCCGGGAGAATTCAGAGCGCTAACAGTTCTGAGGACCTGTTTGATCCGCTTGGATCCCTCAGCCCTGCTGCCGAGTTCTTTCCAAATACCAAGTAGTTTCAATAATATTTAGATTGTGCTGTGTCTGTAGGTCACAGTCACGGAAAGGCTTACTATGTTTAGATTTGAATCTTCATCCAGTATAGTCACGTTCATACATACGAGTACTCTTTAGTGCCTTGTCACTATAATCGCTGTGACAATTCATATATGGCAGTTTAAAGATGACATTAAACAGACAAGGTAATAAAGTGTACAAATATTTAATATGAACTCGACGGTACAACATCAAACTTCTTCATCACATTATCATATTCAATGCAGTCATATAACTCCTAAGTAAGCTGTAACAAATCTCCGAGAGTGTCCGATAAGTCGCCGGGTCTTGCGTCACGTCCGCCCGAAGTTAGGACAAGCGGGACAGTCTGGACGTGTCTTAATTAAACAGTTACCTGAATTGTCGCTTGGTTCTTAAGACGGGTTTTAGCTTGAGTTACTTTTATTTTTGGTAAATGAAACGTTTTATAAAGGGATAAGCTATGTTTTACTTAGGCTAACGAGTGAGTCGGAAGTTAGATAAAAATATGTTAAAATCACCATGGGTTTTATTCTCCAAACACACACAAACTTTCGCATTTATAATCATCAATAAAGTGATGGCACTACTGGGATTATATTCCACATTTCAAAATTCGCCGTGGCGTTTAGCCTACAAAAAGTCAACACACAGTGTATGTAAAATAGAAATAGAAATAGTAGTTTATTCATGACAAACATTAACATTAATTGACACACAGAATTTATAAAAGATAATTTGCCACGAAATGGTCCACCTTAGCGTGATGCTGGCAGAGCCAGCGCTGATCTTCCGTTGTGACCATTTGGTGAAGACACGGCGCAATGACACTACGAGCGCACACGCATCAATTTACAGCACAATTAACAAAAAATACATCTAAATATAAAAATATATGTGTGTATTAATTATGTATGTATGAATTCTCTGTTTATATATAATAGCAAACGCGTTGCCAACCTTAAAGGCTAAGATGCCACTTTACTGGCTGGCTTACCATCCACACCAGAACACGAGTACGAACACTTCCGCTTAGCGACATGAACCGATTCGTTGCGTCTTCCATTTTCGAAAACTTTTGGCTGTGGCGGCGAACAATTATTTCATGACACGCCAGGCGTGCAATACGCCATAGGCATCGTCCTAATAGAACGCGATTGCGCGATCATCGCAAGTTCGCGCGACTGTTTGTATGTAAACAGTCATATAAACACTCGCGCGAACTTGCGATGATCGCGCAATCGCGTTCTATTAGGACGATGCCATAAAATATGATGACACGACTAGCGTGTCATCCGCCACACGTTAAAAACATTTGATGACACGCCTGGCGTGTCATCCGCACTGAATCGGTTAACCAGTAAGATGGAAACAAAGACCTACCAACCACAAACGTCTGGGTTTTTATGTCACCTTAACTGGTTAATATTTACTTATTACTGTTTTCAATTATATTAAGTTTTATTAACGTCTAGTTAAACCTTTTTAATTATATTTAGAGTATCCCGCAGCTCTGGATCGTATTAAAACGTTTAATTACTGGACCGAACCGGTTGGCGTAGTTTGTTAATATTTGATAAGAAAGCCGCTAAAACTTTTAATGAAGCGCGGCTTACGAAAAATATTAAGGCTTTTTTGGGGTTCCTCTGGGATTGTGTGGGGGTAAACCAGGATTTAAAACGGTCAGATAGATAATTTTAGTAATTAACCTCAAGTAGTGAATCAGACCACAGATTGTAGGTGAAATTTGGTTGTTTGATGTTGGCTCGAATCCTAATAATCGAAAAGATGATTAGTGAGATTTTTGACGCTCTGGCTCTATCATTCGATCAATTTTTAACCGACTTCAAAAAAAGGAGGAGGTTCTCAATTCGTCGGGTTTTTTTTTATGTATGTTCCCAAATTACTCGAAGACCACTGGACCGATTTGAAAAATTTTTCGTTGTTTAATTGTGTATACTTTCTAGTTAGTCTCATTGTCAACAGGTCAGGATCTGATGATGAGATCTTGGAGAAATCAAGAGAACTCCTCAAATATTTTAGGCACACCTATAGCGATTTTGATATTTTTCAATGTAACTCGTGCATTTGCTTTTGAAAAGTACTATATGGTGAAGTGGAACTGATGATGAAGACCACACATGGCCACCGGAACTCCTTAACGGTACCTATTTCAAGGGTGGCGATAAGATATTTCGATTAAGCTAGTTGAGCGACTATGAAGAAGTACATTTAGGTTTAAATATGATTATGACATTGCCGCGGCGTTGTCTGCGGCGAGCTTGAAGTGTTCTATAGTTTCTCATTAATATTTAGGAGTGGACGTAACAGCATAAATAGGATCACTAAAAAGAATAAAATAAAATAAATATTTAAAAAAACAAAAACCCGCCTTCCCAAATGCAAAAAATAACTTCTTTTAAAATGTTAGGTCGGTCCAACTGAAGTCGGCGTCCCACAATATTTAAAAACCAAAATCCGAATGCAGTTGGACTGACCTACCATTTTAAAAGAAGTTATTTTTTGCATTTTTGAAGGCGGGTTTTTGTTTTTTTAAACATTTATTTTATTAAACACTATTAGGTATATTGCTTTGTTTTCGAGTATTTTTTTTTTATTCCACAACCCATTCCCATTACGGGTTCTGATTCAGAACAAGATCAACTTACAAGATTTCAACAAAATTACTTAACAAATAAATTGGTAAAGTTACAAACCTTGCCACAATATAAATTTGCAAGTGAATTCCTCAATAAATAAAACTCATCTCATTTAAACGAAACAAAACCTTCAAGAAAGAATACCGAAGTAAACCAATAAAACCCTTTTGAATAGGGTAACCCGATTGGGCTACAAAAACCCTTTTCGGGTGGTAAAGGGGTACCACGTATTATGCTTATCACCGTATCCAACCCGTCATTTATATTTTATAACCCAAATTATACGTTTTCAATGTTTTTCGTAGCACAGTCAACAACTTTTCATAATGACAGAGCCTAGCACGAGAAAGAAATAACGGTATGAATTATTTTGTATGAACAATTCCAGGGTCACGATTATCTTAACTGTGCAACAGTAGAGTCAATTAGACCTTAATAAGATGTTAAGTCTGTATGAGAAACTCGGGATGGCCCTGTTAGGCTAGGTTCACATGAACGCGCGTCAAATGTAAACGACAACATTGATTTGTTATAATCTCACACCGCGTTGACGCGCGTTCATGTGAACCTAGAATATAAAAGTTTTTGACTGTACCTACTGTCATGAATTTAGAGATAATAGCAAATTGTGTGTTTGAAAGCTTTTTATCTTAATTTATAACTTTTGTTTGTCTGTTTATCAGTTTGTGTAGTCGACAGGCAGCTGGAGACTGTGTAAAGAATCAAGGACGCAAAAAAGCTCGTTTAGAGAAATATAAAAACATTTATTATAATACCTCTATATTAAAGGGCCGTTAGTGTTCAGATGCCTTTTCCCACAGGCCAGCAACGCACAATATCCTGTGATGCCTCTCCTGGTGTTGCGGGTGCTACGATCTTGATCACTTTCCATTGATTGGCGAGCCGCTGGCTCGTTCACATTCTCGACCACAAAAAAGTTGGATAGTTTCGCGGTTTTTCCGACATGGTTGCGCTCGGCCCTTGAGGCGGAAAATTGCGTAGTCATTGGGCCAGCATCTTAACTCCGCAAAAAAGCAGAACTACTGGATCTGCCGCAAGATGCTTCTTTTTCAAGGAGAAAAACGCACTTTTACATAGTTCAATTTCATTTTAAATACTTGACCCTCCAGCCCTGAAGCAAGGGTCGCTATAATCGCGGTTAAGATTCAATTTCCATAATTTATATTATCGTGGAGCTAAATTTGACAGTTCAATGATAAATATTTCTTGAAAAGTAACGTGTAGTTGGAATAGTTTTCTGAAACATACTATATAGTTACTCGTAGATACATTAAATCACGCCTTTATCCCAGAGGGATAGGCAGAGACCACTTCTTTCCATCGGCTACGATCTTGATAAAAATAATTACCCCATACTAAATAATATAAATTTCAACAAGTACTACTATATTTTAAGAAGCAAGGGTATATATGATATTTTCTGAGTAAATTAATCAATATTTTCTAAGAAATCACTTACTTTTCTCGTTGAACCAGCTCAAAACAAAATTGATGTGAAAAAGTAAACTACAAAAATTGATCTGCATCCTTCCAATTGAAATAAGATACCTTGTTAGCCTTCGAGAGCTCAAAGAAGCAAACACATTTCTGAATTGAATGAGATTCTTTATTTTTTGTATCAAATACTTTCAACTTTATTACGATTTCAAACGTAGTTTTGAAACAGACAACATGAATTTGCTTAAGCACATTTCAAGAAATTCACATAACAGCAGTAAAAACGGGTAACTCTACGTACATCATTTATATTATACCGAGACCCTGGACGAAACTCTTTCATTGCACTCTTGTGTATCATTTATTTCCAACGTTCTGCTTCAACAATGTTATTGTAACTTGCATAGTAACTTTTAACAAGAATATTAAAATAGAACTGAAAGAAAATGCCATTTTAATGGTATACAGAACCCGCGATTCATATTTTTTGATTCAGAATTAAAAGTCAAACTAGAGACGCTTTTGTCCTCTTTTTTAATGTTTAACGATTTAGAGTGAGGGAGATAGAACATCTAAGGTTCGAGTTTGAGTAACACACCATTATTTTGCTAAGACTGGAGAAAGGAACTTTTAATTGAAAAGATTTATGGTAGTTAAAAAGTTCTCAAGTCTCGTTAGCAAAGGACTAAGGTTTTATTTTAGATTCGTTTGTCGTTATATGGATTATAACTTAATCGCTCTGTACTTGCGTTTTCAAAATCTTAAGAAACAAGTGCATCACAAGGTACATTAAAAAAAAAAAATCTACTCGCGTACTGTAAACCACTAATATTGATATCGTTAACGGTATTCGAATACTACCTATAGAGAAATCGAAGCGTGAAAACAATGCTTTAATGAGCGTTGCCATGGTAATGACAGTTCTACAATAATTATTTTCCCGTTACTTGTATTCAATATCATACAAATAAGTACCCAATGGATACGAATTTCCAAACCTTGAACCATTTACAAAATTCGCCAGCATTTTCCTATTCATCGCAAACTACCGCTTAACAAACATTTTAACTAAATGTTTGCAATCATAATAAAAGCTTTTATAAATGAACCTAAAGTTCTCGCTAGGAACGAACCCAATGATGACCCGAAGGTCGCTTCGGCGTCGCTCCGAGGGTCGGACTAGACAAGACCGTCATAAAGGCTGCATTCTGCAACTCATGCCGAGGCAATTACTAAATAGTGGGGCAGCCCAGAAGGGCGGGCGAAGGTATTTTATTCGAAACTAGCGCGTGTCACCGTTTTGTCAGCGGATTTTTTATTAGTTCAAGCTTTTATTTCCCTTCACATGTTTTGTCCATGCGTTGAAACAGTTTGTGTTACAAGAATGTTTTGAAAAATTAGGAATACATTACATAAACACGATGACAATGCGATATTATGGTGTTTTAAAGCTGACCTGACCAATAGCGGTATTGACCCAGTTTGACCTCTTTAATTTCGTCTCGATAAACACGTTGCAAAAAAACTACTGCAGCAACGAAATTATCTAAGGGCTTAAAAAGTCCTTCCGAAGAGCCAATTCCATTAAAGGGTTACCCGTTCAGTATTTATCGCAAATTTTGATCTTTTTTCTATTAACGCATCGGCAAAATAACAAATGAAAAAGTCTTTCTTAGCCAAAACAAAATTAAGCATGGTGACATACAATAGTAACTTAGGTTCCAAAATATAAATATAAATATACTTAGTTGCAAACTAAATAATTATATTTTGATGTTGTTTTTTTTAAAGTTCTAGGTTATAGCGTACTAAGAAATAGAGTAGATAGTTTTACCTACAATTGAATAAATACTATGATGTTTGGCTGGACTCAGTATTTTGCTCCAGTGCGAACGCTGCAGCGCTGGTTTTTAGCCAGGACATTTTGTTCGGCAACGTTCTTGCGTGGCGACTAATTCTCTCATCACAAGAAGATACTTTTTAAAGGTTTTTAAGCTGATTACCCAACTCTAAGCATCTCGTCCAAATCTCCCACATTGATTACAAACTTTAAGCCCAGAATCCCCCCCGGATTAAACTAACCAGTTTCAATATTACAAAAGCCAATCAAGGTCGTCCATTCATAAGTTTCTTCACAGGATTAGGGCTCTAATAGGCCGGAACGTGACTTTGTTCAGGCTTGGAACACAGCTGTGTTTAAGTATTGCTGTACTTGTATTTTCAGTTTATTTGTTAAATTAGTTTATACAAAATAAACTGAAATCAATACGGATTTACGTGTACACAAAAGCAATTAATGTTATTGGTTGTTTATTTGTGACGTTTTCAATCAACGTCGTATACACAATTTGTTTTATAGTTAATTTTATATACGTAGTTAGCCTGTATGTATGACGCTGTGCCTTGGCCATGCCTTGTTTTGTTATCATTGTCACATTGTTGGCCATATTGTCAAAAATAATTATGCTTTCGACAAAGAAAACAAAGTGAAATATTATAGGCACTTGTCTTATACTATTAAACTTATAATATTTCTTTGTTTTTTAAATTCATATGGTTTTAAAAGGCTTAGCTAAACCGTGATCATTCTTATTTGTTTAATAAAGTAAACAGCTTTCTAACTTCAAAATGACCCTTTTTTGGCTAAAACTGTTTTTTTATCGTAAATAAAGTAAACTGAGTATACATTTTGGACATCACTTGGCCAATGTAAGTATTGTCTGTGATTGCTTTATTATATTTAATAAACATCTTCGGGAAAATTCAGTTTCAGCAGTTTCGACCCGAGCGACGCTATTACGACCAGCCCCGGTTCTGTAAACAGGAAGCATGAGGGATATTTTACTCTTCAAATAAAGGAGGACAAAGGGCTGCCATTGCTGAGGAGATCAGCCGCAGGAAACTAGGAAGTTATAAATTAGTATTTAGAAACCGACGCGACGTGCATGCATGACTCGATGTATAAATGTGGAAGAAGCGAAAGAGATTTGTCAGGATCGTAGCAGGTGGAAAAAAGTGGTCTCTGCCTACTCCTCTGGGAAACAGGCATTGTACGGTCACGGAAATCAATTTGCTATCTATTTCAAAGAAAATCTGCTTGAAGATGTCATTGTCAATAGAGATGCCAAGTCATTTGTAATTAATAGGAAACTCAACCTTGTTGCTGTAGAATGTCAGATTGACTTTGGACCTAAGGTGGGTCACAAATTAAATTCCTTGACTGTATGTATGTAGCAGGTCTGGGTTCGAATGCTGGTAAGATTGTTGTATGATGAGGACAAATATTTTGTTCCAAAATGTTGTTTTTAAGTATTAATTTAAGTTTGTCTTGTACCCATTACTATAAGTGTGATACAACGCTAGAGTTAGTAATTACCATCTGCAATATGTCAATACCAACGAGTTGATGCTCTGTCCACTATCTAACATCGAGTATAATCTCATATAAATTGACCTAGTCCTAAACTAAACTATATTTGTACTAGGTGGCAACCATAAACATTCTTAATAGAGATAGATAAAACTTTTATTTGTGTACTACAAATCACACTTACAATTAACAAAAAATCAAAAATAAGCACAGTGCACTGAAAAAACAAATAGGTTGATTTTACTAAATTTTATCGTTAAAATAGGACCTCCATGTGAGTTTGGTTGAGTTAACCACGAAAAAGGTAGAAGCGACCTTTTCAATTTGTTGTTTTTACTAAGGTTAAGTGTTATCTCAACCAAACTCATGGGTAGGTCCTAGAATTTAGTAAAATCAGCCCATTTGGTTTTTCAGTGAGGCACTAACATTACACACAAATTGCCAAAAGAATGCGTAGAGAAATACATAGGTACATATAGGTCGATTCACAAGAGCTGGCACGAATGTATACAAGTGAACGAAAGTATACAAGTGTGTAATATAATAACAGGTTTTTGGTTTGAAATTCGAACATCGGTTCAAAGGACGGCACTCACACAGTGATCGGTGACATTAGTTTTGTTCATTCCATTCGTGCCAGCTTTAGTGAATCTACCTATACTTCATAGAAGACCAATCCAAGACTCAGGAACAAATTCTTGCCCTTATTGGGCTCTAATCCCTGCGGACTACTAGGTTTGTTAGCAGGTTTACCACCAACTATGGTGACCGCTTTGTTATTTATTATTATTATTTATTTATTTATTAAAAACAAACAACATGATACAATAATATTAAAGGCCCTGCAAAACTGTTACAACAGTTTGACTGCAGGAATGTGTCCGTGAATAAATCTGTTTTTTTTTTTTAATATAAATATACTTAGCTATGTCTGTAGCATATCTGTATTTAAGGGTCCGTAGTCAACAAGGAACCCTAATAGCTTCGCGTCTGTCCGTCTGTTCGCGGTTTAGCTCAGTGTCCCTTTCTGCTACAAAGTTATTATTTGGCATGGTTATACATTGCAATTGCGGCGACAAAGTTGTAAATGTTGAAAAAATATTTTTTTCCTGGTAAAATAAACTAATTTCTTTGCTGAAAAAGGATCCCAGTATTTTTTCCCCAACACTGAGACTCCAAGAAAAATTAAATTAGTGTAATTTTGACAAATGGCGTCATCCGTCAGCCGGATTAGCAGGTTAAAGAGACTGTCTGTTCCCTGGATACTTTAGACGGGAATTAAGGGGTGTCATGGCTGTGACGTATTTGTTTTATCCTTCTTTCTGCTGCCTCCTTTTAATGTCAGACTAAGGTTATATGAAGATATATTAAAATATTATATTATTGTTTTTGTAGTGATGCAACCTTAAACTTGTGAAATAGAAATGCAACATACCACTACCTGCAGTATTTCTATTGTTGTGTTGTGGGATAAAACAACCGGTGAAAGGCATTCCATCTTAGTCCTCAGGGTTGGCAACGCATTTGGAGTCTATGGGTCTCAGATCCCATGCACCATCACGTGGCTTGTGTGCTCCTGTACCTGCTACTTTACGTAAAACAAAGATTTTTAATATCATAAAAGCTTATCAAGGTTTAGAGCTCAAATAGCCCGGACGTGACTTCGTTCAGGGTATGAAAGTTTGTTGATTATTTATTCGCCTACTTTTAGTAAAGATTGTTGACTACCAGTTAAATACAATTTTTAAATTGTATACTTTTTAAACTCAATCAGCTTTCGCATTGGCTATCTATTTTTTTAAACTCTTAGTGTAACAGATAAAACGATTCTGATAGTTTTCTCCCCTTTAAGACAAAAGCAGGAGTTTTCCACACTTCTCCCTTGAAACAAAAAACGCATCTGCCTCAAAACTCCTACTATATGAAATTAAACCCAATTACTATTAAAATAAGGCCGAATTCACTTTAGCTGTTGAATTGTAAACACGCTCTTCTGGATCGGAAGCGCGATAGATTGATTGTGAAACATAGCTAGCATAGCGTGTAGCTACAGGATGTTTTTTTCCATTTACCGCAATATAACACCCTGGAGGAGGTGACGGTGTAATAAGAAACGTCATTCTGTATCAGACCACAGTTTTTGACAGATGCATTACTTTTTAACCCTCAACAAAAAAGGAATGCTTTAAGTTTAACCTTAGGTCCAAAGTCAATCTGACATTCTACAACAATAAGGTTGAGTTTCTTGTTAGTTACAAATTATTTGGCATCTCTAATGACATTGACGACTTCAAGCCTATTTTTGTTGAAATGGGTCACAAATTAACGTTCGGGACCGTATATCGGTGTTTGTGTTTGTGTGTATGTGTGTATCTATCTGGGGCATCGTAGCTCCCAAACTGATGGACATATTTGGGCGTGTTTATTTTTTAAATAAAACTAGTGTTATCAGGATAGTTCTTAGCTAAGTTTTATGAAAATTGGTTGAGCCGTTTAAGAGATATCAGCTCTAAAAAAAGGTCTCCATTATATCGTGTACCTAGTTTTATCTATTTAATCATATTAAATCATATTATTATTATTTAATGACATACGTGACATACTTATAATTATTTGATGAAAATGAATACTTGTGTCATTGTTTTCTATGCAAGTGTTTATTTCTACAATAAATATGCAAATCGCTAGTGACCATAAGTAGAACTACCGGTTTTGGCCATCTGTGCACCGTTTTTGGCCATTCTAAATTTTAACTAATTTGTGAAGCATTATATAATTACAACGTTAATTTTATACTTTATAATAATTAAATAAATTAATTTTATATTCGTTTTCAGTCATAAAAAAATATGTACATTATTTTTAAAATTACATTATTTTTGATACTCATTTCAACCATAAGTGGCCAAAAAAGGTACAGTGGCCTCAAACGGTATTTACCCTACAAGCCTAAAGTAGAGCTTAATTTGGGACTAGGTTAATTTGTGTAAAATTGTCCGCTGTTTTTTTACAAATTAATAAAAGTCTTTACTGTGTAGTGTGGCCACGTCAATCTGTGCCGCGTGACTCTGAGACGGATGAGAGCGATGCGTCTTGTCCCTCCGATAAGACGGGCGGTCGCACGCCGGTGATCAACCAACACACACCTGCGGGACGAGCGAGAACGACGGGATAATTGAAGCTCAGTGCTTCTCTTTCTAACTGGCGTTGAAGATAGCCACAGGAGATGGGATGGAGATAGCCGCAAGGAATATTTTCCACTTTGTTTAAGCGTATGTTCGTTGCAAATCGTAACTACGTCCTACAACTAACATAGATTGTCTTACATATTGGCCATAACTGAGACTAATTAAACGCGAGCGAGCTTTGAAAGCAGGGTCACTTCAAACTAGGTTACCCGCGTTACCAAGTATAATGTAGAAAAACTTCTTCTTTGTTACCAAAAAAAGTATTCATTAACAAAATAGGAACTTTTCAACTTAATTTAATGCTTAATTTAATGATTCTGATTTTTATTTAACAAAATATTAATATTACGTAAAAAAAAATTAAAAGTTCTTACATATTTTGTTACCTTGTTACTAATCAAAATAACTAAAGTAATAATTATTTCATAACATGATCAGTCTGTGTGTTACCCGCTGTTGGGGCAGACCTTTTATACAGTCTGAGCCTCTCTCAATAATAGATTACTTCGCAGTTAAGAATAATTGTTTAGTTACGCCAGACTTTGAAAAGAAAACAATTTGCCGTCTATTCCCAATTCGAGATTATACTTAGCATATTAATTGCTTTGCCACCAATTACAAATCCGACGACGAAACCACTTTAAAGTAATTAGTCAGGGCTTTCAAGACTGTTCGCTAGGTTTAATGAAAACTTATTCAAACCTTATGATTACAAATTCAAGCCCAACTATAGTCCTTTATAAATTACTCTCTTATTAAATGTTAAAGGTAGCACGGATTTAGAACAAAATTGACGCAAACACGTCACGTCACGTCGAATCAATGCCAGAATCAGAGCATACCGTAAACCGGGGTGAGTAGGGATTAAGGGGTGGGTAGGGACACAACCTAAAATAAAGCATATGCTACTAATTATAAGACTGAAATTATTTCCAATAGACGTATCGCTATTGTCTATTTAATAATTGTTCTTATTTGTAACAAGTTATGACTTATTTTTGGTTGTGTCCCTACTCACCCCTTAATCCCTACTTACCCCGTTTTACGGTACAGTGCCACTTAGTGGTGGTAGGACCTTGTGCGGGGTTCGTCCAGATCATTACTACCAACTTTTACTTGACATGCTGCCAAACAACAGTGTTCGCATTGTTTTTCCGGTGTGGGGGTAAGACAACCGCTGAAATGACTACAAAATTTTCTGACACATTTTTCTTATATTTTTTCTAAACACCCGTAATGAGTTTGAGCAATTCTTATTTTTTACTTTTTGTTAATAAATATATAAATAAAATAAATAATTCGCTAGTCTATGTAGTTTTTCGAGATTTTTATCTTCATAAGTTTCTAAAATTAAAAAGGCGTAAAAAAAGTAAAATCGCAAAAAAAAAACCTCAATTAAAAATCACATTAAAAAAAGATTACCATATTTAGGTCAACTTTTTTTTTGATGATTCGATTTGTTTGCCTTGTAAAAATATCTACTTAACTTTGCTTTTATCTACTTTACTTAATCTACTTTACTTTACTTTTATCTATAAATTTCAAATTTCTAATGATGAGACTTTGTTTTGGCTACTAAATACTAGAAATATTTCAAATTTCAGCTCGACAACTGTATCCATTCCAGAGAAAATGGCTTTTGACAGACAGACGGACAAACGGACAAGAAAGCCATCTTATAAGGGTTCCGTTTTTCAGTATTTGGTACGGAACCCTAAAAATATAGTACCTATAATGTCGTTAAGCTTATAATAGCGTTCCGTTATTTTGATAGTACCTATTATTACAATGCAGAATAACAGTTCAGGTATATCTCGACAGTGCCGTCCAACTTTCGGACGTGAATCAGAATGAATCTCCGAACTTGCAGCAGCCATTTGTTTTCGCTTGGACTCACAAACAGCTCCCTCTGGTGGATTAAAACTGCATTATCTTAATGCAGATTTACTGAGAGCTTTAGGACTGTTTTGAGAGAGATTTGAGATGTAATTAGGAAAAAATACGGAGCTACCCAATTTTGGACCCAGCTAAGTAAGGTAAGACTTAACTAGGCGGCATTCGTGTGTTTACTCGCACTTGTTTATCCGCCGATAAGGGTGCGGCTCCACTGAGGCAGAGACGAGCGGAGCGGGGCGGAGCTGTGCCAATATTAACCAATAGAATATAAACTAACTTGCGCAAGGCGCGCTCAACGTGACCGCATGCGCCTTCTGTTGGTTAATATTGGCACAGCTCCGCTCCGCTCCTCTCGTCTCCGTCTCAGTGGAGCCGCACCCTAACTTGAGTATTATTTATTTGATCTTCATGAAATTTTTGGAACATAAGCAGAGTCAGTTACGAGGTTTGGGAGACAACTCATAGTTGAAGTACAAGCTAAAAGTTACGTGTTAATTTCGGTGAAAATTCATACCTACTAAGGTTTTATTGTTATAAATCGTTGTAACGTTGTAATATTCGGAACGCGTAAAGACTTGGTAACTGCGGGTTAAATTATGTCACTTGCCTTATAGAAGATGTGTCAAATGTTAACCCAAATCAGCTAAATCTATCCGCGACCTGAATATTGGAAACGAGAATTAGCATATTTTCGCTATCCAAATATAGAGCTTGGATTAGACTAGGTTCCTTTTTTATCAGTCAGGAGGATGCTTCGTTTGACATGAAATAAAAACCAGAACAATAACAATTGATTCAAGCTATTGAAAGTAATTTTGGCGTCGCTGAAGGACTTATACCTTCATAGCGTCCTAATTAAGCCGTCTTGTCTTCAAAGTTTTCGACGGGACGTGCCAAGAAAGTTGAGACAAAATTCTTCCTGGGAATAAGCTACTGTTAAACTTTCGCTAAATGTGAGGAACTGAAATACCATTTTCAAGTTATTCACACTGCAATATGTCTCTATGTGAATTCCTACCTTTTTGTCTGCCTTGTTGATTAAAAGAATTGCATGCAGAAAGAAAAAAAACTCCAACATAGCAAAGTAATATTAGGAATGCTTAAAGATACATAGACAAAATATTTGACAGCTCTGTAACGTGATTTAGAATCAACATAATGTTACAAACACAGCACACCGCGCATCACGCTTTTTGACCGGCCAGTTGGGCCACCAGAATCACTTTTGGATCGCGCTGGACCTCGGTGGGCAGAGTAGCTTAGACCACAATGAATAGACAACCTTACCATATAGAGGTGAGTGGCTTTGAGCTACTGTCAAGACCATGGTGGGCAAAGTTAGGCTACCCTGAGTTACTGTGGGTGGTATTAACGTGTTTTTAGAATTCGAGGGAGTCGGACGGGCGACCAAACCCGGGATACCAAAGTTTGTAATCTACTTATGACATTCAGTTAAAGTTGGGATTGTGGTTTCAATTTTTAACAATGTAGTCAACCTATAGAAGAAAATTAGAATGTGTTTTTAACACCTATATCTACCACTAATGTTATATTTTTGTAATTTGAGTTTAATTCATTTTTGTATGGCTGGTTCAGACGGACAGCATTTGAACAGCAAAATGGCAGTTTGAGGGCAGTTCTGATGCAGTTAAGTGAATCAAAACTGCATTACAACCGTAAATTCCGCTTGCAGTTGGCGTGCAGTCCTATCCACCAGTTATATTGCCGTTGTATTGCAGTTGCGCCAACTGCAACAGGACTGCATTACAACCGTGCAGCTAGCTTGCAATCGGTGTGCGGTCGACAGGACTGCACGCCAACTCCAAGCGGACTGTACGGTTGTAATGCAGTTTTGATTCAGTAATGTGAACTGCATCAGAACTGCCCTCGAACTGTCATTTCGCAGCTGGATTGCAGTTCAAATGCTGTCCTCCTGAACCAGCCCTAAGTCGAGGCCAGTGAGGATATCAAATTGTTACGACTCCTTTTGCGGTCAAATTTTAAATAAATTCTGGAACGGGCATTGAATAAACATTACTTCTTATCTGACGTTGACGTCTACATTTATAAATGTTCCGCACTTCATTCATTACAATTAGAGAAAGCAGCTCTTCCAAACTGAATCTTATCTCTTTGTCTGAGAGATGAAACTGCTTTGTGTCGCAGTAAGATAAATTGGTCCTTGTGATCAATTTGGTGGACTTTCTTTTGTTTTCATTATGGATGAGATCGGACAGGCTTTAAGGTTCTGTAGGCAGAAAGTAAAAAATGAGAGTTGTGAGCGATTTTTAAAGGGGTTTCTTGATATAAAACAACATTAGCCTTTCGTTGTAACCAAGAAACTCAAACTAACAACATTTACTTAACAAACTTGTTTTTTTTACAGAAAACCTTTGCCTTACATACTTATAATTATGTATAATGTAAAAGTTTGTACGGTTGTTCCATATTCATATATTTTAATTGTTTCTATGTACGGGTATTTCATACATAACTATCCTTTAAATAAGGAATAATTAACTCTGTTATTACTCGATTCCAATAACAGTTAATACAAACAAACAAACTTATGTTATTGTATCGAGTACAATCCGCGGTAACTCAATACGGAACAATAGTCTCAGTTTCCAACACCTTATTAAATTAGCCAACTAAAGACTACCCCAAACAATAGTAAATCTACTTTAACAATATGCACGTAGAGTTCATTATAATAACAAAGCAAGACCTCTATCTAAAACCAACTCGAGGGTTTTGCTACCAAGGTTCTAATTTAAGTAACATGGCAACACAATCTCATTTAACGGTAACACAAACTGACTTTCAAGACACAAGCGCGATCTACAAGCGATTCTATAATATTAATGTGTTAATTATAATGCCTTAGTAGAGATTTACGTGTGGTTATTAATTTTACTCACTTGAAAGTTGCTGTTTTGGTGTCTAGTGGTAAAACACAACATTATTTTTATTTTTTGTGGCATTGTGAAGGCTAAGGAGCACACAAGCCAACTGGTGCTAAGTGGACTCCGAAGCCCATAATATATTTGCAATATTAAAATTGCAATCTTACTATCTGTTCCTTGCTTTAAACTAACACGATTTTTACACATACTAAAACTATAAAACGGGACTTAATCGCGTATTAAATTGACGTTTCGACTGTGTTACCACAGCCGTGGTCTCGAGCAGACTGTCTCCACGTCGAGGTAAATATTACGCGATTGAGTCCCGTTTTGTAGCTTACGATCTGTGTTGCCAACCCTAACGACTAAGATGGAATGCCTCTATGATAGTCATTGCACCGGCTTTCTTATTCCTATACGGGGACACAACAATAAGACAGCTGCTTCGCGAGAGGTATAAGGATTAGTTGGTGGTAGGTAGGACACGGATGGACCACAGATATAAATACACATAGATAACGTAAACATCTGTCTGAAACCAACCATGTCACTTTTTCCTACCAACTGGGACACACCAAGAGAAGAGAGTTTTCCGTTTTCCGCGCAAAGTCGATTAAAAGTCGTCGCTTTTTTGGGTTATTGCAGTTTATTATCACGCAACGAGGCATTTTCTTAATTTTCACGACTAACCAGCTGCAACAACAGGCGTACACGTCAGTGGCGACGGCCAACCCCGACGCTTGGTCGGTGTTTAAGTCCGGATTCGGACACGCGAAGTAGATGCATTTGCGTTATTTATGTGTGTTTATATCTGTGGGATAGACCTAGCCCAAGGGCCTACCACCGCTACAATTACAACTAGTTGCAACTGAGTTTTTTTTATTCGTGCATATACTGTACACACACGTACGCAAATGCGAAGTTAAACAGAATAACGTATTAGTTATGCATAGGTTACGGGTCTCGGTAGAGCGGGACCGTTAAAGAAATAGAGATGAATATAATTATTGTTTCAGTAAAGACTCTTAATGAATAATTGAGGTTTCAAGAAGGCTTTTGAGGATCCTAAAAACAAGCATAATCTTTAAAGCGGATTAACATGAGGTGGCTTTAGATTAGAGTAAAGGTCATATTAGCTTGGCAAATGTAATTTAAAATGAAAATGGTTTGCTCGTTTTCAGTCAGTTACCAGAATATTTTATGATGATTTTACAATATAAGAGTACTTAAATGGGAATGTTGGAAGAGGAAGGCCAAGGCAAACGTTCCACGATCAGACCGGGGACGTATTAAGAAAGGGCCAGGTCAGGAGACCCTAAGCCGACGCACGTGTATGAAGAGACTTATGAGTGTGGAGGAAGCGAGGGAAGTTTGTCTGGATCGTAGCTAGTGGAAGGGAGTGGTCTCTGCCCACCCCTACGGAAAAGAGGCGTGATTGTATTTATGTACTCGTATGTTACAATAAAAACATGAAGTAAATTTTAATTGGTTGATTGTTTTTTCTGGCCAACAAAAAATGACCCTAGCTGCTAACATATTGGACAGATTTTAATAAATTAGGCGTCATATGAACATCATGTGTGTAATATGAGAGTTTTGGATGTATTTAAGTATCTATCGCCTTATATAAGTATTTGTTTATCATTGTTCAAGCCTAGAGGTTAGTTTAGGGCTGGATCAATTTGATCAATGGTGAGAGTCCACTGACATAATTATATTTTTATATATTTAAAAGTTTCGCCATATTTAGTTGCCGGCTGGGTCTTAGTTTAAAAAAAAAGAAGTTATTACAGCAACTCTCACCAAGCAACAGTGTTCATATTGTTGTTTCACGATATGGGGATAATACAAACGGTGAAATTACTAGCATAGAAGCATTCCATCTTGGTCTTATTGGTTGGCAACGCATTTGCGGTCTTAGGATTGCTGTCTTAAGATTGCAGTCTTGAGGATGAAAATGTCTATGGGTCACAGATCCCAATAACCATCAGGTGGTCGGTGGGCTCGTTCCCCTCTGTACCATATTTAATATATTTCTAAATAATTTTCGTAAACATCTACTCCAACTCTAACAAACCCAAAGTTTATAAATGAAGCAGGTTCCAAAAGGTGCATTACCTTTTGAGACTTGTTTTACTCAACTCGGAGTTTTCCCCAAACCAACTCGAATTAAGAACAAAGCCCTCTCCCCCCCCTCCCCCTGGGTGATCAATCAGCAGCATTCTCGCAAAATAACCTCGGCACAAAAGCTTTTGTATGGAAGTTCCGTAAATATATTTAATACGGCGTGTTTTTTTTACAAATTAAGTAATTTTGTCAGTTTTTATTTTAAGTTACATGACTGTTTTATAGTTTTTTTCTGCTGTTTTTTGGTGTTGATTTCTAAAGACTAATTATTTTAATAATTAGCGAACTCCCTTCTTACATTCCTAATGACCTCGTTCTTTATTGGGTGATTTGACCCAGAAAGGCATTCGAGAACTTTAAAACTTTGAACGTTTACTTTATATTAAGAAACAACTCACTAATTACAAAATGCTTTGATGGTCGTTAATCATTCGTTGTATAGAATAAGGGTGATGGCACCAGTGTAAAGGTGCTTTTCCACCGGCGAGGCGAGACGCGACGAGGTGGCGCGAGAATTTTTATTTGTATTAAAACACCCATTTCTTCCGCGCGCGCGCGAGGAGGGTGCGCGATTTTTCAATACAAATTTCAAATCTCGTCCCACCTCGTCTCGCCTCGCCTCGCCGGTGGAAAAGCACCTTTAGATTCTTTAAGCTGACAGGCACCAATAATGGACACTTAACTCTTAATTCAAAGATCATACGGTCGTTAATTGATTGTTGCAAAATAAATGAATATCACCTGCAAAATAAGAATCAAGTGTCCATCGTTCGTTCTTGTCCATTACTGGTTCCATCACCTTAACTATGATAAAAATGTGTTTATAGTTCATTTTTAATGTCACAAATTATATTTTTTGAATCCCTGTTTGAACTAATGGACAGATTGTTTTTACTTCCCTTTTTGTTTGTTTGTTTATCAGTATGTTAATTTAAATTTGCAAGTCAATTTTTTAACGGGTTTTCGGGATTGGGTGAAAAACTGTCAACTCGGTAACAATGCAATTATTATGATGCGTAAGAGTGTGCTCCGATTATGTAGTTGGACGGTGGGAACTGGATCTCCGATAGGTTGGTGTAGGTAGTTCGGTACTTAATGCAGCTGTAGACCCACGGAGTTTGAAATCGTTAGACCCTCGGGCTCTCGGATTGAACGCGGATTGCGCACACGTTGCTTAATTTCTTGCCTCTAAATTTAATTTATATTTATTAAAGCTTGATGTCAATTTATTAGGCCGTTCTATAGTTATCTCTGAAAACTTATATCGTAGGTTTTTTTAAATTTGAAGTTGTTATTCTAATTTATATCTATGAACTTAAAACCTTTAATTAGAGTTTCATGTTGGCAGCTATATTACCCTTTGTATAGGAGAGAATTGATGTTTTAGGGTTCAAAACTGTGGTAACTAAACGCAACCCATTCCTCTCTCTACTGTCGGAACTCTGTCAATAAGCAGTGAGTGCTAATAAATATTTAATATCATTACTTGTATTAATTAATTACAAGCTAGAGTTATAAATATAAAACCCTGAAGCCAAGCGGAGTATCTAAACATTATAAAAATGTCCCGGTACAGTCAAAGACTTTAATTGTTATGCCACTATGGAACCCTGTCAAATGACAGCGTCAAACCACATGACAGAAATTACGCTTAAATGAATGATTAACGTTATGCGACAGGGTTCCATAGTGGCATAACAATTGAAGTCCTTGATTGTACCTGTTCAAATTTTATTTTTACCGCGTATTTTAATCAAGTCTCAAAAAAGTCAAAATCGTCATCCCATTTCAAATAACTTTCATTCAACTCACTTGCCTTATAATCAGGCTGATGATATCAGCAACGTAATAATAAAATGTTTCAATTACTTTACATCATGCACCGGGCGCAAATTATTTTGCTTTTGCCTTTGACTGCGCAAATTAATTAACTTTGCTGCTTCAATTTACAATTACGCCGCTCAGCGCACCTTTGACAATCATAATTTGTACTTAAGTAGCGTCATTACTGAACAACCAAATTGCTGGTGAGTTTTTTAATGTATTGAAAAGGTAAAAAGATCACAAGCCACCTGGGTGGTGATTCTCTCAACAAGCAAAGGTGATCGTTCGCTCGAGTGAAGGTCCAAGCGGTGAGTTTAAGTAGTCCCGTCCGACCGAACAAAACACATTTTAGCGCGTGTATTCAATTTGGCAGCATGACTTCTCGAACGTATAAGGCTCCCTAATTGACAATGCACGCGCTAAAATGTGTTTTGTTCGGTCGAACGGGACTACTTAAACTCGCCGCTTTTATTCGCTCGTCCGTCCGACAGGCCGCCGTTTTTTGAGAGAATAACACACCTGAGCGCAGGCGATGCGTAGCTACAATAGTTGTCGATTGTATAACCCTGTGACATGTTTTTAACCGAGGAAAAAAAACGGAGGAGGTTCTCAAGTCAACCCGTACATTTTTTTTTAATTTATGAACATGCATAACGTTTTACAGATATGTCAATTTTTTTAAATTTCTCTTTTCTACGTCTACTATTATTTTCTCCTGTGTGTGGACTCTAAATTCCTTTGCCCAGCTGTGTAACACAATAAAAGGCTAATTTAATAATAATTAAACACTTTTACCTACTAATATTGTATATTCTGTGACGACATGTTGCTAAATATCATTTTAAATAGTTGTCCTGTATATCGATAATATGACCACCGCAGAATATCGAGTTATACGTAGTAGAAATCAGATTGCACATTTTCGATTAAAGTAAATTGAATTGAAAAATGTAAGAGTTTACATTAACTTTGCTATTATGCAGTTTAACTACCTATAGACCGTATTTTTTCACTCAGAGACAGTTTTAGGATAAAAAGTAATATTTTCATTGTCTATAACTATTAATGTTGCATCAACTCTTAACTCTCGACTCTCCTTCCCACAAGAATACCTGTCGCGTAGAAGTAGGTCATCATTATTCCTCAGGAACTGTCCGTGGGGTTTAAGCTATATCCATACCACAATCCATTGGGTCCACAGAAAACCAGCGTCGCATTTCCACGTTGGCACGACTTATAGCTGAGTGGATACCATTTTCGCAGCACAACTTTTCACACACTGTAATAATTTATAATTATGCAAAATAAATGTTTATCTATTTTAATCTATTCTATTCTAAAATCCATTCAATGACTTGGCTGTGAAAGTGCAACAAACAAACTTTATAATATTATTATAGCTTATTTAAACCAAGGTAAGTAATAATATTTTTATTGATATACACCCATTTTACGACATACTTTCTTTTAATGTGTTATTTAACATGTCCATACATGAACTCTGGGAAATGGTATAATCTGAAGTAGTATATTTATTAGGCTGTAAAGATGCAGTTGCCTATAAAATGGTAATAATGCTAATAAAGTGCAGGCAAATTTATAGCTCTAACCCGGTTTTGGAGCCGCAGTGGAATTGGACTCGTGCGGCGGAAGTGCATCGCTTCCGCGTAATGTTTAAAAGTAACTTCGATAATGTGTTCCTATGTTTGTGACACGAATAAATCGAATTATCACATTAGATACGAAGCTAGCGGTCCTGGGTTGAAATCCCGGTAAGGGCAAATATTTGTGTGATGAGCACGAATATTTGTTCGTGAGTCGGATGTTTTCTTTGTACTTAAGTGTATATTTCTCTATATAAGTATTTATATCTTTGTCTATTACCCATAGTGCAAGCCTAGAGCTTAGTTTGGGACTAGGTCAATTGGTATGACATTGTCCCCTGATATTTATTTATTATTTATTTAAATGTTAAGTTTTAGTCCCAACGTTTAGTGTTTTTTTCGGTTTTATGGAATCGAATTATACAGCCATCAAGACATCAACAGTATTACATTTTAAAGAAACAGACTGAACGTAAAACCTACAAACCTAAAAACCAAAAACCTTTATGCAAATAGTTCTTTACTCACGAATCTGACTATCTTTAGATTTAATAAGTTCATTATTGATTAAATGTACGTTATTTCGAAACTACCATAGGATCATAATCATAAGTCACCTACATAATTATATTAATTATGTAAGTGACTTATGATCCGATTTTAGTTCAAACTGCATGATAATCGTCAGATGCAAACTTCTTATGTGTCAGAGTTATGGATGATGCCTAGGGAAACCTAGTTTAGCACTTGATAAGTTTGTTCACTATCCAAAAAATACATCGTTACTCACCTAATAGTAAATGCAAAAGATAAACATGTACCCAACAAATGTAATTTAGAACTTAAAGATGTCCGAGTGTGGCATGAATATTTATTATTTTAATTTTGTCAGACCGAGAGAACTCTAATTAGAAGATATATGCAGACGCAATAACAAGTAAATTGCATTTTCCCAACAAAATGAAACTACTCGTACCCACAGCTATTTCACGACTTCATTTAGTAAATAAATTATTTCTAAAACTTCAATCCTAAGTTTAATTAAAGTAACTTTCTTTCTACGTTATTACGTTCCCTAGATTGAAACAATAAAATTTCAACCTGGTTTTCCCACATTTCTGACTGAGTTTTTGGTCCAAAACTTCTATAGTAGCCCTCAACCAAACTGACGACTGGGACCATAAAACCCTTGAGCTCGCGTTATCAGTTTCCCATTGTCTTGCATTGTCCTTGTCATTGTCCCTTGTATTGCACCTCACCCGAGTTTAATGGCCCCGGTCGTCAGTTTGGTTGAGGGCTACTATAGCTTGTAGGTTTTATGTGCGTTAAGCGGTTTTCCCAAAAACTGGGGAAAATTGAACGCCGCTCTGATAACATTCACAACTCTTTATGCTTGTAAAAACCACATCTAAGTTAATTTATTGGATTTCTAGCACTGGTTTCGCGGTTCCGTTTTTGTTGCCCGAGTTCAATAGGGGTGTGATTCTCTCAAAAACGCGGTCGGACGAACGAACGAGTGAATGTCGCAGCGGCGAGTTTAAGTAGTCCCGTCAGAGCGAACAATACACATTTTAGCGCGAGCACTCCCAACTAGGCAGCCTTATACGTTCGATCTTATCGACAGAAGCCATGCTGCCAAAATGAAAATGCACGCGCTAAAATGTGTTTTGTTCGCCCTGACAGGACTACATAAACTCGCCGCTGCGACATTCACACGTTCGTTCGTCCGACCGCGTTTTTGAGAGGATCACACCCCTCGTCATTGTATTTGCCAAGCCTTTATCGAGTAGGGTGTTTAAACATGTTTTATAAACGCTCACAATCTTTGGGCACGCTCAATGCAGCTCGAGTAGAAACATTTAATTAATCGTCCCATTTTTTAATCGCTTTTACTAAATGAAAACGTAGACTGTACTTTTACGGAATCTATCCGTAGTACAAAGCACTAAAACAGGGAAGACTCTGTAAAACCATATTGCTTTTGACATTTTATCGTATTTTTATTAAAGTAGCTCTTATTTACATGAAAGTAATGGCGACAACATTGCCAAAGTAGCAGGTGTGATGTCGAGGTGGACTACACAAGATCGAGGAAAGTTCCTACTTTTTGCATGTGCATGTAAAAATGCATCACATACTCAAAACACAGAAGTACAGTAAATGGAAAATAACTCGCAGTGTAATTAACTATGCGGTAACCACGCAATCTCTTTTCACTGCACAAAAAACCAAAGCAATTTGTGCACCGACCAAATAAATTAAACATTCAACAGGACGCAATTACGAAGTCGAGTGAATGAATGAATGGGAGAACGACTGAGTGAATGGAGTGAACGTAAAGGATATCCTTGGCAACGCAGTAATTAAAATTGCTCAAACAGCGTCTGTCGCGATGTTCTTTTGTGTAATAATGAATGCTCCGCTGTAATGTTTTGATGTGCACTTTTGTTCAATATTCAATAGAAAGCAAAGGTACAATAGGTATCAGGTTGTCAAATGTAATTTTATAGGTTAAGGTTTTTTTTTTTTAGATATTTATTTATTTTTCTGTACATTAGGTTTTTTATAACAAATATTCAAATATAAAAGTAAAATAACAATACTAATACAAAAAAATAGACATTATAAAAAACCTAACCTACGAGTGCCGCCGGCAGCGGGGCAGGGCTCAAGCTACCGGTGGTTAGGGCTGCAGAGAGAGGAACCTCCTCACAATACGTGCCGTGTCGAGGAGTACTGCCTTCTGTATCTGGCCCTTGATCCAGCCATCTAGCGAGAGTCTCTTGAGGTGTTGGTCGAGACTCTTTATTATTATGAATATAAAGTGACTAGGGTAACCCACAGCAACTACTACTACAACGAATGAGGTTAAAATTTTAAATACTGTCTATGATAATTTAGAAGAAAATGCTTGTAAAACTGAAACGAAAGTGCACCTATAAATTTAAATTGCCGTCTACACGAGATTATGAAGCTCTTTAAAACTATAGAACCAACTAAAAACGCAAACCTTTTGAAATATAACTTAAATATGTAATATATAATAAATATATATAAGTTCTGAACAATATTCTAATTAAATACCTTTGCAGTACCTAAATACAACATTTTCGCAGAAATATAAAAATAATACATTTTAATAAGCTAGCCGGGAAACTAAGCCACTTAACCCCGGTTCGCTCATTTTCACTTGGAGACAAACGTTCTTGTTTGTGCATATCATACGATGTGCCCAGCTTTAGCGCGCGTGTGGGCCCGCCCTAATTGGCGAGCGGCCTTGGCTGTCAACGCGGTCGTTTCTCGTGTTTAGTTAAAATTAAAAAATGCGGTTGTTTTTATAAAAGAGTAAACGAGTTTTGACTTAATCAAAACTATAATTAACTACGTCCAATTTGGCGTTAGTATTTGATTGAGATACCTAAGCCTGGCTTTTTTTCTAAGATTCCAAGTAGAGAACAAAAAAATAACTTTTTAAATACCTATAAGTTTTTTTCGGGTTAAAAGGTTTTGTTCTTTTTCACGTGCAACTATCATCTAATTTGCTATGATTGAAAGACCAACATCTGTTCTTTAAATCTGAAATCTTATATCGGTACACTTAGCATACACTTAGCACGTACGTAGCATTTAAACGTCAGATAAGAAACCTTTTATTGGATAATCGAC
This sequence comes from Acleris literana, assembly GCA_946894065.1. Taxonomy (NCBI): domain Eukaryota; kingdom Metazoa; phylum Arthropoda; class Insecta; order Lepidoptera; family Tortricidae; genus Acleris; species Acleris literana. Next base: position 364,292 of record OX335688.1, on the reverse strand, counting down.
CATCGACGAATATATGTAACTTAAATTGTAAAATTATTATTGTTTATTTGACCTTTATTACTTTTTGTATATTGAAGTCGGAAACTGACCATTTATAACTTGTTCATTAATGTTGTCTTTGATTATTTGAGTGTTATTCTTGTATTATTATTTTATTATTTTCTATTAATGTTGACGATATCAATGTAATTTCGTATTTTTTGACATGCAATGCAATTTATATTGTAACATTACATTGGTGAATAAATAAATTAAACTAATTAGGAATATTTTTAAATTAAAATACATAGTAATAACTTACTGGAGTTCTAATCTGTGAAACTTTTTATAATTTTAAACCTGAATTTTAAGTGATTGGTCTTCTATGATACACAGGCTTCGCTTGAGTGTATTGACACTGACTTAGAACAATGCTTTTATCGACAGAAAACTGTGTAAATGTTTGTACTGTGGTATCAGTTATGTAATTTAATTGGAAACTATACTTATTATACATTGTTTATTTCTACTTTGCATATCAAACACTGATATATCGACACTATATTCTCTCTTTTTTGCGTATTTCTCTCTCCTTTGTTGTTGTTTGTCATGAATAAATGCGTTTCTTTCCTTCTGGACCCGTATTATGGTCGCCTATATCGCGGTGGAAAAAGCTTCCGTCACTCTCGTACTCACATACTGGTCAGAAAGTGACAGATGTTTAATCCACGTTTATTCACATCGATAAACACCACCATATACAGGACCATCATAATTATGATGCACTGTTATGTCCTCGTAATAAGCCTAAATGTGGTCACTCAGCTCACATAGGTAGTTGAGGCAAAATATTCTAAATTTATTATGCCGTGTGGTTGCCGGGTTAGAACAGTGCTACTCCATCTTCCTGTGCAAGTCGTAAGAGGCGACTAAGGGAATGAAGGCTTGTAGTATTGTTTGGCGATGGGGTTGCATCCTGTCACTTTGAAGGTGCTTTTCCACCGGCGAGGCGAGACGAGACGTGGCGCGTGAATATTTATTTGTATTAACACATCCATTTCCACCGCGCACGCACGAGGGGGGTGCGCGATTTTTCAATAAAAATTTCAATTCTCGTCCCGCCTCGTCTCGCCTCGCCTTGGCGGTGGAAAAGCACCTTTATACACTGGTAAAACATCTCCGCTTGATTGTGCAAAATGTGGTTACAGAATTAATAACAAACTTTAAGACTTGTAGGTAATTCTGTAGCTCTGCCTATGGGAATGAAAGCGTGAGATTATGTATGTATATTATGCCATTATTCTGCTTTTGATGTAAAGCATTGCATATTTCACTCTTACACAAAGAATGCCCAATAAATAGCCTGAAACCAACGAAATTACAACCATAATATATGTATATTTGGACCTGCTAAAGGGGGTGTTCTTTTTATAGTGGTGATTATTATTTATATCTTAAATATTTGAGTAGCTTAGTTTAATTTTAATTTAAATACGTTTAGTTTTTATGTTCAATTCTGTTCTTAGTTTGATGTAAATAAAGTTTTATCATTCGGTATAGTTATGATTATATTAATCTAATATACAGACAATCTAAGTATTGAATCGCGTTACAAAGTTATTTAACCCCCTTTTCAAGCCTGTGATCGGGGACGACTCAGGATTACATCCGCATTATTTAACCTCAGTGTTTAACCCCACTCGAGCTTTGTGCGAGCTTCCAGAGCAAAAACTAGCTCGGACGAAGTGCGGAACTTCGCCAGTTTTAAACTTGGCTGATATAATACCTATCGGTCATTTTAATAGGAAAAGAAGAGGTTGAAAAGCGTTGAGCTTTAGTTATATTTTAGACCCCTCACTTCGCTCTGGTTTAAATCAGATACAAAATAACCTATAACAGTTACGGATAATAGAGGTTGCTATTAATAACATACTTTTAAAAATAAGTTCTGTAAGTCTAGAGAAATCACCCGAAACTGACGCATGCATGAATGTAAGGGAAGTGAAATAGGTATGTTTGGACCGGTCCACCTGGCGTTCCATAGGTTCTGCCTACCCTCTTGGAAGACAAGCGTGTGTTTATGTATGTATGTAAGTCCAGAGATAATCCTCAACGTATAAACAAGCAAACACAATTTTAGCTCTTTATAATATTAGTATATAAAAAAGAAAAGTGAGAAGAAAGTAGTCAATGATATTATTGTATAGGTGAAGCTGCACTCAAAAACATGGTTATGTAACATGTTGTCAGTATTGTGACTAGTGTAAAAAAATACATGTACCTAACTAGATTGGTTTTTGTCAAATGTTTCAATTTTGACACAAGCTTTTCATGCCGAATGTATTTTTTTATAATTACCAATAAAATTGCTCCAAGTCGTTATCCAATATTGCCACAAAACCCTTCTTATCCTGAAGAATTTCATATTCTACGCGGACGTAGTCGCGGGCACATATTACATAACACTGTTATAATACAAAGTTGTCTGAAATGTAAAGTACTTAATCTAAACGCTCCCTTAGGTAGAATTAGCCTTTTAGACAGCCTCGTGTCTTTTACAAGACGTAATTAAAACCATCTCGTAAAAGTCTCGCGCGATGTGCCAAGAAAGTTGCGAGACTCGGAGGCTACGTATCACTGCGCAAGAAATTAGGAACGGTACGTTACACTGCTGAAATAAGTGGGATTTAACTTTACCCATTTTCAAGTGTGGTGCTTTAGAATAAGAAAAAATAGTGGGACCTTATTTTTTAGGTATCCTGACTTTTTACCAAATCATCATTTGACAAACTATAATCATTTTACAAACTTTCATTTCGCGAAAATGTAATTGTGCTTAAACCATTACATATTACATAGGTTACGTGTGCTTATTAAATAAGTTAGATTAGGTTAGATTAATGACCACAAAAAAATAAAAATAAAATTTGGCGGAAGTACGTCTTTGCGAATCGAAAGTTTGTAAAATGATACAGTTTGTCAAGTGATGATTTGGTTGAAACATTAGTGAACCTATTTTTTAACGTTAGTACCTTATCGCCAAGGAACAAGCTACTGGTTAACATTGGCTCACTGAATAGAATTATAGTCTGAATGAATTTTAATTCTTAATCATCGCAAGTCTGAAAGTATATTTGATTGGAATGGTTTTCGCTTATAGATTATTTCGAAGCTAATTAGAAATAAACTTACTGACCAGCTAGATATTTTTAAAATCCTAAAATAATATCGCTTTAGCAAAAAATACTTCTTAGACTTGCGGTGATTAAGAATTAAACTATATTTTGAACTTAAATTGCTTAAAAAATTAAACATCGGGCGGCCCCACGGTGGGCGCCACTTATCCGGTTAAGTTTGACTTTTTACGCCAGAGAAGGCAAACGTGGGGATTTGCTGATACTATGCGGGCTTTTGAATAAAGAGAATAATCATCTGTTGAAGGTCCGTAAATGTATGGGACCATGCGTAATAAATTAATTTAAATTAGAACTCAGTTGATGTTTTCTGGTCAATAACATGTGATGTGTCTGATGGCACCAACTTATCTTGTAGTTAAACAGAATTGAAACTGGTATTTAGCTCACACTCACACACAAACCCCTTGACATGTCTGTTGTTTTGAATCAGTGTTGTATTGGCTCACCACTACATACGGACACCGTAACCAACAACCTGTTATAGGTACCTGTAAATCGCGTCTGTCGTAATTAATCATAACAATAATTAATTAATATAATATTATCTCGGATTAGTTTACCTTTCATTAAGCTTTGTCCATGTTTACTCGTTTAAAATTTAAACACAATGTTATTTTGTTACTAAAATGAAACAGGAAGTGCTTAATGTGTCGTGTTTCAATGCGTACAGCAAGCTACGGCTTCAGTAATGAACGAGACCTAGTTGGTATCTTAATCTGACCAGTTTAGGCTTTTTTTTAACACAGAGCGAAGCTAGGGCGAGTCGTTAATGATTTGTAAAAACAAATAATTATGTTCTTTTCCACATACTTTTTTTAAAAACCCATTTATAACCTAACCAAAACTTTCATCGTTTATTAATCATACCATAGTTTTCCCTCGATCACTTAAAGTTTCCTCATTGGCTAAGTATCGTGTTTCCCTTTCATGCGTCTATTGGGTCGGCGGCGGCGCGGAAGTTCGCAGGGCACACAGTCGATCTGCGATGATGGATGGAGCTATTCATTTACTGAATCACTTCACTTGCGTTTGTCTTGTAATGTTCCTGTCGTAGGTGATTCATTAAAATTGCAATCTCAATATGGTCAAGTTGCCGAATGCAATAAAAGATAATTGAGTACTTGGCAAATGGAAGGAAGTTCTGTAGTTTATGTATATCGTTAAGGTATTTCAAGGCAGATTGCGGTTTCTTGTCACGTAATTTTCATAATGCTTGATATTAGGGTTTCTTACAAGTCAAAAGAAAAGAAATTCTGTAAGTAGTTTCTGTACATCTGTACGCTAGTTGAACGCAAAAACAGTTTACTGTAACATAATTTAAAAAAAAATGGTTGATATTAGGGGTTTCTTTTGTTTCGAGAAAAGCAATATGGTAAGTGTAACTTTAATATAATTTGGATTTAAATGTCAATATATATCTTTCTTACGTATGCCGAATGGTTTTGGTGGCCTCCTGTATCACGTAAATAATGAATGGCTTCTAAGTGGACAGAGTCGTGTGCAAAAATTTGTATAGAATAAATAGTATACTTAATACCATTGGGTTTCTCTTTCAGTCAACTTGTTCGTAAAATAGAAAATAACGAAGGATTCCTTAACAATCCAAATATATCACGATACTTATAGCTTAATTTTCCAGCTTTGTTTAAATAGCATCCCTGTCTTATGACGTTTTTACTAGGACTCGAAACTGTAATATATTTTATAATAATGCTGCGTAGTAGTTATAGTCAACGCAGAGTAGCGTGGGTGGGACTGTGGGCCGCCCACGCTCGCCCACGTCGACTGAGTAGGTTTCCTATGGGCTCAAGCTGCATGGCGTAAAAATAGTTATACGTTGAAAGTAAAATAGGAATAACTTAAGTAAAAAATACGTTTTTGGCAGGTCATTTTACTGAAGTTAGCTTGGATCTTAGACTTAGCCGAGTAAAAATATTTTGTGTGTGTGTGTGTGTGTGTGGCACCGTAATGTGGTTCCTAGCTAGGTTTCATGAAAATAGGTTGGGCCGTTTAAAGAGACATCAGCTCTGAAACAACGCGACACCATCATATCGGGGTTTTGTATGTATGTATGTAAACTCTTTATTCTCAAAACACAGAAATTCAAATACAATATTTACAGAATATGTAATCTAATCTAGGGTTTTCTATCTATCTCATGTTTGACGTGATTTAAATTAGTTTCTTTTTGTCGGGACAACTATACTCCGTCTTTCATCCGACTGCGGCTGAGCCCAAGAGGAGGGTTTTCATCGTCATGTATGTATGTATGTCCAGTTCTACACCGCAACGGCCAAAACGGCTTGGACGATTTTGACAAATGAGGTATCATTGGATTCGTCTTCGCAGCGAGAGTGTCATAGGATACCTAAACTGTTAAAATTGAAATAACAACAATGGCCAAATGACAATTATTAACATATGTAGGTATATCGACGACAGTATAAAAAATGCAGTCGGGTTTTTAAAGCTTGCTTTTCATATAGTTATTACTGGTTTTCACAGATTACTTTCGATTGTTTAGGTATTTAACTAAATGTCAACCGTTTACCTCGTGACATAGTTCAGCAAACCACTGCTTGTATTGATAAAACAGTTTTGGTTGGCTTTTTAAGTTAAAAATGAGTATGCATGTTCACGAGTGGTTAGGTCTAAATAATCAATATTGTGGAATATTAACATCGGAGTGTACTACAATAAGTTGAGCTAGCTCTGTATTTCCGTTTATTATTGAACGTGGTAGTGGCTGTGACATATGTCACTGGAGGCAAAATGTAGAGATAACGAGAAATAAACGTGTAATTATAACTACCGATGTACGTTATATAATTACATGTGTTAACAAAATAAACTCTGCTACGGTTTCCTTGTTCACGTGTTAATGCTCGTATTTAATAATGACTTGCGCTAGTTTAAATTGAATAATAGTTCTAGTTTATCTGAGTAGGTAATTGATTAAATGCCAATCAAGATAGGCCATAGATTCGCAATATAATGAACAGACCAATAAGGACAATCTTTAGTAGTGTGGTCTTTTGAACGGCCTTATTAACTACTAAAGTACGGCCAATGAGACGAGATAAAGAATGTAAATAAACTGACCAGTACTGAGTTATATTACGATGACGAGCGATTATTATATCTGTCCTTATTTCTCGTACGCAATAATATCTTTAGTTGCTCGATAACGGCTGTCGTTGCGTGATTCGTTGTACAGGAAAGCTGTCAGTACAGAGGGCTCAGACAAGACGCACTACGCTAACTAACGTTTCTATTCGATTCGTTTTTAAACCAATCGCGTCACTGGAAGATGACGTGATACGAAAAGTCACGTGGTCTACCAGTGACGCGATTGGTTTAAAAACGAATCGAATAGAAACGTTAGTTAGCGTAGTACATCTTGTCTGGGGCACCGGAAGTTGTCAACATTAAGGCCGCCATTTTATGAAGTTGATTCCTGTTTGGATTGTGTTCGAAACTTCGAAATGACACGATTTTTGAAAGCTTGTTTACATTCTTTATCTCGTCTCGTTGGCCTTACTTTAGAAGCAAATGAGCGATGTTCTGTTTTGTATTTTTTTTAATTGTGTCCTCCGTGTTATGTGAATTGAATTATTAGTTTTATGATTTAAGTGCGTGATTTTACTTTATCGCATTTTGACCTGATCATGCCAGACCCAAAGAAAGGTGATAGGCTCTTCAGGCTATGTTTAGTCCGTGTCAATTGAAACGCGCAAAAATGTTACAAAACCAAACGAACCTATTTACTAAAAAAAAAATGTGAAAAAGAAGACAGACGAGCAAGCGAGCCACCTGATGGTAAGTGATCATGGCGACCCATAAACACCCGCAACACCACATGATCTTGTATGACACAATGTCTTCTAGTACACATAGTACAAGCCTAGAGCTTAGTTTGGGACTAGGTCAATTTGTGTGAGATTGTCCCCCGATATTATTTATTTATTTATTTATTAGGCTGAAAATGAAAAGGAAGCGTTTGCTAAAATCTAAGTGAATAAATTTCTTTGAATCTTTCTTTATAAAGATACTCCAGATCTCTACAACCAGAGTCGATATCCCATCGGCGCCTCGCGTTCAATCTGGATGCACTTCGCACAAGTTGTTTATCTCAGAGACAATCGTTACAAGTTCGCTCCGTCTCGGCAAGATTGCTTAATGAACAAAGTTTGTGAATATCATCAAAACCGTCGCGGAGTCGCAATTACATGGAACAACTAAATAAACCAGATTAGCTAACAATATTTTGAAAATAAGTAGCTACTGATACTGATAATAAATTTTGATAGATATTCATTGTTCCTTAGGTTTGGACAATAATTTTGTCGACCAATCAGCTAACAGGCCGGCAAACATATTCTTGGCCTGATATTGGCTGTTTTATGACGCCGATCCAATATTTCCGAGCAGTGCTGCGAAAAAACCATTTAACGGTCCTGATTAAGTCCTAGGGCTTTATCTACTTGGTAAAAACAAATTGCTTTTGACATGTAATCGTATTGTTTTTAACACGGCCGCCGACCGCCATTACTGCTTTTATAACGTTAACAGTACGAAAAGATGTCAAAAGCAATATTGTGTTAATGAGAGGAATCGAGCAACGGTTTTACCCACAACTTGCCTTTGTTTTTAGATTTCCTAACGCATTCAAAAAATCTACTCGAGACGGACTTCTAAAGCGAGGTTTAGAGTGGCAATAACAATCTTACTTTTACTTTCAAGTTAGAAAAAGACGGCAAATTTGTGCCTCTTACTCTAGAACTGAAGTTAAAGTAAGGCAGCAACTTTTGCAATTTTGATTGCTAATGTATTTCGCGCTGAACTGGCCGCTGGAAACCAGCAGTTTTTCCCAGTGAGAGCAGTAGTTTCATCGCCACAAGTTTTGTTCTAAAGCCCAGCTACAGCGTGATTTAAAAAAGTCACTGTAACGCTCCGTTTTTAATAACCCCGGCATGTGTACTCCAACTGGAACTCCCATTACCAGGCAACGGACTTGCTCAATTTAAAGTTCCTAACTGCTCTCTGCGAGCTTGCAAAGTTCCGGAAAAAAGCTTCGCGCGGGGCCCTTGGAGCTTTGGAGCTTTGGCAAAAAAGTGCTTATTTGTGCCTAAGAAGGGGCTTTGTTTTGTAACGTTGCATGGAAGACTTAAATGTCGAATGGGGAGGGTTAAACGTAAACCAGACTGTTGCGTTATACAGGGTGGAAAGTTCGAATGCCACATTGGAGGATATTGGAAATAGCACATTCTGTGTATAGGAGACTTTCCTTTATTTTTAAAAACTATAATCTCTGCATTTATGGATTTTTGAAAAATCGTCTGTCTTAACCGGGACTCGAACCGGTCGGTCAAATGGAGACTTACTTTTATTTTAGAAGATGTAAATACTGCATTTATGGTTTTAAGATGAATCTTAAAATACGGCATGTTATTTCTGTCATATTTGACCTGTTCGAATTCCGGTTAAGTCAGGCAATTTTTCAAAAACCGTAAATGCTGTATTTATGATTTTCAAAAATAAAAGTAAGTCTCCATTGCGTAAAATTTGCTATTTCCAATATTTAAGGTAGCTGCGGTACATTTTCCGTGACGGGTGAAAATAAAGTTAAATGGTAAATGCAAGTATTCATGGCCTTCCGTTATTTTAATTGTGTTTGTTATTTAGAGGTAAATGAACCATATCGGTAACCCTTTCGATCTGCATCATAAAATACGGCATGTTATTTTACCGCATTTGACCGACCGGTTCGAGTCCCGGTTAAGATAGACGATTTTTCAAAAATCTATAAATGCAGTGTTTATAGTTTTTAAAAATAAAGGAAAGTCTCCTTTACACAGAACGTGCTATTTCCAATATTTAAGGTAGTTGCCTTCCATGTGGCATTCGAACTTTCCACCCTGTATACTGTCGCTTATTATTATCTTATTATCTTATTGGCGGGGTCCTTACGGATACACTTCGACCCTATGGGATCTTTTGTGTAGTTACCCCTTCCTTTTTTTTAGCACTTAATCCAATGCAGCCTCCACCCCTTCCAGAAAGCGGATAGTGGAGTGCAATGGCAGTGCCTTGAAATCGCTTGGTTCTGGGTAGCCACAACCGAGGACTTTCATTCTTACTCCGGCGAGGGCATCACATTCACACAATAAGTGTTTCATTGATTCCACCTCTTCGCCGCACATTCTACAATCTGTGTTGTCATAAAGGCCCATCTTTTCTAGGAGATGTTTAACCCCGAAGTGCCCGGTAAACACTCCTATAATATATCGGAGTTGTCTTCTGCTGAGTTTCCAAAGTTTATTGGTCCAGCTCTGGTCAACTCCATCTATGAAGAGCTTCGCATGCCCTAAGCCCTCCGTAGTTTTCCACTCCTTTAGGTGATTTACTAGGGAGTTATTGTTCAGGGCTGCTTTTATGGTGCCCGGTGATGGTGCCACAAATGGTTCAGGTCCGACGTAAGCGCCCTTGGACCCTTCCCTTGCCAGCTCGTCCGCGGCTTCATTTCCGGGAAAGCCTTCGTGTCCTGGAATCCACATCAGTTTCACCTTGTTGTGCCTACCAAGCTTGTTTAAGGCTTGGATTCCATTGTAGACTAGTTTTGAGTCTACTTTAGGCGCTGTCAGCGCCTTAAGTGCCGCTTGGCTATCACTTAAAATAAAGATAGTTCTCTCCTGTGGAGGCCTATCAATATTCTATGTGTGCAGGCAATTATCGCATACAACTCCGCCTGGAAGACCGTTGCGTAGTTGCCCATACTTATGCTACTGTTATAGTCTTTGGCGTGAATACCCGCCCCCGTACCGGAGCTCATTTTTGAACCATCCGTGTACCATATAGCGTTGTCTACCTCTGATAGGTGAAACCCATCTTTCCACTCATCCCTTGTCGGAATGTGGACATTGAAGTTCCTCTGGAATATATACTTAGGCTGCATTTTATCGCAGCCCATCGTCAGTATTCTGTTTGGAGCAACATTGTGTGCCATTTTAGTGTGTCTGGTTCTAGGCGCTGCGTCGTTCCACAGGCCAGTCTCTTTCAACCTCTGCAGTGACTTGCATACCTCAGACTGTATGGCGATATGCAGCGGTGGGAGGTTTAGTAGGACCTCCATTGCCACCGTCGGCGTCGTTCTGAATGCCCCTGTTTGTATACTGTTGCTACAATACTTTATTTATTTTATATCATGTCCCGTTATAATTTATAACAGAGGGTCCTGCCAAGATGCTTTACGCTAACTAGCGTTTCTACTCGATTCGTTTTTAAACCAATCGCGTCACTGGTAGATGACGTAATACGAAAAGTCACGAGATCTACCAGTGACGCGATTGGTTTAAAAACAAAACGAATAGTTACGTTAGTTAGCGCAATGCATTTTGGCAGGGCCCTCTGTATACGTTACGAGTATTACGTTTTTCTTCTGTTAAAAATGGCAAAAGACACATGAGTTTGTTAAAATTATTTTTATTCAATTCATAAACAACCTTGAACTTCAACTCTCGTATTACTCAAGATCAGAGGCAGAGATTAAATAAGTGTCAGCGTGCCCATTATGGTACTGTTGATTGAGGTGAATAAACGTGGATTAATATCTGTCACTTTCTCACTAATTAAGTACGAGAGTGAGTGATGCTAATGCACCGCGATAAAGGCGACCATAATAATATTACGGCTCCAGCGGGCCTAGTATGGCTGCGTCTATATCGCGTGTCAAATGTGGATAAAGCATCCGTCACTCACGTACTTATTTACGTGTCAGAAGGTGACGGATGCCTTATCCAAACTTTGTCACGCGATAAACGCAGCCATATTAAATATAGGGTTAAACTGCAGGATGAGTATATCTAAGGACTCTGAACGGAATTACAAGTTATAATGTCTTTACTTTAAGTCACCGAACTTTATACAGATGTCAAATACAACACCAGTTTTATTTCTTCGACTTTACTTAACTTTCCTTGCTAGAAACGAACAGAGTACCCACTATCTTTATCCACATGTTTTATTTTAAAACATTTGCAATTCGTAACACAATCCAAGTTCCAAGTTTCTCACCAGCAACTGAAGTGTTAGGAATGAAAATACAAGGAATTGTAAAATTGATGAACGACGAATGAAACAGAAACGATAATGAAAACAGTTGATATTTTAATGATTGAGATTCCAGAACATAGGTACCACATAGAACAATCATTAAAAACAGGGTGTCCCAAAACTCTTTTTAATATTTTTATTATACATTTATAAACAGTTATAACTGCTCTGTCAATATTCTCACTTCCACAAAGTTTGCCTTGTACTTACTCATCTTTAGCTCCCGAGACGCCGTGTCGTAAATCTTCGGTAAATAACTCCCTGATCGGTTTAAAACCGTGAAATATCGCCGGCCATTTATAATGTATTGAAAAAACGCAGATCCGCTGTCGGCATTCGCGAGATAAATGCCACGGCCGCCGGAAAACCGCGTCTTTATGTAGTGTTTTTATTTCCTGGTAATTGCTTTTCCTTGGACTTTATTTTGCAGAGTTTTTTTTTTATGGTATAGGTGGCAAACGAGCAGACGGATCGCCTGATGGTAAGCGATTACCGTCACCCATAGACACCTGCAGCACCAGAGCCAGCCTGTTACCTTCATTGTTTTCTTGAATAATTTGTATATTTGTGTGTCTTATGGTTGGTGAATAAATGTATTTCTTCTTCTTCTTCTTCTTCTTCTTCAGAGGAGTAGCAGGTGCGTTGCCGGCCTTTCAAATGAGAGTACGCGAATGCAGTTTTTGTTTTTTACTTCATGACAGATTGCATTTAACCATGAAAATTAATAATATCTAAACTGTCCTTGTCCTGACTAGCTCCATTTGCTCGCGATTCCTTCCGCGTAGAAGTCCCTTAAAATGGATAATAAATAAAAAGTACCCTATCCCCTTTCCGGGATATTAACCTGACTACGCAATGGCCTAGTTGGTAGTGACCCTACCTACGAAGCTAGCGGTCCTGGGTTCAAATCCTGGTAAGGGCAAATATTTGTGTGATGAGCGTGAATATTTTTTCCTGAGTCTTGGATGTTTTCTATGCATTTAAGTATATATTTCTCTATATAAGTATTTTTATATCGTTAGCTAGTACCCATATAGTACAAGCCTAGAGCTTAGTTTGGGACTAGGTCAAATTGGTGTGACATTGTCCCCTGATATTTATTTATTTATTATTTATTTATGTGAAACTAATTTGTATAAAATAAAGGCATTGAACTGAGAAGATGAAACAAAATAGAAAATGTAACAAACAACCAAACACAGTTACTTTTGCATTTATTATAATACGTTTGCCACCGACTCCGTCCATGTAGAAAATACAAATACAAATACAAATACAAATATATTTATTTACAGAAAAACACAGTTAATGCAGGTTTTACAGGATAGCGGTGACTCCCACACTAGGCGTAGCCTGTATCGTGGGAATCAGAACATACATGAGAGTATCTTAAACAGTGCGGCAAATATCAGAACTAAAACATTATTTATAGCAAAAACTTAAGTAGGTAGGTATTCTTGTTTAAAAAGACGGGATAAATTCTAGTTACCTCACTGATTTACATAATATATATGAATATAAAACAAAGAGCTGCTGTAATTGTTATTTTTTATTGTTGTTTAAAATTAAATATAAAGTATTTAATTAGTGACAATATATTCTATTGGTGAACTTAACACAGTTTTGCATATAAGTTGGGATAACGGTAACCAAATCAGAAAAATAAATTAAAATATGGAGTAATAACAATAATGTTCGGTCGTTTGCTGATTTTTTCAAAGCATAACCAAGCTTGAACACAATAACTATATTCAAAGTATGTTACGCAAACAACTGACTCAACAAAGTAGCTTAACTTCAGAACATTAATCATTCGTATTTAGTCATTCGTAACGATTATTCAATCCGGTGTCAGCCGGCTGTTTGTTCGTCGGCTCGTGACTGCCGATTAGCTGCGAACTTTCTGTAATACAGCCGGGTAAATAAATATGAGCCGGAGCCGTGGGCTCAGTCGAGTATTGATGTTGTGCGCGCGAAATTATATTTCTGTTTTTGTTTGTTGTGATATCATATACTTAGGGCCTGCGGAAAGTCGTAAATAATGTTACATTTAAAGGTCATGTTGATTTTTAGAGGTGTCTGATATTTTATACAAATGCGTACCTAATTTAATAAATAAGATTGACAAATGACACGAAGACCGCCGCCATTTTTTGGTCATAGATAAGGCAAACGAGAAATCAGGCCACCCGATGGTAAGTGGGGTTTGGGACCCATAGACATTTTATTCTTAAAACTACATCTGAAGACTGTAATACAATAGTAGTTTACGTGACGGTTGCGTAATGCTAATTACGCAGACTCTCGTACAATTCTTTATCTACACACATATTATAAGTACTTTAAGGTGGGTTCAGAAGCCGAAAGGCAAATGACCAGCATTACCTTACCTGTGGTAGTAGGTGACAGCTATGACAGCTTAAACGTAATTTTGAAATGACGTTATCGAATATTATAAGGTAATGAGATCCAAATTTGGAACATCTTGCAAAATTAACGGCTGTCATCGCTGCCACCTACGACCACAGGTAATGCTGGTCATTGCCTACGGGGTTTGAACGCATAATAGAGGACTTATAATATGAGTGTAGATAAAAACAGTAAATGCGTTGCCAATCCTGAGGACCAAGATGGAATGCCTGCACCGGATGACTTACCCCAACGCAACATTTCGGGTTATAAAATTGTATAGGGTTATCAATCTGTCAGTTCTTAAAATTCAAGGACTTTATTTTGGAATATAGAAAAAAGAATTTATTCGGACTTAGGTACTATGACATATTTACAATATACTAATTATCCGGTCATTGTGCTGCAAATGAACAAAATGTAAATTACCTATTTATTATTTAAAAAGTTAAACTTAAGGCAACGACAGAACACCAACTTAAAAAAATATCAGTAACCTCATAAAATCTAGATTATAAATTAACAACTAAGTTTTTGTAAAAAAAAAGTTGGTCGTTCAAAATTGACTTAGAAGATTTGAACCGTAATGACAGGCAGACGAACGAAGCACGACAATAAAAACGTTGTAATACCAACTCCTGTTAAAATATAAAGCTATATACAATAAATAAAGCTTTTATATAAACATAACTAAGGGAATAAAGGCTTGTAGTACTGTTAGGCAATGGGCTCGCAACCTGTCACTAATACACTGATAAACATCTTAGCCTAATTGTGCAAAATGTGGTTACAGAATAAAATTATCAACAAATTTTTAGAGTTGTTTGTAATTTTGTAGCTCTACCTACCCTACTCTGGGAATGAAGTCGTGAGTGTATTTATGCTTAAACATAAACCATTTTGCTTGTTCAGCAAAGGTTGGCTTCACATTTAATAAAACCACTTCAAATAAAGTTTACCTCACCCGCTGTACAGAGCAAGTCTCCGAACTGCGCCGAGTTCCCAACCGAGTTACAGTTTAAACAGCGGGATTGACGGCCGGGGAATTAGTTTAGTTCACAATAATATCACCCCGTATTAATAACGCCGCGGCTTTGTTGGGCGGAGTGGTTTGTTACGCTTTAGATCTGTTTGTATATTTGGTATTATACTCGTATTTTGTTAATGGAAGAGGGTAAGTTTAACTTCATTAACTGAAATATCGCACTGCTAGATCAAAACAGTAGTAACTCAAAATACAACTGTATTCTAAAATCAACTTTATTACAACTTCTATAAACTTGAAACAAAACTAGCAAGGATTTTGAGTTGATACTGTTTTGATCTAGTAGTGCGATATATCAAAGGATTTTAATTTATTGTAGTATTTGTGCATGAAGAGGTTGATAAATGTAGAGGAAGCGAGATTTGTATGCTTAGACGGAGCACCTGGTGTCCCTAGTCTCTGCCTACACTATTGGACACAGGCGTGAAATAATGTACGTTTGGTACCTTTGTATTTTTGTATAATGAAATATACTGAGGCCGGTACCTTTATTCTACTTCAGCTTAGGCAATCTTGCTTCAAAATCGTAATAAACCTTTTAACGTTATGAGTTATGACAGCTCTTTATTTATTGGGGGGTTGTGTGCTGGAGAGAGATGGAGCTGGAGCTCCTTTCTACTCGGGATAAGCCTATTATTTTTAATTCGGCCGCCATTACGTACCGTCTGGTAAAGAAGAGCGATCATAATTGATAATACGTTAACATATTAAATCCAATCAGGTCGAGCCCGAGTGGAATATATTCCTTGTTAATACTTCAACAATATGTAATTACGATATCAAACTCAAAGCATTTTGGAGCATCGTTTGGGTAATCGAGTTTCCCCAAAAATGACAACTTGACACATCGATTTTGCGACCCGAAGATCCCGTATTCCATTATACAAACTATTCGGGGACCTTCTTGCTCATTGTTCAGTGATAGGTACGATTAAACAATCTGAATAGAGGGCAACAAGGTTATTATAGCACTCATACGAACAATTATTTAAAGGTATTCCCTTTATAATGCTATAATTTCATAATCTATTTCATTTGCTATAACTACCCCTTGCTACTTTATAGTTTTATTACAATTATAATAACGCTTTGATTAATATTTTTGTTATTTTCCTTTTCTGAGATGAAGAAACTTAGTGGTCGTACTTTAAATAGTTATAGTTCTGTTACTTTAGTTAATCAATAAACTTATATTTATCGTATCTTTATCTTTTCCCTCATAGGCGATACTTATAGGTACCTATAAAAGGTTTGCGCTGGGTTGCCCGCGCCGACCCACGCGACGTGGCCAGCCAACTCCCCGGGCAAGTCACGCGGCGCGCATTTTTCACCGGCTCTGACAACTTTTAAGTATTTCATCCCGGACCGCTCGTTACCGAACTTGTCCGTACACTTGCGGACATGATAATAAATAAATGTTGTTTTTATAATTAGTTTTATTAAGCCCTGAATGATATTTACTTTTTTTTCTTGCTGGGAAAATATGCGTACCACTTGGGCTCGAGGGGGCCCAAAAGGTGGTTATATGATAACTAACCTAACCTACGTGTTGTTTTTTGTGCAACTCATATAAGTCAAAAGTTAGATAAAGCATAATAACGGTGAATAAGTGTATGTCATGCCAATATATTTTCAGGGGGTGCATTTTGTAAAAAATACTCAAAGAAAAATCTGAGAAAATTATTCTAAAGATATTTTTTAAATTGGGTTATATTAGAACCAAATTATCATTGAAATTAAAGTAACCACGGTGTAGCGGCGTAGGTCCAGCTACTGCGATTGTATGGTTGAGAGCCAGAGATTTAGGGGTTGATTGGTATAAATCAAACACGAGGTGTTAGCCAGCGATAGTAGCGAAAGTGAATGTAATGACAAAAAAATTATACAAAAAAAAAGGAAAAAGGGTGAGGGAACAATGAGCCAATTAGCGAACAGTACGACACTCAGTACTCGATATCACGTCCTTTGTACGCATTTTTATTGGATGACAATTCCGGGTACGTAGGTGGTTCGTTCAGGATCTACCCGTAGAGGGCGCCTCCTTCGGTGATGGTTTAATAGGCTATGATCCCAAACACACGGAATTACTGAAATAAACATTATTATTTAGAATATCTGCTCCAAAAGAGAGGAAAGGCTCATCGATCTCACTGTCAATCAACTTGTACTGATACTGTATTTTGTGACGTCACAAAAAAAACATCATGGCGGATGTTCGCACTTCAACGGATTAGAACCGCCTGTATTCCTCCGAGACGTTGTCACAAGTAAACAGATTTATCCTTTTGTACATTATCTTTTCAATTATCTAGACGCTGTTTACGGCGTGGGCGCAAATAACAAGTTATCGACACTTGGTTCCTGATAGGAAACATTAAGTACCTACATTTTATTTGAGAAAAGCAAATGTCGGCTTTACTTTGAGACGTTTTTCCGTGAAACTGAAAGTCGTGCCACTGACGCCATGACGGCTACAGCCGTCACAAGGTCAAGATTAAAATAGACTTTGTTTCGTATCAATAAAGTGTAACTTGCATTGCATAGCAAACATGTTTGACGTGTGAGTGACACATTTTGTATTAGACGTAAGGCGTTCAAAGGGTTAACAAAATTATTCATATTACGCTATAAAGCGTTAAAGTGAGCATTTATACTTTTTATATTTTTATATTATTTCCATTGTTGTAAGTCATGAGCCTAAATTATGTCCCCCAATAACTCAAACTGTAAACGTTTTTTCTCAATAAAATTGTTATTCTTACACAATTCTGGTTTAAACTGCACGTCACGAGTGTTAATTTGGGACCCATTTCAAGAAAAATATGCTTGAAGTCGTCAATGTCATTAGAGATGTCAAGTCATTTGTAACTTTTAGGAAACTCAACCTTATTGTTGTAGAATGTCAGATTGACTTTGGACCTAAGGTGGGTACCAAATTTAATCTCGTGACTGTATGATGAACGAGCAAATAATTCGCACGTCGCGTTTCACTATTCACTCAATATTTCCCTAGTGTATATTTTTCTTTGAAAGTTATAGAGTATCGGTATGTCCTACTTTAGAATTATTCAAATTATACGTCGTGTTGGCAAACCATTACCGCTCATTGGATAAGTACAGAGCAGCGGACCGATTTTGTTTAGTATTCGTTCATTACTTATTAAAATAATCAATATCAAGCCGGTTCAAAGAAAAACATGTATGAAGCGAATAAACAAAGAAAAAAATGGTCTAATGGTCAGACTTAGGTGTCTTTACAACACAGCTGTTTTTCTCAGCAACTATAAATTAAAGACATAGTTGTATAACTGGCTTCCCTGTATCGTTGCAGCCCATAGGTACGTTTTTTTTGCTTATTCACTGTTTTATTTATTTCTGATATCTCAAAATACTTACGATGTACACAATTATTTTCTTATTCTGTAAATATATAGTTAGGTATGTCGAGTACCTATATAACGAGGATCATTCGTTTTTAAATTAGTTAATCTAATTTTCCCGTTTGATTTTGTCTTGCCCCTGTTTATTTAACTTACTTAGTATATTTTTGCAAGATACTACCAAATTTTAAGTATTTTTTCACTGCATTATTTTTGTCAGATTAAATATTTCCTTTAACCATGCTCGCTAACCAAGCTCTCTAATCAAAAGTACTTTTGACCAAAATACATTTTTACTTTAACAATTTCATTTACTTAATACATAAACCAATTTGACACAGGACTCTAATAAATAATTAAAGCGTTTAGCCGACTTGACAGAAACGCGTGGAGCTAACCTCATGTGCTTCTGTTTAGTCCACCGGAGTAAATAATCTTTAACAGAACAGTTTTCCGCGTGTGATATCCATGGACTTTTTTCTCTCATAAATCCATGGTGATTATCTAAAACTCGACATTGGCGTAAGACACCTTGTTAAAACAAGGAGTAAAAGCCATTATGTAAAGAAAAAAAAACGTTTGTCGTTATATATTGGCAGCAAGTGTACACAGCAGCGCGTTCTTCTTTAAAATATTGTTGCGGCACACTCGCGAATACCGAACATTGCGGCGGAATGCTCTGCGAGGTGCACTTTTATTGAAATTGTGCTTTTTGTTGCAGGTACGATCTGGCAGCAGAATTGGATTTTTTAAAGTAAGCTGTTGATGTTTTTCTTTTATAAATAGAGGGTTTAGTTCTTTGCATATAGTTTTATCGGATTTAGCTCTATCGGCAAACGGTCGTGTTTATAACTTCGTACTGTTGAGTTTCGGTGAGGAAGAAGAATAAGAAGAAAAAATACATATATTCACAAAACACACACACACACACACACACACACACACACACGTTTGACACACGTGTCAAAAGTAAAATAAAATAACAATGAAGGCATCAGGAAACGTGTGTCCTCGCGGCAGTGAGAGAGACACCGGCTCAGCAAAGTGTGCTTTCATTTGCCATATTAAAATCACCTTCATTTTTAAACCAGTATTTGAAACCCGTTTCAACAATAAAATGATTTTTAGATATTTTTACCAAAAATAGAAGCAAGCTTTATCTACGCCTGCCGTTGCTGAGATAAACTGATTTAGACAGATAGACAGACATACATCGAAGAATTCGTAGTCAGTAAGACTAATAAAACTTCATATTTTTCTCAACACGTGATACTACATCATCCGTCCGTCCCTCATTATGGAAGGAACGAGCAATTTTCCGGTAATTGAGTGGCATATTGTTAAGGAACCTTTATCAGTATCGCAATTATGTTAACCATTCTCCGAGAAGCATTGTACTTGGAATGGAGTCTGCAATGCGCAAAAATTATACAATAATATAATAAAATAATATAATATTATTGTATAATATTTAAAAATCCTTGCACATCGTATTTTATCTTAGAAATCAGTTTTGACACCGTACATTTTTCGGGTTTGGTTCGTAAGATCTTGGTTGCAAAATGTCTAATTGTGTAAATCGTCTTAATAGTAGAATGCCTGGGTTGAAGATTGGACTTAGTTCTGTAACGTTTGTATAACGCCCTAATAACAAAATGTCCCAGTTGCAAAACGCCAACGTCTGCAGAACGTACTGATAGTAAAAAAAATGTCTAGGTAAGCATATCGTCAACAATTGATAACGTCTAAGTGGCAAAACGACTAGATGGTTGAATGACAAGGAAATCACAAACTGTAGTTTGTGAAGGAACTCTTTATATATTGATAAAGGAATCTTAGACAATAAATACTCGTTCCTACATAAAATTCATCTAACAATTATAACCTACTCGTTATCGCGATGTTTTACTACCTAGATGATTTAAAACCAAGACCTTATACTATCCAGACACTTTGCATAATGAGTCATGATACAACTAAGGCCTTGTACAATTTGAATCTAATGCTACTTTATCATTTTACAACCATGACGTTATGCCTAATTAGGTATTACTTACAACCTAGACATTTTGTTTACTAGGGTATTGTACGGTCGGCCAAGACAGTGGTCTATCAGTTTTGACAAAAGTTTCTGTGAGATCTAATTATCGCTAAGGTTGACGCTTGTCACTGTCATAATATTATTGCAAGGGAAAATCGAACTTTTATCATGACATGCAAATGAACTTCAACCGTAGGGTGGTAGACCACATTTTTGGCCAACTGTACAAAATGGCGTTTTATTTAGTTGTTCGTTATGCAACAACGACTTTTGCTTAAATAGCCGTTTTGCAATCTAGTCCTTACGGACCTAACCCGATTTTTTTTACGTAGCCTATATGAGTGTTTCACTGCTGGCGTAACGCCTCTCTCCTCGATCTCCATGGATCTATATTTGGTGCCTCGGCAGTCGAAGTGTATCAGAATAGATCCATATTTTAGATAAGATTAGATATTTATGTACAAACTAGCTTTTGCCCGAAACTTCGTTCGCGTTAACCATACCACGAAAAAGTGTTTTTTGTTGGTAATAGTCAGCCTAAGTAGAATAGAATAGAATAGAATAGAAAATCGTTTATTCGACAAACACATCAATACAGGGGTACATCATAGAAAAGATACAATAACGTAATAAAACTACTTCTTATCTCCTAACAAGCGAAACTATTAAATTTTTAAAAAAGGACAATGAGGATGATGTGTGCCGAAATGGTCCCCACTCAGCAAAATGGTTGGCATGGGAATGTCAATGGGCTGGTTTTCAGTGGAGCCAGGCGGGCTGTTTGGGACAGCGTACTGTGACTTACGACAAGGGATACAATAAAGACGTTACATACATACATAATCATAAAACTATTATCCTTAAACACCATACATTATAGAAAGTAAATAAGTAAGTGTTAATGCAATAGCTTATAGGGTTTTAAGCTAACGTAATATAGATTAATACTAACTTAGCCGACAAAATGCGATGTCATTTGATTATCTGCATCTGTACATATTTTTAACCAAAGACTGCAGGGAAATAACATGGATATTTTGTATCTATACCCGTAATAAATTCAGATTATAGCGGATGTAAGGCGAAGTAGGTTTTAATAACTCGCTGGTCGGCCTGTTTATATAATCTATATATATATAAATAGTCTTTATGAATCCTTTAAATACGTAGGTCTTATTATATAAAACCGCATTTTTGAGAAAGAAAAAATAAACATTCTCGCATACAATATAGTCGAATAATAAATAATTTTAAGGTTCCAATTAACATCAATAATAAAAATTAAACACACCAATTTTACAGCACATTACTATGTAAAAAAAACGTAATCAACCTTCCCATAAACAGGGCAATTTAATAAAGCGACCTTTCCGTGGACAGTGATTTAAAAAAATGGCGTAAAATGGCGTCCGAGTGAGAGAAATAAATGGCGCGGCAGCGGCAGGGCGGTTTTTGCCAACACTCGTGTGTCTTTTGTGTTGCGTATAAAATAAATTGAACTTTTTTGTTGATTAATTTTTAGGATTCCGCACTCAAAAGGTGTTGGGACCCTATTTCTAAGCCTCCGCTGTCTGTCTTTCTGTCAGTGGGCTGAATTTCATGAACTGTAAAAGGTAGACAGTTTGAAATTTTCATAGAGTGCGTATTTCTACTGTCACTATAACAAAACAGTAGTTCATGTGACTGGTGCATAATGAGAGGCATTAATACACGAGATCATAATAAGATCACTCGAGTGTTTTAGTGCCTAATTATGTGTACAGTCGCATACATAACTTTATTTACATGCATAATCATATTTTTTTACAATATGTGAGAAACCTGTATCTGTGGTTGCCTTTAAAGTATCGGTCACCGATACTTTAATGACATCCAATACTTTAATATACTATGACATTTCAAAAGAGTTATTAGTATTTTATTTAAACCTACTTGAATAAAGATTATTCCGATTCTAATGTTAACATTAAAATACAACCACAATACAGGTATCTTAATATAGGCCATTTGTTTATTGTTTCTGAGCAGATTGTAGGGGAGTTATGATATGGATGTAGATAATATAATATAATTTTCAGTCAACCTATTCGCCATAATAAATTACTTAGCATCATATTAAATTTGATATAAAATACTTTTTATCGAATAAACAGCTCGGTGAAGGTCGTCTCCTATTCGGATCTTAGACCAATACGGCAGTTATATCTCAAGCGTTGTAAACTCTAACTATTCGTATAATGAGTATCACCAGAGCAGTCTACAATGCTTTGATTACGTTATGGGTGGATGGCGTTGCGATATCCTTAATGATTGTCAAAGCCATATTTAACTACGACTGCTCCGTTGTTTCATCAAGTGTATTACGTCATAAAATGAGGTCGCTGACAAACTTTGCGTAGAACATCTCTTCTTATGGCCGAACCCTATGATCAAACCGCGGACAGATAGGTTTATTACGGATTATTTGACACATTTTGTATGGGCAAATGTCAATTTTTAACCCCAAGTAAGCCTTATCTTTCCGGGGTTTGAATATAGGGTTCGGCCGGTCGTACAGTCTTTTCAGAGTGATCGTGGCTGTTGGGACGATATATACGGTTGGTCGTGGCTTCCGGTTCGTTTGTTCGAGAACACTTCCTTCGCGATTTCTCTCCATTTCTTCCGGTTTAAGGCATTGTGAGTGCACTCGACCATGGATGATTTGGTCACATCTTTCAACAGGTCTGTCCACCGGGTAGGGGATCGTATGTATGTATATATGGATGTATGTACAGTCAGCAGCAGATGTAGATACGCAACCGAAGAGGTCAAAATGATCTGCACTCGACTATATTGTCAAGAGAATACGGCGTGTCTAGATCATTTTGAGCATGTTATTCGGCTTAGCTACATTTGATGCTGACTGTATGTATACTCTTTATTGTACGAGAATAAAAAAATACAAAACACAGGCAATATACCACATAAAACAAGTACAAAGGCGAACTTGTCCCTTTAAAAGGATTTCTTCCAGATAACAATTGTTGAAATAAGAAAAATTGTTAAATAAGTTGGTACCCTAATGACAAGCAAACTGTCATGAATAAAAAGAAAAACAGTATAACTACGAGTAAAATCACAATAAATAAGTATTACACACATAAGTTAAGGATCGCTTACAAGCCACAATTTCTTAAGTTTTTCCCTAAGCGTAGCTACAAAAGAAGATTGCCTTACAATGGCAACTCATTCCAGGGCCTGACCAAGTTAACCGTGAAAGATTATGAACACACACGCGTCCTATTTGATCGTCCTCTACATCTTTCCCTTCCAACTGACCCTGTACTAACTGTAAATGTACGGTACCGTGTTTTGTTTTTTTGGTGTTCAATAAAGAGTATTTGTATTGTATTGTATTGTACCAGCAGCTCCATTGACCCCTCATTCCTGAATATAAATATCCAAAGAACGTGAGAACATACAAGGTATAATTGTGAATATTCGTACCCCTGTTGTCTAAATCCCGGGATATAAATCCCGGGTATGAAGTAGCCGAGATATATGCCCAAATTACTTCCACGCTAGCGAGTAATTCACTTTGTAGTTGAGGGATGGAGAGCCTCATCACTGGGAGAAACGCTGGAATAATTAATAAGCACTGGGTCCTTGCACGCGAAGATATACCTAGTTTAGAGACTGACATCTTCATGCATTTTAACGTAACTGAAGTGAGACGTAGCCAAAATCTAGATTAACCTTGCGTTTGACTGTAATTGGCACGTGGCTTGCCTAGTTGGTAGTGACAATACCAACGAAATTCCGGGTTCAATTCCCGGTAAGGTAGGAGGAGGATTTGTGTTTGTTTCTAAGTCTTAGATAATTTCTATATAATATAAGTATTTATTTCTCGAGTGTATGTTTACTATTGTTTAGTTAAGTACCCATAATACAAGGCTAGCTCAGTTTTGGGCTAGGTCGATTTTTGTGAGTTTAACCACTGCTTATTTTTCGGTCCTCTACAATAACATTGTATTAAATATGTCTAAGCAATTACATAAGACAGACACCATCCCGTGAAGCTCGCGTTATTTAGTGGAGAATGCCTTACGGCATTAAGTTCGCCTTTTGTATAATAAGTTTATTTTTTTGGGTAATAAAGATTCAATAAATAAATAAGCTCATTCATTCAATCGATATCCCTTGTTTGAGTGTACTCTCGAATCTATTTTTTTACAATGCGACGCACTTTGAAACCACAAGCCAAGTTCTTAAGCCGTTCCCTTATTTTGAAACGGAGTGGTTTGTCCTGCCCGCGTGTAAACGGGATATCCGGGGTTTATAACCGACGGCCTTGCGCGGGAGTTTGCGATGAAACAGGAAACGGAATACAGTGATTTGTGCGTGACTACGGAGATGATTAACTAGCTTAAGTATTTATATGATATCTTACTGGTGAAGCGACCTGCTGGCTTATTGCCTAACGCACTCGCAATCGCAATCGACTTCAAAGCGGAACAAATGTTTTCATTTTGTATGCAGACTCGGTTTCGGACTGTCAAAATGAAAAAAATTGCGATTGCGAGTGCGTTAGGCAATAGGCCTGCCGCTCTCGCTTCACTTCTGGTTGTAATCAAAATAAAGCTAGTGCTGCTCTTAGAGTGCTTCGGGTTTGTATTTGACATAATTAAGAAACAAATATATTCACCGAATACAAACAAAAACACACTGTAGTAACATAATTACAAGGTAAGAATTAGCACCTTAACATCGTCCTGCCCAAGCATTTTTGTATATACTTCCAGTTTCTGCCGAATGTCCTCTACATAGGACAATTTTACATATAAAATTTGATTTCCCGGCAGAAACTACCAAATCGAATGTGTCAAGATAAAGATAAAAGATGTTTATTCAGTAAGTAGGCCGCATGGGCACTTTTACACGTCAAAAATCTACCAGCGCTTCGCAAGAGACCACTGCTGAGAAGAAACGCCGCAAAAAACTCAACAGTCAGTCGTTTGTCCTTTATTAAGAACACCCGGGCAGGACGAGGCTAAACTTAATAACAAAAAGTATGAATCAAAGTGTACGAAAAACTAAGCCTGAATATCAAACTTGAGTAGCAGACTTACGTAGGTACTGTTTAGTACGTAAGTTTATGTCAAGTTTTTGAAGTGATAACTTCTTATGGGAGGGTGAACCGCTTCGTTACGTAACGCGTTACGGCGCCAGTCCGTCTAGCTTCCCTTTCACGCATACGGCAGTGGGGCGGGGCGGGGCGGTATAGTTCAACTTAGATTAGTTTAAGTTATCACTTCTGTCCGGCGTTCCGAGACGCACACGTTTTTTTTATATCATGAAGAAGGCAAACAAGCACATATGCCACCTGAGTGGCTAGACAAGATGCATTACGCTAACTAGCGTTTCTATTCGATTCGTTTTTAAACCAATCGCGTCACTGGTAGACCACGTGACTTTTCGTATCACGTCATCTCCCAGTGACACGATTGGTTTAAAAACGAATCGAATAGAAACGCTAGTAAGCGTAGTGCACCTTGGCAGGGCCCTCTGATGTAATTTGGATCTCAGACCCATAATCACTTTGTATTTTTCAGACTAAAATTGTAATCCTAAGACTGAAAATGTGTTACCAACCCTGAGAAACTTGATGCCTCCTACATTAAAAATGTTGCAAACGAGAAAGTTTGTGATGTAATGTTAAAATGTTTAGATGTTAGTTTCCCAGAAAATCCTGAAACTACCAAAATTAAATGTTGACTTAACTTACATGCCCGTGCGTCACCGTACGTTCACTCGTCAGGGGTGGAAGAGCAAACACACATTATACACGCTTTGTGCATCTTAACGTAGTGTGGGGGGCAGAGGGGATTATGGTACCTTGTTCACTAATGCTGTTTTAGTTCAGAGCGGTTTAACTAAGTAGGTAAGGTTAGAGTTACTTAAACAAGAAATAGCTTGCATGCACGGCTATTAATTTAAATTGCAGAGATAATGGATCTCGGTGCTCGAGCTAGTATAATAAACTAGGGGACAGTTTAATCTTTTGTTTAATTATTCAAATTAAATCCTTTACCGGGGCATAACTATTTATCATCATCTACGTAAAAAAGTGCTGTATACGACATAATTTTAAACAGACATAGTTATGGAAAAAGTAGATAAATATCGTCATACTAACGAAACTATTGTGTGCGAATAGGTGATTCTCTCAAACAACTTTTTATTGAACTCGACGCACCAAATGTTAATCGGCGAGTTGAAGTTGTTCCGTCAGAGCGTAAAAACCACGTTAAAATTTAAGAGAGTGCATTCTTGAGCTTCATCGCTCACTTGGTCGACCGTGTAACAGAGAGCCGTTTTTCAAAGAATAATCTCTGTTGTTAGGGCTTCCACAGATGGACCGCATGGAATTGTTGGGCGATCTGCAGCTTCAATTTAGCCACAGATGTCATCGTTAAGCTATTGATATCTGAAATATTTAATGTTTTAGAAACGAATCCAATTTTATTGATTTTCGCTAGTGATTTTATTTTCCTTTTCAAGAATAACTATTTTGCAAAGATCGGACGTGTTGTTTACTTGTGTATTAAAAAAATTTAGAGATCATTTTACTAAAGTAGTCGTTAAATAATCATAATTCAGTGTTATAACATTTCCAACCAGTCTATATCCACCCACTTTTATACACTGGCCTGTTCTTCTTCATGCTACTCTCATGGGTGCTGTGCTAATCGTAAAAATATAAGGCAGTTTTTAGAATATAATTATCTTCCCGAGAAAGTAGTTTCTCATAAGTAGCAATATGCAAGTTACAGAAACTCGCTAGAAGTTTGAAAATCTTTTTAAGACTTTAGGTAGTAAAAAAACAGTTGAAAGCTTTGAGAATGTTCTCTTTTCTAAAAAAAAAAATATTCCTAGGAGTTACCGAGAATTTCTGATTTATTTGCAAAAAAATCACACACAATGGATATCATAAAAATAAGCACAATTTTTTACCGAAAGAATGGTATGCGTTGCAGCACAGCAAAACGGAATCGGCTCAGCGTAAAACTTTGTTCATTATGATCAAAACGCTGGTATCCTGCCTCAAGCACGACTTTTATAAATGTAAAAAGAACAAGAATGCTCCTCACAAGACAACAACTACATTAACGGCTGACACACGTTCCCGTTCCAGCGCCATTTTGTCGAACCTACAAATCCATTGGTAATTTAGCGCTTCGACGAAAGCGAACGAATACAAATGCCTCCAGCTGATTTATAGAGGCCAAAGCCCATTTCCAACAGAACCGTCGAAAGCGGAAATTTGGAATATTACAACGTTTTTCGTAATGGCTCTTTGGATATTCGCTTTGCATTCGTAGGTATTGGTTACCTGTGTTGAAATTTGTGAGTTTCCATTTGGTAAATGGTTTGAAATGTGTGAGGATTGCTGAGTGCTTGCGTATTTGTCGAGACTGAGTTTATTATGCTCTTTCCACACAAGTGGTCTGGTACTTGATGGTAAGTGGGATCTAAGGCACATGTGCAAAGTTGGGTTTGGAAACTCGTTGCCTAAGCTGTGGAATAAGGCGGATGCTACTAATGTAATATGTCCCAAGACAATCTTAGAATTGAGCTTGTTTAAACAGTTCAAATATCAAATTGAATAAATGATTAAATAACCATTTAAAGTCGGGCTATAATTATAATTAAAATTAAAAATGATTAAATTACTAGGAGAACAGCAAAAGCAGCAACCAACTTCTGTCCTTGTATTACTTGCTATGCGAGTTTGAGTCGCGCTTGACCGGTTTTAAAGTTAGCTCGTACAAAACGCTACAGTTCTCAAGAGCATTGCTTATTTATAGTATCACAACTTTACTGGCAAAGAGTTAGCCCTTTAAAAAACCTTGGTATCACAACCACCCAGTTATTACAATTGCGGAAACAGCCGAACCTAAATAATTTGACCGAGGGCTCCAAGTTTACGGCTAGCGTTGTAGGCCGAGAGCCCGCTGGAAGATGACTTACCAAGTAGAACAATTGACTGGGACATTATCCGGTGAAATCTGACTTTTAGTAGCTTTTAGACATTTTTATTCAGTCCCTCTTTGTCTTTCTGAATTTGCCATCAAAGAGAAAATGTAGCCTTTTTACCACTAGCGATTAACGACTAGGTGCTTGGGTGGAAATGGAAACTCTACAGTCTCATTCCAGATTAATTTGGATTTCGTACTTCCAAGCTAATCAAGTTTACCAAATAAAACTAAAGCAGTTTTTAACGTAAATTACAAAATGCCGTTGGTATTTAAACAGACACTTTTGCGTCTTTAGTAAGAAAGGTAGCTAAGTGTAAATTGTGTTCAAGATATACATGTTTCTCTTACATTGTACAAGGTTTTGAATTACGTTGAAGCGTAAGCTATGCTGACCTACTTTCGTACAAAATACTTTTTTAAATCTCAGTTTAGCTTTCCTTACAAACACGGTCTGGTTTTCTTATTGAGCAAAATTTGACGAAACATAGTTTTTATTCAGTTGGTAAATAGTAATAATGTCTCCAAAGCTAGCGGTTCTGGGTTCAATTGCATGAAAGATCAAAGATTTGTGTGATGATCGCATTTGTTCCTGAGTTTATGATGTTTTTTTTGTATCTAAGTATTTTTTCTGCATGTAAGCCTAGAGCTTGCG
The DNA here is from genome assembly GCA_946894065.1 of Acleris literana. NCBI lineage: Eukaryota > Metazoa > Arthropoda > Insecta > Lepidoptera > Tortricidae > Acleris > Acleris literana. Next base: position 335,459 of record OX335688.1, on the reverse strand, counting down.
CAATTTGTGTCAAGCTGTCCTATAATATATTTAATAATTTATTATAGGCTAGGGTGAATTGCAGCGGGCTCTCAAACTAAAACGTTTATACGACTTGAATAGGCCTCGAAAACGTTTGAGTTTTATGACACTCTTCCCGAAGCGCGACGTCGCGTTCCATGAGTTATGGCGGCCATGGGCGCCATATTTACTGAAAACAAAACAACGACAGAGAAATATAGCACGTATTGTTTTAGTTAATTAGGTGTTAAATTAAATGAGGCTTTTGCATATTTTCATTGCAGCCATTTATAATTTGGTATCGTTTTATTACGGTTGGTGTTTGTGGATAAAAGATAAATAATCACCAACATTTACGGTAAATTAAACTAAAAGTAGCTTCTATGTAATAAAAAGAATATTTTTACAGGAGATAACTCTTATTGTAAATTAAACTTTTTGCTCTGGCTTACTTGAACTTTTTTACAACAAAGAATTCATGATAATTATTGTTTTAAATGTAATCAATAAAAGTTATGGTCAGTTAAATCTCACTCAGTCTAAATAATTTATATAGAAAGCTATTTTATTATTGCTTCACGCGAATAATATTTCATTTAACACTTTATATTTATTTAACTTATTAGAATTAATTATAGTCACTCATAGGATCGAAATTGGTTACAGGCACAAAAATATTGTAATCATAATTATATTTGTAACCATGATAATAAGTGCAAATAAACGACCGATTACCATTTCCGTATCCATTAATAATCATAACATTGAATTACATTGCCATTACAACCAAACTGTGCGAGCGTTTCAATATAATCCTGAATGGAGAGGCCAAATGCTGCGATAATAAGACGGGGCCTGAGCCAGCGCCGTGTTGAATGAATAATGCAAGATTCCCGCGGGCCCCTGGCCTATTGCCCGTTGAGGCTGTTCGTCAAATAACAACTACAGTAATGGGCCGGGGTTGTATTTAACTTTGGTGTAACGAATATAAGTCGGTCAAGTCAACTGTGTGGTCAAACCTTTACGTTTTGACGACGTTAACCTACACACGTCAAAAATGTGTAAGGATCAAAAATATCAATACATTATTTTGATATATTGCAAAGTACCGCGTTGCGATACATTACAAAATACCAATAATAACTAGCAATCTGCCCTCGCTTTGCTTCAGTTTATGTAAGTTTTCTGTTACACAATGTGTAACAGAAAACGTGTTATACATTAAAACTTTCCATGAATATTATCTAACTGACGATGAAAACCGTATGAAAAACCATTCAGTAGTTTTTGAGATCATCGCTAAAATACAGACCGACGGATGCGGGCGGGGGGGACTTTGTTTAATAAATGTGAAGTGATGTATGGATATTTTTGATCCTTATACTTTTTAATGTGAGTAATCGGTACCCTATCCTATTTCCTTTGTAATGATATCTCATGTTACGGATAAGTAAGTTTTTTTATCGGTTTAGGCTATCCTTGGGAGTTGTATGTTCACCTTTAGTCTTTCTGCTAGGTCAAAAGGCTACCTAGTCCTGCTGAAACACAGGAGCATTCATTGCGGACTGATCTTCATAAAATAAGCAACGCGTTGTATCCACCAAATCACGTTCACTTTACCAGGTCCAAAAACAAACAAATAAGAAAGAATACTCGCCAGTTCTTGGTTTGTAAGTTGCGTCACACTTTTCCATTCTATTCTATCAAGAGTATTGTGTAGAGATCAGAGGATCCCGCACAAAAGAATCCTTCTGGCCGCCGGCCCGTAATCGAACCCCGGTAATGTATTTGCATTGGGCCGGCAAGGGAGGGGCGGCGGCGGCTCGATGGCTTGCGAACACTTGGGCTGGATTAGGTTTGTCTTACAAATGTGTTGGGATTTGAAGGCAATGCGTGTCTGGAGATGGGGCCATACTTGTCGTTGTTTAAGCGATTTTGTATCAGATTGGCTACCAATTTAAATTGTAACTTACAATTCTGCTTAAATGGTGAAAAATAATTAAAGAGAGAGCAATGAGACCCAGTGAGGGTATAAGTCGACTTTGCATGTACTAAAGAAGGGTATATACATAAACGAAGTACACTAGAATTAAACCCTTTTTCATTTGATCTTCAGGAGAGTTATACCCTTTTGCACGAGGTCCCCAGATGTATACTTTGTCCTTATCTGTCATTGTGATATTTGCATCTGACGGAAAGTTACGAAACATACTTTAACAAAAAAATAAACGTCCGTTTATAAATAATGTGGTAAATTACTAACCGTATGATAACTGCTATATTTCTTAATCAACAACTCAATCAAGTAATAGTGTCAACTTCGAATACTACCTCACGTATCCCGTTGTCACATGTGCCTCGTAATTTCGCAGTAGTCGAAAGAAAAACAATTTTGAAGTTAATTTTTCCAAGAAATGTGTTAGTTGAAGAATGTAAGAAATTTTTCATCTCAAACGCTGTTAACTAATCACTGAACAATAAAACAATGTCAAAGATAATAAGGCAAAAAAAACACGAACACGAAAGTTGGCGGCGAAAATAATAAGTCAAACAATTATTAGCAAAAATAGAGTCCAGCTCATTTATTATTTATGAAAACACAGCTGTTACAGATTTAAAAATGCGTACAATTCAAATGAAGAAACAGTCGGCCTTCTTTCTTAAAATATATTAAAGTAAATCAACCATGTTGGACAGTTTATTACAATTTATGCACAAGTTATTCGTCAAAATTAACTGCAATTAGGGAGTTTCTTGGCAAAACAAGAGCACGAGACAATATAGAAAACGATAAGAAACCATATTGCTTTTGTAATGAGAAATAAAGACGCCATCTTGTACAGTCGACGGGTCTATATTGACTGACATAATTATTTTTAGTCATAACGTGCTTTAGGTCATAATCATCGCAAGTCATAACGTGGTTTTTTAAAGAAACTGTTACTTTTTCAGGATTTTTATAAATCAAACTTAACCTAACCTAGCCTTGTCTACACGTTAGATATTTCAGAACTTCTGAAAAGTTTACAGTTTCAGCGATATAAAAATATGTCAACAATTACATTATGACCAATAAAATTATGGGAAACAAAGGGCTCCCACAGTCGACTACAAAGAGATTGTATGCACTTTTTCACTTTAATGCATTGTAATACGGTTCAAAACTGTTGTAGTTGACTGTACATTACTTGCCAAAGCGTAACCAAAAGGACAAAGCCAGATCTTGGCTTAAAACACTTTTTTTTAAAAAGCCTGCGTATATGAATCGTTTTGATATGACCTTTTTTGTACGAGATTTAAATTCAGTATTTTATTACTTACACACATTAAGGGAACTAATACGAAAAATAGAGCCATCTAAATTCTTTGTAAATAACACATCTTGCGAGTAACGTGTTGTTACGATTATTTCTAAATAAAAATTTTTAGACATGCTCTTCAGAAAAAATAACACCACAGAATAATTGTTTTAAATATTTTTCTTCATAAAATAAACCCAATTCTATAATTATCCGTCACAATTATTTTTTTTAAGCCAAATCTTCTATGGAGACCTGGCTTTGTTCTTTCAAGAGTATTTTCGCTGTATAAGAGACATTTGTTTAGTCACTTAGGAACGACTTACTCGCCATTAAGTGCGGTCGTGTGTACCCGAATAAATACTTATGGAGTCAAAAATTTCATGCTTCACCGTGCTTAGGTGGCTTCTGAACATCGTTACGTTTTACCGCTGTATTTGAATTCATATTCATATCATTAATTCAATAAATTTGCCACAACACAGGCTGTATTATTCGACGTCGACATCTGCATAATAGGCTATTTGAGTAATTTTAGAAAACCTTTTTAAATGATTCTTTATTACATAACAAGTACATATATATATATATGCCCTTATGATCTGTGGTTACTTAAATGTTACGTCACCAGAAAGTAACCACAGCTGCAAACCAATCCATAGAGTTTCTGCCACAGACAAGGTTTAAAAAATTATTATAATTTTAAAAAAATATACATAATTTAATTTAAAATAAAGTGAAATATGTTGTTTTACGCTATTATCTGATAGGATGACCACAATTTGTAGTATGTTTTCAATGTTGTCAAATAGCCCAAAGAAATAGAGCTACAGGAGTATCTATTGGTGTCCCTTTAATTGCAAGCAATTTGTCGGATTTTGAAAGCTTATAATCCGATTTAAGGGTTCTTCTATAATGTCAGTAAAATAAAGCTTTGGATAAGACCAAATTATTTCGATGAGCGCGAGTAACTATATGAATGAGTGAATGAATGATATTTATTTTCCAAAGTAAGTCACATCATACATGTCAAAAGTACAAGAAATTATATTGGATTCGTCAAAAATATTCAATATAACCAAAAATAGAAATAATAAGTCAAGATCACAATAACAATACAGAACTAAGGAGTTATCACCGTTAAATATCGTGTTAAAAATAGCATGCAACCAAATTAGCTTTTTTTATAATAAATAACATAATAAGTCAAAACATCAGAAATATATGTTTTCTATATGTATTTATGTATTTTTCTAAGTAAATTTATTGTTGTCTTAACCATAGTACAAGCCTAGCGTTTACTAGGTCAATTGGTGTGTCATTTATTTATTTAAGGATCACCAAAAGGATTACAAAGCTTATACATTGTCCCTTGATAATTTATTTATATATTTATTTTAACTTTCTCGCTGCCAGTCCACTCTTGCGCCAGGGCTCAGGCAGTTTGGGCGCCATCTAACGAGCCTGCGCGGAATACCAATGACGCTGATGACCGCCCCCATCAACCGGATCAATCCGGTATTGATATGAGCACGGTATGTTTCTCGAGCCCTGCGTCCATCAACGTATGTATAAATAGTACGGTTCACAGAAACTAGGAATATTTTGTACTTACATACATACATAATCTCACGCCTTCGTTCCCAGAGTGGGGTAGGCAGAGCTACAGAATTACAAACATCTCTAAAAACTTGTTGATAATTCTATAACCACAATTTGCACAATTAGGCTAAGATGTTTACCAGCGTATTAGTGACGGGTTGCAAGCCCATCGCCTAACAGTACTACAAGCCTTTATTCCCTTAGTCGTCTCTTACGACATCCACGGGAAGACATGGAGTGGCACTATTCTAACTCGGCAACCACACGAGGCTCTAACTCGGCAACCACACGAATATTTTGTAATATAGTGAAATCCTATAAAAAAATAGAGATTTAAATAAAATTTAAATTCAAATTCGAATAATTTATTTCAACTATGATTTATTTGGTCCTTACATCTATGTTAGTGATACATTAAATTATAGTTTTTTTTTACATAACCTTATGATTACGAGTCACCTGGGTCCGAACATGAAGACTAAAAACCGCCTTCTAAGTATATATCGTATAACGCAGCTTTCAAGTCCTATCATATTGTACAGTTGCATCAAAGCTAAAACATTAAAGCGCATGTGTTCTTAATTGACAACATTTTTTTTTAGAAAAAGTGTTTAAAAAAAAAACGTGCTTATGGAGGTTTGTGTCACAAGCATTTTTTTAATTTAAAATATTGAATAATATCAACGTTTGCTACGCCATCTTTGGACTAGTGCTCGGAATGACGTCATTTTGTTTGTAACTGCGTTTTGTTTTTGTATGCGTTTACGTTTCGGAGCTACCATTCCACAGACAGAAATACATAAATATACACGTGTTAAACTTTTTACTAACCCTCTGTTTGCGTTGGGTGATAAAAATCATTGATTTATCCCAGAGATATACTCGTCGATGATATATCGATTCATCAAACAAATGAACAGCAGATGTTGCCCGTTGCCCTATGGCCGGAAAAACAAATTGCCTGGACTACATCGAGCTGATACATTCCTCGATCGGAACTCTGTTGTTAACATAATAAGGTTGTTTTTGCAAAGTTGAAAAAGAAACCAATAAACGGCGAATGCAAAGTTAGTCTTTGTCTAGGATAGTATAAGGTTGTTTTCGCCGTGGAATAAAGGCAGTAAAGAGAAATGTGGGCGATTAATGCGCGCAGGCAGCTCGGAAACGCGTCGCTTAGCGATGCAATCACTAACGTCGCAGCTTCCGAAGATACAGAGGGCTCACTACAAGATTAAACTATTCAAATATGTTCCGATGTGGGGTGTTTTAAGGAGTTACGCCGTCGTCTGCGGTACAGAGGGGGATCCTCATTCTGGGTCGTGGCTGGTTCAGCAGGGTTCCATTGCAATACAGCGGAGCAATACAGCTGTGTAATGGGAGCGTTTGAGTCAGCTACCATGTATGATTGGAGGTCATTAGGATAAGTTTGTGGTGTCGAATTTGTTTTGTTAGTGTTAAGAGAATTTAACGAAGCGTGTTGCCGTTGATCATTCTTATGTAAAACCTCTTGACGAAGCCTGTTCTGTTACCGATATAATATTATTTTTTTGCTGGAATAAATTATATAAAAATTCCCAACTTGGAAAGTTGATGACAATCATGCAGTAAGTATAATTTGGTAACAACATTGGTCCTAACTGAGTAAGTATTCGAGAAACCGCTTCAATATCTTAATAACATCGTATAATAGTAGGGGATCCGAATAGGAGACGACCTTAACCCAGCTGTTTATTCGATAAAAAGAATTTTATATCAAATTTAATATGATAAGTAATATATGGCGAATACGTTGACTGAAAATTTTCAGTCCAGTAGGTATATCATTAATTAAAAAATTAAAAATCAACTTGAAAATAAAAATCGCAATTGCTTGTTTAATAAACAAATTACATACCAATCGAAAGTATGAAGCTTATAGAATATGCAAACGTTAGGTAGACTATTTCTTCCCATCATAACTATTGGTTAGGTAGATACATATAAACTAGGTAAGTCTGTACTAATAACTTGCACTAAACCTAACGTATTAGTATGTAATTTATTTATTAAACAAGCAATTGCATTTTTTTAAAGTTCATTTTTAATTATTTTTTTAATTATGTAAGTACTGGACTGAACATTTTCAGCCTACCTATACGCCATATTACTTACCATATAAAATACTTTTTATCGAATAAACAGCTGGGTGAAGGTCGTCTCCTATTCGGATTCGGTTAGACCATAATCTTTAACAACTGTATTAGATATCGTTTAGTGTCAGCGCCGAGTGTGTTTTGTTACGCTCCCGCCGTCTGTCTCTTGTCTGGCGCTTGATGGATGAGCTCGGTATTGGCTAGACGCGGGTTAATACATTAGCACATACTACAGTGTTATATAACGGCTAGAGTCTAGCCGCAGTGTGGCCCGCGGCCCTGGGGTTGAGCATCCTTGTGCTAGAAAATATCTTTGAGCACAAGAGTATCTTTAAGCTTCAATACTAAGACTATAAACGCGGTGCCAACCTTAAATTCCCAGATAGATGGATGAGCAAGTACGCCGTTCGTCGCTGGCTCGGCGACCATACTCGCCCGTGAGTCACCCTAAGGGTGCCTTTCCACCAGAGATGTGCTACGCTACGTTGCTATGGATGTGTTTGATGTCCACCAATCATATTCATTGGTCCACATAGTAAGTAAGTATTAAACTCTTTATTGCACAAAAGAAATACATTTTCCAAAAAGCACTTATATGAATAGCCCTCACACATACACATAGCATAGCATAGCACTGGTGGAAACGGGTTTACTAAGCTATGTTTTTTATACGGAAAGATGTGTTCTGTGGATGAGGGCTCTGGATGCGTACTGTGGATGCGTGCTTTGGATGCGTGCTACGGATGCGTGCTATGGATGGTCGCGGGTGGTGTAGCAAGGTGTAGCTGCGCATCTTCCTCGCACAGCGGCCCCGCGGATGCGCATCTTCATAGCGCATCTTTCTCGAACGGCTACATAGCTTAGCATTAGGTAGTGCAAATGGTCACATAGTTTCGTAACGTAGCTTTCACATCCTCGAAGCATAGCTGCATAGCACATCTCTGGTGGAAAGCCACCCTAAGTTCGCGAACGGGCGAAAAAAGGGTCGAGCTTTAAATACGCGTACTTACTCGCCCGTCTATCCGGGACAAGGACTATGATGAAATGCCTCTATGCTAGTAATTTCACCAGTTGTCTTATCCCCACACCGTAACAACAATTTGTTAAGGAGCTTTACATCCTAGAGTCCTTAAGCTAAGCACAGTGGTTAAGCTGATCTAAATTATTTCTGTGGTTCATATTCAAAGTGGCTTCCTGGGATTTCCATGAGTTAATGTAAATATTGACGATGTTACAGCTGTTCCGTCGGTGTGATTCTAGGCACTTTGCAAACTAACTACATAGAAGGTAAACAACGTAAGATAATGTGAAACTATTACCTAGTTTAAGTAATGTTACAGAATTTGAGAATATTGTGACAATTTGGAAACAAAAACCTCGACGATGAAGCTTACCTACGCCTCTATTCTAGGCGTCGAAATTCAAATCGTATTTGACCTGTTATGTATTTTTTTTTATTCGGCCGCCATTACTGTCAAGTAAATAAGAGCTATCAAAACCATCATAGAACCGTATCGTCTTTGACCTGTTATGTTTTTTTTAATTCGGCCGCTACTGTATAGTAAATAAGAGCTAACAAAACGTTGACAAAACGATATCAGGTCAAAGATGATATAATTTTTATCGCCTAGAATCTCGGCCTTTGATAGCTCTTATTACTTATAGTAATGGCGGCCGAATAAACAATACCATAACAGGTCAAAAGCAAGATTGTTTACCGTCGTAGAATAATTACAGGCCCAGAAAGGAATTAACCATCGGTTTTCTGTGACAAGGTTCTATAGTGGCTCAACAAGTACCTTAAGTTTTAATTGTTAATGTGCTGATTGAGGGTTCTCTGCTTTTTGGCAGAAATATGTTTGGCAAAATATCGTTTCGCAACCGTTTCATTTTCCAAACCGCTTTTTTTTCTGTGACTGTAAATATTCCACGTTTTTTTATAAAAAACGTACCTAGCCTAATCCATAGGTTTCTACACGATGGTAATGAAATAAATCCTGAAATCTTTACAAATACAGAAAAAGATGGTTGGGAAGGCAGGAAACCGTAATATAGAGGTACGAGTATTTTATGTCTTTTCTAACTTTTTATGGTTATAAAACAATTCCAAGTTAATAGCTTAAATATGGTATGGTGGTGTATGGTTTGTAAGTGTGGATGAATCAATACAAACGCAAAATAATCAAGACCCCCTTCTTTTAGAGCTGATAGCTGATTAAAGTCAAACCGTAAAATAAGCTTTCTTTTAAAATTTACCAGCCTATCCGTTTGGAACTACGATATCATAAACAGACACACACACTCCTAGATACACCGATACATGGATACACACGTTAAAGTTATAACAAAACTGATAAACGTTCTTTATTTATGTTCTACAATTTTCTATCATCGTAGAAAACAATTCTTATAAAACAAAATCCAGCCTGAAAATACCAAGACTTAGCAAATATTGTATGAGAGCAAACGGACACAAACACAATATTAGTCAACTCTTCAATTCTCTTGTAAAGCTGGCACACATAATGCGCGAAGCGATGTGGCAACCTATTTTCTGTGGAATAACACGCATTTCCGCGAGAATGTAACGTGCGAAGTCACGTAACTTGTTTGACACTAGATAATGATAATATCGACGGTAAAAAGCGTAAACGCTGTAACCCGCAAAATCAAACTTTACACCAGAGCCAAAAAACTTTTGAAATTTTACAAAAAAAATCATATCTTTTTTTTTATTTGAGCGATCGGTGCCATTTTTATACTATATATGTATTTTCAAATTCCCTATTAGATCATATGCCTGTCGTGTACCAGAAGTGACTAGGTTTCTTTTTAGTGTCGGTTACAGCAACCTGACTTTTTTTTTCAATACGATAAAACGCTGTTAATGATTTTGTTAAATGTATGGAAAGGTAATAATCAGTGTGATTTCTAATAAGCGTAAGTGATGTAACCACCATTCTTTAAATGTTGAGGACTGCCTAAATTGATGTTACGCTGCAGTGCTTGCAGTTTAAAAAAATCATAATTGTATTCAATGATAGATGTCAAAAAAGGTTATTGATATTAAAACGACGTAAATATGAGATAACATTTATTAATCCTTTTTTTAAATGTTATCCTAAAGAATTAATTAATACGAATGTGTTTGTATGTGTATGTAAATATATTTTCAATCCTCCATTAGATATAAACATCCGAACATCTACATATAAATATATAAATATATAAATATATACATGCTTATAAACATTTACAATACAAGTCTAGTTGAAAAAAATAAATCCTTTAATTTAACGATAATTATGCATCGCTACAAACACTTCGTATAAAAGAAGTATATTATTATGATAAATTAAATATCACAAGTTAACTTACTCATGAAATAAAGTCAATTAAAATTAAAAACATCAATGTTTAACAAACTGAAAAGCTTAAGACACTATACTAGCGTTTCTGCAAACTAATAACTATTATCAAAGTATTGTTAAAATTCGTAAAGTAGTTTTAATTACTTATAATTATGTAAAGCAACACTTAATTCTCAGAATTTATCATACATACTAAGAAGTTACTATTTAAATGAAATAAGAATTCATTAGTATAGTATTAACTATTCACATTATTTGCACTGGTTTACTATTAAAATAGATATAATTACATTTCAAACTTTTGTTGTCACGCGGTGAAAGACCGTTACACCACACACAACTTGATCCCACGGCGGTCTCAGACTGACTGATCGGGGCGGTAAGCCGTTACCCACACAGCATGAGCGCGTATTTAAAATACGGTAAACTCAAGCGACCAATAATAAGCAAACTTTTAAGAAATGAGGTAAAGGTCAGTAATATTTTTGCGTATTACTTCATATTTGGTGTAACTTGTGAGTATTCACATTATGGTGTCTGATTAAAACGTAGTAAGTCACTATCATCTAAATATATTTTACAGAAAACGTAGTAAGTGTAGTGTCACTTTTTTTTTCAATAAGCGTAAACGCTGTAAATGACAGTGGAAATGGTTTTACGCACGCAGTAAGCTACTGGACTCGAAAAATTTGTAAAATATGAATTGGTGTAAATGCAAATGCACAATAAAGACCTGTTTTTTGGCGGCTTACAGCAATTAATTTTGCTATATGTCAAAAAAGTACATACAATTTCAACGCTGTACAGAATTTTCTAATCGTCGTAGAGCCACGAGACCCGGACCATTCGACGCAGAAAAAAAATCTGATTCCGAATATGCAAAAAAAATTTTTTGGTACATTGTGGGTTACAGCGTTTACGCTTTTTACCGTCGATATATGATAACATGTCAAAAACAATATGGTTTTAACAAGTAGAATAAAGCCTCTGCTCTAATACTATAAAAGCATTACGCAAGTGGGCACCAAACTCACGTGTCTTCGGCTCCACCGAGGCCACTTGTATTGAATTCGCCTCGCTTGCTCTGTATACAAACCCTATCGCAACATCTCGATCACTCTTACAATAACAGCTGTCCACACCCGAAGAATAACACCCTTCCATCCCTTTCCTGGTAGTACGAACTGGCCGACGAGTGAGCGCGACGCCAGATTCACCCGACCATCGATCAGGCTGACTTATGGCCGATATGTCGCGAGGGCCGCCGCGGCGTTTATTTATGTACTACCCGCTTTTTTGGGAATTGAAACTTTGAGGGACGTAAGGAATTGTTTTTTAGTACCGGGCAAAATGGGGTGAATCGAGATTCGAGGTGTAAATAGAAAACAGCCTAAAATAAAGCATATTCTGCTAATTATAAGACTGAGATTTTAACGTAACTTTCCAATAGGCTTGGAAAGTTACGTAGCATGTAGTAGTAACCATTTCAAACCGGTATCAAAATGGTCATGTGCGGTAAAAACTCAAAAGTAAGTAGACGTTGAAGTTTCGTTGCAGTTGCGTTTCACCGTCTGTTCAGTTATGACTCGAATCGCGAATCTATTCGGGGTGAATCTTACGGTATCTGTAAGAGTTTTTTTATTGGATAAGTAAATAAAAGTAGAAAATACTGAAAATAAATATTGAGTGTACAAAGTTTTTAAAATAAAATAAGCCTTAGAATAATAACAAATACAATAATAGTTTCATCCAGCCGACGTGTCAAACTTGAAGCCACAAATGGAAGCAAGTACGATCGTCTTCTCGTACAACACGCACACAAGTGCACAAATAATATCGTAGTGAGCAGACCAAATTTGGTCTGGTTTGAGTGACATCACATTTGTGCATGGGCTAGGTTCCTATGTCTTATTATTGTAATAAGCCTAGAGCTTGGAACCAGGACAATTTTTGAAACATAGTCCCTCATGATTTTTTAACAATATTTGTCTGGATCTCACCTTTCAAACAAATTAAAGGGCCTCGATTCAACACGGTAAAACAATATTGCTTGTGACTTGTTATCGTATCGTCAACATTTTGATAGCTCTTATTTTCTTGACAGTCAAACCGGCCGAGTTAAACACAATACAATAACATGTCTTTTAAAAGAGTTTTACCGAGTTGAACAGAGGCCCTGGGCAAGTGGTTGTGTTTAATAATCGTACCGTTACACCAAAAAAGGCCACTAACTACATATAAATATTGTTATGTATAAGGCATTTAAAAGGAGGGTGGGCTAATTGACCTGTATGACCATGAGGACAAGCAATATGTCACCGGATAGGTACCTAGTTCTAAGTTGTAAAACTATTACCATGGCAGGTAGTTCGAAATCTTTGAGTGATAAAATTTATCGCCATGCAAAGAAAGCGGTGTTTCAAAGTAATTATGCTAACGTCGTCTATGTAGGCGTCCCGATGTTCCAGATTTTTTAAATATTTCTCGCAGTTATTTGAGGTTTCCCGCTACACAAAATCGTTGTAGCATTAAAAAGGATATCTGATGATATATTGCTTATTGTTATTGGTTTCTAGGCCAGTGTTCATACATTTCTTCCCATTATCGTTCAATGTGGTTACGGATAGAGTATAAAATCCTCGTCTACTACCACAGCAGTTACGGCCTTCTTTAGTATTACGCCAGCGTATACAATTTACGTTTTTCATTTATCTCAAATAACTTAGCTCTAGACTTAACAGCGAATCCTTTCCCGGCTCTGGCGGGGCGCCAAACGGTTCCAATTTATTTTCATTTACAGCTTACGTATATTTCGCGCCGCCGAAGATTGCTAAAGCCTACGGCTGTGAAATCAGGAAACTAGTCAAGTGCGAGACTGAATATTTAATATTGCCTTTAAAGAGTCTATTACAACGCAACGGTTTGCAACGCAATCTTCTGAGGTAAAACGCAAACCCATTCTTGTAAAAATAACTTCAAAGTTTGTTATAGAGCCATTACAAACTTGGATTCAAAGAAACCACTTTAAAAATGTTTGGGAAGATTAAAATAACCTAAGATTAAAGTCCCAGAACTTGACGTAAATAGTACGGCATAAGGAAGCCCCTTCTATACCTACCGGTCCAGAATATAGTTTTAACTTTCCAAATCATGTCAAAAGCAATATTGTTTTACAGAGAAGAATAGAGCCCTAGATTTGTAATTATAAAAGGCAAGTATCATAATGAAGATTAAGGCTGCGGCTCCACTGAGCCGGAGATGAGCGGAGTGGAGCGGAGCTGTGCCAATATTAACCAATAGAATTTTAACTAACGTGCGCAAGGCGCGCTCGACCTGACCGCATGCGTCTTCTATTGTTTAATATTGGCTCAGCTCCGCTCCGCTCGTCTCCGCCTCAGTTGACCTGCAGCCTAAACAGACAGGACAAACAGACGGACACCAAAGCGCTATTATAAGTGTTCTGTTTTCCATTTTGAGGTACGGAACTCAAAAAAAGAAGACATTGCACCTCGTTTCATTGAACTGACGTAATACCAAAGAAAGGGCTAACTAGAATGTAGTAGTCTAAGGATTCTATACTCTATGGCAACAACATTAAATTTAAAATGTTCGTACCATTACTATGCAGTTACATGACGGCGGTGGAGTGCGCATAGGCGCGCGCGCACCGATTCAAGCTATTTCAGATGATCTACGGCCGCGGCTGAAATAACAATTAGTTACCGCAGATACTCCGAGAGCATTAAAATAGACGCTGAAACTAAACGCTTTATTCATATACGAGTGCATCACACGTCTGAAACATTTGTTATTCTGAAATTATCTTGTCATATAGGTAAACGGTTGCACAGTGTAAATTAACATACACAAACAAATTATTGTACAAAACAAAATCGAAAATAAAAACAATGCAGATAAAAGAAGTATTTACAAAGTTGAACCTATCACTTTAAGGAATCTTTTCCAGCTAACCATTGTGAGATTGAGAAAAGTGAAAGGTTGTGAATCGAGCTGGCAAGTGTATAAAATGTATCCAGGAGAAGAACATAAAAATTAAACCAATTAATAAACCTTTTAGGAAATAGGTTCTAGGTTCTTAGTGACAAAACAAAACCCTTTTAGTTAAAACACTAAATATTACAAGATGCAGAAAATTTAATTAAGCAAAACCTGGCTTTAAATTAGAAGTTATTATATTAAAGAAAAAAAACTGTACGTTACATTAGGCTCATTTTTCGGTGGAGCCCGTGCGATACGCCAAGACTCCGCGGAGCACACTGAGAAACAAGCTTTGAAACTCTGCATACTCGTTTTGACACAAGTGACAAATACCTAAACGATTATCTGAATTTATTAAAAAACAACATAACATAAATACTACACATCCAGGTATAAAATAACTTTATAAATGAAACACTATCCTGCAGCCGAATGGATAAATACTCAGTGAGGATCAAGTTGCTCCATGCTAACGTAAACGATTATCGAAAACGGACAAAATTTATGGAATTGTCGTAGGCGCTCGACGCGATCGTCTGACAGTTTACGTCAATCCTGTACATTTTGGATAACGATAACGAACGCCGAATGCATCTTGTCTAGGGCCTCTGAATCTTTACAGACATTTGTAGTAGGTATGTAAATTTTATCGACCCATAGATTTCCATCAAAACTTCCCCAAACAAAAGTTACATATTTATAGAATTGCGTCGGTGTCGTCGTAAGTTAGTATCGGATCTCCGGAGTTGTGCCGAGTCACAGCGAGTCAAGTCGAGTTATCGTTATCGGATCGGGCACGCGATGGACCGATAGCAGGACAAATCGAGGGACGACAATATTATTTGAGGGTAGTTTTCATGTTTCAGACGAAATTATTTTAATTTAACTGTTGCTTATGGCTTGGTCCGCGGAGAAGTTATCGGGAATTGTGAAATTTTCCGAGATGATTAGCAATTTCAATGAATCTAAAATAATAAATAATCATAATTGTGATGATGATTTACCTACTTACAATTATTTTTATAGTTGAGTACCAGCAATACTCATAATGCGTTTTTATATAAAGTTGAGTTTCAAGAAAAACTATGGGAGCGCCAAAGTTCAACTAAAATTGCAACTCCTATTATCGGAACTCCGAAAATGAATTTTTTATACCGCTGGAACCGTAAACTTTTCAGAAGTTCTGAAATATTTAATGAGTAGATAAGACTAGGTTAACTAACCTTTTTTTTTTTTTTTTTTTTTTTTTTTTTTTTTTTTTTTTTTTTTTTTTTTTGACAGGGTGGAAAATGCTTTATGCATTCCCCTCACCATGGGAGTGGCGAGGGGATATGTGGGACTCACCCCGTCACCCCCCCTCCGAATGAGAGGGGGCATCGGAGCGCAACCCACTAAAAACCACCCTGGCGTACCCCCCTGCCGGATTGGCAAGACGCCGTGGAACCCGCCAAAGCTTTCTCCACGACGTCTACCGGCCGCCCCAGCCATTTGCCGGGGCTTCCCGCGTCGAGGGAGAGAGAGGCCGAGTACGCGTGGCCCCTCTCCCAGACCGCCCAGTGGCTAGCCTACGGCGGGCGAGGGACTCCCATCCCCCACCCGCAGCCACTAAGGGTTGAGGCGAGCGGCAAAACGCCGCCGCCTCACCCCCCGCCGTCTACGCCGGAGCGGATGCGCGTGAGGAGACTCCTCGCGCTCACGCTCCGAGGCCTCCTTCTGCGAGATGACACACTCGCAGAAGGAGGCCACAGCCCTCCAGGACCCGTCGCTGCACAGCATTGCAGACACAACGCTGTGCAGGGAGAGGTCCTGTCGCCCTATGGCCAGTGCCATAGTGCGGCGCTCCGCACTCCACCGGCTGCACACCTCGAGGGTGTGCTGAGCCGTGTCGTCCGGATCGCCGCACTCATGGCACTGCGGACCGGGCTCCCTCCCAATGTTGTGCAGGTAATGACCGAAGCATCCGTGTCCGGGTTAACTAACCTAACCTAACCTAACCTAACCTAACCTAACCTAACCTAACCTAACCTAACCTAACCTAACCTAACCTAACCTAACCTAACCTAACCTAACCTAACCTAACCTAACCTTCACTAGTTGGTAGAGACGCTCGACAGCCTGGGTTACATCGGTTTTTATGTCAGTCCTGAGGTTTCGTGCGGTACCTAGCTGAGTTTTGGCCCTGGTTAGGCAGGCCTTTGCCTCCGTCGTCCTGTTTATGTACTTTTCGACCTTTGGCGGGCTTCTCATTGCGTCTACTGACTTTCTCCTGTAGCCTGTCGAGGTTCCGGCAACCTCAACCGAGGGCCTTCGTGTCGTGGTTTCCTGAGAAAGCGCTTTGTTTGGCATCTGTCCAATGGAGGGCCCCAGAGACTTTGTCGCGGTCAATGGAAAGGGTTTTTGGGGATGGGTTTCCGGTTTTCCGGACTCCCACTCACCGATGCTGCGCCTCACTTTTGAGGACTGCGGCGATCCTGCGCACTCGGCGTTTGCAGTGGTCGGGGACTGGAAGTCCATGTTACTGGTTCTCTTGGTTGGTGTCCGGTGTGTATACATTTTTAATGGGGGAGGAGGTGGTGAGTCGTTTTCTTAAGTAGGGGCTTTCTGACCCTGTCAATGTATTTCCGTACCAATACGGTTTGTCGATGTTTACGCTTAGAATAATAAAGAAGAATAGGTAAGAACGAAAAAGAATAACCTGGGTTAAGTTAAGAATAAATAAACTGGGTTAAGTTTCGTGAGAAACTTATCCAGATTATGCAAGACACAAAACTCACCACACAAGAATTAGAAAATGCACACAGCACTACAAAAATAGACAAAACAATAGACAAATATACCGAAGCCATTACAGACACATGCAGACACACCATACCAAACAAAAAACAAACAGATACACTCACCATGCCGTGGTGGTCCGAGAATCTCGCCGAGATGAAAGGAAAAGTCGCCACCAGAAGACGCAGGATCAGGAACGCAGCGCCGGTCCGGAGAGAAATGGTTGTAAAACTTTACCTGGAAGAAAAAGATAAATATGAATGCGCCGTGAAGAAAGCTCAAATTGAAAGCTGGAGAGACTTTTGTGAGAAGCAGGATAGAGAGGGTGTCTGGGAGGGTATATATAGAGTGATGGGAAGAACAACAAAAAGAGAGGAAGACCTCCCCATGGAAAAAGAAGGTGAAGTGCTGAATGCCAAGGCTTCAGTGGAGCTGTTAGCAGAAACATTTTACCCCGAAGATCGAGTAGAGGATGACGATGAGGAACACCGCCAAACACGACAGCGAGCGGAAACGGTAAATGAGCTGAATCATGTTGACATGCATGACCCACCTTTTACCCTCCACGAACTCCAAAAGGCAATCAAATCCTTCAACCCGAAAAAAGCCCCGGGAGCTGACGGCTTTACGGCCGATATCTGTGCCCAAGCAATAGCTGGCGATCCCAATTATTTTCTGGCGCTGTTAAACAAATGCCTGTTGCTTAACCATTTCCCGAAGGCCTGGAAGGAAGCAACGGTGGTTGTCCTAAGAAAGCCGGGCAAAGATTCCTACAGAGTGCCCAAATCCTACAGGCCGATTGGGCTCTTGCCTGTACTGGGAAAAATATTTGAAAAGATGCTAGTCGCCCGCCTAAAGTTCTACTTGTTGCCGAAAATGAGTCCTCATCAATATGGTTTTATGCCCCAAAAGGGCACCGAAGACTCCCTCTATGCTCTTATGCAACACATCCGTGTACAACTAAATAAAAAGAAGATTCTTACACTTGTATCACTGGATATAGAGGGAGCCTTCGATAGCGCATGGTGGCCTGCCATTAAAGTACGATTGGCGGAGGAAAAATGCCCTTTGAATTTGAGGCGGGTGATGAGCAGCTATCTCACAGATAGGGTAGTGGGTGTAAGGTACGCCGGAGAAGAAGTCAAAAGTGGAACAAGCAAAGGATGTGTACAAGGTTCTATAGGCGGACCAATTCTCTGGAACCTATTACTGGACCCACTGCTCCAAAAACTAGCAGAGAAGAAAGTGTACTGCCAAGCCTTTGCAGACGACGTTGTGCTGGTTTTTGATGGTGGGACAGCACTGGATATAGAGAGACGTGCCAATGCCGCTCTCGAACATGTTCGGGCGTGGGGCTTCAAAAATAAGTTAAAATTCGCACCGCACAAGACAAAGGCAATGGTTATTACGCGAAAGCTAAAATTTGATGCACCACGCCTAAACATGGGGGGGATCGATATTGACATGTTTCGGGAAATCAAGCTACTCGGACTCACAATAGACGCGGCACTCACTTTTAACACACACATAGCCAATGCTTGTAAAAAAGCAATGGCTATGTACAAACACCTTGCCAGAGTAGCCCGAGTTAGCTGGGGGTTGCACCCCGAAGTAATAAGGCTAATCTATGCAGCTGCAGTTGAACTGACCATCCTGTATGCCGCAAGCGCATGGGCACCGGCCGCTAGCAAACTGGGCATACGAAAGCAACTGAACGTGGTCCAACGAGGCTTTGCTCAAAAGCTGTGTAGGGCCTACCGTACAGTTTCTCTGAACTCAGCACTGATACTGGCTGGAATACTCCCTTTTGACCTCCGAATACGTGAGGTGGCATCATTATATGAAGCCAAGAAGGGAGTATTCCACCCGGCGCTGGGAGATAGGGAAATTGAGCGGATGGCCCCAGCGATTGAGGCCCCGCATCCAGCAGAGCAGATGAGCCTGGAGTTCAAAAACCTGTTTGACGAGGAACAATACTTAAACAGCAACAATTTCGATGTGCGTATTTTCACGGACGGCAGTAAGATTGAGGGTAAGGTCGGTGCTGCGTTATCCTTGTGGAATAACGACGCCGAAACCAAAGCCCTCAAGCTTACTTTATCGTCTTATTGCACCGTCTACCAGGCAGAGCTCTTGGCTCTTCGCCGAGCGGCGGATGAGGTCTTCAAAAGCAAGAAAACCACGTTTGGTATCTTCAGCGACTCCATGGCGGCCCTCCAGACCATTACCTCCGATTCCCCCCATCCTCTTGCAGTGGAAACCAGAGACATCTTCCGCCGCTGTAGAATCCAGGACAAGAGTGTCTCCTTGTTCTGGATAAAAGCCCATGCAGGGTTTGAGGGGAATGAAAGAGCTGACCAGCTCGCAAAGGAGGCCGCCCTGAGGTCGAAGAAGAAGCCAGACTATGACCAGTGCCCTGTCTCGTTCGTCAAGCGTATGATCCGTTTAGGGACGATTGACGAATGGGATAGCAGATACAAATCTAGCGAAACGGCGCTTATCACAAAATTGTTCTTCCCCAGTGCGACTGCGGCTTACAGGATCGTTCGAAAACTCAACGTATGTAGGTTCACAACACAGCTCATGACGGGTCATGGTGGATTCTCCGCATACTTGAATCGTTTCAAGTGTAAGGAGGATCCGTCGTGCCCCTGTGAGCGAGGAGTAGATGAAACCGTGCCTCACGTGCTATTTAAATGCCCAATTTTCGAGAAAGACCGATTTGAGATAGAGCAACTGCTGGGTGTCGACATGACTCCCGAAAATGTACCGTCTTTAATCAACAGCAACGATAGACTTAAGCTATTAAAGTACTGTATTAAATTAGTTAAAATTGTAATAAATAGAAATAAGATAGAATAGAAATAGTATGATATCAATATATGTAAGAATATAAGTGAAAATCATACGTCAAAACAAAGTTGATAAATAATAGAGTAGACTTAGGAACAAAATTCAATGTATGACTAATATTAACCACCATTCTTACCACGTAAATATGTATAAGTGATTTTTCTTATCCTATAATTTAAGTTAGCATAAAATATCATTAAGATAACCAAATGTCTGGACACCGTCCGGAGTGTTTGTTTCCTGTCATTCCTCTGTAATTAGTATAAAGACAAACTGTATTAAATTGTAAGAAAGAAATAAAAGAAATGATTACCAGTTGGAGGGAGGTGGGACCAATAAATGAAAAAAAACCTAACCTAACCTGGTTTGATTTATATAAATCCTGAAAAAGTAACAGTTGCAAAAAAAAACACGTTAGGAGTTGCGATGTTTAGGTCTTACAAATCGTTATGAGTAAAAATAATTAGGTGAACCAATATGGACCCAAAAACTATATTATGAATAAAAATCAAAGTTGCTTCAATACGAAAGTCATTATGAATTCCTCCTTTTGGCAAGTTTTTGAAAGCTGCACGTTTTCTTATGTCTTCCCAAGGCTAAGAAATCCAATAATTCCGCTTCGATGCCCGCGGTTCCTTACGACATAACTCGACGTCTATCGGACAAGACCTGATGAAATCGATATCAGCTATTGGGTGCTCATAACCTTCGGTAATGTCCCATGGGCTGCGAGAACTATTTACGAGATACCTGTCTCGTTATGACCAATTTGTTATATTTTTTGAGGATGGATAAAAAAAATGTTAAAGGTAAAGTCAAACCAGCGAATTGCGTATAGTCGGTTTCGTAATTTCTGCTGCATTGGGTTCGATACAAGACTCCTGTTTGGTTCACACGGCAAAATGAGTTGGACCTCTGTAGTAGAAATTACGCAACTGAAATACACGGCCGCGACCGCGAGAAATATTTTAAATCGATAAAGGAAAAATGACTGGAGTACGAATCATAAGTCCGAAAAAAAAAAACATACCTAGTAGATAAAATACGAAACTTTAAAAATGCAAGTTTTTTTTGCTTCACTCCCAAATATTTTACCATCTTTTGCTAAAAAACGTTTCACAAACTGATTCATTTTACAAACACATCATTTAGCAAAACGGTTTTTCTCCGAAACTGTAAATATTTCAGAATTTTATAAAATTAATCTAACTTAACCTATAGGGTTCTGCATGATGGGCCTGAAATTAATTATGTTTCTGAAATGCATGAGTTTGTGAAATGCAACTAAGCAAGTGATTGCATACCTTCCCAAATATTCGAAGGATTTCCACGCAACTACACGTATACTTATACAAGGATAACCTCATCAAGTCATCAAGCAGCTTCCTGCCCCGCCGCAAGACGCGCGGTTCACCCTCTTTTACGATAATCGCAGGCGCATTGTCCGCGGCGGAGGCAGACAAAGCCGCGGCCCTTTGTAGCCGCGCCAATCGGCTGGAACGCTGGATAAACTGGTGATTGTTTCAGTGATTGAATTCCGCGCCAAGTGCGTGTTGAAAAGAAGCGAGGACGAGGAAAAGATGACCTTTATCTGCTTTTAGTTCCGTAGATTCACATTTTCTATAGGTTTTGTACCTATCTGAGAACTTACCTACATATACATTTAAACTGAAACGGTGATGAAGATATCATTATGACAATAACGCTAGGGATATTCTATGTTTTAAAAATGTTTTATTTGATGTATGATCCACATGTATTGTACCTAGCATTCAATAAATATGATCAAGTTATTTGTATTTTTTCTTAAATGATTTATTTGACCTGTAAGGTTGTCAAGGCTTTGAGTTCAACGCGTTAGAACTGTCTAAAAAATAGTTCCCTACTAGGATGTAACATAATAAACTTGTAATGTATTTAACATCAAATCATAATATTACAATAACAAATAATGTTCCGTAAACTAATGTTATTATTTACTTAAAATGGTACAATAACCAATTAATCATGATACATTAATTACTTTTAATTTTGCAGTCGGCTCTCCAACTATTATGTTTCATTCCTAGTAGCTACGTATAGCATGCATTAACTGGTGCATGAAATTACTTATCCGGTTTTGCTAGAAAATAAAACAAGAAAGTTAAAACAACTAAAAAATTACCCTCCAAGGGCTCTATAATATTGCAAACATTATAAAACCTCTTATATACTTGACAGTAATCACTGCTGAGTCAAAAACAATACGGTAACATGTCAAAAGCATCATTTTTTACCGAGTAGAACAGAGCCTCAAGACACTAAACCGATAGCAAAACTTGAATCATCTTATCCGATAACGGGAACAATTCATTTATCCCGTAAGAACAGCGCAGGCGGCGCCAGTGGTGCGGCACTAACGCCGGTATCGCGGGTTCGATGCCGCGGAACCTCTTTGTAGCGGGCGCGGGAGTGCTCCTGATGTGCTCTGACAATTGTGCCGAGAACTACTTATAGTTCAAGCCGGTACTTGGATAGTGCAACTCTATAAGTAAGTGCATGTTAAGCTGTAGCGACGTCATTTTTTATCGTATTTAAGTAGCGTCGAGTTACAGTACTTCCAGCTTGATAATACTCGTAGATCACACTTTTGTCAATCGTGTTTTATAGAATAATGAAGATCGATTATAAGAATGTATTGCGATTGTTTCTTTCATACCGATATGTATGATTCAGTTGACGTAAATATTTGTATTTAAATACAGATAAATAAAATTGGGTATTCTTAAACAGATCATCATTTGTCTTTATTATTGCAAAAATAGTTCTGCTTTTGGTTAACAAATTTGCAATCCTTCAGATGTGTTGTACCTTATATTTTTATGTTTGATTTACCACCATTACCAATGTCTGCATTCCTAAAATAATTAATTTACACACATCCAAAATGTGTAGAAATAAGAAATATACTTACAAGGCTAGAGGTCCCAAATTTAATATCCTCTAAAAGTAAATATTTGTATGGTTAGCTAGAGATTTCTTTCCTTAGTCATGGACTTCTTCTATGTACCTACTTAAGAATGTGTTTTAAAATAGTTTCATTATGTTTATAGTTTTCAAGTACCTATAGTACAAGCCTAGAGCTTAGTTTGGGACAAGGTAATTTTGTCCCCTGATGATATTTAGTAAGCCCTGCAAGCGATCCCTGAGGAAACACGGCCGTTCCCTCTCAGCAGCAATTAATCACCTCTTACAAACTACACCAGACAGTTTAATAACTTAATAGCGGCAAGAAAGCCCGCGATCACGGTGGATGGCTGGCGATAAGCACGCTACTGGGCGGAATGACAACGGGTTTATGTTGATGGTGGCAAAGGCTTTTTTTGGGTGGTTGGCTAATTTCATAAACAATTTAGGGTGGGGTGTAAAAGTTGGATTTGTTGACTTGAAAATAAAGGGGCTCGAAATTTGGTGATGAAATTTTGCTATGGAATTTTTGATATTAGAAATTTAATGTCTCTTAATTTAAAAGATGTATAATATTAAGAAATTGTCTGTATCTTTTCCTATTTTATTTTTCGTAGCCAAAACTAATTTCCGCATAGATGTTTTTCGATCTTTTCCAATTTATTGTTTTATCTTTATCTGACAGGTTATCAGAAAACAAAGCGTATGGAGACGCAAGCGTATAGGTAGGTACCTAGATAAATACTTAATCTACCAGGTAAGTTAAGTATGTACTTACCTAGTAAATTGTAACGTTGCATTTTCTGCGTGAAACGGAACCTAAAGACTGGGGAAATATTTAAGGTGTATATGGCATTACTGTTCATTACTTTTGTATGTCAAACGTCAACACCATAGTTCACAGAGTACCTTTTTTATATACCGTAATAGAGACCTATCTCCGCGGTCAGAAAAGGTAACGCGAAAGTGTCGCCCTCTGAACTTGTGATTTGTAACTATCTGTCAGATTCATATACCTATATATATACACACAAGCATAGGCACCCTGAATTACTCTTTTCAATTTATTCTAAACGTGGTGTACTTTTTTGCTGATTTTGGATTTAATAACATAGATCATGCCAGCAAAAAAGTAACCCACGCTAAAGATGATAAAATAATAACACTTCGAATATTTTATTATTTATTACAGGCTTTATTTACATCCAACGAAGTACAGAATTCAACATTAATACACTTAAAAATTAAAACTAAACGTATTTAAATTAACATTACACTAAGCTACACAAATATTAAAGATATAAATAACAACCACCACTATAAAAAGGGCACCCCCTCTAGCAGGTCCGCTCGCGGCATGGTCCCCATGACCTGGCTACATTACCCCTCTGGATAGCTAGCCCAATCCTTTGGGAGAGGTAAGCACCAGCTCTAGGATCTCCGGAGGATTCTATGAACCGGGAGGACAGGGCCTTAATAAAGCTTTTCATATCATCTGACCAAGGTCCCATGGTTTCCACTGCAAAAAATGAATGGCCCCAAGTTATCCGGATTTAAATGTACTGGACTTTTTCGGCTAGCTCACCAGTGCATGGTAGGCACTGTGCCTAGTATGTGGGGTGACTATAGGTATTGCAAGTCATAAACACAACCAAATAATAGTTATTATCCGTTGAAAATTATAAAGTCGGTTATTTTTTGTTAACAAACTTTAGAATTACATCCATACATATAACAGATCTGCGGGTCTATTATGATCGTGTTTATTGATGCGGATAAAACTTCTGATACTTTCTGGACAGAGGCCCGTTTCACGAAGCTACCAGTTACAAATGACAAGCGGAAGTCTCGTTCTAACTCCTTTTTGCTAGAAAAGGAGTTCCGCTTGTAATTTGTAACTTGTAGCTTCGTGAAACGGGCCAGAGTATGTAAGAGCAAAAGTGAATCCACCATGATAAAGGCGAGCATGATACAGGCCCTGAAATTTTACATGGAAGTGGTAAAGAATAACTCAGGGCGTAATTAATTGGTACTTAAATAACAATATAATTTTCTCACTAACCTGGCATTTTTTTTTGTCGGTACAGCTATGTTGCTGATACGATTATTCTGGCACGAATATTTTTCTTCGAAGTGCACATGACAAACAAGTCGGTACTTGAAAATATGACTATTTTCAAATCCTGATATGGGACCTCCAACATTGTAGACACACGTGTTAAACATCTCCTTATCCTTGCCCGGATTCGGAAACTTATGTAAAGTCTCCTTGGATCCTGAATGAAAAGAAACTAGCCCAAAATATTATATTAGCCCAGTATATATAAATGTGCCGCCAGTGTCAAACTCAAGTCAAACCGTGAATCGACCAGAAGCTACCAAATTTTACAATGTGTTGCAATACATTAAAATAAATATCTCCCGTTCGAACATGTGTCTTTTTTTGTGCTTGTGATTTTAGAATTTTCGTGTGCTGTTACTATCTTTATGCAAGTACTTGGTGTAATCTTAAAGTTTTGAATGTTAAATGAAAGAAAACACCTTCGCGTCATAATAAAAAATCTACTGTAAATATAACAATGTCTTTGAGCTGGTCATACTACCCTACTGATGTTCTTTTTCGAGCAATAACACCATCTATCGCAGTTTTCTGTTATCAGGTACTCAAAGAACAGACCAGATGCCGTAAAGTGCCATCTATACGTGTGATTTAAAGATGCGCGAAAATAATACTGCCGAAGAAAACGTCATTTAGTTCCATAGGATTCTTTGCTCTTTAGCCTCCTTTTTAATTTGACATACTTATCCGTTACTTCAACCCGAATAGCCAGTACTGAGATTGTGCACCCTGCCATAGTTTTGTAGGTTGGTGTTGCCGCGTTAGGGAAATTACTATAGGATTATGGGATTATTAAATATTTGGTATAAATCAATAAATGGAGTAAATAGTTATTTACATTTATTCAATAAACAAAACAATTTAAAGATATCTTTTGGCTGTAATTGTACATACAAGAATTAAACAAACACATTTTAGACAAAAGAACATTTAATGTAGTAAGTAATGTATTAATTAAGTACCTAATTACCCATAATAATCAGATTAAATTGTATAGCTACATTCTATGCATTTTATTGCATCTATATTTTGACTAGCTTTCTGCTTGCATAAAAATCAGCAAGATGATGGCCCATTATAAAATCAGACTTAAGCTGAACGACAGCGGAGGAGCCATCCTCGATAATATAACCAAGCTCCTGCTGTGGAGATATAGTACATACTTTCAGATATATTTCGGTGAAAGAAACTTGTAAGTATTAATTAATAACTTATTTCGGATGGAGGCATTTATTTGTTGCAATTATTCTGCAATTCTCTGACCATATGGTGAATTTTCAGTGATTGTTTCTCACACGTGGAGAGGAGGGAATGTCTTAGCGTCGAGATTACCAGGGGTTTTCCTTGAAGTTTTCCGGTAAGATTAATAATTTTGTTAACCTAAAATGTTAGCCTCATGTCTCATAGTTCATAACCGTAGTGCTAATCAGAGCAATTTCTCTGTGTCTTTACAGCTGGACTGGGTTTGTTTTTAAGCGTTTAGGGTTTTTTTAAGCATTTAAGGTTTCGTTAGCTTCGTTTAACCATATTCAGTATGTACTGATTTAAGTTTCCGTCTACATAGTTTCTGTTATTCTGTTTAGGTTTCCGAATAATTTAGCTTTCTGATTTGCCTTTATGGTTGGATGATTTATTTTGTAGTTTTGCATTCAGTTATTCCGTTTCAGACTCCAACTATATTCAGGTTCTGTAAAGCTATGAAGTAGTTTATTCAGGCATTAAGTATTTGGCAGGAACACTCTTTAGATCTGTAAGAAATAAATTCATGTTTAGGTTCCTGATCATTCAGTAAATTCATAAAATTAGTGAAGTAGGATATAAAGGTATAAACCAACCTTTAGTAGGCGTGCTATAGGCACGAGGATTCAGTAGACCTTCACAAGCTGCTGTGAGCTGCCCGAGGGTACTGTGGCTTGCAACGCAGTGTGCTGGGGCCGCGCCATCAGCTTGCCGTCCTGGTACTACATCGAGTAAATCGTCCAGGAACGAAGGTTTTCTTCAGATCAAGGTCTGTAGAAATTATATTTATAATTAGGGAATTAGGATATCAATAATAGTTATTTGAACTCAGATTGGAATTGGTGGCAACTCTATAAATAGGGACTAACAACTTACTATCTAAGAATTGTGAATTATAACATAAAACCTTTACTTTATGTAAAACGAGCTAAACATATTTTCTGGTAGAGTAAGAATTATGCGCAAAGTTATGTTCACAATTTAATAACATCATGTATAGAGCTGCATAGGAATAAAGACTGTGATATTTACTAACCTGTTTCATTAAGCTCCTCATCATACGTCCTAGAAGACTCCATATCTCTTCAACTTATTCTACAACATTTTGTCTCTTGTTTATTCCGTTTATATTCAGTATTGTCGCGTGTTGTACCTCCGGGTGGTACGATCGTCACAAAATACCAGAGGTAACTATCCAATTTTTGGTATCCAGTTACTCATCTCCTAGTCTATTTTTATGTATTATCTTGACGTAGTACTTAACGTATTAAAGTGAGACTGGTTTGTATTAAGTAAATAAATACGAGTAGCTGCATCAAGGCACTAATTTATACAGCTACTTCTGAGGTCGTCCGTACTGGCGACTCTTAACAAAATTCGTTTCTTTTAAACATGTCCGACTGTTTTTCCCTGACGGTGATCAATGGGCGGGACAAGGACGCGCGTATAGGAGTGACACGTGATAAATATTGTCAACCCTGGTTAGGCTCTTGGCGCGTTTGTCACTCCCACGCAATCTTTCTAGTCGAGCAAACACGCCTCCGTGGCGTCTCGGGGCGTCGCGTTCATTCTGTCGCGTCGGCTTCGGCCGGCTTAGGGCAATCCAAAACCAAATAAATATAATTTGTAAGATATCTTGTCTTTTTTAATAAGTATTAAAGGAAAAATAGCAGACGCAGAAACCAGTCACCATTGCCTACAGACGTCAGTAATACCAGGGGCACAGACAAGTCGCTGGTTTTTAGTAAACCCTTTTTTGTAGCATTTCTAAAAAAGGAGATGTTAAAGCGCCGAGGAAACATTATCATACTTAAGATATTTTTATATTTAAAACTTACTGCAGAACACCCTTAGAACTATCCTGTCATTATGTTAGGTGGATTTAGAACAAACATCAAAATTAAGCAAAAAAAAATATCGATTTCTAAAACCAAGTGTTTATTTAAATAAATCTCCGTACGCTCCGTGATTCCCGCGTGATATCTTAAGACGATCTGTAAAACCGATTATTCTCATGTTTACCGCTTGTTGCGAATCGCAGAAATCTCGCTAAACACAGCTCAAATATCCGGCGCCGCCGCCGCGAGATTGACGGCGGGAGGCTGACACGAAACAGGCCCGGAAGGCCAAGGGCGCGACTCACACAGGGCGAGTAATAGACAGT
This sequence comes from Acleris literana, assembly GCA_946894065.1. Taxonomy (NCBI): domain Eukaryota; kingdom Metazoa; phylum Arthropoda; class Insecta; order Lepidoptera; family Tortricidae; genus Acleris; species Acleris literana. The sequence goes on along the minus strand of OX335688.1, from coordinate 306,960 downwards.
AGAGATACGTTTCCTGTAATGTTACGTGTTTAAATGGCAGGCTACTAAACGGGTACTAAAAGGTTATAATAATATACATGTCATTGAGGGTGTTTTAATGTGTATTTAGTCGACACTTAGTGAGTTAGTTGAATTCTCAACAAGAGACTAAAATAACTCATTATGACATGAGTTCTGGGCATTATTCTAAATCGTCTCTACACGAATTGTCATCGTATTGTTTTTAAACCGGGCGTCATTACTGTCGAGATAATAAGAGCTGTTATAACGTTGACATGATGTTTACAATACGTGTAAAGAGAGAGCAGAATAAGGCCTTTATTTGGAAGTCACAATGGTTATATAGTCTGTATTTTTCAGTTTAATTGCGAAAGCAATTAATTTAAAATGAAAACAATTATTTCGGGACAGACTTAAGAACTTTATGTTTGGTCTTCTTTATCTTTATCGTTATCTCTTTTACTCTTGACTAGTTTCGATCCATCACCTAAATGCAGAAAGAGACCAATATTTTCACGACCTAAAATGGTCTGTAAGTTTCAAGAATAGATAGCGAGGGAGTAGAGGTGCGGGTTGGTCATTTGTCATACACGATCGAACATCGTTTCTCTCCAATAAGTGTGGCACTGGAAAATAAGAACGAGATGATTTATTACTCGAGCAATTTCCTTTAAGTTCGAATAAAGAAAATATTTCCTTACTGTGGGTATAGATCTGTGACCTGTCGAATCAGTTTGGCAGCTCGCCTGATCGCTTCCGTTCGTTAAAACCTAGCAATTCGCTTAAAAACATCTCCATGACGAACTTGCCTGCGAATTATTAACCGCGACGTCAAGTTGTCCCAGAAGTCTTGTAGATATTCCTTTTTCTAACGCTGCTGTTCTGGAACCGTGACCACGACCACGACCACGACTGCCTTCTGTTCTACGAGTGTGTCCCTCAGAATCCCTAATAACGTTTTTCCTAACGTTTTTCCTAACGCATTTTTGTTCGAATATCATACATTTTCAACTGAGTCAGACCACTTTTTAAGTTTTACAAAAATCACTGCGATTTGGTTAGGTTAGGGTATTATTATAACCACACTAAAAAGTTTCAAAATTCATGTTAAGTGGTCTTAAGATAAACGAAATTTCGGACAAACGATGTATAACGACAAATGACGATTTGAGATTCTAATATACATAGACCCCGTTGTACGAGTTAGTATTTTCACAAAAGATCCCATAGGGTCGAAGTGGACCCCACGAATAATATAAGATAAGATAGAATTTTTAGGGCTTACTGGAAGACTACTTGCAAGGTGAAAATTGTGGCAATCGTTGGGGGGAAAGGTTATATACAGCAGAGGACGTTATTCGGCTTAAGTATATTATGATAATAATTCTAATTGATGACAACTGGTGTAAAATTCGAAAGCGGAAGCCTAATTACGCTGTTTCTCCCGACCAACTTGGTCGACGACGTGACAAATATTCATCATAATTAGATTTCAGTGAAGATGGTTTTGTCGACAGTTTCAATCTTTTTTACATCAACACTGACCTGAAAATTAGGACGCAACACGTTAACCAGGTTGGAAATAATTAAAAAACACGCAGTCCCCTACAACACCATGCATAACAAACGAGTAATTCTGGAATAATTCTGGAATAAGGGATTAGTTAATTATTTGCGAGGCAGTTAGCGGCGCGTGGGCGCGGGTGGTCGCCCGTTTGTCGCAATTGGGGTGCCAACGATGGTTTAATTAGGAATTGGCCAAGTGCGAGATGGGCTTATGCGCTAAAATTAAATATCACTTTGAAGTTTAGGGTGACTAGGTTGAAATGACAACTCAAGAGTCGAGGAGAATACTAATACTTTATTGGAAAAACATTCTGCATATAAACTAGGGTTTCTATTCATTATCTAGGCTTAGCGTTAATGGTGTGGAACTTAAGATAATGCATCGTAATATTCATCATCATCATCATCATGTCAGCCGAAAGACGTCCACTGCTGGACATAGGCCTCCCCCAAGGCTCTCCACTCAGACCGGTCTTGTGCTTTTCGCATCCACCGCGTTCCCGCGATGTTTACAATGTCGTCACTCCATCTTGTTGGAGGCCTACCTACAGCTCGTCTCCCGGTCCGCGGACGCCACTCAAGAACCTTCTGACCCCATCGGCCATCAGTCCTGCGAGCAATGTGCCCCGCCCACTGCCACTTAAGTTTGGCTATTCTTCGGGCTATGTCGGTAACCTTAGTTCTACTGCGGATATCATCATTTCTGATTCTATCTATGTCGTAATATTAATATATTGTAAATGTCGAGGTTTATAGCATCTTTACATTGATCTAATAAGAAATATCAGCCGTATCAGCTGTTACATTGGTGACGTCACTACCACTTTAACTATTTGAAGCCGCTACAGGTTGCACGTTTGAATCTGGAGCGTCTTTTCATTATAAGTATCGATTTATTACTATTAGTATTAGTCTGCTAACCAAACCAATCGGACTCCAGGATTGGGAAAGGGGAAGAAAGAAAAATAACAAACAGAGATATTGTACTTTGACAGTCCTTAGTTCAGGAGGTTGTAAGTGCGGGGGGTTTTTCTGGGGTGTCCCTCACAATCCCTAACAACGTTTGTCCTAACACATCGTTTGTCCGAATTTTCATTTGCCCTAAACTGGTTTTCAGATGAGTCAGGCAACTTTTTAAGTTTTCCTTTTATATCTTTGGTTCGGTTAGGTTAGGGTTGAATTATAACAATGCTAAAAAGTTTTAAAATTGAAGCGGAAATGGCTTTAGGATAAATGAAAATTCGGACAAACGATGCATTAGGACAAATGACGATTAGGGCTTCCATAGGAGAACCGTTTTTCTGACATGGCTATGCAGTTCATTTCTCGGCGAGCCTAAAGGACAGAGCTATAGCAGTTATTAGCTCTGTCCTTTTCTCTTAGTGTAAACTGCATAGCTATGTAATAATAAACCCCCTATGGTCGTACGGATGCTTGGCAATAATTACAAGGAAGTTTTACGCGAATTTCTAACCTAATTATGTATAAACAATTTCAACCATTTTATTTTAACATTCCATAAGTAACAATACTATGACAGACAGTAAATATGCCACTCATTACAATGTATGCTTATTCCCTTTTATTATATTTACTGCAGCAATACAATGTTCCTGTAAGTAAACCATCGTACATAACGGTAGTTGGCCGGGGCCCAGCGTGGGCAGCAATTGACAGCTGACAGGACTTATGTCTAGGAAATACAGTGCTATTTGGATCTTAAGAAGACTTCTAGGTTCTAGAAAAGGATCTGGATAAAAGGAATATATGAAGTCATTTCTGAGACCCGTTATTGGAGTACAATTTATTACGTACTAGCGACCGCCCTCGCTTCGCTTCGGTTTATGTAAGTTTTCTGTAATACTTGTACATAATTCAGAATTGTTTATACAGGGTATCCCATAAATCGACGTCAACCAGCCTAGGGCTGATAGAGCAGCTAAAAAGCTCTCGATTTAACCCTTACGTATGTTCAGCGATTTTTACTAGTTTCTGAGATACCTATTGATGATTATAATCTTAATTTTTGTAATTTTCCCTTATGTCCATGTCACGAAAAATCATTAATAAAGACTGTACACTATAAAATCCGGGCATGCATGCTCTGGTGTATTTTTTTAATGAATGCTAATTTTCAAGTAGCCCTTTTTTGTAATCGTCAGTGGTTATGAAAGTCCATAGTAAAAATACAATCATAATAAAATGTTAGGGCGTTAGTGACTTAGACCATTATATAATCCACAGTAGCAATATTTTTTTGTACACGGTCTACTGACAGTCTTTACCAAATTCTCCTGTTATAAATATTTTATTATTTTTAATTATACAAGCCAAATTATACCTTATTACATTATCTTTTCACAATAGTTAAAATTTTTCTAATTGTATTAAGATTGAGATAGTTCTGAGGTTTTTTAACTTTGGTGAATTTGACTTTTTGACAAATAAATGCCTCCCATACAAAAATAACTTTCAGTGCTTGGAGTAGAAAGTCTTCCTGACTACTACAAACAAAAATGAGTTTCAAAAAGCATTTTATTGGTAAGACGACATTCTAATGTGCGTAAAACAGCTTGTAAAAATATAAATACAGTTGTGACATTGTAGCAGGAAGCGAGTGCAGATTGTCAAAAAACGCTGGACAGGAGATGAAAAGTATGATATAATATATTCGGCGAAAACTCACACATACCCATACATTATGATACGATTTTATTTTATTATATAGTATTATAATTATATAAGTTAATAAAAAAAAACTGCTTGAAATTATGCATTCATTGTAAAGATACACCAGAGCATGCATGCCCGGATTTTATCGTGTACAGTCTTTATCATGTTTTGTTTACACATATATACGGGTTAAATCGATAGCATTTTAGCTGCTCTATCAGCCCTTGGCGGGTTGACGTCGGTTTCTGGGACACCCTGTTTATCCTCCTCCTTCCTCTTCCTCCCTCTTGAATAATTCTATCTATTGTTGACTGAAAACTGAGTTGCGTAGTTTGAAAGATCTAAAAGTACCTACTCCCCGCCCAATGGAACCCTGAACCACCATAGAACTATGTCACAGTGACGTTATGATTCAAGTCGTGAGAAGTGTGAAACAAACTGTTTTATAATGTCACCGTGACACCGTTCTACGGTGGGTCAGGGTTCCATTGAGCTGATAGTAATACAGAGGGACAGACGGCGGGAAGCAACCTTGTTTAATACCATGTAAAGATTTTTGGATTGAGGTTATAATTTATGCTTGGATTACAGATGTCAGAATTGACTTTTAGTCCTCAGGGTTGGCAAATCATTTCAAGTCTTAGGATTGCAGTTTTGAGATTGTGGTCTTGAGGTTTCAAATGTCTACGGGTCTCAGATCCCACTCAACATCAGGGGGCCTGAGTGCTCGCGTGCCTTCTCCTTGCCATAAAAAAACGAAAACGAGAAAGGGAATAAAAATTTGAAGGTGAATTTAAATGCTTTTGCACTACACAGACAAAGTCGTAAATGTCTCAATATCACTGACAATACGGTCCATGTATGTATACATATTTGACGAGATGGCTGTATACATATTAATGCTTTCGACTGTACCTACGCTTCATACGGAGATAAGCTCGAAGGAACTCGCTCGTAAAGTTCTGATTTGTGTCTGTTTATATTAGGGTATGTGTCGACACTTGGCGGAGCTCGTTCCTCTGGATTAATTACTGATTTACGGCTCTTGGGTTTACTAGACAATAATACTGTCATAATTGTTATAAATATTAAATAATTATTGCAAATACGCAAGTTCTTTACATATCCGTGACTCAGTTTAAAATTAGCTTCTTGTAGCTTGGTAGCAAACCATGGATATAGCTTCTTATTCGTGCTGTTTACAAGATGGGTCATAGAGACTCTCTTAGAGATAAGTTTAAAGAAACCAATATATTAACAGTATACAGTCAATATATTTATGAAAACCTTATGCATGTTCATAAAAACATCGTTAATTTTAAAAAGAACTGTGACATACAAAATGTTAATACTAGAAATAAACATAAGCTCGCAGTGCCCTTTACACGGCTTCATAAAATAAAAAACTCTTTCACGGGTAATTGTATAAGGTTCTATAATAAGCTCCCAAGTAGTGTTACTCATCTATCAGTAAATAAATGTAAAAGTTACGTTAAACGTAAACTAATTTCTAAAGCGTATTATAGTATCAAAGATTATATGAATGATAACAATGCTTGGGACTGAATTGTTTGTATTACAATTATTATTGACCGTGGAGACTATATACATCTCCTTTGTATGCTTATTATTTTAATTTGACATCTGGAGACTCTTTACATCTCCATAATTGACCGTGGAGACTTTCTACATCTCCTATGGATGTTTATTTTTTAAATTTAATTTTAATTTGACATTTGGAGACTCTTTACATCTCCATAATTGTATTATTGACCGTGGAGATTTTCTACATCTCCCTACCTATGTCTATTTTTAATTTTTATTTGAAATTTGGAGACTTTACATTTCCAATTTAAATTGAATATACTTTGAGTCTCATAATTGCTCCTGGGAACTGTACATCCCTGTGACATTTAAATTAGTTAGCTTAAGTTTATCATACCTCGTTTACCTCGTGTGGTGGCCGAGTTAGAATAGTGCCACTCCATGTCTTCCCGTGGATGTCGTAAGAGACGACTAAGGGAATAAAGGCTTGTAGTACTGTTAGGCGATGGGCTTGCAACCTGTCACTAATACGCTGGTAAACATCTTAGCCTAATTGTGCAAATTGTGGTTATAGAATTATCAACAAGTTTTTAGAGATGTTTGTAATTCTGTAGCTCTGCCTACCCCACTCTGGGAACGAAGGCGTGAGATTATGTATGTATGTAAGTTTATCATAGTAATAAGTTACACATATAAAAAAAAAGACTTCCTGTTGAGTTTCTTGCGGCGTTTCTTCTCAACAGAGTCCCTTGGAAGCGCTGGTAGACTCAGACATGTAAAAGTGCCTACAGGGCCTACTTACAGAATAAATGAATTTGAATTTGAATTTTGAATTTATTAAGATTAAGTTACACTCTACATCGAAGGGCTGGTATGAGGCATCTGTGACCTATTGACGTTTGCTATCACACGACGACAATCGCATGACCTGAAATTCGTTGCCAACACTGAGAATTAAAGTTAAATGCCTCTATCCTAGTCATTTCACCTGTTGAGTATGAGTATGAGTATGAGTATGTTGAAGACAATGTCTTAACAACACACACGTAAAGGCTCTTGCTGAAATGCTCGCTTGCTGGTAGAGAATGCCTTAAGGCATTAAATCCGACATTTATATTTACTTTTTGTATTGTGCAAAAACGTTAAAATAAATAAATAAATAAAACACACCGGAACACAACTATGCGAACATTGACGCATGGCTCCAAGCTGGCAATTTAAAGGTAACTCATAAGGACTTTTCCATGTGCTGCGCAATAACGCTTCAAAAGCTCATATCTCGGTTACGTCAGACCCTCGTCTAATAATATCCTGAAACGTTTAACTGCGCGTACGCCGAAAGTAATTAAATTCGTAGATAAATAGCATTGGCACCGGCTCCCGCCGGCCGCTGCACGACGGTGCACGGGCTGATGCATCATTCTAATCGTTAACAACATTAGACGAATGTGCAGCTATCAACATAATATCTTTAGCCGAAAAACATGATTATTAGTTGCATTTCAAAGCATTTTGACTGTTTGTAGGGTTTTTCTTGCAGATTCAGAGTCATTTGTTGTGACTCCGTCCACTGTACCATTTAACGTAGAGCGGTTGAGGCGTTGAATCGTGAAATTAGAACAAACAAACAAACACACATTCGCATTTATAAATGACTAGCATCTACCCGTGAGTTTAGCCGCGGAGAGTAAGTAATTCGCTACACTTTCCATTTTATAGACCATGAAAATCTATTTCGCGTGAGGAAGTTACAATTATACTAATCCACACACAAAACTTTTCCATTCATAATATGAGTGTGATCAGTTGATCACTGTGCACAGTGTGATAGAAATAAAGATATCGACCTACACTGGTACTACAGTCGGCCAAATAAGTAGCTGCACACTTTAGCACTTTGTCACTTCAACGTCATGTTTCAGCTGCTGCACTACTCTATCAAAGCCGATAAAGCGACAAGGTACAAGTCTGCAGCTACTGATAAAGCCGACCGTACACCGTCCGTTCACAATAGCCGCTTATTCACGAAATTTTGCTATTAATTATATTCTATCTATTTATCTGTCTAACTCGTCGTAATCCCTTGAACACAAAAGCATCGTCACCACCATTACTCCCCAGCCAACGAGCCGCGAAACGCTCTAAAGGTAACGGTGTTTTGTCCACTTCAAAGATTATTGGTGGTTCGATAAAAATAATATGTCGTAATAAAAATAATAAGTCGTTCGGTGTTTTGTCTCGAGTCCGTTTGAAGTTGCGGTCGAAATACCCGTTGGGAGGAGCGCCAAGTGCCAAGGTCGAGTCGTGTTACGTCTTCAAGCGTTTAAATTATATGGGTTCGCGTAAAATATTGTAGGGCACGGGATCTTGTTGGTATGAGAAGAAATGAAAAGCATTTTATTCATGCTAGTCTTAGGTAGTTGTCGAGGATTTATAGCTTTAATACGATTTCAACTAGAGTGAATCATTATACGAATAAATTGAACACAACGAGGGATTACTCACGTATTAATGTCAGGAACAGTCCGACATGATTCGGAGACGTTTGGTAGAAATTCTTCGTTGCTTAATTCCCTAGGTGAGAGAGGCGAGACGAGAATTTATTTCGCGCATTTTTCTCACCTTTATTTTCACCTTTATCGCGGTTGCGGACTTTCGAAAACATGTCATGGCGGGCCGTTTTCTGACACTCATAAGTGAGTAAGCCGTACCCGCGTTTATTTTATTTTGAACCTTCTTATAATTTTTCTATAACATCAAATATCGGTAACCTAAACTGCGGTAAGAAGGTTTTTGTTCTTATGAGAAACAGGCATCAGCACCTCTTGGCTCATGATTTCTATATTTTAAACTCTCGTCACGTTCACATATACTCTAAAACGGGACTTAATCGCGTAAAAACATTATATTTACCTCGACGTTTTGATCGTTGCAACGGTCGTAGTCACGAATAGACTGCGAGCCGCTGCTGCGAGTATCATGATTGCTTGTTCCCATCTGTTGCTTCATTGGAAAATTTAGTGGATTAACGGTTCACTCCGTTTTAGCCTTTGTGTAACGTTACCATTACTAAAGAGAGGCGCTCGTGCGAATGAAGCCTTAGTATCGTATGTTGTGTTTTTATTTTTTATATTGCTTTTGTTTTTCTTTTGAATTACTTGTAATGTCTGTGTCACCTTCCGTGTTTTCCCCGAGCGGTCCCGACGGAAGACCAGCGTTGGCATTACAGCCAGCCATGCTGAGTTGGGCCCGTTTCGCAACAATTGCACTTATCTGTCGTTTCTTTTCCTTATTTTTTGTGTTATATTTATGTGTTATTGTTGTGAATAAATGTTTTCTATTTCTATTTCTATTTCTATTTCTATTTCTATTTACTAAGTACAGCGTCGCTATTGCCTAACGCACTTGCAATCGCAATCGGCTTTAAAGTGGAATAATTGTTTTCATTTTGTATGCAGACTCGCTTTCGGTCTGTCAAAATGAAAACGATTGCGATTGCGAGTGCGTTAGGCAATCAGCTCTCAGGTGGGCTATTGCCTAACGCAGTAGTTCTTAACCTTTTTCCGTCCACGGACCCCTAGGTAATCAAGCACAAATCCAAGGATCCCTTAGTAATAAAAACAACAGGAATACATTTTAGACCATGTATTTTAATTAAAAAATACGTTAATTGAAGGTTGATGCTGCTTCTTTGCAACTAAGTTAGTGATATAAATTTGGGTTAATGTTACTATTAAGATGCAAACTCAAATCGAATTCCACTTGTAATCGGTTTCTGTATTTGTTTTTAATGTATACAAGGGAAGATAATGCCTTTTCACAGAAGTATGTGGTTCGGTCTTGGACTCCGCTCGCTGGAGTACGTTCTCCATGCTTTGTAAGCATCTAAGCAGCGATTGCGAGACTTTTAGTGGCATTTATTTGTTATTAGTAAATGGTCCATAGGCGAGACTTCGGCGGACCTCCGTACATATACTCGCGGACCCCCGGGGGTCCGTGGACCACAGGTTAAGAAACACTGGCCTAACGCACTCGTTTTATGACAATAAGGTTGAGTTTCCTATTAGTTAAAAAATATTTGGCATCTCTAATAACATAGACGACTTCTAAGCCTATTTTTTTGAAATGGATCACAAAATAACTTTTGTAACCATCCCCACCAATTCTTCTATCTTATGATATGAACGAAACGGCTACATAGATCTGAGGTCGGTCGGGATTATACCTATGTATTCATACGCCCTGAATTAATTCTTAATAAGCAGTTTGTGTGGCCGACGAAGTTCTAGGACTAAGGAATATTAATGAGGACCCTCCGATGTCGCCGTGAAACTTTAATGGGACGGGATTACCTTTTAATCTGGCTGCAGCACGATTACTGGAGCTGTAATTGGCGCACTCGGTAGGATTTCATTAGCTATTGTGAGATAATTAAGGCTATCGATTATGTTAAGGCGATAAATAGCTGTAGCGACGCTTAATAGCGGTATCTCACACGAAAACTCCGGTAGTACTGGAATAAATAAATATGTAGGTACTATAGAGGAATTTAAATGTTTAGCAGGTTGATGGCATCGTACATTTGCCGGGTTATACATTTTCAACGTGTCATTAGTCGTGTCACGTCGGGAAGTGTATAACACGGGTAATTTACGTATTCAAATTTCTTGATGGCACTATGTTATTACTAACGGAATAACTTGAATTGCTTTAGATAATCGTATTGCACGTGGAATACCGCCCCTTAGATTAGAAGAATACAGAGAATAATGCAAGTTCATCCGAGAGTCGGTAATGCTTGCTTTTTTGACGTTTTTGTTTTGTTTTTCTGTGGAGTTACAGACAGCAGCTGAAGTAAGTGGACGGTTGAAGATCCCAAAATTATCTATAAGCGATTCTATTGCCAAGGGAATAAGTACGAGTGTACATAATTTTGAGCTGTCCGACTGTCCATCTACTCTCGCTACTGATTGTACTTTGATGTTTTTAATTTTACAAACGTTTTTATATTAATTAGGTACCTAATTACGTTGGTTGTTTATTCTGTGCGTAGTTAATTATGGGGACTTTTTTTATTGCCTGGACGCTAACAGATTTTTGTAAATAATTAGGTACTTAAAATGGAAATATTATTTTGATAGGTAGGACTTGAACTTAGAATTTCTCATGCTAGTAATAGGATATGTTTTGGATTGGCCACCAATCCACCACCTACTCTAAATAGACTTTTGTCGATATTGGTCTTAAATAATAAACAACCTTTCTTCTAACCGACTTCCAATCTTAAATCTTCAGTATTGTGCCAATTTGTATCCATGGCATAAAATGTTTACACGCCGTTAGCTAAACCATTTCTAATTTAGGCATATTTTGTACATTCCACAAATATTTCCCGAGTTTATAATTCATAATGAGATCCGCCGTCATGTTGAAATGCTAACACGGCGGAATTAATAACGCGATTTGGACTCTAGTGATGGTCCATAAGGCTGAAAATATATTTATATCGCCGAATTCGGTCATTTTATAAACATCAGGGACAACCTTACACAAATTGACCTAGTCCCAAAATAAGCACTAGGTTCGTACTTTGGGTATCTACCGCTGAGTGAAAAAACAAACGTCACATGGAGAGCTTCGTCACTACAAGGAAATAGCAAACTAAAAGGAAACTTACTTTTATTTTTGAAAACAATATTTGTGGAGAAATAAGGTCTTAAATACATAGAAAACACCTAAGAGGCCGAAACAATTATACATTAGAACAGGAAAAAAAGCAGTATACCTACATAATGCTCTTCTGCACACATTAAATCGAAATTCGGTTTTGCCAGTCACATTAGAGCACATCACCCGGACTAGACCTATTGACACCGCATGGAGGACGTGATTATGTTAAATATCCTACACATCTTACTGACAAATAGGCAGAATACGATTTAAATAACTTTTCATCTTTCTTACACAAGTACCAGGTGTGTCAAAAAAAATAGGAGCATCCTGGTCATGCATTTCATCATCATATTATTTTAGCAATTTATTTATTTTATTTATTTATTTATTCCAAAAACAGTGTGATACATTTTTAATTTAACAGTTTGCCAGTGTAATCGATACCTCTAATTAAATCTATTTAATCTTCTTCGAATAATTTTTTAAGGTACAAATTGCGGATTAAATGCGTAATGACATTGTTTACCATTCAACCACATCGTTAGCAGAAATTCAATTAACGAGATTCGCCGAATAGTTTTCGGCGAACCGATCACATCGCCGCCCCGAATAACATCGCGCGCAGTCGATATGAAATGTGGATTCCACTAATTACTAGTTTCAACTAGTTCCCAAATCCAACATGCCGCTGATTCCACCTGACGCCTCGGGCAATTTGCTGCGGTTTGAGTTACACAAATGTTTGGCTAAATTGTTCGATTGTTTTTGACATCACACTTAAACTAATAACAGAATAGTTATTTATGTAGCTGGTACATGATGGAGCTTATGACATGTGTATGTATGTATGTATAAGTAAGTAATATAGGCAGGCTCACTACGACCAAGGCTAAATGCATCGTCTCTAAATAAAAATACCCAATATCCACGCCGAGCAACACAGGAAAAATTAAAAAAAAAGTAAAACTCTGTACGGAAACAGAGTATGAATGCTGACGGAACCAATATTTCAGATGCTGTCTTAGCAACAGATACTTCACTCGGATAAATCTCGTACGTCCTAGTTAACATGGTTTATATTTCTTCGACAGCGTGAAGTCAATGGGATGTGTATTTGATAAAGCTTGGAAATAAGGTTGCGTGGCGGGCGCGGGGCGGCGCGGGACCGATTTTTGCATAATTCTGTTTACGTGTTGCGACCACTCGCGTGGAAACCGACAAAGGGCGACCGACTCCCCTGTGCCCTCGTTCCACAAAAAACGCAACTGTTGTGAAACTTCCGCTGCTTACACGTGCAGTATTTGTTTACAGTTCTCGGACCGACGCAGGGACACTAGCTAAGAAGGCAATGCGTTTTTCAGGTGTTACCTCTGTTGTTTATTTATGTATTTATTTATTTATTTAAACTTTTTTGTTCAATAAAAATTCAAAAAGTACCAATGGCGGACTTATTGACTAAAGGCAATCCTCTACCAGTCAACCACATGGTTAACTGGTAGAGAATGCCGTGTTTTTTTATTTTTAATTTACTTACGGACAAACAAATGTTATAAAATAGATATTAAAGAAAAGTTACAATCCTTTTACTAGTGACGTCCAGCCCAAGCCAAATCATTTTTAAGACAAACTATTTTATTAACTTCGATGTAGTTTATATTTTGTATCAGACATTTCAATTCAATTTAAAATCAACAAACCTATTCATATTTGGTTAAAGCAATGCTACGATGTTAAATGAAGCTACATAGATTTATAAGCCTGCACTAAGCCTTAATGGAGGGTGCACTGTGCAGTGGGTAATGCACTGGATTAGAATGAACGAGCTCGCCGCCGTTCGCGAACGGGTTGCGAAAATGACCCATGCGAAATAATATCCTTCATTTATGAAGAGTTCATGACTTCCTATTTAGTTTATATCTATCTACTTAGACGACGCAATCAACCTAGTTAGTAGTGAATCTGCCTACATACCTAGTGGTCCCGGGTTCTATTCCTGGTAAGGGTAAATATTTTTGTAATGAGTGTGGGTTCTTGCACGTATCCTAGTTAAAACACCTTAATTATTTCGCCTCATATCTCTCGTGTTTTCTGTCCCCTTCATTCAAGACTTGAAACTATTTCCAACTAAACTGTAATCTATTAAAATTCACAACGTTTTTATTTCATACCACTATATTCTGTTTTATTTCGCTATAATGTACTATGCCATATAAGTTATATACAAGAAATCCATGAGCATCGCGTAAAAATGTTGAACGGGCGGTAGGAAAGTTATAGTTAAGAAATAACATAATATGTTCGTATTGTACTACAAACGGTAAAACAACTTCGTAGACAAAACAATTTATCTTAGAATCTCACATTTTCTCTTTTCATAACAGAATACCGTCTACGTTTAAAATAGCTTTGTCTGTTATTTAATAAAAGCCATTCTTTAGCGGTTCTGCCGGTGTTCCGGGGTGGGCGGACAGACGGACAAATATTTACTTTGTGTATAAGCCGAGCGAACGTCGCCGGAGTCTGTAGTTGTCAAAGGTAATCCAGGCAAGTGCGTTGTTCTCAACACAAGACTACATCCTCTGTTCAAAAGATTTTCTCCTTTTAAAAATAAATAAAAATAAAAATAAAAATAATTTTGTTTTTAAAATTAGATTTGTTGCTTTACTATGTAGGTACTTGTCTAAATGTATTAAGACACCAAAATCGAATACGTTTTGAGTCATAGAGTAACATTTGTCATGATACTACTAACTGAACTATAATTTTACTTATTTTAATTATATTTGCCAAATATTAATCGCTTCTATTGTTACCCTCGTTTATAAATATGCAATAACTAAAATGTGCTTTAAAAATGCTCTGTCCTTATCTGTGAATTTGACAAAAGGAATAAAGAACACTTTAAGTAAGTGTTCTGCGTCTATTAATAAGGGGGTTAGTATTTGTCCAAGTTGTTGCTATAACACGTAACATACTTACATAACGGACTATATATATATTTTTTTTCATTATTTTGTATATTATTTTATTGTTTATATTGTACGGTTTACCCTTGCTACATAGATATTAATTTAATAATGTATCCAAAAAACAGGCATTTTCCACGGCACGGGACTTAGCCTTAGTAGGCTTAACCTAACGTAACCTAACCTAACCTAACTCGTCCTACGTTCAGGTTTTCCGAAAAACAAAGCATCAGCATTTCAGCTTTCGGTGAAATGTTTTATTACTTAGATATGAAATCGTTCTTTTTGGTACTTAATTCAATGTTCTGCTGCGTTTTAGTAACCTGCGCGGGCGCAATGCCAGCGGGGCTTGCGTAAGACGGGAAGCGAACGCAGCGCGCGCGCCGGCGCTAATCGAGATCGCGGTATTTACTCGATCATTTAACGTTTACTAGAAATATGACAATTTAATACTATTATAATACTATCCTACTAATACTATAAATGCGAAAATTTCAACGGTTGGACGCATTTAGATGAAATTTAGAATGAAAATAGCTTATTACCCGGATTCCAGAAAGTTTAAGAGTTCCTGAGGAAATAACAAAAGTCGATATCTACGCGGACGAAGTTGCGGGCAGAACCTAGTCGGATATAAAATAAACAAATGTTTTCTCTTAAGATCACATGTTTTCGGACCGCTAAGTTTTTTTTAAATTCAAGAAATTAAAATGAGATTAAATTGCTCGTCTAAATCAATTGTTTTCATGAACCGATAGCTGTTTTTGAATTATCATCATCCTCATCATCATTTCAGCCGAAAGACGTCCACTGCAAGTTTGCCACAAGGCCCGCTCCTGCGCCGCTTGCATCCATCGGTTACCCGGAACCTTAGGCACGTCGTCAGTTCATCTTGTTGGTCTACCCACGCTGCGTCTTCCGGTACGCGGACGCTCATTCAATTGACAACAATTTATATGTGCTAAGGTAGTAAATTAAAATACCGTTTGTAGATTTTACACTGCTGATTACAGTAAAAATATTTTTGGATTTTTTTATGCAGTAGTTTTTTTTAATTTAGGAAATACAGTAAAAAAAGTTGGATTGTGAATGTTAGGAATACACTTATAGTGCCCTTAGTCCATTTATTACCATAGGAATTGAAAAAAAAATACAACTGTCATGTCCATTGTTTATCTGTCTGACGGATTACTTGATTCTAACGACACGCTTTCGATTCTCGTAATATTATTGTTTTGATATACGCTATTTAAAATGAAAGTGACTAACTGATTTGTAAAAGCGGATAGCCGCAATCTGCCCAAAGTAGACGAATTTATGTTGTTACAGTTGGTATGGTTGACAAGTGACATGACATGACAATCAGTTCCGTTTCTGTTTAAAGTTACTTTTTTTAATTTTATATCATGCTAAGATCACGACATCAGTATTCCTAACTTTGTATATACGGTCTTTTTAATGACTATTTCTTTGATAAATTATTAACGACGAATTTAAGTTAAATAAAGAAAAACCGAGAAACACGGGTAGTCTAATTTTTAACCAGCTATTATAAACGCGAAAAAACATAAATGCTTTTTTTTTTGAAATGTTGTCAATTGTTCTGCGAGCGTTTTGCTCCGCTCACTGCCACTTAATTCTAGCAATTCTTAGGGCTATGTCGGTGACTTTGGTTCTCGTGCGAATATTGTGTACGCAGCCTTATTCGGCCTGAATTATAGTTTGTGAAAGCCCACAAAGCCCACATTTGTTTGCATGGGTGGTTGCAATTGCATTTCGTTGATCGCTTGCATCGGTGCAGAATGAATCTGAATTCGCCTCGTGTTCAATGCTATTCTTTGTCGCTCTAGAATAAACCCGTGATTGACGTCGCACTAAACGACCCTTCTAGTCTGAGACCACTGAACAAGCACGCACACACGCGCACACTTTTTAAAGCGGTCACACATAGAGACCAACTAAGCCTAATACCAAATTCAAGTTATTATAAATAAATAAATACATTTCAGGGGACAATTTCTCAAAAATTTAACCCGTGCCAAACTGAGCTTGAAGCTTGTACTATATGGGTACTAGAAAACAATAAATATAAGTAAATAATTTAGGGAAAAATTTCTTATCTCACAAATATCTGCCCTTTTCGAGAACTTTACCTGGGACCGCTAGCTTAATACGCATACCAACTAGGCTTACCGCGTCGTTTTGTAAAGTTAATGAGTTTTTATATCATTAGCGTTCATATACTCGTAACACACACGTAATGTTTGTTGTCAAATTGTCTCTGATATCCTTATCTGTCGTTCGTGAGCGGTAGCCTGGCGTATGTTCATGTCTACCATCTATTTAATGTGGGTGCTCTATTGTATCTCTGAACCAATGCTTTTTCCTTGTTTTTAAAACTCCAGTTAATTTTAACAAGGTACCCACTTACTAAGCAGGAGTTTTAATAAATTCCTATGAGTACAGGAGTAGAAATGAGACATTTCACGTGCGAGTTCACTGTCGTGTACATTGCTGCTGCGATTGACAATAACACCGCAGCGAGTGGCACAATTTCCGCGTTCATTAACGAATTTCGCATGCGCCCGTAGTTAGCATTCATTTAATCGCTTGTATCGGGTTATTTTGTTTTATTCCATTTGGTAACTTTTGTCAATTGGACGTGTGTAGAATTCGTTATCCGGATTTTTTGCTATAACCATTCGGCTCACTATTTTCCGATTTAACCAAGAATAAAAACACGCGACCTTCTCTGGTTCTGCCGCTTAGCCGAATAAATGAGCAAGTCAACAAAACAACTCATTTTTCGAGCTACTTATAAGAAATATTAATTATCAACTGTTATTGTTTCCACCTTTTTAACCTTATTGTTAGCATGTAACAAGTTATTTTTGTCTTCACTGACTTGCAGATGTGTAATACTTTCTCTTCTTTCTCATTCTATAAATTTCAAAGTTCATAGGTACGATTTAAACAAGAACTCATTGTAAACGAAGACACCAAAATACAGAGTCAGTTAAACTTACATCGATAGTATTAAGTACTGAAGTACTTTGTAAGCAATCTCACGGAACAAAACTCTTTGGGACTTTAACACGAAGTTTATCTCTGACTTACCTAAGTTTCGAGTCTTTTTAAACAACAATAAATTCAACCGAGTGTTGTCTCTTACCTACAGAAAGTAGCTCGAGTATGTTTTGAACTAGCAATGTTTTAAATGCTCTTTCTACGATAAAGAGTTCAATTTTATGTATAAAACTAGAATTGCTTTCGGTAAACAACAAAAACTATGAAAATCATCAACAGCGAATTTTTTTGTAAATAAGCATGCATTTAGCATAGATACCGAAAGTTTTAACTTTGGTAGACATAGCCCACCAATTTTGAAGGTTTACACACGAATTTTAGCACAATTGGCAGGTATCACTTGACTGATAATTATATCAACTTGGTCCTAACGCTTAACATTCTCAATAATAATAATATCACTAAATCATTAATAAATAAGCGATTAATGACACACAAATTATCAGAATTACGCGGCGATATCAATTGGTTATTGCATAAATTGAGTGTAATTGCTTTTCTTAGACAGTTATTCCCATTCGGCGGCAGTGAAGGAGTTGGCGCGACTCCAGCGCCTACTCCGGCGGCTGACGCGTCACAACACAAGAGAACTCGAATATCGAACACGGACGTTTTAATTATATTGGTGTCAAGAGAGATTTAGGGAAATGAGTTAAATTTTACGGTTAAGTGTTAATATTAGTGTCTTGCGAATTATGCTTAGTTATTAAAAGTACATTACACATTTAGTTATCAGTATATACCAGCAATGAATATTCCAACATTTTAGCTTCTCCAATTAGGTTGTGTTCAACTCTGAGTACACAATGATGATTCGTTTCATTGTTGTTTTTTTTTATGCGCTAAATTGTAAATGGATCGTGTCACGATGTTGTAGTAGATAGATATAATATAGATAGATATACCTCTATAAAAATCTTTGCCATGACAAATTATAACTGATGTATAATAATATACTCGAACTATGATTATTAAAAGCTTAAAACTATGATTGTTGCTACCAGTAAAGTAAAGACGTATGGTTCGACCATGACGTGGTAAACCTAGATCTAACGTTTTCATTTTCGTTCGTTTTCATTTTCGTTAACTTTTACTTCTTCTTTCTTACTTATTTTGTAGCATGCTTGCAATTTACGGCATAACATTCCTTTGAACCTTCTTAATAAATATAATTCACATAAAGTGTGTCATAAATAATACTCCATGCTCCAACCCCATTGATTACATCTGAAGGAAAACAAGAGAAACGGAATGAGCTTCACGAAGGTGTTTCTGGCATGTTCTTGTGGAACAAACCAGCGTGATTTGTATAGTTGGGTCCATGTATCATGTCAGCCGGGATTTACGGGTCGTGCCCAGTCCCGGAACCGTGTATATCACTGGGGTATTTAGATCAAGATGGAACGGTGGAAGCACTGTTGTTATGACGTCGCAGACGTGTAACGGAGACACACCAAACGTTGAGAAACCAAACGGAGTTTAAACGTTAATAGAATGCGTGTAAATATTTTATGGGTTCCTTCTATTACGCCGAAACTTTTTACGCCAAATGTATAGATACGAATTTTGCTTTCGCATAATTTTTCTCCAGGAACGGAAATTATTTAATCCTGGTAGAATAGTGATTGTCAAAAAAGTCAAAGGTATTATATATATGATAAAGGTAAGGTAAATTAGTATACTGCGAAATCATACATTCGGACAATCGTGATTATGTGTATACAAGGGGAACCATATTTTATGTTCCTAGGAATTCATTAAAGTCATTTGCAAAAGGTTTTTTCTTTAAAGTATTATGAAATACCTACTTTGGATATTTTATGCCAGTTTATCAACAATATAATGAATATTACGAGTCTCAGTCTATTTTCTTCAATAATCATCAAGGGCACGGTTCGGTACTTTGTTGTCTAGAACAAATTAACTGCGTTAAGGAATTTGCGAATACCCTGTATATTTAACGTAATTATTATTTTTGCTTTATTATTATAATCATCAAGAGTTATTTACACTTTGGTAACCTTTATTTTTTTGTCGATTGTTATCAGTTCTTTAAACCTTTTTGTAAGATTTGTTTCACAATACAATTTAACACGGACGGTAATAAAACAGGATACCTACTATCAAAAAAGAAATTGAGCCATCATCTGTGAAATTAATCATCACCCCAACTTTCTCGCACAATTAGGGTGAGTCCAGGGGGGTTAATGCCCATTACGTAGATGCCTCTTTTTGCAACCCCCTTCGAATAGTTGCTAAACAGTTGTCTACTAAGTTTCTTGTTATATTAGCCTTTTCTTTACCGAGTTTATATTCAAGCGCTGTTTCCTTAACGCGTCAAATATCTATCTAATCAAAAGCAATTGTAATGATTTCAAATATTTTAGAGTAGATTAAAAAATAACGGTTTTGTACAATTCTAGTAACTGATGTATAATTTTGCCGATCTCAACCCAAATCAAAAGCAGAAGTTATCATTTATATTGTAGAAATATGCAGAGAAATAGAAAGCAAAACGTTTCAACTCTGGCCTTTCAGTAAGTAAGAGCACGAAATAAAGTAAAAGGATAGCTTTGAACAAAGTGCAGTACGCCAACGAATATTAAATACGAGTATGGTTCTAGTTCTCGCATTCGTCGTAAGAAAATACAATATAAAAAATAGGTCACTCAATTTTTCACTTTTTATCCGAACGTGAATTTTCTTTGGCACATTTAATTTTGGTTTAATATCCGCAACTTTCAGTAGTATAATATGATAAATCCGTTGTACAGGGAACAGCTGTCCCCATGAATAACGTCCGTCGCCGACTCCTGCGCCGCGATCGTCTCCGTCGTATTGTAACGATTCTGCCAATTTACTACCGAGTACTGCCGTCGGATTTATCACCTAGTCGGCTCATAAGTTTCGGCCCAGACTCCGAGATTACATCGAGCTAGATATTTCGCTTTTCCGATAGATTGAATAAAGGTATTGAAAATGTTTCTTTAAATGTTTCTCAGGAATCAGAAGAATTGAAACTTGGAGAGGAAAAAGAAAATGTCAAAGGAATGCCGAGAAGTCGACTTCAGCATGTTTTATGTGGTTGAGTCATATTGAATGAAAATGAAATAAATAATCCAAGCCATGTTTTAATCAGGTACCTACGTTACTGACAAATAGTATACCGAGTCCTAATTCATATACAGTTACTAAAGAATTAAGATTAAAATCTTAGATTTAAAGTAATACTTATCCTAATAGTCACGATCCTTTACAAATCCGATGTATCACCAATAAAATGTGTCCTCACCCACAAAGATCCGCATTTCCTGTCGTCACTGGTTTCACAACACATTTCTCCACAAAGGCGAGTGTTTGCGTGACATTTCCCTATTCTATAGATCTATATTTACTCCGGTTTCGCTGTTAAAGTGGAACGAACGTTATATTTAGGTGAAGAAACATGAAGCGTCGGTATCCCATTCTAGTGTACGGAGTTTGATCAAAATGAGGATCCACCTACAATGTATGGGGAAGTTATAAATAAATTAACCTTAGAAATAAACGAAAGCATAACAACACGGTTTTTTAAAAAAAGAGTAGAAATGAAAAATAAAACATATGAGAAATAAGATTAACCACCGTACTCAAAGACATTTTAGAGACAATCAATAATAAATCGCATTTCTCAACAAAATATGAAAATACCATAAAAGAGAACACCAAAAGTGAAATTAAAATTAAAATTGGCCAAGAAATGCGGACGATACAAGCATTTTAAACTGCTAATTAGACAGAGAGATCCGATATGCACCGTGACGTCATTTAACACGTCGGCCATATAAACTCAATGTTAAATTCTGTTTTGCTAGAAAGAGGAAAAAAAAAATGTTGGCTTATATCTTAGTTATTTTTATAGCTATTCAAAATATGATTTTCTTCAACGGTTTGTTACATGAATCTAGCTTTTATTGAAGCTGTTAAAAAACTATGAATATTCCCTATTAAATCGTACCTTTTTCAAATTTGTTTATGAAAGAAAATATCGTCCCTAAAGAATGACTTAATTGTCATTACGTCGGCGAAAGTGCAAAACCGCGATGTAACATTTTTAATAAGGAGCAAAATGCCCCTTTTTTCTAAGATATTAAGGTTTATTTTGCTTTATAAAAATTTGTTGGTTACGCTGTTTTGCAGTATCACTGACGATTAGTGACTTTTACTGCGGCGGCTAGTCTATTGATCTGGTATTTTATCTTATCTGCTTCACTTCATGCGTCGTATTCTATTTTCTGCTGAAACCATGATGTTTTCAGGATATCTTGAACATTTATTACGTAGGTTAGGTGAGGTTAGGTTAGGTTAGGTTAGGTGAGACTTTTGACTGCCAAAAATAACGAACTCATGCCGCGAGAAATCCCTTTCAATAGAATAATAGTTATCCCAGCCATACATCTGGTAATACTTATTTACCAGGTCCTTGATCCACCGTGCCATTTTTGTACTTTATAGTTTGGCACAATTGGGAATTGATCGCTTAGTCCAATTTCAACCTAAAACTGCTGCTATCCTGGTTGCCACGAGAATATTGTAGTTCACCAGCTGTCACAGCGGCAAACTTTTTTGCCAAGCTAGCTCCATTCTTTTTGCGTTGTTTATTTGTAAAATATCTAATGAGAACGTTAAGGAATATATTAATTCTAAAGCAAGAAAAAAACAAACGTAGCTATATTTAGATAGGAGTAGGAGGATGAAACGGCGTCGGTAAACAACCTCGGTATTGATTTGATAGAAAATATTAACAGCGCGCCAGCAAAATAAAGGAGCGTTAAATCGATTCTGATAGACTTAAACCAGTAAAATAGACAAAGCTACGTGTCCGCTATACCTAACTCTACCCGTTCCGAACTTCCTTTAGCGCTGTTAACTATTTAAAGGGGTTGTTTGTTCGATTAATATTAATCTAAGGAGTATCACAGGGCATTTAACCATCAATTCTTAAATTTTTGTGCTGTAGAGGTACTGGACAATACGTCCAAAACGTGATGTTCAAGTGTTTGTTATTTGTTATTCCGTGTTAAAGATAGCAAGCAAACACTTTTGACTTGTATCATTCTATTTAGTCTTGATGCTGCAGTGTTCAATATCCGTATTTTACAACGGCAATGGGTTTTTAAATGTTGATTTTAGGGTTCCGTATCTAAAAGGTGCCAAAGGGCCTCTATTATTAAGCCTCCACTGACCTTCTTTCTGTCTGTTAGCGTCATACGTCAATATGTCATACACCGTAACGGGTAGACAGTTGAAATTTTCATATGTGTTTATTTCTATTCACGCGATGACCCTTTGGTGTGTGAGTCCGATTCGCACTTGGCCGATTTTTTCTTAAACTTGTTCCTACACGCGCTTATTTCAACTGTTATAAATAATAAATAAATATTAAGGGACAATCTCACATAAATTGACCAAGTCCCAAACTAATCTCTAGGCTTGTACTATGGGTACTAGACAGCTATAAACACATACAGAAATGAATACTCAGATATAAATATTTGCGCTCATCACACAAATATTTGCCGAGAATCGAACCTGAGACCGCTGGCTTTGTAGGCACTACCAACTAGGCCACCGCGTCGTAAATCAACTTAATATAATAGAACTTACCTACTGATTACAATCACAAGGATCTTCATAACTCGAAGAATAGAGTTGGAGTAAAAAGAAAATTCTTACGAGAATTTGATGAAAGGAAATACGAGTATTATATCTTTAGAAAATACTTATACCAATAACAAGCCAACTCATTATATTTCGCAATTCGATATTTCCTAACTTTAATTACAATCATTTAGGAACATATACCTACATTTCAACATTAAATAAACAAGGTTTCTATGTAATAATATTGCCTCGTTGACAAATTACATAAACATTTCGCAATGTACTTTAAATTGCGACAAATTGTACATTTACCTAGTTATATACTATTAAACATATATCTATCACATTGGTGGCATCGAAACTGGCCTAGCCTTTAATTCCATCATCACTCAATGATCATAATGTTTTAATAAACAGCCAATTGTGACAAACAATCTACTATCACCCTTAAGTCCGTGAGTTAAAGTTTGTTTAGGATGGTATTGGAAGAGTATTATGAGAAGGGATTGAGGCGAATTAAGCGATATAACTAACCCTAAAGCGTTGTAACAAAGTTGATATTTGCATAATTCTCGGAAGATTACCGTTAACACAGTTCTGGAACAATATTGGTGTTATTAAATTGTAAATCTCTAAACTATCTAATGAAGCTGGTATAGTCCAAGCTTCTTCCTAACGTTCGCACTATCAATAACGAAAACTATAACGACTTAGTAAGTAGACTTGATTGTTTCCTGAAATACAGGCGGCTAAATCGTTTATACCTACTAAAAATCATCTAAGGGTATGGCGAAGGAAAGATAATTATTTGGTGCTTTCGTAGGGTCTCCCCAGACCTATCGACTCAGAATCGGCTTGAGTTGGTAAGAAAAAGTTTTATGTCCGTGCAGTAAGAGTGAAAATGGCGTCGCTCGGCTCGGCTCGGCTCGATTCGGCGTTGCGAATGGAACGTGTTCGTTTTCGCTTTCAGTGCATGAACATAAAAAACTTTTTCTTACCGGCTCAAGCCGATTCTGCGTCGATAGGTCTGGGGAGACCATACGAAGCACCAAACATCTTTAAATAGAAAATTAGTTCACGCTTATTGTTTTTTGCGATAGTTTTTCATGTTTGTGGTTTTGGTCAATATCATAATACTCGTACTGTTGCTAATTTCTTACCAATGCAGAAGTTAAAGTTAGCCCGGTTAATCATACGCCCATTAAAAAAAATAAGTTGCACGTAAAACTTGTGTGCCTTGTTTAATATTTTACACGAAAGTAGTAAGTACGTATTTTATCGAAAAACGGAGAGTGGGTTACAGTGGATCATTTTTTTTCTGTCCTGTCCTGAAGTCCTGCAATTTCAAAATGTATGGCTAAATGATTATTCATTGAAATTCAATTACAATATGGGTATCTAATCTTCGAAGAAAAATGCATTTATTGGCGAATATTGCATAAACTTTCAAGTTATAGCCACTTTAAAAAAAAAGGGAAATTATCCATTGTGGCCCAAGACTGGGGCACACTGAATCTATAGAATAAAATACAGTAAAAGACAACAATTTTCATAGTATTACTTATTTATTTTTACTATTAGACAGTCTTTTATTATATAATCTAAGTGACAACACGTTTGTTTGTGTGCGTAAAGCGTAACACATGCTAAGTTATAGCAAATAATCCACTGTACCCCGTGATCCACTGTTACCCATTCTCCCCTATACTTTGTAATGCTCTATGTATACGTATTTTCATATAAAATATTTAAAGTCAAGCAACCCACGTATATTCGCCGGGTTCACAATTTGAAATGCTTTAAATTCCCGAGTCGCACCTGCATCTCTCCAGCCAGCCGAACGATCTATACTTGTCAGCCGTTTCCGCCGCGGTACAGTAAATGTCTGCGCAGTTCATTTTAATATCGCTCTCATTCATAAATTACAGCGCGAGCGCAGACTACATCATGAAAGATGATTCACTCGATCTATTCATTTATTTATATCATAGTTGACTGCGACCATGACTCTACGCAAACCAATATCGAATCTGTAGAACATGTATGGTGCTGTGAAGGTGTTAAGCCGAAAATGTGGTTAGTTTTATATTTAAAAAATGATCAGATTTCAATGCTTAGGTGGTTTTATTATTATTAAATTTCATTATTGAAATATTGAAATTGAAATAAGGTTTATTTGGCACTTAAAGCACTTAAAAAATAAAACAACTTGCATCTAGCCCAAAATGGTCTCCACTCAGCTTTTTATGTCACGGTATATTGTTTAGATATTCCATGACCTGGTTTTCAGTGAAACCTGGAGAGGTGAATTGCGCACCGGGATAACTATTTAACCAAAAACAAAAAACTACCTACATACAATTGCATACAACTAAGCATGCATGTGAGTGAACGTACATATGCGAGTGTGACTATTTGTGTGTGAGTGAGCGCGTGTGTCAGTCAGGACGACTGCTTATGTACCGAATATTTGGATTGATAAGAGAAGTTTCTTAAGATTATGTTTGAAAGACGCAACCGACTTGTGTTATGATACATTCGTCACTTAAAGTTATCATGATACCTTCACCGCCATTAAAAATTACAGTATAGGTATGAGTTTTATTTTGACCATTAATATAATTTTCAATTGGTAAAGTGTAACCTTATTCATAAACAGAATAAATCTATTTTAGTTAAAGTATTCTTTGTCTCTTTCCGTCAAATTTTAAAGTCACAAAAAAAAAGCTTTAATAAATAAAAATAAGAGAGTAAGATTTTATAAACTCTATATGAAAACTAGTTTTGCCGAATAAGAACGAGCAATACCGAGTCCCGTTCTTTAAGTAGTGGTATTCAACGCTCTTAATGTTATAATAGTTATTTGTTATACAAGGGGGAAAAGTTGTATTTTACCTGCGAGTGTTTCAACACACGAGACGTAAAATAACTTTTCACCTGTGTATAACACAAAACTTTTCATCTCACTACAGCGGGGAAAATAAGCTCAATTCCGCATTTTGCACGGTTTCCCGTAATTCCACAGGTGTTAATACGTCTTTCGTCACTCGAATCACTCATTTTTAATAAAAAAACAATCTTAGAAAAACATGCGAATATTTAACGTTGACGCAAAGATGAAGGAAAACTGCTTTACTACCTCTATGCGTTGACGGCTTAATTAAAAAGTTTTGACTCAAGTTTCTTTTATTATTTCGTATGCGTTTTGTTCGCTCATCCACTTACTTGGACTGTCAGAACATTTTATCCGTTTTTACAACAAGAATGAAGGTTATTGTTGAATACTGATATTTATGAATTAAAATGGAGTTGTAAGACTGTATTTAGTATTTTTTACTCGATGCAATTCATTAATTGTTATGTTAAAAATTCAGCGGTTTTAACGTTTTACGTTTTGTTAGCTGTCAAATATCACTAAAGCTGCCTTCAAATGTCAAAACTCTTTCTTCACATGTGGATAAAAAGCGATTTTCTCAATAGATATCAAACAAACAAAAAGGGCTTTCCGAGCTAGTTAGATGAAAAACTTTTTTTATACGCCGTTATATATTCTTATAAAATAAGTTACGGAGTGTGTGCGCTGTTTACCGCTGCACCCACTCCCGCGCATGCGAACCCGAACCATTTGGCTAAGTGGGCGCGGCTGCCTGCCAACTGCCAAGCGGATGTGTTCGATTCCCCGATAGAGACCGTTTCCACCGAGGCGAGGCATCGTCTGATTCCGAATGCTTCAGGAATTATGTCATCAATGAATACCGATATCATTCTTTTTAAGTTTATTCTTGGTTTTAGATTCTAGGTTCGTTTTCGGGACTAGGGTGTCATAGTTCATTATTATGGTCGGGTATTCATCTCAGCACTTCAAAAAGACTGGTTTTGCTGTTTAAAGACAGTGGGCAAAATTCGATTTTGCTGCGAGCGTAAGACATTGTATTATTTTTAGTTGTGGACCTTGTGCAGGGTCCGTCCGGATAGCTACCACCATCTTATCCATTAACCCACCGCCAAGCTGTAGAGTTCGCATTGCTGTGTTCCGGTGTGGGGATAAAACAACCGGTGAAATTACTAGCATAGAGACATTCCATCTTAGTACTCAGGGTTGGCAACGCATTTGAAGTCTTAGGATTGCAGTTTTTAGATTGTAGTCTTGAGGTTTCAAATGTCTATGGGTCTCAGATCCCACTTATCATCAGGTGGCCTGAGTGCTCGCGTGCCTTTTCCTTGCCATAAAAAGAAATGAGTGAGTCCGCACAATATTAGTAAGAAATAACGAATAGTAAATAAAGAATATGGATTGGCGGAGATACCTATCATCATGGTCGCGTGCTAACTCCGACTGGCTTCACCTCACGACAGCTCGTCCATCATTCCAAACGGCTTCACTAACGACGGCGTCTCGTCTCTTCGCGGCGCGCGTACATGAACTATTAACACGGCGTATGACGCTACGTGAGAACTTCTCACTTATTCAGCGGGCTTGAGAGGACAGCCCGAGGGTTGCGAGGCAACGCGCGTTTTAAACACGCAAACCATAATACCCGTAATGTTTTGACGAGATCTATCAAGTGCATGGGCCGCTGTAAGAGTATCTATATAGATTTGAATATGATGTGAATTTCCGGCTTCATTGTAACATGAATTTGACAGAAATTGACAAAGCATCAGTTTAACTATGGGTGATTGATTACCCATTAGTGATTTTAGGAATACACATTGATGATGAATATTATACCTAATAGTTCAAGCAGTGCTAACGTTGCACAAACATTACCTAACTAAATAATGTCGCCTTAAGACCGTACTGTCACTTCCTACCTAGGCGAATTAAAAAGTGACTGGTTTCCTAATAAATCATTAATACTAGTAAACATTTGTGCGACTCGATATTATAATTCTAGCTTCAGATTTAAAGGCCCCACAAACTAACAGTCTGGCTGACGATATCGGCCTGTGAGTTAATTGTATTAGAAAACAGACTTTTAGCTTTTCTTAAGATTTCATTAATTTCGTTATGGGTTTCGGACTGCCAAGTGGCCTGACAGACTTGGGACTGCAGGTAATTGTTACTCTGTGGGACCCTCAAAGCACCCGCGCGTTTGTCGCCAGTGACTCGGCTGCCCCGCAGCGAAGTGATGTGTCGGAATGTAGTCACGCGTGCGGCGCGCACATGCCTGTACGCTTAAAGCTGCCGTTCGCGAACACTTTGCGGAGTGCCTGCTTTATATTCCGCATGTTTCTTTAATTCACCGGCTTTTTGCAGTAGTAGCTTTTCCAGCGACAGAAAACGTTTCTTTTAAGCTATGATTTTTCTTGGGCGTTTTTAATACGATCGTACTCAGATAAATACAAATTAGAGGACAATCTCACACAAATTAAGACCTAGTCCCAAACTAAGCTCTAGGCTTGTACTATGGGTACTAGACAGCGATGAACTTATTCGTATGGAGATATACATACTTAAATACATAGAAAACATCCAAGAGTCAGGAACAATACTCGCTTCATCACACACATATAGCCCTTACCTGGATTTGAACCAGGGACCGCTAGCTTCGTAGTATTTTAGTACCTTGTCGTAGCTATTGATATACTAAATTTAAAACACACTCACTTTAATAAGTTACTGCGAAAAGGTACTAAAATGTAAAGCTACTTCAGGGACCCACGATGCTAACTCTACTAACGTTTTTCTTTTCTATCACTTAAAATGTATGAGATGACAGTTCTGCCTTCGTACGGAGAAAAGGCACAAGTGCAATTAATTGATAGAAGCATATTAAACTCTCCAAGGGTTATAATAAGGTTGGAATTGCAATACAACTAATATAGCAGATGTGCCATTTTTCCGTAGGAGGGCAGAGTTGGCAACGTGGTTTATCGCAATGCACGAGAATGTCATCTTGTCTAGGGCCTCTAAGCTCTAGTGTACGTAACTGTTTAGTCTTCATGTTCTCGTTGAGTGTATGTTCAGTCGGAATTAGGAAATGCAATTTAACCGGTTATTAACCGATTTTGTATGAAAATAACCGGTTAAAACCGGTATATATTATTTGCATTCCCTAGTCGGAATCCGCCAGAGGTCACTCCGGAAATTAGGCTCATAAGAAGAAACTTCAGACAGACTGGAAGAAAAATCACCTCCGCGGTCCCAGAAGTCTAGCAGTAAGCGTTTTTCTTTCGCCGCCCGTCACCAATCGGTCACGTGATTAATTGTGATCGTTTACTAAGGTTAGAAAAAACCTTAGTCATAAAAATATCTTCCTGGTTAAATTACCTACTTACCAAATCACAGTGTTTTTAAATTAAACCTTTCATTTGCGCGCTTTTGTTGCACCATGCATCACTTCAGCTGGGCATACACGACAGCTCCAACAAGCCGAATAGAGCAGCGCCGCGCCAAAATCGATCCCGAATGTCAAAACTGTAGCGGTTCGTTGGATTTCCAAATGGACGGAAAGTCAGTGCGACGCGCCAACGCGCTTTCCGAATGGAACTACCGAGAATGTCTAAATTCAATGTTTAAACACGCCACGCGACCGCGCCAAGCCAAATGGCATCGTCGTGAATGCATTCTCTGGCTGCCATTTTCTAATCAGTCTGCGCCCGTGAATGTGGTCAAGATATTACGCCCATCCAGTTGTATACACTCCATCTGTCGCCAAGACAAACGGCGCGTCCGTGAATGCCAAATTTTACACTCAAGGGCAATTAAACTGCCACTGACGTGTACGTAATGTTGTAGTGACCTGTTTCAGTGGGTTTAAGTATAATTAAGGTGCAGCCCGAGCACCGCGGTGTTGACAACATAAATACTAAATAGGAGCTGTTTCATTATTCCCTCTGTGCGCGACCGGTTTAATTAGCAGCCGGCGACGCGTGATGACACTAGCGAATAACTAACTGAAGTGTTATCTTCTAAACAACTCGGTTTTCAATTTGTCGTCGAAGTGTGAATGTTGTTTTTCCAAATGACCATTAGCCGAAATTAAAATACGGTATCTACTGTGAAGTGATATTTTGGGGTCTATTCCGCTTGGCCAAAATATTTTTGGCCAAATGTATCATTTCCCAAAAAGTTGTTTCCTGTCGCAGTTGATTTATTTCTTGTGTAGTCACAAGTGTAACCTAACCTAACAGACATAAGAAAAACAAAAATAATACAAAATGCTTTATGGGAAACGAAAATTTGGGAAATTATACATTTGATCAAAAATATTTTGGCCAAACGGCACGCTCCTGATATTTTGCGATGCAGTTGTCGCTGATACTAGTAAACCCTAATTAAGATAAAGAGAGAGAAGATTTTGTAAGTTTGAAAATATGTGGAGGGTAATATCCCGAATCACTCGAAAAACTCTTTCTCTATTTGAAAGGTACATGTTCCAGGTGGACATAGGCTGTTTTATGTTGTTTAAACCGAATCAAAGTTAGGGCGTGAAGCTAGTTTATTTATAAAACTACGGCAAACACCAAGACTTATTGAATTAGAGTTAGAACGTCCGTCCGCGCGTAATTGTGTTTTTCCTGTTACACGTTTTTCAAACGTCACGGAGACGAGTTTCCGCGCTTCGCGGAAATTGTTGTAAGAAAACTAAACAGTCGTGGAAATAGAATTGAAATTCATTTGAAATGTTTTAGACTTTGTAACCTTATTGAAATACGTTTTTTTTATGATTCTGTTTGTTTCTCACTTTTAATACTAACGCTGACTACAGATAATAGAATACATATATCTAAAATTTAACTAAATGCCTCTTTTACTTTACCGTTAGAAATCTTAAAGAAAACTGGTAAAACTTGACTATTTAGGTTTGATTAAGTTTTGGCTATTTTCATCTCTGATCGGAGATACAATATAAAAAGCTTTAAAATAAAATGATGACATAAAATTTAAGGCTATCTTGTTTATTGTTTGTTAAAGTGACCTTTTTGAAGAAAACTCCTGGAGAGGAAATTTCGTCAGCGGCACAAGGGTTAAGCCGTGCTACAGACTGTTAACGCTCGCCAAAATCTGTCTTTAAAAGACACAGATTTATGGAAGTTATATAGATCCATCACTTTCTATATCTCGAATTGGGGTAGATAGTTTTATAACTAAGATTAGGGCCGGCCTCATCGAGAATGGCGGATGTTCAGACATCGATAGAGTACTCAGCGGGTCGTCATTTCGTTAACGACAACGACGCGACGCTGCAGGCCATGACTATTTCAAAAGGATGGGCTGCAAGATTATCATTTTTTTCAATGTTAGTTCATATTTAGAAGAGTTGAATACAATTTGTAATATGAGTGGGCTTATCGTCGAGTTTGGTACTGTTTTTCTTGTTGAAAACTTAATGTACGCACCCTTTTAAAATCATTTACATGATTATAAGCCTATACGAAGTTTCTATGAAGTTTTCGGTCAAAAAGCGCATTGTGTGAAATTAAATTTAAAAATTAAAAGTCAGCAATAATAATAGTATGGTTAGCGTGTTGAAATTACTTACAATTGCCTATTAACGACGTTATTGTACGAAATACCTCTTTAGTATTACTTACAGTTATTTTTACTATGTAGGTAACGAAATTCCGATCGATAAAAATGAGTTTTTCCTTAAATTTCATTTTTAGTACCTCTTAAAATACGAGTCAAACGAGTCATCGAACCAAAAACTATTTACTTTACCCAGCGCTAACAATAATGTAACCATGAAGGCGGCCCTCGTCAGAATGTGCCGCGTGTATAATAATTTGAACTTTGATATTGATATATTCGAACGATCACGTAATACTTTTAGATACAAACTAACTAAAATTACTAAGGTAAAAAAAAATTGTAATTTATGGTCGAAAAATGTCCTGCACAAATGTCGTGTACAATTATAATAGTGTTGTTAACTTGAATTGTTCTGGATCGAGATTTGTGTTGTTATGTTATTGTGTTAACATCATGTTATTGTACCGAATTAAATATATGAATAAATAAATAAATCACGTACACCAGCGCGATGGACCCATAATTATTATATTGTTATCGAAATCGCATAAGAATACAAAAAATTATGTCGAAAATCGACTTCCTAGATTTGTTTGCATACGAGTAGAGCCAATATAACCTTTAAAATACCATTCCACTTTACCATCTTTGCGAAAGTTCTATTTTAAGCTCGAACGACAACTCGAAAGCTCTGGCGAAAGATGGAAGATTCCGAGAACATCGAGAGCAGACTCGAGTGCTTGTCCGAACTTAAGAACTAGCGAAAGCGCAGAGCGAGCAGCGGAGCTTTTTTGCGAATACGACAAAGATAAATGCTTTACTGTGCAGAGTAATTGCTTTTACAAGTGGGGAGATTATCGTTCATTTTAAAGTTTGAATAGAGTGTTTAATGTTACAGCTCTTCGAGGTTTTATATCTTACAAAGTTTGTGTGTTCGAATTGGTTCAGAAACTTTTGAACGACAAAGTTTGTTTGTATCCTTTATCATAGACGACTTTATGCAATTACTCGTATTTGAGTATTTTATGTGTTCATGTCACCACCTACGATTAGTAGAAAGCGAGTGGAGCCAGCGATCAACTATTAAGATAGATATGCGTCTGTTTTATTGACACGGTATCTATATCTTTTGTTCGTTTCTTGAGCGAGAAAATAATCGATAGCTAATCTCCGACAAAAGGACAAGTGCCTAAATTGTGTGGGAAATCGCAGGAAGCCGATAGTTACAAGTAGCACAAAACTGACTGTCGTCGCGGAGATCCCGGGGGAAAGCCAGCTGTGGACGTTCTTCTGCTCGTATGAAAATCATGATGAATTTCTAAAAGACGTTATAAATCAAAGTTTTTGGGTCTCGCATCAACATAATTGCTAGGAAATATTTTTAAGCAATTCACATTATGTAAAATATTTATTAAGTTGCTGCAACGCTGCAGTTCTTTCGGTTGCAAGTTAATCTGGGAAGCGGTTGCCAACTGTCATGTGAACCACTTGTTGGTTCGCCCTTCAGATATTAAATAAACATATTGTTTTGTCAATTGACCTAAAAATTATACATTATTATTTTACTTTGACTCCCGTCTCATGTTAATTCAATGAAGTACGAACATCAAAAATGTAAAACAACAAGGTAAAAAGCCATTATAAAATCATAACGCGGTAAAGCATCCGCATTACTCCTGTCAGCTATGAGATATATCCCGGGAAATAACTTATCTTCTAACGAGTGGACAACACTTACTGTCCGAAGATATGCGCTAAACGTCCCAGCTAGAGATGCCAGTGATCTACGTGGGTTAATAAAAGCATTACGAATAACAGTTTGCTTTTTTCTCGGAATAGGGACCGTTGCCAAGTGACGGGAGCTGGGTGTCAAAGTGAACAAGCATTTTTATTGGTGGATTGCTTTGAATATTAGTGTAATTTCTGTTTCATTTTGCAACGTAGCTGATGTGGTTTTTTTTGTAATAAACTAGCTTCTGTCCAGGACTTCGTCTCTTCTTCGATTATCGTTATTCCCTCACGAGTTTTTTTTTCCGGGATGAAAGTAACCTATGTGTTAATCCAGGTTATAAGTTATCTTCACTTCAAATTTTATTTAAATCCGTCCAGCTGTTTTCCGTGAAGGAGTAACAAACACACACACAAACTTTCGCATTTATAATATTAATAGGGTACAAAATATCCCTTGTATGTATATTGTTGGAAATTTTCACAAAATAACTAAATACTAACCGGTCTTTTGTTGGTAATTATCACTATCACTACATAGTATAAAACAAAGTCTCTTCCCGCTGTCTGTCTGTCCCTATGTATGCTTAGATTTTTAAAACTACGCAACAGATTTTGATGCGGTTTTTTTTAATAGAGAGAGTGATTCAATAGGAAGGTTTTTATGTATCAGTTTTGGATTATGTACGGGTACTACAGAAAATTTGCATAAACCGAAGCGAAGCGAGGGCGGGTCACTAGTAATACTATAAATTATGAATAAAAGTATTTTATCATCATCATTATATCGATAAAAAGATGACGAAAGACTTCCTACAGTAATAAATAGGCCTATTCAAAGAATGGCCACAAACAATCCTTTGTCGTTTAGCTGATTTCCGAAATGTTCACCTAGTTTCCTACACTACACTATAAAACCACACAACTATATCCTTATTAAAATCTCAATTAGATGTGTGGACATTGTAACCGCCACTGCAGGAGAATAGCCAAAAGATGGCGCCATAATCGTTAGCCTAAACCCCGCTATAACGAGCGAGGCAAGGGAGAGGGGGGGATCACTCCCGCGGGGCGCAGCTGCGACCGAGTGGTGTTTGTTGCGGCCGGTTTATGGGAAATGGTAAATAAGGCTTACGAGGTTTTTATTTAATTTAATATACGGCTACTTGAGCCTTGCCAGGTAAAGTTGTCTTGAGAGCTGTAAAAGTGTTTAAGAAGATAATATTCGGGTTATATTTCTAAGTGTTGCTTGCAGTTTTGTTTGCGTAACAAAATATAAATTAGAATTTTTATTATTAATAACTAAGTCCAGTATTACATATATATTCACTTTTAAAGCGATAACTCTTACATTTGGCTTGTATCGTGGCTATCAGATTATACATATTAAAAAAATCTACAGTATTTTTTATGGGTTATATTTGTTTCGGTGAAATATGTTTGCCAAATGTATCGTTTCCCATTTGCCAACCCGCTTTGTTTTCTCTAATCTTACGATTAGAGAAAACAAAGCGGGTTGGCAAATGGGAAATATTTCAGGATTTTAGAAAAACTAACCTAGCCTAACCTATAGGGTTCTACACGATGGTACTGAAATAAAGGCTGAAAAAATTATATAACATGGTTGGCAAATGAAAAAGTTGGGAAACGATACATTTGGCAAACATATTTATGCCAAACGGCAGGCTCCCATTTTTTTATATCAATAAGGACTTTAGTATGTTATATTTATTATGAAAGAAAATTAGGAACTAAATTTTACCCGACCAGTTCCATCACTATGTCGGAGTAAAAATAAGTAGAGAGAGAGGGAATTAGATTGGTTTAAATGCCATAATTCCCTCCAATGGTAGCATAAACATACTTAATCAATATTATTCAGCCAACTTTTTTTTCATTGCGGATCTGTATCTGATACAGACGCTTTATTCATTCATAAAACTCGGATAATATAACCATCTCGCATCAACTCACTTCCTTAATAATTAAATCCATTAGCTTTTGACATGTTAGAAAAATAAAATTGTAATCAGCGTGAAAGGTTTTCCGTGTACAGCTCCCGCGCTAAATCGGACATCTGTAAAAATAGTGGCGTCCCAAACAGTTTCCCGCGACGAGGCGCGCGCGCACCTAGCATTACAAAACGCAATTTAAATATATTTTTAATATTTCGGTCGAGTAGTGGATATATAACCTAAAATTTAAAAAAGTTAGAGATTTGGTTTGTTTCTAAAACGGTGTTTTAGAAATTGGAATAGCGATTTGTATTTTTTATTAGTGGCCAGTGATGTGAGAGTGGATAAACAATTGGGTTCGTGAATTGTGATTTGTGAAATGATTGATGGATTGTTAGGAAGTTTTTAGGTTAGTAATGAGTAGCATGATCACTACCGAAAATAATCATATCATACTTTTAGTTGTCATCACGAATATCTTAGTTTCTGGATTGTGTGTTCAAATTGCACTACTGTTAAGAAAACAAATAGCATATTTCAAAGTCTGCAAGTTTAGTGTTAACCATATTTTTATTGATAGAGGTAAAGACATGTACCTACGTGTATTTTCTAGCCTCGGTCCCATACGTACACTTTAGAGCACGTCCATACCTATATTTTTTTACGATGGGGCAATACAATCATTATTTATCTTAAACATACTCCAGACGGCGTTTACACTAATGTTTATTTTTATCAACGAAACACAATATTGAATAAGATGTGTCTCTCCGGCATCCATTAATTTCCTCAAACGTGACAGCGCCCTCTGGGGGACCAGCAAGTGTCTGGAAATTCCTCTTCTCCTCCATATTTCTGGAGTATTTACATTTTGTGCATTATTCAAGAGTTGTTTTTGATGTGGCTTGTGAATGCCTGGAAAATATTTCGCTTGAAAGGAAACTGACTCTAGAGGACGCTGGGAAGAATAATTAGATCGACGTTGAAAACGGTGTCTTTTCAAAATAATTATCAATCTTTTTGTACCTTCCTTTTCTTTAATTATATTTTTTTCTCTTAAAGCAGAATCTTTACAAAATCTTCGTCATTAGGAACCTCGTCTTTTATATAATGAACTGAATTTTAATTTCCACTGCAAATGTAGAAAATCATTCCGAAGCAGCTGTTCCTTCTTGTTTTATCATATTCACTACAACGAGCTTTTAGAGGTATAATTGTTTTGTAAAAAATATTACCGAAAAAGTCAATCCAGGGGATAAAGCCATATTGCTTTTGAAATCATTATCATAATATTGTTTTAAAATCCACTCTTACTTTCAAGTAAATAAGAGCTAGGTATCAATACGATAACATGCCAAAGGCAATACGGGTTACCAAGTAGAATAGAGCCCCAGATGTATCTTAAATAAACAAAATAAATGTAACGATATCGATCGATCGATTAAACACCGGCTTTTACAGCAGGCCAGTATTCTACGAACGTGAGCGAGTGTAAACACTAAAGATAGGTAGATCTGAACACTTTTTAGTGTCGAGATCTATCAATCTCATTGTGTAAAACGTTTGACTAACCCCACTGGATATTTTTGCCTATCGCTAGCTAAAATAGCTATCATGTCCTAGTGAATGGGAACCCGTCATTAAAACGGGTAAATAATTGTTCTATGAAATTTAATTATAATAACCAGTTATGCTTTGACTTGAAACAAATTCGAAAAGATTTTTCGTTGACCAGTCGTTCAATTATATAAAAGGGCATAAGTTGATGATTATGGGACTCAAGAAATATATGCAATGATATTCGTGGAATAATTTTCGACGACATGAAAATCGACAAAATACATTTCGATAAACTAATAGGTACGCCCTAGTTAATCAGCGACGAAGACCATCGCCTTCACTGCTGTTACTTTGGTATAATTTCTGACACAATCATACACAAACCAGATTTACAGAGTCGTCATCGTCGTTCAGTCTGTCGCCAGGATGAGCGATGGAGGCTGGAAATAGCTCGGCTGAATGAGCGCCCGCCGTGATGCAATCTGCTGACCCCGTCTGAGATGTTCCTCGCATTAATAGTCAACAAATTAATGTGCAGCAGCCGATTATTACATCTCTAGACATCTTCCGGGACTAAAGCCTGACCAGAAAAATAAAAAACTTTAATTTCTATTGCAATTCACGAAACACAGATAAAATAGTAGATTTTATCACAAGGGAGCCAAATGACATATTTACCGCCAATCCTGAACGAAGGGAAGGATTCTATAATTGAATCCCGATCGTAGCGAGGTTGTGACACAATCTACTATTTCACATCACCTATTAGGAAAGGGGACTTTTCTGCCCTGCTAGGAGGTATCTGCTAGGGGGGATTAGTGGCGACCCCATTAGAGGTGGTTTATTTCTCCGGTCAGGCTTTAAGTTCGAGTGATATTTGCTCATACTATGTCTCTAGATCTTTACGCAACAAATCAGAAGGAACAATTTGCATTCTGAAGACGTTAACAACTTTTGTTTGGTTTCTAGGTTAGGCCAAGTTAGTTGTCCGATAGATATTTAAATAAATCAAGCAATATTTAAACAAAAAGCAAGCCTTAAAATCCGACTTGATATTGTCGTCTATGTATGTTATATACATTGAAGTTTGCATTGTTTATACACCTAGTGACACTTGCCTCCGTTCCGTCTCTACGAGGAAAAATGAACCATACATAATATATAGGTACAGGTCAAAATCATTATTCCCCTTTTTCGAAAATCGGAAAAAAATGTTAGTTCTTTCTAAGCAAATCTTCAGCCCTAAGATGAGTCCGTCTTTAAATGTTACTAAACTCTGGCATTGCTGACGTCGAAGATGTCTGTTTCCAAGATGTGTGTGAGGTGGCCCGTCAGAGGGCATTTTGCGTTAATGACTATAAAAAAACACGGAAACCAAAAAATCTGCTTGATAGATTTCGAAGCAAATCCTATTTCTTCAATACTTATAATTGCTTTATTGTTGTTCCAGCAAGTGAAGTGCAGTGCCATACAGTGTTGGGCGCGCCGTGCCCGCGCCATGCCGGCCTGATGGAGCCGGCGCCGACCGAGGGGGACGACGAGCGCCCGCCCGGCTCCACGGGCAGCGGCTCGTCGTCCGGCACCGGCTACTACAACCACAAGAATGGTGAGTGAGCAATTTTCCCCTATTTTGCCCCTTAAATATATTAAAGTTTTTTTTATAAGATAGGGAAGCAAACGCCCGTAAACACCAGCAACAAGAAGAGTTGTCAGTGCGTAACCGACCAGGGGAAGAGAGGGGGTAGGGAAAATTGGGCAACCAGCACTCTCACTTGACCAGACGAGAAGCAACAGAGGTCCTGCTGCTTCTCGTCGGTAGTCTGTGAGAGGGTCTACACCGGTCGAGCCGCACTCGACCTAAGGCCCCGGACACATGTCCATGGCACGGCGTCGTTAACGTGAAACGGGGCGGCGCCGTACAAAGGCACGTTGCCGCGTCATGCAAATACACGGTGCCGTGTGACAACGGTTTCAACTATTTTAAACTCTACGCGCAGGACATTGGGCTTAATATTGCACTTTATAATGAATGACGGCACCGAGTATCTGCACGTCGCGGCAACGTGCCGTTCTACGGCGCCGCGCCGTTTCACGTTAACGACGCCGTACAGTGGTGATGTGTCCCGGCCCTAACGATAGAATACGGTGTGGCTCCACCATTTCAAACATGTCGAGCAATAAGCCGGATATATTTCCTATCAGCCTGTTGCATCCATCGCCGCGCGTGGCTCCCTCGTTTACGCGGTCGTGGCTGCCATCGTTCAAGCTTTTAACTGATTAGAGAACACCTGTTAAGGCGCAATTTCTTTGGTCATTAGCCCGCTTGCTTTATACAATGCGTCGCTGCAATAGCTCCCGGCTCAATAATGTCAAAACAACTGGTCAATGGATCGCTACAAGCATGCGGGCGGGTTGTACCTCGCGTTCACATCAGGTGACTTTTGCTAAAGATCAAGGGGCCTAGTCAAGTTGCCCTAAGGAAGCTACTGGAGAAATTTTGACAAAAAGTATAAGATGATACAGAGAACAAAATCAGCTTACGTCATACTTATAGAAAAAAAAACATTTCTGCTGTCAGTAACATTCGCATGATTCAACTTGGCTAAGCCTAAAGGTTAGCGCAATCTGGGAACTGAGCCTAGACTGTTAACGTACTATTCATAATAAATAAGACGCTTACGCGGCCTTGTTAACGCGAGCTTAAGAGGATTGTGAACCTAAAAATGAAATCAGTACTATGGGGTAACTCATCAGTCATACAGCGTGTGTTCGTCGCTCAGAAGAAATGTGTATGATATGGGGCTTAAACTGGAGAGAGTCATGTAGGCCACTTTATAGAGTTAGGTTTATAGAGTTTAAACTTCTCACAGTCTCGACTTTACATACTGGAGGTTTGTAAGTTTGTTAGGACGAATATTACACTTTTTATAAAAAAAAAAAACATAAACGTACTGTTACTCATAAGGCGTTGCTAGCTCCAATATTTAGGCTGAAACTCTGTCGTAAAAACAGCTACATACACATACATAATCTCACGCCTTCGTTCCCAGAGTGGGGTAGGCAGAGCTACAGAATTACAAACATCTCTAAAAACTTGTTGATAATTCTATAACCACAATTTGCACAATTAGGCTAACATATTTACCAGCGTATTAATACAGCGTAACTTTCTTCCTATTGCATGGACATATTTACCTTCTTTATCAATTCTTTACCAGGGTTAATAAATTGTTAGTTGAAGAAGCTTTCTACACATTAGAAGAATTTTTCACAAAATGTAGACTTCTCTTAAGAGCTGAAATATAATGTACCATTGCAATGTATCATATTAATATTATTCTTTTGTTCCTTTTTTGTAAAGTATTGTTATTGTTTTTAATGTTGTTTTCTTTTCTCCATTCTAAATTATGATGCTAGTGTATTTGTATATACGGAATTTATGATTTTCGTATACAAATCGCATGCCTTGACGGCGAAATAATGAACTGTTATGATTAATTTTAAGATCTATGTAACATTATTTCATGCAATAAATTGAATTTGAATTTGAATGATCATACAAAATGCGATAACATTTCTCTCCTCCTTAAATCTAGTTCTATTTTTATAATATGTTGTAGATGAAAAACTAGTTAAAAATAAATAATAGAAGTACACAAACCTTTATTTTCATAAGAACTGCAACATATCCAATAAACCTGGAAATCGGAATTAATTTAGGGGATGAGAAACTTTATCGCCCGGAGATAAATTTGTTTGGTTTTTTTTGTCAGCTAAGTGATTTAAGCGTCGCCTCGCAATACTCTTAAATGAAAAAGTACAAAGAAGCAATTTACCGTATAAGGATGGTTCGTAAAAAAATATCAGGGGACAAATAAATGAGGGGAAAAATATATATACCGGGGGCACAATGTCACACCAATTGACCTAGTCCCAACTTAAGCTCTAGGCACAAGCATATGCCAAGCTATGGATACTAGACAACGATATAAATACTCATATAGATAAATATATACTTAAATACTATCTGCCCTTACCGGGACTTGAAGCCAGGACCGCTAGCTTCGTAGGCAGGGTCACTACCAACTTGGCCAGCGCAGCTTCAAATGCGTCAAATCCTCTTAAGTGACAAAGTACACAGAAGCAATTTACCGTATAAGGTTGGTTGATAAAAAAATAACTAAGCCGCAATAGTCGATTAAAGTAGCTATCATCGGGTGCTACCCCAGCTACCAACTACTGTCTTACAGACACCGTTGTATAAAATCCTTAACCAATGATATTATCTGAGCTAAAGATCCGTAATTCACCCCTGGATCGGAAAAATCGTCGTCAAAACTCTTTAGCATTAAAATAAACGAGGTGCCATTTTCCGCAACTTGGCTGGCACACCACCGAGCCTGGCTAATGCGGGGTTTACACGGGCTTAGTTCCTGCAATCAGTGCTCGCACTTAGTGCTACGCTCTCAAGTGACAAGTGACAATCAATCGAGTACCTACACGTATTGTTATTCGTTTATAGTAGTACCAAATCGGAAAATAAACCACGAAATTTTGTGTAATAACAACAAATGTGAAAATGCGAGGGTACTCCGCCACCATAATTTGTCATTAATCATTAGCAAGAGGTTTTTACGTACCTACCGCGAAAAGCGACAACTGATTGCCCTTCATTTTACCGAGACAGTAAAAGATGACCGGTATACATTACAAAGTAAATGGGTTCCTTAATTACTAGGCTTCATATAAACTACGAAATGTACACCGCATTGATAACTCTTAACGCTTTGTAAATAAGTTTCCTACCACACCGGGATTAATCTAAAACTTTTGAAACAGCAACATTACTATCGGTGTCAACTTAAACTATTGTTAAAATCTTGTTCTTCGCTCGGCAACCCCTCTACCTAGTCATACTAAAGTGTCACACTGAGCGACAAGCTAGAAAATGAAACTTGTGCAACCCGAAAGGAGCTCTGTGTGGTATTTGTCACAAACTAACGAAAGTTTCCACTTAAATAAATAAACTGCTACCTCTTCATAGTGGTGGACTCGGGTAGAGTTTGGCTTTGACAGATATTTGTGATGTTAAAACTTTTCTTCATATTATTAGCTCATAAACATAATGTTTTGAAAGCAAGTAGCAAACAAAAAAGTAAATAAACAGCAGCAAGTGCCTCTATTAATAAAATAATACTGTTATTAAAATTATATTGAGTGAATACAATAACAAAATCGATTCACTGCACTGCTGTAGTTCTAGATATATTTCCATTAGGCAATTCTTATTATTCGGATGACTGATATAACTTATAGGTACTCGGAGTAAGCATTACCAAATACAGATTAAAAAGCACTGATGACAAGAATTAAGGTCATGTAAACAAAGCATAATATCACTTTTGTAAGCCAGGACGCCATTAGGCAAATCTTGGAAGTTTCGATCACATCGCCAGTCATTTGGGCGCTAAGTACGTGTCGGTGCCCAATTTCAGTACCAAACATCCTTGTTTTCCAACAAAAAGGGCTCAATGGGGAGTCCTCGGCCATGAAAATGTTTACCAAATTGCCTGCGTGACGCTTGTTGACGAAATATCGGTGTAATTGTTATGACTATGTGTATTAGGGGTCTAAATATAACGACAATTTGCCTTATCAATGTCGTTCAAAGGACGGATTTTATTTGGGACAGTATATACTCGTAGTGACTTGAAAGACAGACAGCAGAAAAATCTATAGACTGTGGAAATAGTTTTTTTTTTTGGGAATCAATGCCTCATTCCGTATATGTAGTGACAACTTAATTTAGTACAATTTAGTTTAAGACTAAATTTCTAGTGAACTAAGACGGGCGGGAACATCGATATTTACATACTTTAAAAAGTGTTTACATAACTATTTTCAGAAAATTATCAAATTAAGTAACGGGTGAAGTGAAAAAAGTGAAGATGAAAGATTTTTTAGGTACTACTTACATAATATATACGGTAAACATCACGTCACCTGTACCAAAAAGATTTTTTAACTAGGTAACTACTAACAATACGTTGTTCAATGTGGATGAGAAACTCGACTTTAGGAAGATGTGGTGTCCCGGAACTAATATTTCTCTTCTAATTGGGATACCCTATTATATTTTTACTATACGATACTATACGAGGCTCGTTTTTTTGACAAGTACTTATTTCATATTTTCATATGCGTTTAC
The DNA here is from genome assembly GCA_946894065.1 of Acleris literana. Classification (NCBI taxonomy): domain Eukaryota; kingdom Metazoa; phylum Arthropoda; class Insecta; order Lepidoptera; family Tortricidae; genus Acleris; species Acleris literana. The sequence goes on along the minus strand of OX335688.1, from coordinate 263,877 downwards.
TTTAAGCTTTTTGTTTTGAATGTCATCGACACGTCAGAACTTTGCAAAATGTTTACTAGAAAAAAGTTATGGAAATGCATAATGGATGAAGTTAGCTTTTTAAAATGACCTGTTACTTTATTTTGTTATTGTAGCTGACTGACTAATTTCGTTGCTTTAGTTTCGTTTGTACTTGTATCGTTGTTCGGCAGCCGTTGACTTTAGACTCTTTCATCAATTATAATTTCTGAGGTTTCAAACAGCCAGCCGTTCTAAGAAAACCTGTAATATATTCCACCTATTAAATCACCCCGTCTTTGGCCGCGATCTGCCTATTTAGCCTGAAGTTTGTCTAAACGTTCCTCCGCGGCAGCTGTAATATTTAAGCCGGGTATATTTTACTCCGAGACGAGAAATTTGCAAGGAAATTGTCTACATAATTTGTGATAAATACGTTACTTAATGTATAATTACAAAATCGCTATCAAAATAAGTTTTTCACCGTATTTTAACTATGGCAATTACTTACTACACTACCTACATATTATATTTTCAACGAAATATTGATAAAGATTATTTTTGATTTTGTTTTGTTGGCAAAAGGTAATAGCTGTCGACATGCCATTGACAATAGTACAGGTATGGCTTATAATAATTATTCGTAAATCAGAAAATTCCAGTAAAAACAATTCTCAGATATGGTTAAAGTTTCAATCCTTTAGCTTATTGGTTAGTTAGTTAATACCAAACAGACTGATGAAAAAGCAAACTATTAAAAATGCGGTAAAAATATCGAATCTCTATCTTCAAGATGTAATGATATTAACTTTAATGTAAGCAAGAATTCTCACTTAACCCTCTCCGTCATTGGGCGCGCGTACGAGTCGTTGTGGAAAATGCTCAAAGTAATAGTAAGTTAAGTATATCACATCTGAAGGTACTCAAAGAAACCGTGGCATGCTTCAGACATTTTCATTTTGTGATTTCCATATGGACGAAGTCGTGGGCACAGCTATAGATAAATAAGTACTTAATAAATAGCACACATGTCGAGCTCAACACACAAATATTTGCCGATACCGGAAATCAATCCCAGGACAGCTAAGTTAATAGACAACACTTTTAAATTACTTTTCTTTTCTTCTCTTCTCAACTGTACTACAGTTGTCTCCTGTGGCGAGGCGACTTGTTAAAGTTTCCGTGCTTACAGTATAAAGTTCATTATTCGTTGTTCGAAATTCTAGCGAGTGAAATTTTCTTCCCGCTGCCCATTTCCCTAGACAACAGATTATTCAAGACCAACTAATGACACCTAATCTAGGTTGGCATTTCAACCTTATTCCCAATTTTTATGAGGTGAAATCATTGTGACTATAATTATCACAAATAAAAACTGGCAAAAACGTGTCGAACCATGCTCATTTCATTACGAGTAGAAACCCAAAAAATCTATCTTCAAAATTCATAAGTATGAGCTAATTTACTATTTAAAGTTATTACTGTTAGCTTAGATCATGGGGTATACCCATTAATCGGCTGTAACTCAGATAAGTCGTGATAGTGTTCCTTTTAAATCCTTTATGTTTTTTAAGAGTTATCCAACTACAATACCTCACACGATGTTGTAAGATAAAACACAACTCATATAACGCACCTTAAAAAGTATCTCTGATAAACTGGATAAAAATCATGTAGTAAGTATATTGGTAAACCATCTAGTTGCAAATCTGCGCTTTCACCAACCGTACAAATCCTAAGTCTATATTTATTTAGTCGATGGAATATATGCTGGTCTACAGAACTCAGGGCCTCTTTCACGAAACAGATAATTTTAGTTTTAGTCTTCGAACCACATTTTACGAAATCTATACCAAAATTATATTTTCATAACACTGCTCGGAAATATGGCCAAAGATGGTCTTGTTTGGGGTCACAAAACGTCACTTATAAGGACAGACCAAGAATGTTTTTGTCGGCGTGTTTGCTGATTGGTCGAGAACATTGTTGTCCAACTTTAAGAACCAATGAAAATCAATCAATCAATTTTTGTGTCATAGCTGCTTAAAATGAAAAATTTAAATCGACCAATCGGAACACACCATTTTGTGTCGTAAAATATTAGGTGTATTTTTGCTAAAAGATACAAAGACTAAAAACTATGTCACTGCTTTTTTTAAAGTTTAATTCAAACTTGGCCCCTAATCTCGAACCACTAGAGATGAAATTACATGGGAGATATGGCGAAACAAATACAATTTTATATGGAGTTGACGTCTTCATCTCGCATGTTAGTTTATTAATCTCGAGTGCCACGAGAATCGGGGTCCAGATTTAAAAAAAGTTATCTATGGTAAAATTGGCGGTGATGTCACATTAACATGAATTAAAATTTGAGTTTTGAATATGATTTTTTATTTTATTTCCTCTCAGTAGTTGTGAAAAGCACTATGTCTGCCTCGGTATAAAGTGCAATTTATGGACTCGTATACTAGAGGGCCTCAACTACGTTTCGGCCCTCTATATGACTCGTCCAAAAATCGCGTACTTTCTATCCTCTGCAACAATGTACTATTGTGCTGCAAGTGGGCCTTAAATTAAGTTAATATTCTCAATTCCGTCACGCTGAGTATAAGCGAGAGGCTCCATGAATTTCCCCCCCCCCCCCACACCTGTCGAGCAACCATTAGCCAGGTGCGACCAACCGCGGCCGCGTCATTCTTCGTTTAAGACGGGACGCAGGACGGCTCGAGGGTTGGAAACAAGGCTGGGTACCTATATACTATATATATAGTGGACTTCTCATCCACAGTTTATTTTGGGTGGTTTATGAAAGGTATTTAGATAGAAACAGGATTTTGATTTTTAATAAACCGGAATGTATTTAAAGTATCGTAGTAATTATACAGGTTTTTAGGTGATTCAATTCCAGATGACTAATGATTAGTGTTTGATCCTGAGCTTGGATGTTGATGCCTTTTATCTTTGCTTGAGAGGTTACTTTTCGCTGTCGCTGACTGTACTATGGGTACTAATAGTACATTTAGCTGCAGAGAAAAGTAACCTGCCACTAAGTGTGACTTCTATACTCTGGGGTTTACTTTTCTCTGCACGCCACCGCACAAGTCTAGAACTTAAATAGTTTAAGAGAAAGTCAATTTGCGTGGGACTGTCCCCTGATATTAATTTATTAATTCACTGCTGCGCAATAAATGTAAGAAGCGTGTCACTTGGCACATGTTCCGGTTATTACACAAATTATAACAACGAACTATACACACGAACTTGCTCTAGGCAAATGAGTGACCCCTGGACCAAACGAAAATAATGTATTTTAAAGATTAAAGCGACGGTGAAATGAGGTCGACATTATCAAACTGTAGTTATACACCGACGCTAGTTAACGTGGTGCGGGCTCTTTATTAACACATGAATAAAACTCGTGCATTTTCAATGCAAAGGGTTGGAGCGGCCGGGAAATGTTGGAGATCAAAATGTTATGATAAGTATTGCACTTGGCTTTCTGCTAGAAAAATAATGTATATTAGAATAGTATTTTATGAAATAAAAAGGCAGGGATGATTCGTTATGATAAAAATATTGGAAAAACCCTGGGATAAAATAAAAAGCTTTTTAGTTATTTTGCTTTATTACTATTCAAAGATACACGTATTTAAACATAATAAATATTAGTTTGTATGCGTATTGATTGTTACTCTAACACAACTCTATTGTATGTTCCGTATCGTTACTCTGACTTCTTAATTTCTTGTTAATGTTATGTTTGCGAACTTGTAACTTCTTGACATATCATGCAATGTAAACTGTAAACATTCTTCGGGAAATTATAATCATCCATCCATCCGTGATGGTTAATAGATGAAGCTAAGATGCTCCTTGCCAAACAACAGGCGCTGTCGTCTCCCCGGGGGCGATTGCGAATCTATTGTTTGCTAATAGACAAGCATTTGCCAATCTGATCGGCCGTCCGGCGTATAAATAACTATTTGATGTAAACATTGTGGAGATACGTTACTGCCCGGTTGATTGTTTAAAACATATATCATTTTATAAAAGAATTCATGAATTCTTAAGATAAAGTTTTTGTTTTTCATTCTTAAACTAGTAGACTAAAAATTTCACACGCTATTTGGGAATTCGTGCTTTTACAGATCATAATGGTGATGATGATGATGTACATGACTTTACAATAAATAAATAAATAATACCTACGTACGAGACAATTCCGAAACTTTATTTAATTCTAGCAGAAACCATGAGTACTATCCTTTATTTTCAATTTCACATGGACTCTAGGTACATATCGGCAAGTTTAATTATAAAGAGATAAACAAATTAAACACTTGAATTAAGACTCAGTAGAATTTCGCTCGAGTTTTCGAAGAGGCACATTATAATCTAAAGCCTGTTCTAAGAGTTCGAAGTACTGTATTGTATCTACAGTATATCCCAATTAGTCAACAGGTCTGAGAACAAATGAAATAAGGCGTGTGACGAGGCGCGACGGGACGGGCGGCGGCCGGCGTGACGGATCAGGGACGATTAGCGACATATAAATACAACGGGAGAGACGTTTGGGATTGCATTATCAAACTATGAATTCTTATGATTACGCTTGCCTGTCCGTTTGTCAGCCTTTTAGTATTATCAGAGACTTTTTGCACTATAAACTGCCCAACGAATATGTATGTATGTTGTGTGGCCGTTTGGCACAGAGGTGTATTCTAATTTTCTCCTCGGCGCTGGCAAATGGTAACTTAGAGATTACAAATTTCCATGACCTCAGAGACCATTTGTTGCCTAGTGCTATTTTCAGTTACTTGTTAGCCTTCTTTACGCCACCTTGTTCGAGCTAGCTAGCTGACATCTCACCTTCTCAAAAGTTTATATTTCTATTTTCAACAAATACCTACATGGAACATTTATATAGAATAAAAGATAAACAGACCGTCTTAAAAGAAACTTAATCATCACCAACGCGAAAATATTAGCCCGCAAAAACACCAGAATGTTCGGTAAATAGAACCTAAATATACTTTCCGTAAACATACGAAGCAATAAGCCGTATAATTTGATACGCTGAACCATAACATTGGGAAAGTTCTCCAATTCACGAAGCACTAAAAGAAAAATTCGGAAATGAAAATACGCGAAGGCGTAAACGGTTTACAACTTCATTTCCGAAGAGCCGCCGGGCTGCCGGCCGGCTCGTGACTTAGATAAACAGAATTAAATCACCTAATGGGCTCGGTTATCAACACCCTGTACATTCATTTGCGCGCTAGGGTGAAACCAGTACCAGTAATGGACAAGGCACCAATAATGGACACTTGATTCTTATTTTACAGAAGATAAGGGTTATTCATTTGTTTTGCAACAATCAATTTAGCACCGGATGAAATTTAAATTAAGAGTTCAGTGTATATTACTGGTGCCTATCAGCTAAAATTTTCCAACAGTAGTGCCATCACCCTATCTTTTTTGATTTTAGGTATAGTTGTTAAAAGATTTTTATGAACTTGCTTCGTTCGTAAGTCTATCGTTCCGATTCAAATATTGCAAGTTACTTTTGAACTAATTCCCGTTATTGCAGTAGGCGGAAATTTGGAATCTATATTATACCCGAAGGCAATATATTAGTAAAACCCTAAATATTGTGGTAGCCAAGAGCTGAACTGATGGAGTCGGAAGCAACAGGGGTGTTATTCTCTTAAAAACGGCGTTCGGTCGGTCGAACGAGTGAACGAGTGAACGCGGCGTAGCGGTGAGTTTAAGTAGTCCCGTCAAAGCGTACAAAACACATTTTAGCACGTGCATTCTAAGTAAGGCAGCCTTATACGTTCGATCTTATCGACAGAAGCCCGGCTGCTATTGAGAATTAATGTGAATTAATCGCTAGATTGCAATTAAAAACGAAAATTCGTTGGCAACTCTTAGGACTCGGGTGGCATGCCTCTATGCTAGTCATACAATTTCACTGGTTCTTTTACCACAGCGGATAACATTGGCGGCAGCTGAATAAAATGGTGGTTGGTCGTAGCGATCCGGATGGACCCGGCACACGCCACCTCATTTTTTTTAAATAAATTAGTATCAGGGAACAAATTAATGTCACACCAATTAACCTAGTCCCAAACTAAGCTCTAGGCTTCCCATAGTACAATGGGAATTAAACCACGATAGAAATGCACCCATGACCCAGGAACAAATATTCGCGCTCATCACAGAAATATGTGCCCTTACCGGGATTTGAACCCAGGACCGCTAGCTTCGTAGACAGGCTCACAACGCGTCGTCGAAAAACTTCTTACTTCCATGAAACACTCTGTGCCCCCGTTTTATTTTTTCCTTTTTTTTTTGATGATGTTCTTGCGCACGTCTGAACTAAAGATGAGGGATCGATGGGGCACGTCACGGGCCACAAATCACGGCGAGCGCGGGCCATTTTTCACCGGCAATGCCCTGCAACACCCATAACGCCATTATGCCAGTTCACGTTACGTGTAAGTCATGGCAATTACGATACCGCGGGGCTGCGGTGCCGCCGCTGCTGTTGTTTTATAGCTAATTAGATAATAATACTGAATGGCAATCATTATGCAATATATTTTTTACGTAAAGGAAGTAACACTATAAAAAAAAAAAAAAAAAAAAAATGTAAATAAATAAGGGGATAATGTCATAAAAACATATTTATATAAGTATATAAATAAATATTAAGGGACAATGTCACACAAATTGACCTAGTCCCAAACTAGTACTAGACAACGATATAAATACTTATACAGAAATAAATACTTAAATACATAGAAAACATCCAGGACTCAGAAACAAATACTCCTGCTCATCACACAAATATCTGCCCTTACTGGGATTTGAACCCAGGACCGCTAGCTTCGTACGTCAAAGATATAAACACTTCAATAAACAATACTTACTTAGATGGAATGAATCTATGCTTGTAATTTCACCAGTTGTCTTATTCCCATACCGGAAGCTCTGCTGCTGGGCGGGGGGTTAAAGGATATGATGGTGGTAGCGGTCCGGACGGACCTCGCAACAGGTCCGACCGTCACTAAAAATGGAAACTGCTCATGTTTTGCTTTAACTCCGCTTCCATTTCTGTCAAGTAAATAAGAGCTATCATAACGTTAACAATACGATAACATGTAAAAAGCAATATGGTTTTCCCAAGTAGAATACAGCCCAGAGGGCCTAGTATGGCAGCGTTTAACGCGTGACAAAATGTGGATACAACATCCGTCACTTTTTGACACGTATATAAGTACGAGAGTGACGGATGCTTTATCCACATTTTGTCAACGTGATACACGCAATGATACTAGGCCCGCAGCTGGCCTGTGTACCTGTTTCCATTCTCCATACCAAAAAATCCGGACAAGTGCGAGTCGGACTTGTCCACCGAGGGTTCCGTACAAATTTGTAGGCATATTAAAATATACGGTTATTGCGACATAAACGGCCTTATCTGTTTTTTACGTTAACTTAGAAGTTTATTTTTTTCACAACTTCAAGGGACTGTATTTATTTATTTATTTATCGTATGGCGATTACGCACTGGTTAATTTATAACAATTAAAATTAAATAAATAAAATTAAACATTTAAAATTAATCATTCTGCAGATATAAACTAGCGTCCTTAGTCAGATGTTAAAAGTCCTCAGCTGGTCCATTGTACCTGGTGATGGGGCACTCAAATACCATGTGGCGTACGGTTTGTTTCGGGTCTCCACACTCGCACGCCGTCGACTCACACCATCCCCACTTATGCCAAAAGTATGCGCAGTTTCTGACTTCAGTCCTCAGGCGATTCAGTCTGCACCAGGTCTGTCGGTGGACCTGAGTATATGGTTTTAATTTCAACTCGACACCTTCATGTATTTCAGAGATAAAGGTTCTTGATAGACGGACATACGGATGGACGGACAGCAAAGTGATCGTATAAGGGTTCCGTTTTTTTGTGAGGTACGGAACCCTAAAACATAGTTGAAAGGTGGTTTTGGAATCAATTACTCCAGCAGCTACGTTACACTCATAGTCCTGAACCAAACATAAACTGTAGAAATTAACTCTCGTATTTATTACGTTGTTAGAGCGACACGCCCTTGATTACGGCGTCTGCCGGCACGCGCCCGCGCGCAATCAGCCGGGATCAAAAGCATTCAAAGGCTCTTGATTGGCCCGAGAAAGGCGATACAGCCATACAAAGCAGCTGTGCAGCTTACTGGAATTGCTACTTACTAATAGAAACCGGTCAAGTTCCCAATTTGCGAGCTAATAACTTGCCATTAAACGAAAATCTGGACAGCGACGACTCTTAGACAGCAAATTTAAATAAATATCAAAATACTCAGGGGACAATGTCACACCAATTGACCTAGTCCCAAACTAAGCTCTAGGTTTGTACTATGGGCACATATCAGACAACGATATAAGTACTTATATAGAGATATATATACTTAAATACATAGAAAACATCCATGACTCAGAAACAAATATTCGTGCTCATCGCACAAATATCTGCCAATACCGGGATTTGAACCCAGGACCGCTAGCTTCTTAGGCAGGGTCACTACCAACTAGGCCAGCGCGTCATTAAATTGGATCAGTGTTCTCTAATTTTAAACCGACTTCAGAAAAGGAGGAGGTTCTATGTTCCACTATACGTATTTTTTTTAATTTATGTTTACCGTTTTCTCAGTCAATAATGGACTTATTTCAATAAATCTTTTTTGGTTTCATAGAGTATACTTTCGAAGTGGTCCCACTGTCACCAAATCTGAATCTGATGAGGGGATGCGTGAGGAATTGAGAGAACTCCTCAAATATGATAGGCATTTATATAGCGATTTTAGTATATTTAGTAACAAGTCCAGCATTTGCATTCAGAAAAAAACAATTGGTGATGAGGAACTGGTGATGAAGACTACAGATGGCCAGCGAAACTCCTCAACGGTATTTATTTCAAGAGTGGCGATAAAAATATCTCGATTAAGATAGTCGAGCAACTGTAACAAAGAACATTTAATTGTTTAAATATAACTATGTTGTTTGCGGCGAGCTTGAAATGTCTCAAAGTTTCATATCAACTAAGAAGTGGGGCTACATAACACTTCATTATGATCACTAAAAAGTATAAAATTAAATACTTGTTTTAAAAAATAAAACACAGCCTTCCAAAACGTTAACCGACAAATCCACATCAGACAGCTTAATGCAAATTCCCAATGCACCAAACCAATACTTCAACAAATAAATCCTTTGAGATCCTTGACATGTTTGTTGAAATAAAACAGCGTACAATTTTAGTATAATTACTCACAAATATTTCTGTCAACGAACACGTCGATCAATACTGACATGCAAATAGGCTTATGGTGGGTAATACACGATGCACATGCGTCGTTCTCGTTTTGGAGCATACATACGCGAGCGAAGGCTTATAATTCACATGAGCGATAAATGAATATTGACGGCTCAAAGTAATATATACAATTTGCTAGTAAATGTAAATTTACTCGCTACTCTTTTATGATATGTTGACATATTTTTTGCAGTGTTATAATAAATAAGTTTTTATGAAGCACTTTTACAACTTTTTATTAATAATGTAATGGTTATAGAAGTCTCTTTTACGCCGTGTTCGGTGTATAAAGTATATTTTACGTCACCTTTGAATTAATTTTACCCGAAATCGAAAAAAGGAGAAAGTTCTTAATTCGACGAAATCTTTTATTTTGGTTAAAGAAACTGAATTTGTTTTATTTTAGCTTCCAGTGGATTATGGTGGTCATGTGAGGATGATAAAGATGCTGATGGTAATGTAGAGTATTAACCATCCGTAAATCTAATTAAATTAGGAGCCACAAAGCCTAGGATTTCCCTCATAATTTATGTTTCCCTTGTTCTTGAGAAGGGAGAAATTTTATTAAAGACGAGCTAATTGTTTTATTTAATGATGGTTTATGGCTCTTAAGTTATTACTGTTCCTCGTGTGGTTGCCGAGTTAGAATAGTGCCACTCCATTTCTTCCCGTGGATGTCGTAAGAGACGACTAAGGGAATAAAGGCTTGTAGTACTGTTAGGCGATGGGCTTGCAACCCGTCACTAATACGCTGGTGAACATCTTAGCCTATTTGTGCAAATTGTGGTTATAGAATTATCAACAAGTTTTTAGAGATGTTTGTAATTTTGTAGCTCTGCCTACCCCACTCTGGGAACGAAGGCGTGAGATTATGTATGTATGTATGTAAGTTATTACTGTAAATGTTTTACTAAATTCTTACGTGTTTTACGGGCTTGTACTTTTTAACGTACTACAATACGTACTAAGCACGGCTTGCTTTCCTATAAATTGATAACGACGATAATTTCCCGATAAACGGTCGCGCAGCACTCACAATCACTCTTTGGACGAGCGAGTTGCATCAAGGGACTTATTATAATTAGCAATTATTTGCATAATCCTGTCCCTGCGCTGATGACGTCACTGAATCGCCGCGCGCTGATTGATCGATAATCAGTGAGCCGTGGTTATGCGGGAGGCAGCCAGAATATTTAAATTGGAACGTGATGTTTAATTACGATTCGTAATTAAATTAAAATGTGCTTTGAAATGGACACGACTGAATTTAAATAAATTATGCCGCTACAATTTCGTTCAGTAGTGAACGATTCAAGTTTTAATTAAAATCGTAATACTTGTGTATTTTACCGTGTAAATATGAAATAGTTACTTATGTAACTGGTACATAATGAAGCTTCTTAAGGTGCGAGTGCTGAGGTTAAACGCCAAGACTGAAATCTGGAATGACCGTAACCATGGTAATAACAATGCTATAATTATTATTATAGAACTGTTATTACCATGGCAACGCCAATTATGGAATTGTTTTCCCGTTTCGGTTACACTATAGGTGGTATTCTGATACCGTTAACGATACCTATATTAGCGGTTAATAGTACGCGAGTAGAAAAATAGTTTTAAATATTGAACCGCGACAAAAATTATATGCTGTTGAAAGAAGTATCGTCAATACGTAGAAAATAGTAAATAAATATATGATAGGACAATTTTACAAACACTGAAATAGTCCCAATCTTAATAGGCTTGTATTATGCTTAAATTTCGGGTTACCTTTGTTTCTGCGAAATATGTTTGCCAAATGTATCGTTTCCCAACCGTTTCATTTGCCAACCCGCTTTGTTTTCTGTAACCTTAAATATTTCAGAATTTTATAAAAACTAACCTACCCTAACCTAAAGGTTTCTACACGATGGTACTGAAATAAATCCTTTTACAGTTATAAACGGTTGAGAAACGATACATTTGGCAAACATATTTCGGCCAAAGGACAGGCTCCCTTAAAATACATACATAAAAAAACATCCTAGACTCATAAATAAATTGTATTCGTGGTAATTTTACACATATTGGGACCGAACACTAATGTCACAGCGTGGTCACTGCCAACTTTGGTTAACTGCGTCGTCCGCTTCTTTAGATCTGTTACCCAGGTTTTTGCTGTATGAAAGTGAAAAAGACAAGAAAAAGGTCACGTTACGGCTACAGCAACAGAAGAGCGGAAGTGGCAATACCAGATAGACCCTAGAAAAGATGGATTCGGCATTCGTATTTGTTATCAAAAATGTATAGCAATGATCTAACTAAGCTGTCAGACGGTCGCGTCGAGCGCCTACGTCAATTCCATGTGATTTTGTCAGATTTCGAAAATCGTTGACGTTAGCGATGAGCAACTTGTCCACCCTCACTGGACCTTCCATCCTTTTAACTGATTAAATACGTTACTTACACTTATCTTTACGCCAACATTTTCCAAGATAACTCCTGTATTCCCCAGACTACGCGCGTCGAATAAAATCCCAGCCTAGATATACAATTCATTAAGCCGCTACAAATGTGTCGGCGATCCGCGGTCCGAGCACTGCTGTGCCGAAGTCGTACGATTTTATGGTCCGTTTTACTACACACGGACTGATTCGCGGCCGGGGTAGACATGGTGGGGTTCCGTTAGATGAACAACCTTTTACTTTACTAGTGGGTTTTCATATTGTAGGTCTAGAAAGTATAGTCCATTCGCATAGATAGTGCCGCTACACTCACACACACTTGTGGTTATTGTAATATAATACGAATATAATTCTAAGTATTCTGCGAAATTCAACTTGAGGCGTAACACCCGTATGTGAATTTGGCAGTTTACACCGAATTATATTCGTATTTTATTACAATAACCACTCGTATGTGTGAGTGTAGCGACACTATCTAAGCGGATGGACTATAACTAGGGTGCCAAAATCTGGATTGTTAGGAAGTTGTTTGCTTGAAATTGAAAACATTTGCATTGACAATGAAATCTTGATTTCTGAACCATTTGGAATCATACTGAGTTAATTAAGAAAAGTTTTCAAAAATCATTGAAACAGTTTTTTCAGAGTAAGTCACAAAAACGCTTTTTGAGAGATATTAAATGCATTAGATGCTAAAATGCTTTTGAAAACATCTTATTGAAATACGACACTCTGACAGCCGTTCAATAGTTCAAAGAAAACCCTAACGATGTCGCATTAAAAGATAGAATATCAACCGTTGAAATTGTCGACAGTTTTAGAGAGCTCTGTTTTATCATGGCTTTCAAGCCAATTTCGTAACAACACAGGATTCTATGAAAGGTTTTTCTCGTTCTTTAAAACTATGGAATGATTTTTCCTTCATGGTGTTTTCTCAGCACTGACGTAATCAAACGTCGTTTAAAAACAGCATTCTCGAAAAAGCAGCGCCTTGGCTGTGGCCCCGATATTTGATGGCGTTTATGGGCGATGGTGACCGCTTACCATCAGGTAGCCCGTCTGCTCTTACGATTTTATTAGCTAAGTATAAAAAATATTAAGGGATACGTACAATGATATGGTGCTGCTCATCTATTGAATACTACAACCGTAACCATAACAATATTATACATTTACTTGCAGAGTATCAGCTGCGGAGAGCTTAGCTGATTATTAAAATTATTTAGTTCACATCCACTAAGCTCACCTGGTACTATTACCAACAATAAATAATGATCCTGTAAATAAAGCAATTATTTACTTATCCTATTCTCAAAAAACCACAAATTGAAAGTCTGTTTGCCTTTTATTTGACGTGTTGTGGTGCACAAACACCGCTCCTGAAGTTACAAGTATTAAAATACGATATACTTAACGCTTACGAGCGCTCCCAAAATTTCAAAATTTATGTTTAGAGAACTTAATTAAGTTTGTTAAGGTTTAAAAACAATCTAACCTTATCAGTCAAAACTAAATGCTCCCGGAACCCTCTTCCAATAATTCCGCCCGACCTTACGAGCGGCTTAATCTCGTAATGTGCGCCCGGACCCGAGTTCGCTCGAGTTACTTCACGTTCGCTCTGCGGAGCCTAAAGACCACTTTTGTAGTGTTTGTAGCCTCTACTAATAAAGAGACATAACATACATGGCCGAGATTCTAGGCGGTAAAAACCATACCGTCTTTGACCTGGGCCTTCTTTGTCAAGTCACACAAAATACACTAGGTACAGTTTTATTTTATACCTTAAATGTTTATTCTTAAGTTAGAATATGGAATAGACGTATTTGACACTAACTCGTGTTTTACGTATGTTCGCGTTCCAGCATGCTAGGCCAACAGTTACGGTATTGTTTCGAACTCGGCCGCCATTACTGTCAAGTAAATAAGAGCTATCAAAACGTTGACAATATGATCACAGGTCAAAGACGATATGATTTTTACCGCCTAGAATTCGGCCTTGTTATCGCATTTTCAAAGTTTTGATAGCTCTTATTGACTTGACGGTATTGGCGGCCGAGTTCAAAACAATAACATAACAGATCAAAGACGATATGGTTTCACCAACTAGAATAGAGGCTCGACAATTATACTTGAAAAATTACGGTATCAGATTGTTGCGCGGTCAGTTCCGTCATTTTCATTTTAATTAAACTCGGATTCTCTTCAGCCGTTTATATACAGGGTGACTGGAAATTCGCCGTATTCCTTGAAAGGGGTTATTCTACAGCTCATTTGTAATGATTTAAGTCCAGTCAACAAGGATTCAAAAACATAAAGTGCGTTTCATATTTTACTGCACCGTTTCCCGCGTTTTTTGGTTGAAACGATGGAGCTTAACCGCGAACATTTCTGCTATTATTATTAATTGTAAAATTTTAAATTAAAAATAATTTAAAAATGCCATAAATTGTACCTTTTTAGAAACTTTGACCCCCGGTTGACTGGACTTAAATCATTACAAATGAGCTGTAGAATAACGCCTTTCAAGGGATACGGCGAATTTCCAGTCAGCCTGTATTATAATTAACTAGCGACCCGCTCTCGCCTCGCTTCGGTTTATGTGAGTTTTCTGCAACTCCCGTACATAAACCAGAATGTATTACACATAAAAACCTTTCTCTTGAATCACTCTATCTGTTGCTGAAAACTGCATTAAAATCCGTTAAGGAGTTTAAAAGATCTAAGCGAACAGACAACGGGAGCGACTTCATTTAGTACTATGTAAAGATAAAGAAGATTTATTACGGTAATTAGGGTAACAAACTTTCTTTTAAATTTTTACTTAGATATTAGGCACTGAGGGTACAGGGATTTATTTCTGCTTTTTTTATCAAGATATAATATTATCACAGTTGTCGTGTGTGTTTACCTTTCTCTAAATATGAATTGTTTCTGTTTTTGAATGTACATTGCCCAAGATAAACCCCATTTATTTATCACAACGAAAACGATCGTCTATAAAATAGGTAATTAGTAACTCATTAATATTAACGAGAAATAACCTACTTGATTGTTACTTAGACATACAACGTTCAATCAAACAACTAAATTAACTTAATTAGGTATTCATATACAAAATAAAGTAGATTAATCTTCTTTAAAATTGATTTGATTAATTAATGAAAATTGGGAAAATTCGAAGCATCTGATCCCAATCAATATAGGCCGGGTACTTAATGAGTTGATGAACAAATAACGGCCGAGACCCCGGAATCTCGTCGGCCCGGCGGCGGTCCTTCCGTCCGTCCGTCCGTCTGGACACGAATAAATACGTAATTAGTGCGGTTAAAATACAGGAAACAGCGATTATTGGAAACAACGCATTTAATATGACATTAAGTTGAATTATAAAGAAAATGTACAAAGGCGGGTTGTTATGATAATGGTATCGTTACGTATTAAAATCTATGCGTTTGATAATATTTATAGTTTCGTAATGATCACTAACAGATTCGTAACAAAAAAAAAAAACATTTTGCTACTTGTTATTTTACATTTACGAGTAAGTACATAATATAACAAAAATATTTAAAAGTGTGATATTATTCTATTAACCTAGAGCTTAGTTTGGGTGTAGGTCCATTTATGTTCTAATATATTGTCCCCTGATTTACTTTTAATCACGATTTTATAATTATTGATTATTATTGACACCAAGATGCACAGGTATTAATAGTACATTATTGCCTAGGCATGGAAGTAGGCAATTGCGGGCTGAGTATTGGATTAAACGGACGAGCTTGCGAGTCCGTTAAAAATACGAAGCCCGCAATTGCTGTTCCTGCCGAGGCAAATATAGTGTTTTTCTCAAAAATCGCAAGAAAAAAATTGTGTTGGAGTAAAATCTTCATCGCTAGAACTCATTTTTTGAATTGCATACAAACAGAAACTTCATGTGAAAAAGCCATCACTCCTTACCGCCTTTTTGTTTATGACAAGGAGAAACGCAATTCTTGTTTTAAAAAAAACATAAGCTATTCCAGGCACAAATAAAAAAGTTATGTTTCGAGTAAAATTTGGATTTTTAAGACTCGTGACATTTTATTATGGCCCTTTTCACTTTTTAAAAAGTTACAACCTAAATAGTAATGGAATTTGTATGCAACATTGCGGGCTTGTGTAGCGAGCACGCAATGTTTTTTTTTTTTAATTTGAGAACTGTCAGTAAACTATGTACTTCGCGTCTCAACATGTAGATAGGAATGTCAACATTTCCGGACATTTTTGAGAAAATTACTTTTGTTCATCATAGGGTTGTCTGGAAGCGGTGCGCTAAAGTTCATATAAAATTGTAAGTTAGATTATTGGAACTCCGAAAATGTATCTCATATAATTTTACAACCTGATGATCACTCTTCATAATCTTCATAATATTCTTAATACTAATGATCAGAACTTAAAATCATCTGAACTTGTAACGCCAATATTCATGGACCCGTACACTTTTCAGAATTTCTTAAATATCTTACGTGTAGATAAAATTAGCTTAGGTTAGGTTAGATTTATAACAATCTCAAAAAAGTAACAGTTTTTGAAAAAAATGCATTATGAGTTGCGACGATTATGACTTAGAAAAGTATGAACAATAACCCTCCTTCTGACGCAGTCGGGTAAAAAAGTAAACTTAAGCAAAAATTTTCGAAGAAATGATGAGTATAGACACAAATCGTTATTTGTATAAAAAATCTAAAGACCAATTTTATATGAGCCAATATGGACCCGTCTGGAAGAGATAGCGTTTAGTGATAAGACCGGCTTTTGAATCACTTTGTATTTATATTGTTTTTTTTCTTTCCATGCTGTTTTTATTGTACATTTGATAATTTAACTCTATGCATCATAAACATCGAAAATATGCGACGTTGCCAGTGTAGCTTACCTAACAATGAACACCATAAACTCCCAGTATCGAATTTACTTTGAATACTGGCCAATCAGTTAATAGCGGCGCCGTTGTTAAAATAAGCCGTTGGCGAGAGTAACACTGACTGATTGCCACTTCAATAAAAATTGGATTGGATTGGAAACCCTACTATTATAAATGTGAAAGTTTGTGTGGGTATTAGTTTGTTACACCTTCTAGCTGCAACGGCCGGACAGATTTGGATGAAAGGAGAACGGGCAAAAATGTATGAACACTGGCCTTGAAACCAATAAGAATATGCACTATATGCACTAGATATCCTTTTTAATTCTACAACGATTTTGTGTAGCGGGAAACCTCAAATAACTGTGAGTTTGTTTTGTAAATCTGGAACATCGGGACGCCTACATAGACGACTTTAGCATTGTTACTATGAAATACCGCCGTCTTTGCATGGCGATAACTTATTTCCCACAAAGATTTCGAACTACCTGCCATAGTAATAGTTTTACAACGTAGAATTACCTATCCGGTGAAATATCGCTTGTCCCTAAATGGAAATAGCTCACACCCTAGATTAACACATACGCTACTTTTAATCCCGAAATATTAAAAAAAATCATAGGGAATAAATATAATCGAAATATACGCGGCCAAAGCCGCTGGCAGACGCTAGTTACGTCATATTTTGTGCCCAATAACATTTATTTCAAAAGCACTGAGGATAGCAAATAATAACCTGATCTTACCTGAAATGCGCGTCTTAAGAAAAGTCAGAAATAAATGAAAAAATCCGGGAATCGAACCCGGGACCGCTAGCTTCGTACACAGGGACACTACCGACTAGGGTAAGGTGTCGTAAAATGATAGCCAACGAAGTGAGCGAAGCTCCATTCTTGCCCGATTCGGATTTTCGTTTGTCCGCTACTCCTCCCAAACTATTAGAGATATCAGGATCAAATTTAGCGCGTAACACGAAATCTAGCCATAGATGGTTTGGAAAAAATAAAATTAAGAAGAAGAGGAATAATCACCGAAAATCTGTTCACATAGACTTTCAATGGGAAAAATGGGAAATGTGCCGAAACTTCGACCGAGATCACTTTACTAAAAACCCCTAAATAAATAAAGTTTATATCGCATTTTCTTGATTTAGTTTCTTGTAACTTGCGTCTTGCCACTCGTGCGGTCCCCGACCGCCCACCGTCGCAGTATGTTCCCACTCGTGTACGTATGTGTGGTCGGGCAGCCGGAGGGTTGTCTCGGAGCAGTGACAGGGTTGATCGACCGCATCTGACGGGCTGATTAGCATTTAAATTGGGTATTATCGGCATCCGTCCATCAGGCTGGTTAAATTGATTTATTATCGATTAAGTCAGCTTAGCAAAATAACTGCAGTATCGTTTTAACAACTAAGGCCCTAGTCAAGATCCATAACAATGTTTGCGATTTTTAAAAATCGACAGAATGTGTAGGGTTGACGTAAGTTGATGACAGGTCGCTCGACCACTTATATGTCAACTCCAAAATCGATAGAAAATAGAATCGTTAGCAGCGTTTGCATTTCGGCTATGACCTCTGGAAAGTTTTTAAAAAACTTTAGCTAGGTATTTGTTGTGGTACAAAATTTTTTTTTTGACGCATACGAGTATCTTTATTTTTTTTCAATTAGTGCGCTAACTTAATTGTACTTATTACAAAAAAGTAGCAAGTTATCAATTAGTTTGTATTTTTTAAATTTTATTTTTATTATTCAATAATACATTTATTTAAACCTGTTTGCTCAAAACAATCAATTACAAGATATAAAATAAGATAAGGTGGCGGTAGCGATCCGGACGGATTCCATCCCTTAAATTAGATCAAAATGCAAAAATAGTTAAATCAGTATTTTCATAATTCCCTATACTTCCAAATACAAAACTGATATTATACACCAGCTTAGAAACCTTTTACTGGATAATCCATTATACTCTGTGGATGAATATATGGAGCTAAAATTGTAAATTTATTTATTATTGTGTTGACAGTTATTAATCCTTGTATATTGACATCGGACGAGTGACCATTTATTTGATGTTTACTTGTTGTTGTTTTAATTAATTATTTTTGTATTCTTTGATTATTAGTATTTATGTTTTGACGATCTCAATGTAATTTCGTATTTTTTGACATGCAATGCAACTTATATTGTAATATTACATTGATTAATAAATAAACTAAACTAAACTAAACTATAAAGACTGATAGTATTTCATTCAGGTTCGTGACGTGATGCATTGAACCGTCGACATTATTCCCTCACGCGTCCCTCATTTATCACGCGTCGATGTATAACGACCCCGACCACTGGCTCATTCCACTGTTATTTCACAATTTTCTCGCTGTATTTTCTTACACCCAAAGGCTGCTGGAGCACTTGAATTATGTAAATAAGCAATACAAAGGGATTTCAAGGGAACTCCGAGGTAGAAACTCTGCAGTATTATAAAGTAAATAATTTCGGCGGCACTTCAAACATATCGTTACAATAATATGCTAATTTGAGTTTTTTTTAATAACATGGAGAAGGCAAACGAGCACATAGACATATGCAATGTTACGATGACAATCTTAAGATAAATGCGTGGCTAACCCTGAAGACTTCGATGGAATGCCTCTTTGCTAGTCATCGCATCGGTTGTCTTACCACCGCACTGGAACAACAATGCTAACACCCAAGTTTGAGAGTAGGATAATAGGTAAGATGGCGGTAGCCATCCGGACGGACCCTTTCAGTGGTGGTAGGGCCTTATGCAGGGTCCATGAGGGTTGCTTCTACCGTTTTATCATTTAACCCACCGCCAAGCAGCAATATAATAATAATAATAAATAATAAATATCAGGGGACAATGTCACACCAATTGAGCTAGTCCCAAACTAAGCTCTAGGCTTGTACTATGGGTACTAGACAACGATATAAATACTTATATAGAAAAATACATACTTAAATACATAGAAAACATCCATGACTCGGGAACAAATATTCACGCTCACCACACAAATATCTGCCCTTACCGGGATTTGAACCCAGGACCTCTTGCTTCGTAGGCAGGGTCACTACCAACTAGGCCAGCGCGTCGTCGAGATTCGCATTGTTGTGTTCCGGTGTGGGGAATAAGTCCGCCTTTTGTACTTTTCTTTCATTGTGCAATAAAGTTTAAATAAATAAGACAATCGGTGAAATTACTAGCATAGAGGAATCTCATCTTAGTACTCAAGGTTGGCAACATATTTGAAGTCTTAAGATTGCAGTTTTTATATTCTTGAGAATGCAAATATCTATGGATTACAGATCTCACTTACCATCAGGTGGGTGTGTGTTGGTTTCTTTCTCCATGCCATAAAACAAAGTTAAAGGAACAATGTGTATTACGCGTTTGTATGAGCTGTCACCGGGATCATCGTATAGTGACCCAACTATAGTTCATTTCTGCTACTCCTACTCGTTGCGTAGACTGTCAAGAGGCCGGTAACAAATGTGACAATTAACCTGCGGTTACTGCTCAGTTATCTAGGGTTTCGCGTCCAAAATTAACGAGCGGTTAACGTCCCGTTAGCTCGCTAGTTAATTCAGTTAAACCCGTCATTGTTCCTATCATTTTCATGGTGGAGATAGTATAGTTTATTTTTAAATAGCTTCTGCCCGTGACGTCATCCGCGTTGACCACCCCGTGGTCGTCAAAAGTACCGTGACAACAGTACTTTTTTGGAATAAAATAATAAATAAATAACAGGGGGAAATCTCACCACCTCACCTTGAACGAAAGAGCAAATAACTCCTAACACAAGTGTACAATTTAAAAGGAGGGTTTGACAAGTTTTTGTAACTACTTTGTTAATAATAAATGATTTTGATTTTGATTTTATATAGTTCGATTAGCATGCATATTAATTAACACAACTTTACAGTGTTTATCTAATTTGCGTGAGTTAAATTTTAAATTCCTAATTAATTAAATAATTAACTGGAAACTAACAGTAAACCAAACAGAATAGCTAACGGGCATGTCACGAGTGAGTCCGCGGTCCGCACGTGGACGGGTTAATCCCGCGTCATTAGTCATGCTCAGAGCCGGCGGGACGACAGACACGCGGGCTTAGCGGGCCGTGTTATTAGCGAGACGGCTGTACCGTACCGTGTACAGACAGCTACTGACCAGCGCCCGTATTATGGTCATTTTTACCGCGGAGGATAAAGCATCCGTCACTCTCGCACTACATAATGGTCAGGAAGTAAATAAATAAATAAATAGAGTGACAGACGTTTTATCCACGTTGACCCACATCGATAAACACGACCATAAGATGTCCACTGGAGCGGGGCGAGGCGGCGGAGCGGTGAGCGAGAAAAAGATCCACCAATAGGAATATTTTATTTTCCTAGCCTCGCTCAGTGCAGTTCTCCGGACAGAGATATCTTCTTCAGTAAGTGCCTCTCCATCACTGAGAGTTGGCAGGGTTACCAATCGATTTAAAAATGATTTTCGGACAAAATAAATTTTCGGACAAACGAAACAGCGGACAAAAGTTTTTCAAAACATCGATAGGTTACCGGTTGGCAGTCATACTCTTGATTTTACTCTATCCATAAACCGAGTAAATAGTTGTTCCACAGGTTTGATACCGATTCAATCCCTGATGTTTCTCCGTCAGGACCAGTTCCTCCTTCCAGCCTTTCTCTTCCCTTGGATAGTTACACACAAAGCCTTGTTAAGTTATTAAGCTGTGTTGTTATTCTGTGCTTCCGCGATATTGATTCCACTATTGTTGCGCTTGGTTTATTAGTTATTGACGTCGCCAGTTAAGTGGGTCAATATCCTCCAAGCTACAATCCAAGATTTAGTATTATTTGAAGCGAAAGTCAACTTGTTCACCGATATGGAGACTGGCCGGAGATATTGACTTTTGTCTCACCCGTAAATGTATCGTACCCGAGAATTTTTCAGAGACATGATAAGTGACACCGAATCAAGAATAGCCAACCTGCCACCAAACTGGTCCAATGTTCTGGCCTCTCCATACCCAATTTTGCACGCCACTGAGTAAGATTTTAAGTTTCCTTTTACTCCGGGCTACTGCAGCCTACCCGGCATCATCTCTCCCCCTCGCCCGAGGTATTATTCTCTTTTAAAAAGGTTTTAAAAGGCTTCTTGTCACACGATCGATCGGTCAAGCAAAGTCAGACGAGCGAATTCTTAGCTACCTAATTGAGAATGCATGCAATGTTGTGTGTACGCTCTGACGGGAGTTTAATCTCGCCGGTAAATAATTCATTCATCGAGTTTTAAAGCAAGTTGCATAGGAGAATTACTTGCTTGAGGGCGCGTCCTACATTGCATTTGCGAATCCCAACTTACATTCAGGAAAATACTTACACCATTTTAAGCTCAAGAACTCATTTTAAACTCAACATTTTTAAATCCTGACAAAAGCAAAACACCATACTTATATTAAAATAAATTTCCCAGTTCTGAAATTGAGCGCAGCAACGAAGCGAAGTCAAATAAAGAGTTGTCCAAAACCAAACAATCAGGCGCTCCGGCAATCCCGCAGAAGTTCGCAACCTGTTGTCACAGAGTTCACCCGTTCGCGGCTCATTCTTGGTTGGAAGCCATTAGCGATTGCATTTTGGAGTACATTTCATTATTGTACAAAAAGCGAAGGAAGTAATTCTCGTAGTGTACCTACACCAACCAAATGACTTAGATTTATTCGGAAAGTTGACGCATCGTGGTGCTGGAATTGAATATCGGTTACGGTATTAGTATTTGTACCCTCCACGTTATAAGTTTAAAGTATTTTATACGCGTGGACACGTCTCACTTGAGTGGTTTTTAGCTAGCCGTTTAAGAGCGGTCAGCTCTGCAGATAGGGGTTGATTGTTTTTATGCATGCATTTTGGAGGTCGAATCAATTTGACTATTAAATTTGACTGGTGTTTTTGTAATTTGTTTACTCGACGCTCAGGTCGACTGCAGTCATGACTTAAGCTGGGCATTCACGACCGCACCAATAAGCCGAATAGAGCAGCGCCGCGCTAAGATGTCAAAATTGTAGTGTTTAAAAGTACTTAGCGCGATCCGTTGGATTTCCAAACGGAAAGTCTGCGCGATGCGCTAACCCACCTTCCTAATAAAACTATCGTGAATGTCGAAATTCAACGTTTGAACACGCCACGCCACCGCGCCAAGCCAAATGGCATCGTCGTGAATGCGCTCTCTGGCTGCCATTTTCTGATCAGTTCGGCGCGCCCGTGAATGTGTTCAAAATATTACGCCCATCCAGTTGTATGCTCTCGATCTGTTGCCGAGACAAACGGCGCGTCCGTGAATGCCCAGCTTTAGCCGGTCCCGCCGTTAGTCTGGGTGAGCTGCGGCAAAACGAACGGTGGCAATTTAAATTAGAATAACGTTCCTATTAAAATGAATGCATTTTATCTTGGAGCCGAGATTTTAAAATACGCATTTGCCTTCATAGCTGCTGGGAGTATGATATCCATTTAAATATTAAATTTACTGCAGTACCTAACTAAAAAATAAAGTTCAAAGCTAATTTTACTTTGCTTCGATGTATTTTTTTTTAATTAAACTTGAACAATATTAAAAAATATAAACCTTTATTATTTACTTGAAAAAGAAGAGTTACACCAAATAAAATAAAATTGTGCTTTGTATGAAATCGTAATGAACAAAAATTCTTATAAACATTTGCTTTGAAATTGTTCTTATTAGTCTTATATGTCGGAAAAATAGCAATTTCGAAACAACGCTCTCACAAACATTGTATATCAAAAGAATTAGGGAATGCTTCAAAGAACTGGGAATGAAATACGAACAAATTATTCCAGAAAATGATAAAATAATATTCAATAACAGCGATAAAGCGAATGAATCAACGTCTTGACGATTTATGTCAAACGTTTTGCTTTTCAGATACAACCGCTTGTCATTAATTCACGAAACATCGCTCAATATCAAACGAGATAAAATGTCAGCCATTTTGGATATAGCCCGTTAATAAAGTGGTGCTCAATGGGTTTACGACTCCTGGCGGAGATGACGGAGTTGTGAACATTTTTAACGTTTTTGTTGAGGAATATTTCAATTAAGGCGCGTGTGGCACGGTACCACACCGGCCCAGCTGCTAGTTGGATGGATGCTGAAACGTTTTTGTGAATAAATAAATTAGATTAGTGGGTTCTCCGGTACACTTTCAGACAGACCGGACTGCACTGTCAACGCCTGTCTAAAAACGTCAACTGCTAGAGTAATGCATGGCAATGACGTAGGTACAATCACAACACGGGAATGTTAAGCCACTTGCTACTCTTCGTAATTTACCCGAGTAATACTTACTGGATACACGAGTATAACCGACTAAACTAGGTTTGCATTACACGGCCAAAATACGAACTGTGGCAAGTGGCTCAACAATCCCGTGTGGTGACTGTACGGTCACGAGCGTTAATTTGGGACCCATTTCAAGAAAAATATGCTTGAAGTCGTCAATGTCATTAGAGAAACTCAACCTTATTGTTGTAGAATGTCAGAATGACTTTGGACCTAAGGTGGGTACCTAATTTAATCTCGTGACTGTACTTATCGTAAAAGTGAAGTCTTTCGGTGCCGGTGCCGAGTTCTACCAGTACTCTTACAAAGATTGGCTCAAGTATCTTCATGGTTAAAAATGAACTTACTGACTTTAAACACCAACAAGACAAATTATATCTGTTTTAGTATTAACAAAAGTACACAACCTACATATGATTTAAATCTCCAAATACATTCCTGTCAAACGTTCAACACTATAAACTGTAACTGTAATTGCCCTAGCATAGAAAAAGCTATCCAGACAAGATATCTTGGCGTTCTGGTAGACCAACATCTCAATTGGTATCCTCACCTTGACCAAGTTATGAGTAGAGTCAGGAAACTACTTTGGCTGTTCAGAACGCTAAGACGCATTGTGCCAGGAAAAGTAACTACTAAAAATTCTAACAGCCGAAACATTTTAAATGAAATATACATAGCTCTGGCACAATCTGTCATGGTATATTGTATATCTATCTGGGGGGGCGCAGCTAAAAGTCGTATAATAGACCTTGAACGAGCTCAGCGTGCTTTGGTCAAGATTATGTATTTCAAAATAAAAAGGTTTCCAACTGATCAATTGTATCAAATCAGCGGCCTGCTGTCTGTCAGAAAATTGTATGTCCTGCATAGCACTTTAAGAAGACACAAGTCCTTACCATATAACCCGAGCTATAAAACGAAAAGACTAATAGGTAACATAGCTAAGTCACCAGTAACTAGAACCCTATTTGCAAGTTCTCAGTATAACATAAAATCCGCACACTTATATAATAAATTAAATAAACTACTTGATATTCACTCAACCCTACCATGAATGTAAACAGATCATGATAAAATGGCTAAAGTCTAAATCTTATGATGAAATCGAGACCTTTATAAGATAACAATTCCAGACACACACACACACACACACACACACACACACACACACACACACACACACACACACACACACACACACACACACACACACACACACACACACACACACACACACACACACACACACACACACACACACAGCGCGCTAACTGCCTTAGGAAATTAAGGCAGTTTAAGTTTAATTTAATGTAAGTTTAATTTAAATCTATTTATCAAAATTGGGAACTAAACAAATAGTACTTAATTACAATACATAAGAACTGTCTTGATCACCTGTTTAAATTTATTTATAAGTGTTTTTAGTAAACTTTAGAAACAAATTGTACTTAATTAGCAAAATTAAATCTTACCTCATGTTGTCGGAGGAAGAGCGGTGTCTCCCAACACAGGCAACATTTTGCCTAAAGGGTGATTCCATCCCTTGTATCATATACCTCATGTATTTTATGAATAAAGAATTTTTTAATTTGTATTTTGTATTTGTACTCTTAACCTTCTAATTTCTGGCTTTAAATGTGTCACTTAGAAGAAAATAAAGGTATGTTTCTTTAGGTTAGATTTCTTCGTATGTCGTTTGACAGAAATACATTCTACAACAACGCTACCAAACTAAAGATTTAAAGACTGAAACCAAATGATATACTTCATTTGAATCATAGATTCATAAACTACACATCGACGCCCCCGGACAATAAGTCGGCAATCGCAAAAAGTAAATTTTACAGGAAAAAATATTTACTGATTTTGTTCAATATCTTTACAACCAGAGGGAGTACTAAAGACATTGATATATCAAACGAAAGCTATTTTTTTAAAGAATATAATTTATACAATTATACTTTATATTACGCATTCAGTATTATGCAATGAGAGAAAATGCATTTTACAGATAATGAGTTAAAATTTATTCCCAGTAATAGTGACTTACTGGATTATTGTGGTAAATATTATAAAAGTTTTGATTTGTAACTGCATAACATGGACATTTATAACGATATTTTTTGTTTGAAGGGCTAAACGTAATATGTCATTACTAAGGTTTTTATAGTAATTTAAAACCAGGCAAAATAACGGCATTGTATGATAGCTTTGTTGTTCTCGGGAATGTAAAACCTGCATATTCAAGTAAACGTGCAATACTGAATGACATCGAAATAATAAAATAACATAGTGTAAAAGAAAACTATCATAAGTAATAAGTATAATAAGATTTAATAATTAAAATAATCGAAAATAATAATTATTATTATTATTAGCCTTTATTTGCTGTAATTATAATTATTTACATGTCATTATCACTATTCAAGTTATGATTAGTCAATTTTATGTTATGCTTGTCATTAATAAAGGATATAAATTGTTAGTTATTCTCTCTTTTTTCATTCTTTCTGGAACTTGTCATATATGAATATTTATGTCTTTCCTTCCCTTTTTTCTTTAGTTAGCGCGCCCCTTGGATGAAGGCCTCCTCCAGTCTTCTCCATTCTTTCCTGTCTCTTGTCCTACTCCATGCTCGTCCTATTAATGCGTCTAAATTATTGCTCCATCGCAATTTGGCCTTCCTTTGGATCTCTTGCCATCTCTGGGGACCAGTCTGCTACTTTTTTTGACCAGAGAGTGGATATGACCAGCCCATTTCCATTTAAGTTTGCGTATTTTAACTGTTACATCTCGCACCCTAATTTGATTTCTAATATGCATATTTCTTATTTTATATATTCGTTTCTTATGTAATATGCTCCTATCCATATTATGTTGACATATCTACCTCAAGTTTAAGTTCATTTTTCTTTGTTAGGGCCCAGGTTGTGCTTTTCATAATTTCTTTTAAGGCCCAATATTTATTCCAGGATTTTTTTATTATTCTTTATATTATTTTGGACATATCTTCCTGCAAAGATATTAATTCCACTAGGTATATTTAGTCTCCTATGTAATCTTTTGTGAAATTTCTGACATTTATAGGCGGTTTGTTGCTGTTCGTTAGTATTTTAGTTTTTGATACATTCATGGTTAACCCCAGTTTCCTACTCTCTGTTGCCAGATTGTTAAGCATTACTTCAAGGGTATTTGGATCTTCTGCAAATAAAAACACTATCATCGGCAAATTTTAAGTTGATCATCGATTCACTTTCAATTTTTATACCTTTTCCATTCCAGTTTATGTTCCAGAACATGCTTTCCAACGCAGCATTAAACAATTATGGGGAAAGAAAGCCCTGTTTTACTCCTCTTGTAAGTTTAAATTCTCTCCCTTCTTTTTCCAGCTTGATTTTGGCTGCGTTGGTGTTAATATATCGCCTTGATGATACGGTTTTTTTTTTTCCCGTGTTCCCCGTACTAGCAAAGCTTGATGTATGCCATTGTATTCTAAGCTTTCAAACGCCTTGGTATAGTCAATAAAGGCTATGTATATTTTCTTCCCGTATTCATTATATTTCTCTATAATTTGGTTGAGTGTGTGTATAATATGATCTATGGTTGAGAAGCCGTGTCGAAAGCCAGCTTATTCTATGGATTGACTAGAATCCAGGGATTTTTCTATCCGTTTTAAAAATTATCTTCGAGAATACTTTGAAAATGTTTGATGTTAAGCTAATAGGTCTGTAGTTGTTTATGCTACCTATGTCTCCCTTTTTTATGCAGAAGTGTAATAACAGCAATATGGAAGTGGAACCCTCTGTAAAGGAGACAGATATTTATTTATACCTGGATAGCTGAGACACTGGGTAAGTCCCTGCAGTTATCCAGGTTTCACTCTATCGGTCTGTCTCATTTACAGAGGGTTCCAGGTGAGAATAGATGTTATTTCAGTTAGACAAGCGCGATTATTAAATTAAATAACATATTTTTAAATATTTTATAGTTGTAATTTTTAACAATAATCAAAAAAGGTAGGTACTTAATAAACAAAAATAATCAAGTAGGTACGTAATATTATAAACAGTTCAAAAATGCATACAAAATGCGTCAATCAAAAAAATCTGTCATTATAGTTTTGGTCATACTGCTTCGTGTCTAGTTTTTTTTACTAAATTTACTTCCAAAGTTATTTCGTCATCATCTTCATTTTCCAATGAAAACGAGAAGACATGACCAACTTCATCGCGTGTCTTTCCACTTTCATATATTTCACTTTCATATTAACTTTAGTTTTTATCATTACAAGCCTTCGTTTCTGCATTTTTCAAATAAATATCCGTACGATAGCAAAACCAAACTGGAGGTCATTTAGGCACAATTAACTAAGTGCGGAATTTGGGGGTCAACTAAGGATTAATAAACAAAACTGAAATTTATCTGCAAAAATGTCCAAGTTAGACAGGTACCTAATAAATTGACGTTATCTCAGTTACAGAGGTCTACCTATAAATTAAAAGAAAACATTGTAGCAAAGTATTCTTTAAAATATAGTCTCAGTAAAAGAGGTAAAATTCTCTCACCGTCTCAATTCAGTGCTAGAGTGTCAGGACCTCAACATGAGTTCCAGCTATGGAGGTTTCTCATTTATCCTGGTCCCACTTAACCAAGTTGTACTGTATCTGGATATCTGAGACACTGAGTAAGTAGAATACCTCCTTAAGTGAGACAAATTTGCAGGTCCTAGTTATCCAGATTTCACCATTTTTAGCCATAGTTTCAGCATATTTTAAAACTTTGCATTTTGTCGGTTCCATAGCACCTAATAATTAATTTATTTACACGTTTTGGTAGGTAACACACTCAATAGATTCACAGGTAAGAAACTATGTTTTATTTTGTCACTGACACGTAAACACAAACACATTTTTTTTTAACCAGACGCACCAATCAATAATTACACGTCACTTTCGGTCAATAGAAATTTGCAACTGTTTATAAATGTAAACAAACATTACGCGTTGCCGGTGCGAGAACAGACACGTGAAGGGGCGCGGCATGTATCTATTACTTTCTAATGTTTAATCAAAGACAGAGATAAACGTACCTTATGATGGCTGAGCGGCAAAAAGACAGACGATATATTGGGTTCGTGACATGATCTGATTTGGTATTAAATAGTACACGCAAGTACCTGTTACGAATATTTACGAACGAATTATTTCCCTTTAAAACTTTGTTAGTAGCTATTGCCGTGTTAAGTTTATTAAATTAAATACGGTATTATCGTTTACCAAAAACTTCATAAAAATATTAACGCCAATAAACCGGTTATCCCATCGTACCAAATATCAAAATAATAAATATATTTGTATTGATCTGTAGCGACACTTTTCTCGTAACATTTTGATTTTGCAGTTTCCCTACAATAAACACATCATTCTTAATATCTTCTTTAATTGCATTAAAAAAAATCTGAAAAAAATATATATGATGTATTCTGACCCGCTGATTCCGAATTTTGCATAACAATAAAATGTCCATAATATCACATTGCCGACTTATTGTTCGGGGGCGTCGACATGTTTAAATATCCTGTCTTAGAACTTACCAAAAAGAATGTAAGGAGATACCATCGAGGCATTCCAATGTATACCAGTTTGAGATAATAAATATGTAAATTGTCCGTGCTATACATTAAACATGACACGGATAACTTATGTAGTTACATATAAGTAGTACCAACCGGCTAAACATTTCAATCCCTCGATAGTATAACCTGCGTCCTGCGGTCTCGTCTCCCCTACGTGGCTGGTTATTCCTCTGCAGCGGTCACCGGTTGCCAATCACGGCCCGGCTGGCTCGACCTAGATCGGACTTGAATATAAAACCTCGTTTAGATGAACCAACGATAGGGGTCGAGAATCAAAAAGTTAGACTTGTGATGTTCCCGTTGTTTGTAGTTGTAGTATTTTGCGGTCTAACGCATTCGCAGCCAAATAAACCCCCTTAATCATAAACGTACAATAAACCTATTTTAACTATAGTACTCTTTGTCCCTTTGTATCAAATTCAAAAGTCACAACGACAGATAAGGCCAGAGCATAATTTACAGCATACTTTAGCGATTGTGCGTGAATCAATAAGAGGGTTAGTCTTTTATCCTTTTTTTTGGCAGTAATGTGGAGAAGAGATCAAAATGCCTCCTCGATCGGGATGTTTATAGTTATTTAAATATCTTCTATATTATGGATGTATTTTATAATTATTTTTTATGCATACTTGTATTTTAATTCATTCAGGAGTTGTAGTAAGTTCAGACTTTCATAGCTCCTATAATTAGCTATATCGAGCAAGTTAGGTCAGTTTTGACGTTGTCTTTAGGATTTTTTTGTGACACTTTTAGTTTGCCTCTACTGTAAGAAAAACGTCCTACAAGATTTGCATCCAAACTGACTTACGTAAGTTTTTCTTTACCAACTTAAAATTAAGAAACACGCTTGGGGGACCTTTTACTTGCCTGTAACTCTGCAATAGTCTTGAACAGCATGTACTCATCCCAATCGAGTCAAAATTATATTAAGAAATATTAAGCCTGTTAACATAAGTCTGGCAGATGACATCTGATTTTCAGATAGTTTTCAACTAGCAGCAATCTGATCTTCAATTAAAATTGTGGAATCAATATTCCTTGATATTAAGAGCGATTGCCTCTTTGACAAGACAGTCTTAAATTCTGATGTGGTCTGTCCGAGGCTTAAGAAAAGCCAGCGTGACACCGAACTAGAGCGCAAGTATCGGAAACAAAGCGCTGTAAATATTTTAGTGCGCTATATATAAGTTTACGTCCGGCAGTAAACCGGCGCGAGTGGCGGCTAATTCGGAGACGCCTCACTCTTACTCCCCGTTCCGTGGCTCGGCGTC
Source organism: Acleris literana (assembly GCA_946894065.1). Taxonomy (NCBI): domain Eukaryota; kingdom Metazoa; phylum Arthropoda; class Insecta; order Lepidoptera; family Tortricidae; genus Acleris; species Acleris literana. The sequence goes on along the minus strand of OX335688.1, from coordinate 232,844 downwards.
GACGTGGACATTGTTAGGTCGAACATAATACCTGCAGCATGACGTCAGCATTTAGCGTCCAACACTATTTGAACAGATCGTTGAGGCGAGGTCATAGTCCGCACAGTTTGCAATTAATTTGCAGCGAGACATTGGTTTGCTTAGCAGCAGTCAACCGTTCGCTCCCGCCAATTAGACACCGTTCACCACCACGCAATGAGAGCCCAATTTAAAGCCAAACACGTGGGAATAAACTACACAGAGCCGCGGGCAACATGGGCACGTAATAAATACACTTCAAATGACCTTCTTGTAGAAATTATTCTCGAAATAAAGCAATAAATAAGTCACTTCAACACTTTAAATATTTTCGCGGGAGCTGCGATAAAATTGCAAGATTGCAGATTGCGAGCAGTGCGGTCACATTGAAGTGACCGCGCGCATACTGGCGGGGCCACTAGCTAGAACGAAGTCGGTGGAACACGAGGCTTTGCTTACAAACGTTGCTTTTGATTGTTTAGCGTCGGGTCTCGATGGCCGTATTGACTGTATTACGGGAATGGGGATATCGTTTACTTTGACTGTGGGATCTTTGTATGTCTCATGTAGTATGATTTTACATGTTCATCGCAGTTATCACGATAGTCTGTGCCTTTTCTGCTGGACATAAACTACCACTAAAAATATAATCACAAAGAGCGATTTTGAATAAGTAGAGAAAGCAATTACACCTCAAACTTATATCACCCCTCTTTTTGCGTCGGGGGTTAATAAAATATAATATGCAAAGTAGGCAAATACTTCAGCAAAGCATTTTCTCCAAATATAACAATATGACATCTGCGATACCAAATTTTTTCCAAGAAACGAAAATGAATGGAGAACGAATGGAAATAATAGCATTGAACCTTGATGTTAACTTTGCATTTCATGTTCATGAGCATGACATTTATACGAATTACTCGGTATTATGTACGATTATGTTAATTCTGACATCGCTTCCTTCCCACTGTTTTGACTACATGTTTAAAACTACATTTTATATCTTTTTCTTAGTGTGTGTAATTACTGTCACTACATTGTCGCTTTGGCTTGTCGCTGTAATTTACGACAGAGAGCGCTTTATTGTGACGACGTCACTTACCACTCTTCTGCACTAAATTGTACTCTTAAAACGTTTATGTTCATTTAAATTTATGCTTGTACACTTTATATGAGTTTGTAGTTTGTGGCATTCCTAGGTGTCTATTCCAATTGTTGTCAGAACATTGATTTATGACTTTTCGGTGTAATTGATTATTTTACAAACTCCTATGTTCCCTTTCCACCAGTAATTGATTGAAGTTAATTTCTATATTTTTTGGCCTCAGAAGTAGGTAGGTCTTACAGTTACTATTTTTATATCGTATTTTCTTCATTTTACTAACAACCAAATAAAAGAACGTTTCTTTATTACTCGTCACATTTTTAAGACAAAGTTAAAATACTATTACTTCAGTAACAACTTATTGAAATAGGTCTGAGTAAGAGTTTATAATTAAGTAGTTTATAAGTAAACATGTCCCTGGTATAAACTTGTCTCGACTGAGTTACATGTTGAAAAAGGATACCAACATATTCAAGAAAACTGTTACATTCTTGTTTATTTCTGCAAACTTCTGACGTAACCCGACATGAAGAAGACGGCGTCACAACACAAGTGCGAGATGTAGTTTGTCTCCGCCCTTCGTGTTAGTAGTCAGCGACGCTTCGTCTCGAGTTACCTGTCGTGCGACTGACGGTGGTTCGGATTACGTCGTCGGCCTGCTGCCGAAAACGTTGCTTCATTGCTTTCTAAAAGTTATGAGTTTCTGTTTGAGTCTGCATAGGAAGTACTAATGTTTATTTAAGTATATTTTTTTATAATGTACTAGTAAAGGTTCTTTAACAAAAAACTAGTTTTACCGGCGTGGTTCTTAGCTGGGTTTCATGAAAACTACATACATACATACACTCACGCCTTCATTCCCAGAGTGGGGTAGGTAGAGCTACAGAATTACCAACAACTGTTGTTGTTTGTTGACAATTCTGTAACTACTTTTATACAATTCAGCTAACATGTTTACCAGTGTATTAGTGACAGGTTGCAAGCCCATCGCCTAGCAATACTATACAAGCCTTTATTCCCTTAGTCACCTCTTACGACATCCACGGGAAGACATGGAGTGGCACTATCCTAACCCGGACACCACACGTATTCATGAAAATTGGTTTTTTAAATATCAGTTCTGAAAGTAGGGCTCCATTATAACAGGTTTTTTATCTTTTAGTAGTTTTAATTATGTCGCTTAAACGAGATCGGGTTTATAACATAAGGACCGGGTGAAACTTTCCTTTCCTCCAGCCAGATTACAAAAAGTTTTTTATAACCTTTTAAAAAACTGAATTTTATGAAAGTCATAAACGCGAGCGCAAGTAGTTGAAGCCTCAGCTAGATCTCGCTCGGAGACATGCTCGTTAAGCCCGGCCGCGTGCTCTTCAGAAACACGTTCAACGTCAAAGGTATCAAGTCTCTAAGCGAAATTAATGAATATTAAGACCTAACGCTCGTTCATAAAGCTTCGAGTGGATTAACGTGATTTAGAAATGTTTCATTTTTCCGTAGACAAGGTGCAGGGTCTTTTTTCTCGTTTAATTTGAGCTGTATCATTTTAATTGCGTTAACGAGGTAAGGTTCAAACAAATTTTAAAAAGAATTAATTCGCCGTTATAATATGACTTTATGAGGAATTAGTGCACTTATCGTTATTATGGAAAAAGACAACAAATTTTAACACCAATAATATCCAGTCTGAGTTTTACGACAATAGTAGATTACAAAGCTTGTTTATAAGACACTTTGAACGTCATTTAAATTACAATATTTTCAACGTAAGGAGAAGAACCTTACCCTACGGGTTTGATGATTCCTAGCCATGCATTGCCGTTGCCCATAAACACGCAGCACAGAGGGAATACAAGTGAATTGTCTACATTAAAGAACATACACACATATCTTCACGCCTGTCTCCCAATGGGGTAGGCAGAGACTACGGAACGCCAGGTGCACCGGCCTAAAAATACAACTTTCGCTTCCTCTAAATTCATCTTTTTTTTTTTAAACTAGTGGCAGTAAGTACACATTGAAATTTTTTTTACAAGGTAGTACCTACAGGAATAGTTAAGACTTTGGAACGATTGCACCAGACTTCTCTTCTAGACGGTAAAATCCAAATCGTATTTGACCTGTATTGTTTATAACTCGGCCGCCATTACTGTCAAGTAAATAAGAGCTGTCAAAACGTTGACAATACGATCACAGCAGGCATAGTATATCTGCGTCTATGTCGTGTGTCAAATGTGGATAAACCATCCGTCACTCTCGTACTTATTTACGTGTCAGAAGGTGACGGATGCCTTATCCAAACTTTGTCACGTGATAAACGCAGCCTATTAGGGCCCCAGGTCAAAAAGTGTATGGTTTTAACTGTGCTGAATAGAGGCCCTAGCCGAAAGAAAACAAAACACGATCGACGATTAGATACCAACTTATGAAAAATTTACAGTGTTGTACATTCCCAAGGTGTCATCAGACGTGGGACGTCGAGGAATGTAAGGCATGTTTTTTTTTTCTTCTTTGAAATCTGTATTGACTATTAAAAAAATTTTCGTATTAAACTCTAAAAATGGCCCAATTTACAATTATGTCGGCTCGTTAAACATTTACATAAACTCCTCTATCTTGCATTGCAAAATCTTAATACACTGAAATTGTACGTATGGGTAAGTCGAGGCTGTCGTGCCAGCTTCAGTTATTACGATTTAGAGCCGCATTAATGTTAAAATAATGAGACAGTGGCTGAGACAGACTGCCAGCTAGCAGTCGCCCGTTTACGTCTGCAGTTTGTTGATTGACGTATATTTACAACGCGAGTTATAGCAAATGTATTTAAATAGTCCGTCTAATATTTTTAAGCATATCATAATTAAAAAGAAGAATATTGTCAATAAGTCGACCAATAACTCTATAATTTCCAAACATTCACTCAAAAAAATTAGAGCCAACCAAGACAGACTGATTTTCCCTTAGTCGACAAAAAATATCAATATTTATGATAAAAATACTATTTACATCAACCAAAGCTGATGGTAACAACAGCTAGTTCTTCAGTGATTCAACTAACAGCTTAGTTGATGCATCTATCGTCTTGTCACGCTCGTGTAGAATCAAGATGCTTATGCACAATTGCACAACAATCACGATCCTGTTGGAAGCGAATTTTTTTTTTCAGTTTTGGCCTTTTTACGATCCAACCGTGTCGGCCACTCGATAACTCTTTTTTTGTATCTTCTTAACATCTTACCGTGCGTTTAACGATTTGAGGAACTATTTATGATCGTTTATCGACGTGAACAAAACATCTGTCACTTTCTGACCAGTCTGTAAGTGCGAGAGTGACGCATGTTTTAATAAATAAATATACAGGTTGGAATAAACAAACGCCACATGGACGGCAACTACTTTAAATATTGGAAATAGCAAATTCTAAGCAAAGAAGACTTACTTTTATTTTGAAAACAATTATTACTGCATTTATGGTTTTTTTTTAAATTTGCGTGCCTTAACCGGGAATCGAACTCATCGAAAATGACAAAATAATAGAGAAGGATTTTATAGTCTTTATTTAGGTAATTTAAACGTGTATGTGTTATAGAAATAAATGATCACTATCAATGACCCTTTCGATCTGTATCGTAAAACACGACTTTATTTTTTTGTCATATTCGACCAGTTCGATTCCCGTTTAAACAAGAGAATTTTTTCAAACAACCAATAATGCAGTATTTTTTGTTTTTAAAAATAAAAGTAAGTCTTCCTTGCGTTTAACTTGCTATTTCCAATATTTAAGGTAGTTGCCGTCATGTGGCGTTCGTTTTTCCACCCTGAATACTGTTGGCGAGTTTAAGAGGCGATCCTGAGCCGCTAATTATATTTTCCAGATTATTCCGCGCCCTAATGGAACACTTTACAATTTAATTAAAAGTTTCCTGATCCAATCACGTATTGATTTAAAATCGGGGTGGTCAGGTTGAGGGCGGCCGGGGGTTAAATATTCAAGAGTTGAGACGTAAATGTCAGGGTCTGTCGGGGGCGCCGGTTCGGATTGACATTGAGCCTATGTTCCAACTAGACGGCTTTCTACTCCTAATTTTGCTTCAAAAATGTTGGTTCCGGTAGTATCTCCAAAATGAACATTATTTTGTATGTTTAGGCGTCCAATGGAGCATTATAGTTAGTTGTACATAATTTAACCATTTAATAAAATTGAAGTGTCTGACCGTGATTTTAAAGTAGTTACCAGCATATTAGTGGAAACTGCTACTTAAGCGACTTAAATCAGCCTGAAAGTTTGTCTCAAATAGCCTCTAAAACGGCTAATCGGATTATACTCAAAATTACAGGCGTTAGTACTTACAGGAACTTTATCTTGAATTTTCGTCTAATGATGATGAGTGGGGACGCCGCCGAGGCACGCGGGCGGTCGAGTGGCTCTCCATTCATTCCGCCCTGTTCCCCTTGATCCAGCCTCAGGTTACTGGCTCTGCGGCGCTCCCATCCAGCACTGATCCCATCTTCTTGTTTTCCTACAGAACAATAGTGCGTCCTGAAGGTTAATGCTTTTTAGTTTTTATTTAATTTTCGTCTAGCTAAACAATCTTATTTAAGGTTCACTAACGTATGTCACAATCACTTACAGGCAAAAACCACATGTGAAAAAATTTATGGAAGTAGACATCAATAAAAAGGATACAACTAAAACCGAGAAGACAAAGATAATAAAAACATGTTAAAAATACTGAAGATCCGATACTAACTCCACTACAATAAGACACATTTAACTTGCAAAACAAGAGAATATCGCCCGCTCTTCAAACGCCAAGCGCTCTAAATTCACACCTCCCAGCTAACCCGGCTCGTAACGGCATCCGTCTGCGGCGCGGCTACATTGTGCTCCATACGTTACACTTTGTGCTCGCACCTGCTTCGGGACTCGACAGCTGCTTCGGCAATCTTATTATTCTACGAGTTTAGTTTACCGCCGAATTCATAGCGTTTAAAATATTCAAGGTTTCTATGTTTCCATTTACACAAATATATTTTTCTCCCACATGCTCGGAAATGTTAACCTTACTGTTGTCAAATCAGCCCGCGAAGTTGTAAGTTCCAGGTCCAGTCAAAATTAAAAAAAACAAAGTTATATTTACCAACGGCAGCGGCCGCGAAAATGTATGAAATTTCATTACGTACCTGGTGTTTTACTTTTTAAAACCATGTTTGGACTAGGATAACTACCTCAAAACAGCCAAAAACTCGTGCAATCAAAATTCTTCCTTGTATATTTTACTTTTTAAATGTCATAGACTAAAAAGTTAACCCTTTCCAAACAGCGTTTACAACGTATTTAAAAGTGTGTCAAATAGTTTGACTTTTTTTAATAGAAATTGCGTTCTGAAACAAAATTAATTGCCTAAATAACATAAACGCGTAATAAATGTTATAGTTTAAACACTTTAAACTATATTTTATTCAAATTGAATTTATTACGTTTAAATTGGTGATTTTATGTAATGCTTTATTTCAGTGTTATACTAAATCATACGTTTTTATTCTTTTTTTCAAGGAAATTTTGGGACTGTGTTTAATATTATTAACAATCGTGTTAAATTTCCTCACATTGTTTGAGAAAAACACTATACAAGCCTCGACCGGGAAGGGCGGATGCTGGACTCGTATATAGCGCGGCCTCGACTGCGTCTCGGCCATGCTAAATCTACTCGTCCCGCAACGGCCTATTTCCCGGTCTGTGCAGTAATGTACTATTTACAGCGTACAGAAAAAAGATTGTTGTCATCAATGAAGTTTATTCTCTCGTGTTTTTTGTGGGTCTATATCGAATGGCATAATTATTGTTGATCCTAATAACTGTATTGTTTGGTCGAAAATCATTTCGTGGAAAACGGTTTTTACAATTGATAAAAAACCAACCTAACCTAGCTTAACTAAACTTCACAATAGATGTTTACAAAATTCTGTAATATCAGTTTAAAAGGATGTTAGACGAAAATATTTTCGAGAAATCAATTGGTAGGACAAAAAATCTTGAACGGTGTCGCTTGAATCCCCTGTCACGCTCAGACTGTAGTGGAATTTTATATCAATAGATTTCTTCGCTGCCTCTGGATTCACTATAAATATCGCAGTAAATATATCATTTGGCTCCCTTGTGACACAATATCTCAAAATTGTTTTGATTTTAACGTTTTCATCAAAATCTTTCAACTTTCGAGACGTGTTCAAACGTGTATCTATTGTAAGCACAACATAGTCATTGTCATCGAATTGAAATTTTGCATGCTTAGGTACTCGACGTTGATAACTATACTTGACAATAATATTGTCACTATAATATTAATAATATTATAATCTGGGTACTATCAAGCATTTGACCTGGAATGATGACGGACACGGAAGGTGTCCATTGGAACTGCTCAATGGCTCATAGAAGACCCGTCGAGTTTGGATTCGTTTAACTCGTATTTTAAATAATAAATAAATAAACATCAGGCGACAATTTCACACTACATAACAAATTGACCGAGTCCCAAACTAAGCTCTAGGCTTGTACTATGGGTACTAGACAACGATATAAATACTTATATAGAGAAATATATACTTAAATACATAGAAAACACCCATGACTCAGGAACAAATATTCGCGCTCATTACACAAATATATGCCCATAGCGGAAATCGAACCCGGGACCGCTAGCTTCGTAGGCAGGGTCACTACCAGGCCAACGCGTTGTAATAATTCGTTTAAAATCTATCATAAGCGTAGAAAGTACAGTCGAAAACAAAAGTGTGTTATTAAATAAACAACTAAGGATGATGCCGGTGGCAGTTTTTAGCGAATTTAAATGTTATCCACCATCCAAGTGCAGCTCACTGCACCAAAAACCCGATTTTATTTATTTGCAACTGCACACGCCGCTTGTTAAAATGCCCTCGTTACTCGCGCGCAGCTGCCGAGCTTGTTAGGTTTGATCCGGTATCGACCGACCGGAATACATTTTACTTAATCTAACTAAATTGCTTCAGGTTTTTTTCTGTACAGTGTGTGTGAGCGTGAATAGAAGCATGTCATTGGTTGGAGATATATCAAATCCCACCAAAGCACGCATGTAAAAAAATGGCCAAGTTCTCTAAAGCAACCAAAAAAAAGATAAAAGTGTTTATTCAGTAAGAAGGCCGCCCGGACACTTTTACGCGTCAAAAATCTACCAAGTTAGGGCTCAAAATGCATAAGTCTCAATAAATTGATTTGGCTGTCAACAATCCAGCGCCCAACAAGACACCTTTTTAGACACAACTCATCTAAATAAAATAATGATATTGAATAAATAAATTAATAAATATCGAATTAAGTGAGAAGAACTTGGTCATTTTTTACATTTGTGATTGTCTTGATTGTTGTAATTTTTCTTGACTTATTTTAAAATAAAATAGAAAACATTTATTTCGCTTTATTATTAATTTTTACATATTTTTATATTGTGTGAATAACGGTGCTGTGAAAATGGTATCCACTCAGACATGTGTCCAAACATCCACCGAACCATCTATCGGGAGTACGACGCTGGTTTTCTGTGGACCCACGGACTGATTTTTACTGGACAGCATACATTGCATACGCTTCTCCAATGAAGTTAAAAAAATATATTAATAAACTCTAAGGATCTACGTATGGAAGCAAAATATGCGTCTATACAAAGGTCAAACTTACTACCCCCCTCTCTTAGCAGGGTGGAAACAGGACATTACTGGCAGTTAACGAGGGAGCGGTTTAATGCACTTGCAGATGCACTGCACAACGCGCCGAGCATAAACGGGATGCAGTAACTCCCGCAGTTAAACTGCGATAGAGCCCTGAAGGAGCTAGGGGTGGGCACTGATCGAGCTAGCTCGTCCACGAACTGACGCTGCTTGACCCGTTAGTGCGTATAAATTACATGTTTGGGCGTGATTCGCGCCCCGGTCGAGGTCGGTCAATGGTACAACCAAGGTTCAGGCACGTCGGGCACACTCGTGAACTAACCGGTGAAAATCGATTGACGAGCGAGCGAGCTGTAAAAGAATACACGGTTGAGTCTCGAAATATTCAACACGATACAACAATATTGCTTTTGGCGTGTTATGGTATTGTGTTTAACTCACTAACTAATAAAAGCTACCAAAACGTTGACAACACGATAACACGAAAAAACAATGATCATTACCGCCTAGAATCTCGGCCCTGATTTTTACATTGAAGTTAAAGAAAAGTTTGTGACACAAACCTATCCAAGTTTTATTATGAAAGTGAATTGTTATCGACACATGAAACATACTGCGGAACATTTTTTTTCTCATCCGATATACAAAAATAAAGAGTTTTAACCTTAAAATAAGTCTTTTCAAAATCTAAACCCGGATTTGTTGATCTTAAATACCAGCTAATACTGAAATCCGACATTATTTACAACTTGAAAAACAGAAAACAAAACAACCTTATTTACATCAACCGTAAAATATACTCAGAGAACATTCAGACGTCAGCCCTGACTCCATAACGACATAACTCGTATATTTTATGTCTTCGCGTCGCGATCTAATTCCTGCAATATAAACCGTATGTGACAACTTTCTGAGTTCACTTTAGAATGCTCCGTGAGATGAGATTGATATGGAATTTAATGCTTTCTTGATTAGCCGCCACCTGGCGACGGTCGTTAAGTCACAGCTTTTGCTTCAATGCTTGCGTTAGAGAGATATCAAGAAAAATCGCGTTTATAAAAAATATTATAAATGTCTGAGAACAATCTCACAGAAATAGATATTCTCCGAAAGTAAGCTCTAACCTATGGGACAGCAGTAGTGCTAGAACACACCGATAAACTTATTTATACTGGGTAACTTTTTTATCAGTGCACAAATTCTAGGGACTAACTCTGTAGGTCATGCTGATAATTTTTTATTATGGGACCAACATCCAGATCGTGAAAAAAAAAGCTGTTCCATACATTTCGGCTATTCAGCTCTCGTAATTTGTATGGAACAGCTGATTTTTTTTTCGCTATTTGGATGTTGGTCTCATAATTAAAGTTGATGAGTATGACCTACAAAGTTAGTCCCTAAAATTTGTGCACTGATAAAAAAATACCCTGTATACCTAAAGAAATAAAATTACATCGTAAATATCCAACACTCAAAACAAAATATCCGCGCTCATCACACAAATATTTGCCCTTAGGGTCAAATAGGGTCTAGCGATACACTACTAGAGCTGGGAGTCTAATATGGCTGCGTTTATAGCGTGACAAAAAATACGGACCTGAATTTTAGATTAATGGGATCCATGCAACTTAAATTAATTGGTCTTAGAGCTGCCCATAGGCCACCTCTTATTTCTACAGGCGTTAGCCTTGAAAGAAAGGAAGAAAGAAAGAAAATATATTTATAAAAAAAGTCGCGGGCAAAGCTTTAATATTGTAAATGCGTAAGTAAGTCTGTTTATTTGTTTATTACGCTTCTACCGCTAAACTGCTGCACTTATTTTGATGAAATTTGGATTTAAGGTAGCTTACACCCCAAGAAAGGAAATTGGATATTTTTTAAATCTGCAAAATTGAACAGTTCTATAGGGGATAGCGATAAACGACTTCTACACAAACGAACTAGGAGGCAACAGGTAACCCTTATTACCTGACTTCTTTCCCTGACAAAGTCGGGTAACTTGTGAATAATCCCCCTTAAAAAGGATACACACGTAACCTCTGGGTTCCGAGTGAAAAAGGATACAAGTCGACTTAACTCGTAATAAAAAAGGGTATATACATGAACGGAGTATACTAGACTTAAACCCTTTTTCACTTGATCTTCAGAAGACACTCTTTTTCACTAGTACTTAGTTACACAAGCTAAAGATGCGGGTAGGTCACGTGCGTTTTTCGCCGCCGCCGACGCGCCGTTTGTTTAGGGCTGTATCGCTGGCGGAGGACCCGGCGTCGCCGCGCGCCTAAAACAATATTTTTACTAGCATTTTTGTTTAACGGCTCTTTCGCGGCTTTCGCGTTTTTTCATTAACAATGTTGTTTTTGGCAGAAAGGTAATGTCACGTCTCGGTTACTGATGTTTTTATTTTTAGCTGTTGCTTGTAACTTTGCCGACTCACGACTTGGTTCACCTAATTTATTTAGTGTATATGTATAAGATTAGGAAGATGAATGAAAAACATAAAAATATAATTTCGGTGAAAGAGACCTTTCTCCAGACCGAGGTCCATTCACAGTAAAATTTGACTTTTAATAGTATTCTTAATCCCTAAATGGTATACTTTTTAGGGTTCCGAACAAAAAATGAAAGAAAACGGAACCCTTATAGGATCACTCGTGCGTCTGTCTGTCCGTCCGTCTGTCACAGCCAATTTGCTCCGAATCTACCGGACCAAACCAGGTGAAATTTAGAAGGATGGTGTAATCCCATACCCAGATACCCATACACAGATGTGCAAAGTAAATATATATTTTTTAAATAAGGGTCATTTTCGGGAGACAAATAAGGAAATAAAAAAAAGGATTGCAAACCTTACTGTGTCATATATCAAATGAAAGGGATCATTATGAGGATCTCAAATATATTTTTGTTATTATTGTGAAATAAATAGTTTTGATTTTATTAATGAAAGAAGACGAAAATTGACCTCCCCCCTGATCTCCGACCGAGATCTCCGAAACTACTTAGCCTGAAATTTTGAAAATATAGCTTATTGCTTGTAGATTACAGCAAAACCTACAAGAATACCAAAAAAATGGTATGTACGGAACCCTCTCCACGCGAGTTCAACTCGCACTTCGCCGGTTTTTTTTAATGAACTGTTCATAATAATGTGAACCATTGTTCTATGGCTCACTTGAACAAAACATGTGTTTATCTATTATAGGGTTAATTATTATGTTGAAATACCTATATATTTTTAGTCAATATCTTTGAATAATTAATTTTAAATAAATTTAATTAGTAATGTTTAATGTAATTACCAGGCATTAATATAAATGTGTAGACTTAAAAGTTGTCTGAAATGAATAGATAAATAAATTAAATCAATATGACCGGGATGACCGCCGACAGGGCCCATCTAACTAACTCCTGCTACTAAGCTGCAGTGTTCATACCGTTGTATATATTATACCGTGTTAAATTACTTGCTTGGGTGGGAAATGTCATTGGGCTTCAGTCTATGTACTTTCCATAAAAAGCTTCGCTTGTGAAATACTTAGCTTTTGAAAAAGTTAAGTTGCCAACGTTTTGAAATTATAAAGTACTTAACAGTGCTCACGAAAGGCGTATCATAAAATGTACAAATAATTCATAACTCGTCCACTTGTTTAATTCTTTTAAACCACGAACGCTTAACTTGTCCAAAAAGGACAGTCGAGCAACTTCGCCCGCCGGTCCCGGACCCGGTGAATTATAACTTAACTTTCTAATTAAATACGGCGCCTTTATTCCGTGCTTCACGAAGATGTCACCTGAAACCATAATTATTTAATTCAATTTTGAATATTCACTCAATTATTCAATAAGCATACACTGAAACATCATGGGACATTGATAGGGTTTGAAGTTGAACCAACTACTTTTATAACATCCTCAGTCCTAGAATCTGTTCAGAATTTGAGACCATAACATGTTTTTATATTTAAATGGCATAATGGATCTCTGGGCCGAGATTCTAGCCGGTAAAAATCATATAATTTTTAACCTGTTATCGTTTTGTCAACGTTTTGACTTTTGATAGCTCTAATTTTCTTGACAGTAAATGGCGGCCAAGTTGAAAAACAATACCACAGTCAAAGGCGCTATGGTTTTTACCGCCTTAAATCTCGGTGGTCTGGTGTAATTCTCATTCGAACCCGCTAAATCATTTATGCGTAATAATATAATATTGGACATGGACTATCTGTATGATTTTTATCTAAATACATATACCTATTCGGCATCCAAACACAATCATCTAAATATCTCAATATAGAAATAGAAATAGAAACATTTATTCGACGATCACAAGAAAAAAAAAACAAAATAAATTGAACATAAAACAAACAATGGCAACACAGAAAACAAAATTAAACAATGAAGAAAAGGAATAAAATACAATTGTAACATAATGTTGCCATGGGTGATTCTGTGACGTCGAAATTGACGCCACTCAGCACCTCAAAAAACCACAAACCACAATATCCTCACAAACTTTGACATTAATGATATTAGTAGGGTTACCACTACAACCGGTAACCGTATAGTTAGTAGGTTTCGAGTAGAGCGCACCAATTTCTCGCAAAATAATACATTTCTCGACATAATACATGCGCCATCTGGCATGAACGGAAAATTACCCTCTCCTACCTCAGTGTTAGGGGTAAGCGTAAAATAATGAGCGAAATAATTCTATTAAATTCGCCGAAGGGTTACCGGCTGCCATAAATTACCGGCACGATGAATAATGTCAGCTTCGTAATTTATTTGACGTTTTTTAATGCCCCGGAGTCTTCTGTTAAGCGGTGCAATTCGTTTTAATTCATCTTGGAATATCAAGACCTGGCAAGTTTTTTTTTCGGAAAACAATGCGGAAACAAGACAATGCAACAGAACCACGCTGTCGTATCGACGTAATAATTATAAAAGGTTTTTATAGTTAAATGTGTGTTTGTTTTAGGGTTTTTATTTTGTATGCTTACTAGGGGTCCACCGGCGGCTGCTCTCCGCTCCAAATTTCTACTTTCCCACTTGGGTTTTCATTTTTTTCTTTCATACAAACCTTGTTTAGACCGTAAAGAACATACCAAAAATAAAAAATCCAATTTGGTGCAGTCGTTCGGAAGTTATGCTCGTACATACATGCGATTCGTTTTTATTTATGTAGATTGATATGCTATTCTGTATCTAGGTATTTATTTATCTATAGGCCATTCTGAAGATGTGACTTGAGAATTTACTTGAGATTGAAATGAACAACCAATCGGTATGAAGCTATCGGCGATCATTCTAGCAAATGCTCAAGTTTATCAGCACCTAAATGAGTTATTAATTGTTTATTGTCATTGTGGCCACTCAAGATGCATTCTATAAAACTACAAAAATCTGCTAAAAAAGAATTGACAAAAGGAAATTTGGTTTCTTAAATAAGAAGCGAAGTGGTAGAAGGTCTGACACTTCTACCACTTCGCTTCTTATTTAAGAAACCAAATTGCCTTTTGTCAACGTACGAATACTTAATCACACACATCAATTACCTATAGCATGCTACCCTATCAGGGTTCACCTCTGGCCATCGCCATCGCTTCAACTCTCCGCCCTCGGTGACCAGAGGGTCCGAGTTAAAACTAACCGAGACACCCTGGGATAAGTCCGGCGCTAAGTCCCGCGAGTCCCGCGTAAGCAACAACTCTGCGATGTAAGGCGGCCTTTACACTGAAACTTACGACTTACGTAAGTAGGGACGCAGCTATTGGTTAGAAGTAGATAAAAATATTTTTTTCTCATTATAACAGATAGCTACGTCCCTACTTACGTAAGTTTCAGTGTAAGGCCGGGATTACACCTGTAAGTTATAACGTAAGTTTTGAGACGCAACTATGGGTAAGAGTGAGTGGCAAATATCTGAATCTCTCTCTTGCATATAGCTTTGTTTCAAAACTTACGTAATAACTTACAGGTGTAATCCCGGCCTAAAGCCGGCCTAATCCCGGCCTCAAATACCGACAGACGTACAAAATTAAAAACAAATAAATTACCATAAATACTCGTACTTCTAAGATTGAGCGTCTTCCGAGCCTGATTGCTCGCGTGATTATACCATCACGGACATTCTTCAAGTCAAAAGAAATATAATAAATATTAAAAATGTATCATTGTCTTTCTGTGACAGGGTTTTAGATTCATTCTCCAGCGGCAGATAAACTGTGTTCAGTTTTCGCCCGCTGGAACTGTTATGTAATTACAATGATTTTCCTATTAATACATACATACATACATACATTAAATCACGCCTGTTTCCCAGAGGGGTAGGCAGAGACCACTTCTTTCCACCTGCTACGATCCTGACAAATCTCTTTCGCTTCTTCCACATTCATACATCCTATTAATAAATTATAAAAAAGAGATTGGCTTGACTATTGTACTTGTTGACTATTCAGTGATACAGATGGTTGACTATATGTTCAAGTAGTTATTAAACGATCATTAATAATACCGTCAGAGAAGCAACAAACAACCGTCTTTAATGAAATTTGTATCTTGTAGCTACATCTTAATTACGGTGTCCCTTCATTTTTCATAAGTTCATTTGCACTAATTTCATTTGCCATAATGGTCACTGGCCATTACCTTAATTTTCCCTAATATCACATACCATAATTTTTGAATGCCATAATAGTCTAGTGTCATAATGTTCAACCTCCCTAATAACACCACCACCATACATACCATAATAACACTTTCAATAATATTTACTATCTATAATGTTCATAATCCTTAATATTATATGCCATAACACTTCATTTGCCATAATTTCGGAAAAAGCAGACCCAGACTGCATCATTGTGTTTCAGTGGGTATAATGAAATGTACAATCTGGATTACGTACTACTATTTTAATAACTTACCTAAGCGAGGAGGAGTGTTAGGTAAAACTGCGACCTTATAGCGCGCGAGCCGAGCGAGCGAAGCGAGCGTGCCACGGCAGAGGCCGGCGAAGCGCCAGATCCGATTTTTTTATAGTACTATAATTACGACACAACAAAAAAAAGCAAGAAGATGATAATACGCATTCTGAATGTTTTATGGCAAATAATTATTATGGCGTTTAAAATTTATAGCATACAATTTTATAACACTTGATAATAGGGAAAATGAAAAGTATGGCATACGTATCGTTATGGCACCTAACAATTTTATTACGTCAAGTGAAAAAATACAAAATGATCATTATGGCACATGATTCGTTATGGCATATAACATTATGTCATATGAAATTCGGGCAAATTAAATTATTGCATATGAAATTCGGTCAAATGATAGAGAACCCTTAATTACATTAAGATGTTTTTTACTTCCTCATTAAGCTCTGTTGTCAATCTCAACACAGTATGTACTCAAAGTAGGTATTATTTTATCACATATACAATTATAAGTACAATATTATTATGTTTTTATTTGTGTAATTAATAGTAATGCATGTTTTTTCCCCCTGATCACGATGCCACACTTCTTTATTATGTATGTTCACTGCACTCCCTATATAATTGTGTTGTAAAACATTGTTACTTTCGCTCTGTGTGTGTTTTCTTTGAATAAATTGTTTTCTTCTTCTTCTTCTTCTTCTCATTAACTAAAGTTCACTGCACTCCTGGTGTTGTAAGTCGCGCCGTGTTTAGTTGCTTACACTAATTTACTTTACTCACAACTCCTCTCTATTCAATTCTGAGCAAACTTTTGCGGCGACCGCCCCGTCGCACCGACTTAAAACTTGTTAAGTCTAAAAACAGAGTTTAGTGTTAGTGGAGTGATCCGGGTTGAGAGGAAGGGGGGTTCGGGGAGAGGAGGGAGGGGGGAGAGGGGGTCTTGAGGGGCCAATGTGTCGCGCTCACGCTAACCACTCGAGACTTGTTCAGCAAATCCACAGTAATAATAGGCTTTCTATCGATGGGACACTCTCTTTGGCATTTGTCAGTGTATTTGTTATGCCAGGCCATGCTCAAGTAAATAATAGCTACCAAAACGTTAATAATACGATAACAGGTGAAAGACGATATGGTTTTTACTGCCTAGAATAGAGACCCTGGAGCTTAATTTATTCGTAGCTTGCTACGCCCGTAGCTACGCTTCTTTCGTAGCGTCTCGAAGCAGCAGTGTAGCATGCTCACAGTCCGTCTGCAAAGTACTGTAGTCCTTGCTTAATTAAGTTACTTACAAAATATCACCCACTACACCATTAAATGACTAAAAATATCAAAAACAACTTAATTATTTTCCTCATTAATTCTCCGCGACGCATATTTTATGTAATATCCTATCTCCAATTTTTACACTTCAAGTGCTATAGGTACAATCGTGATTTAACGATCATCGAGTATAACTAAAGTAACTAGATGGTCAAATCCTTTTGAAAGCACGTAGTGTTATTTTTATTTGCTTACAAATTATATGAAGCTTTTTCGATTTGTGACTTTTCTAGCCGTTACGCTTATCGTTGGTCTTGATCCTTAATAAAAATAAGTATAAGCCAAGATTGTCGATTTTTTCGCAGACTGTACACATGTACAGGTATTCGAAACCACAGATTTTTGGTGAAATTATTTCGACTAACATAAGTTAAAAAGTTAGAGATGGTCTCCCAGGACCAGGGCGAGGCGGCTGCCGTCACCGACCCGTCTCAACTGGTCCCACCCACTAAATTCATAAAATTTTGGTATTACAAATTATTTACGATTATGGCGATATTTTCGACGAAGTCTATTTTTATCGCCCATTGAAAAAACAACAGCCGAGAATCACAATTCCCACCAGAAAAACACGCGTGATAAAATTCATTATTAGATTAAAACCGACAAGGGACATTAAGCCGAATATTTAGACAAAAAGGTTCATTTTCGTTTGAGAAAATAAGTTAAGCTGTAGGGTTATCACAGCCCTGTTTATGCTAGGGTTGTCCGTCCCTATGATCTGTTTCATTGATTTAGATAAAGAGTCACATCTACAATAGAATGCTTTATTGAAATTCGACTTTATCACGTTTGAAATAAGATCGCAAAAGTAAATACACCGTTTTGTCACAGAAAATATGTGTTTTAGACAAAATGACCCATTTGCTATAAGGCGTTTAAAGTATGTGCGACCTTGTAAGGAATGCAAGAGAGTTGACTTTGCTTTCTACTAACTTGCAGAAAAGTATTTTTTTGGAGATGGTAAACTTTATTTGACGGTTTTACTTTTGACGCATTGAGATAGATTTAAGTATTTTGTACGGGATCAATCTTTTTCATGTAGATAAGCAGTTCTAAAAATTGCCGATGTATTTTCGGTAAACCCGAGTTTGTTTCTTGTACGTTACAGGAAAATTTCAATAAACTTTCTCGTTTTCCGGAAATTTAGGGGAGGAACAAAGTAAATGTCTGCGGCGATCTTGCGGAGATCGACCAAGAGTATTATTTTTAGTATAAACTCTAACTTTTAACCATTTAGAACAAGAATTTGAGTTACATTTATTTATTTTATGGCTAGGAGAAGGCACGCGAGCACTCAGACCACCTGATCGTAAGTGGGATCTGAGACCCATAGATATTTGAAACCTCAAGACTACAATCTCAAAACTGCAATCCTAAGACTTCAAATGCGTTGCCAACCCTGAGGACTAAGATGGAATGCCTCTATGCTAGTAATTTTACCCCCATACCGAAACACAGCAATGCGAACACTACTGCTTGGCGGTAGGATAATGGATATGATGGTGGTAGCTATCCGGACGGACCCTGCACAAGGTCCTACCACCACTAAACTAACCATCACCACCACCAAACATTTGCTGTTTTATTTGTATTAAAGGTGTACTAACATATATTAATCCCTATCTCGTTATTTCCAGGTAAGCGCCAAGTAAAAGCTGTTTCAAGAAACAGGTAAAACCTTTCATTAAAAACACCTAAAAACTTTGATAAGAGATTCACTTACTTTGTGGAGCTTTTAAAGTGAGTACTTTCGAGTATAAAAATCTCGGATTTTCATTTGATGATATTCTTAAAAAGCGTTGAAGTTCTAAACAACCATTGTATCGTGACCCTTGAGCTCGTGAATAGTTACTACTGTAGGAGATCAACCTATGTTTTTTTGCTATAATGACACAGTATAAATTGTACCCCGCTCTCAATGAGTCACTACAAGTATACGGGTCATCGAAATAGTTTTTTCTGCTTATTCGCTAAAAAACTAGCTGTGTGGAAGTGGAGTACTTTTCGACGAAGATAAATGGTCCCACGATATATCAGCACATACTTTAACTTTCCTTTCGTATTCAAAAGAAAAAACTTTTTTTACCTACTCTTTGAATTAGGGTTACATAACCATGACGCTCACCACAGAATGTTTCAACCAGATGCTTTTGACTGTTAATGAACTACGAGTAACAAGGAATTTAAACAGTTAGCAGTTTGGTACGAGTATTATATATTTTCTGACGTACACGACATGACACCTAAAAAATACCCAGCACATTCAAGTACAAAGTACTATGTCAAACTGTTTGACATGGGCATTGCTCGATAGTATAATGATAGCGTAATTTCGGTAAAGCACACTTAAATAATGTCATTAATACTGTTTACGAAAATAGACTGACGAAAGAACGTTTTTTTTAGACAGGTATTTTTTTTAAACCTCTCGATGCACCTTCACTTCGAATTCGACTCCACAAAATAACGGTTTTAAATTCAAACGCATTCGAAATTCAAATGCATTCCATTTCAAATTCCGCTGACCAATGGAGTGAGGACGCGCGGAACTTTTTAATGTGATTCGTTCGATTCAGGAAAAACTGCCAGCAGCCAGTGCCGTCGTCGGTGGGGAAACCGTAGCTTTTTTGTCACTGAAGTAATGTGATTGTGGCTGGTAAAGGCTTAAACTTTTATGGTTAGTGTTTATTTGACGCATCGTTATGTTTTATTAACATGTCATGTTAGGATATCGCGGCTTTAAAAAAAAACACATTTGGTTTAAATACGAAAAAAGTTAACGAAAGGAGAGGTATACATAATGTGTTTGACATGTACAATTAAGATCACACCACACTGCAACATTTGGGCATTACTACTCTGAAAAACTATATTGCTTTTCACACGTAAAAAATTACATGTCATCATGTATAATGCTAGGTTGTATTATAATTGCACAATTATTATCATAAGCATTATCTAAGCCCTAAACTCTCAGCAGAGTGGACTCCTCTTGGGAAGCGCTGGTAGATTTTTGACGTGTAAAAGTGCCGGTGCGGCCTACTTACTGAATAAACATGTTTTATTTTCTTTTTTTTACTCGACTGCCAAGAAGGGTAATGTTTTTCGCGCGTAACTATGTATGTATGTATGTACGTATTTAATATTCGTTATTACCTCATATCATCCAAATGGATGGACGGATTTCTAAAATTAAGGTGTCGTTGGATTTGTCTCGGCAACCCATGTGTTTTAGGATAAGTGACGTCAAAAAAAATCAACATGGCGGATTTTAGGTGCCATAATGAGTGGTTCCAAAAAATAATATTTTATCAAAGAATCCAATAGGGTACCAAAATAAAGAATTTTAAAAGGCGATTACAAAAATATACACAACTCATATGTTTAAATGTAATTTGGTAAAGCAAATTACAAATCAAAATGAAATTCATGAGCATTCTATGAACTATCATAACATTGACAATACGATAACACGTCAAAAGCAATATGGGTTTACGGTTTACCAAATATAATCTATAGCTCCTCGTTAGATTTCCGTTTTTTTAACATACATTTTCCTGGTTATGATTTTACACACATGAGTTAGTAAAACATTATTATTCAGAGAGCATGCCTCAATAGAGTGCAACACTAATCGGCCTAAAATATTCAAATATTCGCGCTGGCAACACGCGCGGCCACCGCATGCTCATAAATTCGCGATTCGAATTTCAAATTTGCACCTATGTGTTTTGCGGCCGTTACTCGCGGAGGACCGTTATTTGTGCTCGGTAGTTTTCGGAGCGGCGTTTTTAGCGGGAAACATGCAAGAACATAAAGTTAATAACGCATTGAAACGTTTTTCGAGAGCTCGAGGTCACACGAAGACGACGCTTTAGAACATTCAATTTTAGGGTTTCTGAATCAAAAATTATTTTTTATATGCATATTTCGTTTTTAAATCGTCATACTATCGCTGTGCATAATTATCATGTACCTACTCGTATTTGGAATAATTAAACGTAATACTTAACATTAATCGGTAATCGCATTATTTTTTGTAGTATTTTAAGTAGAACTTCATTCAGTCATTAGGGTTTTTGTTAGGTAATAGGGTAATAGCTAGTCTGAAATTTATAAAAATACAAGCGATTTTATATTATAAAATTGTGTCGTTTTCTTGTTTTTGCCAATTTGACTGAATCTTGCGGAAAGAACGCTCTTAAACGAGTTTATACCAAAAAAATAAAGCTGTTTTAAGACTCGTATAGTAATGAACTGCTAAAGTTCCAGGCAGTGGAGGAGGCAGAGTTATATAAGAGTCATAATAGCTATATAATACGATGCTTAGATCATAATTAAACTGTTAAAACGGGTTAGTATCAGGTCGTCTTAAACGCAACTGATCTACGTCAGTAAGCAACTCGTCGAAACAACACAAACCTGTTAAAATATGTCCTTACTCATGTTTAATTTCTGCGTGCGATCCTTAACGTTGTTCCAAACATTAGGTATTACATTAAGGAAGGTTATATAGGGTGACGGCATCATGATGGGCTCTTTTAGCTGACAGGCACCAGTAATGGACACTTCAATCTCAATTCAAATTTCATAAGGTCCTAAATTGATTGTTGCAAAATAAATTAATAACCCTTATCTTCTGTAAAATAAGGATCAAGTGTCCATCATAGGTCCTTGTCTATTACTGGTTCCGTCACCCTACTGGATGTTGAATAATCCCACAATATACCTTTACTTTCACGGCCAGGTTAAAAAAAAACCACTTCATTGCACGGCCTGGTGGCATTCATCCGTTCTTTTTTGAATTTTACATCCAGCTACACGTGGGCACGTGGTCACCGCGGCTGGCAACCCCGGACGGCCACAATGGCGGCGGCTGACTTATTCACGGCAGGCGCATGTTCGACCGCATGTGCATTGTTAACCACCGCGGCTCGTCGTTTATTTATTGTGTAGCTCCTCGAAGTTTCGTCCGAATAGGAAAAACTGTTTTGGCCGAGTTTGTTCACTGCTACGTCGCGAGAATTGTTAAAAAGTTGTGAAAACCGCCATAGAAAGTCGTTCACACGAAGTTCAAGTCTCAAGTTTATCTAGGTTGGTACCCTACTACGGGTATTAGACAACGATCAACATCTAAGACTCAGGAAAATATAAAAAAAACAGTTGGGCAATATTGTGTGGCAAAGAAACAATTAAGGTACCATGGGCTAAGAAATACAAAATATCAAGTTAAGGCAAAATCCCTTACTTTTTTTCTTTTTGATCCTCTGTTGACCGCAGCTGTTGTAGCATAGCAGAAACGTCGAGGCAAGTAGAACATATAACGCGAATGCGACCCGTTTCCTGATAATAATAAGCATGTGTGAACGTCGTGTTAGTTTAAAACAATATTTCTCATCGATCGCCAAACATCGCGACCTCATGGATATTTCTTTGCTCAACATTGTCATGATCTTAGGTATATTCTCTCACTTTACAATAGCGATGGACAGTGAACATTATTTCTTCATAGAAATGTTTTACGTTATTATCTCACCCTAATCTTCCCCATAGCCGTTAGTTTTGTCAATTATTATGTAGAAATTAAAGTTAATCTAACGTTGTATTTTCTTACATGTTGAAGCCGATATTATTACGAGTACTAAATCAGTATTTAGAAAGTGATGTATTTAAGCTACGTTTGGTCCCAATAAAATTGTATCATCCTCTATAAATAAAGATAAATCAACTAGGGTAGAGTAGTTTTGACTTTCGTAGGATCCCGAATCGGACAAATTTGTTATGTTATATTAAATAACTTTTCGCAAGAGCTCTTGCGATTACAAACGAAAGTGCCGCACCGCTCACTTGCCTCCTTTTTCAAATATATTCTAAACAATTTAAATTGTGTGTACTGTCAGTTCAGCCATTAAGGCTGTTTCATTGGTCTTAGCAATCCATTGACGGGTTGTTTTAACATTTTCGAGCCGAGAGCTATCGCAGCGACGCAATGTATCACGAAAAGCATGCGGAATCTGAGCCTTTAAGACTCTTAAACAATTGTAACTGAAAGTTCAGATCGTCAGCGAACGGGATCCCTCGGTAACAACAAAGCACAGTAATCCTGCTAAGCGGGTTATTAGCTGAATAGCCGCAAACTTCGGCGACGGCCAGCGACAGCTGTGAGCCAGGGCTCAACGGTGTGAGCACTTTGTATGCGACGCTGATCCTCGATGTAAAGCTGTAGAGAACTTGAATGTTCGGTGTCGAACTGTGGAGCTATTTCAGGATTTTAGTGATTGCGTCTAAATTATTGATATCGATGAGTGTGGTGGACATTATCGCTTTTGGTGAAAACTTGTGCAATGAAGTCAGGCGTCAAACTCAAGTACTGCAAGTGGTCCAAATACAATTTTTCTATTTACGTAAAGGTGAAATTAAAGAATTATATGTATTACTTTTATCACGTTTTTACACCTATACTTAACGTATTGATTTTAATCGACTGCCTTTTACTGTCAATTTATTAAGAGCTATCGCAACGTTGGCAATACGATGACAATAGGACAAGTGTGGGATGAGGCTCATGTTAAGCTTTATTGTGGTGTGTGACGAGAGTTTTTGCGATTTGACTTCACTTATTTTGTCAATTTAACATATTTCCATTATAGCCCAGGAATTTACTGGAGGTTTACTCCAGAATTGAAGACTAAATTATTGATTGCTTATTTGCTCACGATATTATAACTACAGAGCAGTAGTAATTAAATATTCCGTTGATCGAGCAATGTTATTTAACTGACCCGCCAATTAGCCTCAACCAACACCGCGGCAACCGGCGCCGCGCCGACTCCGCGCCCCGCTATATCTGCTGGTATTACTGATTTCATAAACACCCCGGATAACTGGCAGCCGCGGCAAACCGCACGGCAATTTTTATTTATTTTAATGATTTACTTAGTGATTCGAGTGGGTAGTTTTTTAATGGATTTCCATTTATATTTATAAAGGTAATTTTATTTGGGATTAGCTCGCGTCGTTTTGTGATATTTAATTGGAAAATGCTGCGGCTTTGCGACTGCATGATGAGCAGATCAATGCTTTTCGGGAAACGTGGTGCGGAAATTGCTAATAATGCACTGAGACATGTATATAAATTGGTGTTTACAATTTTCAACTAACAAAAATACGCTCCAACTTCTATTTGGAGGTTTCACGATTGCGTTACAATACGTAAGATTAAAGCCTTTGTAGATTGAAAGCGGGAACCCATCATTTGATCGGATTTCACTTGATCGAGTGTATAATTTCACCGAACACAATTTTCTTCTAAAATCATGATGTTTTTAGGATATTTAACCATTAATTACGTAGGGTACGCTGGGTTAGACTATTGTGACTACCAAAAAAGATCAACTCATGCGGCGAGAAATGTCTATCGATGAAATGAAAATTCCGTGTAATTCTGCGGTCGTCGAAAGATATTTCGATTAAATAATAGGTAAGTACCGAGCCATTAAAAACACAATCATAATATATATTTACAGTTAAAGCCCAGACGAGTTGAAACGCCTCCCCGTATAAAAGATATTTAGAATATTCTCATCAAATTCGTTGCTTCTCAACGTTAATATTATTTTTATCTCTATCGTTCTGCTATCAGCTGCAGAGACTTAATTTGCATTTTTAATAAAATATTTTGCAAAATAAATGCTGCAGCTAGGTAATTTAGGATGCTTTGCTTGCTCCAAAGTCGAGAAACGTTGTTGGGGATTTATAAGTAGGTATAACGTAAAGAAACCGGCCAAATGCGAGTTGAACTCGCGTGGAGAGGGTTCCGTATATAGTATTATTAGGTATTTTTTTAAATGTTATTTTTGATAGAATTCTTATAGGTTTTGCTGTAATCTACAAGCAATGAACTAAGTATATTTTGTATTTTTTTCCAAGTTGTAGGGTCAGTAGTTTCGGAGATCAGGGAGGGGGGGGGGGGGAATGGTCAATTTTCGTGAATTCTTACTTTCTTTCATGAATAAAATAAAATCTATTTATTTTACAATAATAATTAAAATACATTTGAAATCCTCATAACGAGCCCTTTCATTTGATATATTACACAGTACCTATAAGGATTGCAAAACTTTTTTATCCAATTAACTTATGTACATAATGATTCCTTATGGATCAATCATCCGTACTCCACCTTATAACCAATAAAATAACCACTAGAAGTCGGCCCCGAACAGAGGCCTTGCCAATTCCCCTCTTATCCCTTTCCGGCCAAGCCAATACGATCGTGATTTTTTTGAATACTTTATGAAAATGAATAATGAAATTCATACTCAATTCAAGTATCTTTCCGAGCTCATCTCGAGAGGGCCAACCTTTTTCTACCAATTAAGACCGGACCAAAAATCTACATAATTTTTAGTATACTAAAACCCGCTGAATTGACTCTGAGATCTCGATTCGGGCGGTCAAAAAAAGCACAATCAGACCAAGCAACTGTTGAACCACTAGCTTTAAGACTTATCTTGGTTCGGTTGCTATAAACCATACCCAAGACGGGCTCTTAACTCCAAATTAAAGTTGCAAAGTTAAGTAACAGGAGAGACTTTTACGAGGGCGCCAATGGCTCTTCAATTACGCAATTCGACGGAACGTCTAACCCCTGAATAAGTAACATGCACGTCCATCAGAACTCAGAGCTTGCTCCCAAAATAAATGATTAACTTTACTACTCTTTCACGCAATTGCTTCTCGACTCTAGCGCGAAAGGGAGAGCACTCATACAGCATCAGATTTATCCTCCGCAGGCGAGCACGGTTTGGAAACTCGTTTGTTAGCGAGGCACCTGTCCATCAGACGTTTTATAATCTTGGGCATGTATTATGGTCACCTTTTTCTATCCGTTACTCTCGCATTTAGGTATGCGGGGTTGAAAAAACGAATGCCACATGGACGACAACTACCTTAAAAATATTGGAAATAGCAAGTTCTACGCAAAGGAGACTTCCTTTTATTTTCGATAAAATAATAGGTAAGTACCTACCCATTAAAAACACAATCTTAATATATTACTCACAGTTGAAGTCATTAAACCCCAGACGAGTTGAAACACCTCCTCGTTTAAAGGATATTTAGAATATCATCATTGCTTCGCTTCTTAACGGTAATATGTTTTTATCTCTGACGTGCATTTTTAATAAAATGTTTTGCAACAACGTGCTGCGGTTAGGTAATTTAACACACCTTGCTAGCTTTAAACATGAAACACATTGTTGGGGATTTATAAGTATCACGTAAAAAATATTGATAAAGTAAAATCTCATTATGTGTTTGGTTTTGAGGTAGTAAGGGCAATACGGGTAACTCTAAGCACGATAACAACAAAATGGACGCACTCTCGTTTCGGTACAGTCACCAGCAATAATATATTATCCAACATTGGGCGAAAAAAAATCTGACACGCTCTTATACCCCTAGTAATAAAGACGTGTCAGATATTTTTGCGCCCAATGTTGGATAATACATTATTGCTGGTGACTGTACCTTGTTTGAGATTGAATGCCGCTAGTTGAGATTTTCATCTGTTTCAGACGGCCAAGTAATTACAGCCTGTGAGTCCTTAGAAGATGCTTCGGTTGTGTACTTTTCTCGCTCACTCTTAATACGGTCACGGAAGTTAATTTGCTACCCATTTCGAAGAAAATCTGCTTGAAGATGTCATTGTCAATAGAGATGCCAAGTCATTTGTAATTGATAGGATTCTCAACCTTATTGCTGTAGAATGTCAGATTGACTTTGGACCTAAGGTGGGTCACGAATTAAATTCCTTGACTGTACTATCGTATGAGAGCGAGTGAGAGACAAGTACAAAACCGAAGCACCTTCCAAGAGCTATCACACTGTATGTGGTGTGCCAACTAAAGGGCGAATTTTATTTGCAATTCAATAAAACAATGATGGCGATAAGATGTGTACGGGTCGAATACCCGTGCTCCATCTACTACACACACACTGACTACTAGTAGTCTGCCCTGAAGAGAGGCCTTGCCAATTCCCCCCGAACCGTATTCTACCAAATTTAATTAAGACTGGATCGATAACAAAATAATGCATAATGTATAATTTGACATGTCATGTAATTTATACTGTGTTATTCAGTAATAAAATCTAAATCTGAATCTGAATCTGATAATCGGCATAGTTATTAGCATACAATGCCCGCTGAGTTGACTCTAAGATCTCAATTCGTGTGGTCAAAAAAGGCCAAGCAACTGTTAAGCCACTAGCTCTAAGACTTATCTTGGTTCGATTAGTAAAACCCATACCCTAGACAGGTAGGTCTTATCTCCAAGTTTAAGTTGCAAAGTTAAGTAATAGGAGAGACTTTTACGATAACGCCAATGGCTCTTCAATTACTCAGTTCGACGGCACATCCAACCCCTGAATAAGTAACATGCACGTCCATCAGAACTTGGAGCTTTCTTCCAAAATAAATGATTAACTTTACTAAGTATTCTTTCACGCAATTGCTTCTCGACTCGAGCGCGACAGGAAGAGCACTCATAAAGCGTCAGATATACCCCGCGCAGGCGCAGCGAGCACGGCTCGGAAACTCGTAAGTTATTGAGGCAACTGTCCATCAGACATTTTAGCCTGTATGATGATCGCCTTTTTCCATCCGTTACTCTCGCACTTATATACTAGTCAGAAAGTGAAGGTTGAATCCACACGCAACCATAGTAGGCCCGCTGGATTCAGTTCTGGCTAAATTGACGTGTAGTATGTTTGGAATTTGATTGACAACAGTTCAATATCGCTGTGTTGCACGTCAAATTGCCATCTTTTCGACGTGCCTTCATAGACAAATGATGTTTTTAATGACATCATTTGATCTTTATAAATCTTGCCTATATTTCACTATTATTATTATCGTTAAAGTAATTCTTATTTACTACACAGAAACGGCGACTATATCGTAGATAAAATTTATAATCAGAGATCGGAATAGGCAAATCTAATTTGCCTAAACTTGACGCATATTCATTCATGCGTGAGAGAGATGGGAATACATTATTGAATGAACATTCATCAAGTTTAGGCAAATTAGCTCTACCTATTCCGATCTCTGGTTATAATTTATGAAAATGAAACGAAACTTAAAAAAAGCGACAAATTGTATCTATTTATTGAAGAGAAAATCAAAGGAGTGTCTACTCATAATTCCGAAACATAGACAGCATTCAAGGCAGTAGGTAGGAAAGTTCCCACAAGGCGAGACCTCGGACACAGATTAAAACAATAGTTTTTTATCACTAGGTAATCACATAAGCCCGAGATTTAAACTTAAAGGGCATTGGGTAAATTTGTTTGAAGTATATTGTCTTCTTTTTTTTCAGCGGCCACGGATGATTTTTATATTGTTATTTAGAGGCCCTCTAAATACACATAGATATATATAATTTATGTCGTTAAATAATATCGGAGCGGATATTTTAAAGATTTAAGTATTCATTTTCAAGTACAAAAGTACGCCCAAGTATGAGTATTTAAATACCTCGGCTCTGATGCACTTAAGAGTATTACATTACATAACAAAATATGTTTATTTTTAATAATCCTATCATAATTTACCACTTTTGCGAATGGCCGCTCACCTTGAAAATGTATGAATTTTACAAATGACAACACTTTTACCCAAACCCGTTTTGAATAGAAAGGGTTACTCCGCCATATTGCTGTAATCGACACAGTTTACAGCGATCGAAAAGTTTCCAGCGAGAGTTGGACGGCTTGACGCAGCACGGCTGCTCCAGTTCCTCCGCCCGGGACGAAGTGATTTATTTCGAAACTATTAATTTGGAACTATTTCAGAACAGAAATCCAATCCTGACGTGCTCCAATATGATGTTTGGAAATCGGAACTATCATTCAAAGTTAGGTAACACAAACATTCCTCCAAATGTTTGCTTTTCAATTACTCCGCTGGAATAACGTCCGAGTTTGTTTTTGCCCCCCCCGCGGGTCAGTCGGGCGATAGTCGCCTGCACAGTTGCCGAGTTGCCGGCGTTGCCGCGCCAACTGGATTAGTTGCGGGAGTTTCGGATTGAGTGAGAGCCATCGGTCGCCGTAATGCGTTCGGATGGAACGCGCGGATTTACGTTTCGCTAACACTTGTTTGTGTCGGACAAACATTTAGAAAACAGCGTTGTCCGTTAGCACGAAGAACAAAGGAACGATTTTTTCTTTACTATTGATGCAGCAAGATGGAAATGGTTAACATTATTGTTAAGTATGTTATTTACATTTAGTGCCAACGACCCGATAGTCGGGTTCACTGTTCGTAGCAGATTTCCACTACAAAGCGAAAAAATGTTGCTACAGGCTACGGCGTAGCACTTGTAGCACTGACTGGCGGAGAATATTAAGTTACGATCATCACTCATTATTATTTCATTATTAAAAACCATTTCGAGGTGTAAGTTTATTAGAACCGTTATTTCTTATTGCCTTTTGAAAATACTATTACGGGTACTTAAATCAATTGAAATTACCTACTTTTAACCTTTGCTATGTGTCAGTTATTTTAGGTTAGGTTTTTACGTGTAGTTGGAGCAGTAGAGTTTAATGCACTATTCATTCATCATCATTCATATTTTTTTTCGTATTTTCATTTTAATTTTTTTTCAAATCTAATGACATACTTAATTAAATATATAAAGGCCGCAATTTTTTGTGATTACTATTGAAATTATAAAATAGTTTCGTCATCCCTAAAAGATAATTTGGTACCTTATCATCTTATCAGCATCATTCGTATATTCGTATTCATATCAGCTGGCGTCTTAATATGCGTCTAGGACGGACGGCTAACAAATGTCAATATTCACATTTTTATCGTATCGCTATCTCTACTTAGGTTTTAGAATCGCCTATTTATTCAAATAAAAATATTTTTTTTTTAGTTTATCCTATAATATATATTATTATTGAGCTTGACAAAGATCTTTTAGTGTGCCTCACAAATCGGGTATCCACCATATTTTCATTAGATTCATAAGTCAAAAGGCTCTCAATGATTAATAATAAAAAAAATATGCCAAAGCACGAGCCGTTGGGATGAAATACAGTGAGTTGAAAACCATTTGCCGAAATTAGTGCTTATTAATGCTTCACGATGTTATTTTCATATCCTAGAGATACCTACTG
This sequence comes from Acleris literana, assembly GCA_946894065.1. NCBI lineage: Eukaryota > Metazoa > Arthropoda > Insecta > Lepidoptera > Tortricidae > Acleris > Acleris literana. Next base: position 202,547 of record OX335688.1, on the reverse strand, counting down.
CCATGGATTATTGAAAATGTGTTACGAAATATAATTTAATCAGTTCGAGATCCCTCCTCCTCGTCCCAGGAGCCGCAGCACGGCATTATTAACGACAGGAGGGGGAGGGGGGGCAGTCCAGGAATTCTTTGCGGGAAGCGGTTTACGGCAGGTGCGGTCTGCAATACCGCTTCTACACAACCCGGTGTAAAGGAAGGATTACACGGTACAAGTAGCTGACGTGAATTAGACAGCTGCTGTCGGCGAGTACCCGCGTGATATTTCAATAGGCGCCGTCAGAGCGGCGAGTGAGATTCGAAGCATTATTCAGATTTGTTAAAACGAGCTGCTCTTTGAATGAGTGCGCGCAAATAACCGAACCATGTAGCTATTGAATTGAGTTTGACTGAATGCATAACTTTCCGATGTACGATTTAAAGCTGCGCAGCGGATTTAATTAATAATCTGGAATATTAGCTTAATGCATGATGCCTCTCTTAATTATACTCGGCCTACTGGCAATAAGAAGTATCCTCAACCATCAATAATTGTCACTACCAAAATAAAACCCTGAGGTTAACATACTGTGCGGTTTAAAAGTTATAACCTCGTAAGGCGCACGTCAAATCTCGATGGTTCAAAAACGAATCTTGTGTCAGTCAAGTTACGTTTGAAGTAATTTTGACATTACGAGGATATATTCTTAAACAATTGTGGTGGCAATCAATTGAACTATATCGGATTTCTTATATGCCACCTCGACTGTTACAAAACTACAACGGCAGCATTAGTTTATTTTATTATTTACTTGACTGCGCCCACGACTTTGTACGAAAGCTTACTTTTGAGAAAACCTTTATTAGTACACCCGTAGGATACCCAAGAAATGTTCCCCCAAGAGTTTCAAGCCCAGACCAGCTGTGCGTTTTCGTCAGTCAATATAGTCAGTCAGTCACGGAATTGTTTGGTACGTACAATTAGTAACAACTGGACAGTAGTACTAGTAGGTGTACTGTAGTAACTAAACTAGCCAACTTGCACAGTGTAACCTAGACTTTAGTAGTAGAATACAACATAGATAGCGAAGGTTTAGATTGGTACAGATATGATAGATGAAGCTGCGGCGGTAATTTGCCGAGACGTCCGTCTGCACCGCAGGCCATTGTGCGGGGATCTCGTTATGCTGGTCGATCACGTTCATATTCTTCCAACAATATATTGGAAGCTATTTATTTTGTTGAGCTTTGTCTGGGAATTCGCTATTTGGTTAGATTACCTTGTTTCGTTCTAATTTCATAAATGTGAAAGTTTATGATGATTAAAGGGCAGCTGACGGATACAATTCGGTGACGAAAGCATCAGATATATTAGACTTTTATTAAATTTCGAGTACTTACTATTTATGTATAGAAAATATGCAGTTTTTGTTATAAATCAGTACGTATTATTTTGTACATTATGAAAGTACTGGCCACTTGTAAATTGTCGAAACTTGAGACTATAAAGTGTTTTATCTACACTCATATCATAAGTCCTCTATTATGCGTTCAAAACCCGTAGGCAATGACTAGCATTACCTGTGGTAGTAGGTGACAGCGATGAGAGCCATGTTCCAAATTTGGATCTCATTACCTTACAATATTCGATAACGTAATTTCAAAGTTACGTTACAGCTGTCATCGCTGTCACCTACTACCACAGGTAAGGTAAAGCTCGTCATTTGCCTTTCGGCTTCTGAACCCATCTTAGAGTACTTATAATATGTGTGTAGATAAAGTATTGTACGAGACTCTGCGTAATTAGCATTACGCAAACTACTATATATCTTTTAAGTGTTAGACTTTCCTGTTACATTGACGTTTTCAATTGTGACTTTATGTGCGTTTCTTTCAATATATATAAATTAAGCTAAAATTATTATGGGTAATGGAAATACAATTCGTATATGGTTACTCGATACACGGGTCAATTGTAGTCATATCCATATTACGGATATCGTTCGACATTATTTTAACATAATTTGCATCCGTCATCTGCCCATTAATGATGCTGTTTGGACGTTTGTGAGTTGATCACGCGTCGGCTAGGCCGTTAGTCCGATATCTGGATTAAGAAATGGTATGTTTTTGTTACTGAATGCATGAATTTTTTAAGAGGCTACATAAAATGCCACGCACCACTAACATTAACAAGGACGGCTTTACCTGCTTCCACGCTTCAATCGCAGTGTCTAAATTCTTAATTCTGTTTACTTTAGAAAATTATAACATTGATTAAAAAATGGTTTACTAGAAAGAAGAGTAAACCAAAATCATGCAAAAAAGTTAACCAATATGATTGCAAAATTAAAGAATTTAGGGTTTTCTTTCTAATCATTTCGTGTTTTCACGTTCAACATTTATAAAGTATAAATTATAGTTAAATTATATTTGATATAACACGATTGCGTAAATATAACAAAACGATCTATGTTTGTACGTAGGCATGTAGCTCTATGTTGCGCGAAAACCAATTATTGAGTAGGTACAGAAATGTTTGACCCACGTATGGATGGAACTCAGTTACAAAGGCTCATTCGGTATCGACGAGGACAATTGAGATTCCCGTAACCAAGCCATTGCATTCAAAGGGCTGGCGAGATCCGGCCCGGCCGTGACAAGCACAAGCGACGTCGAGTTAACCGCCAATTAGGCCGGCCCGTGCATCCGCCGTGGACTGAGCTCCATGCTTCGACGTCCAATCACGCGCCGTATTGCCCGTCATTTTGTCAATAATCTTGTGCGTCATTTAGTTTGCTGAAAATAGAGTCATAAAAAGAAACATAGGATTCCCGCACATACACTCACGCCGTCATTGCCAGAACAGAGCTACGGAATTACCTCCAACTCTAAAAACTTGTTGTTAATTTTGTGAACAAATTTTGCACAATCGGGCTAAGATGTTTACCAGTGTACGAGTATATTAGTGACAGGTGCAAGCCCATCGCCTAATAATACTACAAGTCTTTATTTCCTTAGTCGCCTCTTATGATTTCTATGGGAAGACAGGGAGTGGCACTATTCTAAGCCGGCGACCACACGGCTAGATTCCCGATGATCTGCAAAGAGGTATACCTAATTTGTCAGTTACGTGTGCTAAATTTGAACCAAAGCAATCTAAACTCCCTAGTTATCGTACCACTATGACTTTAACAATGTGTAAAGTTCCTTGTCTTCTATTTTATTTTCTTAGGTATAATTTGTTTTTGTGTTCGAATGGCTCAATGGATTATGTATGGCTCAACTTGATGGTTCCAATGAGTCTACCTTATTTCCTATAAAATGAAAATACATAATGGTTCATAATCTATAATGGCTTTTTTTTCTGAAACCGTAATGTTTTCAGAATTATTGTAAAACAAACCTAACCTAACCTAATGGGTTCTATAACATGGCATTTTAAAAAATCCTGAATAGTTTACGGTTTCAGAAAAAAACCATTATAGCAAATGAACCATTATGTATATCATTTTATAGGAAATAAGCGTCCACCGGTTCCAATTCCAGCGGAAAACCAGCGCTGACTAAACGACAGCATCACACTGGGTTGGGACCATTTCTTGACTAGGTACATTCTTCTTGTGCGTATTAATTTTTTCCTTGTTGTAGTTTATCTCGAATAAGTATTATTCTTTTTTTCTTCGAAAGACTGCTAATGTCAATCCTATGCAAGCATGCAAGTTCGCAAAATGCAACTTTTTGTACGAGCATTTAAAATGCAACATTTTTATTTCTGTACGTATTTTTTTTAAATGAAGACTCCCGAAATTCTTGAAAGTTGCAATGTAAACTGCACGTAGCTCGGTGACATGGCAGCCGACTGCAGGTAAACATTGCAGGCGCATATAAATATCTCCGGTGCATTATTCATCGCCGAGGCGCCCCCTGGCGGATGCAAATGTAATGAACACTGCAGCACTATAAAGGAAAAACTTCTTAGCATTTTAAAACAAACCTCGATGTGAAAAATGAATCTCTCTTTTCTGTTTTAATGAGAGCAAAAATTCGGTTGAATAAGAGGCGAGCCAAAATTCAAAACATTTTGAATAATTTTTCATTGCTAAAATAAAAATAGTTTTCTTGCATCACTTTTAAAGATACTACGACCAAACGGAATTGAATTTGTCCTATTCATCCCAACATGTTGCGAATTCTTTGTAACGATCTTGTCATGTAAAAACAAGTAGAGAAAACAATTGTCTTTAGGTACATATTTTATAACAGACATGTCTATTATCCCCGGGATGGAGTCCGGGACGCGCAGCTCGATCCCGAAGATTGAAAGACAATCCCAAGTAATATCCCTCCTCATGTCTCGGAGACGTTTATACGTCAGCGTCACTTTGTAAATGGGGCGGGATCGATTGTCGGAAGTATTGGTGCGATCTAAGAGAAATATTAATCGTGATGTGCTTTGTGAAATGGAGTTGCCCGAAGTATATAAAACCTGATGATCTGTGACGATTCGATTGACATTCGTGATGCGAACTAGGAAATTGCGCTTCGAGAATTGTCTGTATTCCTTTCGTTCTCACGGTTGAAATCATGTTTGCAATCATGAGGGGAGGGGATAAGACAACCGGTGAAATTACTAAAGACATTCCACATTACTCCTCAGGATTGGCACATTACATAAGCGGTGTTAAGATTACAGTCTTAAGATCGTGGTCTCTCATGCAGTTTCTCTTGGTCACAGATCCCACTTACCATCAGATGGCCAATGAGCTCGTATTTCTGCTCTACGCCATAAAAGATAGCTTGCGAATAGTCGTGAGCCTTACAGCCTGCACCACTCCATACAACACTGTAGGTACTCTTTCCTACTAACAGTACAGGTACAGTCACGAGATTAAATTTGGTACCCACCTTAGGTCCAAAGTCAATCTGACATTCTACAACAATAAGGTTGAGTTTCCTAAAAGTTACAAATGACTTGACATCTCTAATGACATTGACGACTTCAGCGCAGCTCTTACGAAATTACCTGTACTTACTTATATTAGGCGGATTCTCTTTGGGTTTTTGACAAGATGGTGTCGCTTTCTTAATTGTTTTTAATTTTTTGCATTTTTTGTCATTTAATGGATAGTAATGATGTATAGTTTGAATGCGTATCGCCTTTGGAAGGATTGCTCCAAAAAAATCCCATCTGGTCTTCGTAAAGTTCTACCTACATCGCTTCACGGAGGCTAGAGGATCACCGTACAACGTTGCCTTATGATTTTTTTTGATATGTAATTGTAAAATACAAACTTGACGTTGGCAGAAATGGTTGCTCGATATTGCGACCGATTGCCATGAAATAAATAAATAATAATAATACTTATATTAATTTTATCTCGAAATTCAATGTGATATAAGCCAGTCATAAACTAGTTAGATACTAAGACCAAAAATAAGTATCTATGTAAATACAAAATGAGTATGCCGCGGCGTGCGCCGCCGCCACGAAATATCATGTATATTACTTGTATTAAGAAGATAAAAATCCTAGTTTCTATCCGTACTACCCACTTGGCCGAGATGAGGGTACGCGGCACAGTTGTAAATATTATAATAGAGGCAAAGATAAATTGCTGCAAGGAGCCTCGTCGCAGGAGTACGTCATTAGAGGTGATGTAAACACTTTTTTTTTTGTGTGTGAATGCGACCTACTTGCGGAATAAAGTTATTATTAAAATTCTTAAATATTTTTACCGAATAGAAGATGCGTTCGTATTTTCCTATGATTTCATTGATTTTAACCATTCAAAGACGTATTTATTTTTCACTTAGATTAATTGATAAAGCTCAATTTTTGGAATACTTCGTAGTATCAATAGATAAATATCAGGGGACAGTGTCATACCAATCGACCTAGTCCCAAACTAAGCTCTAGGCTTGTACTATGGGTACTAGACAACGATATAAATACTTATATAGAGAAATATATACTTAAATACATCGAAGACATCCTTGACTCAGGAGCAAATATTCGAATATCTGCCCCTACCGGGATTTGAACCCAGGACCGCTAGCTTCGTAGGCAGGCAGCAACTAGTCCATCGTGTCGTCACGTGAACCATATATCTATTATACCTACTATGACGGCTCTTATTGACCGGCTCTTGTGGCAAACCTTGGAGAAGGGCTATGTCCGGCACTGGACGTCTTCGGCTGAAATGATGATTTATTTAATCGTATGGCTTTATTAAGCCGAGTCAAGCACATGCACTATAGTTTTATATCTAAATTCTTCACCCATTGGGCCGCGTTATCAGTAAGGGTGAACAGATCTTGAGGGTCTCCATCATATTTTCGGATAGGGCAATCCTTTATAATGTGGTCTACAGTCTGCACGGGGGCACCGCAGTCACATGCCGGTGAATCTCTCCATCCACATTTGAACAGGTAATCGGCGCTTCGCCCGTGTCTCGTTCGCAGTCTGTTCAACTGGCACCATTCTCTTCTTGGGGCAGAAAAGCCGTTAGGTTTCCTGGTTGGATCATAGCTTAAGAGTGAGGCTATAGGCGGATTAGCCTTCCACTCTTCGCTCCATTGATTTTTGATCGTAGGTTGATAGGCAAGGAGGTTCTGGGCTGTCTGATAAGGAGGATGCCGAGATTTTAGACGATGCCGCGGGGGAGAAGAGAACTCGTGAAAGACCGGCAATTCTGGTCTGCTGGCTATCTTGTTGCTTTCATGCAGAAGAGCTTGTTGTCTTCTTAAATGTGGCGGAGGTACGTGGCTTAGAGCTGGTAGCCATTGTATAGGAGTGGATTTGATTGCGCCTGAGATGCATCGCATAGTTTTGCGCAATTGCACATCAATCCTGTCCGTGTGACCGCTATTCAGCCATACTGGCGCACAGTACTCTCCAGCAGAGTAAACTAAACTAAGCCCTGTTGTGCGTAAGACATCAGCTCCAGCTCCCCAAGTGGTACCGGTCAGTTTATGCATGATGTTGTTGCGGGTACCCAATTTCTTACTTAGCTTTTCGAGATGAGGGCCGTAAGTTAGGGAGCGGTCCAGCGTGACTCCAAGGTACTTCGGGCGTGGGTTGTACTGAAGGACTCTGCCGTCGAAAATTACTTCGGGGATGTACGAAGCAAGTTTATTGTTCAGGTGGAAAGTGGACACCTCAGTTTTACTGGCATTTGGAACCAGTCGCCATTTTTTAAGGTACTTTTGCAACATCTCTAGGTCATTTGTGAGTTGTTTTTCTGACTCTTTAAACGTGCTATGTTGGTGGGTTAAAGCAATATCGTCCGCGTAAACAAACTTTCTGGATGACGTCTCGGGGAGATCGTGTGTGTACAGGTTAAACAGCAGTGGCGCCAGTGTTGATCCCTGGGGGAGTCCGTTATTGAGTTTCCTGGCACGACTGCGTTTGTCTCCGAGATGGACAGTGAATTCACGTTTACTGAGCATATTGTTTATCAGAGCTGTAATTTTCCGACACGGGACTGCTTTCATCAGTTTGTAGTTAAGGCCTTGGCGCCACACTGTGTCGTAGGCGGCTGATAAATCGACAAAAACAGCCACGGTTTTCAGTTGTTTTTGGAAGCCAGTCTCTATATTGGTGGTTAGGGATAAAACTTGGTCTGCACAATTGCGGCCGCTTCTAAAACCTGCCTGTTCATTTGGAACGATTTTATCGATTAGAGCAGTGATCCGGATTGACAGCAGTTTTTCCAGGAGCTTGTACAGTGAACTCAGGAGCGCAATTGGTCTATAGCTTTTTGGATCGTCTGGTGGTTTTTCTGGTTTGAGAATTGCTATAATTTTAGCGTTGTTGAAACCAGGTGGCAATTTATTTCTTTCCAAAATATCAGAGAAGAAAGCAGCCAGCCATTTTTTGCAGTTTGGTCCCAGGTTCTTGATGAACTCATTATATACACCATCCTCTCCCGCGGCTTTGCCCACTGCTAGTTGTTTAACAGCGGTAGTTACTTCATTAGTTGTGAATGGCTTTGACAGGTTTTCGTCAATCGGCAGCGTTTTCCTTAGTTCCTTGGCACTCCTGTTAATAGCTTTGTTATCTGAGCGGTTTCCTTTAACTTGCGATGTTTCTATTATTCGGTTAGCTATGGCATTAGTCAGGCTTTGAGAAGCACAACTGTTCACAGGTCCAGTCCTACCAGACAGGCGATTGAGTACCTTCCACGCTTTACGGCTAGATACTTTGAAATCCATTTTTTCGACTGTGGCTACCCATTTATTCTTGCGTTGCTCGTCCAGTGACTGTAAGAGGTTTCGTCCTATCTCTTGGTCCCCTGATTGTTTGTACCGTTCGTAGAGGTCTTGGCTGTCTGGACTCCAACACGGGACATAAGTCTTCCTAAAGCCACGTGGCACGTGTCTTTTGGCTGCCCTAGTTATTAGGCGCGTGAATCTGGAATAGTTCTCCACTCTTGGGGGTATCCACCTTACTGTGGCATCCATGTCTTTTAGGAAACCCATCCAGTTGGCCTTTTGGAAATTCCAGCGTAGTAACGGCATGGAGTTGACCATGGGGATTTGGTATCCTATCTCCATCATAATGGGTCGATGCTGGCTGTTCGGAAAATTAGACAGGACTTTTCTGGATGTTGGTAGGGGTAATCCGGCTGAATCCTGCGATACAAATGTCAGGTCCGGGTTATAGTCCTTTTGCCATCTGGCAGATCTAAAGGAGCCTTTGTCTTTTGCATCAAAAATTAGATGGATGTTATTTGATTCTGCCCAATGTGAGAGTTGTATGCCGTTTTGGTCGTTTGAGCTATAACGCCAAGAGGTGTGGTGGCTATTAAAATCTCCAGCATAAAGACTTGGGTGTGGAAAGACAGACATACCTTCGTCCCATTTGTTGGTAGGGGGCTTGTAAATGTTGGTAATGGTGAGATCTTGGACTTTTATAACCGAGTGAAAATAGTTCATGTTGGAAATTTGTGGTAAAACGGTGACGTTGGGAGTGTTTTCTTTAATGTAGCTTGCGATTCCATACTTTGGATGGTGAAGTGCTTGGACTGCAATATAACCAGGGATCTTCCCTCTCCCTTCAAGATCATGTTCATCCTTAGTGTGCGTTTCTTGTAGTAATAGTATATCCACGTTATGCTTTGTCAAGATTTTGTGCAGTACTTCGCACTTTGCCAGGCTTATGCCCTCTATATTCAACTGGCAAACTCGTAAATTGGGGCCAATTGCGATTGACTGTGGGCTCTTAGAAGAGCCTTTTGAGGTGCTTGATTGCGGATCCATTGTTTAAAAGTGCATCGGTGCGACTCGGTATTCGTGCTGTGAGGTTGTCTTAGACAACAGGTGCAGCAGCCGAATGGTTGTTGCTCGTTTAGCGCCAACCAGGGGACACGTGCAGGGTTGTAGTGGCAGTTCCTGCGGACGTGGAGCAACTTCGTCCCCCAACGATGATGAAGATGATATTCATTATTTCCAGGAATAACGAAAACTACGTAAAAACAGTTAGTTTTTATTAATATAAAAAGCAAAACAATGTTTTCTTTGATATTTTACGCACCGATAGCCATTATTTCGAATTGTATGTCCATATACAATTCGAAATAATTCCAGTTTCGACACTGAACAATGCTGGTCAAGGTTTAACTCCCCGTCATAAACCGAATCATTAGACGGAACAATAAAGCGTCTAGTTCTACCTCCCTCTCGCACCGGCCGTCCCGCTCACACAATCCTCTCCAATTTATGCGATACGTTAATTTGCGCGCGCGTCTAAATAGCGATGTTCTCTTTAAAATAATTAACGGCGACTTTTATTGAGGAAGGATTACGCGCCTGACGAACGACCTTATTCAAAGAATACTGGCTTACGCCTGAGGCTTTATGCGTGAATTAGTTTACTTGAAGTACTCCTTTATTTATTTACTTAATCTTTAGTGCAGTTTAGATAAAAGTTTTAATAAATTAAACATGAAGACCAGCCGTGGTCATGCTGAGCCGGAACCATATTATATATCGACTGGCTCTACTTGTTGTGTTTATGTTTTTCGTTTGTTATTCTGTTCCTGACCTATTTATACGTGTGTCAATAAACGTTTTTTCTTTCTTCCTTTCTTTAATATTAAATATCTTCCTTCTTATTTGTGACTGCTAGCGAGCGGACTCCATTAGTCAGCATCATCGTCGTCCGCAAATATCTCGCTTTAATAACGTTTACCTGAAATGTCTCGTTTAGCTCGCTCGTTATGAGCGAGGAAATTTATAGACAGTGGCAGTTGTCAAACTGACTTGTTTGAAAATCATTTAGCAGTTCACTTTGACGCTTACGTTTGTAGAAGATTACGAAATATAACCATCTTGAAAACTAGAAAAGCTTTAATTAATGACCGGCATTGATGGGACGATCCTGTCTTTTTTTTTGTTCCTGCTTCAAATATTTCGTGAACTGATAAGTGCCTGATATATATTCAAGACTGTGTTTAAAAATATTGATAATACATACCTGAACTGCGCATGGTATTTGATATTATATTTCTTTTAATATTTATATCTTTATATAATGCTAGACTAAGTACAGATGTAGTGAAATATCCTTTTACATCGTATTTTCTCGGAAATGTTCGTATTGGTCATGCTACTTCAGTCTGACTCAGTACCCATCAAGACAACGTGGGGGAACGTCGCATCGCGAGAGTTATAATCGATATAGAGTGGTTAATAAGAGGGTATTTTATTGTTAATTAAGATTAAGTTTGTTTTCTTTTCTTTTCAATAGTCATGCCGAAAGCATGAAGACTTGGGAAACGTTTAGATTGACAAGCCTGTGAAATTATTTTCATCATTTATTTATATTTCTTCTTGTTTACCTATACCTAATTTATATATATTTTATATATTTGATCGTGGTGGTTTTAACATCTCGGTGTGATATACTTCAAACTCGTGGTTTGACATTTGACACTGATAACTAAAGTACTCTATTTATTTACTACAAACATGTCACTTAATAATTCAATAATTCATAGACACGTTGGCATCATTCGGAAGTAGACGTGAGTTCCGAGTTTACACGATGTGAAAAGATTATTCACTAGATCTATAGGTATAGTACCATAATCATTGTAATATGAAATATGTTTAAAAAATGACTGACTGCTGAGTTTCTTCCGGCGTTTCTTCGCAGCAGTGGTCTCCTCTTGGGAAGCGCTGGTAGATTCTTGACGTTTAAAAGTGCCCGTACGGCCTACTTACTGAATAAATTTCGCCCCTGACTTTAATTAAATTTCAAGTATCTATGATTTTTTCTTCCAAAAATAAAGTTGGTAACATTTACAGAGTTATGCGTCGACACTTAAAAATAACGCGAAGAATTCTGCCCTGCTAATCCATAACGTAGTAACTCAGATAAAACTCCTTTAGCAATATCAATCTTATTACTAACAGAAGAGAATTAAAACTGCTATGGGTATTAAATTTGGGATACCTACTGCTTATTAGCGTGGTAGGGCAGAATTGAGGACCTGAAGTAGTCAGACATCTACAATATCTACATACACTAATGATTTATGGTGTTATAATGCAATGAAGTGTGTTTGATTAATTGTCTCGGGCTGTCGTGATCCGCGGACGGAAATGTGAAGGTTTCGTTTTCGTACAAATTGAGATTAATGTTGAATTAATGTTCCGCTCAGGAGTTAGCGATGCTGTTTTTATACGCCGATCACGTAAAACATCTGAAATATATAACGGAAGCGGTAAGCAAAACCAAAAGAAACAAATTTTATATTTGTTTTATCATCAGCTAGCTTCAGCCCGTGACTTTGTCCGCGTAGATTTCGATTATGGTTATTCCTTCGGATTTTATTGCAGGATGAAAAGTAGCTTATGTGTTAGCCCAGGGTATAAGCTATCTCTATTTAAAGTTTCATCATATCCTTCTGGCCGTTGCACCTTGAAGTACTCCTTCAAGGCGCAACGTCCACAAACAAACACACAAACTTTCCCATCTATAATATTAGTAGGATGTTCATAAATATTTTGACGCGGTTAGCGTAGTTGGTAGTGATCACACAAAGCTAGCGGTCTCGGGTTCGATCGGTAAGAGCAAATATTTGTGTTACGGGGCGAGTATTTGTTCCTGAGTCTTGATTGATTTAATATAGTTAGGTACGTATTGTTGAAGTAATAATAAATATCCATTTATTTGTATCGAATATATTTAATCTTCTACATTGTTATGTTATTACACAGGTACAAACTTACGTAGACAAGACAAGAGAGAAAAAACAACCACAGCCTAGATTAGTGATTCTCTTAGTGATGTACTACAGAGTGTGGTAAAGTGCTCTTAACACGTATTTCTCTATACAGGTATGTTTATCGCCGTCTAAAATCTAAAACCCATAATATATAATTATAATACAAGCTTAGTTTGGGACTAGGCCAATAAATTTTTGTGAGAAAATATCCCTTGATATTTTTCGTATTTATTTACCTCTAATTGTACTTTATCTTGCAAATGTTTGTTTATTTATTTATCAAATGTATAAATATCGGATGTTGGGACGATAAACGCAGACGCCAACGCATCAGTTTGGACAGGCCTTAAATTTGAGCTAATTTACTGCTCTCCGCTGTACGTGCCAAATGGTCGCCCAAAACGCTTTGCACTGCATTCGAGTGCGAAAATAGACCATATGATGTGATATTATTCTGTAACACTACCGCAGCATAGATGTAACATCAAGCTGGCATGCAGGTTTGCCAACGACGGTTTATTTTAATAAGTAAGCCCATGCATACACGGCAATTATAGAAATCAGAAGAATATGCGATCGGTCAACCGGCTTATGTTTTTAGGGTTCTTTACTCAAAGGTGCCTACGGGACCCCTTTACTAAGCCTCGTGTCGTCCGTCCGTCTGTCTGTCAGCAGACTGCATCTCATGAACCGTAATAGGTCGACAGCCGACACTTTCACAGAGTGCGTATTTCTATTGCAGCTAAGATAAGAAATAAGAACAAAATATGCGTGTAATCAAAATAAATTAAAAGTTAAAAGAAGCACAATAAATACATTATTCTTATTTATTATTGGGCCAAGAATACAAGTATATTCCTATGCTTACTTTTGTGATAACCAATAAATCATTTTTTTTCACATGGCATGTTGGGAATTTCACTTCTGTATCACGTACCGAATGTTGAGATTAGGCGCAGGACTAAAGTTGCCAATGTCGGCAAAAGGATAACGCAACTGAAGAAGAGATGAGACACTTGGCTAGGCGAGACGATGGCTGGTGGTCGAGGGCGGTGACAGAGTGGTGGCCGAGATTAGGTCATAGTTCGGTGGGCAGACCATCAGCTCGATGGTCTGATGACATTTGGCAGACAGTTGGGAAAGGATGGATGGCGTTAGCACGAGACCGGGCAAAGTGGCGTGAAAATGAAGAGGCGTTTACCCTGCAGTGGGAGGATGTGGGCTGAAATGAATATTATTATTCCCTAATCTCATTTAAAACAAAGCCGCTTCCCGGCAGGGCAGGGACAGCCCTCGGGTTACCATATCTCAGGATTTATCCCGAGATTTCAGGATTTTTGGACTCTTCTCAGGATTGCGGCTGGATTTTGCAAAATCTTGGAAATCTTAGGATTTTTAGAATTTTCAATAAAATACAGTACATTTTAAAGATGTCTTTAATAAAAAGTAAAACAAACTAAAAATAATCTTCCTAATAGACAAAATAATTGAAGTAACCAACTTTGGTATTGACATTTTTAAATTTGTAATTACGTTTGAAAGAAGATTCTCAAACTCCTACATAATCTCAGAATTTTTCAATAGAAATCACGCCTTTTCTCCAGACTTGATTTTTTCATCCGGTAACCCTACTCCCTCTGTGTGAACGCTGAGGTCTTTCAACAACGCAACGGATTTTGATGCAGTTTTCACCATCAGTTATTTAGATATTTTTTTACGAGAGGTTTTTATGTACACTAAATTCTACTTAATGTTCGGTTGTTATAGAAAACTCACATAAACCGAAGCGAAGCGAGGGTGGGGTTAGTGCTGAATATAACTAGCATAAGGTGGTTAAATGTTGATAGCACCGCTACTCCCATACACTTCGGCATTAAAAAAATAACACTAAGCATAAAGCACAGGATGAAGTAGACAGTGGTCGGGGCTTTACGACTGGCCTCTAATTAGACGTCGAGGCAGCGAGCGCGGTTTATGCCTCTCGAGACGGCGAGGTTGCGCCGCGCGGCGCTGGATCTCGGTATAAAATAATGTAAATACATCCAAGTCGGATAATATCCAGACTCGTTATTCTTACAAACATAAGTTCCTGTTTAAAATATGCAGAGCCAAGATTTTATATCAGGTCCATTTTGATGTTGAATGTGTTGGTAAGGTCAAGCGGGGCTATTCCGACAGAGGGGTAAATGCGTCACTTATTTTTTCAAGGGAATGCATAGTTTTAAAACTATTTATGCATATAGAAATTTATTTATTTATTTTTATAGAAATTAAGATACTTAAGCTCCTACAAAAGGACGCAAAAATAGTTTTAAAACGTTGAACTCCCTTGAAAAAAATTAAGTGGCGTATTTATCGCTCTGTCGGAATAGCCCCGCGTGACCTTACTAGGAAATATATAATTCCATAGGGTCGTCGGTAAAACCGTTAAATTCTTAGTCAATAATAATAAATGTAGTTTACAAAACTACGAATAGATTAAAAATGCAGCGATATAATATTTTGAGCTCACTATGGCACCAACTACCTCTTCCTCTTCAACTACTAATTCTAATTAGGTGCTTAAAATTTTAATGTCTGAAACAAACTGAATGTTAGTTATTTTTCAAATTACACTTATAAAGTTAGGAAAAAGTTATAAAAAATTCAGAGATTACTTTCATGAAACACCTAACTTTATATTTCTATTTTGTATTTTCTTACCGAATTATAAGTCCCTGCGTCGATGATATTATCATTTCATTACCCTGCAAAATTTTGATAGGCGTTTAGTCTTAACAGTGTTTCAAAATGATATCCAGCCGTCTGTGCTGGAGTTTAAGTTCACACAATTTAAATAATTCTTGAATTTTACGTTGAGTGAAATTTTATTACCTACTATAGACCTATTTTTAAATAACTTTAAACCACACGGTATCAGTGGACTACGGCCACGTGTTTGACAAGTGACAAGCTTTGTAGCGTGGAACTAACCAGCCTGTATGTAGCCTGTAGCCTGCAGGCTGTAGGCGACGCGACACGCGACCAATTACTACCCGCTTGTTGCTCAACACGCACGACGAGCTTGCGGCCGCACGACAACGCCTGACAAACGGCTTTGTCGACGGGATTACTGGGGTGTTATTCTCTTAAAAACGGCGTTCGGTCGGTCGAACGAGTGAACGAGTGAACGCGGCGCAGCGGCGAGTTTAAGTAGTCCCGTCAGAAGGTACAAAACACATTTTAGCGCGTGCATTCTCAATAGGCAGCAGAGGGTCCTGCCAAGACGCATTGCGCTAACTATCGTTTCTATTCGTTTTGTTTCTAAACCAATCGCGTCACTAGCAGATCACGTGATTTTTCGTATCACGTCATCTACCAGTGACGCGATTGATTGGTTTAAAAACGAATCGAATAGAAACGCTAGTTAGCGTAATGCATCTTGCCAGGGCCCTCTGGGCTTCTGTCGATAAGATCGAACGGATAAAGCTGCCTAAATGAGAATGCTCGCGCTAAAATGTGTTTTATACGCTCTGACGGGACTACTTAAACCCGCCGGTGCGCCTCGTTCACTCGTTTTCTCGTTCGACCGACTGAACGCCGTTAGAAGCCGATGATAATAACACCCCCGTGCTGAGAATTCCGTGCGCAAGGAAATGTTTCGATCATTTGTAGGAACATGCTTCAGGAATAATGGGAGCCTTTCTTGCTTTCAAACGATGCTTTCAAATCGTACTCGTACTACGCGCAGAGGTCTGAAAACATTTTATTCCAATATACAAGCAGTTTGAAGTTGCGTTTGCAGAGTGGTCATGACGTAGTGCCTTACAGAAATTAATTCCTTGATTTATCCGCTTAGCATGAGTTATATACTAGTGCTTGACCTCGCTTCGCTTCGGTTTATGTGAGTGTTCTGTAACTACCGTACATAAACCAGAGTGTATTATAAATTAGAGGACACCCGCGGCTTTGTAGGCGTATAATTAGTTTCCCGCTACTTCCCCTATTTCTACCCGCTGGGAGTCCTTTCTTAGCGCACCCCTAGGGTATCCAATGAATATTCCATTAAAGTATGTCTTGGTTCTTACCGGCAGAACCCGCATTTTGTATTCTTAAGATTGCATGTGTTCAAGGGCTTCAGAGCCCACTAAATGCGATGATAACCCAGCCACCAAAGTCAAATTACTTCAGGCTATTTGTGGGATGACATTTAATTAATTTACTTCAGTTAAAATTATATTTTTAGGTGTGAAGCGATCCAGTTTAACATTCTAACTGACGTCGGTCGACTACCGCGAGGGTTTGTAAATTATTCAGCCCTTTATTTATCGCCAAGAACACTAGAAATCGAACCACCGGCGCGTTCGCGGCCCGGCGCCCAGGCGCCCCTGGGGAGTGGGCTCGGCCGCGCGGCCTGGGCCCTGAACGCGCTGACACCGCTATCCACTGATATTTGTTAGGAAAGTCCCCGGATTCTGCGCGGGAGTTGTTTACTTGTTGTCAATTTTAAGATGTAGATAAGACATTTTTGATGAATACTGATTAAAATAACAGGATAATGTGGTAATATCGAGATTTCGTAAAAGTGATTTATTAACTTTGAAAATGTATATAAATGAAAAAAGAACAGCAAAAGCTAATTTTATCAACAAAGATGGGGCCTAAATATTTAAAGAAAAATTCCATTACTTTTAATATTTATTAAAAATAATGAAATTTTAACGCAAGTTGGCAACATACATTTATTGTTAGCCGACTATGGCGAGGCGAAAAGGATGGTTATTTTTATTTCACTTTACTGTTTCTGACATCGCGTCGGCGACGCTCGCCGCAGCGGCTACCTGTCGGGCTACAGGCTCACACAAGTTGCAATCTACAAACGCTACCGACTGTACAAATATGACAAAATGAATGCAATTGACATAAGCAATCGACAACCAACAATTGAAGCAGTTTAGGCATGACGTTAACGCGTCCAATTTTATGAGCTGAGGTAAAGTGCAATGCATACTTAAGTTGTTGATAGACGACCCCTCGGACCGAATGAGCGGGTCGATCATGACTAGGGTTGCCAGGATTTGCGTTTTCAAATCAAGACATTACAAAATATATTATATAATATGTATGTTTTCCTCGTGTGGTTGCCGAGTTAGAATAGTGCCACTCCATGTCTTCCCGTGGATGTCGTAAGAGACGACTAAGGGAATAAAGGCTTGTAGTACTGTTAGGCGATGGGCTTGCAACCTGTCACTAATACGCTGGTAAACATCTTAGCCTAATTGTGCAAATTGTGGTTATAGAATTATCAACAAGTTTTTAGAGATGTTTGTAATTCTGTAGCTCTGCCTACCCCACTCTGGGAACGAAGGCGTGAGATTATGTATGTTATGTAATATGTAAAAATGAATCCCTGTTTCCCATGGACACGCTTTGGTGATGTGCAAAAATTGGAACATGCCCAAATACACCTGAAAACCGGGATCCTGCAGACAACACTTATCATGACTGAGACCGATGAATGAGTGAGCAAATGAGCGATCGTATTGCTCCCAATATTCCTCGCGAGGCTATAAAGAGAGCAGGAGCATTTTATATTGCTGCAACGTAAACGCCCGCGAAATGCGCCATTTAATCAAGTACTTTTAGATCAGTTGGCGCTGGAGAGATTATTTATTTACTACTAGAATTTGATCGCGGCTTCGTCGACGTAATTATTAAAAGATATTAGTCTGTGACAAAAAAATGCCATGAAAAATTCTGCAATATCCTTCCCAAGGACTTAAGCAGTTTAGTTGTGGAGATGAGTTAAATAGGCAGACAAACTTTTATTTTTTATTTTTACGGTAGCTATTAGGGATGTGGGCCCTGCGGTTCACTCTGCGTTAGTTTAGGTTTTTTTTTTATTTTCATGTAAAAATCAACAATGATTGAAATATTATTTGGTCCAGAGGCGTTATTATCTTAAAGTTCGAACGGTCCATCGAGCGAGTGAAGTCATACGAGCGGACTCACTCGACGGGTAAAGCTACCTAATTTAGAAATGCACGCCCTTAATTTTTTTTTATACGCTCTCATGGTCTATATTTCATCTATCGAGATCAAGAGCAAGTTTTTTAAGAGAAACAGCTGCCAGGCAGCGTTTCGCAGTTTGCGTTCCGCCTGCAACTTTAAGTTATTTATTTGTATTCTTAGTAATTCAGTATTCAAATTGACCCCCTAAAGTTTCGTTTCCAGTACTTCTATTGTTGTTTGGTCCCCTCCCGCGTTGACTTACAACATTCACCAACTTGGCTTGGGTTCCAGCGAAATACATTTTCATGCGAAACTTACCTCGTCTATAATAGTTTGCAGGTATAAATTACGTAACCTCGATAGCAGCTTCGATAAAATATAAGGTAAAAGAAAACTCTTTGGTTCTTTTAAATTTCAATCTAGCTTGCACGTTGTCGTTATTTTCTAACACAATTTCTTGGAAACCGTTATCAAGAAATACACTTTGTTGTTTCAATTTATTGCGCTCACAGCGAGCAGCTTCCGACAAACAATGTGTTCTTAATTAAAAGGACTCAATTAAAATTAAAAATAAAAACCAATCAAGGGCGAATTAAATTAGGATCGAGCAAAAATAATGTTTTATTTTATTTGTATTATTTGTTATAGTGGCAATATAAAAACGCACTGTGTTTTTTTTTACTGTATTACGGTTCACTAGACACAGCCCGCTGACGGACAGACAGACAGACGGAGAGCGGAAGCTGATTAATTGAGTCTATTGGCACCCTTTTGGTATGGAACCCTAACAAACCGGCCAAGTGCGAGTCGGACTCACACACGAAGGGTTCCATGCCATTATCTATACAACATTAGACACTATACCAGTTGGCGTTATTAATGTCGAGCAAAAAACGGCAAAGAAATGTGTGTTGTACGGGAGCCCCACTTAAATATTTATTTTATTCTGGTTTTAGTATTTCTTGTTATAGCGGCAACAGAAATACAGCATCTGTGAAAATTTCAATTGTCTAACTATCACGATTCGTGAGATACAGCCTGGTGACAGACAGACAGACGGACAGTGGACTTAGTAATAGGGTCCAGTTTTTACCCTTTGAGTACGGAACCCTAAAAATTACGTCAAAATTGAAGTAGACTTGGTGGTTTATGTTTTACTAAACGAAATAATAGTTCAGATGAAATTGGAAATTAGTTAACACAAAACTATATCATAGGCGCTGTGTGCGTGTGCCGGACGACTTCTGCCGCGGGATTACAATTACTTATGCTCATGGCTTTATAAAACAGCTCAAGCTCACTCAAGGGTATCAGAGAGAGTGATGCTAAGAATTCCTCTTTGCGATCAAATCAGAAATTTTAAGATTCGCACGAGAACCAAAATCACCGCCATAGCGCTAGGAGAAGAATAAGACTTAAGTGGCAGTGGGTGGGCACATCACTCGCAGAACAGATGGCCAATCGGGTCGAAGAGTTCTCGAGCGGCGTCCGCGTACCGATGACGCAGTGTGGGTAGATCTCCAAATTCCAACAAGGTGGATAGACGATGCGGCTGTGGTTGCGGGAAACCGATGGAAGCAATCGGCGCAGGACCGGTCCTTGCGGCAAACCTTGGGGGAGAGAATGATGATGATGGTGAAGGTGATGGTGATTATCACACAAATCAAAGCTCGGTATTTCGCAGTATCAATCTAAGTTGATTTATCTGCAATAACTTGTTGACTTAGGGCCCGTTGATTGATCAGTAGTTAAACATACTATTAATAGTTAAAAATCGTAACCGTTTGTTGAATGTGAACGAAACGTGTCACATTTTCCATTCGATTTTTCAATTTTAACCATTAGTTCAGTTAATTACTGATCAAACAACTCGCCCTTATGGCCCGTTATTTGATCAGTAGTTAACTCAACTAATTGTTAAAGTTCGAAAAAGGAATCGAAAATTTGACATATTTCCTTGAGATTTAACCATCAGTTACGGTTTTTAAAGACTAGTTAGTTTAACCACTGATCAAACAACAGGCCCTTAGTGAGTGTAATCCGCCCCTTGATGTTGTTACCCCACAGTGTTCGGCGACATGGCACAGAGTTATTAATCATAATATTCGAACACTGATCCAGACAGCACCAAATCACCTTTAAATGTATTTGTTTTGTGTGTCACCGTTTGTTTGCATACAGTTGCATAACGCGACGCGCGGCTATTAAACTGCCGGCGCCGACGACGGGTAAACTGCGCGAGAGCGTCTTTATGATAGTAAGGCCAAGAGTCATCTAACAGCTAAGATACTTTAAATTCTCATCCAATGTTGATAAGGTCGGGTATTCTACGGAGGTTTGGTAGCGGATGCGTTCTTTGGTGTGAGAAGAAGGGCCAGTAACTGTGAGTTGGCCGCGCGCCGGCGCCCGCGCAACCGTCAGCGCGGAGTGGCCGGCTCGCGCCTCGTCACTCTAGTCGACGATTTCGTTACTGAAATAGCCAACAACAACAATAAGGAGCAACTTGAAAATGAAACAGAATTCTTAATATCTAAGATGTAAAACATACTATACGTTTTAGTACCAAACGAGCGTTGGATACCCACGATACAAAATACCATGAAAATAAATACGTTTCTCTATATAATTAAAAATATAAACGAGTTGAGAACCTCCTCCTTTTTTTCTTCTCTTTTTCTTTTTTGAAGTCAGTAAATAAATAGATAGATATTTATTTACTGACTTCAAAAAAAGAAAGAGGTTGAAGTAATGTCAACCCCTATTTTCAGAGCTGGTATCTCTTAAACGGCCGAACCATTTTCCAAAGCCTATTAAAAAACCATCCCGATTAAATTAGTACTTACTAACAACTTATGGAACTGGATTCTGAAATAAATTTGAAAATAAATAAATAAATAAATAAAATAAATTAGGTTTATTCAAAACTGCTGCGTTCAAATCCATCCATCCGTTTGGTAGTTACGATACTAGGGATAGACACACAGATACACTTTATATATTATAGAATATTGCTACGCCAAAACTGGAGAATCGGTCTTACGGCGGCAGTCTGACTGTAATGTACACTGGTACAATGCAACCAAAATATAAATTCTTCTCATGCACTTTTAAAGAGTGTATCCAACTCTACCCGAAACAGAATACCTTTTGTTTCTTGTTATGTATGACCAATAAAATACAATTCCAGGATGCTTTTATTCAACGACATCAACATGAAATTGGGCAAATAGGTACTTTAATGAATTTCATATCTCATAAAACTAGGTTCCCCGCGGGCCGTACCGCGGATCATATTTTACGACTTTCTTTACACAATGCCGCGTTTTTGTTGCTAGGAGGATATTCTTCTATTACAACGGTTATCAGGAATATCGCAGTTTTATAGTCTCTCGAAATTTATGCGCGGACTCGAATCTAAAAGAGGACGTGTTTAGTAGAAAAATATATACACGAGTACGTTGTTAGTTCAGCAACTAAAGTTCATGTCGTAAGTGCAGCACACAAATGAACGTTTGTGCAACTTAGAAAAGACTTTGTATACTTTTTTGGAAACCAGTTTCCTATGTAGGTTATTTCGCTGTATAAACTATCTACGTTGCAATAACAACTGTAAGGCTTTAAAAAAAAAACCATGTAAAATGTGTGTAAAATCTTTATTGCACTACAACGTAATAATGCTGTGGTGCGGATGACCAGCAGTGAAGATGCCGATGGAAGCAAGTAATGCGTCCTTATAATTATTTCCACAACTTATGATGCGTCCAGTAATCACGATCTTCAGTCATGAAGAAACGACTAGAGAGAGCAGAGAAATAAAAATAAAAGAACTACATTAAATTTATTTACATAACTAAGAGGAACTTAGTCCTATATGGGATAGCTTCCAGCTTACCGTGAAGCGGATGCGTTAGAACAATGCAAGCTTGTTGATTTGTTGGTATAAGCACTTGTTCGACCCTACTAATAAATTTAACGGTTTTATAACGGCTTCTTAGATTATTTTCCAAAAAGGATTTTGTCCGACGCGAATAGTATTTTTTTTAATTTTTCTCCGATTCAGTTTTATTCAGTCGCATATTTTCGGTCTGAATCTAATCGCAAAATCACCCACTTATCATTAAAGTGAAACAATTGGGTAAGTTTAGGCAATGTTAGTCTTGCAACAGGCCCGAAGGGCCACACTACCCAAAAATAGAAGCTCCGCAATCCGCAGGCAGAACTCCGTCGACACTTGTTTCAAAAATGGGAAAAAAATCGAATGGAAATTCTTAAACACTAACTATTTAATTTTCACATTCGCCAGAATGCTCACTACAAATCAACGCTAAGGTCTACCTGCGCATTCATCCTCTTCACAATACTCTTATCATCCTATTTCACCATAATGTATTGACCGCTTTCGTGGGCAGCGGCGCGTGTAATTTACTTCCACATTTATTCCGGCGCAACCGTCTGAAACTGAGCCGCGGGCGATGAGCCGGGAAATATCATATCGCGTTAATGGGACCGGCTCATTCCCACTCGCCCGCTCCCTAAGTTAAACCGACCTTAGTTTGAGAAAATATAGTCCAATTTGAATCTTCACGTGATGGTATAAAGTGCACATTTGTACATGGCTATGATGTGCATGCTGTGCATAGTGTACAGTCAACCAATTTGATTCCTATGCCACTATAGACTTGTCTACGTGACGTTGTAAACCAAATCATAGCAAGTCTCTTACGTTTTGGTTATCAACGTCACTTTAACAGTAGTGGCCTTGAAATTTATTGGTTGACTATGCGTTAATTGTGGCTGCTTTGCGTTGTGTTATTCAAGTGGAGGGCTCTAGAGCGAACGGCTGATGAAAATAAAATTATTTCTTAAATACGTAACCTTAATTGTAAAACCACTCAAACTCTCGGTCTACTCGTTCCAAACTATATTATTTACTTTTTTCTACATTATTGCCGATTTAAATATATATAAAAATAATAATTACCAACACCTCAAGAGAGTCTAGCTAGATGACTGGATCAAGAGCCAGAAACCGAAGGCAGTACGCCTCGACACGGCACGCATTGTGAGGCGGTTCCTCTCTCTGCAGCCGTAACCACCGGTAGCTTGAGCCCTGCCCCGCTGCCGGCGGCACTCGTAGGTTAGGTTTTTTACAATGTTTATTTTTTGTATTAGTATTGTTATTTTACTTTTATATTTGAATATTAATTATTCAAAACCTAGTTTACAGGAAATTAAATAAACATGTGAATAATAATAATATTTTATTGGAATCAATAAATAGTTGTTTGTCAGTCGCTGTTAAACAGACTTCACTACTCAATGTAAGCAGCTATAATTAAAGAACAGCAATAGCTCTGCGCAGTGTCACGCCATTACACTGTTTGTTTTTTTTACGGTAGAGACAAGGTAAGCGAGCACACAGGCCACATGAAGCTAGTGAGATCTGAGACCCATACACATGTTCACCAACAAGACCGCAGTCTGAATACTGCAATCCTGTTAAAGGTAGGTTAAAGAATAACTAGGTGGCAGCAATCCAGACGGACTCTGGATAAGGTCCTAAAGAATAAAACAAGTGATTCACAACATCTGTTTAAGTGTTTACCATTAATTAATTAAATTGGCAGTCCTCAGCGTACGTGGGCTTTATGGTACGTCTCGATAGCTTTAATTTGTTTTCGGTCCAGCGCTCATTGTAAACACCCAATACTCATATTGGTCATTAATCATCGGCCGCGAAGTTCCATTATCGTGTTTGTTTCACGTGATATTTGTTTCATCGGGAAATGTGTTTTTTGTTTTACTTTACTACATGTCATAATTATAAGCGGTGAGCGTAAAGGTCTGGGCTTATAGAGCCATCCATAAAACTAGGCAGTAATACTATCACTTGTTATGGACCCGAAGTCTGCAATTAAGTATATTACATATTGAACAGAATAAACGAACATTACTGTTACTAGTTACATAGACATTAACTCGTCTACTACAAGGATTCCCCAGCTCCGGTGACACCGCCGTGAATTACCGGAGTAATATAAACAAAATGAGCAATCCTTTAACGTTTTACGCGGAAAATATGATACCTTTACTTTTGGAAATGTAAAAGGAAAAAAATTGTGATACTACCATTATATAAATAAACACATGTGTTACATATCTCCCGTTTTATTATCAACCATAGTCATCGCTAATAAAGTTGATTCTGGCGTAGTAGTTTAGCTAAAAATAAGCCCTTGTCATATGCGAAGAATTATGCGACTTTACTAGCCTACAAGCGCCCTCGACGCTCAAACGCCTCAAGCGTGAGTCGTGAGCCGTGAGCCGTGAGCGCGAGCCACGCGCATGAGGCGCGGCAGCGAGGCGTGAGCGGCGAGCCTTCACTCGTGACGAATCAAATTCAAAGACGTGAATCTGGAGTTTGTGAACGTCTAGGGTGAATTTCAACAAGCGTCAAATTATCCTAATTTTGGTGGTATTTTTTATTTTCTAAGTAGGGTGTACAATTAAACGTTTAAGTGACGTCATTAGTCATTATAAAAACAGTGTTAAAATGGCCTTTTATTATACCAAGTGTTTTTTAAGATATAACGATTTTACTAATTATGTACCACCAAAATTGTTATTATCCACCAAAATTACTTTTCTTAGCAAAACTCACGATCAATAATAACATATCGGGCTAATTAAAATATAATCGTTAGGGAATCTTCCTTGTTATTTTTGAAAATCCAAAACGTAAGTTTCTAATATAATAAATAATGATTATTGTTTGTTTCAATAATTTTGGTGGAGACCAGAAATGTTTATAATTTCGGTGTTTCGCAAAAGCCACCAAAATTGTACCACCAAAATTATAAAATTTAACATTTTTTTTAAATTAAAAACAAATGTTTTAGTTTAACAAAAACTTAACTCGTTACAGTTAAAAAGACACCATAAACATACTTGAAAAAACTATCACACAACAAAACTTTTTGCGAAATAATGACTTATCTAAGTTATCACGATTAATAAAGTGTATTTCATACCACAAAAATTAGATACTTATGTGCTTAGCGGGAAGACGCAGAAAGATGGTACAAATCTTTCACAGTCTATTGCTGGAGTGAAACTGAACGAACATCTGACGCTATATTTGTTTGTTTAATCACGTTTCGTTTGATCATAAAATCAATTTCAATATTCACCACCAAAATTAACTATTTCGCTTGGACAGTTTTATTTACACTGCTCCCAGTTTCCTTTTACTTGCAAATGCAATAATTGATACATTTTAAAATACCTCAACTAATAAGGAATACAGATAACTAAAATATAAGTCTAGTTGAGGCTTAATAAGTTTGTACCACGACATATCAGTATATGCGGGAAGTACAGGACACGACACCAAAATTGATTTTGGATTGAAAATATTTTTTTACGATAAATATAATAAGTTAATAATAATTTTAACTTTGGCTCAATATGGTACTTTGAGTAAGATTATTTATAAAATAAATAGTTTTCCAATACATGTACTTTACACCCCAATTATCACGTCCGCCGCTCAAAAAATGTGGTTGAGATAATTACCCTCTAGAGATATATTTGCTGCACGTACAAACGCAGGTAATTGCTATGTTATACTGGAAAATGGGTTACAATTTTATTTGGAAAGTCACTGTTGTGCAAAGACGCATGGTGAGTGGAATTTAGCGTAACGAATATTGCTTTCTAAATATCTTTCCGCCATGTTTCAAATAAATAAACCTACTTTTTGCGTTACTAATTGATATTTTTATTTATTTTGCGATTTACGCAAACAAGATAGAGTGACAAATATTTGCAACACAAAACTTTGAAGCCTGCTTAGGTTTTTTAGTATATATCTAAATAATAATTATAAAATTTATTATGATTTAATTTTACTACCGAGAGCGTAAATGTAAAGGACTAGATAGTCTGAAAGGTCTTTGGGATTGGTGGGTGGGAATAGTAAGGAGGTCATCGAGCATAACAACGATCGATTGTCAATACCAGATGACTACACAGTAGAGCTCCTTTGACAATGAAGATGCGCAAGGAAGGAATTGATTTTTTTCAATACAAATTTCAATTTTAGTCTCGCATCGTCTCGGCTCGCCCCGCCAGTGGAAAAGCACCTTAAAAGAGCGATTACTATTTTATATTTGTTGTAGGTCATTTTCACAAGCTTTTTAACTAAAACCAATATTTATTTTTAATGTTCAAACGCGTTTTTATTTAACATTACCCAACAGTAAAGAAATATAAACATTTATCTCATTTCATGGCATGATTTCAAGAGTTTTTGAAAGGTTTATTCCGTAATTTTGGTTAGTGTATAGGGTTACTAAAGACTACTACAGAAAACTAGGTATGATTTAGCTACAGGAGCCATGATATGATCATCTTCATCAGCATCTTCTTCATACCGCGAGTAGTCTGTCCGGCGGTAGAGCTGGTAGAGCCGGTCCCAGAGCGCCAGGGGCGCGGGGAGGGGCTCGTCCAGCACCTCCACGGTGCTGCTATCGATGTGAAGGCGCCGGAGCCGCGCTGTGCAGGGAGACGCCATCGGCCACGGCACCGCCGCGCGCGCCTCTCTGGGAATCAATTCACAGGGATGTTGAGTGGATTCCGATTTATCGGTTTAGGTAAATTGCTGAAGGGCGGTCCATCATGGTATCCCTTTGAAATGCATCACATTAGGTTGTTTAGTATTGAATATTTTCGCCTTAAATCTTTTAGGTGAAATTACAGTATTCAATAAACTTGAATTGTGTCGTTACGTTAGGTTGGGTTAGCTTTTTATAATAATTTAAAAAAAGTTTTTATTGTAAATATCGTTTGCAACCGAACGGTTTTCTACCATAAAATACATTATCACAAGTGACATCAAGTAAATCGGAGTGCTGCCCCTGAAGTGTCCAAAGCAGGACAAGGATGGTTTTACCCGGGTGGAGAGGAAGAAGAAGCCTGCCGCGAGGAACCTGTGCGGCACCGCACCGACCGGACCAAACCACTTGCTGTGTCCCGCTACGCTCACGACGCAGTTGTACGTCTCCCGAATACATTAAGTCTACGGAGGCGAAGGATCTCGTAGAGTATGTACGAGTTAAGAACGGAGTTACTCTTAAAGTCGAGGAGTTAGAACCTCGCCGCAAGGTTTATTTTAAGTCATTTGTGGTGAGAGTACCGACCAAAGATCTATCGACCTTTTTAAAGGAGGAATTCTGGCCGAGGGGTGTCATATTTCGGCGATTTCGTGGCCGCCGTCTAGCAGACACCGTGAAAGTGTATTAGTAGTCGTGTTAATTTTATGTTATATATTGTTATGTATGTTAGTCTGTAAGGTATTAGTAAATATGGGCCTTGTAGTCTGAAATAAAGTTATTCTAGTCTATTCTATTCTAAATAAATTCCTTGGCCACTTGGACAAAAGTCCATAGTGGCCCAGAAATCCATTCGGTTGACTGTACGTGGCCACTCCATTGAGGTACCAACTCGGTACTTGACGACCAAGATTTAACACCCTAAGCCACTAAGCTGTTGACCTTCTGCTGCTGTCCACGCCAATTATGTGTGCATTCACGTCACGGAGCAACGCAATGCATGGTCAAAGTGATTTACTTAGTAATACTGCAATTATAACATTCATACACAGATATTTGGGAAATTCCAGCGAAGGTTGTTCGTTAACGAGGCGAGACGTGTGGGACGATGGCAATAAGAATTTAAACGATGGATCGCCGCAGGCCTCAGGCGGCTCAGCGGCGGCGGCTCCTGTTAGAGCTGTTATTAGTCGACAAAGAATGATACGGGGCCTTATTCCACACATGTATTGTTTTGGCTCGGCCGCCATTACTCATGCCGTCAAGTAAATAAGAGCTATGATACGATAGCATGATAAAAGCAATTAACGTAGTTAAATAAATACGAGTACGTAGCTCTATAATGAAGTTCGGCTATAATTTGTGATTCTAATATAACGTGTTTTCTTTCTCAATGAGCTAAAGGAAGAAAAATAAAGGAAAGCTTTAGTCAAGCAGCGGAACTATTAAATTCTGTTAATAAAATATGTAAGCTTGTTTTGGGCACTTACGTTTTTTTTTGGATTACTGGAATCTGATGGCTTATTGGCTGTAAATACATTGGTCCAGCAAAAGCATGCCAAAAGTATGCTCAAACGTGAAAACCAACTCGTCAATGTACTTCTACTGGCATTTTGCTGGACCAATGTAAATGAGCCATAACTGTAACTATAAATAATGGATGACAGGTACTTACCCAGTTTTAACAAATTGCGCCACAATAGACGTTAGTGCGTTAACTACCCTTAGATCATTCTCGTCGTTCACGGCTCGCTCCGGAAACAGGTAGTTGAAGGAGTCTCCATGGCTCGCTCCCGGCGCCGACGGGTATTCCTTAGGCTGCGACAGGTCGCCCACGTGGGTGAACTCTAACAGATATGCGGCCCCACCCAGCCGCACGTGCTCGCTTACACTGAACGCAGTCTGGTACACTATTTGCCTATCGCCCCAGAAATTACTATATTCCACCACAGTATCTACTGAAATATTTCTATTTCCGAAATAGAATGATCTTGTCCAATTTGATTCGATGTATTTAACTCGGTTGCTGGGAAAATCGAGGTTGGCAGGCATGTATGCTGGGAAGTCGGTGTTGTATGTGGTGCCTGGTTTGATCAAGTCAGATGATCGTAATGAGCCTTCGTAGTCACAATACGAAAACAGCATGGGTCGCCTGTTGTGCTGCAACTCGCCGGCCGGTGGCCGCGCCACCACGGGCACCACGCCCGGGACCGGGTGCTCTACACAAGGACTGAACCCCTGTTCACCGTTATCCAAGCTGAAAAACTTCATACTTTGATTGACTATCTTTTCAGGGGAAACTTCTTTATAGAACTTCGTCAGTTCTTCGATATTGTCGCTTGAGAAACCGAGCAATTTGGCGAAGGTCCGGGCGCTGGTGATGGGGTATGTCTTTAGGGTTTTGTCAGCCAGCGCGGTTCCATCCAAGCAGATGCCACGGTGAAACAGACCGTCGGCTGCTGGAGATACGGCCAACAGGTGGATAATAGAGCCGCCAGCGCTGGAGCCGACCATCGTGACCTGCCCCGGGTCCCCGCCGAAAGCGCCGATGTTCTCTTGAACCCAGCGTAACGCTAGCAGCACGTCGTGGAGACCGGCGTTCCCTGGCGCCTCTTCTGTGCCAAGGCATAGGAACCCTAACGCACCCACTCGGTAGTTGATGGCCACGATAATTATATCTGCAAAAAAACTTTCCTTGAAACTTCATGTAATTATTCTAAATATACCACAGAGTGCTCCGGCATTTTCAAACACAGAACTCCATTTTCTATG
Organism: Acleris literana; assembly: GCA_946894065.1. Lineage (NCBI taxonomy): Eukaryota > Metazoa > Arthropoda > Insecta > Lepidoptera > Tortricidae > Acleris > Acleris literana. The sequence goes on along the minus strand of OX335688.1, from coordinate 172,961 downwards.
AAAATCTGGTCACCGAGATTCAGGAAGTGCCAAAATAATAAGTAGATTGTTTTATTGGGAGCTGCGACATAATGCACACAACTGTAAAATTACTATAGGCTAGGTCACGAACTCACCATGGCTGAGGACCGGAGCGACATCTGGCGGGGTGAGGGGGCGTGTGTCGAAGAGGAAGCCGCCGCCGGGGATCTGGACAAGCACGGGGCGCGGAGCGGCGCGGGGCGCGCGGGGGGCGAACACGTTGAGCAGCAGGCAGTCCTCGGCGCCGCCGTCGCCGCGCGGCTGCACGCAGCGCCGCGTCGCGTTCGCCTCCAGCACGCCGGGCCACGGCGCCGCCGGCTTCGGGGGCTGCACGACATCAACGCAATACGTTTTAAAAATAATTGGTCGATAACCTCCTCATTGTATTTAATTCAGATAGGAGATCATGCGACTCAGATTTGAATTAATTAAAATATTACTTGTATCTCGTCGCAACAGTATGCCGTATTACAGCGGCTTCAGAGTCAGTTAGCGCAACTGAATCTGACAACGCATTCTACGTACTAGGTTTCACGTCTGCTACTAACTAATATACAGACCATACAATACAACCTGCAACTCAATCTGCTTCCCAGGCGCACCGCCCGCCTGGAGGGAGATCTCCTATGAGCCTGCCTTCCTACAACTTCATTATTGTTTCTCTGTAGACGTTACATTCACAATTGAATCGCTGCAGTATTCATTCATTCATTAATTTTGGTGCAATTTAGTATGAAAATGGCTGAATTTTTCAGTAAAATTATACATTTTTCCCTACAAAAACGTCGGGTATCCGACATTTTTTGGACATTTTATAAGTACTTTTATAAGTAGAAATTTTCGCTGTCTTGTGGTCATAGCAGAACTGGGCTGCATCCGAAGGTCACAAATTTGGATTTTTAAGAGAGACCTTTCCTTGTAGCTCATAATTCCAAAAATACAGATTAACTGAAGTACCTATACGTCTTGAAAGTTATAATTATATAGATTTTTTGTAAGAGTGTAATCAACGCAGAGTAAATTTCAGGCAACGTGTACCTAATGGTATGACCACTTTTGTCACTAACGCCGCTGAGAAAAAGTCGTTATATGAATTGATAATTATGGTCTAAGATCCGAATAGGAGACGATTTGCATCGGGCTGTTTATTCGATGAAAAGAATTTTATATCATATTTAAAACGCTAAATAATATGTGGCGAATAGGTAGGCTGAAAAATTTCATTAAAAAAAATATTAAAAATGAACTGTTTTTTAAATTGCAAATATTTGTTTAATAGACAAATTACATACTAATAGAAGTATGAAGTCTATAGAATATGCACACGTTAGGTTTGGTGCAAATTATTAGTACCGACTTACCTGTTTATACCTGCCTACCCAATAGTTTGACGGGAAAAAAATTGTCAACCTAACGTTTGCATATTCTATAGGCTTCATACTTTCGATTGGTATGTAATTTTAATTAATTATATACTGGACTGAAATTTTTCAGCCTACCTATTCGCCATATATTACTTAGCATATTCAATTTGGTATAAAATACTTTTTATCGAATAAACAGCCCGGTGCAAATCGTCTCCTATTCGCATCTCCTACTATTAGGATTGTGTTTAAAGTCCGAGAAAGAATACAAAAATAATATGAATTACCAAATTCTCTATCATCAAAACTGGTACCTCATATCGGTTGAGCTAGTTGTAGAAGATGAGGTAATGTTCACGTTACAATAATTAAGTCGAATGCACCCGGCCGCGTCGGTTTCCGTAAATGCACTAAATTGGTTTATCGTCGGTCGTCAATGCAAATAATTATTCGCTAACGCACGCAGGCGCATGTCACGTGTTCGGTGCATCACGGAACACGTTTCACCGCTCACGATCTGTTTGTTACCGTGAGAGTGCACCTCGCCGCTCCTCTGAAGAACACCGAAAAGTGCGGGCATATCGTAAAAAAACAATAGGTATCATTTTGTGAAGCAAAATAAGATTAAACAGTTTAAATAAAGTGGAATGCATGCTATGTTCGCCGAACATTACCAACATTAGCATTATTATGTAAATGTTAAATTACCGTTTTTATGGAAAAATAAGTTGTTAAACTGATACAAAGTTACATACACACGTTAAACAACTAATTACACCCATCTTTTTACCCGACTGGTCCAAGAGGAGGGTAATTGCGACAGGTGTTAAAAATATGGATCATGATCAAATATTATCTTTATCGAGTTCTACTATTTGGCCGCCGCGGCAGCGAGACTTGTTTGGCGATTCATTACAAATGACAATAACATGTTATTGTAACACTTGTACCAGTGACCCATGTTTTAATATAAATTACTATATTCTAACCAGCATTGATTACCCCAGTGTGATTGAAGTTTAGCGTCACATAGTTCAGATGATGTGAATAAAGACACGACATCGGTTTTGGACGGAAAATTTCCTTTTAATCTTGCTGTCTCAGTCAACTTTAGTACCGATCGATAAGTTTATTGAGAAAGCAATACGAAAACAGAAAAACCCCACGAAATACACTACACGTATGGCTACGCACTAGATCTGTACAAAGCCCTACATTACCTTTAGTAATAAATAACAGGGGACAATGTCACACCAATTGACCTAGTCCCAAACTAAGCTCTAGGCTTGTACTGTGGGTAACTAATACTAGACAACGATATACATACTTATATAGAGAAATATATACTTAAATACATAGAAAATATCCATGACTCGGGAACAAATATCCGCGCTCATCACACAAATATCTGACCCTACCGGGATTTGAACCCGGGACCGCTAGCTTCGTAGGCGGGTCACTACCAAACCAACTAGGCCAACACGTCGTCAATCACGTTTTTTTCAGTTACGCATAATTTTTGGCTGTAATAATTATCACGATTTCGAGTTGTCACTAGATCCAATATTTGTATCTATACCTTGAACCTGTGCTCCCCGGTGGGAGGCGCTCCGTACGGGATCCCGAGGAAGGAGTAGTACTCCCCGCTAGGTGCGAGCTGCCCGCGCACCACGCCGCCGCGCGTGCGCACCTCCCACCCCTCTCCGCACCTCACCGCACCCGCCCACACACCTAGATACAGGACACAGACACGTATCACCCCAAACATCGTCCAAACACAACTAACTGCATGGAAGTTCTTTGCGCATACTAAGTAGAGTTGTTAATTTGTTCAGCTTGCTAATTATTTAGTTATAGCATCGACGAACTATATTTCGTCGATGGTGTGAGAATGTAAAACTATGTACGGAGATGTTGCTGTAACGTAACAAGCCATTAAATTAGTGACACGGATTGAAAAATAGTATTTACTTAATAATTGAGATCCAAGTTTAGGAAATCACTTTTTCTTTTTAATTTTAATGGATTAAGTGGATTGTGAACCAAATACTTTCCATACAAAATGCGATAGCGTTTTTCTTCCCTTAAACCTAGTCCTTTTTACGATTTTTGAATAGGTTGTAGATATTATAAAGAACAAAGGCCTGCACGTTTGTCTTTCAAAAAATATTTCTTGGAAGTAAATAAAAAAACAAAATAACTAAACGTACAGACCTAGTTTTCCATAACAATTACAACATATTCAAAAATCTTAAAAATCGGACTTGGTTTAGGGGGTGAAAAACTTTACCGTCCGGGGCTAAATTTGTATGGGAAAACTTTGACGGCGACGCGATTTAATCGTCGGTTCACAATGTAACAATGTAAATGGTGTTCATGTAAGGATCATTGCAACGAAAGAAAAAATCGGGAAAGCGGAAGTAAATAAAGGGCATACGTAACGTGATCAGGGCGTGGACGGGACGGGGACGGGACGTGGTTGCGTAGATTTTTGGTTTTCCCGTCCCGTACGTGCAATCGTTACGTATGCATATTCTGATACATTTTCTATGAAACGATGTTGTCGTCCCGTCCCGTCCCCGTCCCTTTCACGTTACGTATGCAGCGCCCTTAAATCTTCTTGAGTTTCAGGTGTTTATGGGCGGTGGTGATTACTTCCCATCAGGTAACCTACATGCCAGTTTACCTCGCACAAAAAAAAGTACCGACGCACAATAAATTGAAGAACTCGAGGCTTCTGTTTACGAAGTTGTCAAGGAAATTCTTGGTAGAATTGCGGTAGTTCATTCATGGACGTCATCGATGTCAGAACCAAGTAGGTATAATTTTGGCAAATGCCCGAGCTTTGTCGAGAGGATGTGGTGAGATAGAGTAGTCGGCCAGCGCAGTGCCTTCCATGCAGAGTTCGTGGCGGAACAGCCCCTCGGCCGCGGGAGCGGCGGCGAGCAGGTGGATGGAGGCGGCTCCGGCGGTGGGCACCCTCGCCACCAGGGAAGTACACCAGCATGGGCAGCGCTTCGGGCGCGGTGGCGCTGCTGTTGGCCGGGAGGGGAGTAAACACGTTGAGCACGAAGCAGTCCTTGCCCGCAGGGCCGCGACGCGTCCGCCACCAGCACGCCCGCTCACGCTCACCCCGCGCTCAGCGCACCCGCTGCAACGCACACCGTTACCAGCAAGTGTAGCAACATACTCGTATCTGGGATGATAAAGATAAAAGATAAAAAGATAAAAGAAATTTATTCAGTAAGTAGGCCGCACGGGCACTTTTACACGTCAAGAATCTACCAGCGCTTCCCAAGAGAAGACCACTGCTGAGAAGAAACGCCGCAAGAAACTCAGCAGTCAGTAATTTTTTAAACATATTTCTTATTACAATGATACTACTTAGTCTAGCATTATATAAAGCTATAAATATTAAATTAAATATAGTATCAAATAACATGCGTAGTTCTGCAGGAAAACATGCCAATTAAGAATCTTACGGGAGAGATAGAGAGAAAAAAAAAACATACTTATGTGTATATAAGATGGTGCGAGACGACCACATAAAAGTTTCGATATGTTTTCCTACATCAACGGTGTCCCCTAGACAAGATAAAGATATTGCATTTGAATAAATTATTATTGACTAAGTTTCGGGTTTAGGCCATGCATTTTTGTCTATTAGATAGTCCTCGATCCTGTAATACGCTTTAGACATTAACGACCTTTTCAAGTAATTTTTAAGTGCTGGAAAGGGTAATTTATTATAGAAATGAATGCATTGACCTTGTGATGTTCCTTGTTACTATTATAACTAACGATTCCCCAGTGCATCTTTCTTATACTCTTGTGCGAATTTTACTGGTTGTTATTATCTATGTATTATTTACGCACACTTGGGTTCAAAGTACCTACCTGCACTCACCGGCAAAAATACCCACCCACTCATCTTTTTTTTATACAATTGTTAAAAATATAACTCTCAAATCAGAGAGTAACTTCAAAAATACGATCGTATTTATCTTCGATGTAGCTTGTAATGTTTTGTTGCTAATGGTGGCCTTTTTGGGCCCGAGTTAACTAACAACAAAACACTACCTCTACAATTTACACTAAAATTGGTTAAGTATTTTTGAAGTGAAGTTATATTCGTAAACAGTTGTATGAACAAAAGACGGGTGTGTCAGTATTTTTGCCGGTGGGTAAGTGTATATGAGTACTTGTATTGACATTGAGATCACACCGCAAGCGTCACATATTAGGTCAGCTGAGCGATCAATGGTCCGTGAACATCGCCGCGAAGGCCAAAGACGCTTTATGCAAAAAACAAAAATAATCTCTTAAGAATTTCTTGTCAAAAAATATATTGAGGCAATATGGTTTGACCCCGTAGAATAGATTCTCTGGGATCCCTCCCACACGCGAGCGAGTAGGAAGCGGCGCGGGGGCGACGCGTTTTGCTAAGGAGGCAGGTTTCGTAAGACCCGCGCCCGTGGGTTGCCATCATTTAGAACTTCTTCTGAGGTGTTTGTTCTCGGGTCAATTCCGTTCGGCCAAAATATTTTTGGTCAAACATATCATTTCCCAAAAAGTTGTTCCCCGTCGCGGTTGATTTTTTTTTTATGATGTTGTGACAGTGTAACCTGACCTAATGGACGTAGCAAGCGGTTTCGATATCCCGGATATAAAACAAAAATAATACAAAATGCTTTTCGGGAAATGATACATTTCACCAAAAATATTTTGGCCAAACGGCAGGCGTTTAGACGCCAGACGTTAGACGTTTTTCTCTCTTAAACTACCTAAGTACGTAATATGTTACTTGTACGCTTCACTTCAGCTATAATTCCAAACTGGCATTCGGACAAAAAATATAAACTTCTACTTAATTTTACTTTTAAACCGTGGTCAGAGTAGCGCGCGAGGAGAGCGGAGCGAGCGTCCTGACGCAGCGCTCAACAAAGCTTCAGAACCGAACAACGTTTCCGGGTTCATGTCTGAATCCTTCGCCCTTCAGGCAATTCGTATGTGGAACGCGCTTCCGCTTCGAGTGAAGAAAGCTCAGAGCAAATTTTCCTTTAAGTGTTTGTTGCGCAAGCCCTACTTTGATAATCTCCAGGATTAGGGTTTTGCATAGTGTTTTATAAGCTGGAACGACTATTTATGTATGTATGTGTATGTATGTTAAGTTTATTTATTCGTTATGTATGTAGATATATACATTATATATATATTATTGTGTAGGTATATGTATTGTTTGATTGTGAAATTTAAAAACATGTAAAGGTTCTTGCTGAAATGCTCGCAGCCACCTCAACTATTCTCTGTTTGGCCTAGTGGTTGACTGATAAAGAATGCCTTTGTATCGTGTAATAAAGTTTAAATAAATAAATAACATTGTTTATGTTATGTTCATAATTATGTCATTTTTGAAAATGAAAAAATGAAAATGAAAAGTATTTAAGCAATCCCACACACAGCACCATCACCAATTTAATTACTAGATTATTATTTTGTTCCATTAAATGTATTTTATATATATGTATTTTGGTTGTTAGGTAATATGAATATTATTTCATTAATCATTTTACGTTATTATTATACGGGTAGAAATAAAGAGAGAAGCGGAAAACCAATTCCACGCGTACGAAGTCTCGGGCGTCCTTTAGTATAATTATAAATTATGTAGATTCAGATTCAGATTCAGATTTTATTACTCAATATAACACAGTATAAATAACATGACATGACAAATTATATGCAGTTACATTGACGTCGTCGGAGATAGAATTAAATAATAATAGTAAAAAAGTAAAAGTCAACACAAATAAAGAGTGTATTAAGAATTTAAAAGTCTATATTATTTATAAGTCAAGTTCCATACACTCATTCACCGAATAGACTGGGTTATCCAACAAAAGATTCCTAAGCCGGCGCCTAAACATTTCGTCCGACGGTTCGCGTTTGAGTTCGGCGGGTAGACGCTCGTAGTAGGTGGGACCGATGACTTGCGGGATCTTTCCTGCAAGTGACATGCGACGAGGAACAGTAAAGTTCTCAAACGCCCTGTTTGGCGGATTTGTTTGCCGACGACGTAGTATACTTAGTAAAAAAAAAAGGTTTTTGTACATAGTTACAATGTAACACCGCCATGAATAAGCCAATAAGATTTACTTTCATTTGTTGCGCGAGCAGGATACAACTCTCCTTATCACGGAAAATGGCGTCCTTTTTGACCCTCCCTTTGATCCCTTCACAAAGAGATAACGTTGTTCACGACTGTATTGGATTGAGCTAATCTATTATGCCGATTGTATGTACGAGTACATGCGAGTTCATATCATGTGTTTGTTGATAAAACCAAAGATAACACAGAGATATAACAGCATTTTCAAATGTAATTGCCTTCCAGCCTTAACTGAATAACGGGACCAATTTCCTTGGATAAACTCTAGTTTATAGCCTGGACTCATCCATGCATACATTTCGTTTAAAAAAAAGTAGTATTTAAATACTGTACGAAACACAAAATTCAAATGCAATATTTACTAAATAAGGATGTACAAAAGCGAACTTATCATTGAACTATCACTTATTATTGTAAGGCAACGGGCACACATTTATTAAATCGTCGCTGGAAAGGCAAAACTACTAACATCCAAAAGGGTCATTTCGAGAAAAAGCATTTTTAATGTTTTTTTTGTCTTTACAATGTCATAACTTTTTTTCTTTTGAATGAAAATGGAGGCTGTAAAGGGTGACATATCATGTTTTTTTTTATCTGCACGATTCATTTATCGTATTGTACGTGTGTTCAGTATTTACGGAGTTACGTGTCGCTTTAGCATTAATGCTCTCAATCCTAAAAAAATGCTGGTAAGATAAAATTACTAACCTCCACATTAAAGTTTTAGGTAAGGAGTCAATAAATACTAAGGACTTGTCTCCTTTTACTTACTCTCGAGAAAAAAATACTTACATGTATAAAAAATATGTTAATCATAAGCGGAAATGACTTATTGTCAAAAATACTTTGCAAAGTCATAAAGCAAATAGGAATTTAGCATTTAAGATAAGTTAAATTTCAAATGTATGTTACTTAAAGGGCAGAATGATCAATTAACCATCCTGATGATTTACCTTTTATAGGACTTTTTTCTTGTTTCAGCCTTAACAATATTACTTACGCATGAATGTCAGTTGAATTTGCAGCTTTCTGAGACGATGACTCTCAGATCTCTCTCCGAAATTGAAACCTACAAATATCTTGGTATGTCACAGTCTTTGGGTATTGTGGACGGCAATGTCAAGCAGTCAGTGAAAGAGCGCTTCTTCTGCCGCTTGACAAAAGTTCTTAGCAGTCTTTTGTCGGGTGGCAATAAGGTGCGCGCCTTCAATGGCTGGGTGATACCGCTGCTCACATATTTCTTTGGCATACTAAGGTGGACTCAGACTGAGCTGAACGCCCTGGGTAGGAGGGTCCGTCTACTGCTTAAATCAAATCGCATGTTGCACCCACGCTCATCTGTTATGAGATTGTACATCCCGAGAAAATGTGGTGGTCTAGGCATTTTAAATGCTAAGAATCTCCACAACCGCGAGGTGTGCAATCTCAGGGATTATTTCCTTAGCAATGAGTGTGGGATGCATCGAGATGTGGTTGCATTAGACAAGAGCCTCACGCCTCTCTCCTTGGCAAACGAGAACTGGCACAGACCAACGGTGTTGAGCACTGAAGACCGCAAGAACGTGTGGAAGAGCAACGAGCTACACGGACGCTTCTACGGGGCCCTAACAAGACCCGAGGTAGACTTTTTAGCGTCCGTGAACTGGCTGCGATTTGGTGACCTCTTTGGGGAAACCGAAGGTTTTGTCTGTGCAATTGCTGGCATGGTCATAATGACGAATAATTACCGGAAATATATTCTGAGGGATGGCACGGTCGACATTTGTCGAGCATGCCGTTGCCCGGCGAGTCCCTCAGTCATATAATTTCCGGTTGTTCGCATTTGGCCAACGGCGAGTACTTGCACAGATACGAGTATCACCTCGTGGCCAGGATCATCCATCAGCAACTTGCTCTTCAATATGGTCTTGTTGAGTCTGAAGTGCCGTACTATAAGTACACACCGGCGCCAGTTCTCGAAAATGGTCGTGCTACGCTCTATTGGGATCGATCTGTCATCACGGACAGGACTATTGTCGCCAATAAGCCTGATATCGTATTGACAGATCGATCTCAACGACGGGCAGTGCTCGTCGACGTCACCATCCCGCATGACGAGAACCTCGTGAAGGCCGATAAGGACAAGCAAGTACCCTGACTTGTCTCACGAGGTGACCGCCATGTGGGATATTGAGTCGATGATCATTGTCCCGATAGTTGTTTCGGCAAACGGTCATATAGCGAAGAGGCTCGACCAACACCTCAGGAGACTCTCGCTAGATGTCTGGACCAACGGCCAGATCAAGCATACATTATCGTATGAGAAAAAATAAGAAATTGTGTACCTATTTAATTAATTTTAGAATGTTGTACGTTCTTAATAAATAAATATCAGGATTATCTACGGAACTTGGCACCCATTTAAATCTCAATTCTTATGTCGGTGAAGGCGATAACCATGCATCGCATATTCTTAAAATATTGAACTTGGCTCCCATTTTCACATTTATGTTTTTGACGGGACATCATTCTTTTTTATCAAATAAATAGGTATGCGTTTCCATAAATAAATAAATAGTATTAATATTAAATAAATTGGCATTAAATAATATTAATTAAATCCCAACCCATGAAATTATTAAATTATTGAGTAAGTAGGTAGTTCTGGTGAATCTGTGATCTTCATTAATTATCTTCACCAAATGGTGCTTTTCAAGAGCAAATGTACGAGTTACCATATGCTATTTATACATACAAAATACCCAAATCGCTATAGGTGTACCTAAAATATTTGAAGATTTCCCTCAATTTCTCCAGGACCCCATCATCAGATTCTAACCTGATGACAGTAAGCCTACTCCAGAAGTATGCCCTATCAAACCAAAAACGAATTTTCCAGATCGGTTAATAAATGACGGAGTTCTGAGGTAACTAGCATAAATAATAATTATAAACTGGCGCGCATAATGTCAAAAGATATTGTTTTGACATTGCTTGCGCGTCTAATACGCTTGATGTCACCCGAAAACAATTTGAGAAATAGACTAAAGGTCGAATTTGTTACAAATTTATGAATCGCATAACGCCTTACCTATACTTTTCTAATTTATTTTATAACTTAATAATTACTAATATCTCGTAATATTCTTTAAGTATGTAGTTCAAAGTTTCTTAACAGATGTAACAGATAGAAGTCCCGCATTGAAATATACTAATATCCTTTTTACTTTGTTTATTGAGTAAGGTAAAAATACTAAAGCGCCACAATCGTCGATTCCTGCTATAAGATTATTTACTAACAAACATGACTTCACATGATTTCAAAAGAGAAAAAATACTAAATTACTACAACTGACGGTTATTGCGTAAACGTTATTGACTAAAATACATTTCATTTAGTATGTACTACAAGCGAAATTTACATAATCACCACCGAGTATCCTCAGTTATGTTATCTAAAATTACTAATAAAGCTTGAAACTGCTAGATACAGCAAGCACAATACTTAACCGCCAACTATTCAAAAATATGTCTAAATGAGTCGGATGTTAGTAAAAAATCCTAAGAAATTATTGAAATTTTGACCCAATTTTCACTACTAAAGCGCCAAAAACATGCTCCGATCGCTACGAGACCCAGACCAAACGACGCAGGAAAAAAAAAGCAGTCGTACTGTATATACCACGTGTCCCAAAACTCAACGATAAGCCGGCACCAGAGGATGGAGCTGCTTATGATTAGTCGAGAAAAAATAAGGAAAAAAATATATCTTTTCCTTATTGGTATTGGTATTGGTAGTATCTTGACGTGTAAAAGTGCCCGAGCGGCCTACTTACTAAATAAATTTCTTTTATCTTTTTTATCTTTTTTATTTTTTCTCGACTAATCATAAGCAGCTCCATCCTCTGGTGCCGGCTTATCGTTGAGTTTTGGGACACGTTGTATAACTCATTTTGACCAAAATGGCGCTTTAGTAGTTTTGCCTTCCCAGCGACGAAATAATTTAAGGAATGTGTTAAAAATGATGAGTGTAAGTATATGTGTGAAAAAGGAGGTGCCGGCATGATTTGGACGTGTTTCAATTGGCACAACAGGGATGAATGGCGAAAAAGAGGGGAGGCCTTTGATCTGCATTGAGATAGGTACTAGTACAGGGCAATAAAAAGCCCTCGAGGAGTATCAAGCTCAAAAGAGCAATAATCTCAATGGTGCACAGGGCGCACACCCCCCCCCCCCCCCCCGCCCAATCTCCTCGACGCTCGCTCCCGCTGGCGCAGGAGTGCTCATATAATTCACGCGCCCTTTTACTTCTACAAAACGAACGAATAGCTCCGCATAAAGTCAAGAGCGCGATGGTTTTCGCTGTGTTTGGCTGAAGCCTCTCGCGGCTAATTGGCGCTCGGCACGCAGCGCATATTCCAATGTGATGAAACCGGGAAAACTGTGTCAAGATCTGAGTTTTGAGCGCTGCAGCGTCCGCGATTTTACATATATTGATGTACATCCATATCATAACTTCAATATAATATGTTCAGAAGCGATCAGCAAATGCCCTATATTAAGCAACCTGTATCTGTATTTGTACTTTAATGTTAATATTAAAGTGTTACATGTCATTAAAGTATCGGTTATCGCTGTAGTTGCATCTTAATGTTCATCTATAACTATTTCATCATCGCAAGACTGTCGGCTTTCAAATGTAAAGGATTTAATTTTCACGCCAAATCTGCATAAAGTATTGTTTTTTTGTATGACATGGAGAAGACAAACGACGAAACTGATGGTAAGTGGAGTCTATGACCCATAGACATTTGCTTTCTCAAGACTTCAACCTAAAGACTGTTATCTTAAGGCCACAAAACGCGTTGCCAATTCTGAGGACTAAGGCCCTCCGCACATGGCGTCGTATTGTAAGCGTATCGTAAGCCTATCGTAACGCCCGTAGTACAAGAGTGATACGACCACGTACATCTTTAACTCTACGATAGTCGTAGCATATTAGCGTAAAAAATCAAGATGTACGTGCTCGTATTGCTCTCGTACTACGTGCGTTACGATACGCTTACGATACGACGCCGAGTGTGGAAGGCCTAAGACGGAATGCCGCTATGCTATAATTTAATCAATTGTCTTATCCCCTTAGCGGAACACAACAATGTAAACTCTGCTACTTGGCGGTACTTTAAAGGATAATATAGTGGTAGTAATACGGATGCACAAGTTTAGGACTTTTATATGATTTTGTTTACGAGAGTAGGCTGAGGTAGTGAGGCTGCCCGGGTGGGTACTTTTAGGTTCAAGTAGAGAATCTACCAACGCTTCTCAAGAGGAGACCGGATACAGAGTCAGCCATTTTTCAAATATTGTTTTTTTAAACAATGAAAACTGACGAGTAAACGATCATACTACACGACCATGTGGAAAAAAGGCTGCATGTGAGCTTTAGGATTTTTGGCGGAGGTATGTTAATAAATATTTTTGGATTTGTATGAATTGCTGCCAATCACACCTGAGATAGTGCGTTATCTTTTCTCCAAATAATTAAAGGGGTTTGGATAAAAGTGTTGTCATTTGTAAAATTCATACATTTTCAAGGTGAGCGGCCATTCGTAAAAGTGGCAAATTATGATAGAATTATTAAAAATAAACATATTTTATTATGTAATGTAAACTCTTAAGTGCATCGGAGCCGAGATATTTAAATATTCATACTTGGGCGTACTTTTGTACTAAAAACTGAACATTTAAATCTTTAAAATCTCCGCTCCGATATTATTTAACGCCATAAATTATATATATCTATATGTATTTAGAGGTCCTCTAAATAACTATATAAGAATCATCCGTGGCCGCTGAAAAAAAAATGACAATATTCTTCAAACAAATTTACCCAATGCCCTTTGGTTTGCTTGCAGCTTACAAAGTCACAAACTTAAACAAAGAAGTATCGCTAGATGCTTAGCAACCGTCACCTGCGTCAATACCACGCCACGAACTCGGCTGAGGCTGCCGCCACAAATACCGATCATAATTATTATTAATTTGTTTAAACCGGAGCGAAGCGGGGCGGACGCTAGTTTTGAACAGTTTAAGGATTTTGAAGCTCGTGTAATAAATAACTTTCAAAACACATTTAGCCGTGATATACCTCACCAGATTTTAGGAATGAATTGCCTGAATTTGTATGGACCATTACCCGCATTTCTTGTCGAGAGAGAATGAATCCGGTGCATTTGTCTCGCACCACCGCAGCGCAGCTTTGCGTTTGCGCTAGTTAATGTTGGAACATTACACGGAGCTCCACCGGGAGCGGGGCGGGAGCGGGAGCGGAGCTGGCTCAACGCGATGGCTTAGCTCTAGCTATTAGTCGTAGAGGTCGTAAAGGTGTCGCCACACTATCGGCGCCGAATTGCATTTTGGTGAAGTTATGTCCTATTCTATTGGTTCCTGAGTCGTGCATTTTTGCTATGTTGGTACTTATTTGAGTATGTATTTCTCTACATAAATATTTTTATCGTTACAAGTCTAGAGCTTAAAGATTTAAGCCAATATGTGTAACATTGTCCCGTGATATTTACGAGTATTTATTTACTGTAGGTATCCAATATTATTAACGGCACAGATCCATATTGTAGGGACGTTAAGTATTGTCGGGTTAGCAAGGCAGGGCATCTATTTTACATTGTATTAGCCCATATTGCTTCGTGATATCATATTGTTAATGATATGACTCTTATTCACTTGACAAGTTGTCTGCAGGTCAGGAGTGTAGTTAGATATAGTTTTGTGCTGATTTTTCGTCCATCGTGTTTTGGACGCGTGTTACGATGACAAAAGGAAACCTTCTCAAAACTTTTTTTATAAATTATCTGCATAAAATACATTCAGTAACACCATTACGATATTATGAACGTCTTTATACATTATTTTATCTCTTACACAGAACTAAAAGCAAACACAAGTTATTAAAAAAGTTTTATCTATGTACACTCATATCATAAGTCCTCTATTATGCGTTCAAAACCCGTAGGCAAATTACGATACAGCTGTCATCGCTGTCACCTACTACCACAGGACAGGTAGGTAATGCTGGTCATTGGCCTTTCGGCTTCTGAACCCATCTTAGAGTACTTATAATATGTGTGTAGATAAAGTATTGTACGAGACTCTGCGTAATTAGCATTACACAACCGTCACGTGAACTACTATTACGTAATTAAAAAAATCATTAAATTTTATGAGAAGCTTCCTGAACAAGCTGGTACCCGTACATAAAAAGCATATGTAACACTCATATTACCCCTTGTAGGCTCGAGTGTGGTTCCAACCTGAAGCGAGCCCGCTCATATCGTACCTGGAAGCTGTTCCTAGCTTCCGCTCCGAGCGTGGAGTGCGTGCGTTCATACGGGCGCGCGATACCCGGGCGGTTCCGACGCGATAACCGAGCGGTTCCGGCACGATAGCGCGGAGGCGGCGTGGCTTCCGTACGGGATAACCTTTATGACTTTTACACGCTGCGTTATTGTCACATACGTAAGGGATACAGCTACACTAGGGTTTGCAGTCCCGTAACACATTGTATATTATACGAGTATAATTATCTCGCTTACTTATCTTTATTTTCACAAGACGATCGTCAAAACCCTTTCACCTTCCTCAATAATATAAGCATAGTGTTTTGTAGATTTCATGCCAATTTGCTATCTTTTTCAAAACCAAATTTTAACCTTATTCTTATCGATTCAGGAATACTGTTTAAACAAGCAAATATTATAGATAGAGCATTGCAACACGGACGCCAGAATGACGTCCGACAATGACGCCGGACGAGGGTGGGGCCCGCGGGGCCCGTGTCAAACGGGGATTATCTCACGGCGAGCGGGCAATTAGAGAATCGACAGCGACCGCCGGCCCTGGTTTGTTGTGGTGTTGTATGAACGGGTTGCTCTTGTTTAGATATTCGGGATGGAAGACGAAGTTAATATCGAACGAACAAAAATAAAACGCAAGCTTTAGAAACCTAAGCACGTTTCGATATTGCCGTCTATGTATGATAAATACCCATGCAATACATATAGAGTACAGTACAACCGATTTGTTAATAGCGATCGACAATCTCCGTTTTTAACCGACATCAAAAAAGGAGGAGGTTCTCAATTCGTCTGTTTTTTTTTAAATGTTTGTTACCTCAGAACTGGGTGAACCGATTTTGATGATTCTTTTTTTATTTGAAACCTGTTGCTTTCCGTTTGGTCCCATTCTTATCAAAATGAATATCTGATGGTGGAATCCATGAGGAATCGACGGAACTCTTCAAAATTTATAGGCACACCTATAGCGATTTTGGTATTTTTAATTGTAACTTGTGTATTTGATCTTGGAAAGCACTATTTGGTGAAGTGGAACTGATGATGAAGACCACAAATGGCCACCGGAACTCCTAAACGGTATATATTTCGAGGGTGGCGACAAGATATTTCGATTAAGATAGTTGAGCGACTATCACGAAGCATATTTAGGTTTAAATATATGACTATGACTTTCCCACGGCTTTGCTTGCGGCGAGATTAAAATGTTCTATTGTTTCTTATTAATTGAGAAGTGGGAGAATAACAGCATAATTGTGATCACTAAAAAGTATAAAATAAAAATAAAAGTTTAAAAAACAAAAACCCGCCTTCAAAAAGCAATTCAATTTCAGTTGGACTGACCTATTTACCTACCATTTTTAGTATTTTTTTGCTTTTTGAAGGCGGGTTTTTGTTTTTTAATTCTATAAAACGTCAGTGACAAACATACTGTCAGTTGCGAGTACAAGTGTGATATAGCTAGCCGAAACCTATTAAGCAGCTGGGAGTGCTGTACTTAAATATTTGTTTATTTTCCCAATGACACTCGCGACACTAAAACATTTTAACTAACTTGTGAATCGAAATTGGGCAATAGTACAAAGAAACATCACGCTCCATCTTCATGAATCGGGTAGGAAAAAAAAGGTTCACGTGATTAGCGAGCTAGCTTTATGCAACTCAACGACTTCATTAACATACGCCGTGTGGCGAAAATACAAATGGTAGTAAAGCTTAATCAGGATTTAACTACAGCTGTTACACCCGATAACACCCGCGAAAGTTGTAGGTAGTTTAGAATCAGCGAACAGTCTTGTTGCAACTCTTCTCAATATTTAACAGTAGCTTAGTAGCATGCGTGTTAATTATGATTCGCTATTAAGTTGTATAACTGAGTTTATTTGCTACGTAAACATAATTTCGATTCTGACTGATTACATAGGTGTATGTATGCTGTTAGCACCAAGTCGGTGGGATCCTCAAGTGCAGTTCAGAGCTGCGAGCTTATGAGACTGGAATGTTTTTACTAGTTCCATTATCCTTTGACGACGCTTAAGAGTCCCGCGTTCTTGTTAGCAATGCTAATGCGTACACCCGAACAAGGCGCGGCACTCAGCCACTCCAGTCCCAGCCAGCTTTACCTACTCCTCCGTGGCGGTTGGCGGCTTGATTGGCCATTAGTCTGACTCCTGGCAAATAACCGCTGTTGAATTTTCGGGATGATTGTTTATCAGCCCTACGCGTGAAGTCGAAAGGTTTTCTCAACATTGTTTGTATATCACTTTGGCTTTATATTATTGCATCAATTTTATAAAATAGGGTGTCATCTAATTTGTAAAGAATTTGCGAGCGCTAACGACTTATAAAACAGTATAATAATATATGTGTAGATGTATCAGACTTGGCGCCTGTTAGGTTATAGTTTTTGGGGTTCCGTAGTCAACAAGGAACCCTTATAGTTTCGCCTTGTACCTCCTATCAGCCCAATGGAACCCTGACCCACCATAAAACGGTGTCAGTGTGTGTGTCGGTGTGTGAACAAATAAATTATTAAAAAACAGTGACGTTATGACTCAAGTCGTAACAAGGCCAATTGTTTTATAATGTCACTGTTACACCGTTCTATGGTGGGTAGGTACGTCTGAGCATCTGTCCGCGGTTGCAAAATTTGTAAGTTAAAATTTTGAAAAAAAAAAGTAACAGCGTTGGAAACATACACTGAGCATTGTCATTATTGTGGACCACGATGGTATCTTGAAAGGTACAACTTTAGTTCACTTCTTCCTGTTTGTTTCTCCAATAATGTTTAAATAAATGAATAAATAGTTATGATAGGCGCACGAGTGTGGGGAAGGACCGGAGGGAGTACGTAATATTATAAGGTACGTAATTATTACATAATAGTATTATAGCGAGTTGATTAATACCTAGTCTCGACTAGCAGGCAAGTTGTCTCGTGGCAAAACAGCACGCCTGCTTGATTGGAGCGAGCGCTACTCGACTCGACGCGTGACGGAGTCGAGTGGCTTGTGTTCAAGTGGCTGTGTAGAAGCTAGGCAAGTCGCGTGCTACGAGCAACTTGCCAAACTACTAGACAGGAACGAGGGTAAGTGCTGCAGGAATACTATGCCTTTTCAAACAATATATTTACGTCTCGACTTTACATTTAAACGTTTACCATATTATGAGTTACAATTACCGTACATGCTAGTGAGTCGAATGCTCTGTTCATCACAATATTCTTATAGAATGCGAAGTAACTGTGACTCATGGTAAGGGTACTGCAGTCCCAAGTTTTTGAGGCCATGAAAAAACATAGTGCGCACAAATTCAACGATTTATACCTGCCAGCAATATCTATACGGCTGGCTTTAAAACTGACGCTCATTAGATAGTATCAGTTTTAAAATGGCAGTTTGAGATCGACCGACCGCCTTTACATATAGTGATGTTGATCGCAACGCCACCTGCCGGCCTCCTTAAATGTTCAGCGTAAGTAATTGGCCGTGAGGCGTCGGATTATCCGGCCATCGCCGCGCGCTTCACACTTGCAATTCAACGAAATCGTTAAGTCAATATCAGCCTGACTGATAGTTTTTGTTCTTTTTTTATTGGTTAAATAAGAAAACATACCATCTAACAAAAATAAAACCCATCTGTGCAAAACCTAGGGAAGGTTTATTTGCCGATGGGGAGTTTGAAAATCTTTGTTGAACTTAGATAATAACCTCATGTTGAAATTATTTCTCCGATTTGATTCGAAAAAGTACGCCTAGGTCGGCCCCTTCCTAAGTACCCGAAACCGACGTACATGCATGACTCGATGTATGAATGTGGAAGAAGCGAAAGAGATTTGACAAGATCGTAGCAGGTGGAAAGAAGTGGTCTCTGCCTATGCCTACCCCTCTGGGAAACAGGCGTGATTTAATGTATGTAATGTTAAGATTAGTGTAAGCAGAGCGAGGTATCCCAACGTAATTAAAATAAACAAAGCCATATCACACCTCCCGAGGACAATAGGTACTAGCTCGTGCTGCAAGTGATACGAGCGACTGACAGCGCAATATTGGCCAGCGGACTGGCCCCCGTAGTCTGTGTTGGCCTTTTTCCACCCGTCAC
This sequence comes from Acleris literana, assembly GCA_946894065.1. Lineage (NCBI taxonomy): Eukaryota > Metazoa > Arthropoda > Insecta > Lepidoptera > Tortricidae > Acleris > Acleris literana. The sequence goes on along the minus strand of OX335688.1, from coordinate 153,960 downwards.
GTTAACCCAGCGCGCGGGTGAGACACCTGCCGCTGTTTTAATTCCAAATACAAATACAAAATGTGAATGAATCAATAACGGGATATTGACAGAGTGGTAAGATGAGATGGGTCAGTACGGGCGCTACTAGGATCCATGTAGCGCTGGCTCCGGCAAAAACTTTCAAACTGGCATCCAGTGCTCATATTTTCATCCCTCGCTTGCACTTTATATTTATTAAGATATATTTTTTTGATGCCATTAAGCGTACTTACTCCATTTGTACTTGTTTTTGTGTCTTAAAGATTAAATACATAAATAAATTATAAATTAAGGTTAATTTCGTTTTTTTTTATCCTAAGTCATCACCTTGTCCCTTGACTGTCTTCGTTACTGTCGGACTAACGCGACTCGTTACATGTCATTAACGAGTAAATCCATTAGTAAGTTATAGCAGGCGAGTAGGTCGCCCGGTTAGCTGCAGATAGTAACTGGCGGTTGGTTGTTGCAGGCGAGTGGCGTGGCGAGCGGCGGCTGCTGGACATCACGCGCGACAAGCCCGTGAAGCTGTGCGTACGCGTCGCCGTGCCCGTGCGCGACCACCCAAAGGTCAGTCAACGCCAGGAGCGAACCTTGTGTGTTCTCTGTACCATTCGAAGACGACGCAGTTAGCCTAGCTGAGCCTCTATTCTAGGCGGTAATAACTTTAACAAAAAGCAAGCTTTCAAAACCCGACTGTTGCTAACCAACTTTAAATCGTTATAAATCCTAAATGATCATTCAAAATGAAAAATGATGAAAGAAACCTAAAGATTATTTTAAAATCCCTATTCAATGATACCCCACTTGTCATACCGGGTCGACTTTTTTTGGCGCAATATTGCGTCTGGTTGCCGCCATATTGAATTTTGATTACTGTCATATCTTCAGTGACACTCACCAGATTAAGACAAATCGATTGACATAAGAATCATCAAAATCGGACTACGGGTTTAGTTTTTATAGTGACACAAAGGAACAAACATACATATAAAGGCTGTGAAACACACCTCCTCCTTCGGCAGTCGGGTAATAATAAAAACGATATCGAATTTGACCTGTTGTTTTTAACTCAGCCGCCATTACTGTCAAGTAAATAAGAGCTATCAAAACGTTGACAATACGATAACAGCTCAAAGACGATATGGTTTAAAATTTTTGGGTTGTCATAAAATATGAGTAATTAGGGCAATTAATTTTGATGCATTAGGAACAATAAAACATGGGAAATATTTTCATCAAGACCTTAGGGAAACTTACTGACTCGAAACTACAAGTAATCATAATCATACAAACCCTGTTGGCCTATTTAAATACTTACAACTTGTAGCCAATCACTGTCAGGTATTAAATCTAATGCCTAAGTCGGGAGCAGGAAGCTAATAATACTAATCGCGTCTCGCTCTTTCCTTGGAGATTTTCTTTGAAAAATGACTAGATCTTTCGTAAACGGGCGAGTTTATGTAAACGAGAGCCATTATCGAGTAGCGGCTGATGCCCAATTTGCGTCGGGCAGCCATCCGTCTCGCCGCCAGAGCAGCGCCGGCTTGCTCGTTCAACATTGTGTACAGACAAAGTAACAAATTTCAGAGCCTCTATTAAACACCAAATCGTTTTTGACCTGTTATCGTATGGTCAACGTCTTAATAGCATTTATTTATTTGACAGTATGGCGGCCGAGTTAGAAACAATACCATAACAGGTTAAATACGCATTTGTTAGTCCTTTACCTCAAAAGCATAAATTCCTTGTAGCGATTCACACTTATGGAATTTGACTTGGCGAGTCATTTTAACGTAGTTCCATAGTGACATTGAAATTCATTTGTTTGACAATTACAGCGTTGTAAATAATATCAGATAACTTGCCTTATAGTGATCCCTCGAGGAATCGGCACAACCCCTGGGGCTGCTCCCAAATCGAAATTCAATATCAAGTTAGTCTGGTCCTTTTCGCTCCATCATCGCTAGTAACTAACAGTAGCGTGAAGGAAGACAGATCTTTTAAGGATTCGTATATGCTTCGGAGTGACCCAACTGAATTGGAGGAATAGGAATATCCAAAAACGTTCGAGTACGCAATTTAATATTCACGCACGTACAGCGACTTACTTAGTCCTACCGTGACTGAATCACGCGCAAACGGTCGGACACACTCCCCGGGTATGAGCACTACGGCCCCTTTGTCGTGGAAAGAGAGCTTCGCCTACTGGAACAGCTGGTCTATTCCCATATTTTGGAGAAAAAAAAAGTTGCCACTGGGAATAACTGGGAAGATATAATTCCCATTTGTTACTACTGGGGACAACTGGGAAGAAATCATACCCTTGCAAGAAGTTCAAAATTACACGATTTTTAACACATACTAAAACTATAAAACGGAGGGCTATTCCCTAACGCACTTTGAAAATCAAAGGCTTGTCTGCATGCAAAATGAAAACAATTGATCCACTTTGAAGCCTATGGCGATTGCGATTGCGTTAGGCGTATAATAGCGACGCAGGTCTTTATAGCGTAATCAATTAAACATTTACCTCGACGTTTCGAGTGTTACGCGCTCTGCTCGCGACCGCGGCTGCTGTAACACAGTGGCAACTTCGAGGTCAATGTTTATTTTACGGCGCGATTAAGTCCCGTTTTATAGTTTCAGTATCATACCCAATCGTCCCCGGTGGTGACAAATGGGAATTATAAATCCCATTTGTTACTCCCAATCAATCATTTTAAATGTAGGATTTTGATTTATTGCGTTTGTTATTTAAAATTGGAAAATTTGAAACATTTTCATAAAAACACCATTATTTCCATTGGGAACAAATAGGAATGATTTTTTCCCCACTTTTATCTCCATTAGGGGCTAAAGGGTGAAAAGAAATGTGAATAGCCCCAACAGCGAGGCGTGTCGGATAATGTATTCAAATAAAAATATATTTAGACGAGTTCTAACTATAGCAAAATAAACCCTGACGAGGGCTTGCTAAATCCTCGGGTAGCATGAACCGGTTGTCATGTTAAAAGGAATCGCTGAAATATTAAAATATTATTTTAGATAAGTCTTGGTGAGTTGTCGGAACCTTTTCGGCCCCTATTAGTTCCGCGCAACGTGCCGCGGACCGTCGTGAGATGTGCCGCGGACGGACGGACAGCGGCCCGGCCGCCACACGGGAAAATACAATAGAGTCCAGATCTAATCCGAAAGAGAAAACGCACTAGAAAGTTTTGACTGAGACTCAAATCAATGTTTCAAGACTGCAATCCTAAGACTGCAAATGAGTTGCCAACTCTGAGAACGAAGAACCAAGCACCGACTTCTTTTTTGACAATCGTACACAAATCAATCTATTCCCAAACTAAACTCTAGGCTTGTACTATGGGCACTAGACAACCATATAAATACCTATATAGGAAAATAAATAAATACTTAAATACCTGCATAGAGAACATCTAAGACTCATTTAATTTAATCACACAAATATTTACCCATACCGGGAATCGAACCCGCGGGTCCGCTAGCTTCATAGGTATAGGGTCACTACCAACAGTACCAACAAGACCAACGCGTCGTCAATTGGCTTCAATAACGTGTGACGGTGTACGCGGACGCACACTGCGACAATGCCGAGTCCTGTGAGGGCTCGACTTAAATACCTCTAGTTCAGGGATCCTAGTAGGAGTTTCACGGAAACAACGGAAGTTTTACCCAAACCAACACCTTTAATATTAATAATATGTCACACAACACAATTCACTTAACCTAAATCACTTCGTGAAGACACGTATGGGAGTGAAGCTCCTGAATAACGGGGTTTGGCGTGATGCGCCGTAACGGGAGAAAGACGGTTCTTTTAATCGCGGATGGAGTGAAGCTCCTAAGTCTGAGGTTTAGGCGTGATGCGCCGGGACAGGTAGGTGGAGGGGTTTTCCCAAATCGCGGATGGAGTGAGGCTCCTTAATAGTATCTGACACTGCTAGCCTAAGCGCCCTCAGTCACAGTTCCAACGGGACGATAATCCCCGAGCCGCTGAATACACTAGACCTAGGGAGATCAGGGGTTTGGTGTAGATACTTTTCCAAAATAAGTACGGTAAGGTTCCAAAGCCAACGGGACGATAATCCCCGAGCCGCTGTCGCTGTTTGGACCTGATTTGGGAACGGGATTTCGGAGTAGGACAAGGATAGACACTTCGACAGTTAGATCTGAAGATAGGGATGCAGCGGGACGATATTCCTCGAGCCGCCAGCGATCCGCACCCTCTGTGAGCACACCGCGAAGTGTCCCTGCCGCTCCTGCGCAGGGCGTTATATAGGCGTGCGGGGTGCGGTGCGCGGCGCGGGGGCGGTACTACAGTATGGAGAGGCGGCCGCGTCGATTTGTGACGTCACGCTGGCCTACGTGATCTCGGGCACGCAGGCTGCGCTCCGCGTCAGCCCGTGACGTCACACTCCCTCCCTGGTTACGGAGATTTTTACCTGTGTAAAAATCACCAAAATAAGACACAAGTTAGTTTAATACAATGGTTAGGTCTTGCACCTTTGTTTGTCGGTTATGGTGTCAAGAATGGTCACGGTCACGGGTCATCTTGTGTTCCGGTTTAAAAAAATTATACTAAACTGGTTATAGATTTGCAATTACAGTTTGTTCTTCTTATGGTTTTGATAAAGTAAGAACCGGTTCCGGTTGTTCGGTTTCCGGTTTTTCTGGTTTTGGTTAATGTTTTCTTACGGATTTGATTAAAAAACCGGTTTCGGTTTTACGGTTTTGGTGTTCCGGTTAAAGTTAATGTTTTCTTACGGATTTGATTAATTAAGAAAAAAAAAATTAACCGGTTTCGGTTTTACGGTTTTGGTGTTCCGGTTAAAGTTAATGTTTTCTTACGGATTTGATTAATTAAGAATACCCGTTTTCGGTTTTTTCGGTTACGGTTTATGTTCCGTTTTGGATTTTTAAACCGGTTTCGGTTTTACGATTTCGGTTTTATGTTTTCGGTTTATATTTCTTCTCTGTTCGGGCTTTCTTCTTCTTCCTTTTCTTCCGGAATATTTCCCTGACATGACTGATATGTTGTTCTATAGTTGGGCTACAAACTATTATATCGTCTAAGTATACATATGCGTATGGTTCCATTTCTGGCCCTATTACCATATCCAGTAGTAGCCTTTGAAATGTCGCTCCGCTTGAATGTAACCCGAACGGTAATACTTTGAATTGGTATAGCCCTCTCCCTGGGACTGTGAACGCTGTTACTGGTTTACTTTCTTCTGCGAGTTTAACATTCCAGTAACCGTTTTTTAAATCAAATTTGGAAAAGTATTTTGCATTCCTCAGTTTTTCTAATGTATCATCTATTTGTGGTAACGGATATGCGTCTTTTTCGTAAATCTCGTTTATTTTCCTAAAATCTATACAAAATCTTGTTTCCCCATTTTCTTTTTTAACTAATACCACCGGTGAGCTATACGGGCTGTTTGATTTTTCTATAATTCCCTGTTCTAGCATTGTTTTTACTTTTTCATCTATTATTTGTTGTTGTTTCGGGTTCCTCGGATAATATTTTTGTTTTATCGGTTGGCTATGCTTTAATTTGATTTTATGTTCGACCCATGTGTTACCTTTCGGGCTTTCCTCACATTTTTTAAATTCTTCTTCAATAATTTCCTTAAATTTTCCGTTTGCTTCTTCTTCTATTGTATTTAATGATTGATGTTGTTCCTCTTGTATTGTCTCGGTATCGGTGACTTCGGTATCATTTTTTGTTTTCTGAGTGTGCCATTGAATTGTCATCCCGATCCTTTTCAGTATATCCATTCCAATGATGCACGAGGTTGCTTGCGGTAATACTCTGAGGCGGTGTATTATGCTTTTGCCGTTGATTTTTATATTAGCTTGGATGTAGTTACATATTGTTACTGTATTTCCATTGGCCAATATTATGTTGCGAGTTTTCTTCTCGCCGGTTGCTCCTTTACGTAAGCACTCTCTGTATATCTGTTCGTTGATATACGAATTGGTTGAGCCTGTGTCTATGAGACTTTTATAGCTGCTTCCCATTATCTTAACCTCGGTAAACATACGGTTGTCTTCCCTCGGTGTTTCGGTTGTGGAACCTATTCGTCCCTCGGTTCCATTTTTCTTATATTTCCTGCAGCAATGTATGCTTAACACTCCTGTTTTACCACACTGGCTGCAGAATAATTGTTTTCTGCTGTAGCATTCTCGCGACACGTGACCTGATTTCCCACAATTCCAACAGCATTTGCCTGGGTTATAATTGGGGCTTATCTGTGATGTCATCCCCTGTTTATTCTGTGGGCCTCGTACCTTATTGTTGTTCGATGGACCTGGTCTCTGGCTTATTTGTGGTTGTTGGAAATTTGTGCGTTGCTGCATTACTTTATACTTTTCCTTTTGTATGTTTTCGAATTCTCCTGCTAGCTGGATTAGCTCGGATATGTCGTCGAAGTCGTTTCTTTTTATATATAATTTATAATTCGGATGCATGTTCTCGTATATTCTATACATTTTATCTTGTTGAGAAATGTTTCCATGTTTTCTCATTAATGTTTGGAGGTCTGTGGTGTATTCCACTAAAGTTTCTCTAAATTTTTGCTTCCGGCTCATTATTTTTTCTAAAAGGTTTTCTGTGTAATTTGCTGGGAAAAAGTATATCTTGAAGAGTTTTTCGTAGTCTTCCCATTCTTTCCACGTTTTTTTTATTTATTATTTCGGTACCAAGCAAGAGCCTTGCCTTTTAGTAAACGTGGTAATACTGTCAATAGCTCGGTTTTACTTATTTTGTCTGCTAGACTTAACTCTTCGATTCTTTCCATAAATTCTACTGCATCGGATGTAATGTCGAACCAAATTTGCCATTTATTGATTATTTTTGATATGTCCCTACTGATTTCCGTTTTTTCTTGTTCGTCCGGCATTGTGTTATTTGTTTCGTTGGAACTTCCCTGACTAGGAATTTCTTGGTTTTTTATGTATTCGGCTAAATTCTTTCTTAATTGTTCTACGGTTAGATTTTCGGTTGGCAAGTCCCTATCTTGTGATTCTTTAATTATTTCGGATTTTTTTTACTCGTATATCCACCACGTCGGCATTTAACAAAGTCGTTATTTATTTTATTTTATTTTATCGGTTTTTGTACGGTTCGGTCGGTAATTTACCCGGGATTATTTTTATCGATGTTTTGTACGGTACGGTCGGTAATGTTCCCGGGATTATTTTTACTTCTTTTATAGCAAGAAGACGGATTTTTACGGTACGGTCGGTAATATACCCGGGGTTATTTTTACTTCTTTTACGGCAAGAAGACGGATTTTTACGGTACGGTCGGTAATATACCCGGGGTTATTTTTACTTCTTTTACGGCAAGAAGACGGATTTTCTACGGTACGGTCGGTAATATACCCGGGGTTATTTTTACTTCTTTTATGGCAAGAAGACGGATTTTTACGGTACGGTCGGTAATATACCCGGGGTTATTTTTACTTCTTTTACAGCAAGAAGACGGATTTTCACGGTACGGTCGGTAATATACCCGGGTTTATTTTTACTTCTTTTATGGCAAGAAGACGGATTTTACGGTACGGTCGGTAATATACCCGGGGTTATTTTTACTTCTTTTACGGCAAGAAGACGGAATTTTACGTTACTTGAACGGATTTTTACGGTAATTTCTTTTACGCGGTTTTGTTTTTTCCTTTTTAGGATCCTAGAACCTGGGCTAGAGACTCTGAAAGTGAGTTATTTCGTTGGGCGCCAATGTGACGGTGTACGCGGACGCACACTGCGACAATGCCGAGTCCTGTGAGGGCTCGACTTAAATACCTCTAGTTCAGGGATCCTAGTAGGAGTTTCACGGAAACAACGGAAGTTTTACCCAAACCAACACCTTTAATATTAATAATATGTCACACAACACAATTCACTTAACCTAAATCACTTCGTGAAGACACGTATGGGAGTGAAGCTCCTGAATAACGGGGTTTGGCGTGATGCGCCGTAACGGGAGAAAGACGGTTCTTTTAATCGCGGATGGAGTGAAGCTCCTAAGTCTGAGGTTTAGGCGTGATGCGCCGGGACAGGTAGGTGGAGGGGTTTTCCCAAATCGCGGATGGAGTGAGGCTCCTTAATAGTATCTGACACTGCTAGCCTAAGCGCCCTCAGTCACAGTTCCAACGGGACGATAATCCCCGAGCCGCTGAATACACTAGACCTAGGGAGATCAGGGGTTTGGTGTAGATACTTTTCCAAAATAAGTACGGTAAGGTTCCAAAGCCAACGGGACGATAATCCCCGAGCCGCTGTCGCTGTTTGGACCTGATTTGGGAACGGGATTTCGGAGTAGGACAAGGATAGACACTTCGACAGTTAGATCTGAAGATAGGGATGCAGCGGGACGATATTCCTCGAGCCGCCAGCGATCCGCACCCTCTGTGAGCACACCGCGAAGTGTCCCTGCCGCTCCTGCGCAGGGCGTTATATAGGCGTGCGGGGTGCGGTGCGCGGCGCGGGGGCGGTACTACAGTATGGAGAGGCGGCCGCGTCGATTTGTGACGTCACGCTGGCCTACGTGATCTCGGGCACGCAGGCTGCGCTCCGCGTCAGCCCGTGACGTCACAAACGCTATGCTGTGGTTAAATTTTTTGGCTAAAAAACTAACTATATTAAAATAATATTGACCAAAGTTTATTTACACTTGCCAAAAAACAACGAGCCCACACAACCCAACCAATAAATGTCATCGTTAAAACATACTGTAATTTACATAGAACCACGTTGTGACCGAACCGCCCAACACCGCGATCGTGATGAATATTATTCTGCACATAATAATAGCCCATTTTAATGTTTTATACAAATTAACCCATCAATTATTGCATATCGTACCGTGGATAGTTAATAAAGTGTATTTGTTTGTATTAGTAGCACTCGCAGCGGGCCGGCACTCCGGCCGCGGGCGAGCGCGCGCGCTGTGTGCCGAGCTCTCGACGCCGGCCCCGTGTGTGCCGTGTGCTGCGCTATTAGCACTATTACAACGCCACGCGCTGCCTTCTGTGTCCCGGCGGCAGCGCTCAAGTGGCTTAGGGCACAGTGATATTTATTGTCATTGGTTGTTTTTTTAGTACTTAAATAATAAGTACGGCAAAAGGTAAAAATATCTAACCTATGCCCATTATGTAACCCATCGACTTTATTTCCTTAAAAAAACGCTGTCCCAAAAGGGTTATCAAACGAATCGAACAATATCCACACAGAAAAGTTAAATACACTGGCCCGCAAAACTAAGTATCACGCTTTTAATACTAGCCAGTATTAAAAGTGTGATACTTAGTTTTGTGGGCCAGTGTAGTCCAGGTTAACATTAAATTAATAAAACTTGGGATTTTCCTGAGGTTGTGTCAAAATCCCAATTTTGAAGTAATGTTTGATATTATTGGTTCGGTTAGGTTTAGTTTTAGTAAACTTTTAAACTTGTTGTCAATGTTAATAAAACCGTAGGTAACTTAAATATGTTTGGAAAATGAAAACTAACACGATTTACAACAAAAAGAACAAAACAGGAAATTTCATTTAATTTAATATTTCAAGATGGCGCCCATAATTTTGATTTCTACCGTCGTCATGTCGTCAAGAATAACCTTGCCGCGCTTCGTGTTTCATTTACCCACGTGTCGTGTGACCGTCCGTTTGTGCCGCCCTTACCTCGTGTTTAAACCATTCGCTTTTCTCGGCAAAATAAAAAAGGCATCCGGTTTTTATTCAACCGACAAATTAATGACGGTACTCTTTAAAACCCCGATATGCCCTGCTGTCTCATTATTCGTTATTATCTGTTGCCGTACAGTCAAGGACTTTAATTGTTATGCCACTATGGAACCCTGTCGCATAACGTTCATCATTAATTTAAGCGTAATTGCTGTCATGTGGTTTAACGCTGTCATTGTGAGAGGGTTCTATAGTGGTATAACAATTAAAGTCCTTGACTGTACCTGGTAATTGGAAGCTTTTAAAACAGCACTAAAACTGAAACTGTTTCTAACTTCATATTTGACACGGTCGAAGATTTATTCTACTAGTAGATCCCCATGAAAATTGACAAACGTTTTATTTATTTCGTTATTGAAGATAAACCAACAGCGACCACAAATACATTAGATACACACATCAATTCAAAAAGCCAATTATTACAGGCTGTTGGTAATACAGCAGCAGATTTGCATAAAGGCATTATTAATAACAACTAAATACAACTACACTCAGGTAATAGGGAAAAAGGGTAAGGATTAAAAACTTAAAAACTGAATGAAGAAATTGCTGCTTGAGTCTGGTTGTTCTTAAGATGTTTAAACGTAACGTAGTTAAGGTTAAACTTCTACCAACTACCGCGAAGTTTTAACTCGTGCAACTGCTTGTGGGTGAAATAAAAATTCAGAGAACGTATCGTACAGGAACCGACGCACTGGAGTTCTCCGAATCGTTTTCTCCTAGTTCTTGGAAAAGGTAAATTAAGACGTCGTTTCCGTAGTTACCTAACATCAAAAGCATTGCAACCGATTCGTAGCAATTTCGCTTCGAATACACCGAATATAGGTAGGTCCTGCAAACTAAGTCTGTTAAAAATAAGCATCGACCGTAATACAATTCTCGTGTTGTCCCGGACGGCCAGCCGTCATATCGACGTCAGTCTGTCCGGCGATTACCGGACGCGCGTCCGGGACTGGCACCGGACGGAGCACTCGGGGGGGCTGCGCGCGATCCGAGACGGTTGCCGGCGAGATTGGATGAGACTTAAATCTATTTTTATTCATATCATTCGATTTACAGGTGCTTCTTTGTGACGTTGGTAGCTTTTATTTTTCATGTTATGCATGTGATAACTCTGATTTTAACGGAAACTTCGTATACGGAAGTCTATATGTTTGATTTTTTACACTATGACTAACTTATAGGTTTACGAGTGTTTTAAAGATTCAAATAAATTTAACTCTTCGTTCGCAAAAATATGCCGCACAAACTCGTTACCAGACAACCTCACTTGTACTTGTCAAAATATGCGTCACTTTTCGGATTTAACCGCAGTCCAGAAAAAAGTAAGCTTTGCCAACTTAACTAAACCAGTAGTCAGTATATTATCGCGAGTAAATGCGACGCGCTCGCCGGAGATAAGTTCAGCACGGGGAAATCTCCGGGGACAGGTTTACGCGAACCGTTCCGGAGAATGGGCTCTATAACCAGCTCTCTCACTTACTCCTCAGCAGTGCTCTTTCTCGAAATGTCGAGATACTTCTCATCAAATGGTATAAATCGGTCGGTTGGTCAATCTATAAGTAGCAAAAGACTTATCTACTATTCCAATATAAACCATATAAATAGATTTGGTCGGGTTTAAATTTGACGCTGGTAAAGATCTTAGCCTTATTGTGCAAAATGTGGTTACAGAATTACCAACAAGTTTTTAGAGTTGTTGGTAATTCTGCAGCTCTGCCTATCCCACTCTGGGAACGAAGGCGTGAGTTTATGTATGTATGTATGTATGTACGTTACATTCGAAATTAGCCACTTAAGTACTAATTTCACCATACGATGTTAAATTTCTGTGTCTGTTCAGTTGTTAATATCGTATGTTGAAATCGGTTCTAAAAATATCAACCTGAAGTAACCTAATCTATCCGCGGTTCGAATATTCTCGTCACTATGTATGCCCGTACAGAGTTTTCGACCCACAACGGCGCGCCCGTCAGTCAAATTATCGTGCAGCACGGTTGCAAGCAGTGGGGAAGGACGTCGATCACTGGAGTTTCTTTCGGCGCTTCTTCTCCGCCATGATAGTCTTGTCCAAAGTGCTAGTAGGTAGATTCCCTCCATAATACCTACTGAGAAGAGAGTGGAGAAGAGCCCTCATGTGGCCAATTGACTAAATTATATTTTGAATACCCGCTTTACCAGCAACACATTTACAACGAAACATGTCGCAGGCGACCGAAGTTTATAGCACGGTCCATACGACCATCGCAACGTGAATGCGCCCTCTTACCTCCCCTCCCTATTTCCCCGCAGTTCAACTTCGTGGGCAAGCTGCTGGGCCCCAAGGGCAACTCGCTGAAGCGGCTGCAGGAGGACACGCTGTGCAAGATGGCCGTGCTCGGCCGTGGCTCCATGAAGGACCGCCAGAAGGTAAACCGATGACACATTAATGCTTACCTGATCATCCAATCGTCAATGTGTAAAGGGGTGGTTTGACATGTTGGTTCGAGTTATCGCTATAGATGGCTAAAGCTAGCCCAGAAACCTTTCCATTCACACACAATGAGGAATCATGATAGGTTATTGTACGTACATAAATAAGACTTAAGTGGACGAGAAGCGTGTATATATTGAACACGTTGCAAGGTAAATTGTGAGTTAAGTTGCTTAATAGAAAAAACCCACGATATAATGGCGACCCCTACTTTTAAAGCTGATTATCTGTTAAGCAGCCTAACCGATTTTCATCTATCCTCGCTAGAAACCTCGATACAACCTTGTTAAAATCGTTCTATCCATTTGAAGGCTTAAACTTATAACACCCCTTTTTTCGTCAGCGTTTAAAAACGTAGGTTAAAAAAAAGTGACATACCCCCTCCATCCACTCACGTCTTGACTGCGAACTACACTGTTCAGCGCTTCCGAACAGTCCAGCTTGTGTGCGTACTAAAGTGGTGGTTGCAGGAGGAGGAGCTGCGCGTGTCGGGCGACCCGAAGTTCTCGCACCTGGCGGAGGAGCTGCACGTGGAGGTGAGCGCCTTCGCCACGCCCGCCGAGGCGCACGCGCGCGTCGCCTACGCGCTCGCCGAGCTGCGCCGCTTCCTCGTGCCCGTGAGTACCGGGCCCGTCTGTCGGGATCATTTATTTATTCAATAACAATTATATTTAAGCTTACAGAATAACACGCCTGCTATTCTAGTTTAGTACAGAAATAAACTTAAGACATTACAGATAGGCAAAACACCCAAAATTACGACTTACTTAGTTGGCATGGCTATTCAGTTCATTTTAGGGCGCACGTAAAGGACAGAGCTATAGAAGTTAAATAGCTCTGTCTTTATCTCTCAGCGTAAACTGAATTGCATAACTGTGTTATGGTGACCTCTCTGATCCCTGTCCCTTAACCATACCAGTCATCACAACAACACAGGTCCCGAAATGAAAAGTTTCTTTAACTACACTCAAGAGCAATGAAAACGGGTCACTTATTCTATGGAAATTCTATACAAAGTGGCCCGCTTTCATTGCTCTTGACTATTATATCTTCCTTGCGCTAGCTAGTCATTACTTTGTAATTATATTTTCGAATCTTAATTTTCATGAGTACTGTACACACTCGCCCCTTTGCTAGGAGGTCTCTTGATCCGTAACCATTCCTCAACCGAGCCAGCATCTGCAGTAGCTCATGGTCACATCCCTAACACCTTCGCCCCAAGCGCTACCGCACGTTACTCAAGCACCTCTAAAACAAAATATCTCTTCTAACTTAAAACTCCAGCAATAATGCCCCTGCCGTATGCGTTGCTTCCCCGTAAGGATATTTTACCGTGCGCCTTTATGCTCTCGACGCATACACATCTATCAACTCCTCTGCGTGAACTAACACGGTAATTGCACTATTAATGAACGTATGGTGCTAGCGGCCAAACCGTCAGCCGTGTGAAGCCGGCCGGAGCTGCGGTCGCCGCCGGGAAACTCGTTTAACTATAAACGCGTCATCGATGAACCCGCTGACCGCAGCACGTGGTGCGAGCGATGTACAGCACACAGATGAGTTAACTTGTTCATACTGCATATGACAGCGATATGGCATAAAGGAAGGCGCGGTAATTTATTAAATTATGCATTCTTACTATTATAACTTGAATCGTTTGGAAATAGATCTCATGTGGACACACATGTGCATGGAACGTTGACTTGTACCTACCCGCCGTGGGACACACGTTGTTTCTACGCGTGGCGCTGTATTTGTGTTGAATAAAACTGCCTCGCGAGACTAAAAGCTATTAGTTGAAGCGATCATGTTAAGACCGTTATTTTTATTCAGTTTGTATAATTTACTGCCAAAAAAGACGACAAGATGTAATTTAGTGTAATTTGTTGCGTCCCTGAGCACAGGCCACAAGGCGCGCGGCGCGTGTGGCGCGTTATTGCGGCGGCCGCGCCGTCTGCGACGAAGCTCATTTGCACTTTGATGGAGACGCCTTCGCCACAACCGCACCCGGCCGCAGCGTCACGAGTCGAGACACTCGCGGTCACGTGACGTGGAGGCAAACTCATACAATCTGACGGCAACAAATTAATGTTCCGCTTCCTATTTATTTTACCGTGAGGTTTTAGTTCGTGTTAGGTTAGGGTAAGCTTAGGGCGCGTACACATTATAGAACGTCCGTTTTTACAGGATCCGTTTTAACGGATCTTTTATAATCCTCTTTCTTACTGGATCCAGAATACTGTTTTGGGTGTGAACTCGCTCATACACATACGCCATCAAATGACGGACCTGTAAAACGGATCGCTATGTGTACGTGCCCTTAGGTAAAACGTTATGGAAACGGCCTTTTGCCGCGTTATTAAAAAAAGTAAACATATTGTCAGTGGAATTACCGTTCTCCATTCGTGATAAAATTATTGTAAATCACGCTTTTTATTCACGGGGAGCCGGGGACCGGGGGTAATACGCGAATGAAACTTTTACGCTTATTAGCCGGTTTATAACCCGGATATAGCCGCATGAGTCATATGTTAAAGGATTCTGCGAAGGGTCGGCGAGTGATAAACAGTTGGGATGGCTTTATGCTCATCAGCTCATACAGAGTATTAGGCTGTCAATTAATTAATTACGCTTTTTATTACAGACTTTATTATAATCGTTGCTTTAAGTTATAGGTTCTATACCTATTTGTATGCGTTGATAAAAGTATGTTAAATTAAAAATGTTGAGGAAATCTGACATGTACTCAATATCCTTCATTTCTTAACCCAATCACTTTCGGCTTGAATAGTAACAAATGCGAGCCAATAAGTCTGCATCTAAACATGTTCCTTATCCCTTCATGTCGTATCGATCGATGGCGAGGAACATTTACACAAATTGCAATAAATAAATACGGCAACAACACGACTACCACTGTCACCCCCTCATTAGAATCAGAGATTATATTAGATATATTTTGGAGCTAATGGAGCGTAGTACCAGTCCTCCAGATGACGCCCCCAAAATGGCAACGGTTCACGGCGACGGTGCCGGTAATGAACTACACTCACGCGCAATTTGCCTCGGCGCGGGACACGCGGCTTTTGATGTATTAACCTAATTTAAAATCAGTAATAAGACAGTGGGGGAATATATATTTCAATTTAAGACACGTTGGCACTGTTAACATAAAAGGGGGAAGAGAATATGTTGGGTTATGTGTAGTGATCAAAAAGCTGGACCGAAGATTCCGCAGTCAAACTGTGTAAACAGTTTTGTTGAACAATGCATAATATGTAAACTTTGTGTTTGTTATAATAAATAAATAAATAATAATAATAATAAAAAATGGCATGACTTTTTCACAGTAGTTCATAATTGGAGCCGTGGGGTATAGAAACCCACCAGCTGTCGAGGGTCTCCGAGCGCCGCGGGCCGCTCGTGATTAACACGCTGCCCCAAAGATTAAACATTGCCATTCAAAGTAGTGATCCCAGCAATTATATGAGAGTGGCATGTTAAATTTGTACCTACATGAAATCTTGTATAGTTCCGATGTTAAATAAAACAAATGTCAAGCAATGCACGCCTTTTGAATGAATAATTAAATTTAGAAAATTAAATACTTCGGAACTAGGCGTGGCGGAGTACTCGCTTTCATCCTGGTCTCTCGGGTCCCTCAGGAGTCTTGCTGCGATGTTTGACGACCAGAGACACTATTGCACTATATATTACTGCATCTAAGTTACGTAACTATTTCCGCTCCGTTTTATAGGCGACATGTATTATAAAATTAATTTCTTATCTTCCTATTCTGGGCAAAGCAAGAGTAAGACCAAACCCAGCAGTTAAGAAATCGATTACAAAAATATTATGAGCAAATCGTCTATATACCTTGGGTAGCTACAAAGTGGCCATCACTTCAAGAAATGCCATGAATTCGTCCGGCGAGCACCCAACCTGGCTGCGATCAAATCTGAGAGATATGAGGCGGTCGTAAACTAGCGGAGAGCCATTTGCGACGAGTAGGCAAATATTATGGCGCCGTAACATCAGCAGCCGGCGGCTCGCGGCGAGGGAGGTCGGACAGATGACAATATCAGACAGGTCAAATCCGGTTTTTCTAGTTTTCAATACGACATAAGAATCGAATCCCTTAATTTTGTAAATTCTAAATCTAAGAATGACTGAAGAATGAAATTGCTTTCTATTTATAAACCCTCAATCGCGGGCTGGAAACGCCTTTCACCATCTAATAGGAATAACAAAATAGTTAAACGACTTGCGCTCTCGTCAAGCTTATGTTGATTATTGCATAGCAATTGCTTTTTAACGTTCCGTATTAAATCTTAATTTAACAGGTAACTGCAAAACATTGCTTTTAAATCTAAAATGGTTGATGTTCAGAAACCGTTCAGAAAAATCTGTAATAATTTGTAATACTTTCTCAACCGAGTGTCGGCGGTTAGTCAATTTTTCGCGAGCGCCGACCGCGGGACGCTGTGCCCTATCTCGGGTACCTGGGTTACCCGAACAGTGTCCAATTTGGCGCGTGCCTCTAAAGGAAGAGTCAATATTCTTTCGGTAGGTTATTTTATTTAATTTGAACCACAAAAAAAATAATCTCTACAAGATCTAATTTCTTATGGCTCATGTCTATTATCGCCTGTGAACACAGATCGATTCAAAAACAATTAGATGGTTACTAAGTTCTAAGTCTCGACCAGCATAAGCACAGGACATTTGAAATGGGTAACACTTTTCTGACCCCTCGAGAAACTCGCCGCGCAGTGTAGCGGTCATATAAGTACTCCATATTAAGATGGTAAATAAATATTTTTCCCTTCTTTTTATTAAACCTCAAAGCGAAATTACCTAACACCCTGACAATTATAAGTGGCAACATGCCACTGTAATGATTTAAAACACGTTTACTGTTCACAAAACGTTTATTGGTGTAACAATACACAAGTTAGGCACAAATTGAACGAAGGCGTGGATTACTGAGGATAATTGTTGCGCAGCGAAAATGGGGCTTGCCGCGGACGGAGTTGTGTTTGCTTGTCTACAAACAAGTGGGCCTTACGTCAACATGGAAGACCAGACATATGGGATTACTTATAAACTCAAAGGAATTGATAATCATCAGTTCATGGTTCAGGAGGTAAATTGTCAGCAAAATTAAGCCAATGTTTCGGGTTACTCAGAAACTCAAGTAATACTAAAATATTATAAAACTCCGCTGCAGGAGTCGCCCTCGGTAGCATCCAACTACCCTCTTAAATGAAGAATACGGATGTGCAACGTAGTTGCCATAGGAGATTTAACCCTTTACACTTAGGAGTAAAGTTGCACATGCGATATTAGCTTAGTGTTAGATGCAGTCTTTATTCTAACACGGCGGAGCTGGCTCAAACTTTGCGACACGTCATACTCTCAGGAGCGTGCTTAAACTTTACGTGATATGAGTCTCTCCCGGGGAGCACTCGGAGGAGTGCCGTACAAGTATCCAGGAAGTAATTATTGCTTTCTCAGTTTAGAGTTCGCGTTAATAAATACAAGACAAAAGTATAAAATGTTTATACGTCAGGTATTTTTAAATTTGTATCTCGGGGGATTTTACGCTCTTGAGGTTTTGAACTAGAGGTACATTACTACACAAATTGAATGTAATTTAGCTTCCATTTTCTTGGAAGTTTTTGAAAATTTAATACTTCTAAGAGGATTTCTCCAATTATCTTATTCTAAAAGATTATAATGTCCAGTTGAAAGTATATTGACAATACGTGGGGCTTCTTATTGACATTGATAAAATAATACTTGTAGAAAAGATTGAACTGAAACGGAGTGGTATTTTAGAAACAGTGCGGCATGAGATGAGAACCAGTGGCATTGTCGTCTATTTGTGCGCGTTTGCATAAAGTGATTAAAATATACCTATTGTATTAACATTACTGACGGCCCTGCCAAGATGCATTGCGCTAATTATAAAGCAAACGCGTCACTGGTAGATCACGTGACTTTTCGTATCACGTCATCTACCAGTGACGCGATTGGTTTAAAAACGAATCGAATTGTATATGCTTCCTGACAACTATCAGCATGCTACCCGTAATTACTTGATAACGTTATATTGGTATGCAGGACTACAACGATGACATCCGGCAAGAGCAGATGCTGGAGATGCAGCTGCTGGCGCAGGCGCCGCGCTCGCCGCCCGCCACGCCGCCCGCGCTCGCGCCGCTCGGGCCGCATGCGCACGCTGCGCACGCCGCGCACCCCGCGCACACCGCGCTCCCCGCGCGCCGCGCCTCGCCCGAGCCCGACCCGCTGCACAAGCACAGGGTGAGATCAGCTCGACTTGTTTACAAAGCGTTAAAACGGGTTAAGACATGTTGAGCACTGGGCTGAGAATTTACATGGAAAAAACTTATTTTTTTGGTTAACTTGTTGTCAACGTTTAGATAATAACTTTCATGCAACTTTTCTTTTGTGCTAAATAAGAATTTACTTAAAAAGGAATGGAAGCCGAGTTAAAACCGATACGATAACATGTCAAAAGCAATATAAAACGTCAAAAGTAAAATAGAGACCCAATTCATTCAATTGACGTCGAAGTCCATCAGAGAAATTAAATACATTTTCAATATCCAATTTAAGAGTTTGATGTATGTACGAGAAGTATATAGTTTGTTGTTCATTCAAACCAAACTGATAAATAGCTCAAGCATGTTCCAGAATTTTTCACAATTTCTTTTAAAGCCAATTTATATTACCAATTTTTTCCACAAATCTACAAAAATACTAATAGAAAACCCGTTCGACCACCAGTAACTTAAAAATGAAAACCCGAACGTGTCGTAACGTTTACCGCTGCGCTTGTTTTGATTTATTTTCCCGCCGTGGGCGCACAATAAGAGCAATCTCGCCGCGTCTCTCGCTCCGCAATCCCCGCTATAGCGCGGGTTCGGAACTCGATCAGAACACAATCCTCTAAACTTACAATACCATATTTTTCACGCGGGACGAGGCGAGTGGTTCAATAGATAGCAAGAATATGCGGAGTCCACATACATTAATACAGAGGCCGTGAAGTAAGGGATTTAAGGACGAGTTTGGGGTAGAGCAAGAAGTAATGTAGGGGCCTAGGTTAATACATTTCCGAGCATTAATAATAATAAGTAATTTATGTGAGATTGTCCTGACGGTAATGCTGTGCCCGCAGGTGGGCGGGCTGCCGGGCTGCTCGCCGCTGGGCGCGGCGGGGGCGGGCGCGGGCGCGGGGGGGCGCGACTACTCGCCGCCGCTGCCCGCGCCCGCGCCGGCGCCCGACCACGTAGCGCACCACCACCAGGTAACTCGGACACCTACTCCAGCCGGATGTACTTTTTTAAGAATGTCTCTCAGTTCATTTTAAGCTTAAGTGGGCTTGGTTTTAAGTTTTTTGCGTCTATTTTACATAAGTAATATATTTGGTTACCCATCAGCTCTTCAAATAAATTAATATAGCAATATAAATAAATTATAGGACAATAACATTGCATCGTGTTTGTACATATAAACTACATTCAATCATCATAATATCTAAACCATCTTTCTTGCTATCCAATGTGACAGCCTCTGAAATCTTCTTTCAAACGATATTGGACCCTTGACACTGCACTGCAACAGAATCAGCGTCAGTTGTTTGTTATACGTGTCCCGATTACATTACTCTACGGAGGCAAAAGATCTCGTAGTGTATGTACGAGTTGAGACCGGATTTACTCTTAGTGTCGAGTGGTTAGAACCTCGCCACAAGGTTAATTTTAAGTCATTTGTGATGAGAGTACCGACCATAGATCTGTCGACCTTTTTAAACGAGGAATTCTGGCCGAGGGGTGTCATATTTCGGCGATTTCGTGGTCGCTGTCTAGCAGACACCGTGAAATTTTAATAGTAGTAGTGTTCATTTTATGTTATATATTGATATGCATGGTAGTCTGTAAGGTATTTGTAAATATTATGGGCCTTGTAGTCTGAAATAAAGTTATTCTATTCTATTCTATTCTATAAGTTACGACCTGTTGGTCCGCAGCTGGCGAGCCATGGCGTGCTGATGGGCGGCGTGCTGCCCCCGCACCTGCTCCACAACTCCATCCTAGGTGACTATACTACAACTACCTACTACACGCCTCGCGCCGCGTCCCTCAGCCACTCTCTTGCGGTATGCATGCAATAAAACGCAGCATCGGTAAAGGCTACCAATCGAGACACAGCGTCTACCAAAACGCGTACTTTCTGCATGTATACCGAAAGGTGTGAAGAGAGTGGACATACCTTAGTTTATTACACACCGGTACTAACCCTGCTTATGTGTGCGTACTGCGTAAGCGCGTGTGTGTGTGTGTGAGCGTGTGATGTGCACTGATAAAACGATTAACCTTACTTGAGCAGTGTCTGAGACCAAACTACTACAAACTGCCTACTTACATTTAACTATACTTTATCTTTTCACAAGTAGGTGCAAAAGTGGCTATAGGTACCTGCACCGAGAAGCCTTTAAAAGGGTATTTAGACAGACATAAAATATCTTGTCCTCAAACATGAGAGTGGGATAGAATGGACACGAGGTTGTTATTTAAAACGGCTATAGATAAATTCAAAATAATCATTCTGCAGGAGATGGCACTTAAGAAAGAGGGTACATGTGTATGCGTGTGTGTTTGCTCGCAAGTCCATATGCGTGTTGGTATCCGGTGGAAGGATGAGTGGGAATGTGTGACTAACCGTATGTACAAGTTTACACTACCATAATTATGTTTGGGTGGAATGGTTGTGTGTGAGCTACACCTACGTGCATGCCCGCGGAGTGGTGTCCGGTGTGCTGCGCGTGCTGTATGTGTGTGTGCGCAGGCGGCGGCGAGGTGCTGGGGCTGGGCTCGCCTGTGCTGCGCGGCGTGCTGCGCGCGCACCCGCACGCCGCACAAGGTCGGTACGTCGCCTTCATTTACCGTACCACCACCACCACCACCGCCTGCATGCAGCGACCTGCGGACCAGGGCTACCTCCACCCCGCACTGCACGACCATCTAACGGTCACTCTGCATGCATCGCTTAATCACACTAGGACTCGTAAACATTTATTAAAGTTATAATCTTTATTCCTATTATAGTACAGTGCTACCAGTTTCTTAATAGCGATCGGCAATCTTCGTTTTTCTACGAAACACAAGTGACAAATATACTGTCAGCTGCGAGTGCGAGTGTAATAGCAATAGCCACCCCGACGGTATCAAGAAGCTGGGAGTAGGTACTGTATGTTGCTTTAACTTTGTCCAGGGCGTCTATTCTAACGGGGTTAAACCATATTGCCTTTGACATGTTATCGTATCGTCAACGTATACGTATACGATAGCTCTTAGTTACTTGACAGTATGCCAGCGAGCTAAAAACAATACCATTAGTACTTCAAAAGCATTATGGTTTGACCATGTTGAACAGAGTGCTTGATTTTGCTTTGTATAATAAAGATCCTTAGTAAAATACATAACTTGAAAACAATGTTAATATTATTTTGTCCTTTGTCAGCACCTCCACCAATCAGTCGTTGTAGACGTCACAGATTGTAATAACGCCATCAATATGCATTTATTTCTTACATTTAAGCACCGCTCCTCTAATACTACTAAATAATCTTATTTTTCTTCAAAAAAATCTTGCTAGCTTCAGTATTTTTTTACTCACGGCAAAATATTTTTCCTTTCATTTAACAGTATATCTTGGGATTACCTTTGCTTCAAAACCAAATGTGTTTCGTCTAGCCGCAATCGGTGTCGGTATCCAGTAATGTCCTTCATACGTTCACACAAAGCGCTAAGCGTCTTATACCCAGTAACAGCTGAGAGTTTCCAGTGAGGCTGGAATTGAAGCCGCCTCGCGTCTGTATCGCCCGCGGCCGCTCCGATCGTATAGACTCGACATAAGCGCCTGTAAAATGAAAGTAGAGAAATACTGAGCCCCATTCCCTTAACACCGAATCACTTCATCGGCGAAATTGAATCGAATTCCTCGCCGTGAAAGCGACCGCAGCAAGATGGCGACCGCTTTGAACTCCGACCAATTAATTGAGTATCTTAGGAAATAAATTTATTTTGTCGCGCGAGAAAATTCGAAACGTCGGAAGATGGGTTGCTGAGGTCGACATTTTTAGTGAGTTTTAGCTGATCATTACTTTGCTTATATTTCTCTTTTAATCATGTGGTTGACCGGTTTATAATACAGCCCTGAATCTACACTATAATAATATAATATCAGGGAAGAGGAAAGATTTAATTGTTTGTTTGTTTGCATTGAATAGGCTCCAAAACTACTGAACCGATTTTTCCCTGATGAACATTGGCTGTATTTTAGTTTTCTGCGCGGACGAAGTCTCTAGCAACAGCTAGTCATTAATAAGCGTGCAGCACTGGAGCTTCAGATCATACGAGTATATTTGACCGCTATGAAATGAATATGGTCAGACAGGGATTCTTCTTAGCTGCACTAGCGGGCCGCAAGTTGAGAGATGTAGCGGCGTCAGTGTTGCAAGTCGCAGCGCCCGCGGCCCGGGTGACGCTCACCGGGCGGAACCTGGTCCTGGGCCTTTATTCAACACGGTAAAACCATATCGGTTTCGACCTGTTATCGTATTGTCAACGTTTTGATAGCTCTTATTTACTTGACAATAATGGCGGCCGAGTTAAAAACAATAAGTACCATAAAAGGTCAAATACGATTTGGACTTTACCGTTTAGAATAGAAGCGCTGTAGTACTACGCAAAAATATGAAGTTATTGTTTCTTTCGACGTTGGTCAACTTGTGGTTTGGTTTTTTGGAAGTATTTGGTGAAATTAATTAATACAATTATTTAATATATTTAAGTAAAAGTAAACAAAACTACTGCATGGCGCTTGAAATTTATTCTTAGCTTGCATCACGTAGGTAGTTAGTGTTGTTTATTAATCTAGATTAATTGGAACATCTTAAATGTAGACTTTAATAATTGTACTGCATGATAAAAAATAAATGCTTTACGCAAAGTAAGTAATTTACTCAATCGAAGTAGCATGTGCCGAATGCAGAACATTCCCAGCAATTTAGAAAACTTCCTAAAAAAATACTGACAACATTTGAGGGCATTGAATTAAGCATATTTTTATTCTTAGTTACCAAAAACTTATCATAAGTCAATTTGGGAAGTTTCTCGTCGGGACATGCTAAACCGAAGGTAAATCGCTGAATGCGGGATGTGGTATGTGGACCGTACAATTAGTAACAATATACTCGTAAATACTAACGGTCATATAATATAACATAACTATTAAAAACGCAAGTAGCCGTATGTCAATAGCCCAACGCGCAAAGAAACTCATCAAGAAGAATCGCTTGTCGCTTGTCACCTGTCGCCTGTCGCTTCTCGCTTGTCGCCTGTCGCTCGGCCGTCGGCGCTGCGCTGATACAATACAATCGTGTCCTTTTTGTCATCGCGCTTTTGGTCAGCTTTTTGCCCGCGACAGCCAATTCAATTTGATAATTGCCATTTGTAACTCGTTTCCATTGCTTCTCGAGCCGGGTAAAGACGAAATCTTTATTTAAACGACTTCGGGTTAATTGCTCAATGTCGAATTTCGTTTCTAATATTTTCCCCTGATCCCTGTGTAACAACGATGCCACATAGCGCTCCCGGGGCGTCGCTTCGTCCTAGCGCTGTGATTTTAACATAGAGTGTCGCACGTATTTCAACGCATCGTGTGCCATGTCGTTCTAATTTATAAATGCGGAACAACGCAGCGGCGTCAACGCAGCGCACCGGCAACGCCCGTGACACACCTCTCTGAGGTGTATAGAAATCAGCATTTTTCATTTTATTCGATTAAAGTTAAGATATTAGAATATATTCTGAGCACAAAAGCCTGTTAGTCATACTTATGAGTTCTGTCTGTATATGGTCGGATGCATGATTCATGCAACAAAAGGCATGTAGTGTGCGGCTCCCTTAGGTGCGGCTGGCGCTGCGACGCCGGCTGCGACGAGCGCGGGGCGCAAGCGGCCGCTGCTGGGCGGCGCGCGCGCTAGCATGTCGCCCACCAAGCGCGCCGTCATCACGCTGCTGGCCCGCGCGCGCGCCGCCGCCGCGCGCCGCCCCGCGCCCGCGCCGCCGCCGCCGCCCGCCTGGCACCACCTCGCGCACGAGTGAGCTCACTCTTATACCTACAGTACAAATATACATTATTCATTATTATATAAAGGAATAACAAAAAAAATCTAAAAAAGGAGCCTAAAGGTAGCGGTTCGACGCGTCTCCGTCGCCTGTCTCTATCTCGTTCGCGAATTGTCACTCATACGATGCCTACGGTCAAGTGACAGTCGCGGTCTCCGGTCCCGGTTTCGTGTCTCGGTCGCTTGTCTCTGTCGCGGCGCGAACCGCTACCTTAACTCTTTTCTCAAAGGATAGTTGTTGTTAAAACCTATTTGCATTAACACTACTGATCTAAACTAGCTGCCGTCTCAATTTTCCTTTTACAAGTCACTGATATCGAGATTTATGATATCAAAGTTTGACATTTTTACTCCAAAAAAGTAGTTTTTTGGCCTATATTTCCGTATAGTTCACTTTAGAAAAAAACCTTCGATGATTTATTAGACATATTAATGAATAATAGTTAGATGTAGTTTCCATATCAATTGACACCAAGATGAAAAAGTTATACCCAATTTTGTGTTTTTATAGTCATATCTTTAAAAAATTATAAAAAATAACCATGAGTCATTTTGAAATTCTGTTCGACATACATATGTGGATAATTATAATATATTTTTTCATAAATTTACATTCAGTTTTTACTGAGTTTTAAGAACTTAAACTTCATCAAGAACGTCTGTTATGGGCGTGGTAGCCTCATTATTTAGTTATTGATGTAAATGACAACGTGAACTCTGTGTCAACAAATTGTTCACCCGGCATATAGGCTAATAAGAACAGGCTTCCTTATGATGTGTGTATGTGCAGGCACGGCGCGCTGCTGCCGCTGCTGCGCGAGGAGTTCGCGGCGGCGCCGCGCGTCAACCTCGCGTAGTGGCCGCGCTCGCGCCGGCAGCAACCCCGCCCTCCCCACCCCGCGCGCACCGACCATCCACAGTCGGGCGGACAGAGTGGGCGCTTGCTAGTTGCGGGGGGATGGTTCAGTTCCAGTGGGAGAAATGTAAATCACAGCCAAATCGGTCTGTTAGTTACTGGGGGCCTAGCACAACTCCCTCGCGACCTCACACTGAGTGACTTACGAGTAAAATCAAGTATTGTCAGCCCAACTGACTGACCAAGTTTACCTGCAGTCCGTCGCCAAACAGACAAAAATTTATAAACCCTTCAGAGCAACTGATACTCTGTGTTCTAAGCGAAGAACTGACTGGCCAATATCTGAAAATGAATTTTAAGTCTGTGGTGCCCTTAACAGCTGGGGGATAATGATGCTGTATGATAGATGATATGATAGGCGGCTAGCAGTATCATTTCACACATGCCCTAACACGTTGAAAATAAGCGACTTGCATATGGCGCGTAACTGAGCTAGACTGTCCTAACGTTCTGGCATCATTGTCTGCGGCTCGCTTCTCTCCAGCTCGTGGCGCCCCGGGTGACGGCCCGGGCTGGCCGGGCGGCTGTTCTTAGTTCCAGGCTGCTGTTTGCTGCTGTGAACCCTAGTTTGCGCACGAACGGTGGTCCTCTTTATATTTTTAATCGCCACGAGCTCTGAGCGATATACACATATTATATTGTACAATATAGTTTACATTTTTTATTTATCCGATCGGCGCGCGTGGCGATTGGAAATACATCAAGACTGAGAGTTCCTGGTAGGTACGTTGAGTATCGAGGACATTGCAGCCACCGGTGTTGGCTGACTATTTTAACGACTTGACGATGACTAGTGAAGTAAGTTCAAATACGATGAACTCTCAGTCTAGTTTTTATTTTAGAACAATTTTGTTACTAAGAATTAAGTTCCCTTGTATTGTTAGTGAGTTTCAAAGAAAACCCCAAATTGTATTAAGCTTCTATTTAGAGATGATTGGACCACGTGTATCTCTTATCCCCTGCCTTGTAGACTCTGTACATAAGATGTATCACTATGTAGGTGGCGCCGGCGCGGGCGCGCTGCTCGCTGTCGATGCTGCGCCGCGGACTTGTGATTAGGAAATCGGGTACCGTTCTTATTGTTGTCTGTGCGGATACAATCAGTTCCGAAACTGGTACCCGCCGTACTCGATTAATTCTATTTATTTCTTTATGTACCGAATATCGTAAATTGTAATAATTTTGCGAGGGCAAAAACAAAGTTAATTCTTTGTTTAATAAAAAGTCCGCTGGCGGCAGTCTAATATAGGCAGCGATACAAATCGACAAAATTAAATGCTTTATATTTACTATAAATATTATAAAGGAAGATATTTGGACACATCCGAAAGTCACACACCGTAACACTAATCTTGATAAACAACACTTTATTGTAAAAAATATTTACTAAATGGATATTCACCGACACCAGCACTTTCATCAGACGATCATGTTTAAGATAATAAATATTAATTAAATTATAATGATTAACGAACTCTAGTCTAAACGTACTTTAAGAATCGATGTAATGTTACGTTAATAAA
Organism: Acleris literana; assembly: GCA_946894065.1. Taxonomy (NCBI): domain Eukaryota; kingdom Metazoa; phylum Arthropoda; class Insecta; order Lepidoptera; family Tortricidae; genus Acleris; species Acleris literana. Next base: position 127,033 of record OX335688.1, on the reverse strand, counting down.
CTATTATATGGCAAGGAAGGCGTCGCGCGGCAGAGGCCCTACTTTGAAAATCGAAGTTCGAAGTTACGTTAGCTCCATCCCTTTCTCTCGATTTAGTCTCGAAGAACGAGTGACAGAGATGGAGCTAATGTAACTTCGAACTTCAATTTTCAAAGTAGGGCCTCAGGCCGCGCCTGCGGCCGCGCAGAATACATTCACACGAAGCGCAGCCACTTCACTAGTATTCTCTACCGGTCCCTGAAGTGAAACAGTCTTTTTGGCACCTACGATATGAGCTGTATGCGGCCTCTCCACGGGGTTGATAAACAAAAATGTACAATATGCGACTATTGGTCGCCGGACACAGCCGACCAAGTGCGGGCGCGGGCGCAGGGCGCCGCCCGACTTCCTGCCACTTAAATTTCTCGCAGGAACACCCGTCTCTCTCTTGCATCACAAACAGGAGAGGAACGAATGATCTTCAACGATTCTCGTTCTGTCAGTAGGTAGGACAAATGCGCGTGAGGGTTGTCGCAGCTACTATTGTTATGATTATCTAAATTTCTTGTTTTTACTTCACCCAGCCTACCTGTACAATTTTAATTTTATAGGTGCTCTAACTACACTGTTTTATATAAGAAATATACTTACATAATATAATAATTACCTATTATAATATTTCGAAAATAAAATCATACCTTTATAACACCAATTTTTAATATTTGATAAATTTTGACGAATAAATCACACGAAGGTTATAAAGGCGATAATATTTATGTTTGTGACCGCTCTATTTTATTTATACAAATTATAATACTATTTATATTATACATATTTGTATCTACTATGTTGAGTTTTGGAAAATATAGTATTTTGGGAGCAGTTGACGAGAATTTGCGCTGTATTGGTAGAGGACTCGGTCGAGCGTACACACCGACAGCGTGACCGACGTTTTGTGGACGGTGTGGAGAGATGTCTGCGTGTATAGTGAATAGAAGAGAGCCGGTCAGTCCGCGCTGCTCCCGCGACAGGTCGTACGAATGCGCACTGACTCGGTAGAATAAATATAATGAACTAGAAAACGGACTTTTATTTACGACCACGGTAGTGACCCTGAATTTCTTTGTGAATGTTTACACAAAAAGAGGAAAGTAAAAGCAGGTAATTTTTTCCTGGAATAAAGCAACAGACAAACTTCTCCACGGGCTTAGGATAGCAAGATGTCACTATCAGCAATCACACAAATAGCGTTTTCCACCACGTGCGCCCCACCAAGCGTACTTTACGTATATTGATGCTGCCAACCGCGCGACATCAATCATAGGGGCTATTGCCTAACGCACTCGCAATCGCAATCGTTTTCATTTTGAAAAGCGAATGCTTGTATGCATACAAAATTAAAAGAATTATTCTACTTTGAAGTCGATTGCGATTGCGATTCCGTCAGGCAATAGGCCAGCAGGGCTTCTAATATACTGGGTAAAAACCATAGTATCTTTGACCTGGTATCGTATTGTCAGTATTTTGATAGCTCTTATTTACTTAACAGTAATGGCGGTTGAGTTAAAATCAATACCATTACAGGTCCAAAACGGTATGGTTTTTCTCGTCTAGAATATCGGTACAGATCGAAGGCAATATCGTAGTGTAGAATAGAGGCCAAATTAATAAACCGATGATGAATGAGATGCCCGCGTCGAGACTCGTCAACGTAAAACGTTAACTTGTAACTGTCATTGCTGACGTGTCTTGAGATAGACATCTCAGCCGAGGTCAGTTTCTCAATACGGCTCCTAAGTGTCTCACTCGTGAGCAGCCGACCAAGCTGCTGTAGCGTGCGTCTCTCCTCGGGCGACGCTGAGCGAAGCGGAGCAACACCGACCAGTCCTTCCTTTTCCTTCCTGATAAACTGTTTAGGCATTTCATGCTCGCAGCGAAGTTTTGCTTGAGTACAAAATTAAATGCTCTCATTAAGTTTTGGTAAGTCCTTTACTGATAAATGAATGGTTTCGATAACAAGGGCGACAGTTTCATATTTATAGCTTTTTCGAACAAAGATAAATAATGAATTGTTAGAAAATTTGCATACGAGAGGAAAAATATACACTAATGGTAGCGTACCAATGAAAAACAGCGTCGAACTCGAACTCGACTCGCTAGCCTGTACTGTGTTCGAAGGGCTACGCAGCTATGCGAGAGCTACGAGTAGAGAGTAGAAATGCTACGGACTGCTACGCCGTAGCATCTGACTAAAAAAAAGATGTTTTAAGAGGACTGTGAAGCGACGCTGAAATGAAGTGACTACCGAAAAAAATCCATACTAGCTTTGGGCGATAACGTTTCTCAAGTCCCATTTCCACAATTTTTGAATATGTTGTAGTTATTATGAAAAACTAAATTTGGAAATTTCCGCTTTTGTTTTTTTTATTATTATTTTTCCTTGGATAGGAAAACGTAGACCTAGTTTTTCATAATATTTACGACATATTCAAAAATCTTAAAAATTAGAACAGCCTAGTTTTAAGGGGAGAGAAACGTTTTCGCCTTTTTTATGGTTAATTTAAGGTTCACAAACCTCTAAAACCATTTACGTTTTGATTTCACATTTCAGCTGTGTTGTAAGTGGTCATAACTTATTATAAATCAGCTTAACCAAGCTACAAAAAGTTAAGGTCGCTGTTTAATATTGACATACTGAGGGCCACGGTTGCGTCCTGTCTCCCGCCGAGTCCTAGCTCCAGGCACGTATTAGAGTCCCCCCCATCCCCCCGCGCGTTAGCGATACCCGCCCCCGCCGGAAGCAGATAGCGCGGGTCCCGGTCGCCCTCGGCTCGGATGCGACCTGCTCCCACCGCCGCGATACTCCGGTTATGGCCGCCTCGCATCGGGGTATATTAAACATTGGACAAAACAGCTAAAAACCGTCCGATTACTAAACTACTTTCATTTTCCACACAATTGCTTTGTCCCATTAAGATAGGTGGAATCTGAGAATTCTCAATAACTACCATTACGACGACGGTGACGCGGTGGCCTAGTTGGTTGCGACCCTGCCTACGAAGCTAGCGCTCCTGGGTTCAAATCCCGTTAAGGGCAGATATTTGTGTGATGAGTCATGGATTTTTTCTATGTATTTAAGTATATATTTCTCTATGTAAGTATTTATATCGTTGTCTAGTACCCATAGTACAAGCCTAGAGCTTAGTTTGGGACTAGGTCAATTGGTGTGACAGTGTGCCCTGATATTTATTTTATTTTATTTATTTATCTCAAAACTGCAATCCTAAAACTGCAAATGCGATGCTAACCCTAAGACTAAGATGGAATGCCCCTATGCTGGTAATGTCACCGGTTGTTATATCCCAACACGGGGTCACGACAATGCTAATACGGCAGCTTGAACCAGTAGCATGGCGCCTCCATAGTGGCACTTAGGATTTGCCGCTCCACCCCTTGCCGATCCGAGAGACCCTCGGGATCCTCCACCAGGCATCTCCATAGCGCGCCCGCTGGCAGCGCCCTGCGGGCTAAACTCACAGAACTGAAACCAATGATGTAGTGCCTCGTCCCGCCGGTCTCACGGTCCGGCGCGCCTGGCAAAGCTAACGAAGATACATTTTTACAGTTTACAATCAGTAAAATAACCATATTTCATATTCCTATGTAATTACCTATAATAATTCCCAATTGCTTCTCGATGCAAAATTTATCACTTTTATTGATCTCTCGAGGTTTAGATGGAAGGTACTCCTTAAATGGATAAGTTCGCCTTGGTACATTCTTCTTCCATTGTTACGGTATTTTCGTTTATTAAATAACGTATTTTCTGTTGAATATCTGAGATTGTAATAATTTTGTCAGCATAAGCAATTATGTATTAGATGAGACTACCTATAATGCATTTTCTTTTTAAGGAGCGTCCCCACTGAGAGCACTCGCGAGTAATGAGCATGCGGCGTGAACATCGAGTGAGTGTACAAAAAAAAACAAAAGCTGTAAGTTTTGTAACGCTCGGCTCATCGTCCACACCACTCGAATATTCACGCGAATGCTCTCAGTGGGGACGCTCCTTTAAGTTGAACGTGTACATATTTCGTTTTTATTTTTTATTTTATTAATGACTATCCTGCCTCGGCCCTGACTGGTTACGTCGACATATTAACACTTCATTACCCAACAGTCAATATTTGGAAATAGTTCTGATGTAAACCATACCTAATTAAACACGGAACCCTCGGTGCGCGAGTCCGACTCGCATTCAACGGGTTTTTTAATATAAAACACCATTTTAGGAAATAATTGTTCCTAAATGTAAGTACCTATAATGGCTCTTTGGAAGCGTAATGGCATCGGGGAAAAACACAATTAATTAAAACAACGTCGCTCGGAACGGGGGAGGGGGGGGGGGGGTCACAAAAACGTTATTGCTGTTATTGGGGACCCGAGATTAAATCTGCGGCCAAGCGCGATGCAGCGGCGGTGGCGTCAATATTAAGAATCCATTATTCGCGTACAAACAGTCGCCTTGTCACACAAAGTTTTCTCCTCTCCTAGCACGGGCACGCTCGCTCCAAGAGACTCGTTGTACTCCTACGAGAGCTCTTACTACTCCTTTAAGGTATATCACACTGCACACGAGTAGCTGCCCTGGATGTATGTCCATACTTTTAATCCTCGCCGGCGCCCGTGCTGCCAGCCCGCTGCCGCCCGTGCCCCCGCCCCGCTGCCGCTTATGAGCTAGCCCACCGAAGCCGATCGTTGTGTTCCACATTAATATGCAGCCGAGCCGCGCGACCGGCGCGATACCTCATTATCGGAGTTACACGACAACATTTAAAACTTCGCCACTCGGCTGCTTCTGTTACTGAGCTTCGCGAATATAGCAATCGAAATTGGACGGTGTTTTTGCTTGCTTCCGGAAATTAACAGTTGCCACACAGCGCGTGTGTTCACACACAGCGCAGATAATCGAAGCTGCCACGGATGCAGAGTTGTTGCATAAATGCAATTATTTCTCCTATAAAACAACCTCGTAGGTGATCACGTTTGTATCATGTGGCGGCGGCGTGTCGATCGGACACCGTTTAAAATTAAAAGCAACTTAAGACCAAGCATTATTATTTACTTAATAGTGGCGTTGCATTTGGGTTGCCTTTGTTTCGGTGAAATATGTTTGCCGAATGTATCGTTTCCCAACCGTTTCATGTGCCATCCCGCTTTGTTTTCTGTAACCGTAAATATTTCAGGATTTTATAAAAATTTACCTAACCTAGCCTATAGGGTTGTTCAGGATGGTACTGAAATAAATCCTGAAATATTTACAGTTACAGGAAAAAAATTGGTTGGCAAAAGAAAAAGTTGGGAAACGACATATTTGGCAAACATATTTCGACCAAACGGCAGTATCCCGTTGCTTTTACATACTTACACTGTCATGCAAGATGCATGTGACGACGACACACCTTACAACATGAAAAGATGATAACATTTAGAGCTTTAAATTAGTTGGGTCTTAACCTTATGAAAACTCAGTAGTCGAGGAAGGACACAGGAAATAAATCTCGTCTCGCGTCTGTTTTCAATACGAACTTGACAGTCGCATTCGAATATCAAAACATATTTTAAATTATACCTAACCTAACCTTGAAGATTTCGACAATGAGCCTCTACTCAATTAGGCCTGGGCCTGACATAAAATATGTGGGTAGCCCAAGGTGTCAAATTAATCGCTCACGAGTTACTAGTTTCTAGGAATTTTACCTGGTGTGACGAGTGTATCGCCGAGCGAGCAGTTCGTCAGCCGATCGGGCGCGGCGTTACTAATGCACGAGCAATCAGCTGAGCGCGCGCCATTACTCGCGCCGCGCCGCGTCCGGCGCGTGAGGCATCGGGGCAAACAGCTCTGCCTGCTTGGTATGCCGGCGAGGAGCGCTATTTACGGTGGTTCAGACTGGCTCTGCGGTGAATTTTATAGGCGGAGGAACTCTAACAGCCACATAGACCAAAACCGGCACAGTGCGAGTCGGACTCGCACACGAAGGGTTCCGTACATACCATCATCTATACAACATTAAACACCATACCAGTTTCCATTATAAATATCGAGCAAAAACGCCAAAAAAAAACACGTTCACTGTTCCTCTTGCTGCAGGAGCAAGGGTGAACGTATCTCGAAGTTTCGTAAAGAAAGGCAGTCAGGTCTCTTCAATAAATTGTGTATTTTGCAAATATAAGTATTAAGTAGCGTTTAATCGTGGTCGTAAATCGATCGAGGACGCGTCACTAACGGCGCTCGCCGCGCCCTCGTGCGGTCATCTTCATCACGTGTGTAGTTGCCGCCGCGATGCGTAGAGATGGCGTTAGGAGGCGCGTGCTTGTTAGGTGTAAACTGATATTCAAAAATAGATCCTTAATAAAAATATTTTTTTGTCCTTCTGATCGTTGGTACGTCTGTCTGTCTAAACCCTTTTTCTCTGAAAAATACTAAAGCCGTCGGGCTAAAACTTATCCTTTATTGCTTCTGTCTGTTTTGCTCCGCAAATATTGCACATATAAAACCAATCAAAACCATTGTCAAAAATAACAAAATGGCCAACTTTTCTTGGTGACTGTACTTATGTTGAACAATCATCGTCTGCTTAACAAGACGCATATTGAAAAGTCCAAACACGGTTGGTCTACGTTAAGTATACCGGAGATCCTGCCGCCTCCTTCCGACTCCATCATCAGATCAGCTCGTAGATACATATAATATTTTATAAGTATAATATATTCCAAATAGCTCATCGCAATAGCGGCAATTCTTTCAAAACTTTTACATAAGTACTAACTATTGTTTTTGACTTACTAACTACTGTGTCCCTTTCCCAGTAGTTCCCGCTACCCCTTCTGACCTTACAATTATTTTAAATAACAGTTTGTTTTAAAAATTGTAGCTGTGATATATGTATAATTAGCACCATACATGCTGCGTAATTTATTTGCGCTGAAGGCAGTCTATCAACAAAAATTACCCTTGCTTTTAATGTTGCTTTAAACTTATTTTATCCGACCCGATTTCACTTCTACTTACTACTGCTACTTCTTTGCTTAGAACTTGGCATGTTTTGACCCTACCTAATACGGCGGGGTAGGGGTAAAAACGCAGTGTTACCTGTGGGTTTGGCCCGCTCCGAGCCCTCGGTGCTCGTCACGATCGCGGTGACGTTGGAGTTCAGGAACGAGCAGCACCACTCCAGCACCCCCGGGCACCGTATCGGCCTGGGTCACGGTGGGACAGATTAATCATGTACATCTATTAAAAATGCGCCACAGGAGACTGAATTATGCCGAGCAGTCAGCCTTAGTCGGGAACGTATAGCATCTGCCCAGAGTGTCGTCGGTCCTATGGCTTAGAGGGTCGGCTCGTGCTCATAGTGTTACGAGTGTAAACCCTAGCGGTGAGATGCACTTTACGATAAAGACAAGGCATCGTAAGGGAACGAGCATATTGGAACAGCTCATTATTAAAAGAGTTAATTGTTCAGAGTCAAAGTTATCCCAGAAAAAGGCCCATGTTAACAAGGATAATACTCGAGCATGCACCTGGTCTCGCTGTCGTCAATGACGCCGTCGAGGAGGAACCCGGGCGCCTCGTCACACATGCTCTCGTCGATGCAGATGCCCTCCAGCCCCGTATTGGTCTTGCACGGCCGGTTCCCTGTCAACACCAGGAAGACATCACTAATTACCATTACATAACAGTCGTAATTCATAAGTAAGTCATAACTAGACAACGATAAGCTTATTTACGAAAACTATTAAGAACGCTAATGCTCCTCCTTACTGTTGCTTAAAATGGCTGCGTAACTTAAATAAGTAACGCGCTGAAGGCAGTCCATCGGTCGGCCGCGTTGGTCTTCGTTAAATGTCAACGTTGACCACCACACCACTTCATAAAAAGACATAAACTATTGTAATTTTTTCACAGCGTTGGCGTATTTTGAAATTATACATCGCATCACTGATGGTTGTGATTAATAATTAAATTTATTGAGGGGGATCATGTAAAGTAGCGAAGAGGGTCGTACGGGTGGGCTTGAGGTTGAACTCGTCGTCGTCGTCGTTAGCGCGACGCACGCGCCGCGCGCCTCCCGCGCCCGCCGCGGCCGCCACGCCCGCCGCGCACGCGGCCAGCACCAGCCAGGCCGCCGCCCGCATAGCGCGCCGACCACCACACGCTCTCACAACATAAACAAACAACAAACACACATACAAGATCGCTTAGAGTTCAGCAAAAGCTTTTGATGCTACTAGTTTGTTAGTTTTTATTTGAGCTTGATCACCTCATGTCGTGTGAATAAGCAATTATACCAATCGCGTCACTGGTAAGACCACGTGACTCTTCGTATCACGTACAACTACTTTTAAAATATAAATTAATTCAACGTGGCAATGCAGCCAGTATTTTGGGAACGATACCCACTGGCAGCGGTTTATGAGATTAGTGTAGTTTTATGTTAATTTTAGGTATATTTCAAACATAGTTAGTTAGTAAATAATGTACACAACAGAGCGAACAGAGCTGAAAAATGGCACCGGCATCCAGGAAACTATTTCGTTTCGAAGATGATATAACAATATCTAACATAATGTTTATTCATTTATTTGATATTTCTAACAATCAGGATTTACCTCGTCCAGTTCATACGTACCCGTTTTATAAGAATCCGTCGATGGGTGTCGCCGAGTTGCGACGACCTTCACACCGTCGCTTCTGAACTACTTCGTTAACTGTTACACGCACTCAGAAAAGGTTTTACAACTAAACTACCCTTGTGTAAGATTATCAATTGAGATGCCTGTGAGGTCGGCGCGTGGTCGCAATGTCGCAGCGCAGATTATACTACTAAACTAAATCAGTTTGGATTCGCAGCGCGGGCGCCCGGTACCACTGCGCGTGCGGCCGGCGCGCGCAGCACCCACCCTCCCGCCACGACCTGCAGCTCGGCGCAACGGCAAAAATATCGTTGTAACGCCACGGTAGTGCTGCCTGAGGGCCCTGCCAAGATGCATTGCGCTAACTAACGTTTCTATGGTTATCAGCTCGTTAACAATAACAAACGCATAAGACTACCTATATTGCATTTTCTCCATAAGTTCAACGTGTACGTATTTCGTTTTTATTAAGAAATAATTGTTTCTAAATGTAAGTATAATGGCTGTTTCGAAGCGTAATGGCATCGGGGAAAAACAAAATTAATTAAAACAACGTCGCGCCGTTCGGGACGTAGGGGGGGGTGCACAAAAACGTGTTATTGCTGTTATTGGAGACCGGAGATTAAATCTGCGGCCGCGGTGCGAGGCGCCGGCGCCGGCATCATTATTAAGAACTCGTTATTCGTGTACAAACAGTCGCACTTGTCACGAGTGTTCTCCTCTCCTGGCGCCGGCAGGCACAGTCCAGGGCCCTAGCCAACTAGCGTTTCTATTGGTTTCGATTTTAAACCAATTGCGTCACTGGTAGATGAGGTGATACGAAGAGTCACATGATGTACCAGTGACGCGATTGGATTAAAACAAAAACCTACGAGAGCTCTTACTATTCTTTTAAGGTATAACACACCACACGAGTAGCTGCCCTGGATGTATGTCCATACTTTTAATTCTCGCCGTCGCCCGTGCTGCCGCCCCGCTGCCACCCGTGCCCCCGCCCCGCTGCCGCCTGTGAGCCAGCCCGCCATCGCCGATCGTTGTGTTCCACATTAATATGCAGCCAAGCCGCCGCGTGACCAGCGCGATACCTCATCATCGGAGTTAGACGACAACATTTACAACTTCGCCACTCGGCTGCTTCTGTTACTGAGCTTCGCGAATATAGCAATCGAAATTAACAGTTGCCTGAACACACAGCGCAGATAATCGAAGTTACTGCGGAAGCAGAATTGTTGCATAAATCCAATACGAACTCGACCGTCGCGTTCAATAGTACATTACTGCACAGACCGGGAAATAGGCCGTTGCGGGACGAGTAGAGTTAGCGTGGCCGAGACGCAGTCGAGGCCGCGATATATACGAGTCCAGCAACAGCCCTTCCCGGTCGAGGCTTGTATAGTGCTTTTCTCCAAGATGTGAGGAAATTTAACACAACTGTTAATAATATTAAACACAGTCCCAACATTTCCTTGCAAAAAAAAAAAAAAACGTACGATTTAGTATGACACTGAAATAAAGCATAAAATAATATCACAAATTATTTAAACTTAATAAATTCAATTTGAATAAAATATAGTTTAAACTATAACATTTATTACGCGTTTATGTTATTTCCGCAATTTATTTTGTTTATGAATGCAATTTCTATTAAAAAGAAGTCAAACTATTTGACACACTTTTAAATACATTGTAAATGCTGTTTGAAAAGGCTAAACTTTTTAGTCTATGACATTTAAAAAGTAAATATACGAGGAAGAATTTTGATTGCACGAGTGTTTGGCTGTTTGGAGATAGTTATCCTAGTCCAAACATGGTTTTAAAAAGTAGAACACCAGGTACATAATGAAATTTCATACATTTTTCGCGGCCGCTGCCGTTGGTAAATAATAACTTTTTTTTTTTTTAATTTTGCCTGGGCCTAGAACTTACAACTTCGCGGGCTGGTTTGACAATAGTAAAGTTAACATTTCCGAGCATGTGGGAGAAATAGTACATTATTGCCTAGGCATGGAAGTAGGCAATTGCGGGCCGAGTATTGTTTTAAACGGACGAGCTTGCGAGTCCGTTTAAAAATACGAAGCCCGCAATTGCTGTTCCTGCCGAGGCAAATATAGTGATTTTCTCAAAAATCGCAAGTTTTTTTTTGTGTTGGAGTAAAATCTTCATCGCTCGAACTTATTTTTCTAATTGCATACAAACAAACTTCATGTGAAAAAACTATCACTCTTCACCGCCTTTTTGTTTATGACAAGGAGAACCGCAAGCTTTGTCTTTTAAAAAAACATAAGCTATTCCAGACACAGATAAAAAAGTTATGTTTCGAATAAAATTTGGATGTTTAAGACTTGTGCCCTCATTTTATTATGGGCTGTTTCACTTTTAAAAAAGTTACAAGCTAGATAGTAATGGAATTTGTATGCAACATTGCGGGCTTGTTTAGCGAGCACGCAATGTGTTTTTTTTTTAATTTGAGATCTGTCAGTAAACTATGTCCTTCGCGTCTCAATATGTAGATAGTAATGTCAACATTTCCAGTCATTTTTGAGAAAAGAATATTTCTAAACATGTCAAATAATATCTCACCTTGGTGAGGCTCTACCTACGGGAACTTCTTTAAAAGGTGTTCTGAAAAAAATATGACTATAGAGGTGGGTCTCAAAAGCATATTTTTTTCATTATTTACTGAGAAAATAAATAAACCATTTTCTGCTGACGACTAAACTGCTTAAACGCCACATTGATCTTTTCTACGTCACCGCTAGTACAAGATTTAAAGAATCAAAACGCGGTTACAAACATAACAACGTCATTTTGACCACTAGTCCAAAGCGGGCGTAGCAAAGACTGATTTTTTTTTTTTGTTCTTAGTAAATAATCATCAATAAATGTTTAAAAAAACAAAAAACCGCCTTCAAAAACGCAAATAAATAACTTCTTTAAAATTGTAGGCACCTAATAAGTTAGTCCAACTGATGTCGGCTTTTTGTTGAAAATATTGTGGTCGCCGACTTCAGTTAGAATATATTAGGTGCCTACAATTTTAAAGAAGTTATTTTTTTGCGTTTTTGAACGCGGTTTTTTGTTTTTTAAAACATTTATTTTATTTTATACTTTTCAGTGATCATAATACGCTGTTACGTAGTCTCACTTCTTAGTTGATTTGAAACTTTAAGTTATTTCAAGCGCGCCGCAAGCAACGCCGCGGGAAAGTCATAGTCATATTTCAATAACCTCCTTTTTTGAAGTCGGTTAACAAGTAAATATTCTTCGTTGCAGTCGCTCAACTATCTTAATCGAGATATCTTATCGCCACCCTTGAAATCGGTACCGCTAAGGAGTTCCGGTGGCCATCTTTGGTCTTCATCATCAGTTCCACTTCACCAAATGATACTTTCTGAATGCAAATGCTAGACTTGTTACTAAAAATACTAAAATCGCTATATGTTTGCCTACAATATTTGAGGAGTTCCCTCAATTCCTCACGGATCCTCTCATCAGATTCAGATTTGGTGACAATGGAACTACTTCGAAAGTATACTCTATCAAACCAAAAAAAAAATTTTGAAGCCGGTCTGCAATTGACGTAGTAATCGGTGAACATACATAAAAAAAAAACATACAGTGGAACGTACATAAAAAAATAAATAAATTAGTTTGCTTTTGAGATATACCTCTATAAGCATGATTTTTACCAGAACACCTTTTCAAAAAAAACTGTTGTCAATTAGATTAAGAGGCCACCTGTGATAAAGTCTGCAGTGTTCCGCGATATGGATCTCGATAACTATAATGCCTTGTATCTGTTCTTTGGATATATTAAACTTGATCCCATTTGCTTGAGACTGGCAAACGTGAAAACACGATTAGAAATAGAATTCTCGATAGTTTTATTTTTAAACATGTCATGTTTCGTTGAATTTTTTGCATGTTTCTGGTTGAATCTTCAAAACCCTATCATCTTTAACGATGATTTTTGAGTCAATAGTTGCGTACTTACTCGTATATGTAACTTCTTAATCCTGGCAAACCAATTTTCGATAAATGTTGTGGTAAACAGCATTTCATTGAATTTGACGCTGCCATCAAGGCGCGCGCGAACTATCCATCCCTTTTCACTCTTGTGGGGGCGTGCCACCATAGGTGGCCTCTTAAGCCTGTCATAAATGTGACGAGTGTATCGCCGAGCGAGCAGTTCGTCAGCCGATCGGGCGCGGCGTTACTAAGTAATGCACGAGCAATCAGCTGAGCGCGCGCCATTACTCGCGCCGCATCCGGCGCGTGAGACGTCGCGGCAAACAGCTGCTTGATATGCCGTCGGGGAGCGCTATTTACGGTGGTTCAGACAGGGTTCGCCGTGAATTTTATTGCCGGAGGAATTTTAAGAGCCACATAGATAAAAACCGGCCAAGTACGACTCGAACTCGCACACTAAGGGTTCCGTACCATCATCTACATATAAGTGTAGAAGAACCGCACTACTGCATTGTTATTACCTTTTTTTTTTCGAGTTTCGTAACAAATACTGTGTTCGTTATACACTGGTTCGTCTTGCTGCAGGAACAAGGGTGACCGTATCTCGAAGTTTCATACAGAAGAGCCGTCAGGTCTCTTCAATAAATTGTGTATTTTGCATGTATAATAAGTAGCGTTTAATCGTGGTTGTAAATCGATAGAGGAGGCGTCACTAACGGCGCTCGACGCGCCCCCGTGCGGTCATCATCACGTGCGCAGTTGCCGCCGCGGTGCGTAGAAATGGCGCTAGGAGTCGCGTGCTTGTTACACGTAAACAAAACTCAAAAACGGATCCTTAATAAAATGACTTTGTTGTCCGTCTGTTCGTTGGTACGTGTGTCTTTCTAAACCCTTTTTCTCCGAAAAGGCTAAAGCTATCGGGCTAAAACTTATACTTTATTGCTTCTTTCTGTTTTGATCCACCAAAGATTGTAAAAACAAAACAAATCAAAACTATTGTCAAAAATAAAAAAAATGACCAACTTTTCTTGGTGACTGAACTTTTGTTGAACAGTCATCGTCTGCTTAACGAGCTACAAACGAACAAGTGCAAACTCGGCGGTCTACGTTAAGTACACAGGAGATGCTGCCGCCTGCTTCCGACTCCGTCATCGGATCAGCTCTTAGATACCTATTATATTTTATAGACATACTAAATCATCGGATACATTAAAAAATATTTCTGTTCAAGGTAATAATATTGGATTCATTTAATATAATAGATATATGAGTTTTATAGTTGTATTGCGTTAACCATTCCTAAACAATCACTTGTTTGTTTAATTTAAGTTAGTTTTAATAAGGGCTCCTCAGAATACCAGCGTCGCGGCTTGCCGCTGCTGAGAGGGGCCCTTTTTTAACATAATGTACTTATGTACAGTTTTATGTCCGTCTGTTTTTATTTGTTTTCGCTTTATTTTTTTTGTATGTGCCTACTTTTATATAAATATATCTTTATCTTTATCTTTATCTATACAAAAAATAAAACTCGTTTGTTATTCAAATCACTTACACTTCACTTATACTTTATATTTCAAAAATTCAGTTTACAATTGAAATGATTATTTAATAACTACTTGTAACTAGGTACTACTACGAGTATAAGTACTCAGTCTGTATGAAAGATTGTTTATATAAAGGCACCACCGCCAATGTTCTCTAGACAGGCTAGGTATTTGTAAACTTACTATGTGTTGCAAAATTATGACATTCTGTAACAGGGCATTATTTTCTTATTGAGATTATCAATATTGTCATGGCAAATAAAGTTACCAAAATATTCGAATGTAAAACAAACACTCAGCTTCAGGTTATTTAAAATAAGTGAACAAAGTGTCCCACTGACCGAGGCGGAGGCGGGACGAGACGGCGGCGGCTTTACGGGCGGACCACGACTGTTATGGTCATCAGAGCGCGCAATACCGGATGACGACCATATCCCTCATATAAAGTCATGGCCAGGCTGTTACAGGAGAGGCCAAGTGCAAAAGGGACGCCCTGGCAGACGGCATTTTGTCATTTAGTTTTAACATGAACACTGAGAAACACACTTTCAATGAGTGAGATATAAAACGTTCGCTGCCCCGTCCCCGCCTCTATGTGTACGCGTACGCTCGCCCACCCCGGCGCCTAGAGCGAGTATTGGTTGGCGGACAGGCCGCTGCGCGCCAGCTCGTCGCGCATCCAGTCGGCGGAGGGCGCCAGCGCGCCGAGCAGCGCCGCGCCGCCCGCGCACGCCTGCCGCGCCACGCCCGCCACCAGCAGGCCCCCGCCCTGCGGACATTCACACAAACAGACTGTTAAAGGAAGGTGTATGCGACTAATTCTATCGTGAATGGGTTGGTCGTAAAGCTGGCCGTATGATGAAGGTCGTGAAGCGAGAAGCGAGGCCTTTATTCCACTTTAAACCAAAGTGGAATTTTGTTATATCGGCTAAAACTCATATTAAAAAAAAAAAAACCAAATAATATTAAGTGTATCTTTTAGTATATAACTTTGAAGGCTATTTTTTTTTAAATATGAGTTTTACCCGATATAACAAAACACGTGTTCATTATTTTTTCATGTTCTTAAACATATAATCAAAAGAAGTTGGAAAATAGCATGTTGTTTTTTTAATTCTCTATAGAAGTTAGAGGGTTTAGTCACTTTTCAGTACTTTGGAGGTCATTTTCTCACAACAGGTTGAGTTTGGGCCGCTAAAAAAAATACATGTCTGTTATTTTAGACTACTCTTTAACATATATCATAAAAAACAAAAAACCGCCTTCAAAAACGCAAAAAATAACTAAAAAGTATAAAATAAAATAAAGGTTAGTCCAACTGATGTCGGCTTTTTGTTGAAAATGTTGTGGTCGCCGACTTCAGTTGGACTAACCTATTAGGTGCCTACAATTTTAAAGAAGTTATTTTTTGCGTTTTTGAAGGCGGTTTTTTGTTTTTTAAAACATTTATTTTAATTTATA
Organism: Acleris literana; assembly: GCA_946894065.1. Lineage (NCBI taxonomy): Eukaryota > Metazoa > Arthropoda > Insecta > Lepidoptera > Tortricidae > Acleris > Acleris literana. The sequence goes on along the minus strand of OX335688.1, from coordinate 111,383 downwards.
CTTTTTAGTTATTTTTTGCGTTTTTGAAGGCGGTTTTTTGTTTTTTAAAACATTTATTTTATTTTATACTTTTTAGTGATTATAATACGCTGTTACGTAGTCCCACTTCTTAGTTAAAATGAAACTTTAACTTATATCAAGCGCGCCGCAAGCAACGCCGCGGGAAAGTCATAGTCATATTTCAACAAGTAAATATTATTCGTTGTAGGTAGTCGCTCAACTATCTTAATCGAGATATCTTATCGCCACCCTTGAAATCGGTACCATTGAGGAGTTCCGGTGGCCATCTGTGGTCTTCATCATCAGTTCCACTACACCAAATGATATTTTCTAAATGCAAATGCTGGACTTGTTACTAAAAATACTAAAATCGCTATATGTTTGCCTACAATATTTGAGGAGTTCCCTCAATTCCTCACTGATTCCATCAGATACAGATTTGGTGACAATGGGACCACCTCGGAAGCATACTCTATCAAACCAAAAAAAAAATTTGAAATCGGTCGACAATTGACGGAGTAATCGGTGAACATACATAAAAAAAAAAAACATACAGTGGAACGTATAACCTCCTCCTTTTTTTAAGTCGGTTAATAAACCAAATCGGAGCCGGACAGTTGGGTACCTTTCCTTGTTAGTCGTAGTACTCACGTCTGCGGGGCACAGCACGGGCGCGCCGGACGCCACGGTGCAGGTGCCGTCGGCGCGGCCGCACGCCGCGTCCGGCGTCGCGCCCTGCTCCGTGCACGCCACGCCCGACACCGCCACCGGCGTCTGCGGCGCGTCGAGTCGAGAAGGTTCAGTTATTATTGAAACAGGATTAGTAAATACCAATTCCTCGAGCACGAACTTTTTCCTTTCATCGAATAAGCAACCTTAACGGAAATGTATGTATGGCGATTAGAACAGCACCTTCATGTCCGCATTCAGTACCAAAATTTACAAGGAAGTTGACATTGACTGACTTTCAAATCGTCATCAAGTCGTAAAATCTGTTTAAGGGGTTTTGGTGCTACGGATAGATGCCGTAAAAGTACGAGTATAGTACACGTTTTGGAATAGTAACAGAGATTGTCAAAAAAATATGATAGAGACGAGTAGTCGGCCCTAAACACTTACAAAAACCAGCTGGTCGCTGGCATCGAAGCCCAGCGCGACGCAGCTGCCGGCCAGCGGCGTGCGCAGCCCAAGGCAGGCGCTGCGCGCGCCCTCGAGCCCCGGGAGGTCCTCCTTCAGCAGCAGAAGCGCCACGTCGTGCTCGCGCGTGCCTGTCGACACCGGGGATATAGTTACTTATTCGAAAGTTGTTTGCATGCTGTATGTATTGTGAAGGTTGAAGACCTCCACGTCACCTCTATGGCCTGATATTTTAAAATAGGAAGGACTGAAAATAACGTATAGATGTCATGGACATAAGTAAAGGAGAACCTTCTGGAGATTTTGGAATAACAATATGCAAATAAACAACCACGTAAATTCTAAATAAATATATTGGCAACGGGAGCCCTTCGACTCCCATAATTTTATTGTTTCGATTTTCGAGAGTCAGAAATTGGTATCCATATTATTTTTAGTCATAATAATCAGTAGTCATAATCGTTGTTAGGTATAACGCGAAATAGATATAATGATAAAGTACTATAATGTTACATATCATACAAGACAAAAGTCATAAAATTGATCAGCATACTATCAAAAGGCATACCGTTTATTTTTCATAAATATCGTAGGTCATATTTTTATATTTACTATTTATTATTTTTATTCATATCATTTTATTCTCTAATGTTTTAAAGGACTAATTTTAAAATTCAGAAAGAATACATGTCGTACATAAACATAAAACACCGGCTTACAAAAAACCCCCGGCTGTCAGAAAAGTAGGTTAGGTTAGGTTAGAACTGTGACCCCTGCTTAGTAGTGCCGTGGGGAAGGAGGGGAATATAGCTTATCTTATCGGTGGAAAGACGACTGCCCCACGGCACTACTAAACCGCACTACTGACCAAAACTAGTATCATAAATATGAGGTAGGTTTAAGTTATGTTAGTTATTCAGCAGGCCCGAAGGGTCAAACCACCCAGAAAAAGGAGCTCCGTCGACTCCGTTAAATTTTAATTAGAAATAGAAATAATTGATCAATAGTGCGATTTAGGAGTACACTAAAATATTCAGATAAATAATTTTGAATCTTGTAAGAGTTATTTAAAATAATAATATTCCTTTTGAAATTCTACCATTCAATACAAACAGCACATTGAATGATATGATCAATAACGGTATGGCATTCGATAGTTATGACTAATGAAAAAGGGGTTAAGGAAATTATGACTATTGAAATTATCACCAAAGACAAAATGACGAGCAACGATTATGAAAAACAATGGTATGGATAAAACAAATCGAAAGATTAATGTTATGGGAGTCAATATAGACCCATTAGCAACATATTTCAAAGTTTAATTTGGATAGCGCCCCACTGCCCCCCTTCACAGTATACTCTGTTCACATTAGATAAAGAAGACACTCCTAATTCTAAATTACGCCATGAATTAGCGAGCGAACCATCAGCTAGTTGTTCTGAAGGCATTTGGCACACGACCGAAAAAACGTTGATGACCTTAGCATAGAACCGGGCAGATTAGTGTGACCATGCAGAGCCTTTACTGTTACCCTGTAGTGCAGGGTGTGGACTGAGTTTATGACGATGACGACGATGATGGTGACAATACTCATTAAAAAAAATGGTTCACTTTGTTGATAACTATTGTATCTGCGAGTAATGTACAGTAAATCCAACAGTTCCCATACCCACGGCGAACTGCGCGTGGCTGACGGAGCTGTTGACGGCGTATCTGGTGCTGGAGCCGGGGCGCTGCACCCAGGCACCGGCGCCGCCCGCGAGCACGCACGAGGCGGCCGTGAGCACGGCGCGCGCGCCCACCGCCGCGCCGCCACAGAACAGGCCCGACGGCGCGCGCGTGCGCGGGTTGCCGCCGCTCCTGCAACCATAATACCACTCCCATAATACAGCCAGCACTTTAGCATCCCGCATCGAACGTTGGCCTAGTTGATAGTGACCCTGCCTACGAAGCTAGCGGCTCTGGGTTCAAATCTCGGTAAGGGCGGGTAGTTTTGTGATGAGCGCGAATATATGTCCCCGAGTCATGGCGGTTTTCTATGCATTTAGGTCCATATTTTATCTATAAAAGTATTTATATCGTTGTCTGAGTACCCATAGTACAAGCTTCGAGCTTATTTTGGGATTAGGTCAAGTGGTGTGACACTGTCCCCCTGATATTTATTTAATTATTATTTATTTAAACAGAATCCTTCAGAGAAGGCGTCCGGCGTGTTCAGTTATTATAAGTGGCCATGAGTAGGGCAGGAGCCGAGACAAGAAGCGAACTTTACCGCTATCGAAAATGTAAAGAGAGTCGGTGGCCTAGTAGCGTAGGGTATCGACTCGTAATTGTATGGTAACGAGTTCGAACCGCCGCGGTCGCCATGTACCATTTAAGGTGCAGGAATAACATTGTGAGAAACCTGCGGCTCTATTCAACACGGTAAAAACAATATCGCATTTGATCTGTTATCGTATTGTCAACGTTTTGATAGCTCTTATTTTCTTGACAGTAATGGCGGCTGACGTCATAACAATACCATAACAGGCAAACTACGATATCGTTTATACCGCCTAGAATAGAGGCACTGCACTTGTGTATCCAAAAACCGAACAAGAACATGGCGGATCATGCTCAGTGTAAGGTTTCCTTTTGGCTGTAGGGAGGGGGGGGCGCAGAACAAATACCTATTGATAATAATAACATATACATTATTGATGTTTAGATACGTCGAGCACTTCATGTCAATTCCATACAGACAGTTCTAGTTCTTTGAGGGTGACCCCAACCCACACCAACAGCGGACATTTCGGATTTGACGCGATGGTGATGATCCATCAACGGATTTAACAGTAGGCGTCCAATGACAGACGTCATCATGGCCATGTGCCAGCAACCCAGCACGCAAAAAAGGCGCATGCATTAAGTCGTCGAGTTGCGGAAAACTAGCCCGCTCTCTATAACCTATAACTACCGGACCGTTCCCCACAAGACACGGCAGTTTTTAATAACGAAAAAATGTAATAGATCAGTTAACCCTACCAACATCAAAAAATTGCTATCAACCGCAATGATTTTAGAAATATTCATTTATCGTTATTCCTTCAAAAAACAGTTTTTTAAAGACGGAAAACATGTCTTCCCTGAAGTCTCAAATCTCCATTTACTAAGTTCAAACATTAATTTCGGTTTACCAGTCTTGCTCTGTGATCTAAAAACAAACAGACAGAGACAGTGTCAAATTGACTTTAACATAAAAATGGATATGTAGGATTAGGAATTTGAAAGTTATGATATTAATTTGCGAATGGTTGTCACTTGCCTGTAGAGCCCCACGCACCAGGGGCACGCGTCCTTCTGCGCCACGCTGCACCCTGCAACACAATGCGACACCTCACACTCTCACTCTAGACAGACACGGCACATGAGGTTCTCTCTCTGATTCCCTCCAGACCTATCGACGCGGAATCGCCCCTGAGCCGGTAAGAAAAAGTTTTATATCCGTGTAGTAAGAGTGAAAAAGGCGTCGTCCTTCCGCTCGGCTCGGCTCGATTCGGTGTTGCGATCGAAACGACGTCATTTTCGCTCTTACTGCATGGACAAAAAGTTTTTTTGACCGGTTCTAGGCGATTGCGCGTTGATGGGTTTGGGGAAACTCTAAGGGTTTCTGTTCGACCAAAATAACTTTCAATAGGTATACATACAATTACAACATTTCAAATGTTCAATAAAGGCTGCACCTTCCAGAGAAGGTTCTTCTAAGAGAAGTTATAAACCGAAAATCGGGCAAGAACATATCGGGCCATGCTCAGTGTAGTATTCTGACCCCGTTACTACAAACTAGTGTCCAACCGAGCTTTGGGTTTGGGTCATCAATTTACATAATCTAATTTTTCAACTTATTTTTTTTTTACTTTTTATTTTTCGGAGCAAATTGACTGTATGAAGCACGAATGATCCTAAAAGGGTTCTGTTTTTTATGTTTTGTACGGAACCCTAAAAACCAAAAGTGTGAACTAATTTTTAAAGTAAAATTATTTGATGATGATTTTTATTAGGTAGAAAAAATTTAGACGCCAGTATCTCAAGAACAAATCAAATAAACTTAGTCTTCATAGGTTTTCTTTTAAATTTGTTTTATGGGATTTCATTTAAGAGATTTCATTTATTTTAGTAGGTACTTGTAGTTGGCTGTACGGGTGGGGCCTCTAGCGAAAATGGCACTTTTAGTGTTTAATTTACTCGTATTCTGTCGGTTGCTAAAAGAAACTGATAATGACATAATTATACTCTCAGCCCAATGGTACCGTGGCACGGGATAGAACAGTGACATTATAAAACAATTTGCTTCACACTTCTTACAACTTGAACCAGAACGTCATTACTGTGACCGAGTTCTGTGCTGGGTCACGATTCATTGGGCTGTCAGTACATAACGGTTTGTTGATAGCTATCCGTCCAACTACATGCCACACTCACACGATGGACTTAATAAAGTAAAAAATAAAAAATACCCTTGCTTTCAGGGTTTGAGGGTTTGTATGTACGGAAGAAACTAAAAAATATTTTTTTACTTATTTCATAATTGATTTTAGTGCGCGGTATAAATATCTATGAGTATTTGTATACAGTTTCAGTTTTGTTACTTTGGTAAATTCTGAGAAAAAGCGAGTGTGACATACAGACAGACAGATGGACGGACCTGGTGAAAGTATAATGGTTCCTAGTTTGACTTTAGAATCCTAAAAACCTGTCAGGTCCTAGGGCAGAAAACGGGACGGAGATTGCAATGGCACTGCACTTTCACAGTCTCCTCGTCCCGTTGACTATCCTTCACTAAAAAAATTAATATTAAAAAAATCAAAAAACCGCCCTCAAAAACGAAATAAATAACTTCTTTTAAAATGGTCAGTCGAACTGAAGCCAGTGACTCTCAATATTTTATACCTACCTACCATTTTAAAAGAAGTAATTTTTTGCGTTTTTGAAGCCGGTTTTATAATAAGCTGTTATGTAATCCCACTACTTAGTTGATATGAAACTTTGAGACATTTTAAACTCGCCGCTAGTAACGCCACCGGAAAGTCATAGTCTCTCTCGAGATATCTTATCGCCACCCTTGAAATAGGTACCGCTGAGGAGTTCCATTGGCCATCTGTGGTCCTTATCAGTTCCACTTCTTCAAATAATACTTTTTGAATGCAAATGCTGAACTTGTTACTAAAAATACTAAAATCGCTATATATTTGAAGATTTCCCTCAATTCCTCATGGAATCCCTCATTCGATTCCACCACCTCGACGATATACTCTATCAAAGCAAAAATATTTTTTAAAATTGGTCTAGTTTTAATGGAGAAATCGGAGAACATGCATGAAAAAAAACATACAGTGGAACATAGACCCCCTTTTATTAGTCGGTTAAAAAATTGAGAGCCAACGAAGAAATTTTTTCTCTTAGTTGACAAAAAATTAAATAAATAGTTATGATATTAGTTATATCAACCATTACTCATAGTAACGACAGCAAGTTCTTTAGTGATTTTTCTAATATCTTAGTTGATGTATCTAACGTGCTGTCAGGCTCGTATCGAATCAAGACGCTTATTCGCAACCATCACAATCTTGTTAGAAGCAACCAATTATTTTTTCAATGTAGAGCTTAGCATGTTTGACCCAACCTAATGCGGGCGGTGTTGGGGTCAAAACGCAGTGTTACCTGGTGGTTTGGCCCGCTCCGAGCTCTCGGTGCTCGACACGATCGCGGTGACGTTGGGGTTCATGAACGAGCAGCACCACTCCAACTTGCCCGCGCACTGCTTCGACCTGGGTCACGGTGGGACAGATTTATCATGTACATCTATTAAAAATGCGCCACAGTACAGGAGACTGAGTTATCGAGCATCGAGCACCTGACCAGAGTGTCGTCGGTCCTGCGGCTCAGAGGGTCGGCGCGTGCTCTTAATGTCTCGAGTGTAAACCCGCTCGGTGCGATGCTCTTAACGATAAAGACAAGACATCGTAAGGGAATCAGCATATTGGAAGTATTGGAACAGCTCATTAGTAAAAGAGGTAATTGCTCAGAGTCAAAGTTATCCCAGAAAAAGGCCCATGTTAACAAGGATAATACTCGAGCATGCACCTGATCTCGCTTTCGTCAATGATGCCACCGGGGTGGAACACGTGCGCCTCGTCGCACATGCTATAGTCGATGCAGATGCCCTCCAGCCCCGTGTTGGTCGTGCACGGCTTGGTCTCTGCCGACACCAGGGAGACATCAATCATTAGACTCGTTACTATTATTAATTAGTCGTAATACATAAGAAAATCATAATTATAAGTTGACAACGATAAACTTATTTACGAAAACTATTAAGAACGCATGCTCCTCCTTATTGCCGCTTAAAATCGCTGCGTAACTTATTTGCCCTGAAAGCAGTGCACCGGACGGTCGCGTCAGACGTCGACCACCGCACAGTTCCATGAAACTATTTTAAATTTTTCGCAGCGTCGGCGTTTTTTGAGTAGGGAATGCAAATAACCGGTTTTAACCGATTTTAACCGGTTATTTTCATACAAAAACGGTTAATAACCGGTTAATTTGCATTCCCTATTTTTGAGGTCGTACATCGGATAACTGATGATTGTGATTAATAATAAAATTTAATGAGGGTGTCATTCAAAGTAGCCATAAGAAGAGGGGGGTCGTACGGTTGACGGTGGGGTTGAGGCTGAACCCTGGGTCGTCGTCGTCGTCGGCGCGCCGCACACGCCGCGAGCCCGCCGCGCCCGCGCACGCGGCCAGCACCAGCCACGCCGCCGCCCGCATCGCGCGCCGACCACCACACGCTACCACAACACTAAACAAACAACAAACATAATGTCAGGGAACAATCACACGCAGTCTCACAAACTATCAGCTAAATGCAACCCTGCCTCACCATAGAACAGTGTCACAGTGGGTTCACTAATGTTTTACCAAATCATCATTTGACAAACTATATCATTTTACAAATTTTCAAGTCATAAAGACTTATAGGTGAAAAACTTACGTAAATAACCCCTTGCATGTAGTTGTGTACAAAACTTATATGGAGTTTACATCCAATTTCAAACATAGAATGTCGAACGGTCTATACAGATGTGTAACTACTACATACAAGAGGTCATTTATTTATTTATTTATTTGTAAATAAATAAATAAATAAATAAATAAATTTACTTAAGTTTTTCACCCATACCTACTTCCCGCCATATTTGATTTATTATTTGTGGTCATTAATCTAACCTAACCTAACTTATTTAATAAGCCCATGTAACCTATGTAATATGTAATGGTTTAAGCACAATTGCATTTTTGCGAAATGAAATTTTGTAAAATGATATAGTTTGTCAAATGATGATTTGGTAAAAAGTCGGGATACCGTCACGGTGACATTATAAACAATTTGTTTGACTCTTCTTCCGACTTGAATTATATCCTCACTGTGACACAGTTCTATGGTGGGTCAGTACATACAGACAACTACAAAGATTTATTGTAGTCGTCCGTATGAATTATACAACGTGTCCCAAAACTCAACGATAAGCCGGCACCAGAGGATGGAGCGTGTAACGGAACAAACGATGTCTGTCCAGTTAATTCCAATATTACATTTAAGAAATTTAAAAGTAATAGAAATAAATGGCTATAGAACAAACAAAATTATCAATTAGAATGTTTATAATTAAATTTATATTTATAGGAGACTAATAGTTTAACTAAAGAACAAAGGAGATAAATAATGTTTTATAATAAATAAAATAATATCGTTTATATTGCTAAGAAGAAGTAAGATATTTAGATAAGAGAATAAAGAAATATTATTTCATTAATTTTAAATGGCTTAGTTAGTGTAGCTGTTGGTCCAGGGTTCGATTCCAGATGGACTTGTACAAAGAAATGAAAAGTTAGACATATATCAATTATTTATGACAACATATTTCTTTGTTTGGTAAACAATGAGTAAACATTAGTAGATTTGAGAATAAAGAGTCATTAATCTATTATCGATTTTGTTAAAAATGAATATATAGTTGTTTGAAATAATCAAATAAAGCTAAAAACAAAATGTAAGAACATTTGCATACAAAATTCAATTTTAAAGATGGCTGCCAAAAAGTGACACATGCCTGCTCTGTAGGACGGCAATGAAGCCAATGAGGCTAATGACGCCGAAGACGCCGAAGACGCCGATGACGCCAATGACTCCGAAGAGGATAGGTGGCTTTATATACGATGATGCGCGGAGGAAGGGGCTTTTTGACTTTTGTCGCTTGTCACGTACGGACGTGTTGCTCGCTGGGGTTGTTTTAAAGAGTAATATTTGTTTGAATTCGTGCAATAATTCTAGTTTATTGTTTTGCGTTTTAAATAATTAAATTACTAGTTGGAAAATTAAATTAATTTAATAATTTTAAATTCTAAATATTGCAAGGGGGTTTAAATAACAGTAATTCTTGCTTAGGAATCGGGAGCCTTTAGGTCTAGGTACCGAATACCTAGTGTTTAGGATGTATTAATTTTATTTCTGTTACAGATCAAATAGAAGGGAGAACGCAATAACAATCGTTGAGTGTATCAGGTTATATCAATAACTTGGTGAGGTTTAAACTTTGTTGGATTTATTTTCTCTCGTTGTTGATAATTCTGGTTCATATAGCCAGAGTTACAATAATGAGGTTTCATTTGCTTATTTGTGATATTAATTGTTTGTTTAACTAATCATTATTTTTTGTGTACTTCCCTTTAGGAAAAGTTTGGGTTGGTTATCGCTTGCGTCTGATACATTGCATTAATTATTTGGGGCTTAAGTGGTAATTAATACTATGGTGGGGAACTGTGTATTGAATTCAGCTAGATTAGCACTTGATTGTATCAGAGCGGGAGGTCAGGCTACCACTAGTAAGTGTCTGACAAGTCCGAGGAAGCCTAACGGAGCCTCTGATTTGGAACTATTAGAGTCAAAAAGAAGCCTTGGGCAAGCCTAGATATCTTTATATTCGGCACAGATATTTACAATAATGCCTACTTATCCTCAATGTCAGCCTTAGAGGAACAAGTGGGGTCCACATAGTTGGCATGCCGGCGCGCACCCATGGAAGCCTCTTTGGAGTTGAGAATGGGTCCCGATAAATCTATTATTATTTATATATACTAAACCACACAATAGGGCGTCCTATTCATACTATCCCTGAGAGCTGCGGCTTATCAAAAGTATGGAGGGGGACAAGAACACGAGTGTTAGGTTTCTTTTATCAGCCGACTCAGCTGAACTTTACAGTTTACCTAGGGACTTAGCTAATTACTGGGAGAGGTAAGCCCATAGTTTAGATTTTTAGTTTAGGCCTTGATAGTAGTGTTAGGTTAACTTCATTGGATAGGGAAAATAGGAAATAGGAATTAAATTAGAAAACTTATAAAATTTCATAAATCTTAACTTCATAAATAAACTGAAGTATAAATTTAATTAATAAATAAACTGAAGTATAAATTTAACTAATAGTTAACTTATAAAAGTAAAAGTAACTTTTAGTAATTAACTGTTCTAAAGAAATATAACTATAAATAAATACTTAAGTAATAAACTGTTTTTGATATAGTAATTCATGAGGTAAATATATAAACTTGATATTTATAGGAAAATATATAATGCCAAACTATAACATCAATAGTTAACTGACAGAAATAAGTCCTTAATTAGAATGAATATTTAATAACATCTAAGTTAACTATACCATAAAATAACAAGATACTATAGAGAGTATTATATGGGTATAAAGCAAATCTAGAATATCAATAGTTAGCTTAAAGAGATAAGTCCTTTTTTGGAGTGAATATTTTTATAAGATATAAAGCAAATATACCAGTAAATATTGGAGTGACAATAGTGAGAATTGTCTGATCACTTTCTTTACTATCCTTGACTAACATGAGGATTCAATCTAGCTAGAAGACAAAATGACTTCTGTGTCCCGCTGTTTACTATATAAGATAAACATGGATACTTGGTGAAATTGAACATCTCATATAGTTATATAAAACTCAAGTCATATAAAGACTTATAAGTGAATTAAGCAATATCAATCTTGAGTCACTTTAATAAATATAATATAAATATATTATTTTGAGAAAATCACTCTAATGAAGGATAAAATAATCTACTGAATATTTGAGTAAAGAATGCTCATATCCCAAATCTTCCCTTACTATACAACCGACTGACTAATAGGACTTATTTGGCAAGGAGACTGTCCTGTCTATGGTGGATGTCTATTGAGGAGGACTAAGGTCCTGGGATAGCAATCCTAAGGCGTATGGTGGAGCCTTCCTTCCCTACGGGGGCCACAAAACATACATTTTTAGATCTGCTTTATTTTAGACTTAGGTCACATAAGTTTTACTATAGAAACATAATAATAATATCTTTAGGAATTATATTTTTAGTAGGATGGCTTTCAACTAGATAGGAAACATTAATTCAGTTAGGATAACTAAATTATAAATAATAAGTTGTTGTAATTATTTAGGTATATTTCTAGGGTGTATTAGGTAGGTAAAGTTAGGAATTAAAACAAAGACTTAAAGAATTCTAGGGTTACTTATGGGTACAACTAATGGGTTCTTTTAAATTACTTGACGATCACGTGCCAAAACTAATTTACATTATAATGGATTGGTAGGGATAGTAAGAGAGTTAGGTAAATTATACTGAACTAATTAGGTTTAAAAATATAAGGCTAGTATAGGTAGGACATAGAAATTACATTTGGTTAGATGTAGGGAAGACAGATATTAAAAGTATTAAGAACTAAGAATGTTTAAGTATGAAATTTAAATTGTAGAGAAATATTGCTAGGTAGAGCAGAGTATTAGGGACTTTAGATACTAAAAATATCATCATCAAATAAATAAATATAAATCCAGGCTAAGGAAAGGTATTTCTACTATTAGTGTCTCTGAGACTAGGATTGTAAAGTAGGAGTATTGGCCCGGGCCTTTACAATTAGTTCTGCGTAGATCAGGGTTTAGGAGTTTTATTCGTGAAAACTTTAGGATAGACAGATAGGTAGGTTACAATTGGTACACGTTGACCAGGATTTGGGAAGCGTTGACCGAGTGTACATTAGGCTAGTTACAATTGGTGCCGTGACCAGGATTTTGAACTTTGAGTTATTGCACAATTTTTAATAGTAATTAGACTTAGATATTGAGTAAGAATGGTCTCGACGTTTACAATTGGCGCGTCGTGACCAGGATTTTATAGTACTTCAACTGTTCAATTGTAACTGGTTGTCTAGTTACAATTGGAGCCGGGTGACCAGGATCCTTTGGTTACCTAAGTTTAGGATTCTATGAGTTTAAGTTAGGGATAATTATTTAATTTAAGTAAGTGACTTCTGACTGAAGTCCAATTGTTGCCTGTGAAATTGGAAGTCTTTGTTTTAATTTTTATTCATTTATGTAGGAATTTTATTAAGTAATAGCAGTTAATTCTTTAATTGTGGTTTGTGAACCATACAGGTGAAGATAGGAAGCTAAAGTTAATCTTTAGTTTTAAACTAGAAGGCAGGTAGTTTGATTTTTATAGATGAAGTCAGGCAAGGATAAATACTATCTTGTAGTGAATTTATTGTCGTTTAACAATAAAATTTAAATAAAGACAAAATATCCTAACTTTTAAAATGGTATAAAGGAAAAGTCTAGAAATATATAAACTTACATAAGTTCTTATGTTTCTTTAGATGTTAATAGTTGTTTAATCGAAGGCAGGTAATGAAATAACAAGTTAAAAAGGAATTTATTGTAGATACAATTAAATTTTGTAAATTTAATTATATTCATTAAAACTAGTTCCGTAGAGTAGCTTTACTATAATTGGTAACAGTATGATTTAATTATTAATTATTGATATGAAACAATATTCTTGGTTAGTCGTTGATCTTTCATATAAGTTTCTACGTTCCTTCCTTTGTATTTCTTGCAAAACTGAAAAAGTAAATAAGGATTATTTAGTATATTCATTAGTTCAAATGTCAGGAAACCTAGGGACCTAGTGTTTATAGTTAGGTGTCACTCAACTTAAAAAACAGAAATCTTATAATAGTAATTACAATTTTTTCCATTAAAATAAGTTAGTTTAAAAATTTATTAGAACTAAAACTTGAGCTAAGAAAAATATTTGCTTAAATTTATTTTACCTGAAAGTAGTAGGTACAACTAGCTTAAGGATTCATTTTCTTCTGAGGCATATGGTTATATTGTCGTTTCTGTTGCCATAGTCCAGGAGGTTACATAGGACAGCTGATCAGACTTCAATTGTTAAAGATCAAATCACTTGTCATTTGCTGAGTTAGTCAGACTAATGTTGTTACAACCTTAAAAATAACAAAACAACATTAAACATTTTATAAAACCAAACAATAAGATAAATAAAAGGGTTTATTTCAAATAGTTTGTAAAACTTGTTGTTTAATTATGTAGTTTCAGTTAAAGTGACATAAACTATCTCTATAAAAGATATGTTTAGCTAGTAAATTGTTGGAAACAATAAACTAGGTTAAAAGTTCCTATAGTTTTACAACATGAAGTTACTTTAAATAGTAAGATATTCTATTTATAAAATAATTAAAGTACAAGAAAGTGGGAAAGAAACAGTATTCACCATTACCTTGTATCAGCTTTAGAATCCTTAGTAAAAGTTACCTAGCCGGTGTGATTGAGTTTGTAAACAATCAAAATGTAGTCATTGATTAGGCAAAGATAGAGTCAACTATTTATACCATAAATATGATTAGGTAAAACACAATTAAATTAGGAAATGTTATAGGTTTATCTTTAAAAGGGGAAACAACAATTATTGTTTACTTTGTTTAGAGTAGCCGGTCAGTAAACGGACGAAGTTTGTTTTGACAAGTTGTATTCTCTGTGGAATTAAAAAATAAGAGACACAGATTATAACAGGGTTAGGTCAGGAGAGGTCTATTCGAATTATGAATGTTTAGCTTTTGAAATGGAATTTAAAAACAAACCTACATTATAACAAACATTAAAAACATATAAAATATACTTTTCAATTTCAATTTAGTAAAGTAAACTTACCATTTTAATTAGGATATCAATTGTTTGATTTTCTCTTATTTGAGATATAATAGGAGAGTAAGCCTATAGACTAAAAAGGAAAGAGATAGGTAGTAGGTAGACTAGTTTGGTTTATAGTAAAAACAGCTGTTTTGTTATGATTATTTAAGGATAAGAAATAAAAGTTAGCTGAAATTAACAAAGTAGTGGTCTAATGATAGAATATTTTATGAATTGATAGCTAACACTTTCTTAATAGAATTTAATAAGCAATATTATAGTACTTAGAGACTATCTCGCTGGTTTAAAAGTCAGGAATTGTTTAGTTAAAACTTAGATGAACAGATGTATGTTTTGCTTTGGGTTAGGATAAATTAAGAAGTTTAATAGATAAGAATGAAATTCTTTATTTTGAACTGCTAAGAAACCAATTAATAAATTCTTACAAAGTTTGGTAACTAGCAGGTTAGTAAATTGTTTATTAGAAAAGAACTATGACCTTACAGTTAATTATAATCATCATAATATTTAAAATAGGTATAAATAGATCTTTGATGTTGTTTAGCAAGGTTAGAGTACTATAGGAGTACTTAGTACCGCAGTCATAAATTGAAACTTCTTACATACAGTAAAGCCAGGGATTCTTAGAACATTCACTTAAAACTAGTATGTATGTTAAACAAAGTTAGGCAACACCAGGCACTTACATAATAGGAAACATAGCAGTAAATGAATTCTATCAAATAAAATTGCACACCAATGTGTTTAGTAAAGTAAACCAATCATGCTATGTTAGGTATATTAGGAGAAAAATAATTTAAAAGCTTAAGTAGGAATTGTTTAATCCAAGAATAGTACAAAGAAAATAAAGTAGTGCAAAAAGATAGGTAGATAACACAATTTGTATGGTACAAATGCAATAAAACACTTATAACATCACTTTACTAAGTAGTTCAAACAGAAGTAGAAAACCAAATCTTTTAACTTGCAATGGTTTCTCAGGCAAAATGTTCATGCTACTCATGCTAGTTCGATTATAACTTGTAGTCAGAAAAACATCATCATTATGTCAGCACGATAAATCTCTCTTATATATCAGCAGGGGTATCATTTCACTAGGATACGGGTTGCAAAAGCTGAAACAAAACCAAAATATACCATTAGATAAGCTAGATAGGTTATATATTTTTATTAGGTAATTTAAGTCATTGAGTAATTCAAGATAGCAAAGTTGCGCATGACTTTATATATTAAGGATAATACTATAAGTTTTAATTCACAAACATTTAAAACAGGTTAAAATAATAAAAGAAATCGTTTGTTTACTTACGTATTATGAATAGTTCTCTTTGTTAGTAAGATAGACAAAGTTGTTGATAGGCGGGAACAGGTATTTCATAAAATATGATTAACTGATTAGGTGATTAACATATTGAATACTGCATAACTAAAAACTTATTTGTTAAACATAGGTAGCTCTTCTGTTTTGTTTTTGACCAACAATAACCATAGAAAATAGAAAATAAACAATAAGGTAGCTGTCAAATCATTGCTTGCAATGAAAGGCACAGGCACAGATTATAAGATTATAAGATATGTCTAAAGATGAAAGGTGTTTATGGCGTACGTTCCGTTCATAATTCAAATGCGTTTAAGGAGACAGGAAAAAGGGAAGAGTTTGATAAGACTTAATATGAGTGAGAGGCGCGGTTAATTAAACGTTGATAATATTATTTCATAATAATCGGATTTCAATTACAATAATCTTAATTAATTAGGGATAATCAAATGTTAGTGAATAAAAATACAAAAAGAAACTTTTGAGTGAAAACAGGACCCTGTTGCCAATTTCAATTTGAGTACCTAGCATCTTTGAACGGAATTATTTTATATTTATTGCTATGTATATTGCCTTGAATGTTAAAAAGTGAGAATAATTAGGATAGTTTAATAAAAAAGGGTCACAATACATGTTATGTGTGTTTGTAAGTTTGTTGTGTCGTATGTATGTAGTGTGAAAAGGTTGCAATTAATACGGGTATCATAGTCATAAAAATAGGGACCATTTTTGCAATACAAAACGTGTTATATTTATATGTATGTTATGTATGTTTGTCAAGTTGTATGTGCGTATGTAAAAAAGATTTGCAAATAATTAGGAATACGGAAATATTTCGCCGATAATGTATTATAGTAACTTTAGTGCAGTGAGCTAATATCTTTGACGAATTTTCTTGAATTAAAAAATCTGTTTGATAATACAATTAAAGTAAAAAAAATAGTATACATGTATAAACGTATGTAAACAGCAAATTAATTTAGCTTTGGAATTAATTAATAGGTTTCGGAAAAACTTAGCAATAGACATTGGGCTGTGATCGTCTGGTGGTTGGGACCTTACGTTGTGTACTGATCAGGAAGGAAATTATTTACACTAAGGGACAAAGTTTTTAGATATGAGTAGAGAATATAATATAAACCATAAAACTTTACATTAGAAACTTTTTTTTTAGAGCCAAATGAAGTTTATAAACAAAAAAGCACATCTAGGAATGTTTGAGTTATTGGAAAAATCGCGCTGAAAGTTTAAATAGAGTTATATTAAACCAAACGACTTTTGGTTGTTTGAACGGAATCAATTGGACGGACGTCAAGTGACAGTTGAATTAAGTTGAAGTTTATCATTGTTTGTTTACTTTTGAACTTGTGGTTGGTTTTAAAAGAGAAAACTTCATAGTTTGTGAAATTAACTTTTATATAATGGTTTGATGTGAGAAAGGTTGTGTTCTTGGTTGTACTAGTGTGAAAAACCAATGAGGGGTTCTGATGAAATTTATTTTGAATATGAAAGAATTTGTGAAACAGATGTTTGTAAGCAGATCTTTGTAAGTTTTAGTTTTATTAAGTTATGAAGGGGTACAATCGAGACCATACACCTAAGCATCCAGCCATGTTTGTCAAAATTTAGCCTGGAAACACAACACAATACAAATGTTTCGTTAATTAAATAGACCCATTTGTGATAGGTTAGATAAAAATTTCATATTATGGTTAATATGAAATTATTAGGGTAGCTTGTATGCATTTTTTTGGCGAGACATTACTGTACCGGCAGGAGATACTTAGCAATCGACAACTTTACATTCTCCAATTTTTAATTGTTTAACATGGTTTGGAACGAATAGTGGATAGAATGGAAAGTTTAACGGTGACAGAAGCTTTATCTTTAAGGATTGTATTTTGGTCTGGGAAACTTAATCGGTGAATTATATACAGATCATAAATACAAAAGATTCGTTATATTTGACTGGTTGAGTGCTATTAGAGCTGATTAAAAGTCTAGCACAGCTTTTGATTTTTCCACAGACAAAAGAATGATCTGATAATTGTAACTGCATTGTTACGTCTCGACATTTATTGTTGACTATTAGTATTCATGTTATGTTATCAATTAGAATTGGTTAAAAACACATCACATAATTATCAGAATTTCTGATCAGGAAAGGCTAAGTGTTGATAAATTATTAGAATCATTAAAGTAGTTTATTTGAAGGCATCTTATTATGTTATTGGTTAGGGTAGATTTCTCTTCAAATGCCAACTAGAAAGATTTGACATTTTGCGATAAATCTAAAGGCAGGGTGTAACGGAACAAACGATGTCTGTCCAGTTAATTCCAATATTACATTTAAGAAATTTAAAAGTAATAGAAATAAATGGCTATAGAACAAACAAAATTATCAATTAGAATGTTTATAATTAAATTTATATTTATAGGAGACTAATAGTTTAACTAAAGAACAAAGGAGATAAATAATGTTTTATAATAAATAAAATAATATCGTTTATATAGCTAAGAAGAAGTAAGATATTTAGATAAGAGAATAAAGAAATATTATTTCATTAATTTTAAATGGCTTAGTTAGTGTAGCTGTTGGTCCAGGGTTCGATTCCAGATGGACTTGTACAAAGAAATGAAAAGTTAGACATATATCAATTATTTATGACAACATATTTCTTTGTTTGGTAAACAATGAGTAAACATTAGTAGATTTGAGAATAAAGAGTCATTAATCTATTATCGATTTTGTTAAAAATGAATATATAGTTGTTTGAAATAATCAAATAAAGCTAAAAACAAAATGTAAGAACATTTGCATACAAAATTCAATTTTAAAGATGGCTGCCAAAAAGTGACACATGCCTGCTCTGTAGGACGGCAATGAAGCCAATGAGGCTAATGACGCCGAAGACGCCGAAGACGCCGATGACGCCAATGACTCCGAAGAGGATAGGTGGCTTTATATACGATGATGCGCGGAGGAAGGGGCTTTTTGACTTTTGTCGCTTGTCACGTACGGACGTGTTGCTCGCTGGGGTTGTTTTAAAGAGTAATATTTGTTTGAATTCGTGCAATAATTCTAGTTTATTGTTTTGCGTTTTAAATAATTAAATTACTAGTTGGAAAATTAAATTAATTTAATAATTTTAAATTCTAAATATTGCAAGGGGGTTTAAATAACAGTAATTCTTGCTTAGGAATCGGGAGCCTTTAGGTCTAGGTACCGAATACCTAGTGTTTAGGATGTATTAATTTTATTTCTGTTACAGATCAAATAGAAGGGAGAACGCAATAACAATCGTTGAGTGTATCAGGTTATATCAATAACTTGGTGAGGTTTAAACTTTGTTGGATTTATTTTCTCTCGTTGTTGATAATTCTGGTTCATATAGCCAGAGTTACAATAATGAGGTTTCATTTGCTTATTTGTGATATTAATTGTTTGTTTAACTAATCATTATTTTCTGTGTACTTCCCTTTAGGAAAAGTTTGGGTTGGTTATCGCTTGCGTCTGATACATTGCATTAATTATTTGGGGCTTAAGTGGTAATTAATACTATGGTGGGGAACTGTGTATTGAATTCAGCTAGATTAGCACTTGATTGTATCAGAGCGGGAGGTCAGGCTACCACTAGTAAGTGTCTGACAAGTCCGAGGAAGCCTAACGGAGCCTCTGATTTGGAACTATTAGAGTCAAAAAGAAGCCTTGGGCAAGCCTAGATATCTTTATATTCGGCACAGATATTTACAATAATGCCTACTTATCCTCAATGTCAGCCTTAGAGGAACAAGTGGGGTCCACATAGTTGGCATGCCGGCGCGCACCCATGGAAGCCTCTTTGGAGTTGAGAATGGGTCCCGATAAATCTATTATTATTTATATATACTAAACCACACAATAGGGCGTCCTATTCATACTATCCCTGAGAGCTGCGGCTTATCAAAAGTATGGAGGGGGACAAGAACACGAGTGTTAGGTTTCTTTTATCAGCCGACTCAGCTGAACTTTACAGTTTACCTAGGGACTTAGCTAATTACTGGGAGAGGTAAGCCCATAGTTTAGATTTTTAGTTTAGGCCTTGATAGTAGTGTTAGGTTAACTTCATTGGATAGGGAAAATAGGAAATAGGAATTAAATTAGAAAACTTATAAAATTTCATAAATCTTAACTTCATAAATAAACTGAAGTATAAATTTAATTAATAAATAAACTGAAGTATAAATTTAACTAATAGTTAACTTATAAAAGTAAAAGTAACTTTTAGTAATTAACTGTTCTAAAGAAATATAACTATAAATAAATACTTAAGTAATAAACTGTTTTTGATATAGTAATTCATGAGGTAAATATATAAACTTGATATTTATAGGAAAATATATAATGCCAAACTATAACATCAATAGTTAACTGACAGAAATAAGTCCTTAATTAGAATGAATATTTAATAACATCTAAGTTAACTATACCATAAAATAACAAGATACTATAGAGAGTATTATATGGGTATAAAGCAAATCTAGAATATCAATAGTTAGCTTAAAGAGATAAGTCCTTTTTTGGAGTGAATATTTTTATAAGATATAAAGCAAATATACCAGTAAATATTGGAGTGACAATAGTGAGAATTGTCTGATCACTTTCTTTACTATCCTTGACTAACATGAGGATTCAATCTAGCTAGAAGACAAAATGACTTCTGTGTCCCGCTGTTTACTATATAAGATAAACATGGATACTTGGTGAAATTGAACATCTCATATAGTTATATAAAACTCAAGTCATATAAAGACTTATAAGTGAATTAAGCAATATCAATCTTGAGTCACTTTAATAAATATAATATAAATATATTATTTTGAGAAAATCACTCTAATGAAGGATAAAATAATCTACTGAATATTTGAGTAAAGAATGCTCATATCCCAAATCTTCCCTTACTATACAACCGACTGACTAATAGGACTTATTTGGCAAGGAGACTGTCCTGTCTATGGTGGATGTCTATTGAGGAGGACTAAGGTCCTGGGATAGCAATCCTAAGGCGTATGGTGGAGCCTTCCTTCCCTACGGGGGCCACAAAACATACATTTTTAGATCTGCTTTATTTTAGACTTAGGTCACATAAGTTTTACTATAGAAACATAATAATAATATCTTTAGGAATTATATTTTTAGTAGGATGGCTTTCAACTAGATAGGAAACATTAATTCAGTTAGGATAACTAAATTATAAATAATAAGTTGTTGTAATTATTTAGGTATATTTCTAGGGTGTATTAGGTAGGTAAAGTTAGGAATTAAAACAAAGACTTAAAGAATTCTAGGGTTACTTATGGGTACAACTAATGGGTTCTTTTAAATTACTTGACGATCACGTGCCAAAACTAATTTACATTATAATGGATTGGTAGGGATAGTAAGAGAGTTAGGTAAATTATACTGAACTAATTAGGTTTAAAAATATAAGGCTAGTATAGGTAGGACATAGAAATTACATTTGGTTAGATGTAGGGAAGACAGATATTAAAAGTATTAAGAACTAAGAATGTTTAAGTATGAAATTTAAATTGTAGAGAAATATTGCTAGGTAGAGCAGAGTATTAGGGACTTTAGATACTAAAAATATCATCATCAAATAAATAAATATAAATCCAGGCTAAGGAAAGGTATTTCTACTATTAGTGTCTCTGAGACTAGGATTGTAAAGTAGGAGTATTGGCCCGGGCCTTTACAATTAGTTCTGCGTAGATCAGGGTTTAGGAGTTTTATTCGTGAAAACTTTAGGATAGACAGATAGGTAGGTTACAATTGGTACACGTTGACCAGGATTTGGGAAGCGTTGGCCGAGTGTACATTAGGCTAGTTACAATCTGCTTATGATTAGTCGAGAAAAAATAAAAAAGATAAAAAAGATAAAAGAAATTTATTTAGTAAGTAGGCCGCTCGGGCACTTTTACACGTCAAGATACTACCAATACCAATACCAATAAGGAAAAGATATATTTTTTTCCTTATTTTTTCTCGACTAATCATAAGCAGCTCCATCCTCTGGTGCCGGCTTATCGTTGAGTTTTGGGACACGTGGTATATTGCACTTAACTTATAATTAAGCTTTGCTATTCGCTTTTTCATTCTTGCGGATGATTAAAATCGTTTATTGAAAACTTAAGCCTTTTACTGGTTTAACCTTGCACTCGTATGTAGATACTGGAAGACTAGGCATTACACAAATAAACATAAAATCCGTAACTAAGGTCTAGGCTTGCATTGTAGGTACTAGATAACGATAATTAAAAATGAGATTCCAATTTTAGACCTTATTACAATGCAATAATAGACACCTACTCGCAGCCTCTCCTTCTCTTCTCCATGGTATCCGACCACGGTTGACGCAGCGCTCTGAATCGGCGCGACGTTGTTTGATGATGACTTTCCCAATAATGTTGGTTGAAATCTTCGCGCGTAACAATATGACGATTTTCTTGGTTTTAGTGCTCCCTGCTGGTGAGACCACCCAAATCCGCAACGTGTCGATGCCGGATCAGAATAGCGACGTGGCGGCCTACCGCTGTAGTTTACTCGATCCGTCTCTATAGACTAACGCGCTCCGCCAGCATTGACTCCTTGCGTTTTAAATGAAATGAAAATGAAATGAAAAAATATCTATTGCTGCAGGACACAATTATTACAGCTTTTACAAAATACAGAAAATTTGACTGCAGCAAAAGGAGCAAACTCAGCTGTGCTGGCCGCAGTCTCGCAGGACTGCTGCGCAGCGCTGGTTTTCAGTTTTCTCCCTTTTGTACCGAATATTTACCGAATAATACTTAATCAATAACAGTGACAAAAAGTTGTCCTTACAATAGCCAAAGAAATGCCAAAAATACTTACACATATCCTATTAAATTTTCGTTTTTTATTTAAATTGACGGCCAAAGTTGTTGTGCAATGATTAACTGTTTCAGTTTTTTCTTAAATGTATATGCTGACATCTTTTTCCTCAACGGTGGTGGTATGGTGTTCCATATTTTAGCCGTCTTATATGTAAACCCTCCCCTAAGACCAGCCGATTTATGATTAGGAATCCGTAGAGTGTTTCTCCGAGTAGATCTTACTGAGCTCTCATCTCCATGCATCCACTTCAGTTTATTTAACAGGTACTCTGGTTTTTTCCCATAGATGGTTTTTTGTTTTTAGATTGAGAGTATCTTATCGGGACTGGGGTCACCAATGTTGCTTCGTGGACGGACCGGATTTTCTTGTAGGGAGATGCAGAAAGAGATTACGTACGTTTTGTATCGTGTATTATTCGGAAGTGAACTTATAACAGCGACCTCTATCGGTGACGCTGTGAACTACTAAATCGTTACCTACTTGATAAGCTACATCAATCAAGTCAACTAGCTAGGTTTCGGATTAATCCCTAATTACATTGATGTGTACTGTTCTACAAATGAACAAAGGCGACGAAGAAGATACATCTCTTTGTAGTCGACTGTACATTATAATACATTTATGTGCCTCTTCTCAGCGAATGGAGAAGGCTTAGGAATAAATAGTACCTACTTTTCACACTTAAATCCCCCTTGCCGAGCAACGACCCGCAGATCACTAGTTTCATAGGCGTGGTCGAGGGGCACATTAGGTATACTATTATAAGTAAATCTACAACGGGTTTTTACGCGATTAAGTCCCGTTTTATATTTATAACAGTATGTGTGAACGTCGCGAAACTTTAAAACAAACACATAATGTATGTTATGTATAGTCGCAGTCAAGTATATTAAAGCGAAAAAAGGTGCCCAAAATATCTGAACACGTTGTAACGGGAAGCCGAATTGCTTTGGACACGTTATCTTATTGTCAACGTAACGGGACTGTAATGGCAGCCGAGGTATTTTAGCCTAGTCAAGGAAGTTGATTCCTAAGACCACTTCGGACTATGTCAAAGTGACACTGTAAATAAAATCATAAGAAGTCTTTTACATTTTGATTGATGACGTCACTTTGACATAGTTCAAAGTGGTCAAGGAATCATTTTCCTTTGTTGTACATTATCTACGCATATTGATGCAAACTGTAATTTCCATGTGCAACGAAGAGTTCAAATAGACGTACAAATGGTGCCTCGTACGGTGTCGGGCACTCGAGAATAAAATCATTATTTGAATGAAGATTCGTAAGAATAAAATCATTTCGATTTTATTCCTGTCAAAGTTATTCAAATAATTTCGTCGGGAATAACTTGTACGTGGGAAAATTTAATAAAAATAACTTATTCTTAGTCAATTACATTTATTCATGACTTTTTATTTTGAATAAAAGTATCTGAATAAGAATACAGTAGGTAAATGTAACTTACGTAATATTTACGTACAGTACAGGTAGAAACTCTAGTACTCTGGTCTAATTTATACCCACTATGCTATCTTAATTAAATCTTGTAAATCGAAGGGTTCATTTAGCCATGAAAGAATTCCGGGATTCACTTCATCACCATCGTATCAAAGGGACCAAGAAAAACGTCATAAAACTTACTTACACGTAAGTACTTTGAAAAAATGTGCCAAAACCAATATTTATTGTACTACTAAATTATTTTTATTACAAATAACATGTTAGTTGAATAAAGTAGTTATTTCAATTTTTTTCTTCATTTAAAATAAAAGTACCATGATTTATTCACTAGTATTCCATTTCAACTAACGAGGTACAAGAATTATTCTTATACAAATCGATTTGAATGAGAATAACTTTTCTGTTTTATTCTTATTCTTATTCAAGTTAAGTTTTGCCCAACACCTCGTACCCTAGTGCAAAAAAGTTTTTTCAAACAAAGGAATCGTTTGCAGGGTTTTATAAAATGTCATTAGATAGTGTTAATTACGCTTAATATACCCACGTAGGCCAGTAATTGACAAACGATGTAATCATATTTGATCATCATGGTAACCTCGGCTTCCCGTCCGGTCGGCGGATAAGCCGCTGAGCGCAGGAATTTAATTAGTCACGTGATTATTTTAATTATTTTCAAATTCTTTTAGCTGTTTAAAGATTGGCCAGTCGTGGTTTGAAAAAAGGCAATATGCGAATTAACATTAGGCTTAACCCCTCCCCCCTCCCCAGCTGTGTCTGTCTGGCCGCCTGGTAGCGCTTCCTTGCACTCAGCTCAAGCTATAAAACCGAAATCCGGTTTATAACGGATGATCTGTAGAAACGTAGGTATTTGACACAAAAATAAATCTGGTAAAAGCAAAAGATGCAGATATGTATAATATTATCATGTTCCCCTGGTTATTTACTTGTAACAGAACACGGCGCTTCACCAACTGTTCAGTGAAGGAGCTCTTCTTAGTCAAGATCGCTTACAGTTCAGCAAAAGCTTTTGATGCAACTAGTTTGTTAGTTTTTGTTTGATCTTGATCACCTCATGGGGTGTGAATGAGCATGGGTATACTCGTGGTGTGCTGCTCGCTAAACCGTTCCCGGCCTGCCTAGGGCTCGCGCGCGGAGCAACATTCCTCGTCCGTGCCCGAGCTCCTCTTAAAAACGGCGCTCGGTCGGTCGAACGAGTGAATGTACTGTCTAATAGAGAATGCTAAGACTACAATCTTAAGACTGCAATCCTAAGTCTGCAATTGCGTTTCCAATCCTGAGGACTAAAATGGATTACCATGCTAATCATTTCACTCCTTTGTTATCCCCACACCGGAACACAAAAATGCGAACACTGCTGCGCACCGGCCGTCAAAGACGGTCACATTCGCGATCAAAGTAGAAATAAAACGGGAAAACCATCACTTATCTTGTTGACGTTCTATTGTATTAAATCTGCAGTTAATGTGTTATCAGTGTATATAGCGGGTTA
Organism: Acleris literana; assembly: GCA_946894065.1. Classification (NCBI taxonomy): domain Eukaryota; kingdom Metazoa; phylum Arthropoda; class Insecta; order Lepidoptera; family Tortricidae; genus Acleris; species Acleris literana. The sequence continues at coordinate 85,930 of OX335688.1, read as the reverse complement.
TCACCGCGGCGGCGCGGGCCCGGTCACGGTCGGCTGGCGGCTCCTCCGCGACTTGCGAATTGATGTAGGCATCAATTAGTCAGGGCTACTTTTGGTAGAAAATTGCCTAAAAAATGCTTGAATTATGTTGCATAGAAGTTGTTTATCGCTTTCATTTACGAAATAAAACATATTGTAAATTATAATGACACTTCCGTTGCGAATTGTTAATGTTCTTTTCATTGAGGTAATCATAGACACAAGTCAATGGTTCCAGAGGTGTTTCTGTGTATTCTGCAGTCATTAAAATTCAACATGCTACATCACTGCATCACTATTAGATATTTCTTATTAAATATTTCTGATGTCATGAGCGATCGACTATTTATGGGCATTGGTGTGCAAACTAACAGTGGTTTATGTATTCGAATCATTCAGGTAAACTCTGCGCAGGTTGGTAGGTATATCTATAGGTATCTTGCGAAAATCATACAAGAAATTTGTCTTAATTTATAAGACCACGGTGATGCTGTCTGGATATTGTGTGTCCTATATATCAGGTCAGTAAAGAGGCTGTTGTTTCTATTTGACCAAATAAGTACGTAACCTCGAATCTTAGACGAATTAACATTACAGACAGTTAGTAAACAATAAACGCAACAGAGTGATCAGCGCTATAACAGTGAACAATGACACCGGCATCTAGGAAACAATCCGGTTTCGAAGATAATATAACAATATCTAGCATTTATATTCATTTGGTGTGTGTGATATTTCTAATTCTCAGGATTTACCTCGTCCAGTCATTCATACGTACCCGTTTTATAAGAATCCGTCGATGGGTGTCGCAGAGTTGCGACGATCTTCACACCGTCGCTTCTGAGCTACTTCGTAAACAGTTACACTCACTCAGAAAGGTTTTAAAACTAAACTACACTTGTTTAAGGTTATTAATTAAGACGCTGATGAGGTCGGCGCGTGGTCGCAATTTCGCGGCGCAGATACTACTAAACCCGTTTGGATTGGCGGCGCGGGCGGCAACGGTAAAAACAACGTTGTAACGCCACGGTAGTGCTGCCTGTACTGTGGGATGTACGTACGTTAGAATAGGGTTGAGTTTTGGTCACGCTGCTCATACCTGGGTACTGGGTGAGGTCGTGTCAGAGATGACATTTGAGTTCACGGAACTTGGTTATCAGCTCGTAAACAATAACAAACGCATTAGGCGGCCGTTAGCGGTGACCACGGCGGTGACCACCGCTGTGACCATTATTAACTACCTATTAATAAACTCGTTAAGTATTTCATTATTAACTTACTCGATCGATAGTCTAATATTAATAGTGTAAGTTGGTCGTGGGTTTGAATCCCGCTGGGGGCATAGATACTTATGGCATCCACTGTCCAGCAAATGTTTATTTAAGACAAGATGATTTATGTAGCTATATTTTTAGTTAAACGGGACTTAATCGCGTGCAATAATCATAAGAAGTGATTTATTTTCTAAATAATTATTGTACGCGGCTATCGATTCATTTCAACTACAAATATTATGTGAGAATATCGTGAAAGTTTAAGAAAATCAAAATGTAACCACAACAAAATGTGTATAATGTAATGACTGTGACTATAACGTCCAGGGTAATAAGAAGAATAATAAAAACAATTAACAGATTCCAAAAGAGTAGGTACAAACTTACGACGGTGGCCTGACGCGATGGCGCAGCGCACATTTAAAGGAAAGGGATTTTGACCCTTATTTAAGGCCGGGATTACACCTGTAAGTTATTGCGTAAGTTTTGAAACAAAGCTATATGCAAGGGAGAGATGCAGATAGTTGCCACGCACTCTTACTCATAGTTGCGTTTCAAAACTTACGTAATAACTTACAGGTATAATCCCGGCCTTAGAAATACTTTAACACACAATATATTTAGGAAACTTTAGTCTTAGATCAAAAATAGTCTGAAAGAAAGCTTTTTTCAAAGCAGAGGCATGTAATTGTACATCACAGTAAAAGCGAGAGTCGTTGGTTCAAATAGAGCAAATGCCAATGCTGGGTGGAGGCATATGGCACACCGTAAAGGTTCTGGTACACGATCAACTTTTTACGGCAATGTGTGGCTGGCAACTATTGCTGACTTACTCTTATTTCGTACGTTAGAGCAAGATGCGTATAGTTGCTCGTCTAACCGGCCCTCAATATAACCTAAACAAGTGAGTTATATGTATAGTAAATGGTTTGAGCCGGGGCTATCACTATCATTTAGACGACTCAAATTGTGGGTATTGTAAGTATTTTAATTTTTTTAGGAGCGAAATTTAAAATAGTCAACCAACATGTTTACTAAATATACTATTTGTTCAAAAATATTATATTTAGTGACCTTAACTAACATTTTTTTAAATATTAATCCTCGAGCTGTTACAAGACTTCGTATCACTTGGAATAAGCCCATTAATAATAAATAATTCTACAAGGGGAGACACAGTAATAAAGAACATTTGCACTTCTCACGTTTGCGATTCTTAGTCCATTGTTTATATAAAAAACTATTAAAAAAAAAACAAATCATGAAATTACATGTTTTTGTGTTCTTCGCAAATGTCGTGGAGCGGTTGAAAGTAGCCATCAATTGTTGGGTGCTGCTATTTATTTCCTTTTTACCCGACTGCCGAAGGAGGAGGGTAATGTGTTTCACCGCCTATATATGTATGTTTGTTCCTTTGTGGCACTATAATAACTAAACCCGTTGTCCGATTTTGATGATTCTTATGTCAATCGATTTGTCTTGATCTGGTGAGTGTCACTGAAGATATGACAGTAATCAAAATTCAATATGGCGGCAACCAAACGCCATACTGTGCAAATTTAAAAAAAAAGTTGACGAAGTATCACAAGTGGGGTATCATTGAATAGGGATTAAAAAATCATCTTTAGGTTTCTTTCATCATTTTTCATTTTGAATGATCATTTAGGATTTATAATGATTTAAAGTTGGTTAGCACCAGTCGGGTTTTAAAAGATTGCTTTTTGTTCAAGTTATTTATTTTGTAAAATAAGTTACTTTATAATGTTAAGTCTGGGAATGTTGCGAGTATATTTTTTTGGAATATATGAGTAGATCTTGTTATCTCAGGCAGTGAAATGTCACAAATGTCAAAATAGGGGAGTATGGGGCCAATTGGAACAATTTTATACTTATTTCAAGTTTATTGACAGTCTGAATACTTAGTATAAATGGCAATTTAAAAAAACAATGAAAGGTACCCGTTAACCCTTTTCAAAACACAAAATAGTATTGGTGCAATTGGAATGTTAGTAGGGATAATAGGGATATATATGCGGAAATAACTGAAAAAATATGCATGCATTTTTTTGAGTTATTCGATCCGTTAATAAACACGGATCGACCCACCGTAAAAAATCGTCTTGTTTCAACGCATGTTGCAGCCTTAGCCACAGAAAATGGATGCTGTTGGTCCCGTTTTGAATTTTGTGATTAGTCATAACTAATATCATATAACCCCTGCTTTTCTAGTGCTTGAGCCAGCATTTTCTGCAAATTGGTTTTATTGTTACGCAGTCTGGTAATCGCCCTTATAATTAACAATAAAGTGTCACCAGTGAAATTGAAATCACATAAATCTGTCACGACGTCAATATTACACACGGGTGATACTTTTAGGGTTAACTTACTTTGAAAAAGGTAAGTTTTTATCATTAAAAAAAATGATAAAATTAAAAATATACGACGCATACTAGCAAAACATGCGGTAAAACACTTAACTCGACTTAGCCATCAACTGGTTTAAAGAGATGGATTTAGTATGTTTACATACTGTATAATACCCGTACGAATATTTTCATCTTCATATCTTAATTTTAGAGCCTTACAGTCCTAACTTAAATAGCAATGTTCATTTAATTAGTGATTGACACTTTTTAAATAACAGTAACTTTACTTACAATAAATATCAAAGCGCCAATTGCCCCTGTTTCCCTATTTTGACGTCACTGCCCCGAGCTAACGAGGTCTATATATGAAACTGGTAATATTCGTAATCCATACATTGAAATTAAACTGGCCGTCACTCGCAGCGATCCAGCGGGAAACGCCTGCGCTGTTCCGGTGTTGCCGCGCAAAATGGACAATTAGTCTTTGTTAAGGTGTTTAAGTGTGAATTAATATTGTATTTCATTTACTGTATAAAATTGTCGCTAATGTTTATTATGATTCCTGTTACCCGTTTTATGTTTAATTTAAGTTAGTTTTACGTCAGGGTCACTCTGGAAATCGGCGCCGCAGTTCCACTGCGGCACAATGCTGAGAGGAGTTATATTCAACGTAATGTCTTCTTTTTACTTTTTATTTTTCTATTGTTTTTCTTCTGTGTGCGTTGAATAAATATTTTCTGTTCATTCAGCCCTCTATTATATTCTTATATAATACATGTCGGACGATTCATTCCAATAAAGGAAGTTTAATCTGGCCTATCGCCTACTTTTTGTTGTTTTAATACGGAACCCTAACTGTGCAAGCCTGCCTCACTCTTTCCCGGTTCAATTGCAATAACCCTAGCTCCCTCAAGTAAGCTGAGGTCAGCGTCACACAATATCAATTTTAGTTTGACTGTCCAAGAATTCTTTGGAAATGTGCTAACAACCTTATTATTTAATGGATTCATCGAAAAAACAACAAAGTGATTGTTATTAAGCGGATTGTGAAGTAAAAAACTTTCATACTAAATGTGATACCGTTTCTTTGCCCTTAAATCCAGTCCGGGTTTTACAATTTTTTAATAATATCGTGAATATCATAAAAATCTGGGTCGGTACGTTTTCCTTTCCAAGAATTTTTTTTTAAGGAAAAAAAACGGAAACGTTGCCCGGAGCTAAAGTATCGAGATTGTTTGACAGCTACGCGATTTAAGCGTCGCCGCGCAGTCTTCTCAACCGCGCCTGCACCTCGCGCACGCGCAGCCCAAGACGCAGCTGACGCGAGCGCTGATCCGCTGAGACGACTTTAATTTCATTGGTTGTCGGCCGATATTATTTCGTTTTTATTTTAACTCTCACAAGTGCTTTGCCATAAGTCACGTTGTATGACTCTATTAATATGCCTATATGTATAAAAATTAAAGAAAATAAAATAATTAACGGAATCCCGATACAAGAAAGGTGTTTTTTTCAACATGTTTTTATTTTTGTTGTAACGTAAAAAAGGTAAAACATACAAACGTCAAATTTGATTTGATTATAGCCCCTGAAGAAAAACAACAAATACTAAAAAATGGTCAAGTGTGCGTTGGACGTTGGGAGTTTCGAATTGAAATCGTATTCAAATCGGAATGTAATGATACCTACTGCTGTATGAAACCCTCGGTGCGCGAGCCCGACTCGCACTTAACCGCTTTTTTGTGATAGTTTTTTTTGTGTTTGCCATAACGGCTTCGGAACCCTACACTGAGCAAGGTCCGATATGCTCTTGACCAGTTTTTTAATAATCAATTATCATTTAGAAAACGTATTTTTTCCTTACATCAAAATTATACTTACAAAATGCCATCTATGACTCTCTGGTACAACTAAAGTTTATCGTAAAATCTTTTCTTTTATATTTCTAATGAGTACTTGCTGCAAGTTAATAGTTGTCAGATTTATGTATGCCGTGTATCATAGTTATACTACTATGCCAATATTCAGGGGTTACAGCTCAACGATGAAAACATACAAGTTATAATTAGATAATCGTGTAGGTGCTGTACACCTTAAAAGTATGCTTGCAAGCAATTGGATTGTACATACTCGTAAAACAGCCCGGATATTTTTAAAGATCAATTACTTATAGTTCCCAAAAGTTCTGCGTTATATTTATTCTAACATCAACTTACTGTTTATGTAACAATGAGAACCAATAACGCCATCTACGACTCTTTGATGTACCTCTACACTACTCTGTTGGATCTGCTTAATGCGGGTTTGTAGTTGTCAGATTCATTTATTCCATTTATTGTAGTTCCACTACTCCGCCAATATTCAAGGCGAGATACCATATTATTATAATTTATGCTTAAGATTTGATTTGTTTAGTTGGAAGCAATTGGATTTTTCGTTAGTTCATAAAGTCTGTCGAAATATTATAATTGTCCATACATATTATAATAAAGTATCGTTCAGAAAATCATTTTATTTTTAATATCACTTTTTATGTATAAAATAAGGACAGTTAACGCCATCTATGACTTTCTGGTATAACTAAGGTTTTATGGTAAATTCATCAATTACCTGATAAAAAGTAGGGTAATATAACAGTCTATATGTGTGTGTATGTAAAGATGTAACATGTGTTCTACTTCAGCTCCTAAACTATGATCCGGCGGGCGTCCCCACTCATCATTATCATGGTCTCAAGTTAATAAATGGTTTAAGTAGGGTAATATAACAGTCTATGTGTGTGTGTATGTAAAGATGTAACATGTGTTCTACTTCAGCTCCTAAACTATGATCCGGCCGGCGTCCCCACTCATCATTATCATGGTCTCAAGTTAATAAATGGTTTAAGTAGGGTAATATAACAGTCTATGTGTGTGTGTATGTAAAGATGTAACATGTGTTCTACTTCAGCTCCTAAACTATGATCCGGCGGGCGTCCCCACTCATCATTATCATGGTCTCAAGTTAATAAATGGTTTAAGTAGGGTAATATAACAGTCTATGTGTGTGTGTATGTAAAGATGTAACATGTGTTCTACTTCAGCTCCTAAACTATGATCCGGCCGGCGTCCCTACTCATCATTGTCATGGTCTCAAGTTAATAAATGGTTTAAGTAGGGTAATATAACAGTCTATGTGTGTGTGTGTGTATGTAAAGATGTAACATGTGTTCTACTTCAGCTCCTAAACTATGATCCGGCGGGCGTCCCCACTCATCATTATCATGGTCTCAAGTTAATAAATGGTTTAAGTAGGGTAATATAACAGTCTATGTGTGTGTGTATGTAAAGATGTAACATGTGTTCTACTTCAGCTCCTAAACTATGATCCGGCGGGCGTCCCCACTCATCATTATCATGATCTCAAGTTAATAAATGGTTTAAGTAGGGTAATATAACAGTCTATGTGTGTGTGTATGTAAAGATGTAACATGTGTTCTACTTCAGCTCCTAAACTATGATCCGGCGGGCGTCCCCACTCATCATTGTCATGGTCTCAAGTTAATAAATGGTTTAAGTAGGGTAATATAACAGTCTATGTGTGTGTGTATGTAAAGATGTAACATGTGTTCTACTTCAGCTCCTAAACTATGATCCGGCAGGCGTCCCCACTCATCATTATCATGGTCTCAAGTTAATAAATGGTTTAAGTAGGGTAATATAACAGTCTATGTGTGTGTGTATGTAAAGATGTAACATATGTTCTACTTCAGCTCCTAAACTATGATCCGGCGAGCGTCCCCACTCATCATTATCATGGTCTCAAGTTAATAAATGGTTTAAGTAGGGTAATATAACAGTCTATGTGTGTGTGTATGTAAAGATGTAACATATGTTCTACTTCAGCTCCTAAACTATGATCCGGCGAGCGTCCCCACTCATCATTATCATGGTCTCAAGTTAATAAATGGTTTAAGTAGGGTAATATAACAGTCTATGTGTGTGTGTATGTAAAGATGTAACATGTGTTCTACTTCAGCTCCTAAACTATGATCCGGCGGGCGTCCCCACTCATCATTATCATGGTCTCAAGTTAATAAATGGTTTAAGTAGGGTAATATAACAGTCTATGTGTGTGTGTATGTAAAGATGTAACATATGTTCTACTTCAGCTCCTAAACTATGATCCGGCGAGCGTCCCCACTCATCATTATCATGGTCTCAAGTTAATAAATGGTTTAAGTAGGGTAATATAACAGTCTATGTGTGTGTGTATGTAAAGATGTAACATGTGTTCTACTTCAGCTCCTAAACTATGATCCGGCGGGCGTCCCCACTCATCATTATCATGGTCTCAAGTTAATAAATGGTTTAAGTAGGGTAATATAACAGTCTATGTGTGTGTGTATGTAAAGATGTAACATGTGTTCTACTTCAGCTCCTAAACTATGATCCGGCGGGCGTCCCCACTCATCATTGTCATGGTCTCAAGTTAATAAATGGTTTAAGTAGGGTAATATAACAGTCTATGTGTGTGTGTATGTAAAGATGTAACATGTGTTCTACTTCAGCTCCTAAACTATGATCCGGCAGGCGTCCCCACTCATCATTATCATGGTCTCAAGTTAATAAATGGTTTAAGTAGGGTAATATAACAGTCTATGTGTGTGTGTATGTAAAGATGTAACATATGTTCTACTTCAGCTCCTAAACTATGATCCGGCGAGCGTCCCCACTCATCATTATCATGGTCTCAAGTTAATAAATGGTTTAAGTAGGGTAATATAACAGTCTATGTGTGTGTGTATGTAAAGATGTAACATATGTTCTACTTCAGCTCCTAAACTATGATCCGGCGAGCGTCCCCACTCATCATTATCATGGTCTCAAGTTAATAAATGGTTTAAGTAGGGTAATATAACAGTCTATGTGTGTGTGTATGTAAAGATGTAACATGTGTTCTACTTCAGCTCCTAAACTATGATCCGGCAGGCGTCCCCACTCATCATTATCATGGTCTCAAGTTAATAAATGGTTTAAGTAGGGTAATATAACAGTCTATGTGTGTGTGTATGTAAAGATGTAACATGTGTTCTACTTCAGCTCCTAAACTATGATCCGGCGAGCGTCCCCACTCATCATTATCATGGTCTCAAGTTAATAAATGGTTTAAGTAGGGTAATATAACAGTCTATGTGTGTGTGTATGTAAAGATGTAACATGTGTTCTACTTCAGCTCCTAAACTATGATCCGGCGGGCGTCCCCACTCATCATTATCATGGTCTCAAGTTAATAAATGGTTTAAGTAGGGTAATATAACAGTCTATGTGTGTGTGTATGTAAAGATGTAACATGTGTTCTACTTCAGCTCCTAAACTATGATCCGGCGGGCGTCCCCACTCATCATTATCATGGTCTCAAGTTAATAAATGGTTTAAGTAGGGTAATATAACAGTCTATGTGTGTGTGTATGTAAAGATGTAACATGTGTTCTACTTCAGCTCCTAAACTATGATCCGGCGGGCGTCCCCACTCATCATTATCATGGTCTCAAGTTAATAAATGGTTTAAGTAGGGTAATATAACAGTCTATGTGTGTGTGTATGTAAAGATGTAACATGTGTTCTACTTCAGCTCCTAAACTATGATCCGGCGGGCGTCCCCACTCATCATTATCATGGTCTCAAGTTAATAAATGGTTTAAGTAGGGTAATATAACAGTCTATGTGTGTGTGTATGTAAAGATGTAACATGTGTTCTACTTCAGCTCCTAAACTATGATCCGGCCGGCGTCCCCACTCATCATTATCATGGTCTCAAGTTAATAAATGGTTTAAGTAGGGTAATATAACAGTCTATGTGTGTGTGTATGTAAAGATGTAACATGTGTTCTACTTCAGCTCCTAAACTATGATCCGGCGGGCGTCCCCACTCATCATTATCATGGTCTCAAGTTAATAAATGGTTTAAGTAGGGTAATATAACAGTCTATGTGTGTGTGTATGTAAAGATGTAACATGTGTTCTACTTCAGCTCCTAAACTATGATCCGGCCGGCGTCCCTACTCATCATTGTCATGGTCTCAAGTTAATAAATGGTTTAAGTAGGGTAATATAACAGTCTATGTGTGTGTGTGTGTATGTAAAGATGTAACATGTGTTCTACTTCAGCTCCTAAACTATGATCCGGCGGGCGTCCCCACTCATCATTATCATGGTCTCAAGTTAATAAATGGTTTAAGTAGGGTAATATAACAGTCTATGTGTGTGTGTATGTAAAGATGTAACATGTGTTCTACTTCAGCTCCTAAACTATGATCCGGCGGGCGTCCCCACTCATCATTATCATGATCTCAAGTTAATAAATGGTTTAAGTAGGGTAATATAACAGTCTATGTGTGTGTGTATGTAAAGATGTAACATGTGTTCTACTTCAGCTCCTAAACTATGATCCGGCGGGCGTCCCCACTCATCATTGTCATGGTCTCAAGTTAATAAATGGTTTAAGTAGGGTAATATAACAGTCTATGTGTGTGTGTATGTAAAGATGTAACATGTGTTCTACTTCAGCTCCTAAACTATGATCCGGCGGGCGTCCCCACTCATCATTATCATGGTCTCAAGTTAATAAATGGTTTAAGTAGGGTAATATAACAGTCTATGTGTGTGTGTATGTAAAGATGTAACATGTGTTCTACTTCAGCTCCTAAACTATGATCCGGCAGGCGTCCCCACTCATCATTATCATGGTCTCAAGTTAATAAATGGTTTAAGTAGGGTAATATAACAGTCTATGTGTGTGTGTATGTAAAGATGTAACATATGTTCTACTTCAGCTCCTAAACTATGATCCGGCGAGCGTCCCCACTCATCATTATCATGGTCTCAAGTTAATAAATGGTTTAAGTAGGGTAATATAACAGTCTATGTGTGTGTGTATGTAAAGATGTAACATGTGTTCTACTTCAGCTCCTAAACTATGATCCGGCGGGCGTCCCCACTCATCATTATCATGGTCTCAAGTTAATAAATGGTTTAAGTAGGGTAATATAACAGTCTATGTGTGTGTGTATGTAAAGATGTAACATGTGTTCTACTTCAGCTCCTAAACTATGATCCGGCGGGCGTCCCCACTCATCATTATCATGGTCTCAAGTTAATAAATGGTTTAAGTAGGGTAATATAACAGTCTATGTGTGTGTGTATGTAAAGATGTAACATGTGTTCTACTTCAGCTCCTAAACTATGATCCGGCGGGCGTCCCCACTCATCATTATCATGGTCTCAAGTTAATAAATGGTTTAAGTAGGGTAATATAACAGTCTATGTGTGTGTGTATGTAAAGATGTAACATGTGTTCTACTTCAGCTCCTAAACTATGATCCGGCGGGCGTCCCCACTCATCATTATCATGGTCTCAAGTTAATAAATGGTTTAAGTAGGGTAATATAACAGTCTATGTGTGTGTGTATGTAAAGATGTAACATGTGTTCTACTTCAGCTCCTAAACTATGATCCGGCCGGCGTCCCCACTCATCATTATCATGGTCTCAAGTTAATAAATGGTTTAAGTAGGGTAATATAACAGTCTATGTGTGTGTGTATGTAAAGATGTAACATGTGTTCTACTTCAGCTCCTAAACTATGATCCGGCGGGCGTCCCCACTCATCATTGTCATGGTCTCAAGTTAATAAATGGTTTAAGTAGGGTAATATAACAGTCTATGTGTGTGTGTATGTAAAGATGTAACATGTGTTCTACTTCAGCTCCTAAACTATGATCCGGCGGGCGTCCCCACTCATCATTATCATGGTCTCAAGTTAATAAATGGTTTAAGTAGGGTAATATAACAGTCTATGTGTGTGTGTATGTAAAGATGTAACATGTGTTCTACTTCAGCTCCTAAACTATGATCCGGCAGGCGTCCCCACTCATCATTATCATGGTCTCAAGTTAATAAATGGTTTAAGTAGGGTAATATAACAGTCTATGTGTGTGTGTATGTAAAGATGTAACATATGTTCTACTTCAGCTCCTAAACTATGATCCGGCGAGCGTCCCCACTCATCATTATCATGGTCTCAAGTTAATAAATGGTTTAAGTAGGGTAATATAACAGTCTATGTGTGTGTGTATGTAAAGATGTAACATGTGTTCTACTTCAGCTCCTAAACTATGATCCGGCGGGCGTCCCCACTCATCATTATCATGGTCTCAAGTTAATAAATGGTTTAAGTAGGGTAATATAACAGTCTATGTGTGTGTGTATGTAAAGATGTAACATGTGTTCTACTTCAGCTCCTAAACTATGATCCGGCGGGCGTCCCCACTCATCATTATCATGGTCTCAAGTTAATAAATGGTTTAAGTAGGGTAATATAACAGTCTATGTGTGTGTGTATGTAAAGATGTAACATGTGTTCTACTTCAGCTCCTAAACTATGATCCGGCGGGCGTCCCCACTCATCATTATCATGGTCTCAAGTTAATAAATGGTTTAAGTAGGGTAATATAACAGTCTATGTGTGTGTGTATGTAAAGATGTAACATGTGTTCTACTTCAGCTCCTAAACTATGATCCGGCGGGCGTCCCCACTCATCATTATCATGGTCTCAAGTTAATAAATGGTTTAAGTAGGGTAATATAACAGTCTATGTGTGTGTGTATGTAAAGATGTAACATGTGTTCTACTTCAGCTCCTAAACTATGATCCGGCCGGCGTCCCCACTCATCATTATCATGGTCTCAAGTTAATAAATGGTTTAAGTAGGGTAATATAACAGTCTATGTGTGTGTGTATGTAAAGATGTAACATGTGTTCTACTTCAGCTCCTAAACTATGATCCGGCCGGCGTCCCCACTCATCATTATCATGGTCTCAAGTTAATAAATGGTTTAAGTAGGGTAATATAACAGTCTATGTGTGTGTGTATGTAAAGATGTAACATGTGTTCTACTTCAGCTCCTAAACTATGATCCGGCCGGCGTCCCTACTCATCATTGTCATGGTCTCAAGTTAATAAATGGTTTAAGTAGGGTAATATAACAGTCTATGTGTGTGTGTGTATGTAAAGATGTAACATGTGTTCTACTTCAGCTCCTAAACTATGATCCGGCGGGCGTCCCCACTCATCATTATCATGGTCTCAAGTTAATAAATGGTTTAAGTAGGGTAATATAACAGTCTATGTGTGTGTGTATGTAAAGATGTAACATGTGTTCTACTTCAGCTCCTAAACTATGATCCGGCGGGCGTCCCCACTCATCATTATCATGGTCTCAAGTTAATAAATGGTTTAAGTAGGGTAATATAACAGTCTATGTGTGTGTGTATGTAAAGATGTAACATGTGTTCTACTTCAGCTCCTAAACTATGATCCGGCGGGCGTCCCCACTCATCATTGTCATGGTCTCAAGTTAATAAATGGTTTAAGTAGGGTAATATAACAGTCTATGTGTGTGTGTATGTAAAGATGTAACATGTGTTCTACTTCAGCTCCTAAACTATGATCCGGCGGGCGTCCCCACTCATCATTATCATGGTCTCAAGTTAATAAATGGTTTAAGTAGGGTAATATAACAGTCTATGTGTGTGTGTATGTAAAGATGTAACATGTGTTCTACTTCAGCTCCTAAACTATGATCCGGCGGGCGTCCCCACTCATCTTTATCATGGTCTCAAGTTAATAAATGGTTTAAGTAGGGTAATATAACAGTCTATGTGTGTGTGTGTATGTAAAGATGTAACATGTGTTCTACTTCAGCTCCTAAACTATGATCCGGCGGGCGTCCCCACTCATCATTATCATGGTCTCAAGTTAATAAATGGTTTAAGTAGGGTAATATAACAGTCTATGTGTGTGTGTATGTAAAGATGTAACATGTGTTCTACTTCAGCTCCTAAACTATGATCCGGCCGGCGTCCCTACTCATCACTGTCATGGTCTCAAGTTAATAAATGGTTTAAGTAGGGTAATATAACAGTCTATGTGTGTGTGTGTATGTAAAGATGTAACATGTGTTCTACTTCAGCTCCTAAACTATGATCCGGCGGGCGTCCCCACTCATCATTATCATGGTCTCAAGTTAATAAATGGTTTAAGTAGGGTAATATAACAGTCTTTGTGTGTGTGTATGTAAAGATGTAACATGTGTTCTACTTCAGCTCCTAAACTATGATCCGGCGGGCGTCCCCACTCATCATTATCATGATCTCAAGTTAATAAATGGTTTAAGTAGGGTAATATAACAGTCTATGTGTGTGTGTATGTAAAGATGTAACATGTGTTCTACTTCAGCTCCTAAACTATGATCCGGCGGGCGTCCCCACTCATCATTGTCATGGTCTCAAGTTAATAAATGGTTTAAGTAGGGTAATATAATAGTCTATGTGTGTGTGTATGTAAAGATGTAACATGTGTTCTACTTCAGCTCCTAAACTATGATCCGGCGGGCGTCCCCACTCATCATTATCATGGTCTCAAGTTAATAAATGGTTTAAGTAGGGTAATATAACAGTCTATGTGTGTGTGTATGTAAAGATGTAACATGTGTTCTACTTCAGCTCCTAAACTATGATCCGGCCGGCGTCCCCACTCATCATTATTTATTTATTTATTTATTTATTTATTTATTGCACTCATAATAATACATAATACACTTACATAGGTGATATTCGTACACTATGAACCCTGTTGGGCGCAGCAATATAAGAGAGAGGAGGACTATCCAATTAATAATTAATCAATATTTTTTTTTTTTTTTTTTTTATTATATATTTTTTTTTTATTATTATATATTTTGGGCGTCCCCACTCATCTTTATCATGGTCTCAAGTTAATAAATGGTTTAAGTAGGGTAATATAACAGTCTATGTGTGTGTGTGTATGTAAAGATGTAACATGTGTTCTACTTCAGCTCCTAAACTATGATCCGGCAGGCGTCCCCACTCATCATTATCATGGTCTCAAGTTAATAAATGGTTTAAGTAGGGTAATATAACAGTCTATGTGTGTGTGTATGTAAAGATGTAACATATGTTCTACTTCAGCTCCTAAACTATGATCCGGCGAGCGTCCCCACTCATCATTATCATGGTCTCAAGTTAATAAATGGTTTAAGTAGGGTAATATAACAGTCTATGTGTGTGTGTATGTAAAGATGTAACATGTGTTCTACTTCAGCTCCTAAACTATGATCCGGCGGGCGTCCCCACTCATCATTATCATGGTCTCAAGTTAATAAATGTTTTAATTAGGGTAATATAATAGTCTATGTGTATGTGTATGTAAAGATGTAACATGTGTTCTACTTCAGCTCCTAAACTATGATCCGGCGGGCGTCCCCACTCATCATTATCAGGTCTCAAGTTAATAAATGGTTTAAGTAGGGTAATATAACAGTCTATGTGTGTGTGTGTATGTAAAGATGTAACATGTGTTCTACTTCAGCTCCTAAACTATGATCCGGCGGGCGTCCCCACTCATCATTATCATGGTCTCAAGTTAATAAATGGTTTAAGTAGGGTAATATAACAGTCTATGTGTGTGTGTATGTAAAGATGTAACATGTGTTCTACTTCAGCTCCTAAACTATGATCCGGCCGGCGTCCCCACTCATCATTATCATGGTCTCAAGTTAATAAAAGGTATTTTTTTTAAATGAAGCCTTAGATACTCGTACGGTTTTGAGGAATAATGGGGGTCATAGTTACATTGTATACTTAATTCGTCAAAAACGTATGAGTGTGAGTGGCTTTTTTTGTATTTTGCTTCGAACGGACACCTCACGTTTTCTGCCTCCATACTTCGTCACTGTCTGACAGATCCTGCTCATGGCCGAACTAAAAATGTTTACTAATGCTTTTACATCACGAAATACCAAAATGTACCGTAGTGAATAATATGATGGCAATAAATTTATTATACTATTAGGTATTGTTTTCTGTATAAGCGAGTTTGTAGAAGTAACTGCGTGAGTTAATTTAAAATGTATATGACTGGAAAAAAAACTGTCATGTAAAATTTTCTGTTATAGTCATATACATCGTCATAATAATTTATTGCTTTATGTTGTACAATGAGGTCTTATAAATACAGTAGGTAGCTTCGACAAAAATGAATTAATTACGAACTGAATTAAATTAAATCAACTACTTTTGCACCGATGAAGATGAGATCTGCAATACATAATCTAAGAAATCAGATGTCAACAGTGGGTTCAACATGCAACTCTAGAGTTTTATAATAATCTATATCGATGCAAAATCATTTATTTTTATTTATATGTATCTGTAACAAAATTATGGATTGATAGTAAATGTCTTTTAGGGTTCCGTACAAAACATGAAAAAACGGAACCCTTATAGGATCACTCGTGCGTCTGTCTGTCCGTCCGTCTGTCACAGCCAATTTGCTCCGAAACTACTGGACCGATTGAGTTGGAATTTAGTACACATAATGTTAATTGATGGCCCAAACACAGATGTGCAAAGTAATTTTTTTTTTTTTAACAACCGTCCTTTTTGGGGCAAATTAGGAAATTAAAACAAAAAGGTTTGCAAACCTTACTAAGTCGTATATCAAATGTAAGGGCTTGTTATGAGGATTTCAATTATATATTTTTTATTATTGTAAAATAAATAGTTTTGATTTCATTCATGAGAGAAGACGAATTGACCATTCCCCCAATGATCTCCGAAAGTACTGAACCTAAAATTAAAAAAAATACAAAATATAGTTCATTGCTTATAGATTACAGGAAAAACCATAAGAACACTATTAAAAAAATACGTATGTACGGAACCCTCTCCACGCGAGTTCAACTCGCACTTGGCCGGTTTTTTTAATTATAATAATTATGTATTTATAAGCTCACGCTATCTATGGCTATTTTCTGTTAGTAAGATTTCAGTGAAGACCCTTGCTTTAGATTTAGATCTATTTGTTGCAAATTTAAGTTCCAGATAATTTTTTTACTAGTTTTCGCCCACGATTCTGTCTGCGTAGAAATCGATTATCGCTATTCATTTGTCGAGGTAAAATGTGCCCGTCCTTCTTCAAGCTACTAAAACTACTCCCTACCCATCGGTTGAGGCGTTGAACCGGGAACAGGGAACCGACAAACAACACACACCGACTATAACAATCGTAATTCTTACTTCTTCGCCAAAATTTGAAGCTCAATGAGATGTACTTTAACACGGTGTTTACCTCCCAATCAGCAAAAAGTGGAGTAGTAACTGTCCTGGAACCACGGTATTTCAGGATTATAACGGGATAGTAAGCGCTTATAACAACAGAAAAAGGTCCAATTCCCCTCCCTCTTTGGTCTATAGAAACCTTATAGTTGGAATACGCAGAACTATCTGCTCCCACGTAGCTAACTATAAGCGCCTTACAGAACCAACCACGACTCTAGCGCACTCCGTGTTTCTGTTACAAGCTCTTCCAAAATATTTGTGAATTCGTGTGTGTTGCTGCGGAGTTTCATAAAATAAACTGTCTGTTATATGGAAAATTGGTTATTGTGCCGCGCCAGAATGATAAACTATAACTTTTATTTGTATTGTAGATGGTCCTAGCCGCACTCGTTCCCGTAAAAATACTTTGATTTTATATCGAAAACGAGTACAGTTTGTGCCATCTGTCATCAAGTACTTAAATTAAATTCAATTACAATCATGATGTTTTTATTCATATGGAAATTTGGCCATATATCGCACCAGAGTTATGTTTAACTTATTATCTTGCACTTAATAAACGTTTTTCTTTCTTTTATTTATTTCTTTCGTTAAGTCGTATAGTAGATGGTCCGAGCCGCACTCGTTCCCATAAAAATACTCTGATTTCATATTGAAAAAGAGTATAGCCTCCGCCATCTGCCGTCGAGTAGCTAAATTAAATTCAATTACAATCATGATGTTTTTATTCATATGGAAACTTGGCCATATATCGCGCGAGAGTGATGTTTAATTTTGAGTCGTTGTTCCGTACTGGAACAGATTATTTTAGATTATTATTTAGATAAGTATTACGTACAAGGCAACACAAATTTGAATCTAGGAATTTCGTCCTTTTCTTTTTATCTTTATTCTGATTGGGTCTGCGATAAGCTGCGAAAATCTGAACGCACCAATCCCACGAGAGCACGCGACTGCAGCGCCACCAAAACGTCACGCGGCGCGGACCAACCGCGACCGAGTCAAAAAACGAACGCCGTCGCGAAAGCATACAAACTTTCCACCTGTCGGAAAAACTCCAAAAACAATCTCTCTTTCACCCTGGAATTAACAGTTTCGAACTAGTGACACCTGTGGATTTGTGTTGTGGTATATTTGCTGGATTTTACTTGTGACCTGTGCCGACTTGCACGCTGGTCTGCCGCCAAGGCCGTGGAACACGCGGTTGCCGGAGGATCGTAGCGGTAAGTCGCGAGACCTAGCTTAATACCTAACAGTCGTATAGTAAATGGTCCGAGCAGCAAAATACTTTGATTTCATTATCGAAAAGACTACCGCTTGCGCCATCTGTCATCAAGTACCTAAATTACATTCATTACAAATAATTTTGTCTTGATTCATTCGGAAATTTGGCTAATATCGCGCCAGAGTGATGTTTAACTTTAAGTGGTTTATTAGATGGTCCTAGCCGCACTAGTTCCCATTAAAAATACTTTGATTTCATATCGAAAACGAGTACAGCTAGCGTCATCTGTCGTCAAATAGCTAAATTACACTCGACTACAATAATGTTGTTTTGATTCATTCGGAAATGGGATGATGCAGGGGGAAGCGGGCAAATTAATAATGCAAGGGGCACAATAATACACCAGTACTATTTCGTTAAAAACTAATGTTAATAATATGGAATTACTAAAACGTGACTATACGCATGAGGGCTTGACAGCTGTAAACGCATCGCATGGTTGTTGTTCTTTAGCATTACACGAGGAAGAAGGTGTTTTTAGGGTAGGTAACTAAAAATATTATCCTAGTGTAGCAGTTCATTGTTGCAATGTTTATCAGTTCATGGGAAACTTTAAATTTCCAATTATAAATTAATTGATTATGTTTTCAAAATTACACGTTTAACTTTTCTAAAGTACACTGGTTTTATTAATATTCTAATATTTTTTGAATTTGACCGTTGGAGCACTTTGATGCGCAAAGGAACTAGGCACATTGGTGCCATCAATGTTTGCGTAAGTAATTTTTGACTGTGTTGTTTTTAGTGTCTTAAGTGTTTTAGGGTTTGTTAAGCCTATTATCTTATACATGTTAAAGTTCATTTAAATAAATACTAAAAAAGATATTGATATCATCATACAAAATATTAAAAAAAAAGATATTGAAAATCTTTATTAAACATAATAGGTTGCCTATTCCCTTCTTAAAAGCAATGAAACAATATTTTGTTAAATGCTGGCGTTTTTCCAAACTTTTTTTCATATTTAAAAATGTGTATCAAGGTGCCCCATCGGTAAGGAACAATGTTACAAATTCCATTTTTCACTTATTTTTCTTTATCTTTATAACGGTTAAACTTTTAAGATTAATTTGATGGCGGTGTCAAACCCAATTAGTTTCCCTGTGATATAAGCAAAATGATATAATGTAACTCATTTGAACTGCCTAAAATATAAAATTTATTTTTTTCGTACCGATCTACCTCACTTTCCCCTATAGCTCCAGAATGATGTATTGTTTAACATTAATTCGAATAATAGATGGTACAAGCCGCACTAATTCCTTTAAAAAATACTCTGATTTCATGTCGAAAACGAGTACAGCTTGCGCCATCTATCGTCAAGTAGCCAAATTACATTCAATAGCAATCATGTTGTTTTTGATTAATACGGAAAGGACAATGCCAGGTCTTGGCTTAAAACACTTTAAAAAAAAAGCGCGGGTACGAAGGATGTTGATAATTATGAACTGTTTTGTATGAGATTCTAATTTAGTATTTTATTACTTACACATTTAGGGAACTGATGCGAAAAATAGAGGCATCTATTAAGATACTTTGTAAATAAGACATGTTGCGAGTAACGTGTTGTTACAATTATTTCTAAATATATATTTTTAGACAAGAAAAATGAACACCACATCATTGTTTTAAATATTTTTCTACATCAAACCCAATTCTATAATTATCCGACCCAATTTTTTCTTAGGGCAAAGCTTCTATCGAGACCTGGCATTGTCTTTTTCCCATTAATCGCGCCAGAATTATGTTTGACTTTAACTCGTATACTATTAAACTGTCCAGTCAGACACATTTGTTTACTTAAGCATTGGTATATTAAGAGACGTGACTTCTCTCCTAGCAATATGAATAAAGGACAATGCGAAAAAATATATGGACCAAAAACCCAGCGTCGATGAAAATGAATCATATAAGGTTAGGTAGAGCATATTAAATAGGTCA
This sequence comes from Acleris literana, assembly GCA_946894065.1. Lineage (NCBI taxonomy): Eukaryota > Metazoa > Arthropoda > Insecta > Lepidoptera > Tortricidae > Acleris > Acleris literana. The sequence goes on along the minus strand of OX335688.1, from coordinate 65,865 downwards.
CAAATATATAATTGGTTTTCGAGGAAACAATCCCCAAGTATTAAAAAAAGTGAAAACTTTGCGTAATCAGAAAATAATATTTATTTAGATGATGTGCTTGTTTTGTGACGGATAATTATATAATTAGGTTTATTTGATGCAGTAGAATGTTTTAGACAACGCTGTGGTGTTCGTTCTTCTGGGGGGTTATTATGACATGGCTGTGCGGTTCATTTTACGGCGAGCGTAAAGGACACACCTATAGCAGTTACATAGCTCTGTCCTTTTCTCTCAGCGTAAACTGAACTGCATAGCTATGTCATAATAAACCCCCTGAAGTACTTCTCTAAAAAAGTTATTTACAAATAATCGTAACAACACGTTATTCGCAAGATGTTTTATTTACAAAGTAACTCAATAGATGGCTCTAACAGAATGCTTTACGACAAGAGATTATATCATAGCGGGATATAAAATAAACCATTTTTTGTATCCGAACGCGACTTTCCAAAGTTTTAAGTGTTTTTCCATTTACTAAAATATATAATAGACGTTTGATAGACTACTCTTCCGTAAATCAATGCAGTAGGTTCATTAAAATCATTGTTTACTTCAGGTGACTAGCTTAGCTTATACGTTAGGGACTACAACGAGCAAACACCGACAATCCCGTGCCGCCCTCATTTAATAAATAAATAAAATATCAGGGGAAAATGTCACACCAATTGACCTAGTCCCAAACTAACCTCAAGGCTTGTACTGTCAGTTAGGCTATGATAAAAATACTGATATACTTAGAGAAATATATACTTAAATACATAGAAACCATCCAAGACCCAGAAATGTTTGCCACTACCGGGAATCGAACCCGGGACCGCTAGCTTCTTAGGCAGGGTCACTACCAACTAGGGCAACGCGTCCTCCTCGTTAGGAACTATTATCGTGCTTCGTAATATCTAAAGTATTTTCTTAAAATCAAAGTTGATTTGAGGTACAAATGAATACTCAATTAATGAGATTATACATTATATAACTTTATATTATAACATTTTCACCTTCGTGTAATCAACTTATCAGAAAAGGTGTTCACTTTTTTCCGTTAAGTTGCTTACTAAAAGGTTAATTGACACGACTGCCCCAAAAAAGGAGTGTAATGTTTTCAGGGTTCATGTTTGTAAGTATGTGAGTTTCTTTATTCTACTATAACTTATAAATCCTTTGACCGATTTAGATGTGTGAGGTATCGTTAGAATCCCTACGTCATCCCGGGTGACATAGGATACCTAAACTGTTAAAATTGAAGTAACAACAATGGCAAAATGACAATTATTAACATATGTAGGTATATCGACGACAGTATAAACAATGCAGTCGGGTTTTTAAAGCTTGCTTTTCATATAGTTATTTTTAATACTTGGGGATTGTTTTCTCGAAAACCAATTACACATTTGTGACCTATTGGATATGCTCTACCTAACCATATATGACTGATTTTAATCGACGCTGGGTTTTTTTTGGCATTGTCCTTTATCAATTGTCTTAGTAATCTTGGTTTTCCGATGTATATGAAAGCTGTGATGTAAATGAAGCCTACAGTAATGTTATAGAATCATTTTTACTCTTTTATAATCTATGTTTTCCGTACAGACGAATTAAAATGTCACATAGGAGAAAACCAACTTGGGTTTCTAAAGGCGTAAAAATCTGTAGTAATAGAAAAAGGGAGATACTATGGCAATACAGAGCGAACCCGAACGAATCTAACCAAGCCAAACTACAAGCATACTCTTCTAGGCTTAAAAAAATAGTAAACCTAACGCAAAAGGCCCAAAACGCAAATCATATTAAAAAAACCAGTAGTAAGTGTCACGCCGCATGGCAAATAATTCATAATAAGAACGTCAATGAAAATAATACTGTTACTGATCCCTCTATTATTGCTAACATTTTCAATATTTTTTTCATAAACCGGACTAAATATAATGAGAGCACACAACCGAAACTTAGCGACCACCTACCACCTCATACTTGAAACTCAATTTTCATGACCCCTGTTACACCAGATCGTGTCAAACAAGTGATAAAATCACTTAAAAATACTAATAGCACGGGCGTAGATGAAGTTGCTACCAAAGTTATAATACCCTATTTTTTATTATAAATCTGATTTTGGAAAAGGGAATATTTCCCGATAAACTCAAAATAGCTGTGGTAAAACCCTTATACAAGAACAAAGATAGAGATAAAGTTGAAAATTACAGACCAATAGCCTCCTCTCTATCTTTTCTAAAATTACAGAGAAAATTATATACGACCAGATATATAAATTCTTAGAAAGCTATAACATTTTTATCAAAGAACAAAATGGATTTCGTAAAAATAAATGATCACCCTGGCAATTTATGACTTAATAAAAATAGTTACTTTGAGTGTAGACACAAGAACTCCTATCTCAGAAATATATATGGACATGTCGAAGGCTTTCGACTGCGTCGACCATAAAGTTACCCTTTCCAGCACTTAAAAATTACTTGAAAAGGTCGTTAATGTCTAAAGCGTATTATAGGATCGAGGACTATCTAACAGACAAAAATGCATGGCCTAAATCCGAAACTTAGTCAATAATAATTTATTCAAATGCAAAATCTTTATCTTGTCTAGGGGACACCGTTGATGTAGGAAAACATATCGAAACTTTTATGTGGTCGTCTCGCACCATCTTATATACACATAAGTATGTGTTTTTTTTTTCTCTATCTCTCCCGTAAGATTCTTAATTGGCATGTTTTCCTGCTGAACTACGCATGCTATTTGATACTATATTTAATTTAATATTTATAGCTTTATATAATGCTAGACTAAGTAGGTAGTATCATTGTAATAAGAAATATGTTTAAAAAATTACTGACTGCTGAGTTTCTTGCGGCGTTTCTTCTCGGCAGTGGTCTTCTCTTGGGAAGCGCTGGTAGATTCTTGACGTGTAAAAGTGCCCGTGCGGCCTAATTACTGTTTTTTTTTTTTTATCTTTTTTATCTTATCTTTTAATAGACTACTACATAAATTAGAACGTTGTGGTATTAGAGGAAATAGCCTACATTTAGTAGACTCATACTTAAAAAATAGAACTCAATATACGGAGATAAAGGGAATCTGCTGTAAGTCGATGCAGGAAACGTCTTACTATTCAGAACCAAGACTGCTGATGCGCGAGTTCCGCAAGGTAGTATTTTAGGACCTTTATTATTTTGAATTTATATTCCTCGTGTGGTTGCCGAGTTAGAATAGTGCCACTCCATGTCTTCCCGTGGATGTCGTAAGAGACGAGTAAGGGAATAAAGGCTTGTAGTACTGTTAGGCGATGGGCTTGCAACCTGTCACTAATACGCTGGTAAACATCTTAGCCTAATTGTGCAAATTGTGGTTATAGAATTGTCAACAAGTTTTTAGAAATGTTTGTAATTCTGTAGCTGTAGCTGTGAGATTATGTACGTAATTTATATTAATGATATGCTAAAATGTATACACCATCCAATGATATTATTTGCAGATGACAGTACCGTTTTAATTCAATCAAATGACCTTAAAAAATATGAAGCTGACATAAACAATGCTCTTGCAATTGGACCTTACCAAGCCTATACAGCTTTGAAGTGTCAGTCTTTGTTCAATCAAATCCAGGTCTATATCCACTTAAAAGCTCCTGCACAAGCGGAAGACCGATTCGGCATAAATATAAAATAAATGTGGTACCTGGCACAACTGTATTTTTAAGAAAAAGTATATTAGGAATGGCAACAAACATTTATAACGTTTTACCGGATACTCTTAACCTCGTAAGGCCCAGTGTGCAATAGAATGTACATAATCAAGGCAATATAATTTGAACTGTGTTGCAATGTGAATAAGGTTTATTTTCCTATGTTCATAAACTGAAAATGTCATTATCGAACAAACGTAATTGAACTTTATTGCGTTGATGGTAGATTCAAAGTCCCATTCACAAAAAACTCCCTGTTTGTAGTATGGTGGGCCTCACGAGGTTAAATGTCAAGAACTTCACATATTTAAGAAGGACCTGAAAAGCAAACTGTTCGAAAGAGCTTATTACACGCACGATGAATTTTCTAATGACAAAGTCTGAATGTAAATGTTTATTTGTGATATTCTTAATTCTTATTCTCTGCTAAATCTATTTACTATGGTTGATATTTTTAAATCCGTTTCTATATTTATTTAATAAATAAGAACTTAATATGTGCTATGCTATAATGTAACCATTTAGTAATTTAATAATTGTTTTCTAATCATTTTAATTGTTTTCTCTTTTTGTACGCCGCAAGGCAGAGCACAGAGGACGCTTAACCTAAACTAAGAACTATTATGTATTGTATACTTACCTATGTTTCACAATAGTACATTATTGCCTAGGCATGGAAGTAGGCAATTGCGGGCCGAGTATTGGTTTAAACGGACGAGCTTGCGAGTCTTCATCGCTTGAACTCATTTTTTAAATTGCATACAAACAGAAACTTCATGTGAAAAAACCATCACTCTTTACCGCCTTTTTGTTTATGACAAGGAGAAACGCAAGCCTTGTTTTAAAAAAAAACAAGCTATTCCAGTCACAATTAAAAAAGTTATGTTTCGAATAAAATTTGGATGTATAAGACTTGAGCCATCATTTTATTATGGGCTTTTTCACTTTTTAAAATTTACAAGCTAGATAGTAATCGAATTTGTATGCAACATTGCGGGCTTGTGTAGCGAGCACGCAATGTTTTTTTTTTTTAATTTGAGAACTGTCAGTAAACTATGTACTTCGCGTCTCATTATGTAGATAGTAATGTCAACATTTCCGAACATTTTTGAGAAAAATAAATTACTTACTTACTTACTTACTTTCTTACTACTATAGTAGATGGTCCTACCCGCACTCGTTCGCGTAAAAAATACTTTAATTTCATATCGCAAACCAGTACAGCTTGCGCCATCTGTCGTCAATTAGCTAAACTACATTCAATAACAATCATGTTGTCTTAATTCATTTGAAAATTTGGCCATATATCGCGCCAGAATGAACTTTGATTCGTATAGTAAATGTTCCTAGCCGTACTCGTTCCAGTTAAAAAAAAATGTTGATTGCATATCGAAAATGAGTACAAGTTGCGCAATCTGTTGCCAAGTAGCTAAATTATATTCTTTAACACTCGTGTTGTTTTCATTCACACGGAAATATGATCATGTATCGCTCAAAAGTGATGTTTAACTTTAAATGGTCCTAGCCGCACCCATTCCCGTTAAAAATACTTTGATTTCATATCGAAAATGAGTACAGCTTGCGCCATCTGTCGTCAAGTAGCTATATTTTATCAATAACAATCATATTTTTTTATATACGAAAATTTGCCCATTAATCACGCTAGAATGATATTTAACTTTAATCCTTGTAGTAGACAGTCTTGTCAGCACTCGTTCACGTAAAAAAAGGAAATTCCACGTCAAAAATGAGTACAAGTGGCGCCATCTGTTGTCAACTAGCTAAATTACATAGCTTAACACTAACGTTGTTTTGATTTATATGGAAATTTTGGCCACGCGTGCTCGGCCCCCCTCTCCTTTGGCGCGGGTAGCCCTAGCAATAGCCGTGGCAGCTGGTAGACGTCATGAGGACTGCTTCGGCGGGTTCCACGGCGTCTTGCCAAGCCGGCAGGAGATTACGCCAGGGTGGTTTTTAGTGGGTTGCGCTCTCTTGCCCCCTCTCGTTTGGAGAGGGGGTGGATGGATGAGTCCCACATACCCCCTCACCACTCCCATGGTGGGAGGAATGCATAAAGCATACACTGCACTGTCAAAAAAAAAAAAAAATTGTTTTTAGGTTAGGTTAGGTTAGGTTAGGGGGTGCTGTCACGGGGGAGCACCCTGAAATTTGGTATAGGGGGGTTTTAAGAGACGTTCTTTCTTGTGGACCCCCATTGAAGGCTCTAGTTCCCCCCCTTTTGGTACATCCCATACATTTTTTTTGAAAAAGGTGGGTATTTGTTTGTTTTTTTAAAGTATATACTTTTTGTGGCTACATTCTTTGTGACCCTTAAATTTACTTCATTGCGCGTCGAATGGCATTTATTTAAAATTTCTAGGACAAATAATAAAGGTTTTTAGACCCGGGTTCAGTTTTGTGAGACATCAGTGGGCGACCAAATTTTACAAGAAACTTGACCCCGATTTCATCATTAAAAAATTCATAACTTTTGTATGGTATTGAAAACGTGTAAAAAAAGGGCATTAAAGTGAATTAGTTGTGCTATCACATACATTTTATTTTTTATTTTTTCTTTACGGGTTAAAAAGTTATGACGGTAAACATAGATTGCTCATAGGTTTTACATGTGTTTTTGATACTAAAGGATGTAACTTTTATAAATCTGATACTTTTTATCCTTCATGCTTCGCCCTGTGGTGGACTGTACGTTTTAGACGGTACTGTTAATATTCCCGAGAATGTGGCAAACAACCATTTGACACAGGATGTGCACTCTTTCTGTCAGGATAATTATCAACTCTGGCACAAGAGGTTATGTCACTTGTGTCGCATAGGCATGAACCAATTGAAGAATCACGATGTAGGCGTAAAGTTCGCAGTAGTAGATAAAAGAAGTGGCATCGCTTGCGTAGAAGGTAAGCAATCAAGTAAACCTTTTAAGAAGTTAGCTTATAAGAGGGCTACTTCTTCTTTAGAATTAATCCATATGGATTTATTGGGACCTGTGTCTACAACATCCTTTCAAGGTCATAGGTACATGCTAACGGTAGATGATTATACAAGAAAGGTATTTGTTTATTTCATTTCTTCCAAGATAGAGGTTAAAAATAAATTCTGTCTATTTCAAAAGTTACTTGAAAAACAATTGGATAGTAAAATCAAAGCAGTCAGTACTGACGGCGGCATGGAATTCGTTAATAAGGAATTTGTTGATTATCTCGCTTCAGAAGGGATAGAACAACAACCGACGACACCATACAGTCCTCAACAAGTTGGAGTAGCAGAACGTACGCACCGTTCAATAACAGAGAAGACGACGAGTTTGTTAGCAGAAAGCTTACTACCAAAAGTTTTTTGGGAAGATGCTTTCCAAGTTGCTGTATACCTGAAAAATAGGTCTCCACATCGAGCTTTAGGTGGACAAATTCCATAATATGATAGATGGTCTGGACGCAGAAGTGATCTTGATCATCTGAGAGTGTTCGGATGTAGAGAACTTGTCCATATACCTTCGTGTCACAGGAAGAAATTAGATGTAAAAGCAAAGGAAGCGATTTTGGTCGGTTATTCTGAAAATCCAAATACTTATATTTTTCGGGATCCTGTTAACCCACGAAAAGTATTTATGTCCAGAGATGCAACCTTTTTTGGAAATTGATTTACGATGCTGAAACAGAAACATGCTGAGCCTGTGGTACAGTCAGATTCTATATTATTATTCGAAGAAAAAGAGAATGAGCGTGATGATTATCAATTCTTTGATTGTGTTGAGAGTGCGGATCTTGAGTTTGAACCATCTTTATCGGTAAATGTAGAAGAAACCACCGAAATACAAACTCGTGTCGATGAAGAGTCAATAAGTTTGGAAGAGGAACAATCTCTTCATGAGCAGAGGTACCCCTCAAGAAATAGGAAACCTCCTGATTTTCTTACTTACAATGTGTCAATGGGTCGAACCTAATGAACCTACGACATATTATGAAGCTACTCATGCTGATGATGCTGAAAAGTGGCACCATGCAATGGCTCATGAGTATAATTCCTTGATCAAACTTGAACATGAGATCTAGTGAATAGACCAAATAAAAAGGCCATTCCATGTAAATGGGTTTACAGAATAAAAAAGGACGCATACGGAAACATCACGAGATATAAAGCTAGACTGGTCGTAAAAGGTTTCAAACAAGTCAAAGGAGTGGACTACGATGAAACATTTGCACCAGTCATTCGTCATTCTTCCCTCCGTACGTTGTTTGCTTTAGCTGCAGAGATGAGTCTAAGAATGAAGCATTTAGATGTCGATACCGCGTTTCTAAATGGAATTTTAGAAAAAGAAGTTTTTATGGAGCAACCCATTGTTTTCATAGAAAAAGGCAATGAAAACAAGGTTTGTTCATTAAATAAGTCCCTTTATGGCCTTAAACAGGCACCGCGAGCTTGGTACAAAAAGTTAAATGAAACTCTAGTAAAAATAGGTTTTACGGGAACTTCTTCTGAGCCTTGCGTGTACACGAAACTTTTTAGACAAGAACTCGTTATTTTAGGTGTATTTGTCGATGACATAATAGTCTTTTTTAAATCAGATTTGATATTTGACATTGCATAAAAGGATTTGTCCAAATATTTTTCGCTTAAAGATCTTGGAATATTGAAATGTTATTTAGGATTACAAATTGAATACGATTCCGAGAGTATTAAACATACATCAGAAGAATTATATCTTATCCTTACTCGATAAGTTTAATAAGAAGAAGTGGAGACCCTTTAAGAGGCTTCTGTGACGCAGACTGGGCAAACTGTCCCATTGATAGAAGGTCATACACTGGTTACACTTTCAAGTTAGGTGGAGGTCCAATATCTTGGGAGTCTAAGAAGCAACCTACAGTTGCTTTATCATCCGCGGAAGAATACATGGCACTAGCATCTGCCACGAAGGAAGCTTGCTACTTACGACGTTTTATCTATGAGATAACAGGTATTCAGTTGACTTAGCTTCTGATAGCCAGAGTGCCATAAATCTCGTAAGAAATCCGATACACTACAGCAGGACGAAGCATATCGATACATTTCATTTTATTTGAGAAAAGGTATCCAACAACGTTATCAATTTAGATTATACGAAAAGCAGTAATTAAATTAAAATTAAAATCATTTATTATCAGATAATTAAAATCCATATTTTGTTAGTAACAAAAAAGCTTATGCCCTAAATTAGAATTTTTCACACCAAAATAATTAATATCCCTACAGATGTCCTAAAAAAGCCACTCGGGCCTATTATAAATAAGCATTGTATAATAAATTAAGGAGTAGACACTTTTTTTTTTTTTTTTTTTTTTTTTTTTTTTTTTTTTTTGTCTTTCTTTGGGCTTACTTCGATTAAGGGCGGCTGTTGTATAACCTCAGTTGAGCCGACTCTTTTGTAAGTTTCTATTATTTCTTGCTTATATTTTTTATGCTTAGTTTCTTCACTAAAAATAACACTCTTGTCAACTAACATCTTACAATTTTATTTCTCAAATTGGTTTTTTTTTTTTTTTTTTTTTTTTTTTTTTTTAACAGTTAAATATCGAGCAAGTAATTCTAACTTGATATAATTCTGTGAATTAAATATTTCTTAAATTCAAATTAAAGATAACGCTAACCAAACTCTTTCCGTAAAGAATACTTAAATTCCGTATCAAAAACGTGAACAGATGGCGCCATTATCTGTCGACAAATAGAAAAATTACGTTTGTTAACAATCATGTCGAATTAATTAGTATGGAACCATAGCTATTTATTGCACATGAATTAAATTGAACTTTAACTCGTATCGTAAAAAATGCTAGCCGCACTCGTTTTTATAAAGAATTCTTAAATTCCGTATCGAAAACATGAACAACTTGCGCCACCTGCCGTCGTATAGCTAAATTACGTACGTTGACAATCACGTTTAGATTCATACAGCATTATAGTTATGTATCGCACCAGAATTAAATGAGACTTTAATATGCATTGAAGATAATGCTAGCCGCACTCGTCTCGAAAAGAATACTTAAATTCGATAACGAAAATGTGTACAACTTGCGCCACATGTCGTTGAGTAGCTAAATTAAATAGGTAAGAATTATATTGTTTCGATTCGTACGGAACTATTGCTATGAATTGAACCAAAATTAATGAAATAATTCTTTAATTGGCATTGAAGAGGCGCTTTTGCACTTATTCACGTTAAGTTAAACGTGTACAGCTGGCGTCATGTACCGTCAATAAGCTAAATAAAACGAATTAGCAATAACGCGGTTGCAAAAAGAACCGATAGATGGCGCTACCAGTCGATTAGATCGCGCAATCGTTTTGTTCCTCAAAATAAATATGGCAATAGTGACAAACATTTGTAACCTCCGGTTAGGTTAGGTTAGGTTAGGTTAGGTTAGGTTAGGTTAGGTTAGGTTAGGTTAGGTTAGGTTAGGTTAGGTTAGGTTAGGTTAGGTTAGGTTAGGTTAGGTTAGGTTAGGTTAGGTTAGGTTAGGTTAGGTTAGGTTAGGTTAGGTTAGGTTAGGTTAGGTTAGGTTAGGTTAGGTTAGGTTAGGTTAGGTTAGGTTAGGTTAGGTTAGGTTAGGTTAGGTTAGGTTAGGTTAGGTTAGGTTAGGTTAGGTTAGGTTAGGTTAGGTTAGGTTAGGTTAGGTTAGGTTAGGTTAGGTTAGGTTAGGTTAGGTTAGGTTAGGTTAGGTTAGGTTAGGTTAGGTTAGGTTAGGTTAGGTTAGGTTAGGTTAGGTTAGGTTAGGTTAGGTTAGGTTAGGTTAGGTTAGGTTAGGTTAGGTTAGGTTAGGTTAGGTTAGGTTAGGTTAGGTTAGGTTAGGTTAGGTTAGGTTAGGTTAGGTTAGGTTAGGTTAGGTTAGGTTAGGTTAGGTTAGGTTAGGTTAGGTTAGGTTAGGTTAGGTTAGGTTAGGTTAGGTTAGGTTAGGTTAGGTTAGGTTAGGTTAGGTTAGGTTAGGTTAGGTTAGGTTAGGTTAGGTTAGGTTAGGTTAGGTTAGGTTAGGTTAGGTTAGGTTAGGTTAGGTTAGGTTAGGTTAGGTTAGGTTAGGTTAGGTTAGGTTAGGTTAGGTTAGGTTAGGTTGAGGTCTATTTTGGAGGTGCTTGCACGGATTATTGCGATTTTCGGAACCATAATACTACATTTTTTTGGCATTCGTTTTCGGTTTTTGATCCTGCATTACACGTTGATTTGGCTTTGTTATTCGGTTTTTTGGTTTTTGCACTTGGTTGGTTTTCGTCGGTTTGTTTACCTTTTTCTAACGCAGAAATAAAATTGTTGCCGTTGTCGTACCGAGCCCTTTTTAGGGCTGGGAGGTAGCGGCAATAGTCGACTTTCGCGTGGAAAGGGTGGCAAGATTGTCGAATTTTTTGTTTTGGTTTTTTAGGTTTTTGAAAATTGTAAATTTTTGCCCTTAATTTTTTATAAATTTTGGGTTTGTTTACATTTTTCAAAAATAGTTTTGTCGGGGTTGCCAACATCTTTAATTGCCCATTTTTTGGGCGGGTATAGCGGCAACGGTTCCGCAAACTATAGAGTCGGTCCCGTTTATTTCGGTTTAAGGAGACTAGAATTATAAAATTTCGGAAATTGTGAGTTTTTGCTCAAAATTTTCGGAAGGATTTTTCTAGTCCCTTCAGTTTGGGGGTAGTTTTAAAAAAGTTGCGCTTCTTGTATCTTTTTGAAACTTTTTGTAGGTGTAGTAAATTTTGTTTTCTAAATCTTCGTGAAAGATCCAAGACTCTGTGATTTTTGAGTCAAGAGTTATTGACCTACTAGTGAGGAGAGGGATCAATTTCTTGGACTTCACTTTTTTCAAAATTTTACCTTTTTAGTTTTTTGTTAATTTCTTTTAACCTATTCATCTTTGGTGAATACAAGACGTATTAGAAAATAGACCAAAAAATCTTCTATTTTTTGGTCATTTTTCTAGGTCGCTACGACCTCGGGAAGTGGCCCGAAAAAAGCGGCAAACTTTTTCTCTGATTGCTCAGAGGAAAATTTCAGGCGCTAAATCGGGTTTTATATGGGAAAGTCTAAATCCGACTCGCACTTGACCATTTCAAGGTTAGGTTAGGTCTTAGTTTTGATCGTAGTAGTCGGATTTAGACCAAATTTGGGAATTAGGTGGAAGGGGTCAGTATGGCTTCTGACACTGAGAAAGGGGGGGATCCACTGGAGGAAGGGGGAGAAATCCTCACCTCTGGGTGTGAGTCGGAGGACTCGTTAGATGTTTATGAGAGGGTCCCTCATGCCTCTAAGAGGGGTCATGAGGATGATGAGGAGGGTGATCTAAGGCACGTGTACGGGCCAAAGATCAACTCCGCCCGTAGAGGAAAGCCCAAGGGGGCATATGCGGGGTTGGCTGCAGCAAGGGCCAAGCTACAAGAGTCGGACATTTATCAGTTCGAGGAAGAAGCGGACGCTGCCGCCGCATACCGAAAGGACTTTCCTGAGCTCCGCCCCAAGGGGGGGAAGGAGGTTAAGGGAACGAATGGAGGGAAAAAGGGAGGAAAGGTGCGCTCGCGTTCGCGATCACCAACCTCCCCCTCGCGCCGGGAAAGCCCGATAGAATTTCTGCGGTTTTCAGATCCAATCGAGGCAACCCGACAGGCAGCGAGGGAGATTTTAGAGGGGGCCCGAAGATCCGGTAATTTGAAGGGAGATGTGTGGGGCGCGATGAATCGTGCCTGCCACACGATTTTAGACTCGATGGACGACGTCGAGGCCGCCAAGTCGGAAAGTGAGGAGATCCGCATCCTTAAAGCGGACAATAAGAGGATGCGGGAGCAACTCACTCACTGCTTGGCGGAACTGAAGGCGCTCCGGACTGCGTTCTCGGAGCGGGAGATTCCGGCGTCTCCGGCCCCGCCACCCAAAGCGTCCTTGCAGTTTTCTGCTGCGGACCTGGCGGAGGCGATCGGAGAACTAAAGAAGGAACTGTTCGTCTCCTTGGGGGGCATGATCAATGCCCGCCTTGAGGAGGTGAACAGGCGCCTGCCGCCTGAGCCGATTTTCCGCCCCCCGTTGGCGGCTGATAGGAGGGTGGTGGGATCGGCTGTGCCAGCCCTTCCCAAAGTGAGGACGGTCTCACCTGCCCCACCTAGGATGAGGACTGCTTCGCCTGCCCCACCTAAGGTGAGGACTACTCAGCCTGAGGCAGTAGCAAGACTGGGGGACGGGAGGCCGCAAAAGGCCAAGACTGCCAAAAAGGCAGTTGCCCCCGCCCGCCAAGCTCCAGTCCCGGCCCCGCGAGCCGCCCCGAGAGTTGCTCGGTCGTCGGAAGGAGGATCATGCCCCTCGACCCAAACGCCACGTCCACCTAAGGAATCCTGGGTGGATGTGGTAAAGAAGGGGAAAGGGAAGGGGAAGGGCACGGCGAAGGCCAAGCCTGCCCCCTCGACAAGAGCGCCCAAAGCGCCACCCAAGAAAAAGACGGCAGCGCCTAAGGTGAGGGCGCTGGCCGTTCCAAGGACGGCGGCGGTGGTGGTTTCATTAAAAAAGGATGCCACCAACACCACCACGCTACAGGCCACTATGGCCAGGGCGATCAACGCCCTGAGCTTGGAGGAAGTGGGCCTGCAGCATGTAAAGGTCAGGTCCTCTATGACGGGGGCCCGTGTAATCGAAGTCCCCGGAGAGGACCAGGAGAATGCGGCTGATAATCTTGCTGCTAAACTGCAGCAGATTGTAGGTGACGTGGCCGACGTGAGCCGCGTAACAAAAAAGACCGGACTCCAAATCGCCGGCCTAGATGAGTCGGCGACAAAGGAGTCCGTGGCGCTGGCCGTTGCCAATGCAGGAGCCTGTGACCAGGCCCAAATAAAGGTAGGGGGCATTCGCCCCCTGTACGACGGAACTGGATCTGTTTTGATCCAGTGCCCAGTGCGGGTGGCCAAAGCCCTCCTGGCGATAGGGCGGATCAAGGTGGGTTGGGCGTCCGCCAAGATCAATAGGATCGGACCAGCACCTATGCGGTGCTACAGATGCATGGGTGTTGGTCACACACGAGAGACATGCCCCTCCAGCGTTGACCGGTCAAAATCCTGCTACCGGTGCAGCAGGGAGGGGCACATAGCAAGAGAATGCTGGGAAGAAAAGGCATGGTGCGTGGTGTGCGCCCATGCAAAACTTCCAGCTGACCACTCTATGGGGGGAGATAGTTGTTTCCCCCCGGAAACTAGAGGTAGGGACCTAAGGACGCGACCCCCCCGTCGTCCTCAGCCTCCCCCTTCCCACACAGAGGTAGCCGCTGGCCGGCTAGCAGAGGACAACCGCATGGACCACTAAATGCCAGCACACCGGCATTTAGAGGTCCTGCAGATAAACGCCAACCACTCCGCCAGAGCTCAAGATCTGCTCATGCAGACTATGGCGGAGTGGGCGATTGGCGTGGCGGTTGTTGCGGAGCCCTATTTCGTCCCCCCTCTACCTAATTGGGTAGGGGCGTCGGATGAAATGGTGGCTATCGTAGTGCCGGTGGTTGGGGACTTCCCCGCCTTGTCGAAGATTGAGGGCGGCCCAGGATTTGTGGCGGCCAAGTGGGGGAATGACACCGTACTATTGGCGGTGTACTTCTCCCCCAATAGGCCGCTACGTGCTTTTGAACAATTCCTGGGAGTCCTGGGGGGGGTGGTCAGGAGGGCTGCTCCGAGACAAGTGATGGTCCTGGGGGACCTCAATGCCAAGAGCTCGGCATGGGGTTCCCCCATCACGGACCCGCGAGGGGCGGTCCTCAGGGATTGGGTGGTGGCAACAGGACTCGAGGTTCTGAATCAGGGCGGCGCAAATACATGCGTGCGGCGGCAGGGGGGTTCGGTCGTGGACGTGACGTTCGCGACCACTGCCATTGCCGCGCGCGTGGAAGACTGGCGCGTCCTGGAGGACGTGGAGACCCTCTCCGATCACCTATATATTAGGATGAGGGTCTCCACAGGAGGGGTGCAGTCACTGCCCATCCCCGGGGGGAGGGCAAACGGGAGCAGGGGAGGAGGGTTCCCAAAATGGTCCCTGTCCCTTTTGGACAGGGCCAAGGCGGACGAGGCGGCGATGGTGGAGGCTTGGTGTGCTGCCCCACCCGCCGCCCTCGGAGTCGAGGAAAGGGCTGTCCGGTTCCGCATCGCACTGCAGGCGGTGTGCGATGCGGCTATGCCCCGGGCGAAACGCCTGACTTCTCGGAAGAGGGTGTACTGGTGGTCCGCAGAGATTGCGGCCCTACGGATCACCAGCAATAGTGCCCGCCACGCCTACCAGCACTGTAGGCGTAGGCGGCACACCCCCCAAGAGGAAGAGGGTCTCCACCAGGCCCTCAAGGTGGCAAAGAAGGCCCTCCAGGTGGCGATCGCCAAGGCCAAGGATGAGGGACAAGCCTCGTTCTTGGCCACCCTGGATAAGGACCCATGGGGGCGGCCCTACAGGGTAGTGCGCAACAAGATGCGCACTGCCCCCCCCATGGACTCCCTTGAACCCGCCTTACTGCAGAGGGTCATCGAGGGGCTGTTCCCTCCAGCCCCTGCGATCACCCCTCCATCGATGGCTGAGCCCGTGGAGGAGCCGGATACCGAACTCGTCATTGCGCCAATTAGCGATGACGAGTTCGAGAGGGTAGAGGACCGACTCCGGGGCTGTAAAAAAGCCCCGGGCCCCGATGGAGTCCCCGGTCGCGTCCTCTTCATCAGTCTAAAACATCTCGGGAACCGCCTCAGGCAGATCATGGATGACTGCCTGAGGGAGGGAAGGTTCCCGAGGATATGGAAGGAGGGGAGGGTATGCCTCCTCCGTAAAGAGGGTCGACCCCCCGACTGCCCGTCCGCCTACCGCCCCATCGTGCTGCTGGATGAGGCCGGGAAAATGTTTGAACGTATCCTGGCCTCCCGGATCCTGCAGCACCTGGAGACCGCCGGCCCGAACGTCTCGGAGAGACAGTTCGGGTTCCGGGAGGGGCGGTCTACGCTCGACGCGCTGAAGTCCTTAAGGGACTTCTGTGAAGACGCGTCGGGCAGGGGAGAGGGTGTCGTGGCGGTGTCTTTAGACATCGCCAATGCCTTCGGCACCCTCCCCTATGAGGTGATAAGTGAGGCACTTCGGTATCACGAAGTGCCTCACTACCTGCGGCGGGTCATAGAGCACTACCTTACCGAGAGGGTAGTGCTCTATGAGGGCAAGGAGGGTCGACGGGGGGAAAGGAGGATGGCCTGCGGCGTGCCCCAGGGTTCCGTTCTCGGTCCACTTCTTTGGAACCTGGGGTACGACTGGGCCATCAGGGGGGAATTGCTTCCGCGCACAGTCACAATCTGTTATGCGGACGACACGATGGTGGCTGCGCGCGGAAGCAACCTGAGGGAGACCTCAAGGAGGGCGGAGGTGGCGGCCGAGCTGGCGATTCATCGCATTGAGCGGCTCGGATTAAAGGTGGCCCTCGCGAAGACTGAGGGCATAGTCTTCGGGGGGCGAGGGTGGAGGCTGCCGGCGGGCGCGGCGCTCACCCTGGGGGGGGAGGCGGTCATAATTAAGCCCCATATAAAATATCTGGGGCTAATATTGGACCGCAAATGGGATTTCGGGGAGCATTTCTTCAAACTTGCTCCCCGAATAGTGGGTGCCGCCTCGGCACTGGGGCGGCTATTGCCCAATGTGGGTGGGCCAGGCTCCTTATGCCGGCGTTTATACGCCGGCGTGACAAGGAGCATGGCCCTCTACGGGGCCCCAATCTGGGCGGACAAGCTGTCCGCCCGGAACAGAGCCCTGCTGCGGAGGCCCCAGAGGGTTGTGGCCCTCCGGATGGTGAGGGCCTACGTAACCGTGGCCCACGCAGCGGCCTGCCTCCTCGCCTGCACCCCGCCCTGGGAATTGGATGCAGAGGTGCAGGCGGAGACCTATAGGGTTAGGTCTAGGGCCCGGGCGAGGGGTGAACGCCCGGACCCTGAGGAGGTAGAGGAGACGCGCCGAATGACGGAGCGTCGACTGCGGGAACGATGGAAGGCCGACCTGGAGGACTCCCCCTATGGTACCCGCACTATAGGGGCGATCCTCCCGTCGGTTGACCTGTGGTTAGAGAGGGCAGTCGGCGCTACGTCGTTCCGGCTTGTGCAGGTAATGACCGGACATGGGTGTTTCGGTCATTACCTGCACAAAATTGGGAGGGAGCCTACCCCGCAGTGCCATGAGTGCGGCGATCCGGACGACACGGCTCGGCACACCTTTGAGGTGTGCAGCCGTTGGAGTTCGGAGCGCGGCGCCATGGCACTCGCTATACAGCGGGAGGACCTCTCGCTCTACAGCATTGTCTCGGCAATGCTCTGCAGCGAGAGGTCTTGGGAGGCTGTGGCCTCTTTTTGCGAGACGGTTATCTCGCAGAAGGAGGCCGCGGAGCGGGAGCGCGAGGAGTCTCCTCTCGCGCATCCGCTCCGGCGCAGACGGCAGGGGTTGAGGCGGCGGCGTTTTGCCGCGCGCCTCAACCCTTAGTGGCTGCAGGTGGGGGATGGGAGTCCCCTGCCTGCTGTAGGCAAGTCACTCAGCGGTTTGGGAGGGGGGCCACGCGTGCTCGGCCCTTCTCCCCTTTGGCGCGGGGAGCCCCGGCAATGGCTGGGGCAGCCGGACGACGTCGTGGGGAATGCCAATCGCGGGTTCCACGGCGTCCAACCAAACCGGTTTGAGGGTACGCCAAGGTGTTTTTTAGTGGGTAACACTCCCCTACTCCTTCTCGCTCGGAGAAGGGGAGGGGATGTGAGTCCCACATACCCCCCCGTCACTCCCATGGCGGGGGAAATGCGCAAAGCATTTTTCACCTTGCAAAAAAAAAAAAAAAAAAAAAAAAAAAAAAAAAAAAAAAAAAAAAAAAAAAAAAAAAAAAAAAAAAAAAAAAAAAAAAAGGTTAGGTTAGGTTAGGTTAGGTTAGGTTAGGTTAGGTTAGGTTAGGTTAGGTTAGGTTAGGTTAGGTTAGGTTAGGTTAGGTTAGGTTAGGTTGGGGTGCGGGCCGGATTCCTCCACGTTGGCCTGGGTGTTGCAGTCTCTCTTGATCTCGATCCGGAGAGAACGCAGCACCTGGGCTGGTGCACCCTGGGCATTGGTTGAAACTATCTCCTTATGGGGGATTCTTTCAGCCCATGGCTAATATCCGGCAGGGGGGGGGTAGGTTAGGGGGCGGGCTCAGCGTGCACTTACACTGCCGTCGAGCACTTACCGCCCAAAACTAGAGGAGGACGTCGACTCCTCTAGTACCCGTACTCTGGCGTCTTGCTTCAACAACCCCATCTAGCGACGTAATGGGGTAGTTGCAAGTTGCTAGAACGGAGGGCTTGCCTTCATTGGCTGGCCCGCGAGATGGAAAACTCTATAAAACCCGACAGCAAAGTCGTAAAAACCTGCAGACACCAGGCGACCTCTGCTAGTATATAGCCTTACTCCTGGGATGGGCGTCACCCGGGAGTGGACTAGTAACGACCCGACTCGTGGGATTCAAAATGGAATACAAAACAACAAAAAACAAAACCAAAAAGTCGAAGGACAGCAGTGAGGAGGGTGATAGTGACTCGATGCTTAGCGTTGAGTCACTGCCGGATACCAGTCTTAGGACTAAAGAACGGCGGTATAGAAAAAATGGAGGCTCGGACCCGGAAACAAGTCTGGATGGGGTTGCGAGCCCAATGAGGAAAAGGCGAGGTCGGCCGCCAACTACAGGTCATTATGTTGGTCTGGCCAAAGCGAAGTTGGCGCTTGTGGAAGCGCAAAGGGAGGAGGAGCAGATGAGGGCAGAGGTGGAAATTACTGCAGCTTCTCGAGAGGCCCGGGCCCGGGCCAGGGCTCTCACTCTATCGGAGTCGTCTTCTAACGGAGACGACTTCCAGACGGCAACATCACTGAGCCGTACGATTGAGGATAATATCAATATTATCAGAAAGGTGGCCACTTCCTCCAAAAATCTAAAAGGAGGCTTCGTGAAGTCTTTGAAGGATGCAGCGGACGAGATCGGCAAAGTGGCTCTTATCCTACAGAGCCGCTGCACCTCAGAAGAGACGAGAGGGCTGCAGGCTGACAACGCCCGCCTGCAAACGGAGGTCGCGCAGCTTCGCAAGGAGGTGGCGGAAATGCGCGAGCGCCTTGATCGGCCACAACAACAGGCTGCTGTAGTTCTGCCAAGTCAGCCTGTAGAGAAACCACCGGATACTGAAGACCTGGTGCGCACCATCCTCTGCCAGGTGGGCACGATGGTAAATGCCAGGTTCGAGGCATTTGAAGATAGGCTACTGCCCGAGAAGAGACTCCGCCCTCCGTTGGCAGCGGACAGGCGGGCTAATGATCTCCCCGAGATCTCTCCGGGGCCATCAAATACCCCAACTAAGGCTACAGTGAAGGCAAAAAAGACCACGGCTGCTGCGATAAAAGCTGTTTCTGGAGGACTGGAGGCTCCAAAGCCGCAAAAGGCCAAAAAGCAAAAGAAGAGGAAGGCGGAAAGGAAGGGGCGGCGCTCCGAGCCCCAACCCTTACCATCAAGCCCCGCCCAGCCAGAGGAGTTGCCCTGGACCGAGGTGCTCAGGAAGGGGCTCAGGAAGAGTAAGGGAAAAGGGCAGGCAAAGCGGGGACCGCGAGGGGCTGCCACTGCCACTGCCACGGGATTGGCGCGACTCAGGCCTCCAAAATCAGCTGCGGTAGTTGTTACTCTTACACCGGAGGCCATCGAAAAAGGCTTAACTTACGACACAGTAATCGCGGAGGCTAAGGCCAAAATTAAGCTGACGGATCTGGGTATCACTACTGGGGTTCGTTTCCGCGTGTGTGCCACAGGAGCGCGGATGTTTGAGGTAATTGGCACAGACAACGGCCCACAAGCAGACGCGCTGGCCGAAAAGTTGAGACAAGTCCTTAGCCAGGACATAGTCCGTGTCTCTAGGCCGGTCAAGACGACGGAAATCAAAATCTCTGGCCTGGATGACTCCACTTCTGCTGATGAGGTATTAAATGCGGTTGCTGAGGCCGGGAGCTGTCCCAAAGATAGCCTCAAAAGCGGCGGGGTCGTAAAGGATCCATTTGGCGTGGGACACATTTGGGTCGAATGCCCGGTGGCAACTGCAAAACGCATTGCTGCAGCAGGTCGTCTTACATTGTCTTGGGTGTCAGCCTCCGTGAAACTTCTCGAGCCTAGGTCTCGACACTGTTTCAGATGTCTGCAGAAGGGGCACATCAGAGCACAATGCAGTGCGGAGGTCGATAGAAGCCAAGAGTGCTTTCGCTGTGGAGTAGTTGGCCATAAATCCAGGGAGTGCTCGGCCAAACCGCACTGCTCTATTTGTGCTGCAGCCAAAAAACCGGCAGACCACCAACTCGGGGGCAGAGCTTGCTCAGCACCAGCCCCCAAAATTTCACGAAGGAAGACTGCTCTGCAGTCACAACCGACACGCCAGCTATCAGTCGAGGTGGCTATGGAGACGGAATCACAAACACTAAACGATAATGGCCCTTAAAGTCCTTCAAGCCAACATTAACCACTGCGCGCGAGCTCAAGACTTGCTCCTTCAGAGCATGGCTGAGTGGATGACGCAAGTGGCTGTGGTTGCGGAACCATATTTTATCCCCGACAGGGATGATTGGGCGGGTGATGCGGACGACCTTGTTGCCCTAGTCGTGTCGAGGCCAACACTCGAAAATGTGCAAAAGGGTCGTGGTTGCGTTGCGGCAACTATTGGAGGGATTTTTACGGTTGGCATATACTGTCCCCCTAGCAGAAGCCTTGCAGAGTTTGAGGGTCTCCTTAGCCAGGTCGAGACCCTCATCGGCAGAAATCACCCACATCCTGTAATGGTAGTGGGTGATTTCAATGCCAAAAGCTCAGCCTGGGGTTGCCCAGTCACTGACGCACGAGGGGCAGTATTAGAGGAGTGGGCGCTGACGTCGGGACTCTGTCTCTTAAACCGGGGCTCGCAACCGACCTGTGTTCGGTCACAGGGCAGTTCGATTGTCGATCTATCGTTTGCCAGCCCTACGGTAGCGCGCCGAGTCTGCGGGTGGGAAGTTGTGGAGAGCGTGGAGACATTATCGGACCACCGCTATATCCGATTTGAGGTCTCCGCTCCTTCAATGACCCCAAACAGCCCAAGCCGGAGTGCGCCATCCTTGCACGGCCCTCGCTGGGCGCTGACAAGGATGGATAGAGAGCTCCTCAAAGAGGCCGCCATCGTGCAATCATGGCTACCCGTGCCTGAGGGCACTGTGGAGGTCGAGGATGAGGCGGAATGGTTCCGAAACGCGATGACGCAAATATGCGACGCAGCGATGCCCCGGACCAGGCGCCAACCTCCACGGCGTCGCTTGTACTGGTGGACTGCGGAGCTAACGCAACTACGCGAGCAATGCGTAGCGGCAAGGCGCCGGTACCAGGCACAGAGGCGAAGGCGAATCCGTGACGAGTTGGTGGAAACTGCTCTTTATGGAGTGTATAAGGAGGCTAAAAAGGAACTCAAGGCGGTCATTCGCCAAGCCATCGAGTTGTCGAGGGAACAGCTGTTGGAGACCCTAAACAGTGACCCTTGGGGGAGGCCATACAAGATGGTAAGAAACAAACTCCGGCCTTGGGCCCCTCCGCTCACTGAGAGCCTGCAGCCGGATTTCGTCAACCAAGTGGTAGCAACCCTGTTCCCTCACAGAGCGGAATTCCAATCGCCAACTATGGCGTCTATGACGGTGGAGACTCGAGATGAGGATGAGGATGTGCCAGCCGTCTCGGAAGGGGAGCTGGGAGCAGCCGTCCTGCGCCTACGGGCGAAAAACACGGCTCCTGGACCAGACGGCATTCCGGGTCGAGCGTGGGTCCTAGCGATGGGAGAAATCGAGCCCAGACTCCGGCGCATGTTTAGCGCATGCATGGAGCAGGCCCGTTTTCCCAAACAGTGGAAAACGGGTCGGCTGGTGCTCCTGAAGAAGGAAGGTCGTTCAGCGGACTCCCCATCAGCCTACAGGCCGATCGTTCTGCTTGACGAGGTGAGCAAGCTCTTCGAACGCGTGGTAGCGGCTCGTCTCGTCAAGCACCTCACCAACGATGGACCAGACTTGGCAGACTGCCAGTATGGCTTCCGCACCGGCAGATCAACGGTGAGTGCGATTCTGGCAGTAAAGAGCCTGGCGCAAAATGCTGTCTCCCGGGGTGATGTTGTTTTGGCGGTGTCCTTAGACATCGCCAACGCTTTTAACTCCATCCCCTGGGAGTGCATACAGGAGGCGTTACGGTACCACCGAGTCCCGCGGTATCTGAGCCGAGTTATTGGCTCTTACCTGTCAGAAAGGTTTGTAACCTACCCTGGACCACGGGAGTGGTGTCAGAAAGAGATGGTGTGCGGCGTTCCACAGGGGTCGGTTCTTGGGCCGCTCCTGTGGAACATCGGATACGATTGGGTACTCCGGGGCGCTCGCCTGCGTGGAGTGAGCGTAACCTGTTACGCCGATGACACGTTGGTGACCGCTCAGGGGGCCACCTTCAGGGAGGCGGCCATACTAGCGACGGCGGGTGTAGCACAGGTGGTTGATAGGATCAGGCGGCTGGGGCTGGAGGTGGCATTAAGCAAGTCTGAGGCCATCTGTTTCCATGGCCCTCGAAGAGCACCTCCGGCGGGTGCGCACATTGTGGTGGGAGGAGTCACCATCGAAGTCGAGTCGACGATGCGGTACCTAGGCATTGTCCTTGACAGCCGGTGGAGCTTCCTGCCACACTTCCAGCGTCTAATGCCGAAGTTGTTAGGTGCAGCTGCTGCTCTTGGGCGTATACTCCCAAACCTGGGGGGGCCCAAGACTTCGTGCAGGCGGCTGTACATGGGCGTGGTTCGATCGATGGCCTTGTATGGAGCACCAGTGTGGGTGGATGCCTTGAATAGCCGGATCTCTGCCTTGCTGCTTAAACCGCAGCGGGCAATGGCTATCAGGGCCATACGAGGCTATCGTACAATATCTACAGAGGCGGCCTGTGTCCTGGCTGGCTCAATGCCCTGGGACTTGGAGGCAAAAACCCTTGCCGAAGTGCATGCCTGGCAGGAGGATGCAAGAGACCGTGGTCATTGGCCAGCACCACGTGAGATCCAGGCGCGACGCGACGAACTGCGCCTTGAGGCAGTTGCGGATTGGGGAATGAGGTTGCAGGCTCCAACTGCGGGCCTCCTTACGGTGGCCGCCATACGACCGATCCTATCAGAATGGCTCGACCGCGATCACGGGCAGCTGACCTTCCGGCTGACACAGGTGCTTTCCGGGCACGGGTGCTTCGGAAAGTACCTTTGCCGCATAGCCGGAAGAGAGCCGACGGCGGAGTGCCATGACTGTGGCGAAACCGAAGACACTGCTCAGCACACCTTAGAGCAGTGTCCAGCTTGGGGAGAACCGCGCGCAGACCTGGTCGCGGTTGTCGGTGACGACTTGACGTTGCCGACGGTGGTAAGGGCCATGGTCAGGAGTGATGATGCGTGGCGGGCAGCGTGCTCTTTCTGCGAGGACGTAATGACGCAGAAGGAGTGCGCAGAGCGTGCGAGAGAGGACGCTGAGGGAGCGTCCCAACAACGGCGCAAGAGAGTGGGCCGCAGGCGACTGGCTCACGACCGTCGCCTGCCGCCATAGAGAGGACTTCCGGACGGTAGAAACGGGGACGTTCTATCGTCGTCCGGACTAGGGTCCTCGATGGTGGGTGGCGTGCCAAGTGTTCCCGGCACGCTACTAACGGTGGAAGGGACTAACGGGAAAAGCTGCAGGGTCTGCAGTGCAGGCAACCGCCTGGCAGGGAATCGAAAGCAGGCGAAAGCGCTACTCGTACCCTGCCACATGGCGGAGAGAGGAACACCCGGGGGTTTTTAGTGAGTAGGAGTCTCACATAACCACCACGCCAACCCGTGACGTGGTGGTATCCATGAGGATTTTCCCCCGGACAAAAAAAAAAAAAAAAAAAAAAAAAAAGGTTAGGTTAGGTTAGGTTAGGTTAGGTTAGGTTAGGTTAGGTTAGGTTAGGTTAGGTTAGGTTAGGTTAGGTTAGGTTAGGTTAGGTTAGGTTAGGTTAGGTTAGGTTAGGTTAGGTTAGGTTAGGTTAGGTTAGGTTAGGTTAGGTTAGGTTAGGTTAGGTTAGGTTAGGTTAGGTTAGGTTAGGTTAGGTTAGGTTAGGTTAGGTTAGGTTAGGTTAGGTTAGGTTCCCCCCCCGACTGTGCTGCCACCTTGCTGTGGTGGGGGGGCTTGCGTGTCTCAATGATCCCCGAGGCTATACCGGACAGGGCTACCCATACCGGAAAGGCTCGGGGTGAGGGACCAGACTAAGAGCGGCACTGGGGAGGTGACAGGGGTTTCTTGATGGGTTGCGGTTGCGTGTGCCCTGAGGCCGCTTCTGTCCCGGAAAGTTTCCTTCTGTCACCTGGGGAGGGATGGTGACGAGCGGCTTTTCTTCGGAAAAGCTGCTTCGTCACCAGTTGAGGGCGGCGACAGAGGTCGTTGGAAGGGGCGGTTGCCCTAGACAGCTTCCTTCTGTTGCCTATTGAGGATTGGTGACTGGGGTAGTTTGAAGGGTCAGTTGCGTGTGCCTTCGAGGCCGTTTCTGTTCCCGGAAAGCTTAACCAGCCACCTGGAGGGGGCAGTGACAGAGGTTGTTGAAAGGGGCGGTTGCGTGTGCCTTCGAGGCCGTTTCTGCCCTGGACAGCTTCTTTCTGTCACTTTTGCGGTTGGTGACTGGGTTTACTGGAAGGGACGGCGCGCCAGGGGGGCGTGACTCTTCGCCCTGAAAGTACTCCCATGTCACCCGAGGGTCCTTCTACGTGTCTCTTGGAATCCCGGGGGGCACTGTAGTTATTGAGGGGACAGCTGTGGTGGGGCGTGTTTGAAGGGTATGGGACCAACCCATTGGGGTTGGGTATCCGGAAAGCACCATCCACCACAGGCAGACCGTTGAAGGGAAGGCGAACTCAGTGGACTTCGGTTCGCTGCTCGCCCGAACTTCTTGTAGAGCCAGTGGGTTGGGGGCCCACCTTGCACGGCTTTACCGGTCTGGGGAGACGGTCGCGGGCTGTTCACAGTCGTCTCCTCCTTAGGCGGAGAGAAGGGGGGGCTCTTCGGAGCAGGCCGGGAGGCGTGTCAGTGGCGTATGCTTAGGCAGGTACCGCGGCGCCTCACAACCGGCAAGGGAGTTAAACGCCGGAGTGGTTTTAGACGGTAGTTCTTTTGAGAGTCCGTCATACCTCCCATTGCACAGCCGTCCCCAGGCTGGGAGGATGCGTAAATGCATTTCCACTCCGTCAACAAAAAAAAAAAAAAAAAAAAAAAGGTTAGGTTAGGTTAGGTTAGGTTAGGTTAGGTTAGGTTAGGTTAGGTTAGGTTAGGTTAGGTTAGGTTAGGTTAGGTTAGGTTAGGTTAGGTTAGGTTAGGTTAGGTTAGGTTAGGTTAGGTTGGAGGTCTATTTTGGAGGTGCTTGCACGGATTATTGCGATTTTCGGAACCATAATACTACATTTTTTTGGCATTCGTTTTCGGTTTTTGATCCTGCATTACACGTTGATTTGGCTTTGTTATTCGGTTTTTTGGTTTTTGCACTTGGTTGGTTTTCGTCGGTTTGTTTACCTTTTTCTAACGCAGAAATAAAATTGTTGCCGTTGTCGTACCGAGCCCTTTTTAGGGCTGGGAGGTAGCGGCAATAGTCGACTTTCGCGTGGAAAGGGTGGCAAGATTGTCGAATTTTTTGTTTTGGTTTTTTAGGTTTTTGAAAATTGTAAATTTTTGCCCTTAATTTTTTATAAATTTTGGGTTTGTTTACATTTTTCAAAAATAGTTTTGTCGGGGTTGCCAACATCCTTAATTGCCCATTTTTTGGGCGGGTATAGCGGCAACGGTTCCGCAAACTATAGAGTCGGTCCCGTTTATTTCGGTTTAAGGAGACTAGAATTATAAAATTTCGGAAATTGTGAGTTTTTGCTCAAAATTTTCGGAAGGATTTTTCTAGTCCCTTCAGTTTGGGGGTAGTTTTAAAAAAGTTGCGCTTCTCGTATCTTTTTGAAACTTTTTGTAGGTGTAGTAAATTTTGTTTTCTAAATCTTCGTGAAAGATCCAAGACTCTGTGATTTTTGAGTCAAGAGTTATTGACCCACTAGTGAGGAGAGGGATCAATTTCTTGGACTTCACTTTTTTCAAAATTTTACCTTTTTAGTTTTTTGTTAATTTCTTTTAACCTATTCATCTTTGGTGAATACAAGACGTATTAGAAAATAGACCAAAAAATCTTCTATTTTTTGGTCATTTTTCTAGGTCGCTACGACCTCGGGAAGTGGCCCGAAAAAAGCGGCAAACTTTTTCTCTGATTGCTCAGAGGAAAATTTCAGGCGCTAAATCGGGTTTTATATGGGAAAGTCTAAATCCGACTCGCACTTGACCATTTCAAGGTTAGGTTAGGTCTTAGTTTTGATCGTAGTAGTCGGATTTAGACCAAATTTGGGAATTAGGTGGAAGGGGTCAGTATGGCTTCTGACACTGAGAAAGGGGGGGATCCACTGGAGGAAGGGGGAGAAATCCTCACCTCTGGGTGTGAGTCGGAGGACTCGTTAGATGTTTATGAGAGGGTCCCTCATGCCTCTAAGAGGGGTCATGAGGATGATGAGGAGGGTGATCTAAGGCACGTGTACGGGCCAAAGATCAACTCCGCCCGTAGAGGAAAGCCCAAGGGGGCATATGCGGGGTTGGCTGCAGCAAGGGCCAAGCTACAAGAGCCGGACATTTATCAGTTCGAGGAAGAAGCGGACGCTGCCGCCGCATACCGAAAGGACTTTCCTGAGCTCCGCCCCAAGGGGGGGAAGGAGGTTAAGGGAACGAATGGAGGGAAAAAGGGAGGAAAGGTGCGCTCGCGTTCGCGATCACCAACCTCCCCCTCGCGCCGGGAAAGCCCGATAGAATTTCTGCGGTTTTCAGATCCAATCGAGGCAACCCGACAGGCAGCGAGGGAGATTTTAGAGGGGGCCCGAAGATCCGGTAATTTGAAGGGAGATGTGTGGGGCGCGATGAATCGTGCCTGCCACACGATTTTAGACTCGATGGACGACGTCGAGGCCGCCAAGTCGGAAAGTGAGGAGATCCGCATCCTTAAAGCGGACAATAAGAGGATGCGGGAGCAACTCACTCACTGCTTGGCGGAACTGAAGGCGCTCCGGACTGCGTTCTCGGAGCGGGAGATTCCGGCGTCTCCGGCCCCGCCACCCAAAGCGTCCTTGCAGTTTTCTGCTGCGGACCTGGCGGAGGCGATCGGAGAACTAAAGAAGGAACTGTTCGTCTCCTTGGGGGGCATGATCAATGCCCGCCTTGAGGAGGTGAACAGGCGCCTGCCGCCTGAGCCGATTTTCCGCCCCCCGTTGGCGGCTGATAGGAGGGTGGTGGGATCGGCTGTGCCAGCCCTTCCCAAAGTGAGGACGGTCTCACCTGCCCCACCTAGGATGAGGACTGCTTCGCCTGCCCCACCTAAGGTGAGGACTACTCAGCCTGAGGCAGTAGCAAGACTGGGGGACGGGAGGCCGCAAAAGGCCAAGACTGCCAAAAAGGCAGTTGCCCCCGCCCGCCAAGCTCCAGTCCCGGCCCCGCGAGCCGCCCCGAGAGTTGCTCGGTCGTCGGAAGGAGGATCATGCCCCTCGACCCAAACGCCACGTCCACCTAAGGAATCCTGGGTGGATGTGGTAAAGAAGGGGAAAGGGAAGGGGAAGGGCACGGCGAAGGCCAAGCCTGCCCCCTCGACAAGAGCGCCCAAAGCGCCACCCAAGAAAAAGACGGCAGCGCCTAAGGTGAGGGCGCTGGCCGTTCCAAGGACGGCGGCGGTGGTGGTTTCATTAAAAAAGGATGCCACCAACACCACCACGCTACAGGCCACTATGGCCAGGGCGATCAACGCCCTGAGCTTGGAGGAAGTGGGCCTGCAGCATGTAAAGGTCAGGTCCTCTATGACGGGGGCCCGTGTAATCGAAGTCCCCGGAGAGGACCAGGAGAATGCGGCTGATAATCTTGCTGCTAAACTGCAGCAGATTGTAGGTGACGTGGCCGACGTGAGCCGCGTAACAAAAAAGACCGGACTCCAAATCGCCGGCCTAGATGAGTCGGCGACAAAGGAGTCCGTGGCGCTGGCCGTTGCCAATGCAGGAGCCTGTGACCAGGCCCAAATAAAGGTAGGGGGCATTCGCCCCATGTACGACGGAACTGGATCTGTTTTGATTCAGTGCCCAGTGCGGGTGGCCAAAGCCCTCCTGGCGATAGGGCGGATCAAGGTGGGTTGGGCGTCCGCCAAGATCAATAGGATCGGACCAGCACCTATGCGGTGCTACAGATGCATGGGTGTTGGTCACACACGAGAGACATGCCCCTCCAGCGTTGACCGGTCAAAATCCTGCTACCGGTGCAGCAGGGAGGGGCACATAGCAAGAGAATGCTGGGAAGAAAAGGCATGGTGCGTGGTGTGCGCCCATGCAAAACTTCCAGCTGACCACTCTATGGGGGGAGATAGTTGTTTCCCCCCGGAAACTAGAGGTAGGGACCTAAGGACGCGGCCCCCCCGTCGTCCTCAGCCTCCCCCTTCCCACACAGAGGTAGCCGCTGGCCGGCTAGCAGAGGACAACCGCATGGACCACTAAATGCCAGCACACCGGCATTTAGAGGTCCTGCAGATAAACGCCAACCACTCCGCCAGAGCTCAAGATCTGCTCATGCAGACTATGGCGGAGTGGGCGATTGGCGTGGCGGTTGTTGCGGAGCCCTATTTCGTCCCCCCTCTACCTAATTGGGTAGGGGCGTCGGATGAAATGGTGGCTATCGTAGTGCCGGTGGTTGGGGACTTCCCCGCCTTGTCGAAGATTGAGGGCGGCCCAGGATTTGTGGCGGCCAAGTGGGGGAATGACACCGTACTATTGGCGGTGTACTTCTCCCCCAATAGGCCGCTACGTGCTTTTGAACAATTCCTGGGAGTCCTGGGGGGGGTGGTCAGGAGGGCTGCTCCGAGACAAGTGATGGTCCTGGGGGACCTCAATGCCAAGAGCTCGGCATGGGGTTCCCCCATCACGGACCCGCGAGGGGCGGTCCTCAGGGATTGGGTGGTGGCAACAGGACTCGAGGTTCTGAATCAGGGCGGCGCAAATACATGCGTGCGGCGGCAGGGGGGTTCGGTCGTGGACGTGACGTTCGCGACCACTGCCATTGCCGCGCGCGTGGAAGACTGGCGCGTCCTGGAGGACGTGGAGACCCTCTCCGATCACCTATATATTAGGATGAGGGTCTCCACAGGAGGGGTGCAGTCACTGCCCATCCCCGGGGGGAGGGCAAACGGGAGCAGGGGAGGAGGGTTCCCAAAATGGTCCCTGTCCCTTTTGGACAGGGCCAAGGCGGACGAGGCGGCGATGGTGGAGGCTTGGTGTGCTGCCCCACCCGCCGCCCTCGGAGTCGAGGAAAGGGCCGTCCGGTTCCGCATCGCACTGCAGGCGGTGTGCGATGCGGCTATGCCCCGGGCGAAACGCCTGACTTCTCGGAAGAGGGTGTACTGGTGGTCCGCAGAGATTGCGGCCCTGCGAATCACCAGCAATAGTGCCCGCCACGCCTACCAGCACTGTAGGCGTAGGCGGCACACCCCCCAAGAGGAAGAGGGTCTCCACCAGGCCCTCAAGGTGGCAAAGAAGGCCCTCCAGGTGGCGATCGCCAAGGCCAAGGATGAAGGACAAGCCTCGTTCTTGGCCACCCTGGATAAGGACCCATGGGGGCGGCCCTACAGGGTAGTGCGCAACAAGATGCGCACTGCCCCCCCCATGGACTCCCTTGAACCCGCCTTACTGCAGAGGGTCATCGAGGGGCTGTTCCCTCCAGCCCCTGCGATCACCCCTCCATCGATGGCTGAGCCCGTGGAGGAGCCGGATACCGAACTCGTCATTGCGCCAATTAGCGATGACGAGTTCGAGAGGGTAGAGGACCGACTCCGGGGCTGTAAAAAAGCCCCGGGCCCCGATGGAGTCCCCGGTCGCGTCCTCTTCATCAGTCTAAAACATCTCGGGAACCGCCTCAGGCAGATCATGGATGACTGCCTGAGGGAGGGAAGGTTCCCGAGGATATGGAAGGAGGGGAGGGTATGCCTCCTCCGTAAAGAGGGTCGACCCCCCGACTGCCCGTCCGCCTACCGCCCCATCGTGCTGCTGGATGAGGCCGGGAAAATGTTCGAACGTATCCTGGCCTCCCGGATCCTGCAGCACCTGGAGACCGCCGGCCCGAACGTCTCGGAGAGACAGTTCGGGTTCCGGGAGGGGCGGTCTACGCTCGACGCGCTGAAGTCCTTAAGGGACTTCTGTGAAGACGCGTCGGGCAGGGGAGAGGGTGTCGTGGCGGTGTCTTTAGACATCGCCAATGCCTTCGGCACCCTCCCCTATGAGGTGATAAGTGAGGCACTTCGGTATCACGAAGTGCCTCACTACCTGCGGCGGGTCATAGAGCACTACCTTACCGAGAGGGTAGTGCTCTATGAGGGCAAGGAGGGTCGACGGGGGGAAAGGAGGATGGCCTGCGGCGTGCCCCAGGGTTCCGTTCTCGGTCCACTTCTTTGGAACCTGGGGTACGACTGGGCCATCAGGGGGGAATTGCTTCCGCGCACAGTCACAATCTGTTATGCGGACGACACGATGGTGGCTGCGCGCGGAAGCAACCTGAGGGAGACCTCAAGGAGGGCGGAGGTGGCGGCCGAGCTGGCGATTCATCGCATTGAGCGGCTCGGATTAAAGGTGGCCCTCTCGAAGACTGAGGGCATAGTCTTCGGGGGGCGAGGGTGGAGGCTGCCGGCGGGCGCGGCGCTCACCCTGGGGGGGGAGGCGGTCATAATTAAGCCCCATATAAAATATCTGGGGCTAATATTGGACCGCAAATGGGATTTCGGGGAGCATTTCTCCAAACTTGCTCCCCGAATAGTGGGTGCCGCCTCGGCACTGGGGCGGCTATTGCCCAATGTGGGTGGGCCAGGCTCCTTATGCCGGCGTTTATACGCCGGCGTGACAAGGAGCATGGCCCTCTACGGGGCCCCAATCTGGGCGGACAAGCTGTCCGCCCGGAACAGGGCCCTGCTGCGGAGGCCCCAGAGGGTTGTGGCCCTCCGGATGGTGAGGGCCTACGTTACCGTAGCCCACGCCGCGGCCTGCCTCCTCGCCTGCACCCCGCCCTGGGAATTGGATGCAGAGGTGCAGGCGGAGACCTATAGGGTTAGGTCTAGGGCCCGGGCGAGGGGTGAACGCCCGGACCCTGAGGAGGTAGAGGAGACGCGCCGAATGACGGAGCGTCGACTGCGGGAACGATGGAAGGCCGACCTGGAGGACTCCCCCTATGGTACTCGTACTATAGGGGCGATCCTCCCGTCGGTTGACCTGTGGTTAGAGAGGGCAGTCGGCGCTACGTCGTTCCGGCTTGTGCAGGTAATGACCGGACATGGGTGTTTCGGTCATTACCTGCACAAAATTGGGAGGGAGCCTACCCCGCAGTGCCATGAGTGCGGCGATCCGGACGACACGGCTAGGCACACCTTTGAGGTGTGCAGCCGTTGGAGTTCGGAGCGCGGCGCCATGGCACTCGCTATTCAGCGGGAGGACCTCTCGCTCTACAGCATTGTCTCGGCAATGCTCTGCAGCGAGAGGTCTTGGGAGGCTGTGGCCTCCTTTTGCGAGGCGGTTATCTCGCAGAAGGAGGCCGCGGAGCGGGAGCGCGAGGAGTCTCCTCTCGCGCATCCGCTCCGGCGCAGACGGCAGGGGTTGAGGCGGCGGCGTTTTGCCGCGCGCCTCAATCCTTAGTGGCTGCAGGTGGGGGATGGGAGTCCCCTGCCTGCTGTAGGCAAGTCACTCAGCGGTCTGGGAGGGGGGCCACGCGTGCTCGGCCCTTCTCCCCTTTGGCGCGGGGAGCCCCGGCAATGGCTGGGGCAGCCGGAGGACGTCGTGGGGAATGCCAATCGCGGGTTCCACGGCGTCCAACCAAACCGGTTTGAGGGTACGCCAAGGTGTTTTTTAGTGGGTAACACTCCCCTACTCCTTCTCGCTCGGAGAAGGGGAGGGGATGTGAGTCCCACATACCCCCCCGTCACTCCCATGGCGGGGGAAATGCGTAAAGCATTTTTCACCTTGCAAAAAAAAAAAAAAAAAAAAAAAAAAAAAAAAAAAAAAAGGTTAGGTTAGGTTAGGTTAGGTTAGGTTAGGTTAGGTTAGGTTAGGTTAGGTTAGGTTAGGTTAGGTTAGGTTAGGTTAGGTTAGGTTAGGTTAGGTTAGGTTAGGTTAGGTTAGGTTAGGTTAGGTT
This sequence comes from Acleris literana, assembly GCA_946894065.1. NCBI lineage: Eukaryota > Metazoa > Arthropoda > Insecta > Lepidoptera > Tortricidae > Acleris > Acleris literana. The sequence goes on along the minus strand of OX335688.1, from coordinate 33,832 downwards.
AGGTTAGGTTAGGTTAGGTTAGGTTAGGTTAGGTTAGGTTAGGTTAGGTTAGGTTAGGTTAGGTTAGGTTAGGTTAGGTTAGGTTAGGTTAGGTTAGGTTAGGTTAGGTTAGGTTAGGTTAGGTTAGGTTAGGTTAGGTTAGGTTAGGTTAGGTTAGGTTAGGTTAGGTTAGGTTGAGGTCTATTTTGGAGGTGCTTGCACGGATTATTGCGATTTTCGGAACCATAATACTACATTTTTTTGGCATTCGTTTTCGGTTTTTGATCCTGCATTACACGTTGATTTGGCTTTGTTATTCGGTTTTTTGGTTTTTGCACTTGGTTGGTTTTCGTCGGTTTGTTTACCTTTTTCTAACGCAGAAATAAAATTGTTGCCGTTGTCGTACCGAGCCCTTTTTAGGGCTGGGAGGTAGCGGCAATAGTCGACTTTCGCGTGGAAAGGGTGGCAAGATTGTCGAATTTTTTGTTTTGGTTTTTTAGGTTTTTGAAAATTGTAAATTTTTGCCCTTAATTTTTTATAAATTTTGGGTTTGTTTACATTTTTCAAAAATAGTTTTGTCGGGGTTGCCAACATCCTTAATTGCCCATTTTTTGGGCGGGTATAGCGGCAACGGTTCCGCAAACTATAGAGTCGGTCCCGTTTATTTCGGTTTAAGGAGACTAGAATTATAAAATTTCGGAAATTGTGAGTTTTTGCTCAAAATTTTCGGAAGGATTTTTCTAGTCCCTTCAGTTTGGGGGTAGTTTTAAAAAAGTTGCGCTTCTCGTATCTTTTTGAAACTTTTTGTAGGTGTAGTAAATTTTGTTTTTTAAATCTTCGTGAAAGATCCAAGACTCTGTGATTTTTGAGTCAAGAGTTATTGACCTACTAGTGAGGAGAGGGATCAATTTCTTGGACATCACTTTTTTCAAAATTTTACCTTTTTAGTTTTTTGTTAATTTCTTTTAACCTATTCATCTTTGGTGAATACTAGACGTATTAGAAAATAGACCAAAAAATCTTCTATTTTTTGGTTATTTTTCTAGGTCGCTACGACCTCGGGAAGTGGCCCGAAAAAAGCGGCAAACTTTTTCTCTGATTGCTCAGAGGAAAATTTCAGGCGCTAAATCGGGTTTTATATGGGAAAGTCTAAATCCGACTCGCACTTGACCATTTCAAGGTTAGGTTAGGTCTTAGTTTTGATCGTAGTAGTCGGATTTAGACCAAATTTGGGAATTAGGTGGAAGGGGTCAGTATGGCTTCTGACACTGAGAAAGGGGGGGATCCACTGGAGGAAGGGGGAGAAATCCTCACCTCTGGGTGTGAGTCGGAGGACTCGTTAGATGTTTATGAGAGGGTCCCTCATGCCTCTAAGAGGGGTCATGAGGATGATGAGGAGGGTGATCTAAGGCACGTGTACGGGCCAAAGATCAACTCCGCCCGTAGAGGAAAGCCCAAGGGGGCATATGCGGGGTTGGCTGCAGCAAGGGCCAAGCTACAAGAGCCGGACATTTATCAGTTCGAGGAAGAAGCGGACGCTGCCGCCGCATACCGAAAGGACTTTCCTGAGCTCCTGGCCACTATGGCCAGGGCGATCAACGCCCTGAGCTTGGAGGAAGTGGGCCTGCAGCATGTAAAGGTCAGGTCCTCTATGACGGGGGCCCGTGTAATCGAAGTCCCCGGAGAGGACCAGGAGAATGCGGCTGATAATCTTGCTGCTAAACTGCAGCAGATTGTAGGTGACGTGGCCGACGTGAGCCGCGTAACAAAAAAGACCGGACTCCAAATCGCCGGCCTAGATGAGTCGGCGACAAAGGAGTCCGTGGCGCTGGCCGTTGCCAATGCAGGAGCCTGTGACCAGGCCCAAATAAAGGTAGGGGGCATTCGCCCCCTGTACGACGGAACTGGATCTGTTTTGATCCAGTGCCCAGTGCGGGTGGCCAAAGCCCTCCTGGCGATAGGGCGGATCAAGGTGGGTTGGGCGTCCGCCAAGATCAATAGGATCGGACCAGCACCTATGCGGTGCTACAGATGCATGGGTGTTGGTCACACACGAGAGACATGCCCCTCCAGCGTTGACCGGTCAAAATCCTGCTACCGGTGCAGCAGGGAGGGGCACATAGCAAGAGAATGCTGGGAAGAAAAGGCATGGTGCGTGGTGTGCGCCCATGCAAAACTTCCAGCTGACCACTCTATGGGGGGAGATAGTTGTTTCCCCCCGGAAACTAGAGGTAGGGACCTAAGGACGCGACCCCCCCGTCGTCCTCAGCCTCCCCCTTCCCACACAGAGGTAGCCGCCGGCCGGCTAGCAGAGGACAACCGCATGGACCACTAAATGCCAGCACACCGGCATTTAGAGGTCCTGCAGATAAACGCCAACCACTCCGCCAGAGCTCAAGATCTGCTCATGCAGACTATGGCGGAGTGGGCGATTGGCGTGGCGGTTGTTGCGGAGCCCTATTTCGTCCCCCCTCTACCTAATTGGGTAGGGGCGTCGGATGAAATGGTGGCTATCGTAGTGCCGGTGGTTGGGGACTTCCCCGCCTTGTCGAAGATTGAGGGCGGCCCAGGATTTGTGGCGGCCAAGTGGGGGAATGACACCGTACTATTGGCGGTGTACTTCTCCCCCAATAGGCCGCTACGTGCTTTTGAACAATTCCTGGGAGTCCTGGGGGGGGTGGTCAGGAGGGCTGCTCCGAGACAAGTGATGGTCCTGGGGGACCTCAATGCCAAGAGCTCGGCATGGGGTTCCCCCATCACGGACCCGCGAGGGGCGGTCCTCAGGGATTGGGTGGTGGCAACAGGACTCGAGGTTCTGAATCAGGGCGGCGCAAATACATGCGTGCGGCGGCAGGGGGGTTCGGTCGTGGACGTGACGTTCGCGACCACTGCCATTGCCGCGCGCGTGGAAGACTGGCGCGTCCTGGAGGACGTGGAGACCCTCTCCGATCACCTATATATTAGGATGAGGGTCTCCACAGGAGGGGTGCAGTCACTGCCCATCCCCGGGGGGAGGGCAAACGGGATCAGGGGAGGAGGGTTCCCAAAATGGTCCCTGTCCCTTTTGGACAGGGCCAAGGCGGACGAGGCGGCGATGGTGGAGGCTTGGTGTGCTGCCCCACCCGCCGCCCTCGGAGTCGAGGAAAGGGCCGTCCGGTTCCGCATCGCACTGCAGGCGGTGTGCGATGCGGCTATGCCCCGGGCGAAACGCCTGACTTCTCGGAAGAGGGTGTACTGGTGGTCCGCAGAGATTGCGGCCCTGCGGATCACCAGCAATAGTGCCCGCCACGCCTACCAGCACTGTAGGCGTAGGCGGCACACCCCCCAAGAGGAAGAGGGTCTCCACCAGGCCCTCAAGGTGGCAAAAAAGGCCCTCCAGGTGGCGATCGCCAAGGCCAAGGATGAGGGACAAGCCTCGTTCTTGGCCACCCTGGATAAGGACCCATGGGGGCGGCCCTACAGGGTAGTGCGCAACAAGATGCGCACTGCCCCCCCCATGGACTCCCTTGAACCCGCCTTACTGCAGAGGGTCATCGAGGGGCTGTTCCCTCCAGCCCCTGCGATCACCCCTCCATCGATGGCTGAGCCCGTGGAGGAGCCGGATACCGAACTCGTCATTGCGCCAATTAGCGATGACGAGTTCGAGAGGGTAGAGGACCGACTCCGGGGCTGTAAAAAAGCCCCGGGCCCCGATGGAGTCCCCGGTCGCGTCCTCTTCATCAGTCTAAAACATCTCGGGAACCGCCTCAGGCAGATCATGGATGACTGCCTGAGGGAGGGAAGGTTCCCGAGGATATGGAAGGAGGGGAGGGTATGCCTCCTCCGTAAAGAGGGTCGACCCCCCGACTGCCCGTCCGCCTACCGCCCCATCGTGCTGCTGGATGAGGCCGGGAAAATGTTCGAACGTATCCTGGCCTCCCGGATCCTGCAGCACCTGGAGACCGCCGGCCCGAACGTCTCGGAGAGACAGTTCGGGTTCCGGGAGGGGCGGTCTACGCTCGACGCGCTGAAGTCCTTAAGGGACTTCTGTGAAGACGCGTCGGGCAGGGGAGAGGGTGTCGTGGCGGTGTCTTTAGACATCGCCAATGCCTTCGGCACCCTCCCCTATGAGGTGATAAGTGAGGCACTTCGGTATCACGAAGTGCCTCACTACCTGCGGCGGGTCATAGAGCACTACCTTACCGAGAGGGTAGTGCTCTATGAGGGCAAGGAGGGTCGACGGGGGGAAAGGAGGATGGCCTGCGGCGTGCCCCAGGGTTCCGTTCTCGGTCCACTTCTTTGGAACCTGGGGTACGACTGGGCCATCAGGGGGGAATTGCTTCCGCGCACAGTCACAATCTGTTATGCGGACGACACGATGGTGGCTGCGCGCGGAAGCAACCTGAGGGAGACCTCAAGGAGGGCGGAGGTGGCGGCCGAGCTGGCGATTCATCGCATTGAGCGGCTCGGATTAAAGGTGGCCCTCCCGAAGACTGAGGGCATAGTCTTCGGGGGGCGAGGGTGGAGGCTGCCGGCGGGCGCGGCGCTCACCCTGGGGGGGGAGGCGGTCATAATTAAGCCCCATATAAAATATCTGGGGCTAATATTGGACCGCAAATGGGATTTCGGGGAGCATTTCTCCAAACTTGCTCCCCGAATAGTGGGTGCCGCCTCGGCACTGGGGCGGCTATTGCCCAATGTGGGTGGGCCAGGCTCCTTATGCCGGCGTTTATACGCCGGCGTGACAAGGAGCATGGCCCTCTACGGGGCCCCAATCTGGGCGGACAAGCTGTCCGCCCGGAACAGGGCCCTGCTGCGGAGGCCCCAGAGGGTTGTGGCCCTCCGGATGGTGAGGGCCTACGTAACCGTGGCCCACGCAGCGGCCTGCCTCCTCGCCTGCACCCCGCCCTGGGAATTGGATGCAGAGGTGCAGGCGGAGACCTATAGGGTTAGGTCTAGGGCCCGGGCGAGGGGTGAACGCCCGGACCCTGAGGAGGTAGAGGAGACGCGCCGAATGACGGAGCGTCGACTGCGGGAACGATGGAAGGCCGACCTGGAGGACTCCCCCTATGGTACTCGTACTATAGGGGCGATCCTCCCGTCGGTTGACCTGTGGTTAGAGAGGGCAGTCGGCGCTACGTCGTTCCGGCTTGTGCAGGTAATGACCGGACATGGGTGTTTCGGTCATTACCTGCACAAAATTGGGAGGGAGCCTACCCCGCAGTGCCATGAGTGCGGCGATCCGGACGACACGGCTCGGCACACCTTTGAGGTGTGCAGCCGTTGGAGTTCGGAGCGCGGCGCCATGGCACTCGCTATACAGCGGGAGGACCTCTCGCTCTACAGCATTGTCTCGGCAATGCTCGGCAGCGAGAGGTCTTGGGAGGCTGTGGCCTCTTTTTGCGAGACGGTTATCTCGCAGAAGGAGGCCGCGGAGCGGGAGCGCGAGGAGTCTCCTCTCGCGCATCCGCTCCGGCGCAGACGGCAGGGGTTGAGGCGGCGGCGTTTTGCCGCGCGCCTCAACCCTTAGTGGCTGCAGGTGGGGGATGGGAGTCCCCTGCCTGCTGTAGGCAAGTCACTCAGCGGTCTGGGAGGGGGGCCACGCGTGCTCGGCCCTTCTCCCCTTTGGCGCGGGGAGCCCCGGCAATGGCTGGGGCAGCCGGACGACGTCGTGGGGAATGCCAATCGCGGGTTCCACGGCGTCCAACCACACCGGTTTGAGGGTACGCCAAGGTGTTTTTTAGTGGGTAACACTCCCCTACTCCTTCTCGCTCGGAGAAGGGGAGGGGATGTGAGTCCCACATACCCCCCCGTCACTCCCATGGCGGGGGAAATGCGTAAAGCATTTTTCACCTTGCAAAAAAAAAAAAAAAAAAAAAAAAAGGTTAGGTTAGGTTAGGTTAGGTTAGGTTAGGTTAGGTTAGGTTAGGTTAGGTTAGGTTAGGTTAGGTTAGGTTAGGTTAGGTTAGGTTAGGTTAGGTTAGGTTAGGTTAGGTTTTTTTTTTTTTTTTTTTTTTTTTTTTTTTTTTTTTTTTTTTTTTTTTTTTTTTTTTTTTTTTTTTTTTTTTTTTTTTTTTTTTTTTTTGGTCCGACCTCCTTCCTCTTTGTTCTCACCGATATTTCTTTTTCGGTGGTTAATCTTTTATTTATATTTCTTTTTTTTTTTTTTTTTTATTTTTTTCTTTTTATTCTTTATTTTATTATCTATATATATTTACAATTTGCATTTTACAATTTTAAACAATAATTTATTTTTAATTATCTAGCATTAAATTATGTACAATCTAATACATGCTACATTTACATTATAGTTCTAACACAAATTTAGGCAATATAATAATATAATTATGATCTTTTTAAATTCTAATTAAATAATTTGGGTTTGCTTGGGCGGCACTGTTCACGTTAATGAATTATTTATAAATAGTACAAAATCAGTGTAAATACAATTTTAATAGGTTTATGAGACGGTAATTTAAGCAATAGTCGTACAATTATTATTAATTATAATTAGTATACTTCCAATTCCGATTTAGGTTAGGTTAGGTTAGGTTAGGTTAGGTTAGGTTAGGTTAGGTTAGGTTAGGTTAGGTTAGGTTAGGTTAGGTTAGGTTAGGTTAGGTTAGGTTAGGTTAGGTTAGGTTAGGTTAGGTTAGGTTAGGTTAGGTTAGGTTAGGTTAGGTTAGGTTAGGTTAGGTTAGGTTAGGTTAGGTTAGGTTAGGTTAGGTTAGGTTAGGTTAGGTTAGGTTAGGTTAGGTTAGGTTAGGTTAGGTTAGGTTAGGTTAGGTTAGGTTAGGTTAGGTTAGGTTAGGTTAGGTTAGGTTAGGTTAGGTTAGGTTAGGTTAGGTTAGGTTAGGTTAGGTTAGGTTAGGTTAGGTTAGGTTAGGTTAGGTTAGGTTAGGTTAGGTTAGGTTAGGTTAGGTTAGGTTAGGTTAGGTTAGGTTAGGTTAGGTTAGGTTAGGTTAGGTTAGGTTAGGTTAGGTTAGGTTAGGTTAGGTTAGGTTAGGTTAGGTTAGGTTAGGTTAGGTTAGGTTAGGTTAGGTTAGGTTAGGTTAGGTTAGGTTAGGTTAGGTTAGGTTAGGTTAGGTTAGGTTAGGTTAGGTTAGGTTAGGTTAGGTTAGGTTAGGTTAGGTTAGGTTAGGTTAGGTTAGGTTAGGTTAGGTTAGGTTAGGTTAGGTTAGGTTAGGTTAGGTTAGGTTAGGTTAGGTTAGGTTAGGTTAGGTTAGGTTAGGTTAGGTTAGGTTAGGTTAGGTTAGGTTAGGTTAGGTTAGGTTAGGTTAGGTTAGGTTAGGTTAGGTTAGGTTAGGTTAGGTTAGGTTAGGTTAGGTTAGGTTAGGTTAGGTTAGGTTAGGTTAGGTTAGGTTAGGTTAGGTTAGGTTAGGTTAGGTTAGGTTAGGTTAGGTTAGGTTAGGTTAGGTTAGGTTAGGTTAGGTTAGGTTAGGTTAGGTTAGGTTAGGTTAGGTTAGGTTAGGTTAGGTTAGGTTAGGTTAGGTTAGGTTAGGTTAGGTTAGGTTAGGTTAGGTTAGGTTAGGTTAGGTTAGGTTAGGTTAGGTTAGGTTAGGTTAGGTTAGGTTAGGTTAGGTTAGGTTAGGTTAGGTTAGGTTAGGTTAGGTTAGGTTAGGTTAGGTTAGGTTAGGTTAGGTTAGGTTAGGTTAGGTTAGGTTAGGTTAGGTTAGGTTAGGTTAGGTTAGGTTAGGTTAGGTTAGGTTAGGTTAGGTTAGGTTAGGTTAGGTTAGGTTAGGTTAGGTTAGGTTAGGTTAGGTTAGGTTAGGTTAGGTTAGGTTAGGTTAGGTTAGGTTAGGTTAGGTTAGGTTAGGTTAGGTTAGGTTAGGTTAGGTTAGGTTAGGTTAGGTTAGGTTAGGTTAGGTTAGGTTAGGTTAGGTTAGGTTAGGTTAGGTTAGGTTAGGTTAGGTTAGGTTAGGTTAGGTTAGGTTAGGTTAGGTTAGGTTAGGTTAGGTTAGGTTAGGTTAGGTTAGGTTAGGTTAGGTTAGGTTAGGTTAGGTTAGGTTAGGTTAGGTTAGGTTAGGTTAGGTTAGGTTAGGTTAGGTTAGGTTAGGTTAGGTTAGGTTAGGTTAGGTTAGGTTAGGTTAGGTTAGGTTAGGTTAGGTTAGGTTAGGTTAGGTTAGGTTAGGTTAGGTTAGGTTAGGTTAGGTTAGGTTAGGTTAGGTTAGGTTAGGTTAGGTTAGGTTAGGTTAGGTTAGGTTAGGTTAGGTTAGGTTAGGTTAGGTTAGGTTAGGTTAGGTTAGGTTAGGTTAGGTTAGGTTAGGTTAGGTTAGGTTAGGTTAGGTTAGGTTAGGTTAGGTTAGGTTAGGTTAGGTTAGGTTAGGTTAGGTTAGGTTAGGTTAGGTTAGGTTAGGTTAGGTTAGGTTAGGTTAGGTTAGGTTAGGTTAGGTTAGGTTAGGTTAGGTTAGGTTAGGTTAGGTTAGGTTAGGTTAGGTTAGGTTAGGTTAGGTTAGGTTAGGTTAGGTTAGGTTAGGTTAGGTTAGGTTAGGTTAGGTTAGGTTAGGTTAGGTTAGGTTAGGTTAGGTTAGGTTAGGTTGAGGTCTATTTTGGAGGTGCTTGCACGGATTATTGCGATTTTCGGAACCATAATACTACATTTTTTTGGCATTCGTTTTCGGTTTTTGATTCTGCATTACACGTTGATTTGGCTTTGTTATTCGGTTTTTTGGTTTTTGCACTTGGTTGGTTTTCGTCGGTTTGTTTACCTTTTTCAAACGCAGAAATAAAATTGTTGCCGTTGTCGTACCGAGCCCTTTTTAGGGCTGGGAGGTAGCGGCAATAGTCGACTTTCGCGTGGAAAGGGTGGCAAGATTGTCGAATTTTTTATTTTGGTTTTTTAGGTTTTTGAAAATTGTAAATTTTTGCCCTTAATTTTTTATAAATTTTGGGTTTGTTTACATTTTTCAAAATTAGTTTTGTCGGGGTTGCCAACATCCTTAATTGCCCATTTTTTGGGCAGGTATAGCGGCAACGGTGCCACAAACTATAGAGTCGGTCCCGTTTATTTCGGTCTGAGGAGACTGGAGAAATAAAATTTCGGAAATTGTGAGTTTTTGCTCAAAATTTTCGGAAGTATTTTTCTAGTCCCTTCAGTTTGGGGGTAGTTTAAAAAAGGTTGCGCTTCTTGTATCTTTTTGAAACTTTTTGTAGTTGTAGGAAATTTTGTTTTTTAAATCTTTGTGAAAGATCCAAGACTCTGTGATTTTTGAGTCAAGAGTTATTGACCCACTAGTGAGGAGAGGGATCAATTTTTTGGACTTCACTTTTTTCAAAATTTTCCATTTTTTGTTTTTTGTTAATTTCTTTTAACTTATTCATTTTTGGTGAATACTTGAAGTATTTAAAAATAGTCCAAAAAATCTACTATTTTTTGGTTATTTTTCTAGGTCGCTACGACCTCGGGAAGTGGCCCGAAAAAAGCGTCAAACTTTTGCTCTGATTGCTCAGAGGAAAATTTCAGGCGCTAAATCGGGTTTTATATGGGAAAGTCTAAATCCGACTCGCACTTGACCATTTCAAGGTTAGGTTAGGTCTTAGTTTTGATCATAGTAGTCGGATTTAGACCAAATTTGGTAATAAGGTAGTAGGGGTCAGTATGGCTTCTGACACTGAGAAAGGGGGGGATCCACTGGAGGAAGGGGGAGAAATCCTCACCTCTGGGTGTGAGTCGGAGGGAGGGGTCATGAGGATGATGAGGAGGGTGATCTAAGGCACGTGTACGGGCCAAAGATCAACTCCGCCCGTAGAGGAAAGCCCAAGGGGGCATATGCGGGGTTGGCTGCAGCAAGGGCCAAGCTACAAGAGCCGGACATTTATCAGTTCGAGGAAGAAGCGGACGCTGCCGCCGCATACCGAAAGGACTTTCCTGAGCTCCGCCCCAAGGGGGGGAAGGAGGTTAAGGGAACGAATGGAGGGAAAAAGGGAGGAAAGGTGCGCTCGCGTTCGCGATCACCAACCTCCCCCTCGCGCCGGGAAAGCCCGATAGAATTTCTGCGGTTTTCAGATCCAATCGAGGCAACCCGACAGGCAGCGAGGGAGATTTTAGAGGGGGCCCGAAGATCCGGTAATTTGAAGGGAGATGTGTGGGGCGCGATGAATCGTGCCTGCCACACGATTTTAGACTCGATGGACGACGTCGAGGCCGCCAAGTCGGAAAGTGAGGAGATCCGCATCCTTAAAGCGGACAATAAGAGGATGCGGGAGCAACTCACTCACTGCTTGGCGGAACTGAAGGCGCTCCGGACTGCGTTCTCGGAGCGGGAGATTCCGGCGTCTCCGGCCCCGCCACCCAAAGCGTCCTTGCAGTTTTCTGCTGCGGACCTGGCGGAGGCGATCGGAGAACTAAAGAAGGAACTGTTCGTCTCCTTGGGGAGCATGATCAATGCCCGCCTTGAGGAGGTGAACAGGCGCCTGCCGCCTGAGCCGATTTTGCGCCCCCCGTTGGCGGCTGATAGGAGGGTGGTGGGATCGGCTGTGCCGGCCCTTCCCAAAGTGAGGACGGTCTCACCTGCCCCACCTAGGATGAGGACTGCTTCGCCTGCCCCACCTAAGGTGAGGACTACTCAGCCTGAGGCAGTAGCAAGACTGGGGGACGGGAGGCCGCAAAAGGCCAAGACTGCCAAAAAGGCAGTTGCCCCCGCCCGCCAAGCTCCAGTCCCGGCCCCGCGAGCCGCCCCGAGAGTTGCTCGGTCGTCGGAAGGAGGATCATGCCCCTCGACCCAAACGCCACGTCCACCTAAGGAATCCTGGGTGGATGTGGTAAAGAAGGGGAAAGGGAAGGGGAAGGGCATGGCGAAGGCCAAGCCTGCCCCCTCGACAAGAGCGCCCAAAGCGCCACCCAAGAAAAAGACGGCAGCGCCTAAAGTGAGGGCGCTGGCCGTTCCAAGGACGGCGGCGGTGGTGGTGTCATTAAAAAAGGATGCCACCAACACCACCACGCTACAGGCCACTATGGCCAGGGCGATCAACGCCCTGAGCTTGGAGGAAGTGGGCCTGCAGCATGTAAAGGTCAGGTCCTCTATGACGGGGGCCCGTGTAATCGAAGTCCCCGGAGAGGACCAGGAGAATGCGGCTGATAATCTGGCTGCTAAACTGCAGCAGATTGTAGGTGACGTGGCCGACGTGAGCCGCGTTACAAAAAAGACCGGACTCCAAATCGCCGGCCTAGATGAGTCGGCGACAAAGGAGTCCGTGGCGCTGGCCGTTGCCAATGCAGGAGCCTGTGACCAGGCCCAAATAAAGGTAGGCGGCATTCGCCCCCTGTACGACGGAACTGGATCTGTTTTGATCCAGTGCCCAGTGCGGGTGGCCAAAGCCCTCCTGGCGATAGGGCGGATCAAGGTGGGTTGGGCGTCCGCCAAGATCAATAGGATCGGACCAGCACCTATGCGGTGCTACAGATGCATGGGTGTTGGTCACACACGAGAGACATGCCCCTCCAGCGTTGACCGGTCAAAATCCTGCTACCGGTGCAGCAGGGAGGGGCACATAGCAAGAGAGTGCTGGGAAGAAAAGGCATGGTGCGTGGTGTGCGCCCATGCAAAACTTCCAGCTGACCATTCTATGGGGGGAGATAGTTGTTTCCCCCCGGAAACTAGAGGTAGGGACCTGAGGACGCGACCCCCCCGTCGTCCTCAGCCTCCCACTTCCCACACAGAGGTAGCCGCCGGCCGGCTAGCAGAGGACAACCGCATGGACCACTAAATGCCAGCACACCGGCATTTAGAGGTCCTGCAGATAAACGCCAACCACTCCGCCAGAGCTCAAGATCTGCTCATGCAGACTATGGCGGAGTGGGCGATTGGCGTGGCGGTTGTTGCGGAGCCCTATTTCGTCCCCCCTCTACCTAATTGGGTAGGGGCGTCGGATGAAATGGTGGCTATCGTAGTGCCGGTGGTTGGGGACTTCCCCGCCTTGTCGAAGATTGAGGGCGGCCCAGGATTTGTGGCGGCCAAGTGGGGGAGTGACACCGTACTATTGGCGGTGTACTTCTCCCCCAATAGGCCACTACGTGCTTTTGAACAATTCCTGGGAGTCCTAGGGGGGGTGGTCAGGAGGGCTGCTCCGAGACAAGTAATGGTCCTGGGGGACCTCAATGCCAAGAGCTCGGCATGGGGTTCCCCCATCACGGACCCGCGAGGGGCGGTCCTCAGGGATTGGGTGGTGGCAACAGGACTCGAGGTTCTGAATCAGGGCGGCGCAAATACATGCGTGCGGCGGCAGGGGGGTTCGGTCGTGGACGTGACGTTCGCGACCACTGCCATTGCCGCGCGCGTGGAAGACTGGCGCGTCCTGGAGGACGTGGAGACCCTCTCCGATCACCTATATATTAGGATGAGGGTCTCCACAGGAGGGGTGCAGTCACTGCCCATCCCCGGGGGGAGGGCAAACGGGAGCAGGGGAGGAGGGTTCCCAAAATGGTCCCTGTCCCTTTTGGACAGGGCCAAGGCGGACGAGGCGGCGATGGTGGAGGCTTGGTGTGCTGCCCCACCCGCCGCCCTCGGAGTCGAGGAAAGGGCCGTCCGGTTCCGCATTGCACTGCAGGCGGTGTGCGATGCGGCTATGCCCCGGGCAAAACGCCTGACTTCTCGGAAGAGGGTGTACTGGTGGTCCGCAGAGATTGCGGCCCTGCGAATCACCAGCAATAGTGCCCGCCACGCCTACCAGCACTGTAGGCGTAGGCGGCACACCCCCCAAGAGGAAGAGGGTCTCCACCAGGCCCTCAAGGTGGCAAAGAAGGCCCTCCAGGTGGCGATCGCCAAGGCCAAGGATGAGGGACAAGCCTCGTTCTTGGCCACCCTGGATAAGGACCCATGGGGGCGGCCCTACAGGGTAGTGCGCAACAAGATGCGCACTGCCCCCCCCATGGACTCCCTTGAACCCGCCTTACTGCAGAGGGTCATCGAGGGGCTGTTCCCTCCAGCCCCTGCGATCACCCCTCCATCGATGGCTGAGCCTGTGGAGGAGCCGGATACCGAACTCGTCATTGCGCCAATTAGCGATGACGAGTTCGAGAGGGTAGAGGACCGACTCCGGGGCTGTAAAAAAGCCCCGGGCCCCGATGGAGTCCCCGGTCGCGTCCTCTTCATCAGTCTGAAACATCTCGGGAACCGCCTCAGGCAGATCATGGATGACTGCCTGAGGGAGGGAAGGTTCCCGAGGATATGGAAGGAGGGGAGGGTATGCCTCCTCCGTAAAGAGGGTCGACCCCCCGACTGCCCGTCCGCCTACCGCCCCATCGTGCTGCTGGATGAGGCCGGGAAAATGTTCGAACGTATCCTGGCCTCCCGGATCCTGCAGCACCTGGAGACCGCCGGCCCGAACGTCTCGGAGAGACAGTTCGGGTTCCGGGAGGGGCGGTCTACGCTCGACGCGCTGAAGTCCTTAAGGGACTTCTGTGAAGACGCGTCGGGCAGAGGAGAGGGTGTCGTGGCGGTGTCTTTAGACATCGCCAATGCCTTCGGCACCCTCCCCTATGAGGTGATAAGTGAGGCACTTCGGTATCACGAAGTGCCTCACTACCTGCGGCGGGTCATAGAGCACTACCTTACCGAGAGGGTAGTGCTCTATGAGGGCAAGGAGGGTCGACGGGGGGAAAGGAGGATGGCCTGCGGCGTACCCCAGGGTTCCGTTCTCGGTCCACTTCTTTGGAACCTGGGGTACGACTGGGCCATCAGGGGGGAATTGCTTCCGCGCACAGTCACAATCTGTTATGCGGACGACACGATGGTGGCTGCGCGCGGAAGCAACCTGAGGGAGACCTCAAGGAGGGCGGAGGTGGCGGCCGAGCTGGCGATTCATCGCATTGAGCGGCTCGGATTAAAGGTGGCCCTCCCGAAGACTGAGGGCATAGTCTTCGGGGGGCGAGGGTG